>JAZGTN010000091.1:37500-1314119 GCA_037783415.1 Leptasterias polaris | reverse complement strand
CCATTCCGCAGAGCAAGGCATTTTGCCGATACCTCGCCAGGGAGTTTGGTAGGTTTTACAGACACAAAAACACAAACTTTTTGTGTTTGAATTTTTATTTAATATCCAGAAAATATGCAAAATCTGACTGCCACTTCTTTACTTGACAAATTATAATCATATTTTGGTGATTAAGACACTATTTTGGTCATGCTAAAAGAAAAAGTGGTGGTCAGATTTTCTTCTTAAAGGGGACTGTCGTCATGATAATAGCAAGTCTGTGGCTGATAATAAATTTAGGAACTCTATCCCAGTTACTGCATGCGCACACTGTCTTCACATCATCATCATCATGTCTCATAGCCTTGCGGCCGTTGGGGCGGCCCTGCACTCTTGATGATTCTTCACATCACAGTCTAATAATAATGATGGCGCCCTTTGTGATGTGATGGCAAGTGCACGTATGCGGTAACTGGGTTAGAGTTCGCAATTCCATGTACAGTCAGGCCGGCTGTGATCATGAAGAGACAGCCCCTTTAAAGGGAAGGTTACATCTTGGTAAATACTCAAAAAAATGTATGTCCATAAAAACTTACTTGATGAGAAGCACTGCAGCCTGTTAATAGTTTATACTATTTTGAGAAAGGATTCCCTTCGAAGTGGTATAGTTTGGATAATTTTTAGCCCCAAAGCATTTGAATCTCGGAAACGATTCATGCATGAATCGTTTCTCAGATTTCTGAGGGTTGGTGTCCGTTCGCGAATGCTGCGGCCAGAGATGTGGTTGGTAGCTGCTGTCCACCTCACTTTAACGTGGATTGATTGGACGTTCCTGTGAAAATGTTGTGACGGTTTGTTGCTGTTATCTCAGCAAGTAGACACTGTATTCAGCTGAAACTTTCTCCTGTGACTTTTATTGTATCTTTGTATCAGTGTGTTTTTGGGTTGTTGTAACATGTGATCAGTAGCTACTTTGCTGCTGTCTGCCTATTTATATACTGTGGCAGAGTTGATTAGAAATCGGGGAACTACCTGCTTTAAATTGGGCAAAACAAAAACGTTATGTTGGCGTAGCGGTTATGTAGGGTTTTTTAATATTATTTTTTACAGTCTAGGTATAGGATAGGATAGGACATTCCAGTCAATATTAACCTTTCAGTGTTTAAATCGTCTAGATTTGGGGAAATCTTTGCCATCATCTAAACACTTATGGCAAACATGTTGTGCAAAACATTGTGCACTCCAAAGTGCCATGGACGCTATCGCCATACAACTGAAGAGAAGCGGTCAGAAATGGTTTTAAACGTATTTATAACTAATTTCTATGGACTTTAACTATTGAATTGCTTCCCTTGAAAACATGAAAATATCCAGGATAGGCCCTTTTTTTAGGGTAGGTCGGGTTACGCTAACATACAAACAAATTGTTTTTACAAAGAGTTTGTCCTGCCTGCTGGCGACCTTAGAGTAGATAGAACAAAATGGAATGACTTCTATTTTCACTTGGTGGATTAGGTGACTTATCTTCACTGTCATGTGTTTGATATTTGTTTCCAGGGTACTATGGCTCAACAAGCTTGGATACAGCTTCAGTGGATGTTGTTTTGGAAACAATTGATGACCTGTTACAAGGTCTCAGAAGATTTTTCAATGAGCAAAATGAGGAGGAAAAGGCAAGAAAATATCTGTTTTTGTTTTAAAAATCATAAAACCGTTGAATAAAAGAAACTGTGAGAAATCCCGCTGAGTAGAATTAGGTTACCAGCCAAAATGCTATGAAACATATATTGCTTTTGACTGGTCCCCTGCTAAACAATTTTGGCTGAACAGACTGATGAACTTGGGCCCGGGGTCAGATTTCACTCTCTTTTTTTTGGGGGGGGGGGGCATTCTGTGGCCCATTTCAAAACATGGCCTAGGGCGTGGGCTGATGCTTAGGCTCAGTCAATTGTTTTGAAAGCTTTTGGTAAGGGCTTTTGGTAAGGGCTTCAAACAGGACCCAAAGACGAAAGCCAAAGCTGTGGTTTCACAAAGGGTCTCTTTCTGATTTTATTTGTCGTTTGCCCATACACCGATTTGTGTTAACCACAACTTTCCAGTGTCCTGTGGGAAAAAAACCTCCACAAGCATATCAATTGGGTATTATTCAAACCCACCACCTTTGCCATTCTAGAGTATTCTTACTGTTGATTATAACTTTCTACATTCAGTCCAGGCCCAAGTCCAAGAAATGTAAACAAAACAAAATATTTTGATTTCCAGGCCAAGAAGAAGGAAGAGTTTTATTCAGATGGTGGTGTCGGAGAAGTAGTAATGAAGCGTCTGGAGAAGCTTCTCGGAAAAGACGACTATTTCGTTGAAAACAAGGTAGGTAGAAGTTCCTAAATCCCTCTATATCCAATTGCCAAACAGAAGGATTCAGAAGGCCTGAGGTCAGTAGGCCCAAACAAAAAGTGCTTATCACAGGGTCAGGCCTTCCAATCTTATCTAAGTCTAATCACACTGGTGTACAGTGACATAGGAGAAGAGGATTTTGGAGGAATTAGGCCACACGCGAACCAAACAACCTTGTTTGTAAGCCAAGGGTTTTAAAGTTTGTAGTGCTTCAAAATCTTATGATTGCTCTTTGTACTAAAGGTGTCAGAGGTTCCAGCTTAGACTTCGGCTCTGGCCTGAGCTCTGTCCACCGGTGTGAAGCCTCGCAACGAAACAGCATGTTTTCTTAACAACCCATACAGTCCCAATTCCTTCTACATCCAATTGCCAAAGGAAAGGATTGAGGAGGACTGGGGCTGGCATGCCCATGAAACAAATGCTTATCACTGGGTCAGTTATTCCAAACTTATCCAAGTCCAATTTGATGTGGAGTGACATAAGAGAAGAGGAAATGGGATGATTTGGGCCGCCCTCTAGCCAAACTACCTTGTCTCTAAACTGACGAAGTCATACTTTCAAAAGGGCCGTAAAGACCCATTGCCCAAGGCACCTCCGCACATGATGCGCACCCTTCCATTTTGGGAGTCAACACTATGATTCTTGTGTACAGTTTGACTCCCAAAATGGAAGGGCGCGCATCATGTTCGAACGTGCGTTCAGCGCTGTGCAATGGGTCTATATCTTTCCGTCTGAATCTTTTTTCAATATCGCCATCTGTTTGTTTATTATCTTTTAGATTTCCTTGGCTGACTTCAGTATGTTGATGGCAAGTGACTGGTATCTCCGAAATGCTGAAGGATCAATGGATAAATTCCCAACCATTCTGGCTCATCGAAAACGCATCATGGAGCTCCCCAAAATTGCGAAATGGATTGAGACACGTCCAGTAACAGAGTTTTAAAATTCAACTTCTGAAACCAGGACAGGTGCGAAGGTAGCTTCTAATAATTGAATGATTAGGATTATTACAAAACAAAATGTAAAGATTTTCAAAATTCTAAAATTCTAGAATCTGCTCAACAACACCAGTATACTTTTTATTCAAATCTTGAAAAGTTGATTGAAATATTTTTTAACAAAATCTTTAGACATAATAGTCATTTATGAAAATTTGAAATATTTTTCTCTATCTACACAGATTAAAGTCTAACCTTTTTTGCACTTTAGAAGTGTTTGAACAGTATATCCTGAATAACACAAATTTAGCTTGCGGGGGGGGGGTCAACCACATAATTGAACTCTCTTGTGAGATGCATTGGTTTGGAGAAGAACTGGGATTGAGAAGTTTGTTTCAACGTTTCAAAGAGTATACTCTGCTCATCTTTGGGAGAACACGAGCAGATGACGAGCATTCTCCTGCAGACAAGCAGAGTACAAACTTTAAGACAAAATTTCTCAACCCGATTCTTCACAGTACCAACACTTCTCACGAGAGAGTTCAGTTGTGGTTGTCAACTTTGTCCTTGTTGTAGTAAACACATGCAAGCTTCAAATCTCACTCATTATCCTAAAAGTAACTTTGGTTTGATGCATTTTTCTTGCACCAGAGAATAAAGGAAACTGTCCAATTACATTGGTTATCAGATTTCCTGTAAAAATGTGAAAACAATGGCTTGACCACAAGAGGGCGCTGTATGATTCTTCCAGTCGGATCTGTATAGTGAGAGAGTTGGTGAAAACATGCGATTATAAAGCATTTTTGGTCAAAAAATGCGTGTGTGCACACAGGGTACTAGACTAGAACGACATTAGGTTATGCTACATTTGGACCTAAAATGGCATCCAGGGACCATGTGATTAAAGAAAGATGGGTCCCTTGAAGGAGCTATGTCGTCATGAATTTAGCAGGCTGTGGCTGTACATGGAATTATGAACTCTCACCCAGTTACTCCGCATCAATCTATGGAGAGTGAGGTCGCCTGTTGTGAGTGGTTGAGAGTTAGTAACTCCATGTAGAGCTACAGGCCTGCTCTAATCATGATGACACAGCCCCTTTAACCCTAACAATCCCTAACCCTACAAATTCAAACGGGGCAAAGTGTTTAATTTTGTTAGGTTAAGTACAGTGAAGTTAGGATTGGGTGTTTGATTCTGTGGGATTGTGTATCCTTGCTGACAAGTAATGGTGTTGGAATTTGATTGAGTGGGTATGGTGGATGTGTGAAATGTACATGTCTGGCATTGCTCTTTCCTCCATGGTCTAATGAGATAGTTGTTGGATTATGTTATGTTGGGTACTGTGTGATTTCACTGATCAAATTTTGCACATATGCCAAGTGTACACACTCCAACAAAATCAAACAAAAAAGGCCTGTTTGTTAGGTTGTGTATCGTCCACCTAAGATTGGGTACAGTTCCCATCTCATGGTAGTATAAGCTGTTGGAATGTGTTGGGTTAGGGATGGATTCTAGTAAAAATGCTTTGGGAGTTAGGGTTAATGTCGGAACTCGTTCAGTTACAGCTCTGTATCCAGTAGATGTGGTAACATTTTTGACCATTCCACTTACAAAAAAATGACATATTGTCTCTTCTGTTCCTTTTTTTAAATTTACTTGTTGCTCAAAAATGTCTGAGTCAAAGTTCTCACAGTATAAGATTTAGATGCCCAAAAGTGAGGTAGTAGAGGATGCGTTACGACATTGCATCTTTACCTATTCAATATGCTTATCTAAAGTTTGCATTCACTAACGTTTTCGACGGAAACCTTTTAGTGTCGTCTCATTCAAATTTCAACCTATGCCCCAGTAAAGAAAATGCATTTACTGGTTCAAAGTGCATCCAATCAAACAGTATTTTTTTCACCATGCTAATGAACAAAATTCATCTGATGTTCAGGGTTCTGCCCAGGATTTGTTTAGTGCCGGAAATTCCGTTGTATTAAACGCTGTAGAATAGGGTTCGCAACATGATGAAACTGGTATCATGTTATTCCAAGCGTAAAGCTATAATCAGCGTGACTGGAAACCATTGCAAAATCAATGCAGGTTTCGTGCGTTGGATTGTACATCGTACAGGCGGGAGGAATGCTCGATCCTGGATCATTAAAATAGACTCAAACCAAAGAAGTAGGCTACTCGAAACTTTGGATAAAACTGTTTACTGGTAAATAATTTGTTTTACACGTTGTTCAAAATATTTTGAAGGAAATGGGCAAAAAAAAGGGAAAATGTGTGGTGGTCGGAAAAAGAAAAAATTCTGCGAGTGCCGGTCGGGGAATCATGAGTGCCGGTCGGGTTTTCCGGCACCGACCACCGTGGGCAGAACCCTGGATGTTTTGATCAGGAGAAGATTGTTATCGTGATTAGTTTTGTATTAGTATTATTAATATCTTGTATTCTTTTACAATTGTAGCCTTTTGTCAAGGCAATATACTGTTCTGTAGTCTATGACCGACAGTAACTTAAGCAACCATACTGTAAAGCTTGAACACTGCTTGTCGAGAGACTACACTGCTGTAACCGTAATCATCATTGAATACACCGATCCATTAAGCCACGCCCATTTCTCATTGACCAATCACAGCCGCGAAATCTGATCACCATTTGAGCCGTTTGGTGATCTTTGCACTAATGGTGATCAGGTTTCGCGGCTGTGATTGGTCGACTCGTAAGGAGGCGGGGCTTGGTGGATCGATCTATTAGTAAATTAAGACTTATGCTAACCAGCCATTATGTTTTCCTTTGCTGCAAAGACATTGGCCATCTTGGAAAATCACGGCTTAGGTTGCGGCTCTGGTTTAGGCGATGTCCATTGTGAAGTCTAAGCCTAAGCCATGGTTTTAAAAAAGCCACTATAAACAAATTTTTGACCCTACAAAATGGCGGACCGTGTTAGTTGACGAAGTAAAAGGAAAAACCACACAATTTCGTGGCATATTTGTGTGGATCAGTATATTCTACTTTTAAAACATCTTTCTAGCATGCTTTTCATAACAAACAGTTTCAAACGCTTTTCATAGCCCAAATCGCCCGATCCGAGGCAACGTGTCCCTTTAAAGACTCCAATTGGAGTTTTAACTAGTCCGTCTTGTAATACGACGTTCTTGAGATTTAGGGCATGAAAGGGCCACAACCACAGGATAGTTTGAATTTACTTGTTGAATTTCACAGAAGTTATGTTAATAGTTATTGCATAAAAGAGATTTATAAAGTGGCGATGACAGTCAATTTGAGGGTTGTGTTTTGTGCTAGTTTGTAAAAATGATAGTGAGGCCGTATCTAAATTGCCGGCTACGGCTGTTGCTAAGGGTGTTGCTATGGCCACTCTATACTTCAACGCTTGAATGACTTGGCGATGAAGCCGTAGCCATAGCCGCGAATAGCACGGCCTAATGCAGTGAACAAATATAATTTACAAGGTATAAAATGCAACGTCTGGAAAACGTAACTAGGGTAAAATTTTAGGGGGCACATAGTGGAATTCTGGCCAAGATTTCTGTCTGCCTTTTGTCCTAAATAAGCCAGTTTCAGCGCAGTTTTTTATGCAATTTACAATGTTTTATAAGAGAATCTGGCGTCTGTTAAAACAAATTACATTGTCTGCATCTTAATGGAAAAATAGTTTATCACATTAAAGCGATTCTGGAAATTTCCGATCCCCAAGTCAAAATTTCAAATGGGAGCGGGTGGGGGGGGGGGGGGGGGGCACCCTAAGGGGCGCGGACATCATTGCCCCCCCCCCCCCCCCCCCCCCCCCCCCCAGCGTGTTTTTTTGTTTTATTTTTGAATTTTTTATTTTACAACAATCACCTGAAAATAATTGTCTCTGAATTTGACGTCACTAAGTTACGTGAACGGTAAACCGAAATACTCCTTTGAGTTCATGTGAGCTATCCGCAGGGTGAAGTATTGCTATCGGCGAAAAGTACTTGTCATGATCATGCACATTGTGACAAAGCAACAAAACAAAAAAAACGATTACGTAACAGCGATCCCTAATAAAAAGAGGCGGTCGACGTGGTAGCCGGCGTCACTTGCTTCAGAGAGAATCATCGATCCAGTCGTAGAAATCTCAACACCGGCAACACAACAAGAAACCAAGATGCCGTCATACAAGCTGAACTACTTCAACCTCCGAGGCCGGGCAGAGGTTGCCCGTCTGTGCTTCGTGGTCGCCTGTGTTCCTTTTGAAGACAATAGGGTAGACTCAGCTGATTGGCCCGCCCTTAAACCAAGTAAGTATATTTCATTTGTATTCATTTCGCATCCACCCCACCTCCCCCATTTGTTTGTTTGGTCGGTCAAATTTGTGAATACCATGTGGATGAATTTTAAAGAATTCCACCAAGATCTATTCCCGTTGTTAGGAGTAAATTTAAAGTAATTCTTAAGTATGTATCAAATTCATTCTAGCTTTGAGGTCTTGAAAACTCGGTTATGGCGGCACGAACAAATACTCCAATGATAAGTGGTACTAAAAACTATAAATGAATTATTTTCGGGATCCCAACATCCACCCCCTCCCCCCCCCCCCCATCAAACAATTTTGCCTCTTATTTACGTGTATTTTGTGCATTGTCTGCAGTGTGTGGCGTTTGCGAAAGTTTGAAATTGGGCTGGTTTGGTTTTCTTTTGAAGTCTATCCCACGCGCATTATTGAAGCGCACTTCTTGTACAAAGACATTGCTACCATAAAGTAGACCCAAGTTTGGTCCAAAATGGCAATTTATAGCCCATTTAAGAACATAGGAAGGAACTTGGGTCAACTTCTTTTCTAGAACATGCTCGTTTGGAAAGTGACGACCAGTACAGATTATAAAATTAACTCCCGGTATATAGAAGTTTACGGCCTTAGTAACTTCAGTGTTGAATGAAATGTAGTATCTTCGCGGAAGAATTCTACCTCTATAACCTAACATGGGCCCCAATTTCATAGAGCAGACAATTTTTGCTTACATATTTTCTGGTTAGCAAAAGTTAGCAGGACACCAGTCAGAAATTGTGCATTTGACATGGTACTGGTAACCATATTCATAGTTGTACATTATTGTGATAGCCAGTTTTGTGCTTAAGCAATGCTATGAAAAAGGGGCCTGTGGTCATTGACCAACTCTAAGAAAAATGGGTTGTGGTTCCATCATTGTATAGTACATAATGACTTTGCAGAAATGTATAATCATAGAGAAAGGACCACGGAAATCGAGCAAGATAAATCCTTGTGGAGCACTCTTATATAACACATTCAATATAACTTATTGGCCTACCGACTTAATCTATTTGCTGACCCAGTGGGAAGGGGAACCACTAATCCGACGGTTTGAGTATTTTCTTTGGGGATTATTGTGAATAGTTTATAGCCTGAGAGTGACTCGGCATATTTCATGAGATGAAGCTGCAAACAACATTATGAGGACCTGTGAATGGGATGACGCAACAAGAGGACCACGTGGATGACCCAGATAGAAAGGGTGGGGCTCTATAGACCATGTGACCTGTGACATCACATGTTTACAAAAGAGCCACAGTCTGTACGCAGCTCAATGGAAGAATACCATAAATCTTATGTTTTATGGAGATTGCACTGTCTGATTTTTCTCAACTTTTGATATGAAGAAAGGGGGGAAAATTATGACACAAAATTTTCCAATATGGCCTGTGTAGTATCAGCTAACATTCACACGCCATCTTGTATCAGTCTAATTTTCAGCTTAATTTTCTTGGCTGGTTGGCCTCAGACAAACTTGCTTGTTATTTATTGTCTAGTGTTTGTTTGTACAGATGCACCAAGAAACTGTTGTTGCTATGGGTATCGTATATTGGTTGCTACGGGTATAGTACTGAGCTTCAAGTACGCAAGGCTTTCACTTTCAGGTAAAAATATGACACAACTTGCATGTGGCGCACTTAATAAGCCAACCTAAGTTGTATAGAGGCGTTACACTCGACCCTCCCAACCCAAGATGCGGGCACCCCATTCTACTATATTTGTCCACCATAGTACTGTGGGTGGGTTTGTCAACGAAAGGAATTTTAAAATATATTCTTTGAATGTTACAGGCTGAAAGTTCCAAGAAATACTTCGAAGAGACGGCGCCCCCAATGTTACAGAGGCTGGAAGCAAGGTTGGCGGCAAACAAAGGTGGAGATGGATTTTTTGTTGGCGACAAGGTAAGTCAAATCTTAAGGACTTGAAAGTGTCGACACAGTGATTGCTCAACTCACAAAACAAAAGCCACTAAATCACTAAGGGGCATGAGATCCTAATGTCGTAACTTTTGCTCAAAATACCCGGCTGTCAGCCAAACATAGTTTTACCAATTACGCGATGGTACCTTCATCAACGCAACACAAACTGCGCTAGTTAAAACTTTTGCATTGACGTCATCCAGCCTCTCTTCGAGGTCAACGAAACAATAGACCATTGACTAGCAATGTACATGCACGGTGACGTACTCACTCGAACGACTCGTTTGAAAGTCTAGTCAACCATCGGTATGGTATTCATACATTTACATTGCCTTCCGCTTTTTCGCTGTAGACCTTTCCATTGTTGATAACCAAAGTGCGCCGGTTGGCATGGAAAGCCGAATATTAGCAAAACAATCAATCGTGTTAAAACAAAATTGTGACCAAATTCAACATTTTCTGTAAAGATTCATGAACTGAAATACCTCCCAACAATTTCAGCACTATTTTAGAATATTTGTGTAACATTGCTTCAAACTATGGCTATCTGTTTTTGATTTGAAGTTATGGCTTTCCATAGTTTTCTGGGTTGCAAAAACTCGGGCTGTGACGTTGCAAAAGAAAGGTCTATAGAAAGTCACTGGTTCCCTCTGCACTTTACACATGAAATGAGGCTATCGGGACTACGGAAGAAACCATGGTCCTGAGGCTGGTTCAAAAATGGTTGACCACTAATTAACCAATGGTCGACCACCCTGGGTTCGAGTCAGAATAGTCGAATGTGTACGTGCGGCGCACAAGATTGGCAAATAAGCAACCTCCTTTTGACTTCTAGGGGCGCCCTTCCCAAATGACGTCATGTGCAGAGGTCTATTAATAATATTTTGTAATGCGAGTATTAAGAAACATTATGGACGTTTGTCTGAAATCCGGGTACTTTGCTTCTATTTTGGCTGACTTTATAACGTTGTTTGCTTAATAGCTTTCTTGCTCGTTTGTTGTTTTGCCTGCACAGATCTCTCTCGCAGACATTGACCTCTACGCTAGTGTGGATTACGTATTGAAATTGAAAGCGACGACCCTTGACGAGTACCCGAAGCTGAAAGCTCTCAGGAGTCGCTTTGCTGCGTATCTTGAAAAACGCCCTGAAACAAACATTTAGATTGTGACGTCATAATAATGAATATCTTCTTCAAAATCTGTCTTTCCTAAAAAAAACAACAACAAACAAACAAACATTTCAATGCAAATACATTCAAATGTTTAATGTAAGGGTCAATGTTTGTACTATGTACTTGTTTATTTCAACTAAAATGTTCATCTGTTGGAAATCAAATTAAATCTGGAGAAAAAAATATAGCAGACTAAACAAATCCCAATCCCGACGTCCCGAATCACAAACCATGAACGCAAAGGAAGAGTTATAATCGTATTCTAATTGAGCAGACTTGTGTTATTGTCATATTTATGTTTTCAACGGGTGGTTAACAATCCTTTTAACTTATTATTGGATATATAATCTGTACCAGTATTAAATCATCAATAATTTTGATTTTCCAACATTAATTTTAGTTTGTAATGTTTTTTGTTTCGGGTTTTGTTTTTGTATGCATATTACCGTCAGGCATTAGGCTGGAAACGGATAAGGTGTTCCGTTCCGTGTATTGGCAAGAGTCGCGTATCGTCGGAAATCATGTCGCACTATTTCCAGTTCCTTATTATCATTACATCAATAATTAAACAGCATCGAAATTCTTCTCAAACAGATTTAAATCAAACATGATTGTCACTTCATGGTTGACAATCACATCAGTTTCTATAAAACCACAAAGCATCCCATTTTTCAAGCATGAACGTAAGGCTTTAGTATACAGCCTCCTATTTTAAAATGGCGGTGCCCAGTTTTCGTAACCATAGTTCCATTTGTGTTGATGCTTCAAATACAACAAAGAGATGGGCGCTATGTTCACCCATAGAGCAAGGACCAGTTTTCACAGCCCCCCCCCCCCCCCCATTTTGTTTTTTGTTTTTCAAGCTACTGACTCAAATAATATATTACTTCCAAAAAATGCTAAGTCGTCAGATTTCTGAAGAACCAATCAAAGACTAGTTGTGAAAGCGTCAACCACTACGTCACAGCTCATTTTTATCACAATAACTCGGCAGTCCATAGACATAGTACTCCCCAATCCAGACCAGCACACGCGATTGGAGAGCATAGACGTGTATTTTAGAGCAAAGATGTGCCTTCTAAAAAAAAAAACTTTAAAAAAAACGGGAAAAAACCCCAATAATTTAATTGAACCGTCAACATGCCTTCTTTCAAACTATACTATTTCGACGGGAGGGGAAAGGCCGAGTTCACCCGGATGATGTTCGCGACTGCCGGGGTGGCATTTGAAGACGTCCGAGTAAATATTTCAGAAAATGGCACAAACTGTCAGAATGATGCAGAAGGTGGTCCTCTCCCTTAATTTCCTCATCAACATCACCAGGTAATAAGATGAACATCGCTAAACTGCTTCCCGGAGTGTTCACCTCCGAATACAACAACGGATTTCTCCCCTACCCTCTCCGCTGTATGCCCCGCCCTTTTGGGCCACTCCCCTTTCATCTCTGGAACCAACCACTGACTATTCCTCCCATTGTATAAGTAAAGTTCATTGACCCCATCTGTGAGTCCCCTGACCGACTTTCCTTGGATGAAACCCCCGTAGATAAATAAAACTCCATCAACGTTGACGTCGCTATGGTAACTCCTCCCTGTGGGCTCCTCAACCCTTTTCGCATTTTTCAACATTGATTCAGGAAGACTTGACGAGAACAATGATGGGAGGGGATGTTTAACATTGCAAACAATGTGCTCTGTTTCATGTCTTTGACGACCCCCATAGACAAATGCATATCTTGTCGATATGCTTGGCATGAATGTGACGGAATGACCAGCTCGTGATATCATACTTCCTGGGTACGTTGTCCATTTCAATGTCCTTGTATCAAGGTAGTCAATATTACACCCATACTTAGCATGAGTCCCTGTCTCCCCTCGGCCAATCACAAGGATAGTGCGGTCATCCATGACGGTAGATGCATGACTAGAGTGAGTATCAATTGACGACATTCTTGAGGTACAGTCTGTCCACTCCGAAGTATTCACATCTAAAGTGTGCAGAAAATTACATCTCCGCTTACCTGTTGTGAAAAAAAAAGTAATTCGTAGCAAAATGTTGTCTCAATCATTTTGCTACTTCTACCTCTATGCTGATAGTGATACTCGGCCAAGTATATCAGTATATCACGCCAAGATTACGCATGCGTGTGACCGATGAAACAACTACGGTAGATTAAGAGTGGGTTAAGAGTGGGTTTGAACTGGGAGAGCAGGACAGGGACAACATACAGTCTAGGTAGATTGCTGGAGCATAACAGTGGTCCAGTTCACACAAGGACCATTTGTCACTAGCGACCAATAGTAGCTGGTACTCATGCTCAAAAACATACGTTGGGTACCAGGCAATATTGACATCCTAGTCGACAAATTGTCCTTGTTTGAAATTGGCAAATGAAGACGTAGAACTATTTAATCTTTTTCGAGTGGAACAAACCCTCCTATTTGTAGTTAGAATTTCAGAACCAAGATACCAATTTTGAACGATCAGTTTGGACAATGTTCACTATAAATTATTTTGCAATAAAAGTTAAAACCCTTTTCTCAGTAGCAATAAATCATGATGAAATATATCATAAATCAAAGTAGGAACGTTTCCGTACCAGTCCATCCTCCAAATAACCACAATTTCCCTTGCACCATATCTATCGTGTGGTGACATCTTGGACCCGGTCTATCGCCAGTCGTCTCAAGTTTTGACCAAGTCATCCCTGCCGTGTCCAGCGTGTTCAGCACCCACACGTCATCCAGACAATCACGGTACTTGCTGTCCCCGTTACCCCCGTAGATGTACATTTTACCGTCGCAGTAAGCACCGGAATGGTTCGTACGGATGGGAGGCTGTACACCAGGAATATCTACTTTTGTGCACTGTAGTGACATTTTACAGATTGCACTGTCTTTGTTGTCATTATTAAATTCCCCAAAACAAGCATTTTTGTCGATGGAGACTCGATCAGGCGAAAAATGTAAACATAAAATTAATCACAGACAAAATGGTATACCGCCCTCACTGTCTAAACATTTGTTTTTACTTTGAGTAGACACGCGCAGCATGAGCGATTCACTGGATTGACTCCCTGCATGCCTGCCTCAATGAACATTATTTTCATGCAAGTAATTTAGAATAGCCATGGAGGCTATTCCTCCATGGTCTAGCAAACCTTGGATTTTTGTATTATTAAATGTTTTGCAAACTTTGTTTTACCATGTAAATATTTAGTCAACCTTTGGATTGATAGGCTTTCGAGTCATAGTGTTTAAATTCACTTTTATTAATCCTGGCCATCTTATAATGGGTCTGTTTTTGTTCTTGTATTGTCTTTCAGCCTTTACTTCTTTTTTGCTATTGCTGCCGTATTCAATTCCTCATTTAATTGCATGTGGGTTTTTTATTGATTTTTTATTGCTTGTTGTTGTTCATAGACTCAGCAGCGAGCATTTAAGTTCACCTTTATTAATCCTCCATTGTTTTGTTCTTGTATTGGCTTATCAACCTTGATTTCTTTGTTTGGGGTAACTGATTTGCTGTAACTCTCCTGTACAATGTATTGTTGTTTGATTGTTACAATTCTTGGCCGAATAAATAATAATAATAATAATAATAATATAGTAACCTTCATTTTTTAAAAGTATGATTATCTTTGCAGCACACCTTATTTTTAAATTTAATGTCAATACCTAAGCAAACCCCTTGTTTTTTGGAAGTGTTCAGCAAACCTTGTTTTTCCGAATTCTTTATTAATTTTTTAGGAATCGTTGTGTAATCAAGTGAGGTTCGCGAAGACACATATTGTAATAAATCTCTTTAAGCCCATCATAAGGAAAGGTGGTGGGAATCTGCAAAGTTTCAAATCTTGTATTGTATTGTAAAGTCTAATTAATAGCAAACTCGGATAGAATTGTGTTTAGCATACCTTTTTGTAGTATATTTCTAGCATACCTCGTATTTTTAGAAGGATATGTTTTGCAAACCTTGTTTTTCTGAAGTCTATTGTTCTAGCAAACCTGAATCAATTGTGTGGCTGGACCCAAGGTTTTAGCGAAAGTGACACCGTGACTTTTTCGAGTTAAAATTAGTGAAAATTTGAACAGCGACCTCTCTTGATTAGAACAGCAACCTCATATTTTACACTGGTAATCAAACACCTACGTACAATTTACATAGTTAATCTGCCGATTGCCAATGTTCTTAACGTCGGCTCATTACGTCTAGTCCCCATTCTTCGTTAGAACAAAATACATGAAGATACTGTAAGTGTGTCCGTCTATCTGTACTTTATCGTACATGCGCACCACGTCATTGCCGACGACGTCGATTTTTCCAGCGAGCTGTCGAGAGGATCTTTCGCCGGTAAATACCCACATCAACACTCTCTTTCATATGGCAAGTTGTTCATTCTGGACGAGAAACTTCGTACAAAAGTTGGTAAGTTATTTGTGAGTTATCTGCTTGTTTTAACACTGCATTAAATTACTCTATATAATTTTCTTAAATTCACAATTAAATTGCCTACTTCAAAAGTGCTGAACACAGTGTACAAAACGCGTAGGGGTTGGGGGCGAGTGCATAATTATGCTGTGAACTGAAAACGGTGGTACCTGGTGTGGGCGGCGGGTGTTAACAGGACATGATTTTTTTGACATCATTTCGTCGGGAAAGACAACATTTAATAATAGTTTTTGTTGTCGAAATATTATTAGGAAATTTATCATGTATGTATATAAGTAAAAACATGTAAGGAAAAGTTTCCGGAGCATGCCACCACCTTCTCCCCCCCTTTTTTCTGGACGTTAAAATTTTTATTTTGTTTACCAATATACACCTGAGGGTGTATTCTATCGATAGGGTTAGTGCCCCAAAATGTAAAATAAATAGTTTTCATAGGGGACCGATTTAAAAAAAAATTATTTTTAGTAAAATCCTAAAATTTGAAAAATAAAACACGCTTCTTTCCCCCTCTCCCCAGTCTTCTTTCCTCCTCCCCCACTACCTCTCCCCATCATTCACTCACTCTCTGTGGAAGGAATTGAACGATTACGCGGTTTGAGGCAGGGCACCCGACCCGTCGACCATGCTGAGAGTTTGGTCACATACAACAATAACCTGGGGTGCTAGATACGACCGATGATGTCAAAATTTCGAAAAAAGGAGTACAGCGCCCCAGTTACTGGGTCTAACACTATACCATTGTGTTTTGTTTTTGCTTAGGTTCAAGATGGTTAAATACCAGTCATGACCATGTTCAACTTGTAAAAAAAAAAGGTTTACCAACCAGTGGAGGAAAGGGAACATTTTTGAAAAGAGATAACTTACAATTTGAAGCCGAGAAATAAATGTACATGTACATGTAGAACCTTCGCTGCATCCAAAGTAATTTGCGATTTACTTTGAGACGGTTGAGTAACACCCAAGAATTAAAGTCAAGATGGCAACAACACCTAGGATTCAGCCTCCCACAAATGGCGTTTACATCGTACAAGGAGAGATGTTGTTGGTTTCCACGGCAATGAGACGGAGCTCGAGATGGACTTCTCATTTACCACAGGTAAATGGGGATGATTTTTTGGCTTGTTTATTTGTTTGAAAATCCTTTGCAGACAGTCACCCTACCATCACTGTCGATTCTCCTCTTGCTTAAAAATGTAGCATTGTCCACGTAAATGTTCTTGTCATGGCCAAGCGGTCAGATGCACCGGACTCAAGCTGTCAAATGCACCGCCGGTGCTGCACCCGACTCAAGCTCTGGTGTTTCTGATCAGCAGAGTGTGTGTACGAGACCTGGTCTAGACTAGTGTCCTTTAAAGCAAGACACTTAATCATTGCTTCTTCCTTCGGATCAGACTGAAAGCCATTTGTCCCACGTGTTGTGCAATGCATGAAAGAACTCAGAAACTTATCGTTAAGAGAAGGGTTTGTCTGGTGTTTCTGGCAGTGGCTGCTGACTGCGCCAAAGCACCTTGCAAACCCTTATAAGGTGCTACATAAATGGGTCTCATGATTCATAAACTTCAAAACCTGTCTTTAAAAGTGTTTCTCTTTATATGTGTACAAGCGCCTTGAGCACCTGTATGGTGGATACCTGCGCTATGCGAGACTCCAATATTATTTCTATTAAAAGTTTTGCACTTGCTTTTATTTTATTGATAAACAATTTAACTTTGATTAATTTTTATGTTTTTAGAAACAAAAATAAGTGGCTATTTGGGACTTATTGAAGATATGATTTCCAGTTTTCAACAATTGTGTAAAATATAAACATACAAAGCAGGAATTATTTGCATTAAAGTGTTGTTTGTAATAGTTGATAGATTTGATGATTATTATGAAGGAACTTAATTGAATCATCTTGAAATTTCTTTGTTAGGAGGAAGAGCAAGACCCTCTGCTTGGAAGTTTCTCTCAGCTCAAAGAAATTTTGAACTCTATTTCAGGTAAGTCCACTCAAAGTCATTGGTCTGAAATTATGCCTCAACTTGTGGCCTGAAAACTGCTGTCTGACCATTCAATAATCATCCACTTTGGTTTTGAATAAGAGAATAAAATAGTTTGGACGAGGTCTTAAACGGCCAATTAAAACTGAGAAAATAGAATTAGCTATTGCAAACTGCTTACCAACCAAAAGGACCTGTGGTATAAATGCCAAAATGAGTTTTTAGTGGCCTGACGTTTCGACCCAAGCAGAGTCTTTCTCGAAGCCTTCGAGAAAGACTCTGCTAGGGTCGAAACGTCAGGCCACCAATTAAAACTGAAACGGGAGTGGTTGTGCAAGGAAGGAACAAGCCGAAGAGTGTCTTTCTTGAAGAGAAAGACTCTGCAAGTGACAGTCATGTTTTGTGGTTCTACAAAATAATGAAGTTTTGGGGGGAAAAAGGGTGTTACGTTGAACATATTCCCCCCTGAAAAAAAAAAACTAAACTCAGAGTAAATGCTGAAGTTTTAAAACTGACTTGTAACTTTGACTTACAACATTACATGCACATACTGCTGCACAGTCACACTAAGAAATGAAACTTGTCGTTGTTTCACCGGTTCCAGATGAGTTAGGCCAAGTAAAAAAAAAAAACAGTTGATCGTCCCCGCCCGCATCCTTTTTTGAGGCCGCATCTTTTTTTCCTTTTTTTTCCCGATTTTTCCTAAAAAAATATAAACTAAAAAATGGTTTGTATTTTTAATCCACCCTTGACATATATATTTTAATTTTTGATGTAAACTTACCCCATGCAACAAATAGATATAAAGAAAGTTTGCGGTGATTTCAAACTGAAGAATTGGTGGCCTGTTTGAATTGAAATACTTGGCGCCATCTTGGAAAACAAATAATAAATAAAAAATAAAAAGGCCCTCATCCTCCTCTTTTTGGAAAAATCAGGACGATCAACTGGTATTTTTTTTTATTTGGCCTTAGTGAAAACAATGAGAAACCTTGAAAAGGCTTGAATGTCCATAATTCATTATTGCAATGATGTGTTTCACTGAGAGTGACAGGCAGAATCACATAAAACTCCTTATTGCAATGATGTATCGAAGACATGAAACTTGTATCAAATTTTGCCACTAAAATGAAGATTCATAATAACAGACGGAAACTTATATACAAGTATGACACCTGTTCATGTTGAACACGCTAAAGCAATGAAAACCTTGAATGTCCATAAAACAAGGTCTTTGGAATGTTTTCTACATGGTGTTTATCTTGGTTTTAAAAGCCCTGCTGTGCAATCTGGAGCAGTCTATATGGTTTTCTATTGAAGTTTTTTGTGAAATTATAAATTTATACTTTGTGCGTATCAGCCGAAATATGTGCGTATCCGCACGCAATTCGCGTGTGTTGTCCCGAAACGCTACGCTAGTTTGTGCATGGGGAGAGCCCTGTCCTTAATGATGTATCAGCTCCCCTAGTCTTGGGCTTGGTGCTCCTTTAAAAGTTTCCCGTAGACTTAAAGATTTTCCAATGGAAGTGCCCTTCGCAAAATACAAATGGCCTTGCCCTCTCAAAGATGAAATTCCAGGCCTGTGATTCTGTGAAGTAGATCTCTCGACTAGAACGACAAATTTTCAACAAACCAGAAATAATTTTTACAAAAATTATGATTTTCTTTATTCTTTTAAATGTTATTTTTTATATTTGCTTCATTTTTCAAGGGGATATTTTGAATTGGAAAGCCAAAGTTGAGATTGGTTAATTTCTCACAGTTCAAGACTAAAAAACACCGGGATTCAGGAATTTGGTTTTGGGGTATCTGGCGCAATGCTAAAATTACTGCACTCTAGCCAGTGGTTCAACATCAAGTCCTGGTTTTGTGAGAATATATACATGTAGGCCTAGTTACTTGCATGTAGGCCATGTAGGCCTAAGTTCATATCTTGCCAATGACTGACTGCATACTACAAATACCTTTTGGATAATACACCATTGTGATTTTGGAAAGTGTTTATTGTTGTCCAGTCTGTCAAAATGGATTATAGAGCTTAAATTCCTAGGGGCAAAAAGTACTATTTTGTGCAGTGCTAACTTTTACCATTGATATGTCATGATGTATGTGTGATTTCTGTCTGTTTTTTTTAATATTATACACTTTGCTTTCCCCCTCTCCCCTATCTTTTTTTTTTTTAACTGGGGGAAGGAGGGCAGCAGGGCAGCGGTAGGGTTGTCTGCAGTGGGATTAAATTATTATTTGCTATAGACCATGTAACTTTTGTTTACAAAAAGAGTGACCTTGCACACAACCAAGAGCATTTCCTGGGAGGCGAGATTCTACACTGGTCATTATGAGAAATGTTATTGAATTTGGTGCTCGATTGAATTATTATTTGTTTTGAGACCATGTAATTTTTGTTTACATTAAGCAAAAAGAGTGACCTTGTACTCTCCAGGGCATATTATGACAGGCAAGATACACTGTACTACATTGGTCATTTGGGGAATTATTTTGTATCATAATTTCCACACAAATTCAAGAGTTACTTTGTATAAAAATGACAGTTTGTAAAAGTTTGCACTGCTGTGTAAAAATCAAGCAAGCAGTCCGTGTAAACTTGTGATATCACAGGTTACTTAAACATGATACATCCCTTTCCATGCCAAGCATACAATAGTATCACTACACAATGCGTTGTTGTTCATTGATTGATTTTTCCCCCTTCGCATCCAGTGTTTTTTTTGAATGAATGTGTGATTGTTCAATAAACAGGAAATGCCCCAATGACCTAGATCGATTGGAAGATTAATAAAACAATTAATGCCTATCAGGCTGTGAAAAAAAAAATAATAATCATGTACATGTATCCTACAAGAGGCAGTTGTACTTCCGGTAACATATTGTGCTGATGATGTATGTTTAATAAATGTCACAGAAATCGAAGAAAAAACAAAACGATAAACGTCCCATCCTACATGTACGTTAAGCCGTAGGTCCCGTGTGTTGTGTAATGCACGTAAAAGAACCCAGTGCACTTATCGTAAAGAGAAGGGGTTCGCCCCGGTGTTCCTGGTTTGATTGGCTGCATATTGCGCCACAGCACCTTGTAAACCATTACATGGTGCTATGCAAAGGAATAGGTCTCATACTTCAACACGTAACTCCACATACCTTGTAGGAAAAATACTGAGCGCTTTGAGACACCCATCGCAGACCTGCCAACCAGTACGATTTTGTCGTATTTAGTACGATTTTTCAATGAAAATACGACAGTACGATTTTTCTCTATAAAGTACGATTTTCCAAAAATCTAATTATAATAAAAATAATAATAATAATAATAAAGACGTTTGATAATTATCCAATTCTGATTAACGGTTATCGTCATTTTCTTTCCTGTCTCTTTTTCGTGCGTGAATAATGTGCGTTACACGATCCGACGGATATATAAACGTAAACAAAAACAGAAGGCGCCGCGAAACGCTGACCGCATCACGCCACACAAAATACAACGCATGACACACAGTACTGTACACAACGCACGCACACACTACACACACAGACGTCGTTTTCAGGCCTGTAGTCTTTGTCACTTTGCGTGCGACAAAAATGCAAGAAACATTGAGCGCTAGAGATTAAACGCCCTCTATTGGTGAAATTACGCGAACCGGTTATTCCCCCAAAATTGCACCGCTGGTGCGTGAGCTAATTTATACATTGTACAGCATTGTCGTCGCTGGTGAGTTAATCTGTAGATCAGTCCGTGTGTTTTAAAAAAAAATACAATTTTTGTCAGTAAAATACGACTTTTGGGAATAAAGAATACAGTTTTTGAACTCCAGAGGTTGGCAGGTCTGCCCATTGGGAGTATAAAGCGCTATATAAGAACTGCGTATTATTATTATTATTACAATGAAATGTATTTATTCCGTCATTATTCCATTTCTACATTACCTCCATGGGGTTATCCCAAATCATGAAAAATTAACAAACAAAAACACACATTTGATTGGATTTGAAAGTATAATTCAAGGTAAAGAAAGTTGTATGGAAAAAATGCTCGAACATCTGGTTGAAATGCAAAGCCATTTATTAATACATAAAAAAACAAACTACTGTAACATGTCTCACTATGTGATCATTCGTAAAGTGGACTTCAGAAATCAATTTAAAAAAACAAGTCTGTAACTTTAAGGGTTTTTTACGGGATCAGTAGAGCTGACAAAATAGTCGTAGACAGTGTACATCTTTTGTGTGATTATGGAGGAAGATCATCCATGGTGTGAACAACCATATACATGAAATAACAAACCTTTGAAAATTTTGGCTTAATCCGTTGTAAGAGTCCGGAGAAAATAGTGAAAAACCGTGCACAATTGTCAGCATGTAAACATATTGTTATTAATTTTGGTTGTAACAACCGAAATCAGCTGATTGCGTTTTTTTCTAGGTTTTCAGGTACAGTTTTCTTGAAAATGACTTTATTTCAGCAGGAAATATTTCACAGAAAAAAATATTATGAACTTTATAATCAGTAAGCTTACAGACTAGTATTAAACGACCATGTTTTTTGACCTCGCCAATCCTGTATCATTCATGCCTTTAAGGCAGTTACCGCAAGATTCTTCCTAATCAGATTTCAGCAGCTTTTTGAAACCAGTAGACATAATTAAATTGGTGTATACTGTACGAATGGAGTCAAGCCTCATCTTAAATGTTATTCATTTCTGTACGGAATCCAATAAAATACAATTTTCAAAACATACATTTCGGCTTGATTTTGAAACATGTTTTATAGGAGACTATGGAAAATAATCAGAGACCTCAAGGCTGAAATATTTGGTTGTGTAATTTTTCCCTCGGGTATTAAAGGTATTATACAGGATTGGCAGAGCTGACAAAATAATCACAGACAGTGTTCATGTTTTGTGTAATCAACCACATACATGAAATAACAAACCTGTGAAAATTTGAGCTCAATTGGTCATCGAGGTCACGAGAAAATAGTGAAAAGAGACCTTATGTGTTTTCTGTTTTTCAAACATCGAGTTTATTATCGCGCGCGATAAAAACTATTGTGTTACTCATTTCTCAGAAACGATAGCATTTTAGGCAGAAATATTTTAAGGAACCCTTTCTACCATTACTTACTTTAAATCATGTAAGTTATGTGTGAATCTGTGAACATTTGTGTTTTTCGATCTTACCAATAGTGTACAGGACCTCAAGTCTGAAATATTTGATTGTGTAATTTTTCCCTCGGGTATTAAGCAGCAACAATGAATGGAATCGAATTCATCATCATATGCGCGGTTGGCCATTCTTACGGAAATTGCACAATACAAATCTTTATAATTATTGTTATTTACAATGAAATACAGCCACACGTATACGTCCAACTTCTCAAGACTCGGTTACAATTTCTCGCCAACCGTTCGCTGAAATCACAAACAAAACCAAGTAACAGACCTCATCTGATGACGTCTGCTGTACTTGCCTCACAAGTACATGTTGTATGCAGGAGGAGAAAGATGCAGGAGCATGCCAGGCTCAAGGGTACTAGAGCGTTATGCATGGTCCTCCTCCAGAGTGCCCCCCCCCCCATCGCTGCAGCAACCCTATATGCAAGACGTCAGTGGCTTGAGTCTTAATTGCCGTCATGGCATTTTAGGGTACCATATGGAAACATCTGAGCATCTAATATTCTGTATTAAAAATGGTGTTTGTCAAGCAGAAAGGTTGACTATGGTGTACTGTATGTGTTGGTGGCAGCGTTGTTGTTTGATGGCCAGTAATTAAGATGATTTATCCAAATGAAGCTGTGCTTTTCTATATCGGCGCTGCCTGGTCGTTGCTCACATGACTATTGTTCGGAATATAAATGCATAATTTTGTGTCATTACATTTTTAATCTATTTCTAATTATTTGATTTCCATAATATAATTGCTGGTTGAAAAGATGCAAACAGTTTACAGATCTGAGCGTTAGAGATGCAACATTCCTGTACACATTATGTGCAACGTCACAAGCCTGCTATCATCTTATTATTTATTTAAGAGTCAATTAGCTGTGCAAATTATACGAGCTTGGCTGATTCTATGAAGAGCGTCAACCTAAAAAGATTTTTGTTTGTCTTTGCAGAATTGCAGATCTGTTGAGACTGTTTACTTTCGAATTGATAGGTTGATATTATTTTGTGGTATTGCTTATATTATTGAGTATAATAAACCTTCAAATTCAAAAAGAAACATGAAGACCTAACATATGTTTAAATTAAACAATTGATGAGTTCTTCGTTTTTAAATGTGTTATGGTTTAAACATTAATGCAGAAAAACATTCAAGTATTTTAATTACCCTTACCATTAAACTAATAGGACACTAAAACAATAATAATTGTGTAAAATATTTTGATGAATATGAAGCAAATGCTCATGAATCCCACACCCCCCCCCCCAATTTTATTTATTTTTTTAAAAATAAAAATAAAAATAAAACAAACAATATATTACAAAAAGTTAAAGGGACAAAATGTAATACAAAATAAAAAATATAGTAAAATAAAGGAAAGTTTCAATAATTTATAAAAAATTCAAAACTTGCAATTTCTAACCAAATATGGTTCCTCTCACAAGGGTATTTGAAACAAATTTGCAGTATTTTTGACTGCATGAGGTCTGTGTGAAACCATTTATTGTGTGATATAAAACAAGTAAAAATTATTATTTGTTTTCTTAAATTTTTGTAATAATTATGTATTTGGCCATTGATAAAAGAAAAACACATACAGGCAGTCTAAGTCTGATGAAACCGTAATTGTGATGCAAGGAAATTCGCCGGCTTGAAAGCGCCCTCACCAAAATACGATTGATTAGTTTGGAAAAACTCACAAAATCATTCAACTATATTAAGATTTGAACTTTGCATTTTGAAGTCTAACTAAAAGGGTTTTATTTATATTTTGTTTAAATTGGGAAATGACTGGATCACTCAGATGATTTGTTTTCATTTGTAGCATACTCAAATCCTTCAAAGTATTAGGTGTCAATGAAAAACACCAAGGTGTAGGTGTAGTGAGTGGGTGTAGTTTCAGAGAAAGAGCCAGGTCTTTTAAAATCTTTAGAAGATTTATATTCATTAGTTTAGAGTGGAACAACAAAACAAGTGACCTGGCACTGTGGCGAATGCACTGGACAGAAACCTGCGAACTGTGGGCAGTTTCTTAGAGTGCAAAGGTCAAAATGGAACGAAGCAATCAAGTATGCAGTGTGACCTGGCGCTCTGGCCAACACACTGGAAAGAAACCTGCTAACTGTGGGCAGTGTCGTAGACAAGAAAGCTCTATTGTGTAAATCCATTGCAAATAATTCTTGTAATTTTTTGCCTTTTTCTAAAACTAGGGCTCGATCGCAACATTCTTCTTACTTATATGGGATTTGAGGCATTGCATGGTGAGGTATCAATGTATATTTGGTTTGCAGCAACGCCATGTGTATATATATCTACTATTCTTCTTGTTTTTTGCACAGTCTATAGCGAATACACTATTCCTGTAGTGTGTGGTAGAAAAAGAAAATTGTCAAATGTTTTTGAAGATATTTTGAAATAGATATCGGAAGTAGTTGAAGCTTTAGCCCCCATTCACGTTTGGTCAAATTCTAGATTTGTTCACAACCCGGTTTGAAATAGGTTTTACTTGCAGGATCAGTTAATGCCATGTGTACATTGTAAAATTCTAGGTACGAGCGAGTGTTCTCAAACATTTGTGTGAATGTTTGATTAATTATACAACTGGGCCAGTCACCTCTCAGCCCTCATTTACGATGTGCATCTGCTGAATGTTTAATGTTGGACCTTGTCGGACTGTCTAAAACATCCTTAATGAAGCATAAATCACCTCAGTATAATCGAACAAACTTTTCTTATCTCTCCGGCAGATATAACAGAGATTGAGCCCAACGTGTTTCTCTGTCCGTTTCTTGACGTCATCCGTTCAGAAGACACCACTGGACCAATCACAGGGCTCGCTTTGTCTTCCATCAATAAATTCTTGTCTTACGGGATGCTTGGTAAGATGGAATGTTTCTTAACAAACCTTACTTCCTCCCCACAAGACCATTGTCTAATGTTGCTTTAAAAGCAGCTCAATGAAATTTGTCCCCTTGTTTTACCCAGTTTGTCCCCTTGTTTTACCCAGTTTGTCCCAACAACTTGTAATGTAGCAGCCGTTTATTGTGCAGAATGTTGGTCTGGGTTTGTTTTGTTTTCTGTTACCTGTTTGTCTTGTGTCCATGATTGTAGTTTGTCTGTCTAGGCTGTCTTCTACAAGCTTTTGACTTAATCTGACAGCTGTGTACTCTCTTTTATTTTGGTCCACCTAGATTAACATGTTCCTTTCCATTTTCTGTGCTTATTATTTGGCTTATCTTCATGTATGTAATATTCTGTATTATGTTACTTTATATTTGCCAAAAATTAGTTAGTGGCCTGACGTTTCGACCCGAGCAGAGTCTTTCTCGAAGGCTGTTATATTTTGAGAAGAGTGAATTGAATGATGACTCGAATAAATGATTTCCTTATTGTAAAACTCTCTCATTCGAGATGATTTTTTTTCTCCCAGATACCTCTGTAGAGGGCGCTACCTCAGGCATCGAGAACATCGCGGATGCCGTTACGCATGCCAGATTCGTGGGTACCGACCCAGCATCTGATGAAGTTGTACTCATGAAGATTCTACAGGTAATGCTTTTGGCGTTTTGAGTTGGCTGTCTGTCTGTCTGTCCGTTTGTCTGTCCTTAAAAAAAGCTTTTAATCAAAGCCAAGTTTAATGAAATTTAAATAGAAAGTATTGCTTTGCATATTTATAAGCATATTGGTGCATCAGTGCACAAATATTGTATCTCGATTTTGAAAAAAACGTTGTTGCAAAAATGTTGCTTCTCCCACGAAAATGCTCCGTGCAAAACCATTGCATCTTGGTGCGCACTTGTCTTGTGTGTACATCCGGGTTGTTTTAAGGGAGAAACAACGTTTTCACAATTTCAAACTCAAGCGTGTAAAGTGCTATTTGAGGAGCTACAACATTTGTGCACTGAAATGCTGATATGAGCACAGAGCATTCATTGCTCTATCTACACCACACTGTGTATGAGTTTGTAGCTTTGTACCATGCTAAGCAAATTTGATTGCTAAGCAGTTCTTTGAAACGTCTTAATAACAAACAGAAGGGTCCTAGTGAAGGAACAAAATCTTAGCACCAATTTTCTGAATGCATGTATATTTTCCTTGGATTGTTTTGCAGGTTCTGAGGACGTTATTGTTGACACCTGTCGGGGCACACCTGTCTAATGAGTCGGTCTGTGAGATCATGCAATCTTGCTTCAGAATCTGTTTTGAAATGCGACTAAGTGGTAAGATCTTTATAGATGTGGCTTTAGTTCAATCTGTAGTTGTTGGACGACAACTTGTAATCTGTAACCTTTCAAATGTCTTATCAGTACCAATTGTCAAAATGAGATATTGACAAAATAGAGAGACCGCCAACATTAGGTCTAGAAGATTCAGTTGCTAGAGCGCTCTAATTTCTTCTCTTTTTTTGAAATAAAAAGTTGCATCCCCTTAAGGTGATCCCTCTCCTGCCACTTCCCAGGTTGTATCATAAACTTTGGTGTGATCCCTGGCTACACTGCAGTTACAGGTTGAAGGGCTTCTGACTGACACTCCCGAACAAAGATATTGATAAAATAGGGAGACTGCCCAAATTAGGGTTCGATGGCTCAGTTGGCAGAGCGCCAGCACGCTTATCGCAGTTTCAATTCACTCTCTAGTCCATTTTTCTTTGTTCAAACTAAAATTAATTAAAATCTACCCGGTCAGTTTCCCTTGTGGTTTATTACTTGAGGTATAACAAAAATTTCTATTAAATATTTTCATCTGAAAAAATAAAACATATGTACATAAAATTATTTCTCTTGTCTCACACAAAAGAATTATGCATTATAATGTATTTAAAGCCATTACGAAAATTTAATGATTTCATTTTCTTTTTTTCAATAAATTATGTTGACATATTATTTTCCTAGAATTGCTACGGCGATCAGCAGAGCACACACTGGTGGACATGGTGCAGTTACTTTTCTCAAGACTTCCTCAGTTTAAGGAGGAAAAACTCTCAGGGATGAGAAAGGTGCGAAGATGAATTGTCTGTCCCCCCCCCCCCCCCCCCCCCCCCCCCCCCCCCCCCCCTTCAGTCTCATCAAACCTAATCTTGTCAGTTTTCAAGGTGTTCATTCATTTTGATAAAGAATGCTGGTCTAAAAGTATATGTGCCCTTACACAGGCCAACTTACAGGGTACTTTTCGGGAATAATAGAGCAACAATGGAAGTACCCCATAACTGCCATATGTAAGGGTGTGTGAGTTGAAATGTGGCATTGACTTGAAGTTTATTTTTATGGTTGTTTTCAGTTGAAGATGCGAGCAGGTGGAATTCCTGATGCATCACGCCGTCGCCGATCCCGACCCTCTCCTAAAGTCCGCTCTAAGAAAGATCGGCTAGCAACAAGCCTGACAGATGACGTACCCTCGGTGCAATCGGGGACCCACACTGCAAACAATAACGCCGCGCTGTCTCCAGCGTCATCTGTGACTTCGTCTGTTGCCACGGTAGCAGCCACTCCCTCATCATCACCAATCGCCCAATCCACAACCACCTCCTCTGATCCCTCTGAGGTGACTCCACCAACCACGCTCAACATTTCATCAGACACTGGAGTGGCATCAGAAGACCAGTCCTTGCCGTCTTTATCTCACGAGAGTGACGTCGACATGGCGACGACTTCAGATGGTGACATCACACCGAGCCAAGGAGGTCAAGTTATCTCAATGCAGGGGGAGCAGCAAGATGAGAGTAATGTTAGCAAGGTAGAAGAAAACGGAAGAAAACAATTCAGGATGTTTTACCACAGCTATGAATATTGGAAGCAGAGTACAGTGAAGAGGTTTTAAACTAGTTGTTTAAACACAGTGAGGCCTGGTTCTTGATAACTTTACTAAGACAAAGTCAAGGTAAAATTATAAGCAACTAGTTTAAAACCGATTCAACACACTTTGATTCCCATTCATGAATACCTTGCCAGTAAAAATATTCCAAAACCCTGTAATAGTTGAGAACAGTTCAGCCTCAGTTCATCTCCACTCTGCGATAAATTAGCGCCCTCTTTTGACTCAATATGGTGAGGTCATGTTTAGTTACTTCAAACTGTGTTTATATTGCACGTTTAAACATGGCCATGTGATCTCCTCTCGACCAACCAGAATGTATAAACTGTCTCTGGTATTTATGAATGGTTCCTTAAAACTCGGGATGCATTTTTCCTTTATACGTCACTATTTCACAAAAGTTTAAAACATTAGATGAAGATTCAAGCATTCTTCCTTCGTCTTCTAATCTCTTGCTCCTCAGAAGGGTGAAGATGCAGAACAGGTAGTTGATGTGGAGCGATCGGACTCCTTAGTAGATGGTGCAGAGGATGCAGAGTCGGTGACGGAGCATTCCGATAGCGCATCAGTGCAAGATTCGGAGTACGTCAATCCACAAGGTGTCAGGTTCACACCACACCAAAGACATAAAAATGGTGAGTATGGAATTTATGTCCTGAGAGAAACATGTCCTTGTAGATTTCCTCGATCTGTCTTCTCCATAGGCTATCACTACTGAAGAGGTATTCAGATGATTCTACGGCAAGCCCTACTTACATTAACTACCTCTATGCTTGGGTTTAGGGTCGGAAATCCTTGCCTGTGTTGTGCATAATGCGTAATGCGCAAAGCAAAAAAATACAAATAATTTAGGCTCGATGAAAGTAAAATTTACAAAAGTGGGGTTGAACCTGCAGCCTCCGGATTAACATTCTGACGCTTTACCAGCTCAGCTGTCTCGCTGTAATGTTGGCGTTTACTTTACCAGCTCAGCTGTCTCGCTGTAATGTTGGCGTTTACTTTATTTTGTCAATATTTTTGTTTTGGGGGTGCCGGTCAGAAGCCACACCCAAGTCTACAATACAACCTGGGAAGTTGCAGCAGAGGGATCACCTTAAGGGGGCGTGACTTTTTATTTTAAATATCGATTAAAAAACCACAAGGGAAACTATGGTTTATTGCTTGATATTAAATATTAAAACACACGTCAAACAATTCACATAATTCCATGTATCTATGATGCATATTGGGGATTAAAGGTCTTAGGATGATCGGGGCGGTGAGGTGGAATTGAGCAACTCCTCATCCATGAAATGTCCAATATGATCAGCGTCTCCAAAAGCCTCTCCTAATTCAAACTCCTACTGCCCGGCTTCACGTGCCGATCCCTGTTTTGAACTGAGGGCAGAGGTGTGAAGGCGGGTTTCTGGCGCCTTAAATCCAGATTGCTCCGGGCAGGTGGAGCTCGTTAACCATGGAAGGTAGTTCACCTAGGAGACAGAAACTCTGATTTCAAACTCGGGTTGGTGGGGCTCGCAGCCTTGGTTGGCAGCCTACCTAGGAGAAGGAAAACTCTGATTTCAAACCCCCTACTGGGTCAAATGGAGCTGGGGTCCCACTAGGCATCTGAGCCCAGCACTGCTGACTCCTATGGCAGCCCCTGCATCCAGGATCTACCTCAGACGTATTGGCATCGCCCTTCCTCTGACTCAGGCAGTTTCTGGACGAGAGAAGCCCTTGATCAATGATAGGACCATCCAAGGTGATTTAACAGTCCTGGCTTAGACCATCCATCAGACCACCAGACAGTCTAAACCCATCAACCGCAGAGGTGCACTGCGGGCAGGTCTAACCTGCGAACCAAACCGGACTATGATAGTTACCGGTTATAAGCATAGGCCCATGGTGTTTACGGGGCTCAGCGCCAGGGATTGTAGTCGACAGTGGGAGATGTTATTTAACGTCATAGTAAGCTACCGCCCGCTTTAAGCCAGGCAGCCCCTGGTCAATAAGGTGCTACTCACACCAACACACTCCCAGTATAGGTGTACCTGGGAATCAAGTGTGCCTCAACAACCTGCAACTACAAAGTTTATCTTCGCGACTTGGAATGTACGGACTATGACCACAGGAATGTCCCCCGACCTTGATTTAGATAATGTTAATTTTGAACCAAGAAAAACTGCTACCATTGACATGGAACTTCTAAAGCGTAATGTTGACATCGCTGCCCTACAAGAGACAAGGCTCTCAGACACTGGAACCATCAAGGAAGAGAATTACACCTTTTTCTGGTTTGGGAAACCAGCTGGAGAGCCACGGACCCGTGGTACTGGTTTTGCTGTCAGAAACTGTCACATCGGCAGCATCCAGACCCCAACGGCTGCCAATGAGAGACTATCTTCACTCAGACTAAACTCCAGACTGGGCGAGTTCCTTGTTATCTCTGCTTACGCTCCGACTTTGAACTATGACGCGTCTGACAAGGACATTTTCTACAATCAACTTGAAGATCTACTCCGAACCTCAGCTGAGACCACCCGAACTGTTTTACTCGGTGACATGAATGCACGAGTGGGCTCCGACTATAATAGCTGGCCCAACTGCATAGGCAAGTTTGGAGTTGGTAATATGAATGAAAATGGTCAACGACTGCTCGAGCTCTGCTGTCGGCAAAACTTGTGTATTACTAACACAATGTTTCCTGGAAAACCCCACCGAAAACAGACCTGGTGTCACCCACGATCTAAATCATGGCATCAGCTTGATTTCGTCTTAGTGAAACAGAGTCACAAACAGGAAGTTCAAAACACCCGCACTTATCACAGCGCAGACTGTGACACGGATCATAGCCTTGTCTGCTCTAAAATGTCACTGCAGCCTAAGCCTTTCCATCGTCAAAAGAAACAATCAGCCAAAATCAACATACACAAAACCACACTGCCCCATCTCAATGCGACCTTCTGTGTTTCGCTGTTCTCTGCTGTGGATAGCCTACCCACTGCAACTGACCCTGATGTATACTGGGGCTCCCTCAGGAAGACCATTCATGAATCGGCACTCGCAACATATGGCAAAAAAGTTAAACAAAATCCTGACTGGTACAATGCCTCACTCCCTATCATCCAACCTGTACTGGAGGAAAAGAGGAAAGCTCTACTACGATTGAAAGCTCGACCAACCAGACAGGCTCGCACTGCCCATCGTATTGCAAGAGCCGATGCCCAGAGAGCCGTTCGCGCCTGTGCTCGTGAGTACTGGGATTCCATCTGCCTGGATATTCAAACTGCAAGGGACCGCGGTGACACCAGAGGGATGTACGCAGGAATTAAGAGGGCCACAGGACCAACTACTCAGTCCAGTGGAGTACTCAAACAGAAGGATGGTACCGTAATCAAAGACAAATCCAACAAATTGAATCGCTGGATTGAGCACTACAGTGAACTCTACTCAGGGCAGAGTCGGGTCTCATCCGATACAATCGCCTCTCTCCCTAATGCACCACCAAAGATTGAATTAGATTTAGAACCTGATCTAGAAGAGGTGACGGCTGCCATCAAACGAATGCCACTTGGTAAAGCTGCTGGTACAGATGCCATTTCTGCGGAACTTCTGAAAGCTGGCATTGAACCCTTAGCTGAGAAACTACACCACCTTGTTTCCCTTTGTTGGTCTGCCAAAAGTGTACCTCAGGAGTTCAAGAATGCAAAAATAACAACGTTGTACAAACGAAAAGGAGATCGAGGAGACTGTGATAATTACAGAGGTATCTCTCTCCTGAGTGTCACTGGGAAACTGCTAGCTCGGCTGATTCTTGCCCGCTTACAAGTTCTTGCGGAGGAGATCTACCCAGAAGCTCAATGCGGCTTCAGAGCAGGTCGATCAACAACAGACATGATATTCTCTGTGAGGCAACTGCAGGAAAAAGCTCGTGAACAGCAACAGCCACTGCACTTAGCTTTTGTGGATCTAACAAAGGCATTTGATCTTGTCGATCGCCAATCTCTATTTGTTGTCCTTCAGAAGGCAGGTTGCCCACCAACTCTACTATCTCTGATAAGATCCTTTCATGAGGGGATGCAGGGTTGTGTCCAGTATGATGGCGACCTATCTGACACATTTCCGATCAATAGAGGAGTCAAGCAGGGGTGCGTATTGGCTCCGACGCTGTTTGGTGTATACTTCTCCTTCATGTTTCGGAGGGCCTTCATCAATCTACCTGCCTCTACTGGAGTATCACTTCTTACAAGGGATGACGGTAATTTCTTCAATGTATCTCGCTTCAAAGCAAAAACCAGAGTGCAACATTTCGTCACTAGAGAACTACTTTATGCTGATGATGCAGCACTATGTGCAAACAGTCCCAGTCAACTTCAGGAGCTGCTTGATGGGTTCTCACGGTCCTGTGCCGACTTTGGGTTAACTATCAGCCTGAAGAAGACTGTGACCCTGTCCTCTGAGCTATTTGACAACCACCAGTTCACCGTCAATGACACTACACTGGACCGAGTAAACAAGTTCACATACCTCGGCTCTGCAATTACCTCCAACGCTACTCTTGACCCGGAAATCTCTGTTCGGCTTGGAAGGGCTGCTTCTACATTTGGGCGCCTTTCTAAGCGTGTATGGAATAACAAACAACTTTCCATCTGCACCAAAGTCCGCATCTATGATGCCTGTGTGCTTAGTGTACTGCTTTACGGTGCTGAAACCTGGCCGACATACAGAAGTCAAGAAAGCAGACTGAGTGCGTTCCACACAAGATGTCTCCGTTCCATTCTGGGAGTCACCTGGAAGGACAAACTACCCAATGAGGAACTGTTCAAGATAACCAAATCTCAGCCATTGTCATCAAGGCTCAAGTTCATCCGTCTCCGCTGGGCAGGTCATGTGACCCGTATGGAATCACACCGAATCCCCCGCTCCATACTCTATGGAGTCCTCGAAAATGGAGGCCGACCAGTTGGACGTCCCAAACTACGTTTCAAAGATGTCTTGAAGAGGGATTTGGTAGACTTTGAAATCCCCACCTGGTCATGGCCTCAGTTGGCCAGCAACCGTTCCAGCTGGAGGTCTACGCTGTATGATGGGATGAGACACGATCACAAACAAACAGACAACAAGATGAGGAGAGAAAGTTGTCCTTGATGGATACATCTAAACTTGACATTGTCGTCCGCGACAGACGTCTGCCAACTAGTAGTAGTAGTAGTAGTATGATGCATATTGCATTATCTGTAAACATCATGTGCATTGCTTGCATTTTGATTTTAAAAGATTGCGTAGCGAGGGATGTGATTTTTCTGTTTTTTAACCGGTAATCAATTTTTTCCCCTAAAAGAAGAAATCCAGTTTTGTTTTTGCCTCCCCCCCCCCCCCCCTAAAAAAAATATATATATGTGACCCGCTCTATCGAAATGAGGAATGTCTCTGAAATCACATTTTCGTGTAAATCGCCATACAAAAATTGTTGACAATCAAAAATCATGAAAACAAATTAAAATCCGATTCCGCGATTTCGGTGGTATTAGAATAAACAAAACTTGATCTTTCTGGTCGTGGTCTTACCTTTAATTGAAAAGATGAATAAATCCACAAAAAGTATGTTTTCTTGAGCATTTTTGTACACGTTGCTACAATAGCTAGCTGTTGTTAATAACGATTATCTAACTAAACACGTCATAACAAAATGGAATTGGCCTTGTCTTGTAGACTTTCTTCATTACCCGATAACTTCGGACTGAAATAAGCTACGGAAATAATAATGGTATTGCTGGAAAGCCAGTGAGGTACTTATTAACATGGTGTGCATAACTCAATTTTCAAAATTTCCGAGACATTCCTCAATTCGATAGAGCAGGACACATATAAAAATAAAGCATATATATATATTTTTTTTTATATTATTTTTATTTAAGATCAAATTCATAAAAAATGAAGATAAAACCATATATAACGCCCCAGATTGCAGAGTAGGGCTTTTAAAACCAAAGATAAATGTTATTAGTGGGCTTCGTGCTCACAAGCTTTTGTGCTTTGCCTACAGCCTATCACATCCCTGGTACTACACACTACCCACAATGCCTGACAGACACATGGATTTCAGACCTAAGTCTAACTTAACGTCTGTCTTCTAGTACAACCATCTGCCATGTTTCAAAGGTCATTTGTATAAATAAGAACTTTTGACTGGATCCATGGAAGAACCAGAATGTTGAAGACAAATGAAACTCTTGACTTTTTTCTCTGTTCACTTCAGGTTCAGGACCCATCATCCCTTATGGTCTGCCCTGCGTCAGAGAACTGTTGAGGTTTTTGATATCACTAATAAATCCGTATGACAGGTAAGAATCCTGCATTGTTCATTCTGGGAATATTCACTAATAAATCCGTATGACAGGAAAGAATCCTGCATTGGCCATTCTGGGAATATTCACTAATAAATCCGTATGACAGGTAAGAATCCCGCATTGGCCATTCTGGGAATATTCACTAATAAATCCGTATGACAGGTAAGAATCCTGCATTGTTCATTCTGGGAATATTCACTAATAAATCCGTATGACAGGTAAGAATCCTGCATTGGCCATTCTGGGAATATTCACTAATAAATCCGTATGACGGGTAAGAATCCTGCATTGGCCATTCTGGGAATATTCACTAATAAATCCGTATGACAGGTAAGAATCCTGCATTGTTCATTCTGGGAATATACACTAATAAATCCGTATGACAGGTAAGAATCCTGCATTGGCCATTCTGGGAATATTCACTAATAAATCCGTATGACAGGTAAGAATCCCGCATTGGCCATTCTGGGAATATTCACTAATAAATCCGTATGACAGGTAAGAATCCCGCATTAATCATTCTGGGAATATTCACTAATAAATCCGTATGACAGGAAAGAATCCTGCATTGTTCATTCTGGGAATATTCACTAATAAATCCGTATGACAGGTAAGAATCCTGCATTGTTCATTCTGGGAATATTCACTAATAAATCCGTATGACAGGTAAGAATCCTGCATTGTTCATTCTGGGAATATTCACTAATAAATCCGTATGACAGGAAAGAATCCCGCATTAATCATTCTGGGAATATTCACTAATAAATCCGTATGACAGGTAAGAATCCTGCATTGTTCATTCTGGGAATATTCACTAATAAATCCGTATGACAGGAAAGAATCCCGCATTGGCCATTCTGGGAATATTCACTAATAAATCTGTATGACAGGTAAGAATCCTGCATTGTTCATTCTGGGAATATTCACAAATAAATCCGTATGACAGGTAAGAATCCTGCATTGGCCATTCTGGAAATATTCACTAATAAATCCGTATGACGGGTAAGAATCCCGCATTAATCATTCTGGGAATATTCACTAATAAATCCGTATGACAGGTAAGAATCCCGCATTGGCCATTCTGGGAATATTCACTAATAAATCCGTATGACAGGTAAGAATCCCGCATTAATCATTCTGGGAATATTCACTAATAAATCCGTATGACAGGAAAGAATCCTGCATTGTTCATTCTGGGAATATTCACTAATAAATCCGTATGACAGGTAAGAATCCTGCATTGTTCATTCTGGGAATATTCACTAATAAATCCGTATGACAGGTAAGAATCCTGCATTGTTCATTCTGGGAATATTCACTAATAAATCCGTATGACAGGTAAGAATCCTGCATTGTTCATTCTGGGAATATTCACTAATAAATCCGTATGACAGGTAAGAATCCTGCATTGGCCATTCTGGAAATATTCACTAATAAATCCGTATGACAGGAAAGAATCCCGCATTAATCATTCTGGGAATATTCACTAATAAATCCGTATGACAGGAAAGAATCCCGCATTGGCCATTCTGGGAATATTCACTAATAAATCCGTATGACAGGAAAGAATCCCGCATTAATCATTCTGGGAATATTCACTAATAAATCCGTATGACAGGAAAGAATCCCGCATTAATCATTCTGGGAATATTCACTAATAAATCCGTATGACAGGTAAGAATCCTGCATTGGCCATTCTGGGAATATTCACTAATAAATCCGTATGACAGGTAAGAATCCTGCATTGGCCATTCTGGGAATATTCACTAATAAATCCGTATGACAGGAAAGAATCCCGCATTAATCATTCTGGGAATATTCACTAATAAATCCGTATGACAGGAAAGAATCCCGCATTGGCCATTCTGGGAATATTCACTAATAAATCCGTATGACAGGAAAGAATCCCGCATTAATCATTCTGGGAATATTCACTAATAAATCCGTATGACAGGAAAGAATCCCGCATTGGCCATTCTGGGAATATTCACTAATAAATCCGTATGACAGGTAAGAATCCCGCATTGGCCATTCTGGGAATATTCACTAATAAATCCGTATGACAGGAAAGAATCCCGCATTAATCATTCTGGGAATATTCACTAATAAATCCGTATGACAGGTAAGAATCCCGCATTGGCCATTCTGGGAATATTCACTAATAAATCCGTATGACAGGAAAGAATCCCGCATTGGCCATTCTGGGAATATTCACTAATAATTCCGTATGACAGGTAAGAATCCCGCATTGGCCATTCTGGGAATATTCACTAATAATTCCGTATGACAGGAAAGAATCCCGCATTAATCATTCTGGGAATATTCTCTTAAAGGTAGGGTTATAGAGTGTTAAAAATTAACGAGCATGACAAATTTTCTTGGTGAGAAGCACAGCAGCTGTTGACAGTTTCAAGTATTTTGAGAAAGTATTCCCTTCAAAGTAATGTGGTTTGGATAATTTGTTTGCCCAAGACATTTGAATCTGAGAAACAATTCAAGCATGAATAGTTTCTCAGGGTTGGTGTCCGTTCATGAATACTGCGGCAGAGATGCGGAGGGGGTACCCACTGTCATCTCGCCAAATGTGGATGGATTCAACGTTTTAGTGAAAATACTATGATAGTTTTTCGCTGTTTTCTCAGCAAGTAGACACTGTATTCAGCTGAAACTTTTGCATGTGACTTTTATTGTATCTTTCTTTATAACTTTGCCTTTAAAGAAAATTTTAAAAGCACATGATGACAAAATTACTTTGGCTATTTTGTATGAAATGATTGAATTTATTATGTTAAATTCAAACATATCTTAGGGTAAATTGAATACGGAAGTTAACCTGTGTGTTTTATTTTGTGTGCAGGCATAACACAGACTTAATGATGCACATGGGTCTGAACCTCTTGACGGTTGCCTTGGAAACGGGATGCGATCACGCTGCCCACTTCTCATCTCTTCTCAGTCTCATCCGAGACGACATGAGCAAGAACCTCTTGGCAGTAAGTTGAAGATGTTTTGGATTAACTATTTTTCTACGTTCATATCTGTCTCTTTTCATTTTGTGGCGTGTCGTGGCTGAGCGTTCAAGCGCACTGGACTGAAGCTCTGGTGATCCTGATCAGCAGAGTGTGGGTTCGAGTCCGGTTCTTGACACTTGCGTCCATAAGCAAGAGACTTAACCATTATGGTTTAGTCCTTCGGATGGCACATAAAGCCGTAGATCCTGTGTGTTGTGTAATGCGTGTAAAAGAACCCAGTATACTTATTGCAAAGAGAATGGGTTTGCCCTGGTGTTTCTGGCAGTGGCTGCTGAATGCGCTGCAGCCCCTTGTAAACCCTTAGAAGGTGCTACATAAATTGGTTTCATAATTCAAAACATAGCTCTGCTTATCCTGTTGAATAACAGATATTTAGTGCTTTGATACGCCCCTAGGGGTCTGATAATGCTCTATATAAACCCAGTATTATTACCGATACCCATGTACTTGTTTGTGACCAGGAAGAGGACCATTTCTGTTTTCTCAACAGCTTCTGCAAGCAGACAGGCTGTCTCTCTTCGCAGCATCTCTCCGTGTTTGCTTCATGCTCTTTGAGTCATTGAGGACGCATCTCAAATTCCAACTTGAGATGTTCCTCCAGAAGCTGACGGAGATTATCATCTCGGAGTCGGTGAGGATTCCTTACGAGCAGCGTGAGATGGCACTGGATACTATCGTTCAGGTTAGAACTTAAGTTCGTCTAGTCAGCTGAAGCTGTGACCTTTAACAACTTCATGTCGGTTTTCAAAAACAACCTGCGTTATTATTTTTCAGAACTTTTTGGAGCTTCTTGAGTAATATTTTTCCTTTGAAAACATCGTTGCCATAATGAAAGAGTCAAATATCATGATTTCTGTGTAGTCCTAACAGATAAACCCTTACAGTCCAAATTCCTTCTATCCAATTGCCAAAGTGAAGGAGTCTGAAGGACTGGGGCCAGGAGGCCCAAACAACAACTGCTTATCACAGGGTCAGGCCTTCCAATCTTATCTAAGTCTAATCACACTGGTGTACAGTGACATAGGAGAAGAGGATTTTGGAGGAATTAGGCCACTCACTAGCCAAACTTCCTCGTCTTTAAGAACCCTTAAGTGCTGGAGTAACCTCAGGAATTACACAAATGCAGGAAGGTTCCATTAGTTACTGGCTACCCTGTAAGCTAATAAGTTTGATTGGCGGGGGTGGGTGTTGGAAACTTCAGAACCTAGCGCAGGCTGTCAGCAAGACATCTGGAAGCCTGCTACAAGGAACAGATGGCTCCACTTTATCAGAGAGTTAGATCTGGGTAGGTCTATATGTCTGTACAATTTTGTGCGCAAAGTATTTGAGTGAAAATACTATTTATAGCCCTCAAATAAAACCTACTCTGACCCCCTCTTAAATATGTGGAAAGGTCCAGTCTATGATACCAAGAACTTTGACTCACCCAGGGCATTGCACTTTGGAGAAAACAATGAAATAAATATTATGTGCCATGACTTGGTGTGAAATTCATGGGTTAATACGATTTTTTATTATTTTTTTTCAGCTTTGGAGACTACCATGTATGGTTACAGAACTCTACCTTAACTATGACTGTGACGTCTACTGTAGCAATCTCTTTGAAGATCTTACTAAGTTGTTATCTAAGGTAAGGTTATAACAATGTCAATAAATCATCAGCCCAGGCCTTACCTTAAATGATGGTTAGCAGGAAACTTTTGCTTAGGATATCATCACAACAATCATGTTACATTTAAACACATAGTCTATTTCTGCTTAACACCTTAAGCACTGAAAGTGCCTCCGCACAAAAAGAACTATGCTTATCATATTTAGGTTACCAGCCAAAACACCATGTCACGTGTACCATTTGTGACTGGTATCCTGTTCATTTTTGTTAAGCAGAAAATTGTCGAGCAATATTCCGCTTAAGCAGCTGTTTGAAATTGGACCTTGCTTAGTTCTACACCTGTTGAGCTTAAACTTGAAGCTTCATAGTTGAATCTGACCCTTAGAGAAGGTTACAGTGACCTTAAGATTTCTTGTCTCTCTGTCTTCAGAATGCCTTTCCTGTCTCTGGCTCGCTCTACACCACCCATCTCCTCAGCTTAGACGCTCTCCTCGCTGTCGTTGATAGCATCGAGACCAACTGTCATCATCGGATTCTCAGCTCCATGGTTGCCAAGGCCTCGTCCGCCTCCGCCTTACCGGACAGAGAGAAACCGGACTCGGCCGTCACGATTCACGTGGAAGATGTCTCGGAGAAGAGTGACGATGGCGAGAAGGGGAAGGAGAAAGATGGAGGAGAGGAGGCGGGTATGCAGGGAGGAGTAGGGGTCGTTCCACCCACTACAGGGTACGCCATGGCGCAGATTATGTCGGCAAACCTAAACAAGGACATTGAAATCGGTAAGTCCGACTGGCAACTTTCTGTAAAGAAAACGGCATCATGTAGAGTATACTGATGTCATAAGGCCACTATCTATATCATGTTCCCTGTGTACAGTATAAATCAATTATACTGTTTCTCAGCATGTGGAGAAGTCACCAGACGATTTTACCCTGCAGCCTCGTTTTGGTAAAAGTAGTTTGAAGAGAGAAAATAAAAAAGTTTCATTGTGAAAAAGTCTTCATATCCCAGATAAACTTTGTGTTTGGAAAACTTCTTGTTGGAAACGATTTCTTGATGGATTGTTAAGAAACTGTAAGAAAGATGAATGTTCGATTCTTTTCTTTTTTTATGTCAGGTAATAAACCACAAGGGAAACTGACTGGGTAATTTTTGTTTCAAACAGTTTTGGGTTGAACAAAGAAAAATGAACTAGAGCAGGACTTGAACCTTTGACCTCTAGATAATGCGCCGGCGCTCTACCAACTGAGCTATCTAGCCCTGTTTGTATGTTGGCGGTCTCCCTATCTTGTCAATGTCTTTGTTCGGGGGTGCCAATCAGAAGCCATTCAACCTATAACTGCTGTAAAGCCAGGGATCACACCCAAGTTTACGATACAGTCTTGGAAGCGGCAACAGAGGGATTACCTTAAAGGATGTAACTGTTTTATTTCAAATATCAAGTACTAAAAGCCAAAAGGGAAACTGACTGGTTGATTTTTTTCTTTTCTTTCTTCAGTCAAGCTAAAGACGTTGGATGATCACATCGAGGGGAGTCCCAATCGAAGGATCAGCCGCTTCACTCCGTCAGCCAACTTGCCCTCCCTAGAACAGCTTATGAAGAACAAGCAAAAGAAAAAGGTAGCATGAGGGGGTGCATGAAAGACAGGCGTGTGTGCTTGGCGCGAATAATCATTTCAGTAGGGACCACCAGAACATTCTGCTGGACCGCGACAATGTTCAGAACTATGTTAATGTTCCTTTCTGAGAGAAGTTTGTTGTGTCAGTACAATAAGGTCATAGCTTGGGTTTAGTTGTTTTAGGTAAAAAACTTTGTAAGGTTTTCCGCCTTACCAAAGTGACTAAATCTTTGTTATCAATAGATATAAAAAAATCTTGTGGCGTTTTGCTTTGAAAGAATGAGTCAGAAGATGAATTTGATATAGCTTTCATAAACAGAGGATCGTGTTTGGGAAGCCAAGACAATCCTGTTGGATGTATTTTGATGCCATTTTTTGTCTTTCTCTCGTTGTATTTTGAAGTTGATCCATGCAAGCACCGAGCAGTTCAATCTGAAACCATCCAAAGGGATAGCTTTTCTTCTTGAGCAAGGCATCCTCCATAGTCCCCTCGACCCTCATGAGGTTGCCGTCTTCTTGAAGGAGAACCCGAGATGTGATAAGAAGATGATTGGAGAATACCTCAGTAATAGGAAGAATGAGAAGGTTCTGGAAGCTTTCTTACGGTAGGTTTGAAGGGAGGGTGCAGGGAACGATTTCGTCCAGCAATATTGCATAGCAAAATATTTAGACTGAACTAGTTTTGTGCACACTGAATGCTAATATTGAGTAGCAACTCCTGATTTTTGAGTAGCAACTGACACATTTTGTGTAGCATTTTGCTCTGCTATACAAGGGAAATCATTCACAGAAGTGTACCTTTGGTAAATCACTCAAAAAATTAATGACCATAAAAAACTTCTTTGGTAAGAAGCACTGCAGCTGTTGATAATGTTTAACATTTAGAGAAATAATTCCCTTCAAAGGAATGTGGTTTAAATAGAGAGGGGTTCAAAAACATTTCGATCTGAGAAACGTTTCTGCGTGAAACGCTTCTCAGATTGTGTATTCCACTTGCGGAGTAGTCTTCCTGCGTGGACATAACCGCTCCAGATTTTCGGCAATATCTCTAAAACGCTTCCACCTTTTGAAATACTTATCCAAAAATCTTTGGCTTAAAGTCACCTGCAGTCATGAGTACTAGAGCCTGACTGAGAAGTTGCTGTATGCAACAACAAATTACTTTGTACCTGTCCAGATTTATAATTGATTGGTTTGGGTTTTTTGGCGACAGGTTGTTTGTCTTTGAGGGTATTAGGATTGATGAAGCTCTGAGGATGTATCTTGAAGCATTCAGACTCCCCGGAGAGGCACCTGTGATTCAGCATCTTATGGAACACTTCTCAGATTACTGGCATGTGAGTAAACAAGACTGACAGGAAAAGGGAAGTGGGAGGGGGCTGCAGAGGGGGGAGGGGATTGGGGAGGGAGGCAGGGGGACTAGTGAGTGAAACTTGAGCATCTTAAGTCATTCAGCATCTTATGAAAGACTCCTCAGATTACTGACATGTGAGTAAACAAGACTGACAGGAAAAGGGAAGTGGAAGGGGCTGCTGAGGGGGAAGGGGGCTGGAGGCAGGGGGACTAGGGAGAGTGAAACTTGAGCATCTTAAGTCATTCGGCATCTTATGGAAGACTTCTCAGATCACTGGCATGTGAGTAAGAAGACAGACTTACAAGGAAGTGGGAGGGGGAGGGGAAGTGTTACAAGAGCATCTTATCGAATGGAAGTTAAAAATAGAATACATTTAGACTTTGGGGTAGATTGACTGGATCAGGGTCGGGGATTGATAATGAGAGGTATGAGGATTATTGGGTTTCTTGGAGTATCCAGACGTCTCCTATTACTAATTGATGTTGTATTACTTTTCTTTCCCCCCAGACCAGCAACAATCTGCCCTTTGCGACTACCGATGCTGCGTTCACATTGGCTTATGCCGTCATCATGCTGAACGTTGACCAACATAATCACAACGCCAAGAAACAGAATATCCCGATGAATGTGGATGTAAGTATATCCTCTCAATCCTCTTAATCTGGAGATTTGTCTCTAGACAATGAGATAATCTGTTATCTGTATTAATTCCTTTTTCTGTTGTTGTAAGGTGTACTCTTTTCAGTAGATGCCCTGTGTTTTTAACTTCTTATTTTAGGCCTACTCTTTCTTTATTGTACCGTGTACCCCTTGTTTTCTTTTTATATTGGTATGTTATTAAGTAAAAGGCCAGTAATGCAGGGACAATAACGTTTTTATTGTATTGTATTGTATTGTTTGCATGTAAACACTATTCTTAGCTCCTAGTATTCCCACACACTTTTAAACATCATAGCAAGACTTTTTGTTGTAGACTCTGCAAGTCTCGTGCGTTTTCAAACTTCCCTGACCAAGTTGGTCCTAACCATTTTGAGTTTACGTGTGGTTGAAACTGTTTCTTCAAATATTTTAACGTAGTTTAATGCTATAAAAACTATATCATATTATTGTTGGAAAGTAAAATTTAGCCATGAAATATACGAAAGTAGAACAAATTTAACAAATAAACAATGAAAACCAAGAACTTCACTTAGACTCGACCTCCGTTTCCACTTACTTGTAAATAATTAAGAATTTTTCCCAACTTATGTTCATGTTTTCATTAAACCTATGTAATGGTTGAACAAATTCAGGAGTGATTGGCAAATGGGGTTTCTAAAAAAATAAGCATCCTCGTCCCCCAAAAATCAATTTTGTTTCAATGATAATTTTAAGAAATTATTTGTATTACATAAAATTTGAAATTGCATTGATAACAAATTGCTATATTAAATATAATTTAATAAGAAGATTCCATTTCATAGAAAAAGTGGTTTTTGTTGGAGTTTTTTTCTCACTTCTGGTATGTGCAAGGCTGTTACAGTCTGTTGAGACATTTTCCTTTGCTTATTGCAGCAATTTAAAAGGAATCTCTCCAAAGTTAACGGGGACGCTGACTTTGAAGCTGCCATGCTGGAGGAGATCTTCACAGCTATCAAGTATGATCACATCCTCTTTTCTTCTTAATCTTATAGCAATCAAATAGGGTTGCTAAAAAATAAGGAGGTATTAGCTTCTCATAGACACATCCACAAGAAATTAAATAGTTTAAACATTTAGTGTCCTTCCCTGTGGTTTTGAATAAGGGAAGACAAGAATGGCAACAAGGTCTTAAAACCTGCAGGGTCGTGGCCTTGCGATAAAGGACTAAGCTGTCGCACGGCCCTACAAAGTTTTAAACGGCCGTTTAAGACTGATTCGCCACACTTTCATTCCTATTCATAAAAACCTTTCCGTGTAAAAAAAACAGCAAAAATACTTTAAAGTTGAGGGAAAAAAATGACAGTTAAGCACCGGTTCACCTCTACTTTGCCTTAAATTTTTATGCATGTGTTGAGCGCTGAGTAACTCCTCGTGTAAGTTTCAAACGTGCTTAACTTTCAAACATGCGCGCTTAAGTTTCCAACGTGCGCGCTTAAGTTTCAAACGTGCGCGCTTAAGTTTCAAACGTGCGCGCTTAAGTTTCAAACGTGCGGGCTTAAGTTTCAAACGTGCCGGCTTAAGTTTCAAACGTACACGTGGAAGTTTCAAACGTGCACACTTAAGTTTCAGACTTCCCTTGCGAGTTTCAAACTGGTCAACCTTCTTATGAGTAAACAAACGTTAAGTTCATTTCCAAATTTCCTTAATGTTTAGACAATGCCAACAGTAAACTAAAACATAAACCCTTCCCTTTCTTTAAAATGCTTGCCCAGGGAGATTGAATCACATTACTTTTGTTGCTGGGATGTTTCTAATCTTAATCCCTACAAATGTTCGTTGTAACATAATATTTTTGATCCCCTACAATTTGTTATACATTTTGCTTTATACCCCACCCCACAGTGGTTTGTGGTTTTGTGACTGTAAAGAATGGGTACAGTGTTCCATTCTCAATCCCAGAAAGTGCGTTGACATCTGCTCCTTTCACAGATGGTCTCAGAGCTCCGATGGAATCAGTAGAAACAGAAGTCACAAATTCTGTTTATTTCGCTTAGGAAAATAAGCGTTAATTCACAACTCTAGTTCTTGTCTCACTGATCTCTTAACCCACAAATAAATTCATGCAAATTTGTGGAATTTCAGGAGTGAAGAGATTGTAATGCCGGCAGAGCAGACTGGTCTGGTCAGAGAGAATTATCTCTGGCGTGTCTTGCTGAAGCGAGGAGCGACGTCTGAAGGCACCTTCCTTCACGCCCAGTGTGGAGATCTGGATCGAGAGTTGTTTCTATTGGCGTGGGGACCAACCGTTGCGGCGTTGTCGTTTGTGTTTGATAAAGGAATGGATGAGACGATTACACAGAAAGCTATTGCTGGTTTCAGGTAGGATACAGACTTGTGGACAATTCATTAAATGTTTGTCGCGGTAATAGCGTAATGGCTGGTGAAACTTTCTGGGGAGACTGCTCTCGGGACACTCTTGTGAGAGGCTGCTGCAAGACTATGTAATAGGGTCGTAATTGGAAGAGCAGTAGTCTCACAGGAGCTAGCAGTCTCGCAAAAAGAGAACCAGTGTAGCGAGATTCGCGGAGAGAATCGGTACGCTATCATCGAGACAAACACTTAACGACTCGATGTGATTTACAAAAATCTCGATGTGATTTACAAAAACTGAAAATTACAAAGATCGAGAGAAGGCAAGTTGAAATAGGTGGGATTCGAGGTTGGATTTGAAATTGTCCAGGGAGTAGCAGCTGTTCTAAGTGAAGGTGGTAGGGCATTCCACAACTTGGGTGAGGTGTGTGGAAAAGCCTTGGAGCCATACAATTTTGTCCTTGGTGTGGTGGTGGTCAGGAAGTTTTGGGAAGACAGGCGGCGATATCTGGGAGGTGTTGGGGTAAAAGCCACTCTTTGTAAGGGAGGATTGTAAAATTAAACAAGGGATAACTTGGGGGGTTGCACCTTGTGTAACCCCAATGTACAACGAGGTTACATGAGCTGCAGAACCAAGTAACCTCTTGTTTAACTTTGCATTTTTTTTTCCAAGGGGCTACAAGAAGAAAATGTGTAAGATGAAAATAACTCGGGGGAAGCTGAAGACGGGAGTTGATATTCCTAAAATCTGTTCATGGAGATGATAGATGATGTCATTGATTTTGAGAGATGTTATTCCTTTTCTTTCTGCAGGAAATGTGCCATGATTTCTGCACATTATGGATTGACGGACGTGTTTGACAACTTGGTTATATCCCTCTGCAAATTCACAACGCTTCTCAATTCAATGGAGGTAAAGCTCGAAAAATCTTCATTCACTAGTTTCGTTGACAGGTTTATTTGATTTTGGTTGAGGATTTGCCACAAATCAAGATAGTTTTTCAAAAGAAGGAATTTTCGCTAAAAGCCTTGGCTTTTCCTGGACTTTGCCGCCATGCGTTATTTCATTCTTTTATTATTACCTGTTCTCCATTATTTGGTGAACTGCGTGTGGATATAAATGTACAGTTGAAATAAAATGCTCTTCTTAAGAAGACAGTTTGTTGTCGCCAAGAAAGGGGGTACCGTTGTTGTCGAAAAGTGGATCTGGTTTGTCCACTTGGAGACTACGTCCCCCATATGGCGAATTGTGTAGAAATTTCGTCTGATAGCGCCCTCTTTTGACTCGACTTCCTTCAACCCCTTTTTTATTTACTGTAAGGGGGGACATGCACACAAACTCCCACATGACACCAGCAGCAATTGAACATTCCTTAAACATTCTTAAATTGATATTTGAAATAAAAAAGTCGCATCCCCTTAAGGTGATCCTCTGGCTGCCACTTCTCAGGTTGTATTGTAAACTTCGGTGTGATCCCTGGCTACAGGGCAGCTAACGGCTGTATGGCTTCTGACTGGCACCCCAAACAAAGATATTGACAAAATAGGGGGACCGCCAACAAAGACCTAGATAGCTCAGTTGGTAGAGCACAGGCACGTTAAACCAGAGGTTGTTGGTTCAAAACCCGCTCTAGACGTTTTTCTATGTTCAAACCGAAAATGTTTTGTTTCTGGTACCAGACCCCTGAAAGTCTCCCCATCGTCTTTGGAGCCAACACCAAAGCCCACCTAGCAGCCAAGACGGTCTTTGGCCTCGCTCATCGACACGGAGACATCCTAGCTGAAGGATGGAAGAATCTACTGGATTGTATGCTGCAATTATACCGTGCTAAGCTCCTTCCGATTGAGATGGTTGAGGTTCAAGACTTTGTCGATCCTAGTGGGAGGGTGTCTCTCATCAGAGAGGAGATGCCTGCAGTCAAGTAAGTCATCTTAGGAGGGTACTCCTTTGGTAATTACTCCAAACATGAATGACCTTAAACAACTTACTTGATACAAAGCACTGCAGCTGTTGATAATGTATAACATTTTGAGAACTGATTCCCTTCAAAGGAATGTGGTTTTAGAGAGAGGGATTCAAAAACATTTCAATCTGAGAAATAAAATCTTCACAGGTTAGTTTTATTGTATACATCCACATTTATCTAGGATTAAAACAATCGAATGGTTCTAAAAACCAAAGGTATACTTTGCCCTTTTAAGACCATCAACCGGCCACCTTAAAAACTTGTGAATATCATTAAAGTTTGTGTGTTTTTATTTGTTAGAGTAAGGTTTTTTCTATACCTCTCTGTATTTCATATTCAGGTCTGATTCATCTTTATTTGGCTCCTTCTACTCCTACTTCACACTTAACACTGAGACATCAATGCAGAAAGGACCCACGAATGAGGACAAGGAAGTCATTGAGCAAGCAAGAAGCTGCATTGAGGTACTAGGAAACAACTTCAAGTTAAATTTTACAGTGAGAGACCCGATTCTCTTCACATTCTTATTTTGTATGCACTCTTTCTTATCTTCTTCCGTTGTTATTGTCGATTTCAGGATTGTCATCCAGAACATTTGATCACGGAGAGTAAGTTCCTTAGACAAGAATCCCTCCAAGAGTTGATGAAGTCCTTGACGTTTGCCTCCCAAGGACCTGAAGCTGCCGACTCCCTCGGAATTCCTTACGAGGAGGAGGCAGCTGTCTTCAACTTGGAGCTCCTCATCAGGGTTGTCTTAGAAAACAGGTATGAGATGTCAAGAAATAGCTTTCTTGGAAAGTGAGGAGAGAGATCCTGAAGATGATGAGGCTATCTAAGAATCCACCGTTTTGCGAATCGGTGATTGACGTTTATCTTGTCTGTGTTTTTTAGGGATCGTGTGGGTACATTATGGCAAGGTGTCTGTGACCATCTTTACAGTCTCATCGTCTCTACTTCGGAGTACAGTCAGCTAGTTGAGAGAGCAGTGGTTGGTCTCCTGAGGCTAGCCATACGTCTTCTAAGAAAAGATGACATCGCTACTCAGGTAGGTTATCCCAAACCAGCGAATATTGGTCAACAATAAATTAACATAATCTTAATGAATATGCATGAGGTTGGAGCCACTAGGTTGATGGAAACTACCATGTTAATCCATTGTTTTGGGAAAAAATGTCAGCAAGCAGAGCTTAAATTACCAGGGCCAAATTTCATGGCTCTGCTTACTGCCAAATTCTGCGCTTGCCATCGCCATTCTACTCTTACAGGGCAAGCACCGAATTTCTTCGCTAGCTGTGTAAGTGAAGAATGCCTAGTAATGTGGAGTACGCATGCGCACTAGCAAACAGTCCCTGCTTACCTGTGAAAGACGCTTGACGTAAGCGCTGAATTTCCTGCTTCCGTAAGCGCCGATTCTTTGATTACGGTAAGCAGAGCCATGATATTAGGCCCTTGTATGTCTGCCACTGTCTCTCATCGTAGAGTCTCCTATGACTTATGATTAGAAGTTCATTTGCTTCAGATTGATTGGTCCTTAAAGTTTGGGGGTCATCTCCCCCAAAAACTTATTTGGTGATAACAGGGATGCGATATCTACAATTTTAACCGGAAATCTTGTTTATTTTTTGCCCCCCCCCCCCTAAAAAAAAAGAAAATTATTAAAATTTATATATTTTTATTTATTTTTTACTTCGGGGACTTCGTGCTTGCAAGTTTTCGCGCTCGCAGGTTTTCGCGCTTTCTGCTCAGATTTTATTTTATTTTTTTCAACAGCCTATTACATCCTTGTTATAAGCACTGTGTTGATAATATAAACTACTTTGAGAAACGATTCCCTTTGAAGTAAAATGGTTTGGAAAATTTTTCACCCCAAAACAGAGCTTTATATTCCTACCTTCCTGATGATGTCAAATACCTTGACTCATGTTTCCTTCAACAGGTGTTGACTTCGCTGCGGATGTTACTCCTAATGAAGAAGTCCGTCTTACAGCGAGTCTGTCGGCAGGTCGCTTACGGCCTCCACGAGTTGCTCCGCACCAATGCCGCTAACATCCACACCTCTCATGATTGGTACACTCTATTCACGTTGCTGGAGTGTGTCGGGGCTGGTGCATCTCCAACGGTTCACATGAGAACTGTGAAGAGAGAGGAGGAGACTAGTCAAGACACAGGTAAGTAGGGAGAAACTGTGGATAAGGCGCCTCCAGCCCTTTTAACCCCACCGTCTGAACATCTCAGAAGGAAATGACTAATAAGTGTGTTTGCCGTCTCCTTCTTCCCACAGATATCCCCTTTCTTAAAGTTTGCCACGGTCACTAAAAAAGTGTTCTCCCTCTTCTCACCTTTGATTTCGTCCTTTCTGTTTCCAACCTCTTGTGGTCAAACAAGCCCCTTCCCTCTACTCTCTCTTTTCTCCTTCTTTATTTTTGACATTGCACGCTAAAAATGTGGGCTATTAAAACTTCCTTGGGGCAGGTAGAAGGCACAGTGTACAAGCCCGATGGGCTACTCTACAAGGCGTGTGGTAGCCAGAGCAATCTTAATCTTCTCTGACGGCATCTTGTCTTGCTCTCTCTTCCCTTCTAGGAGCTCAATCAGACAGTGAGGTCTCAGTAGGTAGTGTCAGCGGGGCATCAGATCAAGGATATACCTCAGACAGTGAACTATTGAAACATAATAAACCACATCGAACCAGCAGTGAGCCTGACGTCTCGACAATGTCAGATGATAGGGTTATCAAAGTGAGTTTATTAGCAATCCAATACTTAATAATGGTAACTTAACTAGTTAACTAGGTTTAAATGACTAGTTAACTAGTTAACTAGTTAACTAGTTAAACAGTTAAATAGTTAAACAGTTAAACATTTAAACAGTTAAACAGTTAAACAATTAAACAGTTAACTTGTTAAATAGTTTAATAGTTTAATTTGCATCGGGCATAAAGAATACTATTTGGTTTTTACCCATACACCGATGTGTGTAAAGCATTTTATACTCGGTACTTTCCTGAGTCCTGTGAAGAAAATCCAAGGCATATTACTGGTGTGGGATTCAAACCTACCACCTTTGCCATTCTAGAGCACCGGGATCGCCCGGTAGCTAGAGGCAGTTGGGATCCTATATAGAAAAATTGAGTTGTGAAAGAACTCGGTAGTACTCGGATGAGTGTGATTGCTTATTGTGCAAGTTGTTTTCCTCAAACATTAGTTTTTTTTGTACAGTAGGATTGAATGGGAGGCTTTGAAAAGGAGTAGATCAACAAATAACTCGCAGTATTTTTGCGTGTGTGATCCAAATTTGCGTGATGCAAAACAAGTAAAATGAACTGGTTTTGTCATAATGAAAGTTACTGTTGGAGCATTGATACAAAAGACAACATATAGGCAGTCAAAACAAGATAAAACTGTATTTGTGACGCAAGGAAACTCGCTGTTGACAGCGCCCTCACGCGGTCAAAAATACGGTCAGTTGCTGTCAACTCTAAATTATTCTTGTCCCTGTAGGTGAATCAGGACAACTCCGTCCGAAGCTCCCACTCTAAAGATGTTACCAAACCCCAGAATCAGTACAAGATTGCCCTGGAGCAAACTTTGAGTCACCATGACACTAAGGCGTTGTTGAAATGCTGCGAGTCTCTGGCGTTCCTTGTCAGAGACGCTGCTCATGTTACTCCGTCAAACTTTGAGTCGTGTGTTCATGCCATCAGGAGCTTTGTGGAGGCCACCGTGAACGGAGGTAGGAATACTAAAGTTTAAAAAAAAAACAAAAAAAACAAACAGAAGCATTATTTACTAGTTGTATTACATATCCAACAGCACAACTAGCGCCAATAACGGAGTGATTAGGAACAAGAAGAAATGTTCAGTTTTAGATGTGGGAGGAAAACCCCAATGGGGGTAACCCCACGCTATCAGGTAGGGATTGAAAACCCAATCTGCATGCAAGACCCCAATGGGGGTAACCCTACGCTATCAGGTAGGGATTGAAAACCCAATCTGCATGCAAGACCCCAATGGGGGTAACCCTACGCTATCAGGTAGGGATTGAAAACCCAATCTGCATGCAAGACCCCAATGGGGGTAACCCCACGCTATCAGGTAGGGATTGAAAACCCAATCTGCATGCAAGACTCCAGGTCTGAGGTGGGATTCAAACTGGGGTCCACAGAAGTGAAAGGCAGGGACAAAAACCACTCGACCAACCTGATTCCTCAAGAGACGAGGTAAAGACTGCAGGGATGTGATTCCTCCGTTTTTAACCGGAAATCTGGGATTTTTTTAGCTTTTAAAATTTTTTTTGTTTAACTTAAAATCAAATTTATAAAAAAATGAAGATAAAACCATATAACGCCCCAGATTGCAGAGTAGGGCTTTTAAAACCAAAGATAAATAGTATTTAGTGGGCTTTGTGCTCGCAAGTTTTCGAGCTCGCAAGCTTTCGCTTTTTGCGCTCAGAGTTCAGGTTTTTTTTCAACAGCCTCTCACATCCCTGGGACTGAAACAAATGTGGAAATGAAGACTACACTTCCCATCTCATCTAGATTACAGATAAGTACCATACAGCACAATTGACATTTCCGTCTTGACTTTTGTTGAATTTCAGGAAAATTAAAACACGACAGACAGAGGAAACCAGAGCCGTCCAAGGATCGGAAAAACTCCAAGTTGTCTCGGAACCAAAAGCATAAGAAGAACATGGCCAAGGCGAGCTCGGTCCCGGAGAAGATGTTTCAGATGTGTGATGTAGGCGAAGATGGAGAGGATGAAGGGCCACCTGGTGGATACCACTCACTCTCAATACAGGTTGGTGATTGGTTGAATTTTTTTTAATAGCAAGATTTGATTGGTTGGATGGTTACTCACTGCAAATAGTGGGTGGTGATTGGTTGATTTGGTTTGGTAATGTGATTTGATTGGTTGAACGCTAAAGAAAGGGATTACTCTTTCATAATAGTGGTACATGATTGGTTGAATTTCAAAAGAAAGGGTTTCCTCATTGAAAATTGGAGAGTTGATGTTCAATGAAAGTGTTCCCAATTGAACCTTGTTAATTTTTTATATTTTTGTATTTTTACTTAAGATCAATTTTTTTTTATAATGAAGATAAAATCATATATAATGCCCCAGATTGCAGAGTATGGCATTCAAAACCAAAGATAAATGTTATTACGTTTGGTGGGCTTCATGCTCGCAAGTTTTCCAAGCTCGCAAGCTTTTGCGCTTTGAGCTGAGAGTTCAGTTTTATTTTTCAACAGCCTATCGCATTCCTGATCTGTTTAACTCTAAGCAATTTTCATATGAATTCCTTATCAGTTACTGGATCTGATGCACACACTTCACACGAGGGCAGCCTCTATATTCAGCTCATGGGCCGAAGAGGAACAGAAGGACGGAGCAGGGAGTACCATCGACGCTGGAGCAAGTGCATTATGGATAAAATGCTGGTGCCCACTACTACAAGGTTGGTAATCTTGACACGTAGAACTGACCATGGAAACGATCAAATTATGAGAAGGCAGGTTTCTCTAGTTTGATCAAAAGATTGCCAAAGTTACATAGCCTGGCCTATTTACTCATATACTATGTATTCATAAAATACCTATGATTGCCAAGTTGTTAGTGTGCCCAGGCTATGCTGTTGAATAACGTATGGTAGCCTGGCCTTTCCACTTGTGTTCATAAACTTATAATGTCTGAGGCTGTTGGTGTTCCAGGCTATGCTGTAAAACCTAATGAACGGGACAATTTCCAACGAACAATCAATCCAATAGTTACTTTCATTGATTACGTTTTCAGGTATCGCAAGGTTGTGCTGTGACATCCGTCGACAAGTCCGTATGCAGGCTCTGACTTACCTCCAGCGAGCTCTCTTGGTCCATGATCTTCAGACCCTGTCTGCCGTAGAGTGGGAGTCTTGCTTTAACAAAGTCCTCTTCCCACTGCTGGCCAAGCTCCTTGAGCAGATCAATCCTCTGGACCCAGTGGGTCTTGAGGAGACGAGAAGCAGAGCTGCTACGTTGCTCTGCAAGGTGAGGTTTAGTTGAGGTGAAGTGGGAAAACGTAGGGAAGTGGTTGGAAAAGGACAGTGAATCAACTTCTCCTTGATAGATTTAAAGGTTCTTTTGACAACTCTTAAAGTTTAGTAATAAACCACAAGGGATCTGTCTGGGTAAATTTTAATTGATTCTCAGAATGATGTCAGCAGATGTTTTTGATGTTGACAATTTTTGCACTGGAAGGGTATCGAATGCAATGGCAGTTTACACCATTTTAATGTGAGGTTAGAAACTTGTAATTTTTTCCCCACTCACATGATGACTCTATTTATGAGTACATCACAGAATTGAAATGGTCACTTCCGCTCCTCTTAAAGGCAATGTGCCCCTTCAAAGTCTGATAAATAGTTGACTTTACCTTCTCATTGTTTTTCCCCGAACAGGTTTTCCTTCAGCATTTGACGCCACTTCTATCTCTGGCAACGTTTACCGCTTTGTGGCTTACCATACTGGACTTCATGGACAAGTACATGCATGCGGACAAGAGTGAATTACTGGTTGGTACAATTAAAATCTTTTGTGTTTTCATACTATATAGAAAGAATTTGGGAACCTAGTATTTGGCGTGTCTTGACCGAGCGTTCAAGTGGTGTTTCTGATCAGCAGAGTGTGGTCTTGACCCTTGTGTCCTTTAAAGCAAGACACTTAACCATTATTGCTTCGTCCTTCGGATCGGATGTAAAGCCGTAGGTCCTGTGTGTTGTGTAATGCATGTAAAAGAACCCAGTGCACTTATCGCTAAGAGAAGGTTTTCAAGGTGTTTCTGGCAGTGGCTGCTGACTGCGCCAAAGCACCTTGCAAACCCTTACAAGGTGCTACATAAATGGGTCTCATAATAGATCGATCCATTAAGCCCCGCCTCCTTACGAGTTGACCAATCACAGCCGCGAAACCCGATCACCGTTAGTGCAAAGATCACCAAACGGCTCAAATGGTGATCAGATTTCGCGGTTGTGATTGGTCAATGAGAAATGGGCGTGGCTTAATGGATCGGTGTATTGTCTTTCAAAGTGTTTTTCTTTGTTGCAGTGCCTTGAGCAGTGGATACATGTGCTGTATAAGACTCCATTGTTAATATGATTCTTAGTCGCACCCCAGGCTTAAACCAGTCTTTCTTGACAGTTTCCAGAAATCTATGGATTCTTAATTTGTGCCGCCCTGAACAAAGATTATGACAAAATAGAGAGACTTTCAACATTAGGGCTAGATAGCTCAGTTGGCATGTTAATTCGGCTGTCTCAGGTTCAAATCCCGCTCTCGTCAATTTGTCATTGTTTAACCCAAAGTTGTTTCTTAATTTCTTCTACAGTATGAAGCAATACCCCAGTCCCTCAAGAACATGGTACTGGTGTTGGACACCGCCAACGTCTTCCGAACTGACCCGGGGTCTGAGAGGGGGAAGGACTGTCAACTCTGGGTCTTCACCTGGGAGAGGATCGACTGCTTTCTGCCGGGACTCAGGGATGAAGTCTTCAAACTTCATGAGCCTGGTAAGTTGTAGGAACTAGGAAGAGATTATTCCGGTCAGGTTCAGGTTTATTTTTTGTCCATACCATTAGGCAGTACAATATAAGGGAAAAGCTTTATCGGAACTTAATAATAGTATTAGGAGGTCAGACAAGAAGCCGCAGCTTGTACAAGGCCTGCCCTCTTCACAAAGAATACATATCAACATAAATGACGTGGTTTATTATTTGCTATAATGATATTATTTGATATAAACAAACTATTTGATATAAACATAGTTACAATCTTGAGTTTTCAAGTTAAATAAGCAATAACTATTATATGCTATTGTTATTAAATAATTAAATTTAATAAATTCATAACCTGATAGGTTAATAAATACAATTTTGCCAAATATTAAAAAAATGTAATTGAGATTATAACGAGTCTGTGTTTTAGAATGTCAGAAGGTCATATCTTCTAAGCGAGGGACCTGTTTGTTTGAAACGCCCCATCCTTGAAATCTGGCTGAACTCATGAACAACTTTCTTCTTCCCCCCCCCTGCCCCAAATCGTACTTTTTGGAGTAGTAAACAGAGATCCAGCACCGAGTAGTGCCACAACAAACGCTCCTACACCTGACGGAATCATCAGGGATGGGTCACCACATGAGGACCAGTCAAGCACAGTGGATTCAAAACCAGAGGGTAAGTCGGCCATCTTGATTTTCTTCCTTACACGTTATTGTAGCCAAACTGAGGCCAAGAAGAAAAATTGGTCTGGTGCCTTTTTTGTTGTCTGTTATTAAGCGTAAATAGAACACAGGGAATCTGACTGATGTTTGCATGTTCATCATCATCATCATCAGGGCTTTAGTTCGTCCTAGAATAGAACACAAGGAATTCGACTGATGGTGTATCATCGAATGGATTTATTCTTCTCTATGTCGTATTCTACCAACCAGATGATTCTATTAAAGAAAGTTTGCTCGTCAGATTAGTTATATATTTTTGTTCACATTTTGTTCTTCTTTTATCTAATTGTCCTAAAACTGTTATTATTCTCGTCACAGAAGTAGACCCTCCACCCCCAGCTGCACTGGAAACAACGCCCATTAAATCTGACTCGCCCTCAACAACCCCCACACCCATCACTACCCCGACCCCAACGGTAGCCAAAGACGCCAATCCAGTGACGAGCCAACCCAACATCATCCTCCAGCCGCCTCTGTCTTATCTAGGATCCCTTCCAGGGGGTCAAGATGCTAAACAGGCGGGTCCTCTACCGTTCCTCCTCAATCCAGCCATCCTGAAGGGATCGCCCATTCCGATTGTTACTCCAATTCTTCCTCAAACTGAAGCCTCAACTAAGTAATCAATAACCAAGGGAAGTTTTTGATGATTGAAAAGACATCGGTCAGAGCAAAACGTCGTATCCCGACTGTGCTAAAACGTTGTATCACACACGAGAATGCTCTATGCAAAAACATCGTATCTCGATTGTGCTAAAACGTCGTATTTCACACAAAAATGCTCTGTAGTAAAATATCTTATCGCACTCAAAAATAATCCATTCTAAAACATCGTATCTCGCACAAAAATGTTTCGTTCAAAAACATCGTATCTGGCACAAAAACGCTCCTTGCAAAACCATTGTATCTCGGTGCGTGTTTGTTTTGTGTGTACATCTGGGTCATTTTAAGCGAGATAGAACATTTTGACAAACTAGCGCGTAACTTAAGAACTATTTTAGGAGATACAACGTTTTTGGTCTTGGTCTGACACGATGAAGAGAAGTTGACTGAAGGAGTAAGGATTCTGTCTCAAGATTTCTCGGACTTGGAGACGGTCGATATTGAAGATGGAATTCAGAAGTTGAAGCATCTATGGATAGATATTGGGCAGTGAAGTGACTTGGTAAGAGACTAAAGTTGGTAGAAGAACTAAGAGGGATTCAACGAGATATCGTCAAAAAGGAAGTTGATAGAAACTTGACATGTATGGCAAATTCCTTTAAAGCTGCTTGGATATTTGTAAGAATGTTTCATTGGTAACCAGCCAGAATTGTGCGTTAAAACCTATCTACTTTAGCTGGTTATCAGTCACAATCTGCTACGTTCAAACATACCCAGCTTACTGTAGGAAGATGGAACGGCACTGAATGTGGTTTAGCAATTGTACGGATAGAAAACTCGTTGGTAAAAAGCGCAAGAATTTAGATTAGATGAATGTGGCGAGTCCGTCTGTCCTTGCTCTATGGTGTAACACAGTAAATGGATTAATCGGTGAAACTGTAAAAAAAGTTTGGATTCCTGGCGGAAACGCTGGTAAGATTAATAATGAAAGAGGTAGTGTTTAGCAAAAAGTATTTCGAGTAGTCGGTCAGTACTCTTAATAAACAAAGACGTCAAATCTCCATCTTTGTCTACGGGAATGAAAACGAGGCTCTTTTCAAATAGGCTGTTGCATTTGGAATATAATGGTAACATGCTATACTACAGTCGGGGAACTAGGTTTAGATTTTTCTAAGGACCAGTTTCTTTGAAAGAAATGTGACGTGAATAAAAAGTGACTTTGGAAAGTTCGCATCGAATCAAAATAAAACAAAGTCTTAATTTACAATTTTAATTTTGTTATTACAAGAAAACAATAATTGAAAATCCATTTTACAAACTTTTCGACTAACAAAATTAATTTCTTTATAAATTACCTCTCCTCAAATTTGGAAAGAGAACACAGTTTAAAAGAGAAAGTTACTGCCAGATTATTATTTTTATCTTAAAAGGCGATGTGGAAATTTTAAGCTCAGTGCAATTTTTAATTGTCCAGTCCAGTGATTTTTTGCTTTGTTAAATTCCGTGCTTATGTTATTAAGGCCAAAAGTGGTTTTGTTTGTTAAATAGTGAAAGTTTTCACTCCTGTATCATTTGCAAAATATGTAACGTATAAATTCTCAAATGTGTTGGTGTCTTCATGACAGACTGTTTGATCACCAGTTGATTAATTTAGACACATTTTTATGTTTAGACTGTTAATTAAAGCCTCAATCTATGTTAATGTGTTACAGTATAGGCGAGTTTCATGAAATGTTTTAATAGCGTTGAGATTGAGTTGGCTGTTGAAGATTATTTTATCCCCAGAAATTGATTCAGGTCAACTATTCCACAGAGGGCATTGCCTCCTACATGGTTTTAGCCTTTGTGTCTCATAGAGCTGCTTAGCACAAAAAGTAGCTTAGCACAACAAAACTATGCTTACCAGAATAAGGTTACCAGCCAAACTACCATGTCACATGTACAATTTGTAACTGGTATCCTGCTCATTTCTGCTTAGCAAGAAATTGTTAAGCAATGAAATTGGGCCCAGATGAAGATGTCATATTCATTGAGAAAGAGACCTTGCTGCTTTTGGGATACAATTTCATGATTTTTTTCTCTTTTATTTAATTGTCCAAACTCTACTCTTGAATTGTTGACACATTGCCAGTTAAGCATTTCGTACACCTATAGATAGTATTGCAAGCCAGAAGCATCCGCCCAGTCCATTTGTTATTATTTGTAATAAACACATTGGGTTTAAAACTCTTCTGGTCTTTGTCTTTGCCTGATAAACATGTAATTTCTCCAAGGAAAATTACCAAATGTCGGATGATTTCGTTGATTTTTGTAATTATTTGAATGCCAAATTTCACTTGCTATGTTTTGTTTCATCAATATTTAATATGCACTCCGGTATCCTTGACAGTGCATTAAGATGTTTGTTAAGTTCTTGAAGCAGTTGAGGATTAGTGACACATCTGTGACTAACAATGTCCCGATAACAGTACGTAGTTCATTCAACATGATGGACCCCAAGTCATGAATCTACAAACCAGTGGCATTTTACATTAGCTGCATGTTGTAGATTTTAATAATAAAACACTGGGAAGGACTGCTTGATTGCTGAAGGTTTTTAGTCAAGCATTGCCAAGACAAAGATTTTTGAGGACTTGGGTTCTTTGTTTGGGTTTAGTAAATGAAACAAACTTATGAATTTGTTTGATTTTGTGGCCCAGCGGTTAAGGTTAAAGGAATCAAGGTCTGGTGTTTCTGATCAGCAGAGTGTGGGTTCGAGTCCCTATCTTGACACTTGTGTCCTTGAGCAAGACATCGTTATTGCTTTGTCCTTTGGATGGGTCTTAAAGCTGTGTAGGTCCTGACTCGTGTACTAGGATTGGTTGTGCACATAAAAGAATCCAGAACACTTATTGTGGAAGAGTAGGGGTTAACCCTGGTGTTTCTGGTTCACATAGCAAGCACCCTTGTTTACAGGTTTTCTCAGGCCTGAGAGCTACAGTGATTAATTTCACTAATGAGGCATCCTTGGTTTCACCAGAAATGTATAATTATAATAAGGTCGCTAGAAGCACTCTGTTGGTAACTGTTTTTGTTTTACTGCAATTGTTACAATTTGAACAGTAGGATAGATTATTAGTTAATATTTATAAATTTAAATTGATGGATGGCAGAAAAGAAAATAAGCTGATCAGCCCGAACTAACCCTTTGCTTTACATGATAATTATTAAATTTTTATGCCAAATTTATTATTCATTAAAAACAAAGAGATGCTAGGTGAGGGGGAGGATCTTTGGGATTTCTCAAAGATGTAACTCTGTAAATATTTCAATAAATAAGAATATTTGAGGTGCGGAGGTTGAAATTTTGCAAATTTTAAAATTCAGTTGACAACAATTTTCCCTATGCATTCCAGGCCTGGTTTGCACTTCCTTTGAGTGTAAGACACTTTTCATTCAGTGAATGTTACAACCTCCTTGTGTCAAGACTACATCAAAGAAGTACATAAGCTCCTCGGTAATTCTGAGTGCGTCATACTAGGGTCAGAGTTAGTCTTTATTCAAGGCCATAAGTGCAAAGACTCATTGGGCTAATTTCATATCGTCAGAGTAAACTATTTCATATCGTCAGGGTAAACTCTTTCAACATTGCACGTTTTAAGACTACCCTTCCAAAAATAAAACCATTTGATTTTCATCAGTGTTTATTTAATAACCTATTAACTGCAAGCTTAACAAAAACCAACCTCACTCTCTTTAATAAAACTGATGTATACAATCTGTTTTTTTAGGGTTTTTCATGAGGTGTTAGTTAATGATGGGCGTGGCACCCTATCAAGGGGAGGGGCTTCAAATGGAGGGTGTCGATGTATATAATAAAATTGTATTGTACATGGTCAAATTGTATATCTGTAAATGACATGATGATTGCAAATGTTATTAAAATGTGGTCAAATATCACTGCTGCAAAAATGTGTTTTACTTAAATAATCTCCTTTCCAGTGCCAAGTTATAATTTTCAAAAAATTAGTTGGTGGCCTGCGTTTTGACTCTAGCAGAGTTTTTCTCATAGGCTAAATGACAACACAACACACATACATGCATACAGGAGTAACAAGAGCAGTCAAGTGGAAATACATGAATAAAGAGAGTGGAGAGAGAAGCAGAAAGCATTCAGAAAAAGCATGCAGGGATTATGGAGACAGGCGGGGGGGGGGGGGGGGTTATGGAGGGAAGGGGATAGCTTGACCACAAGCAAGGGCGTCGATGGGTGGGGGACGGGGGGACATGTCTTCCCCACTTTTTAGACTGGGGGGGACAGCATATCAGATGTCCCCCCCACTTTTTGATTGACTGTTCATTAGAAATATGCAAAAAAATATAAAAATATACACCATTTTCTTGATTTAATATTTCATTACAATTTTTGTTCAAATAAAAGAATAGCGAACAAACGGTGAAATGTTTTCTTCATTTTCATCTTTTTTTCTGATGGACTACGCGCAGAATGGTATTTTGGGCCTATTTCCGTTTCTATAATACAGACAATAGACGAAGTTTCGTCCAATGAGACATCCCGCTTACATACCTTGTTAGCATTCAATGTGTCGTTTGTGTATGCTATATAATGTACGGTATAGGTACACGATCCCTCTCCACAAAGGAAGTCTGTGTGTGCGTGCAAAGTGCAAATGTGTTACATTTTGTTACAATAAATTGCACAACACACAAAATATAGTAAAATCCATTAAAATAAATAGGAGCAGTTTGTTCAGTGTTATTATTTTTTATTCTAAAAACAAGATATAGGCCTAAATTAAAATAAAAGAAAAACGAAAGAAGAAACAAAAAACATCAAAAACTCTCTCAATTTTACTGAAGAAATTGTCGCAATGTGGTTTCAATTAAAAAGGATTGCGAATATGATGTTTGTATTTGTTAGAATCTCGGTTTTACATAAGGGAAACCCAGGCCCAAACCCCATTTCGGATGATGTTATTGTTAAATATCACCCCCTGTAACTTGCCTCCTGGTCAAACAAAAAATAGGGAATAAGTGTAACACAGAAATTAAATGTACAAGTAATGGTGTGGGGTGCAAATAATGTAAGATGTATTTTTTCAAGACTTGCTCGCCCGTCCCCCCTACTTTTCAGTAGCGATCGACGCCCCTGACCACAAGAAGTTGGAAACACGAAGGACAAAATGGAAGGTTGGAAGAAAAAGAAATAATTAGTAAATAGGGCAGACTAAAAATGTGGATATTTGTGGGAAGGGGGGGGGGGGGAGGAGGAGAAGGCAAAGACAAAAGGTTATTAGTCATTTAACTAAACGTCAGGCCACTAACTAATTTTTTGCATTTATACCACAGGTCCTTTTGGTTGGTAAGCAGTTTACAACAGCTAATTCTATTTCTCAAGTTATAATTTTGTCTTAAGACCAAAGTCCAAGACGATAACTTGTTGTCAAAGACAAGACTTGAAAAGGGACCATACAGCTATTTTGAGACCAAGATGAAGAATGGAGAGCAAGACCTTGACCCCAAGACATTATTTTCATTTTGAAAGATAAAAACATAAAATTAAGTGTGTTTTCTCATGGTTTTTATTACGTTTTGGTTAAAAAATAATAAGGAAGGACCTTGGGAAGTTTAACAATATACTTTCTTTTTTCGGATACGTTTCCCTGTGACGACATACAAATTATTATACAGCCAGAGAGCGCTAGTTTCATGAAAATGGCGGGTTCTTCCAGAAAGCCGGACTTTGAAAACCCCAGAAAAGCCCTTTTTCGGTCACCCACTGCTGTAGAAGGAAACCAACATGACCAGCCAGGTATTAATATTATTAAGAACTATTCAATTTGTCAGTAGACGCGCATGTTTCAAAGTTTTGTACAACAAACGGAAAAACAGAGTGTGCATGAGTGTTCAATTTATTTGTAAAGTTGTATTTAACCAGTTTCGTGAAGAAAAAAAAAATTAGTCCCTTTTCAATTTGTAATTAATAACAAATTGTAACTTTAACTCTTTTTTCAGATTCATGGAAACTTCTCAACAGAATACAGATCGAGCATGCATTTGAAGCGTGTATGAAGAATGCACAAAAAGGTATGACTTTTTTTCAATTTATTTGTATTTTATGCATGTTGATGTTGTTTAATATTATTGGAATGTTGTTAAATGTTTGTTTTACTTTTTGTTATTTATACATTTTTCGTACACCCCCCCCCCCTCCCGCCCGACCTCCCGAAACAGTGTGAAATGAGAGAGCTTGCAATGCTTATACTTTTTGTAAAAGAAGTTTGGTATTATTATAAGGGGCTGCCTAACCCTAGGCTCAGACAGATGGTAAAAATTCTGTTATTCATGTTGTTAGGTTTAATTATCAATAACGTCGTTAGGAACAACGTTTGAAAATGAGAAATCTTCGGTTTTCATAAAATGGAATTCAAGTCTATCCTTCATGAGAAATATACTCCTTGCCAGTGCAACTGGAACAGGTGGTGTAGGCAGACGTAAAAAAAAAACAAGAAAAAAAGGAGAACGAAAATTGGCAGGCAATCTCATTTAATTTTTTTTGAAGTTATCTAGACCTTACTGCTTACTAAACGCTTTCTGGAAAATCCTGCCCAGTTAACTCCAGTTGGAAAGTCAGATCTAGGGTAAGCATTGGTAGGGTTTGCATTTTGATAAAACTCTGTGATAAAACCTCATTTTGATAAAAGAACTTTTACGCTAGGCTTAGGGAGCATAGGCTAGGCCTAGACGTTTTACATACAAATCTAATGCCCTCTACTTTCTTACTCATCAGCGTTTTGATCTGTAAAAGCGCTGGACGTTCTTTTGACCGACTACAAACTTTTTGGCATGCAGGGAAAAGTTTATGGTTTTATTAACTGAAGAGATTCAATAAAAACAGGAAATTTGTTTTTCTTTGATTTTTCTCACTGAGATATAAATTTTAGGTTAGTGAATAGTTTAATATGGATGTTTTACTGTTTTTGGTGATATATGTTTCAATTTTTGTTTATATTAATAAGCTGTGTACAAAATACTGCTTTTATATATTTTTACTAAATGAGCAAAATGTCTTTCTTCTGCTGCAGAATTGCATCAGCAACGCTTGGAAGATTTGAAGAAGCGATTGGACTACCTGGCTGAAACGGACTGGAAGTACACTCCAGCTCAAAAGCTGATTGGCTTAGAATGATGATGTCACCAGAAGGCATCCAATGGGGAGAAGTGTTGAAACAAAAGAGTACATTCTTGAATTGTCAGGCGGACAGTAGTTCAAAATACTGAAAAGGGATGGCATCAGGATCTTCAAATCTTCAAATTATTCACATTGACTGAGAGAGGACTGTGTTTATGTTTGTACCCATGTAACCATTTTTCAGTAGATCGTGATTGGTTCATGGAAATGAGGTCATCAAGCGAAGACAGCCAATTGGAGATGATGTAGCAAAACACAATCTATGTGGCGTGAAGTCATTGGTCAATAAATGGAGAAAAGAGAGTCACCTGACCTTCCTTGTCAGAAATCTGATTAACTGATTGGTCATCAAGGTCAGGTGATTGATACGATGTGATAATACAGAATGTGAAGAAAGCTAGGAATTAAATTAATCAGATGGAAGGATAAACAAATAACACATGAATGATGATCAATCTATCCTTGTCCCAACTGTAAATGCGCCTGCCCAAACTAATGTTGTAAAGGCTGAAGTTGGTTCATGACTTCTACAAAAAAGTCAATAATGATGACAAAAAATCAATGTACATATTTCATAATGTTTTATTGTTTTAATATCTAAATTTCTGTGTTTGCACCATTTCTATAAGGAAAAATAAAAGTGAAAATTGAAAAATATATATAAAGTATCCTTTATTTTTGAAAGGTGCATGTACATCAAAGTTACTAAATTAAAATGTTCCAGCCAGGTAACAAGAGCGCCCTCTCTGGTTAGAAAAGAGTTACCGGCATTTCGATGTCTTTTATTGTTGTATGTATTTGCTTCACTTCTGGAGGAAAAGTAATGATAACCGATGGAGTAGTGCAATGAGGTTTTGTTCCTGTTGAGCTTGATAGGGTGCACCACACTAAATAGGCCGAAATTTGTAACCCCTCAAAATCTTTTGAATTATAACGTTTTTGGTGTCGTGCTATTAATAGATTGTGTAATTATAACAATCGAAATCTGGGGGTTCTGTGCCTCAACTTTTGAGGAGACTTGATAAATGTAGGTGTTAAAAAATAGCCCTATTTGACTTGGGAATTGGAGAGGTGCTTCATGAAAAATGGCAGCAAGTCGGTTTGGGAAAAACACATTTTTGTGTACAAAAAGTGTTGACGGGCCTTTACTTCCGCCCAACGTTTCAGACGTCCACAATTTCAGTTTAGCGCCCCCAGCTGTCCGTCTATAGGTAATTATGTCTGTGGGCGCGGCTGTCATCTGTTACTTAGCTGAAGCTAGGGTTGCACCACACTTATAGGCCGATAAAATGAGACGAGATTATCAAGTATCGATCATCTACCATGTCATTGATCAGACCGATTACACCTTGTGTCAATTTCAACTGGGTCCTAGTTCTCGTGAGTCTCGAACTTGAGATGTGATTATCAAGTATCGATCATCTATCACGTCATCATGTCATTTATCAGACCAATGACATCCCGTGTCAATTTCAACTGGGTCCTAGTTCTCGTGAGTCTCGTACATGAGACGAGATTATCAAGTTTCGATCATCTATCATATCATTGATCAGACCAATGACAGCTAGCTGCAATGAATCTGCATTTTTTTTCTTTAGACGACAAACTGTGGGTGAATTGTGCTCTAACTCCCCCGAGTGCTTTTATGGATTTAGTTGTTCAATCAGATGTTTTGTCGTTTGTGCAAGATGACAAGTGTGTGTCCAAAGGCATAATACGTGCTCCGTGTTATGAATAGACGTTTTTTACAATCAAATTATTTTCAAAATGGTGTGTATGCTTTTATTGAAGAGGAGGGGGCGCAGTCGTATTGCAATAACCAGTATTTATGGGTGCCTTTTTTTTACACTGACCTTTGTTGTGGTTTCCCATTTTGGCGGAGAAAATGATGCCTCGTTGGTTTAGCTTGGTGAACTATTAGTATCTTGTTGAGATAGTTGAGCCATGGAGGTAGGAAAAGCTTTTCCTACCTCCATGGTTGAGCTCTATCTGTTCAGTTTTGATGATCTTTAACGTGGTTAAAGAGGGGCTCGGAGGTCAAATTCACACTTTTTCCATAGACTCCTTATGAAAGTTGGAACCTAAAACCTTGGGGTTCAATTAGTGTAAAATGCCGCTGTATTTGGATACCCTTTCAAGTTTCATTTTTGTCAACATCGAAAAATGTTCGATGAAATCGCATTTCAAACACAATGGTACATGTACATTTTGTTTGTACAGAGAATTCCCATTAGAAAATGAGTTCATCACAAAACTCAATTTAAGATGAGTTCTGAGTTATAACGTGGTCCTTGCTGAGTTCTTTCATGCCGTGGTTCTTCCATTATGTACTTTTGGTAGTAATTACTCCACAGATTAATTACCATAAAAACTTACTTGGTAAAGAGCACTAGGGAGCTATTGATGTTATTAAACATTGTTAGACACGACTCCCTTTTGAAGTAAAGCAGTTTTAGAGGAGGTTCTTTTTCACCCCAAAATTTGAGTGAAAAAAATAATTCAGGCATGAGGAAAAACTGGGAACCATAATAGGTCAAGATATTCAAAAATATTTCCCCCGAATTAAAGAGTCTGAGAAGCGTAAGGGTGTGTAAACAATAATTCTCCGAAAAGATTCCGGACATGAAGTACTTTGCGGTACACTGCCTTTTGTGGGAATTTAAAATTCGGCAACGTTTTTGAAGAAAACACAGAACTATTGTGGAATCTCTTTTATTCGCCATCGGAAGCAGGACTCAGTAAGCGAAGGATGGAGCGTTATAGGGACGGTCAGCGGATGCAGAATACCTAACAAATGGTTTTATCTTGCCCTATCAAAGTACAACACCATAATAGCCGGTGATGTTACCAAACTTTTTTATGGGGGGGGGGGGGGGGGGGAGGGGGGCACCATAATAGCCGGTGATGTTACCAAATTGTTTTTTATGGGGGGGGGGGGGAGAGGGGGCAAGGGTTCTGAGCTGGGGTTCGTCCGCTTACGCCACTGCTCTTATCTTATTCGTATATGAAGGGTGTGTCGGCTAGTAGGGAGGTGAACCCAGAGGCAACACGGGGCAAGGGTTCTGAGCTTTCGGTTATGCCACTGCCCTATCCGTCTAACATAGACGTGTAGCCTATACTTTGGGAGGTGAACCCAATTGCTTTTTTTTTTTTTTTTTATTTTTTTTTTTTTTGGCGTGAGTGTATACCTGTACTGTGATCAGTGTAAACTTTCATAAAGTACACGCACTATCTGGAGGCAAAGAAAAGGAGTCAGTGCACTTTTTGTTTGTAGACGGAGGTGATTGGGAATTGCATCCGGTGATTCCAGCTTTTCAATCTTGCCGACTTGTTTACGCGAGTTGTTTTGGTTGAGTTGTGAGTTTGTGGAAATGGTCATCCTTCATCCGAGAGTCCTGTCATGGCTTCACCATTGTACCGCGTCTACACTCCCTAGACTGGGAATAATTGAACTTGACACTCCCATCAATCAAGTCAAAAAGGGAACAAGACTTGCAAGTCCGTGAAACCACGACAATACCTGTGTATATTAATGCTGCGAAGTACAGCCTTGAAACTGACTGTAACAATGACTCAGGAATATACCTTTTTTATACACTTATAAAATTGTAGTGCGTTACCAAACCACATCAATACAGATCCATCAATTGTTAATTTGACAGTTTGTTTTGTTACTGATTTCTGGTTTTGTCGAGTATTTCCTCGCTGTTTGATTGTAATGGAGTGCATTATAATGGCAAGTAATCCAATATCAGGTTTTCACAAGTTTCTTGTTAGTTTATACTATAGTTTGTAAAATGTTAAAAAAAGAGATTGAAAATCAAATATAAAATGGAAGATTGGAATGAGTTTGTCTAAAACAATTAGGCCTGTATTATTACCGGACAAAGTGTTCTACTGTAGTTTCCTGTTTCGATCGTTCAAAAGCGCCTTGAACAATTTCAATGTCAGCAGCAACTTAAATTTATGCAGTTCTGCAAAAAAAATGATTGACTGTTTCGTTCCGTACGGTACGTCTAAACGTTTCCATCCCTAGCCAAAGGGTAACTTTCCTTTTAAACGTTGCGAGAATATGCATCCCACAACCTTCTCACGTATTATAATTTATACACTTCACGGGTATATCCCGAAATTTATTACATTCCCAAACACCACATCTTTGCTGATATCAATTCCAGAAAGTAAGCGCTGAAACTTCATCAACCCTGACCTTGGTGATACCGAGTCGGCGCCACGGCGAGTCCGCTCTACCTTTGAAGAATTAGTATCCGTATATAAATTGAAACCGATTGGCAGAAAGAAAGAAACAAATCTACGAAGAAAAACTGGTCTTTCCTTCAGCACACACTAACCAGATCTACTCTGTCATAACAACGTTTGATGGGCTGTCTGTTTTTCCTTTTTTGAGAGTTGACGTTTCCAATAAATCATAGCGGGGAAGTTAAGTCGTTCACTTCATGTTCGCAGATTATTGATGTCAATTTGAAAGTTGTTTTCCTATGTATGCCTTATAATACAGCCTTCACATTTTGATTTTGAATCTAAACTGTTCGTAATTTGTTTTTCTTTCTTTATTCTGACGGGTGTGATTTCAAAAAGTTCATATAACTGGTAAAGACAAGGGGCCAACTTTCACAACGCTGCTTAACGGCAAACAAATGGTCGTGCTAATTACAGCACAAACAAGTTTAACCGTAAGCGTATTTCACATGTTAACAAGAAAATTAGGCAGCCAGCTTGCGCGTTCACCATGGATTTGCATTATTACGTCATTCATTTTCATACAGTAAGCAACGGAGGGTAAGCATGCCTCTTCGTGTGCTTACGCTTTATAGCGGCGCTATGAAATGGAAACTTGCGCAGTAAGCACAAAATCGGCCGTTTTAAGCAGCTCTATGAAATTATGCCATGTTCACGAAAGCTTAAAGTATAACTATAAAGGAGAGAGCACAAGAAGAGGACATTTTTCTTTCCCCAAAATAATGTTTTCATGGTTAATTTGTTTTAAGTAGGTAGGCCTATAGACCGTTCTATTGCAACGTCACAGCCCGAGTTATTGCCAACCGAGGTTGGAAAACTATGGAAAGACATGACTGCAAATCAAAAACAGATAGCCATAGTTTGTAGCAATGTATTGTTACACAAAATATTCAAAAATAGTGTTGAATTTGTTGGAAACAAATCAACCAATCATGAAAGGTATTTCAGTTCATGAATCTTTACAGAAAATGTTGAATTTGGTCACAACATTTTGTAACACGATTGAATGTTTTGCTAACATTCGGCCGTCAATGCCAACCGGCGCACTTTGTTTATCAACAATGGAAAGGGCTATAGCGAAAAGATTTGTAATGAAATTATACTAATACCATGGACTGTAATGGAACTTCTGTTGAGTTTAAACGCAACTGTGATTTGTCAATAATCATAAATTCCCAAAGAGTATAGATTACAGGAAAACAAATCTTCGACGGGTTTATGGTCGACAACCGAAACGCCTGTCTACCCACGCCGGGAATTCCTGTGTTTTGTTTTGTAGTTGCCGCCAAATTCCCTCATCCACTTTCCAACAATGCTTTCCTTTGTCCGATTCCCTTAACTGGTCTATGAAATTCACTGCATGACCGAAGCTTGAAACATTCCTGTCTTTTTATGAGGGATTATTTTTCTCCAAGCGATCAAGTTTAAGCGCTCGAGTGAAACTTATTTACATGTTGTTGTTTTTTTGCCAGTGGTAATTTACTTTCTGGAACAAACAATTTCTAACTAAAACATTCCAGTCTCGTTTAATACTGTACGTTCTGCTGAACTGTTGATCACGAGGCCTCCGGCTTTGTCTGCTCTTGAAAAAGTGCAGTTGAGTTAATGAGTCTATGGACTTTTTTATGAGAAGAGTAGACTTTTAAAAGTAAATTGAGCATAAAAAAGGTCAGCAATCAACTAAATATGACACTTTGAGATAATCTCATAATATAGCACACGATGCAATGCCTACACTACGAAATCTGGGGTGTTATATTGACACCATGTGTGTTGTCACATGTAGATACCAACAATAAAAGAAAGAAAAATTACACCACAGGGTGTTATATAATAACACTAATTTCTGCAAAAACAACTAGAAATTAAGTGTTCGGAGCGAACACAGATGGGTTTCGGTTGGTGGAACAAAAATAGATCATGACTTCATACTGAAGATTACATGTCACACTCAATATTTTAAGTTTTGACGTAAACGCTAGAGGAACTCTTTCTACTAATACTGTTTGGACCATAAGGGAGACAAATTCTACATTTTTAGAGCTTCCTGTGTGAACCGGAAGGAAATGTCAAAGTGGGATCATGTTTAGACCAAATAGTTCAACTGTGTCATAAGCTACTAGACGGCACAAAAGTTATGACTTTATGACATGTGGTTCTGTAGATAAATGATTGCTTAAGTTTGAACTTCCTGTTTGGACCGGAAGGACATGTCAAATTTGGGTAAGGTTTTTAATACAATGCAATTGTGTCATGAGTTACACGATGGCACAAAGATTACGACTTTTATGACATGTGGTTCAGGAAATGTGATTTTGTAATTATTATAGAGCTACCTTTTTGTAATAGAAGTGAAAGGTCAAAGGGGGTCACATCTCTAAATAAAATTGTACATGTGCTGTAAGCTAAAAAACGGCACAATGCGTTTCAGGAGATATGATTTTTTAGAGATATGATTTTTAGCGAAATGCGCCGCACAATCTTTTGACGGTTTTTTTAAACACAGAGATCATGACATTCATTCAGGCGGGAGAAATCTATACTTTACGTTGAGCGAAAACCCCTAATATCCCTTTTACCTCTCTGTATTTAATTATTTATATTTCTCTTAATATCCCTTTAAAGCTTCCATTTAGCAGTCCGCGCGATGATGTGAAATATTCATGGTAAACTTGTATAGCGTCCTCTTGTGTTCCTTTTCCATATTTTACATTTCCCTCTGGGAGCCGACAACGACTTGGGCATACTATTTCTATATACATCGGGATGTGGGAATAGTCAAGTCGACATGTAACCGAGAGACGAACAGAAAACCTTTTTGCTTATCTAGTGTGAATTCTTGTTAAGAACCTTTAGTGATGCAACCAGTTATTGTTCACATAATGTCGATACTAATGCATTATGCGCAACGTAAGCCAAATGCAAGTCAGGTTGGCCACACTACCTGAATGAGGGCGCACTTTAACGTGTACCGTTATCCTTCGGTGTTTCAATGGTTTGTTTTGATGACTGTTACTGTTACTGTTACTAGTGTTAGAGTAGTAGGCTTACTCAGTCTACTGAGTAATATAGACCATGCGGCTATTGAATTGTAAGGGAGACTTGCTCTCGTTATGCATAACCCCAAATTGTGTGTATTTTAGTTTGATTTTTTGTTTGTAGTTTTGCTGTTGTGCCGTTCCTTGGAATGCCAACAAAGGTCACATTTTTATGATGTGGGTCGTTTCCTTTCTCCGTGGTTTTTGTGTTAAGGATATGGATGAATCCTCTTTCTGAAAGAAATACCACGAATTTAAAACCTAAATTATATTTTTATAATTTCATTGTTTAGTTGTATTTTAGCTAGATTTAGAAATATTATTCCTAGTAGTTTACTTGTTCTTACCCATGCATTTTGTTAAAGATAGCGCGCCAAGGCAGCCCCGCCGACAAACAAATGCAAACCATCGATAACGAGGCTAGACGAGAAAATAGTCAGTTCCCCCTTCGTAAATCATTGTGTTACCCACAATTGCGTTCGCAGGGACCCTGATAAGATGTTCTCTGCGGCCTGTATGATTTAATAGATGTTAATTTTGCAATGGGGATAAAGAATATTATAAAGAAAATAATATTATGTTTGTTGTTTGTTTGCCCTCACGCCGATGTGTTGCACTGTATAGTGCATATGACCATATGCCTACTCTGTACTTTCCCGAGTCTTCTTGTGGGAAAAAGTGATACGCATATATTTTTTGTTTACAGGACTCGGGAATTTACTGAGTCTACTTCTGCCAACTCTCCTTGATTCTGCAGAAAGTTCCCTGAAAATAAACCAATCTTTCATTTGTCTCTGATGAGCGAAGTTTGAAAATCTCCCTCATTATGGAAACTATTTCACCATTATGTTGAGTGTAATTCTAAATATCCTATCTTCCCGATTGTTATGCAAAATCTCACTGATTGAAGGATGGTTAGCAGCTGCTCTAATACGGTGCTTAATAATACACATCAATATAAGCCCCCCCAAAAAACCCAAAACAAAACCCCCACAATAAAACAACAACAAAACCACAAAACTATATGGCCTGTATGATATTAAACAGTTGTACTCCTGCATGTTGTTTGTGATGATGAACCCTACCATCAAAAAAATAAAGAATATCCCCTACGGCGACTTATCTGATTATGAAATAATATGATCTCACATCCGCATACAATAATCTCAAGTCATTTATCATTATTAACGACAATCCATAATGCATTGATACTGAAGTTGTGATATGAGGTACCCATTATGTATATACTGTGTCATTAGTGAGGTAGACACTATTCAGTAAACCCGTACTGTATGGAGGGTCGGTGGTGTACCGTCGCCAGACTAAAACAAGCTCAGATAATCGTTAGCGAAAACGAAACTCCATCTGTCTTCTTAGACAAATGCACAACGAATCCATTGTTGGTTTTGAAACCTCTTTCTATCAGTTAGATTACAATGGATGTGTTCTTCCAGTCTGAGCTGATTGATTCCGTTGTGGAGGCGAATGGTTGGTCCTTTCTCTATGGTTTTACCATGGCCTTATTTCAAGAGCTGCTTCAGCAGAAAAATATGCTTAACAACTTTCCGCTATTAAGCAGATTTCACATGTGAGATGGTTGGCTGGTTACTTTTATTCTGCTGAGCATAATGTTTTGTTCTTAAGCAGCTCTAAGAAATGTTGCCCATTTTTGAACGAAACAGACAAACCAATGTAGTAGACCGCACTGAAATTATTGTAAATACTTGACTGAAATTCCTTCCTCCGTGGTTTCTTCCAGTTCCAGAAAGTGTAAACAATTAATATTTGTGTTTAGCCTTAGTATTTCTGTTTGAAGGCTACAAACCAAATTGCTTTATTAATAACATGCTTAAACAAATTAAGCGGGGAACCAGTGAAATCGCATCCCACTTGTTTTGGCTGCATGGTTTTCGCTGAACAAAGGTACTTTTATTGTAAGCAGTTTATTGTGGGCTACGGTCTAATGATTGCCCTAAGGTCTGTTGCAAAAAAACCTGGAAACTGTCGAAAGACCAGAATTTCACAATGAAATTGCAGTTGGGAACTAACTCAAATTAAAATTTGTGCAGATTTTAATTGCATGAGAAATTCAGGCTTTCCTGTTTAGATTAAGTGCTCACTAAAAAGCGCCGAACTCGCTTTAATGCTGTTTCCCCCTTTCTTATCACCAAGCCCATCTTTTAATATCCAATCCTATCCCACTACTTGTTTCTATCGCTTCAGGGGAACAATATTGGTGTGTTTTTCTGACCTTTAACCCCCTCCTAACGAATTATACTCAGTATCAGGTCGCTATACAGAAGAGTTTTCCGTTCAGTTGGACAGAGCCTATCTAAATGATAAATGATATATGAATTATTGGTGCATGGTGTTTTCAATCATCCCCTAGGTACTTAACCATTCATTCATCACCTACCATGTCAGCTTCTACCCATTACGGAAAGCGAAAAAATAACCGCTAGTGACTAATGATATATCATGTCCAGCATTAGCATATCTCGGCCGCTCTCCCCGGCCGCCACATTCAAATTCACCCCGATAGCGGTGCCCTTTGCGCCCACAAAATATTTGTTTTATGGTCTTTGAGGCGCAAAGCCGATGTTTAATTAATGATAATTTACGAGTTGCAGTTGTCGACCGAATGCCAATTTTCCACCGTCCAAAGAAGATTTGTCATCAAGAGCAAACAATTCCGGCACAGGGAACACTACATAGATTCCAGTTAAGCGGTTCGGCCCAGAGATATACACATAATCATGGAGGCTATAGTTGTTATTATCTGCTGGGAAAATGGACATTACAATTTATGATGGCGCCACTGTGACCAGAACATATAAATTTTATATCATAAGTTGGCGGCGGTGTGTAACATCTTTACGACTTTCCAAGTAGATTTAATGCTTAATGTTCTAGAAAGAGACACTCGTCAGAGAGAAATATGTCCTTAACATGCAATTTATTGTACTGCTGGTGAGGAGACACATTTGACACGTCACGTTCTTTCTGTGTGAAATAGAAACAATCTTAATCCATGTTGTTTAGAATATGTAGACACTCAACTATTCTGACAGTTAAAATGTGTTTTCTTGTTATAATTGAATTCAATAAATCATTCTTTTATTGTTAGTAATTGTTATTATTAATATTTTTTGTTTGAAGTCTTGCTCTTATCAAGCTGTGATTACGAGTTTGTTTTAGCCCAGGACGAACATAGTACAACTGAAAAGCTCATTTGTTACACTCAGGATGAACATCAGAAATGTTTTAATTTAAAAGCAAAGGGGTCGACTTTGTCTGTTTTGGTGCAGTTAGTGAGAGGCATGATGGAGCAGTTTGGCGTAGGTCTGTGGATGACCACATATATGATTTGATAGAGGGCGCTGTAGATGTCGTCTTTGTATCGCATTGGAAGGTTCTCAAAGTTCAAACAAATCTTTTCGTTCACGGACCACCGAACGACCACCCGCATTCCAGCCCCTCTATTCCGCTGGTGTTGGCCACGGATCCTGTGAAAAAGATTTTTGTTTTGATCGGTTCTAGATTTTTCTCCTGCCAATTCCTTGAGGCCTTTGCGATGATTTATGGGCGAATATTTCACTTTTATGACTTGAAAGGGGGTAATAACATTCCATGAACCTGCGGAATTGTATTTGACTTGAGCCACATAAAAGTTTCTCTATTTATTGTAGGATATGACCCAATTATGTATTCTCTCGTATGCTGAAAGTCATTCATGTTTATAAATAAACCAATCTGGGCCACAGGTAGTATCCATTGAGAGGTTGGTTTCATTCTGTTTGCTCGACCCAACTTGTTCACCATTGAAAAAAACATGTATATGCAAGTTCGCTTCCAAACAAGGCTAATAATGGCCACTCTTAGTAAGGGGCTACAAGAAGGAAGCATATAAGATCAAAAATAACTCAATGGAGCTGTTAGTTAAATACTTTAAACTTCCGTACTTGAAGTTCCCAAATTGTAACACGGACTGGTAAGGTAACTATATATAAAGTATGAACTTTTGTTTGACCAGTGATGAGAAATGTCAGACTTTTGTCTGAATTCAGACTTTTTTGTTTACCTCTGCCTGTTGTTGAAAAAGTAGCTGTTAAAGATTTAAAGAGAATGCTTTTTGATCCTCTCTGTATCACTTACACTGCACAAATGGGCGTATTAAAATTGGCTTCATGGGTATAACGGTCACCTATATGTTGACCTGTGACATCACATGTTTACAAAAGAGCCACAGAGCTGGACTTCCTGCAGGCACATTTTGTACACAGCTCAATGGAAGAATACAACAAATCTTACGTTTTATGGAGATTGCACTGTCTGATTTTTCTCAACTTTTGATATGAAGAAAGGGGGGACATCTCAAAAGCTGTACAGCTGTTGCTTTTGTAAATTTTGAATTTATGTGAAAATTATGACACAAAATGAAAATTTTCCCGTATAGCCTGTGTAGTCTCCATGCTTGCCCGTCAGGTAATGCATAACAATGTACAAGGTCTCCTCTCTGTAAACAAAGGTAACATGGTCTATAGATACCGAAGAGAGGATCAAAATTAAAATCATATGATGTTAAAATAGCACAAGTGTAATTTGTTTGGAGGAAATTAGTTTTTTTTAACACTCTATGGTGTAAATTTTGATTCTTTTGGGGTATCTATAAAAAATGTGGTGACAGCACCCATAGTGTCAATATTAACACCCGAGTTTTTTCAGTGTGTGATACTGCTTCCAAAAGCTCATTGAAATCCGTAACTGCAGGGGGTACCAAATTTTGAAAATGCCATCATTTTTAGCACTCCTCATAAATTTTAGATCCCACTTTCAGAGCGTTTTGTCAGGATTGACTTTCATCCCTGCTTTTTACCCAAACTGGCAGGAAATGAAGTTGCAAAAGCTTTAGAGGTGTGAATGTTCGTAAAGTAAACTGAACATGGCTTCAAATTGTCTAAAATGGTGTCATTCAAAAATTCTATGCGAAACCCATCCTTTTCCCAACATGGTTCCAACACGAACATCAGTCAATGTTTCCACAATTAGTGTGTGCCTATAGTATAACCAAGTTGTCCTTCCCAGCCAATGATCTCGTCTGATAACTCAGGATGTCCGAAATATGTAAACTATAGCATAAAACTCTCATATAAGGCCGTTGTTCAAAGAATAACATTTAAATAAATGCTTTGAACGAGACTGATGCGAAACCAAACCACTCTTCCCGCTCTCGCACAGAAGCACGATCCGCCAGTCTCATCCATAAAATCAACTCCTCAAACAGGAAAAAAAGGAGAGGTGATTTAGAGCGAGCTCTAACTGTTTATCCTCTATCTCTCCATTTCTTGAAATCAATCCATTCTCTCCGGTCCATCGTGCCGAATAAATCTTTCAGACGGCAGTGGCGCGATCTCTGTCAGTGGAGCAGAGATATTAACGGTCTCCCGATGACTGAAGGACCGGATTGGTCGGTGTGTCTCGGGCGCCTTTGATTAGTGAGACTTGTCCCCGGTCGTGTTGATTCACAGAGTTGGTGGTGATATTGCTGATGTTTGTGAAATGTCATGTTGCCTGCTAGGTGCAGATCTGCTCTTAAATATCATCCGTCCACCCCATTTCGTCGAAAGATGGCATTCAATTATTAACTTAAACACAATACAAACTGAAACACAATTCTTTTACCAAGACAGTGAGATAGACCCACTTTCTCTTGTATCGAAACATTGGTGCATCAGCTGAATTGCTGAGAAGTCTGGGATATAGACTTTGGCTGACCAAAGGCCCGGTCACTCCAAAAGCTTTGGCCCTAAACTTTAACATTGCGGCTGAAGTTAACAGCCACAGCCTTAGTCAAAGTCACTTAATTCTGACACCAACGTTATTGGGTATAGATGCATACAAAACTAGTACCCGATGCTTGAAGGATAATGAAAAATGCTACCACAATAATAGCAAGTACACTGTGGGCAGCAGTCAGGGGCAAGATTAAAGATTGTCATCACCAGCGTCTTGTAGACCATTGCAACGTGACAGCCCGAGTTTTTGCCAGCTAAGGTTGGAATACTATGGGAAGCCATAAATGCAAAGCAAATTAAATAGATAGCCACAGTTTGTAATAATGTTACACAAATATTCAAAAATAGTGTTGAATTTATATTGGAAACAAATAATTCAATCATGGGGATGTATTTTTTGTTAATTGAAAATTTGCAGAAATTATTGTCGGATTTGGACACAACATATTATGTTAACATGATTGAATGTTTGCTAACATTCGGCCCTCCATAACCAGCGCGGTTTGAAAGGTCTATAGTTGTACTGTCACGGAATGGTTTGGGGTGGAAAACCCAACAGAATGACATGAACTGCCTGTCATAGATTGAACAAATGCTGCTTTAAGTAGTCAGGACACTATACCCCAGCCCATAATGCATATCCCAATGCGCATGATCGGCGCGCAAAGGTTTCTGGGTGAAATCCGAGTCCAAGCAACACACCGGCTACCATCATGGCGCGTCGTTTTTAAAGCAATGCGGTACACAACTATAAAACCTGGCTAGGTTGCATGTCAACTACAGCTTTGGTGTCTCTATTGGCAGCTTGATTTATGAATTAAATGTACTCGGTTTCCCAAGATGCAATGCAGTTTTTTTTTTTAGAAGGCGCTTGTGCATTATGGGCTATAGCGATGGGAACCATTGGTCTTGCGGCAAGATATTGAGAACGAGGTTGACGTAAAAGTTTACTGTGAAGAATTGACAAGAGCGGGATTTGAACCAACGACCTCTTGATTAACGTGCCGGCGCTCTACCAACTGAGCTATCTAGCCCTATGCTGGCGGTCTCCCTATTTTGTCAATGTCCTTGTTCGGGGGTGCCAGTCAGAAGCCAATCAACTGAAACTGCAGTTGGAAGAGTGCCGGCACGTTAATCCGGAGGTCATTGGTTCAAATCCCGCTCTAGTCAATTTTTCATTGTTCAACCCCAAAATCATTTAAAATTTACCCAGTCAGTTTCCCTTGTGGTTTATTATTTGTTACAGTTCTATGTTTATACAGTTTTGTGTACTGTGGTGACCATATTGTGTTAGTCTCAAATTAATTGCCTTGTTGATGATCCATGCTCCACTTGGATTCCTTGCCTAAACGCCAATCAGTCTTATTTTATGTAAATGTTATTTGCAAACTGTCTCTGTACTTCTAATGATATCATAATATCTGGGCAGCCGTGTGCATCTTCATCTATATCAGGTCTTCACACGGCTGTCTTTTAATTGTAATTCCCGTATAACCTTCCCGATGATGTTCATCCACCGTATCTTCAAGGTTCGTCTGTCCGTCTGTCCACCCAGCAGTCTCTCTGCGTGTCTACCCCCACACCATGCCAACCCCACCTCCAAACTCCACATCCGAGCGCCGCATGAGCCCCAACGATTGATTTAATTTCCCGCTTGACGGGATCCGACCACAGCTCTGCAGCAACTCAAACCGAACCGAACCGCGTACACTGCCTCTAAATTGTGTTATTTTGCCACCCAGCCGTTCCACATATGTCATATGTTGGTATTTTCTGCATCATTCATGCATAATCTGTGAGTCGAGCCTTCCACGTAGGTGTTAAAGGGCACCATATATTACCGTATGATTCAATGGTGGCACAAGTTTCTTTGACGCCCGTTCCTGACAATGAAAGCTGATTCCTTATATAATCCCCGCACATCTGCTAGAAGTTGAAAATGTTTTGAGTTACTGATTTAATGTGGAACTTGCTTCTCTGTCAACTAAGCTAGACCATGTGTGTTGTAGACGTTGGTTGGCATGATGAAAAGTCATTAGACCTAATTTCTGTTCCAGTTTTTCTGCTGAAACTAAGCTTTGTGGATCATGTTCGATCATAGATACTTACTCCACGACATAATGAAAACACATTAGACTTAGTACTGCTCGTCATAAAATCAGTTCAAAGTTAAAGAGCAGACGTAAGTTGCACATTAATGATGGTCCTTTACCCAAAATAATTTCCTAGTTCTCGCTTTTGTTTAAATCTTCTTCATTGTGACGTATTTCTGGATTAAGCCAAGCACTTCCGGTTTGACAGTTCTTCTCTGATCATTGTTCTATAGATAGGTTGCAGTATGACGTAAGTCGGCCATCTTTACGGGCAATTTGGAACACACAGTCATGCGTTTTTTTTTTTTTTTATGAGATATCGCCTAACTCACAAGGCCACGGACGGCCACTCAAGGTGAGGGCTACACATAACTGATTTGGGCTATCGACCCAAATCAATTGACACCAGGGGCACGTTGCCTCCTACTCCTGGGGCTGAAACAGGGTTACCCCCTTTACAGTCCTTAAGGATGTAGGCATGGGTATCATCCACTAGGAGCCTGTCTGGTAGAGCAGAATGCACTACCTTCCCAACTTTTTCGAAGCAATTATGGTTAAGTGCCTTGCTCAGGGGCACAAGTGTCATGACCGGGTATCGAACCCACACTCTGCTGCTGAAAACACCAGAGCTTAGGTCCGGTGCTCTAGACCGCTCGGCCACGACACGCGTGAGAACGGCGTGCAGCACGCGCACATTTCACCAAACTCATTGCATGATTGGTTAGTGAATGACGCGGCTGCGTTAATAATTTGAGCGTTTGACGCGCCTGCAAGCCAAAATGCGATTTGCCCGTATAGATGGCGTCTAGTCTACTGGGAACTATCTATAACGAACCACGCCCTGTGTTCATCTTCATTGGCTTCTTGAGGATGATCCCATGCAATGATGTCTTCGGTTTCTATCAGCTCTTATTGAGTGGGATGTTCGAGTGATTTTTCATTTAGGGAATGACACCCCGGGGTCGGAACTGACCCGGATTCAGAGTCGCAATTGACCTGGGTCATTTCCGGGTCAGGCTGACCCGGAAACTGGTTATAAACTGAGCCCAATTTCATAGAGCTGCTTATTAAAGCAGAAAATATTGCTAACAATTGTCTGCTATTAAGCAGAAATGAGCAGGATACCAATCAACCATTGTACATGTGACATGGTAGTTTGGCTGGTAACCTTATTCTGGTAAGCGAAATGTTGTTGCGTCAGTTTAATCCCTCTTCGGGTCATTTTGACACAGATTTCGGGTCATACTGACCCAGAAATGGGGCAGGTTCCCACGGGATCCGAAATCCGGGTCTCAATTCTGACCACCAGGGGCCTTTCTCAAACCTCGGCTTGGGCTCCGTCTCCGGCTTCGGCTCCTTTTTAAATCTTTTTTGCTACAGTGTGTATTCGTACGCGGTGGTTCGAACATCAGACGGAGCCTGGAGCCGGGGCCGGGGCCTAAGCCGGGGTTTGAGAAAGGCCCCTTGTAGTTGTTTTAGCGCAGTGGGTTCTTGTAGATGGGCTTCTTAAGTCTACCCCTTCTGTTTGAATTACAAGCTTGATGACGTCGATGAGTTACTTTTCAATGCTGAAAGAGACACTGCGTTCGTGCGTACGGACTTCTTTGTATAGTTTTCAAGTATGGCAACACATTATCGGCGGTCTACTGTATAGCTGCAATAAGGCGTTGAGTTCCTTAGTTGCAATGCAACGGGAACCAAGTTATTTACACCACAGTTCTAACTACCCATTTTGGTCTACCACGAATAATAATTATGTAGCCTTAAATATCGAGTCTTTGCTCTCACAGTCACAGTATTAAGTGTTGATGGCTAGGTTGGCTTTGTAGTGATATCTTTCCTCGCCTTTCGCCTCTGGGACCTCGGTTCGAGTCACGCAAGGGCACTATGTGAATTGGGCTTTCACCTGATTGGAATAACTATCTGGGGTTTTCCTCCCACATCTAAAACTGAAACTTCCTTCTTTGTCTTCTCTCCATTGGGTTCTTGGCTAGTATGGTGATAAAGTTCACTTTTCTGAGAGTCCCTGGCTTCAAAACCAAATATTATAAAATGACTCTCCATTGGGTTCTTGGCTAGTATGGTGATAAAGTTCACTTTTCTGAGAGTCCCTGGCTTCAAAACCAAATATTATAAAATGAAAAAAATCTAAATAAAAAATTATGATAGTCATTGTATTTCTCCTCCCCCTCAGGCCCGGCCCGTGTACATAAAACTCTGCATAGTTTGTTCAACCACTGTGGCAAGCCGTGTACATAAAACTCTGCATAGTTTGTTCAACCACTGTGGCAAGTTTCAGAGCCTTCACACTTCTAAAAAGATCTAGGTAAGAATAAAGAGTATATACCATTCAATACGAGTCATACTAGTCTTATTAGTCGTGTGCTGTCTTCTTCTGATAGCTTTTGCTTTTTAACACGCCGTATATCATCGGCTCATCCGTGTTTCCATTTCGCGCCTTTTCGGGCCACTGATCGTTTGCAAGCGTCGAAGTTTACACCTTGCGCATGCGTCAGCTCTCACTAACTATGGGCACCTGTTCGGAGTCTGTCACGAAGATGGCCGTATGTGCATCGCTAAGCGACAGCTGCGGCGTAGCAAAGCTGCCATTTCCCGCCATATCGCTCTCGTCTCAAGCTAGTCAAATGACAGGTCAGGCCAGCGAGGAAAGGAAGAAAGAAAAAAAAATATATACAAAAAACCGGTCAAGTTTCCGAATCCATAGACAAGCACCCTTGATCTATAACTGTTACTCACAAGTGTACTTGATCCTGCCGGAGTCCGGGGTATCTAGGTTCGGACCTATTTATCTTGTGTTTGCCCGTGTCTCCTCAGACGAAAATATAAGTTAATTATGGAGGAATGATGTGTGTTCAACCCAGTTCATATTTTGGGTTGTCTTTTCTGGTTAGTTTTTATGGTATGATCCCGAAACCGGGAATAATTTGTGTTGAGGGGGTCTCAAAGTTTAGGTTCTTGTCTGGGATACATGACTACTATTATAGTGGTTATTAAATTAATTGCATACCGTGTACTTAATCTTCCTCCAGTGTCAAACATCATTTTTGTTAGCCCAGTATAAACCTTTTTAACCCACCCTTCGCTTTAGAATTTAAACGAAAAATCTGCGATAGCCGTGGTGAAGATATTAAGAAATTCAAATTAACGTCACTTGTGGGCTTCAAAATTAGTTAAAGCATCCATCCATCCTGACTATTTGGCCTTCCGTCCGGGCTAGAAAGAGCCATGATTACTGCCGTCCAAATGGCTTTTAGCGAAGCAACGGCACAACAAACAAACCTTATAATTCAATCTAGCGGACTTGACGTATAGCATTCCGACTAAGCAGTGGCAATCGTCATCAATTTCTCTCACTGCTAATTTGACGGATGATAAAAGTTGGCATTTTGGAGCGGCCCGAGTTGAGATATGATACCGCGGCACTGCCCCGCGTGATCGCACCCGACATACGTCAATACACGCTCCGTATAAAGCAAGACATAGCTCCTGTCAGCCGACCCTGTTATCGGATCCCGCCAGTTTTCAAATGAACGTGAAACGTGTTGTGATTGGACTATGAATTTCAACGAGACGGCATTCGTTAAATTATAGAGATGGCTCTTGTGATTTGACGTCGTTTATTGGAGCATGTAGTCTTCATCGAAGCTTATTTGAATAATTACGAGAGTCCAGACAAAGAAGTAGCAACTAGAAATTTGACCAATGCGATTAATCTTAATCCCAATGCTAATTTGCCTGTAATTATGACAGTATAGTACACATTTCGTAACGACTGAACAGTTGTAATGAGTAACTTCAGAAATATTGTTCCTCAATCCTCATGTATGGTATTGCTCGTAGGAAATCTCCCCTGTTTGATCACGAGCTAGACGTCTTTGAATGCACCAATTTACCCCTGGTAGACATCTTGCTATTATTGTATAAACTTCAGTTGTCTCACACAACCTTACATGTTTGTGTTGTTCCATTAATAATAATAATAAATATGAATATTTATAATGCGCCTGTATCCATCACAAAAGATGCTCATGGCGCAATAAACCGGGAAAATGAATTGAAAGAAATAAGTATATATATAAACATAGCAACTACCTGAGAGAAAACAGAACAATACTTTATGGGCTGTAGACCATGTGACCTGTGACATCACATGTTTACAAAAGAGCCACAGAGCCCGGACTTCCTGCAGGCACAGTTTGTACGCAGCTCAATGGAAGAAAACAACAAATATTATGTTTTATGGAGATTGCATTATGTCTGATTTGTCTCAACTTTTGATTTGAAGAAAGGGGGGACATCTCAAAAGCTGTACAGCTGTTGCTTTTGTAACTCATGAATTTATGTGAAAATTTTGAGACAAAAATATGTAAATTTTCCCATATGGCCTGTGTAGTATCTTGCCTGTCAGGAATTGCATTAGAATGTACAAGGTCACTAATTTTTAAACAAAGGTAACATGGTCTATAAGCCTGAGTGAACAACAATGTTTTGAGAGTTTTTTTATAGAGATGATCACAAACAGGATGATAGCTCTTAAAGTATGCAACAAAATCCCCAAAAGGTAGAATAGCTCAAGATCTGAAGAAATACTGTGTGGAGTACCACTAGAACAAAGAAAACCTTGTGGGGTAGTATTGTTCTATTGTTAAATATAAAAGTATACCCCGTAAGTTGGCGTGTATATTAAGGGCACTGCTATAGTTTGCTTCACTGTTTATGTCCCAATACCACAAAGCTGGTGTGCATACAAGTCTCGATCGTGCAGAAGTAGGTTTACCAGGCAAAATACCATGTAGGCCTATTGTACATTGCTGCATAAAATGGTTCCCTGCCATAAAGTTTACCTTTATAAATTCGGCTGACTTTTATATCACATCGTAACTTTTTAACCCGGTTCCAATTTCATAGAGCTAGCTGCTTAAGAACACTAGCTAAGCACAACAAAGTTATGCTTACCAGAATAAGGTTACCAGCCAAAATACCACTCCACATGTATCATCTGTGGCTGGTATCTGCTCATGTTTGCCTAGCAGAATGTTTAAGCAATATTTTCAGCTTATAAGCAGCTCTATGAAATTGGCCGGTTTTTTTGACGTTTTTTATTTTGTTTTGTTTTTTAATTTAGGATATCAAAGTATACGTTCGTGTGTAAATATATATATATACATTGTTCATTCCATGATTACATGTATGAATTATTCATGAGCCAAGAACAAACTAGTGTAATCAAATGGTTTATCCCTACATGTTTACCACCTCAGTTCGTAACATCAATAGCAAAGGCTACAGCTGTATAGTACAAAGAGGGGAAGTTGGCATTATTCATCAACCCACATCAAACAGAGTGATCATTCGGACAAACGAGCCGTACTCCCTGAGCTTTGCACCCACGCCAAGCTTCGTCAATCCCCACCAAACACTCCCTCCGCTTGATGGAGTCTGACAGCTCCCCATCTCCAATGGATTCTGCCTGCTTTTAGTCCCATCAAATCCGTCTCACTAACCAATACAAAGTGACATATTGTTTGCCCTGTGTGGGACATAATTTCATTTTCACTGATACACCCCAAAAGTACAGCGCAGACACGCGCCAAATGCAGTTATGTTGGAAACTTGATGTTGCCTGAATCAATTGCGAAGGCCATGCATTTGATTCGGACTCGTACTTTCGTCGTGGAAAATTACTCGCTGACGATTTAGCCCCTTATTCTCAAGTCATGTAGCAAACTTTCCACGTGACGTCATCGATGACGTCGCTTACCCACCATCCCTCACGGGATGCAAGGATTACATTGACTTTAAAAAAAAACAGATTCTTTAATCTTCAATCTCGGGGAAGATTTTCTTGCAATCAGCAGAATTAATCTCCAAGAATGTTCGGGTTTTTTATGTACGGGAAAAGATCTAGGTGTACAATAAATAAGGGGAAAAACCATAAATGGGAAATGTGTGGAATTCGTTCTGTTCAATGTCTCTCAACCTCGTGTCACAACATCTTAACTTCTGGGAGTGCTTATCACTCATTCTCAACATTACTTGGGATTTTTCATCAGCTCGGGCCAGCTAGAATTAACCCCAAGAGGGATGGGTTGTGATGACACTTTGTCCGTCTTCGTCTTATATCAAACTATCGAGTTACCTCAGAAGATGCCGCCCCTCACCTGCTTGCCATGATTTGTGTGTTCCAAGGTGTGAACAGAGGACTCGTGTGGGGTCTTCTATAGTCAGCCAAGTACTTGACCGTGGCTTGCATTCTCAACTTTACACTTCTCGACTTTTGAAGAAACAAAACCGCAGTGGCTCCAGCAGTAGTTCAAACCGTACTTTGCTGTTAGTGAGGATGTGATTTTCATTGGGTGTTGAAAGTGAAATATGCCTCATGTTTTATGTTGAAAGAGTCGGTTTTCCTTTAAAAAAATATTAAAATCTTAAGCAACGATGAATTTGTTTGGGGACCTAGAAAGGGTGCCCTAAAAGGGGCAAAACCGTAAAAAGGACGCTGCATGTCAAAGATGGGAGAGGAATTCTCAGGAAAAGTTTATTTAATTATAAAAACCTCTTCAGTTCATCAGAATAACTGTATGGATGTTGACAATTAACAACCTCCCCTTCCATCTCTCCTCTCAGTCTTCAAACAGGTGTTTTTTCCAAATATTTCCGTCACAATGACGCGATCATCGATAAGTTTATCTGATACATTAACCGGTGCGGCTTACCTTCAAGTAAAAACTATTATCCCAAGAACCCCCTTCATCTTGAAGAAGTAGTTTGAAAAATGTACTTATCTTCAATGCAAACCGGATCTTATCTTGAGGGGTTTGGCGTCCGTGAGAAGAGCTCACTGAAATGGGTTACTGTGACGTCCGTCTTGTAAAACAAGAATGATAAATATCAAGCTAAGAACAACACGTGGCCGTAAATAAAGTCTTAAACGTCCGCTTGGGCTTAGCTTCAATAATTCATCTTATAAAAATAAATCCCAAAATATTAACCCGTATACGGTCCGCCCACGTGCGCCTCTTTCACATCTATAGTGGGGAAAGATTGGATGATAAACTACCTATGGTGCAATTTATATATTATATGGCCTTCCACGGCAAACAGTTGGTTTGCTCCGTTTGGTTGTTCGCTTTTATAGTTGAGAATTAATCTTTTCGAGAAATCTTGAAAATTTAAATTTAAAAACTTTGTTGTCCTGTCCTCGCGAAATGTGGTTTAAAATTTAGAATAATATAAAAATTTCCGTTAACTTGTATTGGTTTATTTAAAGGGTGTGTACAACATCGGTATAAGAGTTAAACAATGTTTTGATCTCGCGAGTCCAAAACCTGATGTTTAAAAACAGTGAAAACAATGTAATAAATTTGGTTTTTCACTATTTTTGTGTGACTCCAATGACTGATCGGGCTAAAACTTTCTCAGGTTTGTTATTCCATGTATGGGTCACACAACGTGTGTATACTGAGCTTTGACATTTACTAATGTTGTCCTTGTTCTTTAACCGGCTTTTAATACTCATTTTGACAGACTGACGAGGTATTTGAAGACTGAGAGGTTTTTGTGTTGGTAGTCATAAAAAAGTACAATAACCCTGAAAAAATATATCAATGTACATTAGTGGTTTTACTGATAAGCTGTCAGGGTATATGTAATCACACATGTCATAAAGTATACAACGAAAGTCGAAAGATAAATATACCTTTTCAGCTATTAAGAAATATGAAAATGAAAGTATATCGTTGACTGGATGGTATAGAAGCAATGACTTATTTGATTCGCTGAACGACTTAATTATGCAAATTGTATGCAAGAAAGATGTTTAATATCCACACAGAAAATGATCACGATGTTATTCCACGTTGTGGATGGGGTTATTATATACAGACGTGTATTTTTCAATGGAAGAACGCGTATGCTAAATGGACACCATGCATGGGTGTTGTCACGTATATCAACCAAAGAGAGAATCAAATTTAACATCCCACGGTGTTAAAATAACACAAATTTAATTGTTTTTGCAGAAAATACTGTTACTTCAACACCCTATGTTGTAAATTTTAGTGCTTCTTTGGTATCACTCAACACTCATGGTGTCAATTTTAACACCACATTTTCTGCAGTGTGTGACTGGTGTTTTGCCTTTTCGCTATCACGGGAAACTTCTCCAAAAGGTAGAACATTTACAGTGACACTTCAACTGGATTGTGGTTCACTTTTGAAATATGGCAGAAAATGGACATTGTATCTTTATCAAAGTAGTGTTTTGTGTCAGCCTTGCTGCGTATTAATCCGACGATATCCCGTGGAAATTTGACTTGCGTAAAATCTAAACGAGTCACATCCGTTTCAAGTGCGAGTCAAAGTCCAATTTAATGTAATTAATCAACCTTAGGAGACTTTTCAAGAGTAATTGCCTGTCTGTTTCATCTCAGAACGGATTTCTGATTCTGCCATTTCACTTTTTTTCATAAACGGCTGGCAAGTTTAGTTGCATAACATAATTAAGGTCATAAAGGTCACTTCCGGGTTGGGTCATAAATTTCGAAGTTCGGAAGTTTCTGAATTGTGGTACAGGGGGTGAAGTTGTCCTGGATCTTCTCAGTATTATGACACGGGAAGGGTGCTATGGGCAACCGCCCATTTCACATTAAACTTGAGTTTGGTTTCTCTTTGTATCTCGGGTTCCATGCTTTGAGGATGTCTATATTACACACTACAGATTGTATTGACATGTTTATCAATTGATGTTAATTTTTGGAACTCTTCGTCATCTCCGTTTTGAACGCCCCCATTTGACACTTGAGATTGGCACATAAAAAGTAATCCAGCTAGGCCTCCGTAGACTGGTTCCAAGTCCGATGCCCTTGGTCCGTCAAAGGTCTGGCATGTGCCTCCACACTGACCCATCATGCTCCGTACGGGAAATGTTTATGTGTAACGCCCAGTACTAAATCACCGATGTCAGTTAATTAATTTTGATCTTAAATCATAAAAAGGACATTTTAGGTAATCCTTCTGTTTCCTTTATTTCCAACCAGAAGAAAGTTGTTTCTTTTTGTTTCGTTCACAAGTACACACGTCCTTTTAATTCATTATACAAAATATCATTAGTGCTGTTTTTAGATACGGTTCATAATGTATCTAACCAAAACGAGGCTTGAATTCCCGCACTTAAACGTCCCACGTTCAAATCCAGGCGAGACTTGCACGGTCAATATGAAGGATGATTCATTTTCAAAAGTTCACATTATGTGAGGGATCCATTTGAATTTTTGAAACTACGTCATCCCTTTTTATTGACCGTGCAGGTCCCGCGCTGATGGAGCCGAACGCGACCAGTTTCAAAATTGTGATAACCAGACTAAGGTTATATATATATATATTTTTTTTTACACCTATATACACCGATGTGTGTAAAGCACTGTGTACTCAGTACTTACCCGAGTTCTGTGAACACAAATCCACAGGCAAATCACTCGGGTGGGATTCGAACCGACGACCTTTGCAAAGCCAAGCTACCATGTCACATGTACCATCGGTGACTGTTATCCATGCTCATCTCTGCTTTTAGCATAAACTTGTTAAGCTAAATATTTTCTGCTTAAGCAGCTGTAATAATAATTGGGCCCGTGTTGAGTGCGCGACATTCTGCGAAGTGATTGTCGTTCAGTACATCACAGTCATTGTTGAGAATCAATGACTCGTGAAAACGGCTGCACCAGTACTGTATCCGTATCTGTGCACTTCCGGGTCAGAAACACTTCCGGGTCAGAATTGACCCGGATGTAAGTCCCGTGGGGCCTGACCCATTTATAGGTCAGTATGACCCGGAATCTGTGTCAAAATGGCACAGAAATGGGTCAAAACTAATCCGAATCCGAGTTAATTGTTTTGTTTTTTTTAAACTGGTGCTTGGGTCATCCTGATCTAGAAATGGGTTAAGCCCACTGGAACCTGAAATCTGGGTCAGTTCCGACTTGGAGTTTGTTAGAGTGTGCTTCGGTTCCGGAAACCAACACCGGCATAAATGCAACGGGAGGAGTAGAGACTGCCGTTGAATCACACCAAACCTTGATTTGTTTTCTTCAGACTTCTCGTGATAATTTATTCTAATATCTCCTGTTCGTTCCTCCCGCTGGCGAATGTCTTTAAATCTCCCCGGAGTGGTTTCTAACTGGTACTGTGCTCACTGGTAACACACCATCCATCACAGTTTGTAATCACGCAATGGGTTTCGACTGTCACAAGTCAAATTCTTTCATCAAGTTAAAATAATCACAGGAAATATTCTTCAAAGCGGCACACGGAATCGGTGCCTGTCATGGGGCCTTCTCGTTGATTAACAGTGTAAGTGGGGTTCTGTCTCCCTATCCTGCGCTTCGGGCCACAGCAAATTAATTTAATTTGTTTGCTTTTAACAGTAGCGACAAGTTGAAATGAGTGATGTTTCTTTTAGGCGATTGACAGATCGTTCGGTGTTATCTACCTTGACGTGTTTCTAATGCTGAACTTATGCCAGTCGTTCCTTTATTATCCTAACGACCTTTCCTCTACCCCAACACAAAGACAGCTTCGTGCAACCTTGGTAAATTCAGAGAATGCCGAGAAGTTGTGAAGAAACCGTCAAAGTTTTCACTTTGTTCGTGATATTTATTTGTTTGTTGACGTTTGTGGCATATTTTTCGTTCTTTTGACTTCAATGGGGGCGCTGTATTGGGTTGTGGCGTCATGTGAAGGCGCCATACCCTTTCTGAATCGTAACAGCACATAATATGTCAAAGAAAAATCACATTCAAATGAATCGTGCTTTCAACAATCGCTCAAACTCTGAAGTTTCACATCCATTTTTTTTTTCAATTTATCTTCATCAATTCTTTGGCAGGACTCTTTTTTTTTGGCACTTCCCCTGAGGATTGACATTTCAAATATCAATTAAGAATTTCCTATAATTTGATTAGAAAGTATCGACCAGCACTTAGCTGTTTCCGTTGCAGGTTGTCAAAAAAAATTCGCTTGGGTGAACGTGCCTCTTATGATGGAAAAACAAACCACCCTACCCCCAATCAATCGGCCATCTCAAGCCTCGAAGACTCTCTCTTTAGCAAGAAAACAGCCACCACAAAACTACCAGCTAAAACGGGTACATGACAGGGGTAGCATTGGATGGTAACCAACGGAATCATGCTGAGCGTTTTATCTCAGCTAAGCAATCGATTTCAGCAGAACGGGTCAGTCCGCTGAAGCGAGCCCGCACGCACAGCACCCCAGCCGTCATTCGCCAACTTTAATTCGTAATTATGGAAATAATTTGCGGCCTTTTCGCATTGTCCATCCGTGTTTGATCCGATTAGAGCCCTTTTTGCCACTTAAGATCCAGTAATGGAGGCGGTTTCATCGCAACTGGGGCGTGAATGGCCCATGATTGACAGCTATTAATGGAAAAATCAATTAATTTCTCTGCTGTAGACTGTGCAAGTTTTCCTGCGTATTCCAACATTTTTAGCAACTGTGGCTCCTCCGTGCGATGCTTTACGTTTGACAGACGCAAAATCGCGCACTTTAACGGCGCTTAACATTTGAATATACTCACAAATGCTTGCCTTTACACTTCAAAAGCCGGGGTGTTAAAATTGACACCATGGGTGTCGTCACATATATATATCGAAGAGAGAATCGAAATTAACATCATAGGTTGTTGAAATAACACTTAATGTAATTGTTTAAATGTGAAAACACCCATGGTGTCAGTTTTAACACCCATGGTGTCAGTTTTAACACCCATGGTGTCAGTTTTAACACCCATGGTGTCAGTTTTAACGCCCATGGTGTCAGTTTTAACACCCATTTTGTCAGTTTTAACACCCATTTTGTCAGTTTTAACACCCATGGTGTCAGTTGTAACACCCATGGTGTCAGTTTTAACACCCATTGTGTCAGTTTTAACACCACAGTATTTGCAGTGTAGTCCATGGAACTATGATTTTATTAAGTTGTTCCCTTTTTACATTTTGTATGGTTGAGACGCTTCTGAACTTGCAGATTAGTACATTTTCAATAGTCCTATACATTGAATTTGAAAAGATAAGTACTCCGAAATTATATTGAAATGTAAAATTAAAAGCAGTGTTAGAATTATAAAATGTCATCGTGGAAGGTTCCAATAACTTAATTTTAGGTGAAAGTGCGCGTAAAGTAAAACTAGAAATTACAACTTACAAAGATAGAATTGTGATGGATCGAACCGAACATTTACTTCAGTCTCGAACGTTGAAATATGAGTCGGAGAACATAGGTTTACGTGACGACAGCGTTTCGTCATTCCCGTGCCCCGGGATGGAAAGAGCACGAAGACACATCGTAGTTGTCTCAGATAGAAAATAAATATTTACTGAAGAGTAGGAGTTACCTCCTTGACTTTCTTCAATTTGAGACTCAACTTGGTATCGTTCCCAGGGATAAAGTACTTCGTCAAAGTCATCTCATAAAAACCCTGAACAAAATTTTCGTCATTAAAGCAAATTACAGGAAATGGTTTTCCTGTCTAATCTCTCCTATTTGCATTTTGGGCTCAGGTGGTGAATGACTATCATCAATCATGTAAATAGTATGCAAATGACCTTTCAGTTAAATGACCAATTAGAATCCTCGTTATAGAAGCGTTAAAACCTCTCGTCACTCAACAAGCGGGCGTCGCAGATTGCCGTCAACCATTCCCAGTTTATCCGCCTGCCTACTAAATAAAAGTTAATGCTAAATTATAGCATGGACAACAGACCAATTTGAAGTTCATTATCTAGTATTCAATGAACCGTAATCGACGATGGGATGGCAAATGAGCTGGATTTAGTGCTACATATGGCCTCCGATGGCGCCCGTTAGTCTGGTAGTCGGTACTCCGGACTTCGAGAGCAACGCATCAGTGCGGACTAACCCTATATACGACGGGTGGTTATGTTTAGGGCTAGGCTGACACTCTCACTGCGAGACTGGATTTAATCTCTCGACAGTTTTATGATTTATGTCCTACAAATGCTCTCCATACTCTTCCTATCATTAATGTTATATGTATCACGTAATAGCATGTTGAAGTACCCACAACAATGTAATGTTAGAGTTGGATTTGATCATACTATTATGCATGGTTTTTAACAACTTCTTTCATAGTTAAACAAACTGTGAATGAATCCGCAGGAAAGGTGTCATGCAATGGCCGTTGACTTGATTGTGAACGTAGTCTACTTGACCTTCGACACCTTTCAGCGCTCTGACCCCGGACATCCGGTTCAGTTGAAGGAAGAGTGATGATCACTGCCGATTCGTCCGGTATCGTTTTTCACGTTTGAAGTAGTAGTCGTTTGTAGAGCATGGAGCTCTGTGTGTTTTTGCTAAAGGTGACATTTCTTGCTTTTCACAAAAGGTTTTGCAAATAAACCAGCCTTTTGACCGTTGAATCACGTGTTATCACCTCGTGAAAACATCATCACGTGATATTGACCTTCTACCCCTGGACAGGTTCAAAACTGCCATATCACGTGTGGTATCACGTGTCATTGTCATCCTTTGGTTTCGCCCTCTTTCCCTTCAGAGTGGAGACCTTCTTTCGAGTGGCATACAATTTAGAAAGTAGGCCACTAGCTCGAATCAAGTAGGTCCGTGTCATGGGTACTTTTTAAAAGGCAAATCATCTTTCTTTAAGGTTTCCTTTTCCATCTCAAATCAAGGAGAAGCCTTTGTCTGTGTCTCTCATTTATCATCCCCTCCCCACCCCTGTCAAGTGTCTCCAGAAGTTAACCTCACCCAAGTCCCTTCCTCCTTTAGACACCCTTCCATAATCTGGCACCGTGTCTCACTTTTGTCTTGCACTTATCTCATATCCGTCTACCTTATTCATTTCAGGTACTGTCTATAATCGCACACCTTTTAATCAATCTCCAGAGACCTGTAATCATCAAAATATGATTTTTAATAACTAGATGTTTTTTCCTCCTGCACGATGCGTGTTGACCGATGATTATTTTTTATCAGCCTCTGATATGACGCCAGTAGGCCGGATCCCCCCCCCCCCCCCCCCCCCCACTCCCGCAAAATAGAATTCATTCGATACCATGGACAGTTGAATAAGGAGTAAAACTAAAACAAATGCAAGCATAAAGGAATTTGATTATTTTGTAATCATGTTACAACTGGAAGTGTAAAAAGAGAACTTTCTTATTTTTGCCCCCAACATGTGTGAAACAACTTGAGAAAGCAACCATTGAGGCGAGGCAAGACGGAGCAGCTCATCTTGTCTAACCAGCCTGACTGTCTGTCCCTCTTGCCTCCCCATTGCCTCCTTGTCTACTCTTAGCCTGGTAATCATAGTAACATGGTCGCAGAGAGTGCTTCACTCTTAGCTTCACGAGCAATTGAGCACAGTACTCGAGTAGTGGATTCGTCCGACGGCTCGGTCAGGCATTGACAGGAGACTCTGGGGGTCACTGAGCCGGACTTGATAATAATTTATCCATAAACTTTTAGACATCAGTCAGTTGAGTACGTATGTATCGCGTTTTAATGTACATCCCGCATGACCACTGATGGGGGTGTGTTTAAGGGATGGATATCACGGCGAGATGCACGACAGAGAGGGCCAGGTTTCAAGTAATTACATATCAATGTTTGGATCCACTTCCATTTTCTGAGGTTTACCTCGAACTATCTATTCGGCACTCGTCACCCACTCATTCATCGGGCGCTTTAACCCAGTCATGGACCTTTCAAGTTCTCCTGTCTTTCACCTTTGTTTTCTAATCCGCAATGTGTTTGATATCTAACGTATACTTCTTGCTGACTCTTTTCACCGTCTTGTTTTGTGTCCTCAAGATGTTAACAGGTTGCTTTATCAGATACTTTGGCCGTATCTGAATTAGAGGCTACGGCTTCAGCTACGACTGTTGCTAAGGGTGTTGCTAAGGACGTACTATACTTCAACGCTTGATGACGCGGCAGTAGCCGTAGCCGTAGCCATAGCAGTCCAAGCTGTTGTCGTGTTCCCTGTGTGAAAAAAGCAATGACCAATACCTATGTTGATCACACCGTATAAAAGGGGCCCTGACTATTTAACACACTGTGCCAGGTATTGACTGAAGAGGAATACAAACAAGATGGCGGCACTATAGTGTGAAGCCTTTAGGATTTCTACTTTCACAAGATCTTCGATATCGTGTCATTGGATTATTTTAATTCCCCGTGTGAGTAATGCGTACTCGCCGATATCTCATGCTCATGGTTCACCAAGTCACTTTAAATCTCCCCCAGACGTTAATTGACAGGTAAATACCATAATCAGACAGGATCATTGACGCTTGTAGCTCGAAACAAGTAGGTAAAATAGACAGGGGACTGACATAAATGTAGTTAGATGGAGTACACAGCAGTAGTAACCATGTGAGTGAACTATCTCCTAGATGGAATAGAGTGACAGTCATTATCATTATAAACGTCACTCATGTCCGAGCGTCTACCCAATAGACGGCGTGTTTACTGGAGACAAACTGACGTTAATTCCTCTAATGCATGTAGTCTGCCAATTAACGAGCTTTTAGCGACCTCGTGAATGTCATTGAAGGGCAGTTGTCTTCCTTAAGAAACGGCTGAACTTTTTCTCGTATTTTTCTTTTTAATAATCTCAAATAAAGTTAGTCTGTCTTTGACCTTTTATTTAAGTAAAAAAATAAAAAAAATAAAAAAAATATAATTGATAGTACATGTGAGGAAGCCTTTGAAATGTTTTTTGAATTGTGTCCATCTATTCGAGAGACTAATGATGCAACCCTTATAGTTAAATTTATCAATATGACTGTAATACTAATCAATATTGATGTTTACTTTTTTATTTATTTAATGAAAAACAGTGAACACCGGTAAGTACTCTCAAAATTTGCTGCCGTTCTGCACATTATTATGAGGTTTTTTTAAAACTGTTAATCAAGTTCTGGTTATTCTATTATAATTTCGAGGGAAGTGGCTGTCATTTTAATTCCGGGTCTGTTTAATTCTTATATAAATCATGTTCAACTCGGAACCCCCCCCCCCCCTTCTCTCTCTCTATATTGAAGTATTATTTCCCCATTTACATTTCGTGTTCCTTCTTGTCACCTTCAGCCGTGTTAAACGTCAGACACCTCTTTCGCCTCCACCCCATTTTCATTTTGGAATGACTGTACTCACTCATCCTACTTCCCAATTCATTTTCTTCTTCTAATGTTCTGCATCATCATCATCATCCCTTTCCCTTCGCGGACCGCGCCATGGTCTTTCGACATCTCAACATCTCCGCGGCTATTTGAGCCCCGTACGTGCCCCTGAGCTCCCCCGGCCATCATCCCTCTAAAGCCGCCGACACGAATGAGCTATCGGCCGTTAACGTTATCCTGTCACCGCCATCTATCTTTCTCAACTCTAAATGCTTTGTCGCCTTTCACCAAACCGAGAATGTTGTTTACCCAAACACGCTATCGCCTGGAAATCGAGAGGTATCCGGGATCGAGGAAAACTCCGCCGTTAGATATCTCCCAAGCCCTCGCTGTTGTACACCGCCGTCGTATTTCGTGTCAACTGCCCCCTTCAACAATCGAAGAGTGATGTTTGCTGTTCAAACCATGCGTGAAATGCGCACTTTGATTTTCTTCCAATTTTTTTCTACAGACACCCTCGTTTTAAGCGGCCCGTATATTTCTAGCCAAAGGACTGATATTGGCTGTGTACATTCGTGCACCAATCACAGAGTGGCACCCAAAATGCGGTCTGTCTGTCTTGTCGTATATTGAACGGGATAATTGAGCTAAAATAACACTGTGAAAGTCACTCACTGACTTAAATCCTGTTGTCTTTTTTAATTTGAGGCTTTGGCATCGCAGTTAATGCATTTTGTAGATACAGTTTAAACAGTTAATTAAATAATCCAAGGATGGACGTTTGTAGTGGCCTTTATGTTATTAAAAAAAAAAAAAACAAAAAAAAAAACGTTCGAGTAAACCTTTATAGTGTATCTCGTTCTACCGAGTAGATGTGCAAGCTATAGTTTGTCGACAGAAAACAAGTCACCATTAACTCTTCAGTGTGGTTTAGAATCAATTTCCCTTTTGGTCGATCCTTTCTCCATGGTTCAATCAACGCACTTCAAATTAAGGTTCTGAGAACACGAGAAGTTTCTTTGTGAAGCTCAGAATTTGGGAGTTTCTGATCAGAAATTAAAGACCACCCTCTTGGAGGACGAACGCGGTGCATCAGTAGGTTTTCGGAACTAAAATGTAACCTCCTTTTAGGCAAAAGGCCTTCAAGTCTAAGCTATACCTGCGAGGCGCTCACCTGCTCTGAATGCAAAAAACACACACACAAAATTAATGACTTTCCTACCTGACACTTTGACGATCAAACCCTACCGTTTATTGTCTTTCTAATACTTCTCTATAATTAAAATTCCCTGAGTCATCGAACAGAAGACTGAACATAAAACACTTCATCCTCTCTTCAGTTTTGGCGGGTTAATTCCCCCTCCCAATTTTCCCGCCATATTTCTTGCGCCAATTTTTGTCGCACCAATTACCCGTTTGGCGGGCTTTGACTATCGGATATCATGACGAGTAAAACCAGGAGCGGAGACGTTTCTACAGAGGTTCATCCGTCATGACTTATGCTTGACATAAGAGAAAGTAATGCCCTAGAACACGCGTGCTCAGCGAGAGGAAAATAGACTTGATCATGTCCTCTGTGTAAAATAATCCACCACAGAGAAAGTATTAGTCTTTAACATTTCCTCCAGGTAAACTACAAGAAGATGTTTTTTGTTTGTTTACCCAGAGCTGTGTGTTAAGAGAGTTGAGACAACTTGCGATTAGAAGCCATTTTCGGTCTCAAAAACGCATGTTTTCAGGAAATTGTCCTACTTTGTAGGGTGTAGCAACTACCCCTGAGTTTACCATCCCAAATATTCAAGAATCCTTTTCAAGAAGTTGTCTGACTTTGTAGGGTATGGCAACTGTCCATTTAATCATCACATATCTTCCAAAGTCTTAATCAGGAAGTTGTCTGACTTTGTAGGATATAACAACTGTCCCTGAGTTTGCCATGATCCCAAATATTCCAGAATCCTTTACAGGAAGTTGTCTGAATTTGTAGGGTATAGCAACTGTCCCTATTTTTAACCACCCCATATTATCAAAAGTTTTAATCAGGAAGTTATCTGACTTTGTAAAGGATTTGGTAATGCATGTCCAAATAACAATTCGTTACCGTTGGAGGATGTCTGTATGACAATCTTATCCAAGTCCAAACAAATTTTGGGTATTGAGGTATAGAGATAATTTAAAGTGGAGTAGAGATAGAGTGAGTATTTGGAGGTTTAGAGATCCTCCAGCCAAGTATGATAGGCAATGATTTTTAAGACAAGAGATTTAAACAACACAGAAGCAAATAAAAGTGCTTAAATCTACCTAATTCACAGTTGTTTGTCATTACATAATACCTTAATGATTGCACGAAAGCCTAGGAACAGGATGACCAAAAGACAAAAACCATAAACTATATAACTTGTATTGCTGCGATCACAGACCTATAATAAATCACGCACCGAGAAATTGTATACTAAAGATATGATGATCGGTAACACGTGAAGTCAATTTAGAGACTCAAATATAATGGTAGACAAAAATATGCTTTCACTTTGATATCGTCTAATAAAATGGTTTTGTGGCGCCATGATGTCGGCTCAACTCGTTAGAACAAAGCTGAAAGTCGTTAAGGTTTAAACACAATGCCGTATTTTTAGTGTGTTTACGAACTAGTAGGCCCTTGTTTGTTCTATTGGGACACGTTGCCTTCAAATCTCATGAAATTTTACTGTTTGGAGGTGTTCCCTATCCTTATTAAGAGTTGTTCTTGCAATAAAACACCTTTAATGTGTAATAATTAGTGAATGGTGATTAAAAAAACAACATTGGCCTCTGACCCCGCGACATCTTTCCCGCGAAACGTATATGTATTTCCAGCCGTAAATACCATCGTCCATGTTATGGCAAAATGCGCGATGAACAGTTGTTAGGCTGTTGCCGTAGCCAGTGGCCTGGTAAACCTATCAGATGAACACTGGGTAACATACCATTCTCTACCTCTGAAGCTAGCACAGTATTGGGCCCGAAATTGCAAGCCGCGTATTCGCGGAATAACCAGCCGCATATTCTGAAAAATAGAACACATGCAGTACAGGGAGGTGGGTATTTTATGGCTCATCTGTTCACCTCCCTGTGTTGCATGTATTCTATTTTCGGAATATTATGTGGCTGGTTAATCCGCGAATACGCGGCGTAGCTTCAGGTAGCTCGGTTTGTATGTACGTGTATGTAAACACCTACACCGTTCATATGTCAAAATGGATCGCCACAAACAAACAAAACAGATTTAAGACGTGTCCAAAAAGAAAAAACCTCGTCAATCTGGGTAAGAAAACTGTCATGGGACTAACCGAGAGAAATAACCGGTGTTGTTTATACCAAATGTTTATTCTGGACAGGAGGGATGAGGTCTTAGACACGGCACATCACAGCAGCACTCTGATCATCGTTTTACGACTGGAAATAAGACTAGTAGGAACACGTCGGCCATTTATGGGAGTCAAAATCTTGACTCCCATAAATGGCGGACCGTGAATAAAAGGAAAACCACACAGTTTTGAGGAATGTTTGTGTGGATCATTATATTCTACTTTTAAAACATCTTTCCGACCGTGTTAATTTCACATCAAACGCTTGTTATAGCCCAAAGCGCCCAATCCGAAGGCAACGTGTCCCTTTAAACTCATTTCTGAGCGTGTCGTGGCCGAGCAATCTAGTTCGTCGAACCCAAGCAGCAGAGTGTGGGTTCGAACCCCAGTTATTGTGCCATTGAGCAAGGCGCTTCGTAAAAAGTAGGGACGGTAGTGCCAGCGAGGCTCTGGATGATGTCCATGCCTGCATCGGATTCCTTACGGACTGCGAAGGGGGTGACCTGGTGATGACAGTTGATTTGAGTCGCCAGCCCAAACCAGTTAAATGTGCAGTGAATTATTTCTTTTCTTTTTATGAATGGCCTAAAGACGTGGCCAGGTGTACATTAATAAAGATGCTTATTAGCATTTAGAAGACTTTCCTTTATATTCATCCTAACCCTTGGTGCGGAACGCGTTAACAAAAAGCTTTCTGAGCGGGCTTCAACAGGTCCACTCTCCGTCCTGCCTTCATGGTGTGAGATTCACCGTCTGCAGCACTTGTTTAGTCTCCGTCTTCCGAATTAACTATCTTGTACGCTGAGGCTACGTGTGGACCCTGAAACTGACGCGGTGGTATGTTTGCCCCTTACAGCAGGTCTAGGTAACAAAGGTTTATGTTAGTTTATTTAAATAAGTCCCAAAAGTATACGGCAATTTCTTGTATACAAATATTGTCAATTCATTAATCATTAGAAATTACAGGCGAACTTATTCTTTACTGTTCGGCAGATGCACATTTCCTTTTTTATTATTTTTTATGATAAGCATTATCACCTCAATAAAAACTGCTTTTCCACCAAAAGTGTAGCCCTCACCTTGAAGTGGCCGTCCAGCCTTGTGATACTAGGCGATATCTCATTAAAGAAATAATTAAAACAACCTTCTGGTTCCTTTTTTCTTCCAAGACACCAAAAATACTGGTCCTTAACTCGAACCCACTGTCATTTCTCAAGTTAAAAACAAGCCCGACCGGAGTGGACATTTTCTGTTAACTTGTAACTAAAGGCGAATCCACATTGGCGGCTACGGCTGTGACTGTTGCTAAGGACGTACTATTCTTCATCACTAATAATGAGGAGGCGATCTAGCAGTTGCCGCCAATTTTGACATGGCCTGACATAGGCAGTTTTTGGCGGCTTAGGCTCCATCCAGCTCGCCATGTTCCAAGTCTCTTACCGAAAGTGTCCGTTTTCAAAACTATCGACGGAGTCCAACCCGAAGCCGAAGCCTTAGCCGTGGCTTAAGCCAAAGCCGAAGCCGTGGTTTCAAACAGGGCAGTGGTTAAGAATACATTCTGGAGTAAACCACGTCTGTAAAACCAATCGATATTCAACCTCAACCCCAACATTATTGTTAGAGCAACCTACACTACAACCTCCCTAGTATTTTTCTAGCAATTATCAAAATCGATCTTGTGTGCTGGTTAAAATCTCTTCTGCAATGTCCCAATCTGGAATATCTGCCTGCTTACAAATGACTCGGACTTTTTTATTCAAAACTCAACCTCCCATTCTCACCAACGCACCCACGTGTGTAAATACCTGCAATCGTGGACCCTCCTTTGTTCAACTCTTTGTGATAGCAACCGTGGATCACAATTCAGATTCAGATTCAGATTCAGATTAATTTTATTGGTCCATAAGGAAATTCAGTATGTCGGCATTACAAAGAGCACATGAACATCTACTATAGAAAATAATATACACGGATAGATAATACACAGTAGCAAATTTACAATGACGTACAATGACGTAGTCATAAGGAAGACATATGGAAACACATGGAAACACGGATAAATAACGTTTTTACGTAGAGGAATAATATAAGAAAATAAATGGACTTACAACAATTTAGAATGTACGATTGCGCAGAACTAAGCGGTATGTAAATACAACTTGAAATAACATATTATTATACCACAGGGTAATATTTGATTACTTTGCTCGTGATACTGGAACATTGGTTGAAAGGACAATGGTACAATACAATTGAAGAATAGCGAAGTGACAAGGTACAGGCCAATTCAGTTTGACTGGAGTTGTTCATTGTATTTACGAATGGAAAGCGGAATTAAGGAATCGTGAAGTTCGAGCCTTCATCGATCTGTACCGCTTTCCCGATCGCATTGGGGTATAGCAAGGATGAAGTGGGTGATTACCATTTTCCAAAATCTGTGATACCTGTTTCAGAATTGTATAAACGCATTCCTGTTTCAAATCTGTCACTTCGCCAGTCAACTTGCCAGCATGGTTGGCTATTCTCTGCAATTTCTTAAAGGTTCTTCTGTCTGCACCCACCATACCAAACCGCACAACTAAAAAGCATTACACTTTCTATTACTGACTTGTAGAATAACCTCAGGATGGTTCTGTCAACATGGAACGAATTCAGTTTTCGTAGAAAGTACATTCGTTGTTGAGCCTTTGCATACAGAGATTGGCATTGATCTTTCCATGATAGTTCATTATCAATTATTGTACCAAGGTACTTAAAACTCTTGACACTCTGTATATCCTCTCCTTGTAGCATGATTGGATTTGCTTGACCTTTGTTTGAACGAAAATCGAAAGTCATCTCTTTCGTTTTAGCTATATTTAATACCAAGAAATTTTCTTCACACCAATTCTCAAACATGAATAACTCCTCCCGATATTTGCGTTCATCATTGCCATGGATCATGCCAATGATAGCGGTGTCATCAGCATATTTAACAATTGAGACATTGTCATTTGACGAGATACAATCATTTGTATACATGATAAATAGTGGTGCTGACAGCACGCAACCCTGGGGGGAACCTGTATTCGTAGTAACAGTCAGATAAAACATTATGCAGTTTTACTCTTTGAATTCTGCCCGTTAGAAAATCATGAAACCAGAGTATCAGAGAGGATTTTACATTCATAGCGGTAAGCTTATTCATCAAGAGGTGGGGCTGAATTGTGTTGAAAGCCGATGAAAAATCGACGAATGTTGTACGAACATAGCAACGCAATGTATCAATATGCTGTGCAACCAAGTGAATTAGCAATAACACGGCATCATTAACAGACTTGCGTGGTTGGTAGGCAAATTGTAAAGGATCTATGTCAGACAGTATCTGTGGGAGAATGTGCTTCTGAAGAATTATGCGTTCAAAACATTTCATCACCAATGCTTTCCTTTGTGATAGCAACCGTGGACCTATTGTCTTTTTTGTTATAGGTACCCGGTTTGAATGTGGATACCTACCCACAGTAACTTCCCTCTATATTATAGCATTTTATCACAAAACTACTTTTCCAAAAGTTCCCGAGTAAAACTTTGACAAAGCTTATCAGCCGTTGATGGACTACTGCCGTGTATTTTTAACTCTCGGCAGGTGCCTGAACCACCCCCAGGTCGTTGTACTTAGTCTTCCGTACCTGCCGTTAATTCTAATCTATTGTTTTTCAACAGCACAGACCGGTTGTTTCAACTTGAGTATATTAATGGCAATGCACGCCACAGTGATGGATGGCTATCTTAACGTCAAATCGAGTCGGAAACCAGACTACCATTAGCGCGCATCCTGACTATTATACAGCCCAAGTCCGGCAGTGCAACACCGGGTCGGGCACTAGACCGCCATCAGCATATACTTACAAGGGACTACTACTAGCGTTTTATTGTATTAAGATTAATCGTTCACTTTACCGTTCGCCTTGACTTTCCTCTCTATCGCTCACGGAATACAACATTAAAGATGCAACTTGAGTAATGCCCACTTCAACCACGAAAACATGTATTCACTCCGAAAGAATACACAGGGCAAGTATCAAATCACCTTGGCTTAACAAGTCCATATACTTCTAAGATGTATCCATAACGAAGAGAACAACGGAAATCATTTATACGTGGAAATGCGAGACACGAACTGTACATGCGCTAAACTACTATAAGGTACACTTACTCTCGGTTAAAGACATGGACACTTTCGGTAATTGTCAAAGACCAGTATCCTCACTTGGTGTATCCCAACATTATGCATGAAATAACACACCTGTGAACATTTTGGCCCAATTGGTTTTCGAAGTTGCAAGAAAATAATGAAAGAAAAAACACCCTCGTTGCAAAGATGTGTGTGCTTTCAGATGCAAGGCTTCATGCCTGAAGCCTGTCTCAGATTCAATTTTGGGGGTGAAAAATTACCCTTTTCTTTAAAACTGCATTACTTTAAAGTGGATCATTTCTGACAATGTTTTTATATATCAACAGCTCTCCAGTGCTCTTAATACCAAGAAAGTTTATAATGGTCGTTAACTTGTGGAGTAATCACCAAAAGTACACTCTGCCTTTATAAATGCGACTCGTTTAACGTTTTCGAGGTTTTGAAATATCCGCCGTGCTTATATATACTAAAAGGACGGGCAGATGCTGGTTTGTGTGAGATCGGCTTCCCTAAAAGACACCTGTTCATCTGAACAACAAAAGGGTTGGAAATAATTGCGAGTGATTCTTTTGGGACTGTTGCCTCTCCCTCCATGTTTTCATTTTGTTGTTGTGGGTTTTGTTTTCCCCTGCGCTCTATTTCGCTCTCTCAACCTCTTCATCACCCGCCATGATTCCGTCTCGCGAATCGACAGCCACTTAATAATAAACTGCTTCTCGCCATCACGAAACTTCTGAATCAAATCTGACAGTGTCATTTGAGCACATCTATTACCTGGAAGAGAAAAATAAATCAAAACTTCGTCCTTTTCTCGGGGATATTTACTCTCGGGTAATATTGGAGGCGAGTGTTCTGATATACGTATACCGAATTATTGCGCAGGGTGAAATTGTAGCAGTGTCAGGAATGTTTATTGGTGAAAATGAAATGTTTACATTATCTATATCCGTGCTTGGTAAATGTTTGTGACCACCGTTGTTTCGCCGAGACGTCTAACCCACTCAATGTTAAATCTATAAATTCAAGGCGAATCAAGAGATATATTAACAGTTTGTACACTGTCACCCGTACACTTTTCCCGTTTTACCTTTCTGTTATTTTCTCCACAATAGACCTTATGCATTGACGTCACCAAGCCGCCATCTTAGAGGTAAACTGATGATGAAACAATGGAAACGCGCTGATTTGTACGCGCGGCGCACAAGACTGGCCAATGAGCATCTTCCTTTTGACCTCTAGGTGAGGGCGCCCTACTCAAATGACGTCATATGCATAAGGTCTATAGATACTAAGTCGTTCTCCCGTTTGCCATAACTTGATTCTCGTCTCAAGAAAATGAAGATGTCGAATTGTACAATCTACCCTCGTTAATTTCTTATTGATAAATAGTGGACTTATATTTATATAGTTGTCACAAACATTGTTCTTCTTCAAACACAATAATTATTAATATAACTATTTTGTACTCCCAACAAAACATTATGAACTTATCTCTTAATTTGTTGGAGCAAAGAACCTATACAGCAATCCTTCACCGATCTTGAACTCTTGGTGGCAGCAGATTGCTGTATAGTACGATCATGTAGTCTATATATTCACTCGTATCGAAAAGAAATAAATATTGTTATATATGGTTGATTATTTCATGATGCGCTTCAACTGTTTTGTGTGTGTATATACTTTCGATTACACTTGCGTACAGCTAGTTCTTGGCGCGCTTTAAACCGCTTTTTTTTAATGTTCTCGACGGCAACCGTGGTGGCGGGAATGAAGGATAGGTTTTGGCGGGAGATTGGATGGGATGGCGGCGCCATGGTTATCGTGCGAGACGCGTGATGGACGAAGTTAATGGCGCGAGCTATGATGGATGGCTGCTCGTAAGGCTACAACAGCCCCATGCTTAATTTTGTCCTCCTTCTTAAAGCAGAGATGCCGAACACACCCCCCCCCCCCCTTGCATCCTGTTCTCATCTCCTGACGACGAGATCCTTGGGCCAGGAGTTTGCGAGATGGAGCAGACTTGTCAAGTTAAAATAACACGTGCTTAATTACTAATAAAACAGTAATGAGAATGAAATAATATACGAGTTGTGTCCACGTTTTTATACTCTGACAACATTGTGTATTATGAGGTAATGAGTTTGATGTTGTTGGACCAATTCCAATTGGGCTAAAGATTGTAGTTCTTGTTCATTGTCTTGGAAATAATTTGATGCGACCTAATACGGCCAACTATTGAACCGCCGTCAGCTTTATGCATTATTTCGTATTTCTGTCTCGGAATCTAATGATCTGGTTAATGATAGGTCTAGGCTTACTTAATGTATTATTTGTCATTGATCTGTAAACACTCCCTAGAAGCTCCCGGCTCGCACTGAACCCGGGTCCAGGTTCCCGTGGTGGCCTGACACATTTATGGGTCAGTCTGACCCGGAATCAAAAATGACCCAGAAAGTCACGGGTCACACTGACGCAGAATTCTAGTCACAATCTCGTATTTTGACCACTGCCCAGGTCGGCCTGACCCAGAAATGGGTCACGGCTTGGGATCCGGAATCCGGGTCAACTCGACCCGGAAGTGTTCGAGGTCATTGACCGATTTGCGTCATACCACCATCTTTCACACCTCCCTCTTGCCAAGGGCGTCGATGGGTGGGGGACGGGGGGGGACATGTCCCCCCCTACTTTTTAGACTGGGGGGACAGCATATCAGATGTCCCCCCCACTTTTTGATTGACTGTTAGAAATATGCAAAAAAATATAAAAATATACACCATTTTCTTGATTTTTGTTCAAATAAAAGAATAGCGAACAAACGGTGAAATGTTTTCTTCATTTTCATCTTTTTTTCTGATAGACTACGCGCAGAATGGTATTTTGGGCATATTTCCGTTTCTATAATACAGACAATAGACGAAGTTTCGTCCAAGACATCCCGCTTACATACCTTGTTAGCATTCAATGTGTCGTTTGTGTATGCTATAATGTACGGTACACGATCCCTCCACAAAGGAAGTCTGTGTGTGCGTGCAAGTGCAAATGTGTTACATTTTGTTACAATAAATTGCACAACACACAAAATATAGTAAAATCCATTAAAATAAATAGGAGCAGTTTGTTCAGTGTTATTATTTTTTATTCTAAAAACAAGATATAGGCCTAAATTAAAATAAAAGAAAAACGAAAGAAGAAACAAAAAACATCAAAAACTCTCTCAATTTTACTGAAGAAATTGTCGCAATGTGGTTTCAATTAAAAAGGATTGCGAATATGATGTTTGTATTTGTTAGAATCTCGGTTTTACATAAGGGAAACCTGGCCCAAACCCCATTTCGGATGATGTTATTGTTAAATATCACCCCCTGTAACTTGCCTCCTGGTCAAACAAAAAATAGGGAATAAGTGTAACACAGAAATTAAATGTACAAGTAATGGTGTGGGGTGCAAATAATGTAAGATGTATTTTTTCAAGACTTGCTCGCCCGTCCCCCCTACTTTTCAGTAGCGATCGACGCCCCTGCCTCTTGGGTGTATTATGCACTCTCAGTCCTCTCCCCGACTGGGCATCTTCATATTGAAAACACATTCGACCTTTTTAAACCCCCTTGGCAAAAATTTGCCGGAAAAATAAATTCAACCTGTGCCTCGTGTGTGTACCTAAATTGCTCATCCCATCACATGTTAACTGATGCTAAAAAAAACATATAATGGCTTCATCTATATTCAGACACCCCGATGTTCCGACAACCCATGTTCCATAAAAAATAAAAAAATAAGTGATTTATTTGTTAGTGTTAGTGTTAGGGTTATGGTTAGGATTAGGATTAGGAAAATACACTAAGGTTGTCGGAGCAAAAGGGGTATCGGAACATAGGGGTGTAACCGGCTTCATAAAGATCGTACCAGAAGAACTCGCCATGCCTACTAAATCATTTCTATAGTTTGTAACTTACATTTTGTGGTCAACATAAAGTTTCCTGCGACTCCGGGACTGACATTATACCATACCAATCCCATACTCTGGTTGAGGTATAAAAAGACTCACTGTGCGTGCCACCATAATAATAGTGCGCAAATACAGGTACCGAGTAATTGATTTCTTAAAATTGTAACTGAGACTTCTCGTCTTTCTACCGATACAATGTTTACTCTTCCAATTCAATGTTTGCCTCCAAAATCTCCACTCCCATTCCGCCAAGACATTTCCTTTAAAGACCGTCCATCTTAATGATGCTTTATCATCCCCTTCTCTTCCCTCGTTTAGCGGTAGAGCGTCCTCTGTTTGCGAACGAGTACAAATTGACTAAGTAGGCTTCTTCTCATCACGACGAGAGGGGGGGGGGGGGGGGGGGGCTAGGTGCTCCATCTACAGGTGATGGATGGTGACGTTACACCGAGGAGACGACGCGCATTCACGGTCCACAGACTAAAATGCGTACACTGCACCGACGTGGTGTTATGGTGTGGAGCAGCAGTTTTGCCAACTTGTCATTTAGTGATAGGAACCATTTTGTATAGTGTTTCGTTTGGATGGTCGGCCATCTTGGATACGAGTATATGACACCCTATATGAAGTATATAACACCCTTAGCAACACACAGCACTAGCCGTAACCGTATAGCCGCCAAATCGGATTTGGCTTAACACCACTTGCATACCGCGGCCATCTTTGTTTTAGAATCACTGTGCATGAGCAGTATTCTTCACGTTCCAACCACTGATCTCTATTATACAGTATAATAGAGATCAGTGGTTCCAACCCCCCCCCCCCCCCCCCCAGCTTCGCTACCATGGGCAGCGCGACGTATCGATACCTCTCGTCACTATGAGGGAGCAAGGCATGCTGGGGAAAAATGACGCGGCGAGATCGATCCTCCCTGGGAACGAGGTTGCAAGCCCCCACACTCTCAAAACTACCGGGTCAAAATCTACCCGGAATCCCGGTCCCAGGTGACCTGACCCACTTCTGGGTCAGGCTGGCCAGGCGACTGGTTAGAAAAATTGGTTTAAGTTCGGACTCTGCGTCAGTTACTAACTATTGTTAATATTTGTTTTAGGGTGACAGTCCTTTCCGTGTGCAAATATACTTTAAATCAAAATAGATACGTTTGCTCTAGTATAAATGCATACTTTTATTGATGAAACTATGTACTGATTTAAGAATTTATATGATATAAATGGTTGGAAATCAATCAGGTTTAGGACAAGTTGTTTATGTTTTACTTCGTTTAAAACTTTTTGGGCGGCGTCTGTACCTTTTTACGACCGTGAAGAGAAGTTTTATGCAGGGTGTTGTTTTAGTATTCACATCCCACTTATAATCTGGGTCAGTGCACAGTGGTTATTTTTACTACACGTGCAACCCTATAAAAGTTTTACTACCTTTTAATTGCAGGTTCCGTGTACTTTGTTTTACTTCGCTCTTATGTACGTTTTTATAACAAGCTCTTACAGTAAATAGACAAAACAAAACCGTATAATTGTAGATAGTTATACAATAAAACTAATCTGTGAAAATTTCATTGAAAAGATTGTACCGTTTTGGAGATATCATCGAAAATCTGGAGCGGTCATGTCAACGCAGGAAGAATAATCCATAATTGAAATACACAATGTGAGGAATTGTTTGCATCCCTTTCTCTAAAACCACGTTCTTTTGAAGGGAATTGTTTCTCAAAATGTAAACATTATCACCAGCTGCAGTGCCCAACCAAGTAAGAACCACTGAAGTTAATTTTGAGTAATAACGTGAAAAGTAATTTTTGAATAACAAATGCTTCTTCTTTATTGCTGGAAGGTCGTGTATATACACAATTGGTTTCAAGTGCAGTTTCCACCGAAATTTCGGCCTCGCGTTAACATTACCTTTCACGAAATTAGACCCATTATACCTTTTTATTATTAAAAAAATTAATAAAACAATATTTGAAGGCTTTTGTGAACTGTATAACAAAAAAAACAACACAAAGCCATGATTGTATAATAATAGGTTTAAAAAAGAAAAAATATTTATCTTATTTCAACCAATCTGATGAACTCAGTCTTACATATTTCACAAATAAGTCTCACACAGAAGTTGTTTTTCCTGATTTAATAAGGGTCAGTCGTACTTCATCGGAGACAGGCACCAACAGGTGTGGGTACCAGTTGATATCCAGTTTTATGTTTGAACGGATTTAATTGTTTCATCAGTGGAGTCCAAACAAACTGTTACTCTTCAATGTTCAAGGGCTTATACAGATAGATATAATTATTTAAAACAATACTACCAGCTGATATGGAAAACACGTTCTGCTTCGAAGGTCTGCTGTAAGCAAAAACCGTCTTTACAAGATTATTTACCGATCAACTGCCTTGTATATAATACAGGTTTTCCCGGCCAATTTCAGGAAAAAATCAATTCAATTTCATTTACACGCATTGAAATTCACGCATGTTTCCCTATAATTCATCCAAATCAGGTTTTCTTTTCAGCTACTATTGCATTCAACTTCGTTTTCGTGCACATGTGATTTTGTTCTTCCCATTCAGGTTCGTTTTGGTCATTCTACTTCATTTATGAGCATTTAAGACTACATTTAAGACTACATTTTCACCATTCTTCAGTTGAATGTCTACTTCCTATTTACATGTGATGAAAGTGAATGGTTGACCAGCCTCTTGCTGTTTGCTTTTTGCGAAATTGAATGGTCTTTTCGACGTAATGAATTTGAATGATCTTATTTGACCAGTGAATGCTAAACTGATGAAATTGAATTACTAAATGTTTTTTTCCAAACGTAATTTAATTGATCTGGGTGTTGAAATTAATGAATTTTTGTAGAAATTAGCCGGGAAAAACCTATATTAAATAGGCCTACCCTTAAAAACTTACTTGTCAAAATTTTATTTTGAAAGAACTTCATGATTTCTGAAACGTTAACTTTTAATAATCTTATTTCCGTTCTGAGCCCAATAAAATTGAGCTTTCTGATACACGAGTTTCTGTTGGACGGTTGTTAATTTGTTTTTAACTTATCTCTCAGTTTTGAGGGATGTAAGTCTTTATAGGAATTGCTCAACACCGCTGCGGGTGTGAGGTGCGTGTTGTTAATTAAACTTGACAGCAAGATTTAAAAACAATCCACAAAAGTTTAAAGCAGTTTACCTATAAGATGAGCCACTGCATTAACATCATTTTGTGACTGATAATCGTTTTTATATCAGATATTATTGTGAAGTCTGGATACTATACCCTGCACAGACTTGATGGTGGTGTAAGTCTGCTGCAGAAAATGTGGTATTCTGCTCTTGTCATATTGATGGTTCGCTATTATTGGTCGTTGGTAGTTCCATCTTGTTTCTTCAAAAATCAAACCGAGGCTGAAAGGAAATTAGTCTGGTCCCGTTATATGAAATAGGAATTATACCTATCATTACTAATGTGTACTACGGGAGCAGACGTAGATGGCAATTAATACAATCGGGGTTTATCGGTTGTTAGACCCCCTTAACGCGAACGTGTACGCGTAATTTTATGATCAGCACTCCAGCAAGAACTAAAAACTAAGTACATCTTTTTAAAACTTTATACCTTTGAATATAATATGTTGTTTTCAATCTTCCCCCATTCCTTTAACAGATGTTCCAAGTGTTATTTTGCATCATTAGTATGCCCCTTTCCATCATACTTAATACACTTTACTGTTTTGTACCCATAGACGAAGAAAATATATCGACAACGTACAAAGTTACGCGCCAGCTTAGCCACCTTTATGAAGCTCGTTCTCCATCCATCAAACCCGTGGTACTTGACAATATGAACTCATCAAAGGTAAGAACCCCGGCACCAGTATGCATTATGATTGACTCCCACCTATAACAAGTCTAGCATTGAGCATGATTCAAGTGGGCCAATTCAAGTCTTGACCGTGTACGAAGCATCACTCATGCCGTGTTCTCAAGCCCCCATGACGGGGCCGAGGTTTTCCTTCATTCACCATCCTTCAACTTCTCCCGTTCAAACTTTCCCTTTTTATGAATGGTTTTTTGTCATGCAGTTTCATTGTTAAAAAGGACATTAAAATGTGTTATCTTAAGGCAGTTCAAATGTTCCTAATGGGAGAGACACACTTTCTGTAACCGTTTTCAAGATTGTGTTTTCCTATGTCTTTAAAGAAACGGGTCGAGTTTTTTTTTATGGCACTTGAAGGCGCCGTTTGAGCCCAGACAGGGGGTTCTTTCGGCCTTCTTGGAAAGTATAGATGTTCTATTGAAAGTGGACGTGTACTACAAAGCCCTCTTGACTGTTACGAGATTGGCTGTCCCTGGTGAGCTGTAAATTTGTTAAGTCAAAAAAGTCAAGATCTGGTTATTTTGCCCAATCTGAGATTCTTCGCCCAATCGGTGTCGTATTCGTTTTTTGCACGGTGTCATTTTAAAAAAAAAAATTTGGAGGGGGGGGGGGGCGTTGGGTCCATGAGTGGTGTGAAGGCAGCAGTGCCTTTTGTTCGTTTTCATTCATTCCGTTTTTTGGTCGTCCCAAATGATCTGTGACCAACTTTTCATGACTTTAGCTAATGCTGTTTGTTTAAAATAATGCAAAAACTGGGGTGTTAAAAGTTACACCATTGATGTTGTCACATGTAGGTACTTTTAAAAAAATAAAAAATTTACACCATCGCGTGTTAAATAACACTAATTTCTTCAAAAACAACTACATTGGTGTTGTTTTGAAACCATTTAATGTTAATTTTGATTCTCTCTTTGGCATCTATATGTGACAACACTGAAAGTGTCAATTTTAATATCACTCCGGTTTTGCAGCGGTTGGAGGTTCTTGGAGGAAGTTTTCATTAGGGATATTCAATGTTTGACGTGAAAAAAAGTGACGAAGTGCATTTTTTTTGGTGAACAGAATCAACCAGCCATTGTAAGTGTTGCTTCATGATAGAACAGAGCAGCTCAAGATAAACGTTGAGTGCGCCCAGCTGTTCCGATGAGACGATGTGACGACACATCGTCACACTCCGTCACTCATTTACACCATAACAAGATCTAGTACCCAGACTTCCCCCCCAACATTCGCTATCCACCGGGGGTCGAGTCGGGTCGCAATCACATCGAGTGCTCGGGTCCACCAAGTTGTCAGGACCGGCTTGTTATTACATTAACGAGCCCGTTCTCCCGCGCCTGGCACCCGTATACATTATGTAGAATGACGATGCCCAATATCCGGTCATTAATCGTGCGCGTTTCTGTTATAGATGTGTAACACGTTCGGCAATTAATCACGGCATACTTCAGAATGTGGGCTAAGCGACAATATCATTCCCCGTCTGCGTTTCAGCAATGCAGACCAAGCGAGTCATTAAGAGGGTTTCTCGGTGCCGGGTTCAGTTATTACAGCCCTATTTCTTACACAATAACTTCATCAATCATATTTTTTTTTAATGAACGTGGAGTTATCAGGTGAATTTGGCCAGACAGAGGAACAATTAGAACTCGTTTATCGAATCATTTGTCAATTTCTGACAGGTAGTTTTTTTTATTATCCTACTCACTAAAAGAGAAGTTCATTTTGGGGTTGTTGTACAGGCAAACATAAAAAAAAACCATTCATTGTGTTTCATTAAATGGGACGCGTCACTCATAATGCAACGATGACTCGGGGAAAAATCTTTGTTTAGGATAGAGGAGATGTGAATGTAACATCGGGGACTTTAAAGCTGTGAAATTTGAGCCGCATTACTTGCCAGGTCGTAGAAATAATGCTCAACTGGAGCAGTTCTTGAGAAACTGGTAATTTGATAACATCCGTAAAGTGTGAGAAGAACTATCCACTTAACGTATAGACATCCCCAAGTGCGTTACATGTTATGAAAAACATGTACGCAGGCGCCCGAGTTATAACTGGCAATCTAAGTTAAACGATTTATACCTTATTTTGTTTTATAATTTGTGGCCTTACGATAGAGCCTTGGAAAAGGAAAGAATGGCCAGCGTCCTGAATGAGTTATGCAACTGTGTTTTGAGTCAGGTCTTTTTGTGGATGGCTAGCATTTTGAGTTTCTTTCAAAAACCACCACGTGTCATGCACTCCTTTTTTAAATAAGCCCAGACTTGTATATTACTACTTTATATACAGACATTGTTAAATTTGTCGCCATGTTCTTTTTACCATGTTCTTTTGCCACGCTTTCCTTTGTAAACAAGTCCTGACTCTGTACATTATTGCAATTATAGACATATTGTTTTATTTGTCTCCGTGTTCTTTCTATCATTTCGTGAATGGATATTGTTTAAATCCTGTGAAAGGAGTTGTCACTTTATAGAGCATGTTGCTGTTTCTGTTTCTGTTTTACCATAAAAGATTGGCAAAAATGCAGGAGCTAATTGATCTTTATTGCATGAGGAAAGTTGTCAGGAAACAGAGTCAATCGATTCCTTTCCCCCCGATTAGCATAAAAGGAGCGCCAAACTGCACACGATGCAAAAGTGCCCCAAATCGCTCTTGAACAAATCCCAGTGAAGACATTATAACACGCATGACAAACAGTCGTCATTATGACAACTCCTAATAATATCAGTCACTCTCCAATCCTGGGTTGTCATATGGAAAGATATGACCCGTAACACACACGCTTAGATGCCAGTGTTTATCGCCATCACACAACCGAATCCTTATTTTTACAAAGACTTGTAGATGAGTCAACTATCCATTTTAATGAATATGTGAAAAATGAGTAGCTGCATTATAGCTGTCATTCATCATCATCTATCATGCTGTCTTCAATCATCACACTTTATTAGACGGGAAATTAAGTTCCGTGTTTTGAAGTAAGTTGTCGTGATGTTTATGCCCTTTTGGGAGAGCGCGGCCATTTTGTTTTTGTTCTTTAATTTTGTTTCTCTCTCCCTCTCTCTCTCTCTCTCTACTGTTAAGCAAAGCGGGAAGATCAAACAGAAAAATATTCAGTACATACTACTGTGTTACAGACAATTTAAGTGGCATTTATGCTTATCGGAGCTATTTAATTGGAATAAATTTCAAGCAAAAACAAATTAGCAGGGTGCTGGTGACAAACGGTATACATTACATGAATCTGCTTGCTGGTGGCCAGTTGCTGTTGATCATTAGCAGGGAAATTGGGTCTTCGTGGTGTGTCAAGCAAACAGTACACGAACAACAACACAAATAAGTCTAAGCTATTAGTCATGTTGATGGTGGTTTTGATCCGTCAAGTTGATTGTCAGGTTTGGTTGTCATGGTTCAGATTATGGTCATCAAAAGACGAACATTATTAATTTCTTTTTCGGTTGATTTTTGGCGTCGAGAGTTATCGTCATGCTTAGTCTCGATTCAATGCGTGGATTACAAGAATGGTTGTAGGACGGCTTTACGACCAGAGTTCATTTTTTACAATAAATATTAAGACGATGAGCTTACCATTGACTGAGAAAGAAAATCGTGTCACGTATTTCAGCGATCAGCCATTATATTTCCTTGGTAGTGGGTTGAACACCATCTGTCAGCGGGATTAACTTCCATCTGTAGGTTGGAGAACATAAATCATATTTCTGACTTGTGAATTATTATTGATTTTTTGTGTCTGCTCTAGCCTCTGATTTGAAACATTAAGTTTTATGTTTTATGTTTTGGCACACAATCCTTAAAATTGAATTAAAATGAAACTGATTTTCCACCCGAATAGACAATCAATTAGACATTCAGTCTAGTTGTTGTTTTGGTTTTTTGCTGCTGCTGCTGTTGTCGTTGTCGTTGTCGTTGTCGTTGTCGTCGTCGTCGTCGTCGTCGTCGTCGTCGTCGTCGTCGTCGTCGTCGTCGTCGTCGTCGTCGTCGTCGTCGTCGTCGTCGTCGTCGTCGTCGTCGTCGCTGCTGCTGCTGTCGCTGCTGCTGTCGCTGCTGCTGTCGCTGCTGCTGTCGCTGTCGCTGCTGCTGTCGCTGCTGCTGTCGCTGCTGCTGTCGCTGCTGCTGTCGCTGTCGCTGTCGCGGTTGCGGTTGCTGTTGCTGTTGCTGTTGCTGTTGCTGTTGCTGTTGCTGTTGCCATGGTTGTAGGGTTGTAGGGTTGCCATGGTTGTAGGGTTGCCATGGTTGTAGCTGTCGCTGTCACTGTTGCTGTCGCTGTCGCTTTTGCGGTTGCTGTTGCTGTTGCTTTTGCGGTTGCTGCTGCTGCTGCTGCTGCTGCTGCTGCTGCTGCTGCTGCTGCTGATGTCGCTGCTGCTGCCGCTGCCGCTGCCGCCGCCGCCGCCGCTGCTTGCTGCTGTCATTGTTTTAATTGGGGGATGGGGGGGGCTGGATTCTACAGTATTGAAACATGTTCTCTTAAAATGTGGAAATGTTATTTTGAAAGGATCCAAGACAACCTCTTGTCTTGAAGATGACTCCGAAACAGCCGTTTATAGAGCCCAAGATAACCTACTTGGATATTGAAACCCGCATGGATTTCTAACAATTGGAGTGTGACCTAAACACGTTGTGTGTAAGGGACAAATTTGTTCTTGCAACACGCTGTTTTATCTTAACAACGGAGGCAAACATTGATTGGGGTAGTATAGACGAGTTTATGCACTCGTTGAAAACACATAGACTAGATGATAAGTAATTGCGTATGACATACGCAATATTGTATAATTGGACCAGCTGTCATTGAACGAGATCATATACACGGTTTATAAAATTACTCCGTCAGTTAGCTTGTGGGTGGCTGGGCGAGACACGCCAGTGGTAATGATTACCAATGTAATGTGAGGTGATACAGGGGGAGGAGGGCTAGAAAAATGAAAAGCGTTACCTTAAAAACACTGCGGAGTGTATAGGTGATTATGTTATCCTCATTACTGATGTGTGGCATTTTGTAGTCAGTTGTTTTAAAAAGAAACCGGGGGGAAATTATTGTAAAATATGTCGAGCGTGAGTCACCGGCTAGGCAATCCATTTCGCGACTAGACTCAACATTTTCACGAAAGTGGTTCCACATGAAATACGCTTAAACTTTCACTTTTATTTGTGGTGTTTATGATCAAAGTGAGATGTGAAGCTGTCCTGAAGCTGTCCTAGAGGCTGTCCTGATAGTTTGTTCTTTCATTTAAAGGGGGTACCGAAAAGGGTCACAAAACGGCACAGACAGTACTAGTATAGGATTGAAACTAAGAACTTGATCAAATTTTTATTTTACCCTGAAAGTGTGTATAGTGAAATTATGCACTATAAAAACTAATTATTACTTCGACACTTTAAAGTGCAGTGAGTGACAACTCTTTGTGAAATTAAATTCATCTGATTAAAAAGGAGTACTAGATAACTTTGACAATGTTTAATAGATGTTAATTTTGCATCGGGGATAATTAATATAATTTGATTTTTACCCTTACACCGATATGTGTTAAAGGGACACGTTGCCTTGGATCGGACGAGTTGGTCTATAAAAAGTGTTTGTAACCATTTGTTATAAAATGCATATGGTTAGAAAGATGTTTAAAAAGTAGAATACAATGATCCACACAAATATGCCTCGAAATTGCGTGGTTTTCCTTTTACATCGTGAACTAACACACGGCACGCCATTTTGTAGCGAGTCAAATTTTTGACTCCACAGAATGGCGGACCGTGTTAGTTCGCAAAGTAAAAGGACAACCACGCAATTTCGAGGCATATTTGTGTGGATCATTGTATTCTACTTTTAAAACATCATTCTAACCATATGCATTTTATAACAAACGGTTACAAACGCTTTTCATAGACCAACTCGCCCGATCCAAGGCAACGTGTCCCTTTAAGCACTGTATACTTTGACAATGTTATTAAATTTAACTTTTATGGTGTTGGCACGTACTGACCGCACTCTTTAAAGTGTGAATTCAACGCTATATGGTTTGAACAGTCATTGGTCGAGATATTAAGCGCCTTGAAAGAAGGTTATCGATTCTTTTTGAAGTCACTATGGGGTTCAGTCTCTTTGGAGACTCCGTGGGATTGAGACGATGTTGCATGATCGATGCCCAACAATTTTCCTTTAAAAAATGCTCGGATTTTTTCTCAAAGAATGCAGTGCGGTTCAGCCTCAAACGGCGACCATTCGTGGAATGTTTTGGTGCCGGCTGATAGATAAGCATTTTTCATCTGACGTTGACGCCGATTCCTACAGCCGTAAATGTCCTAATTGATTTACCGAGTTGTAATCACATTTTGACAGATTTTTACTATTTTTTTTCACGTCAACACCCAAGGATCCACTGAAAGAGGAGCCCATACTTTCCGGTTCAGTAATGTCCGTTTCAGATGTATTAAGTTAATAATTCTGACAGATTGACCACTAACCGTTTAATTATGATCTCCGTGTGTACAAAGCCGACACTAACATGTGGCTAAAAGATTAGTCATCTTTGATGATAGCCGAAAGGAATTCTTCGTAGGGAAAGGGTTGTTCGCACAGCGCTGATGATTTTTAAAGGAAATTCCTCAACGACTAAACCAGATAGCAATTTTTTTTATTTATTTTTTACAAATGAATGTTATTCTCATGAAGATGGAGATTAACTTTAGAACACTTTGCCAGAAGTTTCCGTGCATCATGTTCGATAAGTTTCAGCTGTAGGCGAAACGATGATGCAAGATAGGCCTGGTATTCCCGACGATGCACTCAATGGTTGTTACTCATAAGACGCTGGGCTCGCCTATAGTGGGCCCATGCACAGACGTACACCATGTGTTCATCAATGATTAATGTTGAAAGTCAGGATGTGTCCAGAAATCGACTGACTTTGGCTACGGCTATGATTGGCTGGAGCGATCTAGCCCTAGCCGCTTGCCGAAGCCTCCAATTCAGACGCTGCCTCATAAGTGTTGCTCCAGTTGGAGCTTATCAATTATCTCATCAAGATCAAGTAAGGAGTCTGCAAAAAGCTGTACTGTCATTTTCCTAGTCATCTAATTTTATAGAAACTTATAGTTTATCAGTAAACTTTATAAAACTCTTTCACAGTGACCATGATTGTGCTTACATTTTGATGGAAACCAGTTCTGGAGTGTTTTGTGTATGTATTTATGCCTAACTTGGCCGTCGAAGACATTTCCAAGTGACGTCAGAATCAATGCTTTCTAATACATGCTCAATTTTATTCCTTGAAATGGTGTGTCGTGGTCGAGCAGTTAAGAGCACCGGACTCAAGCTCTGGTGTTTCTGATCAGCAGAGTGTGGGTTCGAGTCCCGGCCGGTTGGCCCTTGTGTCCTTAAGCAAGATACTTTACCAGTTGATTCGTCCTTTAAATGGGTTATTAAGTCGTAGGTCCCATAGGATTTGTAGTGCAGGTAAAAGAACCCAGGACACTTATCGTGGAAGAGTAGGGGTTAACCCCGGTGTTTCTGTTTCACATAGCAAGCACCCTTGTTTACAGGTTTCCTCAGGCTTGCGAGCTAAAGTGATTAAGTTCACTTATGATGAGGCATCTTTATATATATAATAATATAATATATAATAACATTAATAACCTCCTCCATATTAGTAACAGAGGCGATACCCTTCATCGCTTCTCCGGTCTTGGCTTTGTACCCCTTCATAGTATCACAAGAATTGCCTTAACCTAGATCTTTCATTGATGCTCAGGGAAACTGACATCGAGACCAGAATGACATTCCATGTCTGTGATTCTAGTTTAATCATAGAGAGTAAAGGTTTCATGAATGAATCTTCATCAGGACCATTGTGACAGTTGTTGGTTATCATTCGATCATTCAAATGCAATACGACTCTTGTCAAATATTATGAGCTTCGTGTCCACTCCATCTTGAGTGCGCATCGTTCAAGAGATACTGATCACTCTTGTCTCAGAATCTGGCTGGGAGTTGTAATGGGACATTTATGATGTCGTCATTTTTGGACATGTATCGCATGTGCACCTACAGTCGTGATTAACGATTTTTCATTTTACAAACTAGGGACCAGTCTATGTACTTTCCAACCTCGTTTTGGTTACATTCTCATTTGAGTAGGTCATAGACGACATGACTGTGAATTTGTGTTTTATATTAATATTGGATGCAAAGTTATTCATAATTTGTTTTTAAGCAACAGCATAAATGAAAATTGTCATGAAGGTCCATCCCCATTAAGATGTAGTTTAACTTGTTATTGAGATTGTTTTTTAGTAGCCACTGGTCTAGGCAATGTTTAATGATATTCACAGATCCTTATACTCATTTCTGTATTATCACATCGTACGCTAAACAGCTGCGTCTATTACACAAGTGGGCGGTCATTTAATCATTCAAGTTATTTGAAGCTGTCACACTGCTAGCTTTATAGCTGGAAATTTCTGTCTTGTTTTATTGCCTGACGATTATGTTTGTCAGCTCTCTCAATCAAGCGTGCCGACAGAAAAGATGCTGACATTATGAAATAATTATATAAAATTGAGGGGGTGTTTTTATGGCCGCCTTTGGGCGCTACGAGGTTGCCTTTGTACGGGCTTGGTATCGCACCCGAACCGTTTGAAAGTTTCCAAGTTTTAAGGCTCCTGTATGTGTGGTCACTGTTTTGAATCACAGGTGATAGGCCCAAGTGGTTTTAAAGGGTGTATACAACTTGTTAAGAGTGAAAATAGTAATATTCATAGATTTACACATAACTTACATGGTTTAAAGATGGTCAAAGTGGAACACATCCTTTGAAGTATTTTTGCTTTGAACGCTACAGTTTTTGAGAAATACGTATAACAAAATTAGTTTTGATCTCCCGAGTCCAAAACCCGATGTTTGAAAGCGGTGAAAACATTGGGTTTCTCACTATTTTCTTGTGACTCCAATGACCGATTGAGCTTCAACTTTAACAGGTTTGTTATTTCATGTATATGTTGGATCACATGAAGTGTGGAAACTGGTCTTTGACAATTACCAACGTTGTCCTTGCGCTTGAAAGCGATAAAAGTAGAACGAAGAAGAACTGTGTTTATACGGCGTGGTGTTACAACTGCCGTAGTCATGCGGCTGTCATATTTCAGTCGACATTGTCATTCTAAGTCACGGTTCTTGCAAATCCGGACCGGAACAAAATCGAGGAGAGAAAAAAAAAGCATTGCAGTTGATCATGCAAGAGAGCAATTTGGTGAAGGACGGGAGCAGTATTTCTTGTAACACGGGGGTTTAATCATATCGCTTAAAGATTTAATCAAGAAACGAGTTAGTGATGAGATATGATTTGACAGGTTGGGAGCAATAAGTTGTCTGGATAGATCAGCGATTCTGAGCCCTTGGTTCAAGGCTACATGAACTGTTCGGGCGTAAATGAGAGGTTTTGATCAGCGCTCCTGGCAAAAGCTGTGTGTCTCGTTTCATAATTGCAAAACAGTCAAACAATTTTGCCGCCTTCTGTCGTCGAACAGGCCTTTTTTTTTTGCAGTATCCTGAACATGCCGGAATACTCATGAATATGCAAGGTGTAACGCCTTCACTGCTGACCAATGAACAGTTTTGATTCTCACTCATGCGCAGTCCACATTCGTCCTCAAGATTTAAAAATTCATGGGCCTATGCTTTCCTTCCTCTCCTCCATTGTCCAGTTTTTAAAAAAAGTGGTCATCTAGAAACTTGTTTCACCTAAAGCAAATGCGTCACAATGTTAATTGTCAAAGACCAGTATCCACACTTGATGTGACCCAACATATACATGAAATAACAAACCTGTGAAGATTTAAGCTCAATCGGTTACTAAAGAAAATCTGAAATGTTTTCACTGTTTTCAAACAATTTTTTTACTTATTTCTAAAAAACTATTGCATTTCAAGCAAAAATATTTCAAAGGGAGTTTCTCACCATGACCATCTTTACACCATGTAGGCCTACCTTATGTGCTAATCTGTGAACGCTTAATTTTTTACTCTTACCAATGTTTTGCACGCCCTTTTTTTAAAACGTACTCCAGTCTGAGACATTATTCGGTGCTTTCGAAACGTTTCGGTTTCAAACGGTGTTTTGATTATATTTGACGGCAGTAAAAATGTCTCCCTTGCATGCACCGTCATCAAAACGCAACTTCAGAAATCAAGAAAATAAGCCTTTGAAATTCACGAATCTATTTTTTTAATAGAAGATACTATATTAGAAGTATGCATGGAAAGCCCTCGTTGATGCCTCATGTAGAAACGGTTTCACGTCCCAGCGTCCCCCAGATAAAAGAGTGAAATACTTTGTGCCGGATATCAGCAAACAGAGCCCCACATCCAATATTACCGAGCCCACACAGAACACATCAAATAAACATCTTAAAAAGCCTAACGCTGACCTAATTTTATATATTTATTGTCCAGTTGTAAATTCATTCAATTTTTTTTTATATGAAACTGTGGTCTAGTTCTTTCAACAATAATTTACCTATTGAGTGTTTTGATCGAAGCCAAAACACATTTCCCGCAATCCGGACTCATGTCGTGACGCTAGAGGAACAAAAAAAATGCAATATTGTCTGTAAGGGGGACCCGTGGCTGACCCCCCCCCCCCCCTCGTGTTTTAGAGCTGTCCGCATGGACAAATCGAGCGGGGATCAAAGAATTGACTGAGCCAGTGAGCTAACACCCCGTCCACGTTATCACAACAGCCCGCTATCGACTCGATCACCGAGATGAAAGACGGACCGGCGGATGTCGCTGACGTGTGGCGGATATTTGGGGTGATTTATGTCTTTTGAAGTAGAAATATTGCCTGTGCTGGTCCGGTTCATGAGCACAAAGCTACCGCGAGGTCTGAACCCCGGGGCGTGGGGAAGGCTGCGCTTGGCCGAGCAATGCGAGGGCCGGGCTTCGGTCGCTTGTCAAATCGGGTGAACGTTACTCGTGTGAATGAAGGCGTGTTGTTACCGAGTTGGTCTATATAGCCAGCGACTATTCTTGCGGTACAGTGGCTACGTACTTTGATCTATCCGTTATCCCATTCATTTTAGAGGAAATGACATGCAAGTTCTACTATTGATCGTTTTGTTCAAAGTACAATTTTAAAGTGCCTATAAATTTTCCAGAACGACAGTTTGGAACATTTAAGGTCAAGTGACGAATGTCATATAATGAGACTAGCGTTTCATGCTGCGTGTCGTAAAGGAAGTAAGGAGTGGCTCAAGACAAACTTTACCACACTATATTAACGAGCTACTAGTTTATTACAACCATACAATAATACAGTTATGGTTCTGCTGTTATTCATGGTCTAGCTTTCCACAGTTTTAACCCAAAATGTTCGTATTAGCTCCGGTGATTCAATTCCACTAGCCATTAAAGTCAACGGGTACACTTATATGGCGTCCCCCGTTTATATAAACATCGTTAATCCACCAGTACCCGAAACACCTGCATTGCCAATGACGTCAATAAGTCTTCCACGTGCTAGTCGGTCATGTTTCAAAATTCGCGCCGATTGTGTGTTTCTGCAAATCGAATGAACGGTCACTGGTCATAGCGCAGAGCTGATACTGTAAAAGAGCTTATTAGTTAATTCTAACCCTGAATGTAATTGCACCCGGATGTGGCTGGGCGGTGGGTAGACGGTCACACTTGTTGTAACTCCGTATAAAAATGTGTCTTACCACCTTTTCTAGGAAAAGCCGTAGTGCATGACGAGACGCCATCGTTTTGACAGTTACAAGATGGTTGTAAAAAAAAACACTAAATTATATTAAAAGGAAAAGACCTCCTGGTTTTGGTGTAATCCTGCCGCCATCTTAGAAGTAAAACAATGACGGAAACGCTTTGTACGCGGCACAGATCTGGCCAATAAGCATCCATCTTTTTGACATCACGAGAGGGCGCCATACTCGCGTGACGTCATCTGAATACGGTCTAATAACAGCTTATACGGAAGATCTCAATAATACCGCGGACATCATCATCACCTATGGACCGTCAAAATAATCAAGGGCATGTAACTCATCAAGGCCTTAATTTCCCCAGGGTACCGGACCGCCTTTAGCTACTCTCAACACTCTTTATAAATTCAGCTATAGGCTACACGTATAATGAATTATTGTGTATGAGCAGCGTCGTTAGATTTACAAAGTGCTGACAGCTTGATCATCACAAACATGCGGCCCGGCTGCGCCCCCATTTCCCCCGCACTTTCCAATTCGTCCAGACTTTCACGCAACTTTTAAGTCTCTGTAAATTACTCCAATAAGTTGTTCAAGCTCACAGGGACTTCCTCCTGAACGAATTCCTTTGTTTTTATACTCGATAACAAAAAAGACCATCAAATAAAAAGTCGGCGGCATGCCGTTACAAATTTAAGTCATAATCGGCGACCTTATTTGCTCCAATAATTTTTTCCCCGTGGCCCTAATTACGACAATCTCAGCATTCTCTTTCATTCTTAGCTAATGATTTTCTCATTGAGAGGCAAAAGCGGTAAGAGCCCAGATTGATTTTGCCTTCCATTGTTCAGGATAAATTGGCCAGGAATAAATAGAAAATCCAGAAACAATATTAAAGGCAAGATAGAATTAAAACGATCTGTGTCCAAGGTAAACTAAATATTATTTAGATTCAATATTGAACAACAATGTTCCACTTGTGTCATGTTGAAACAGTGTTCCGCACGAAATTCTTTCCACATCGATTGAAGAAGATCGTGTTTGTGCGCCGAAAGCAAATAAACAAAAATAAAATAAATCAAACAGAAAGGCTTGCGCAGCAGTCTAACAATGCTCCAAATATTTTAGAGTTCCTTTTGGGCGACCCTCTTTATTGCATTTCAATCTAGAAATAAAGCTTAACTTTCTGAATTACAGTTTCATTGTATAAACTTGCGGACCGATTTTCATCAGAAATTTTTTGAGAATTTGTAGATTGCTTAAACAACTAAATCTTAACTGATCACGTGACCACTTAGCCCGGTGCCCTTGATGCGAAATGAATTAACAAAAAGCACCCTGAATTTTCCCCTCCTCATCTCGGTGTGGTTTTCAGGGTTTTTATGTCAAAGAAAAACAATAGGACTATTATAAGAGAGAATGTCCACGTCACTCCTAAACCAATTGTATCTTACTTTCAACACCACGCTTCAAATGTATACTTGTCCATACTACCTCCCCTTGAAATGTTTAGTTTCTGCCCCTCTGATTCCAACCCAACCTCGACCTTGGTGTACCACTCCCTTGGGTCCCCGTTTATTCCGCTCCACGATCCCCCGTCTGCCCGTCTCCCTTATCCAATCACACTCTCTTCCAATACATTTGTTATATTCCTTTACAAATTTGTCAGCCATGATCATAATGATCAACATGGCTGTGATCATTAGCCCAAGGATATTATCTTTTAAAGGACAAAGTTAAGATACGATCTGATGACCATGTATAGACGATGTGACCTGTGACATCACATGTTTACAAAAGAGCCACAGAACCTGGACTTCCGGCAGGCACATTTGTACACAGATCAATGGAAGAAAACAACAAATCTTATGTTTTATGGAGATTGCACTGTCTGATTTTTCTCAACTTTTGATATGAAGAAAGGGGGGACATCTCAAAAGCTGTACAGCTGTTACTTTTGTAAATTTTGAATTTATGTGAAAATTATGACACAAAATGTAAATTTTCCTATAAAGCCTGTGCAGTATCTTGCCCGGCAGGAAACGCTTTAGAATGTACAAGGTCACCTATCTGTAAACAAATGTAACAAGGTCTATACAGAAATATTCCTCCACGAGAGAGCCGAAGACCATTATAAAGGGCTATTGACCTTTATCATTGTGCGGCCATCTTGATTTCTCGCATTCAAATCAATGTAACCAAACCGAGGCTGGAAGGAGAAACAGTCTGGTTCCTTTTGGTACATCACATTCACTACTGTTATTGGATACCAGGAACATGACCAGGCGGCGCAGCAATTATCTATTGGTACATCGTCGCCCTCCAACTTTATTAAAGAGGGGCTCCAAGGTTTAATTGATTTTTGTGGGGTTCTTTGTTCAACAAAAAGCACCCATTTTTCGATAGATAGAGTCTGCGTGAAAGTTGGGGAAAAGTTACAAGTCTCTAACCTACCATTAAAATGGGGTAAAATATAGCACTTCATTTGATACTCTTTTAGAAAGCGAAGTTTGAAACATGACGTCATCAGACAGCGAAAACAATTGGGGTCCGTACATTCTAAAGATAAATTTCCACGCCATTCATAAGCTAAAACTAAATGCCGTTTAGATTGAATATCATCAGAATCATGACTTAAATGAAAACTCTCGGTACAAAAATGTGCAGACTGTAATTTTTGAAATGTGAAGTCATCGAACGTTTAATTGGACAACAAAATTGCACTTGAAGAGTATCAAACACAGTGGCATTTTACACCACTTTAACATGAGGTTAAAGCTCAGTAATTTCCCCCATTTTCCATAAGGACATATCTATTGGAAAATAATTGGATCACAAATACGAATTTGACCTTGGAGCACCTCTAGAAGAAATAAAAACCGCATTTTAGGAAACTAACCTGAAAGATTCCGCTCCCTTTTTTTTAAATCTTCTGCTTTCAATTTCCAACATACCAGTGTAAATTTATTTAATAAATCAGAATAAACATCAACGAGGAATCCAGTATCCAATTATGGAGTAAATATTTGAATCCACGCTGTCATGCGTGCAGTGTGTGCCTTAGCGATTAAGCACGGTAATTTAACGCGCCATTTTTACCCGCATTTTTCAGTCCCCGGTAGCCTCTGGGGACCAGACGAGTTAAGCGAGTGCTTTTATGAGCGTAAGTCGATGCGTTAACTAAGCTTTACTGATTAAGTTACTCTTCAAACATTGGTCCATAGAGAATTCAGCATTATTTGAAAAAAAACTATCTCAACTACTGTCATTAGGCTAAGTAGTCTGCGTACGAGTCTTTCTGTAATCAATTCACTTGACGATTAAGCCGATATTCCTTTCATAGAGGCGGAGTTAAGACCATTTTCCTCAAGGTCTCGCGATCCCACGTGAAATGTTAACCATTATATTAACTGGCATACGATGTTTATGACGTTTTTAGATGGCGGTGTTGCATTTTGCCGCATTGTGATTACGTCGAAGCCGAAACTATTAGCCGTTTTGACACAACCCGTAATTAGCCCTTCAAGGTTACCCAATAATTTCTTAACAATTACACTGGTAATTTGGAAAACTGATTCGGTCTAATCGCGTTGCCTGACAGTCCAAACGCTAGCCGCTTAGACGCCATTGCAGCTGCCATACCTCTGTACAGGTTTACTTCTAGAAGTGCAGACAAAATTAATGTCATCATTTGTTTTGTTTTTATCCCGTAATACACATCCGATTCAAGGATATATTGACGTTTCGTTACACCCACAAGTTTGTTCCGACCATGTGTCCAAATCTGAAGTTTCAATTACAAACTAGATAATTTATTCATGATGTGTATATAGGGATAGAGCGAGTAAAGCAGATGTGTGTAATGTCAAAGTTATTCAGATGTTCCCACATACAGTGTAGGAAGAATAAAAGGGTGAGTGCTCTTTCAAATGCAATGAAAAAAGATAACACCGAAAAGTTTTCCCCCTAAAATATCTTTGATAAAGCTTTGGTTCTCAAATCAAAAATAGGAGCACTTCATAGCAATGTTTGAGAAGATTTTATAAGGGACCCTGGACAGATACACACATTGTTGTCCTTTCACACAAGGTACATTTTGTACAATTTTTACAACCATGCTACAATTTAGCAAGGGACCCTTGCTAAATTGCTCTCGTGTGAAATGGGCTTAAACGGCTCTATACGTTCTTCTTCCATGCACACAAAGTTTGTTTTTACAATATTAAATAAAAGTCCATAAGCAAAACAGATACTGACCCAAAAGAAAATTGTATTGCTGTAAAGATTGTTTTGCTATAACCCCAAACACATGTTTTCCCATTCCCATGCAGGGTTTGCCCTTCCTGCACTGACTTATGAACGGCAGCAAAACCGATCAAGCTTTCACGCTCTGTTGTATTGAAACACAATTTTGAATATGGTTTATGGTTTATGGTTGATGGTTGATGGTTGATGGTTGATGGTTGATGGTTGATGGTTGATGGTTGATGGTTGATGGTTGATGGTTGATGGTTGATGGTTGATGGTTGATGGTTGATGGTTGATGGTTGATGGTTGATGGTTGATGGTTGATGGTTGATGGTTGATGGTTGATGGTTGATGGTTGATGGTTGATGGTTGATGGTTGATGGTTGATGGTTGATGGTTGATGGTTGATGGTTGATGGTTGATGGTTGATGGTTTATGGTTTATGGTTTATGGTTTATGGTTTATGGTTTATGGTTTATGGTTAATTTATAAAAAATATCATAGCAGCATACAGCTGAATTTCAACATATTTTACAATCGTTAAAAACATTACAATAAAAACGTTGGATAAAAAATTGGACAAAGAATGTACTTAAAAATGTAACTTAAATTAAACCAGAATTAGAGGACAAGGTGAAACAGAAATTTAAGCGTTCAGAAAATTGGTCAGATGGGGCAAGGGGCTGTTAACAAACCAGTTCGTCTTGCATTTAAAAAGCCAAATGTGGGTCTTTGACGTAGTTGCATTGTCGAGTTGTTATTGGACACAGGGAACCAGCCCAAGAATCTCACAGAAGTGCTCGCCTTCTCTGCAAATTGGCGGCAGATTTGGTCTCTTGGAATATAAATTGCATACACCCTTTCTCCTGTAACTTTTCATCACATCCTTCTTCCACGCACAACGACTTCTTGAACACTCCCTTTTTAAGAAAACAAAAATGACGAGTCCATTCAAGTTTTAAACGCGCGAAAAATCCAGTTGTAATTAACCACCGATATCCCGGCTGCGGTTTCGTGTTCATATGGCATTTTTAAATAATTGAGTTTCATAGCTTTTTGGTAACGTCACACCTACCTACACAAAGTCATTTGCTGCTTGAATAACAGTGAGTATTATTGGGTGTACTTTAAGCACACTTGCCTTTCAGATTCTGAATGATACCTCTTTCTTTAGCTTTCAAAACGTCTACGGTTCCCGCGTACTTTTAACCAAAAGCCCCGCTCGAATCTATCAATCACCGAGACACGACGGCACTGTGCGGATATTGTACCCTGCATTGTAGGCCTACTGATGGTGTATTAATATTTGTATCCAACACACCTGCCCATATTACCAATAAATATCAAATGTCGCAAATGACCCGCAAAAAGTACAAGTGATCCGCGTAATCTGTCATTTTAAAGTGGAGGAGGGGGGACATCCGTCGGGAAAATAACACTTTACTTACGAATGGCCCAGTATCCGGACGCAAATATAAATCGATTGCTTTTGGTCATTAAGTGGCGTCACCCTGGAGTGATGGCTATTAACCTTGAAGGAGAATAAAGCGATGGATGTTTTGTCTCTTCCGTAGACATCAAACGGCCGCAGGATACAGTCAAAACACCGGTCTATAGACGCAAGCCTTACCTTAATAACACGGTAGCAAATACAAAAATGTTGAATATAATTATGCCCTAAAGGCAAAGTATACCTTGGTTTTTGGAACTGTTCGATTGTTAATCTTATATAAATGTAGATATATACAATAAAACTAACCTGTTAAAAGTTTCACTTCAAAAGGTGGTCGCGTTTTTGAGATATCGCTGAAAAACCGGAGCGACTTATGTCCACACAGAAAGAATAATCCTTATATAGGAATACACAATCTAAGAAACTTTTCTGACAGAAACGCTTTCAGTTTCAAATTTTGGGGCATAAAACCTGATATCTTTTTTCATAGCCAAATTACTTCGAAGTGCAATGTTTCTCAAAATGCTTTACTATCGAAAGCTGCTTTACTTCTAACCAATTAAGTTTTTATTGCCATTAATTTTAAGAGTGATTACCAAACGTACATTCCATTTGAAATGGATACTCTCTTGGTACTCTATTTGTTGCGATCAGGCAGAGCAAGTGAATGTATTCTGTTGTATTTAGTTTGTGATCCTTGGGTAGTTCACATTGCCATGCTATAGTGAACCACAAATCACATAATACCATAGACTGTTGATACATCTAGTCAGAAATCTTAACTTTCCTCTACTTTAAAGTGTGTTTGTAACATTGGTAAGAGTAAAACAATATTCACAGATTCACGCATAACTTACATGGTATAAAGATGGTCATGGTGGAAAACTCCCTTTGAAATATTTTTGCCTGAAATGCTATAGTTTTTGAGAAATTAGTAAAACAATTAGTTTTGATCTCATGAGTGTCAAAAACTCAATGTTTGAAATCCGTGAAAACACTTAAGGTTTTTTCCCCCTTAAGGTGATTCCATTGACCGATTGAGCTTAAACTTCCACAGGTTTGTTATTTCATATACATGTTGGGTCACATCAAGTTTGGATACTGGTCTTTGACAAATACCAATCTTACAAATGTGCTTTTAAACAGAGTATGGCCAGATCCGAATTGGCGGCTACAGCTGTGGCTACGGCTACGGCTTTGCTCAGGGCGTTGCCAAGGAAGGAGAACGGCATGTACTCTGACGCACAATGACGCGGCGATCCAGCCAAAGCCGTAGCCGTATATAGCCGCCAATTCGGACCCAACCAAGCCAAGGTTTAAAGGAACAGACTGACCCATTTTTACGATTGTCATTTCGTTGGTGGGTACCGGTACCAAGACAGCCGGGATGTTTGGCTCACAGAGGAAAACCCTTTTTGATACTTGTTGTTTTAAGGCCGGTTTTTATTTTCAATGAATCGTGTTTAACCAGCTCACTAAAGTGACTCATTAAAATGTGATTGACATTTCTACTGCAACTTCACAGCCGCCAGACTTGCAAACGTGTGGTTAGCAAAAGTGCGGGTGTCCTTCGCTGCAGAAGACACAATATAATTTAATTACACAAATGCTATAAAATTAATCATGTAAATCGTTGCTTCCCAAAACAAAAGATACACATTGTTTTTTTCATAAAAAGGGGCAGATTGGTGCCAACAGTTATAAATGTTGTGATACTTGAGACCGCTCGTAAAAAAAGGTAATAGTTCTAGTTTGTTCCTAGATTGTCGTAGTTCTTGTACTGTTTATTCAAACCTTTGATAATATCAGTAGTCTGGTGATTTTAAAAATAAAACCACTTTTACAAATACGTTTCTCAGGGCAACTCTGTTATAAAGTAATCTGACTAACTATGGCTAAAATGGACACTCATGATCGCCAATGGTGTCTGTTCACTGCGTGTGATTGTGTATGACGTCATGAACGTAACACAAAAGGAGCAAAATCAAATGGCGACTTGCATTGCCCTTTAATGGCTCACTCTAACTCTTAAGGACGTAATAATACCACATGATGCCGACGAGCAAGGTTTTGCATTGATTTTTCCCCGTCCTTCCCGCCAAAATTCGCGTTGTAATTATTTGCATTGATTTATCGTTTGTAACGGCGGCTTCCCGTTTGTTCTTACCTGCTTTAGCGGTAGGAAATTAAACCACGCAGTGAGATGAATGGCGGCTATTATAACGATGACATGACTGGATATAAAGGCAGTCATATACGCGACCTTGTCATATTTCACTGCCTGTCCAAAGTAGAAAATGTGCGGAGTGTTTTATGAGATATAGATGAAAAGGAAATGAACTTATGGGTTGGCCTTTTGGGGCTTGAGTGGGATGTAGGCTACCCAGTTGCATATTTCTGCCGAATCCACAAACTAGCCAGGGGTTTAGTGCTGATTCGGAGCTGGGCTTCACTTACTCTAGTTGGGTGTCAGTGTGTAATGTCTTTGCCATCGTTCTCTCGTAACACTATACCGACAGATTGTATTAAGAAACAATTTTTTGGTTTAGCAAAAATTTGCAGGAGACCATTATATTTTGGGCTGCTAACCTTATCCCATTAAGCATAATTTGTTTTGTAGTTAGCTGTTTTTTCCAATTCGGCCAGGAATAAATGCACAGGAAGCCTGATCCATTAATGAGTCAAGCTGACTCATTACTGGGTCGGGCTAACCCGGTAACTTGTTAAAAATTAGATTTCAGCTCGGGGTCTCCGTCAGTTTGATCCTCTTCTGGGTCATTGTGACACAATTTCCGGGTCCAACTGACTCAGAAATGGGTCATGCCCCCATACCCGGAACGAAGTCAAGTCTAACCCATTTTTTTTTAAAGAGTGTATAATTATTCCCGTTGTTGTTATCTATCGTTCACAGCCTAACAATTTATAGTGAAAAGGGGGTGTTTGTGAATGGTTGGGGACTATGGAAGTTAGGTTGCGTAATTGCCTTCTCACATCCCACACAGTGTACTTGAAATGAATAAATTAAGGGTGGACATACTCCACTGGCAGTCAGCTGTAGGAAGTCACCATAGCCGCACCCTTCAACAGTCATCATTCATCATCTGATGTATTGATTGAAGGTTTCAAAAAATCAAACTTTGTTAGTTTTGAAATTTAATCATGAGATACAGCATGAACATAAAATGGGTTCAAGGTATCAGTTCAATGATTCAATAACTATGAGAAAGTATTGCAGATGTTTTATAATTTGTATTGCATAATATTAATGGAGAGAGAGATTGGGAAAAAACTGCGCTTAAAACAGGGACCAATTACGAAGAGCTGCTTTATTTTTTAAGCAGAAAATATTGCTTAACTACTTCCTGCTAAGCAAAAATGAGCAGGATACCAGTCACAAATGGCACATGTGAAATTATATTTTGGCTGGTAACCTTATTCTGGTAAGCATAATTTGGTTGTTTAGCCACTTTTTGTGCTTAAGCAGCTCTATGAAATTGGACCCAGATTTACATCTTTCTGCAGTTTTGCCTAAGTTGAATTTTAAATGAAATAGTATGGAAACCCCTTTTTTAAGTGTAGGATGGGGAATTCAGTCCTGTGGAAACAGAGACAAGCTTGTCACCTCGAGAATCATTTTAAGTGAAGTATTGTACATTCAGTGGCACTTCATCAAATAAAAGTGTCTAACAAATTTCGTCAGAAAAACAAATCACAGAATTTATTTTACAACATTTGATTATTCTGAATGACCCCTTACCTTTAACGTAATGAGTGCCAGGGATGTGAATTTCACATGTTCACCTATAATGTGAAATCGAAGTAAGGACTTATTACCGAGCCTTTTTGATTGATGATATTACTGAAATGAAAATGGCATTCAGAAAAATGTATTCGTTGGTTTAAAGAGCTTTATGAGATTGGCATTGAGCAAAATGGAGGTCTATGAATATTATTCTGAAATCTCACTGAATTTGTAAATAGTACTCTTCATTTGTGACCCCGTGTCACAGCTATTTTTTTATTTGTGACTGATTCTAAATTGTCATTGAAACAGTGTCACAATCCCGCTTTCAAACCCTAGACTGACTTACCTGGTCCATCAATCACAACTGCCTTCCCAGTCATTTTGACTCAGAATATTGACAAGAAAGGACTAGTTTTTATCTCATTTAAAAGATGTGTACTATTGTCTATTTATAGCAGTCGTTATTGGCGGTAAATTAGTTCGTGCATTGGGAATAATGACAAACTAAATTATGATTATTTATCGAGAAATCGGTAATCGATCATTTTGACACTTAATCAATTCACCAGGGCCCGCTATAGTCAATCAATCAATCTGTTATCGGAACACAGATTTCTGTTTGGCCTCAATCTTAAGGCTCACTGGCTGTTTTCAAGATTGTGAGTCATAAACCGTATGCCGGAGATTCTTCGTCTTTTGAGGCCAACCTTCATAATGCAGTTAACATCATTGGCTACTTTTGCAGTCCATTTTCCCAGCTCTGTTGTTTAATACAGCGGTAACTGATTGGCCAAAAGTATATCATGTGACTAGCAATCACATCTGTAATTGGCTTTCTTAACCAATGGTCGTGTGCCTTGCAATCTCTTTGTGCTTTTCAGTCCAATTTATTCCTTGCAACTTATTGATTGTCCAATGATGAAACAATAAAGACGGCAATAATTCATTTTTTCCCTCGATAGATTGTATAATGACTGTCATAAATGAGAAAGCTTATTGCTATTGGCCTAGTCAATAATTTATATAATTTCTGCGCTGCTTTCAATTGACTTAACAATGATGTGAGATCGGTTTCTTGGGACTCGTTAACTCTTGCTCTGGAAACTCCAAACAGCTCACGTCCGTCTGTATCCCTGATGTTGCGAGAAAGGCATCACCTTGGCAGACGATCACCAAAATGTGGCGAGAGTTTTGGCGGGAACCCGGCGTCAGAATGTGACTGCAAGGTTCTCACGCACAACGCCTTCACACAACAGCCTCACCTCTGATCCGAGCGCGGCCGAGAACACAAACCGGCATTATCGTGCTTCATGCTTTCCCGCCACAAGTACTCAATGGTTGGTTTCCTGCGTGTCAGCCATCAATAAGTCAAAACTGTAACTTCACCATCGTCTTGTCACTAGATTTGACTCGCGCCATATTTTGACGAGAGCGGGGGAAAAAAGGCGCCAACTTTTCAGAGACTCATTCTGCTGGGCCATCGACGTTTACATATTGACCGTGGCGGGTTTTTAATTGTCGCAATTTTGTTGTATTCGTTTGCAGCAGGTTTTGTGTAGAACATATTTTTTCTCTTTCCGCTTGTCAACGCATCACTTTTTGTTAGTCTGATTTAACTTTAAACATGACATATTGATGTGAGGGGACGGGTTTAATATTTCGAAAAAATGCAATTTCGGAATCAGATCACTGCTTCAAGGCTCTAATGCCTCCATCGTGATGAATGATTGAACTGGACGTAAAGACTTTTATGACAACTTGTAAACATCTTCATTTAGGTTTTCGAATATGTTGCCTTTAGTGTTAATTTTGTGTAACCAGTATCTTCGGGGTGTTATCGGCTTACACAAATCATAATGTATTAATTTCGCTGTTTTGTTGAGTTTCTACATTAGTACTATTTCCAGCACAATAGACTCTACGTGGGCTCGTTTTTACGGCTGTACTAACCACGGAATCCCGCGCTTTAAAGCCCGGTACATACTTCATGCAAAAGCGAAAGTGAAGCGAATTTTCTTGCGTCACAATTGGAAAAACGGCGCGTATCGATCTGCGTCACCAAAATTTGCTTCGCTTTCGCGTGAACCGGGCTTATGTCTAGTTGCCATTCTCTGCTTAGGGTTCGCGCCAACTTTCTTGGCTAGCTAAGAATACTCGCCAACTTGTACAGTAGCGCAGCAATCAATAATCAATTTTGCTTACCATGTGAAATACGTTTACGTTAAAGGGTGTATATAACATTGGTAAGAGTGAACATATAAATGTTCACAGACTTGCGAACAATGTACATGGTATAGACGATGTGACCTCTGACGTCATTTGAAAATCATAACATGATGCGCGCGCATGTCGCCGGGCAAAACCTTTGTTCACTTGACAGCCAGCTAGAAAGTACACGCAATATTACCATGACTATACGCGTCTTTTTGCCCGGCGGAACATGACTTGGACAACAGACTTGTCAACAGAGGGCGGTTTGAATGTAAATTTCCTTTGAAATATCTTTGCTTGAAGTGCAATAGTATTTGAGAATTGAGTAAAACGACTGGTTTTGATCTTACAAGTCCAAAACTCAATGTTTGAAAACAGCGAAAACATTTAAGGATTTGTTTTCTACTTTTTTTTCTTCTCGTGACTCAAATAACCGTTTGAGCTTAAACTTTCACATGTTTTTTTCCCTCGTGTATATGTTGGGTCACATCAAGTGTGAATACTGGTCTTCAGTTGTCGTTGTGCTTTAATAAGCGTGGATTGTTCGAGCTGATTATGAGTTGATGTTTCTCTTTTCATGGCCAAATTATAACCGATTTTCAAGCTTTTACTGATCGAATCCTCCACCCAGATAACTAAACGAAACTTGCAATCAAAGTCAGCTTGGCGCCAATTTTATCCTTGGAGATGATATCGTCTCTCTCCAGCAATGGCATAAAAGAGAGAAAAAAACATGAGCGATGACTTCCAGAAACGGAATGATTGCCAGTCGGTAGTTAGAGAGAAGAGTTGAGGGAAATACGCGGGGAAATCGACGCTTAAAATCGCAGTATGATTCAATTCACCAAGGACGTCATCAATTCGGGGTTTCATCCTTTGAGTCGCAGGGGAGTATGATTACAGATCGCCCTTTTGCGGATGGGGTCAACAAATACATAAACAGAAAAGTGATGTGATACTTATAATGCAGTCGTATGACGGTATATTCAACAGCATTGGTATCCTCGATAATTTTGTTATTTTTTAAGGAATCTGATCGGTGCCAGAAATAAAGGCAAAAAATACCTTTGATTTTTGGAACCGTTTGATTATACTAATCCTATGAAGACATATGCAATAAAACTATTCGTTTTTCAGATACCACCGAATATCTGGAGCGGTTTTGTCCACGCATGCATGAAGAATAATCCGTTATTGGAATACACAATCTGAGAAGCGTTTCTCAGATTCAAATTTTGAGGGATAAAAACTGATATATTTTTCCATAACTTACATCACTTCGAAATTAAATGTTTCTCAAAATGCTTTATGCTATCAAAAGCTGCTGTTCATCTTACCAAGTAAGCTTCTAAGTTCTATTGCCATTGATTTTTAGAGTGATTGCCATACGTGCCTACCCTTTAAGGAATCTGATTGGTGTAAGAATTAAGGCATGTGATACGAGTGGGGGTTTTGCGACACAGTAAAATTAAGAACAAATATTGTTTTTAAAATACCCTGACGATAACAATGTGGAGTGCGTATTAATTATTATGATGTTGTATGATTTTAACTATAGAGTTTAGTCGCTCGGCCATGAAGAGAGGCAAGGATTGTCCATCGAGTACGCATGCGCACTGGAGTCAACTTCTCCATCGTGCGTGACGCCGCCTGAATGCTTGATGGATGGCAACCCCCAGAGTGAAATTATGCTCATATTTATTACATGGCACAATGATACATCGTATGTCAAACTCAGTTAAAATGCCTTAATACACACCGCAGCTGTCTTCAATCCCGCGGATCCGCCGGGGGAGAAAAAGCCAAACACGCCTGCGTATGATCATAGGCGACCGCCGCGATGATGATGACAGAGTACGGGGAGCGCCGGGCCGTATTTTACATTAGCAGGGGCATGCCGGGTTACCGCGGCCAGCCGGGTTGTAACTTGTCGGCACGCTGTGAGTGCCGCGGAAATCGGCCCCTTTCCACTGGGGAAACAAACCCCAACCAAAAGGGACTCTGATCAAGCTGAAAGCTACTCCTTCCAAATGAAAGAGAAGAAGAAAAAAATCTTCCCCGGCTAAATTAATGTCCATAACTCTTATGGGAATTTCAACGGAAATTTATTTTTGAAAGAGTATGGTTGAATTATCGGCAGTATTGAATTACGCAGTGTGACTTTATGCATTGGGTTTTCGCATTCAGTTCAGAACTATAGACGAGGTTATTGCAGTTCCTAAACTTTCAATGACATTCTCTAGAGTAAATATTTCTTTATTTTCTTATTATGTATAATTAAATGTCATGTGAACAGAGTTGTTTAAATGTTTTTCTTCCCTTCAATCCGAGAACAACGTTAGCCTACCTCGTAAATGTCCTCGTTGATATTTGTCAACCATACACGAAAACATGTTAATCACAAAGTAAATGCCAACCAAACCAAACCGAGGCTGTACGGCTGAACAGTCTGGTACCTTGACAGCGTTGATATGAACACACTCGGTTGTCTGTTATTGTAGCTGATGGAGGAATGAACAAAATGGACGAACTACGATCTTTCAACAAGCTAAAAAAAAAACACATGCTAAGCCCGGGAAAGTTCTCGTATAACAGAAAAAAGGGCAAACGGCCAAAATGCCCGAATTATTGCAAATGGAGCCTGGCTAGTATATTTCGCTTTGTAGCAAAGACACCGTCTAAAATATTGTCTTGTCAGGTGACTCGATACTAACTTGAAACAGTCGAAGAGTTCACTGTGGATGATTCGAGATGAAATATGTTGTTGAACCCGGAGAATCTTTTTGATGTGAACGCACTTGAGGCAAGTGTTGACGTGTCGAGTGTGGTGACGAAAAGGGCGAAATATATCTTTTGTCCGTCCCTCAAGCGAGGGCGTTTAGTTGTTATTATAAAAGATCACTCAACATAATGATCATTGCAAGCGCTTTGACAGTTGGTGATGACAGGGTAAAGTGCTTGCCACAGAGTGCAATGGATTGTACTTTTTTCCGGTGTTAGTGAGAACTGCTATTGTTTATGATCAGTTGTTCTTGAGTGTATATTAATTTCTAGTAAAACTAATGGGTTTCTGTACACAAAAGGCGACCGCAAAACGGGTTAACGATTATTGTTTTAAAACCCTTTTTATTTATGTGTGTCTCCTTGTAAATGCACATCACATGCTGGACCCATTTAACTTTTTGGGGTAGGCCTTCCTGTATGTAGTGTTTTGTTTGTTTGTTTGTTGAGTTGTTTGTTTGTTTGTTTGTTTGTTTAATGTTGTTTACAATTACCAGTGCTCCTCCCTTTTATCTCTTTGATTGGTGCAGTGGTAACACTTGTGATTGCCACGATGGTCGCAGCTCCGTTCACTGGTCGCAGCTCCGTGAACAGTGTTACCTTTACGTGCGGTACCTCGGCGTCATTTTTGCCAACTTATACTCAGATAAGCAGTGACCACTAACACTGTGAATAAAGGGGACCAGATGCTATTTTCACTTCCAACCTCACTTCAGTCGCACGGTTATTGTTTAGAATGGCTGCACCTTTATTTTGGAGAGCCAGCAGTATGGAGGACTGTTAATGTGGAGATGATAAAACTATAGAGGTCTTTTCCAAATCATGGGTTTGAGCTCCGGCTTGGGATCCGTTATCAAGTTAGGATCAGTGTACATTTTGCACGGTGTTTCCATCATATAACAAAGCCCTGAGCTGGAGACGGTGCCTGAAGCCGAGGTTTGGAAAACGCCTGAGGTATCGACACGGCGCGCTGCCGGCCAATGGTAACGAGGCTGTTGGGCTGCTTCGTTCCTAGCCTCGGTTTTGCCGCGTGGATCTGGCTGAACACATTAATGACCTATTGAGTCAATCTGGGCAACGATACCTGACTAATCTAAACCTGTCCTCAAGAGCCATACGACGAGTCTTAACGCGAGGGTGTCGTCGGCACGTCCCGTTGGGACGATTCCCCGGCGAGATCACACGGCATCAAATCACGACCGCCACTCCAAATGAGTTTTTCTATCAACGATGACGGCTGGTATGGCATACTAATGGACCAGGGAGACGTGACGGTGATGCACGAGGTTTTTTAGGCTTTGGAAATGATGGTTGGGGAGGTGGAAATGTGGAGATACCATCGCGACGTATAAGGCTTCTCAACGGGGCAATGAATACGAACTAGAAATCAAGATAATTGGGGTCTGATCGTAGTCTTTTAAACAGCTCTCTATACTCTGTGCAGTCGAGTGACATTGCTGCGACCATTGGCATCATACAGCTCTTTTGCAAACAGTTAAGGGCAGCGAAATAGACATAATAATTATTCAAAATTCATCAATCATTATCAGTAATATTGTATAAGCCCGGAAGAAATGTTTTGAAAAAGACAATGTGGAAACCGTCTCGTCATTGAAGACCCATCTCAAGCTCCTTGTCATAAGAGACATGAGTTTGTATTCTTTGTTGTAACTTGTTTTTTGTATGAATCACCTGTGTTTGGGTTTATCGCTGATGTATGAGGTTCTGTTTTTGTGACAAGGTGAAGGACCATTCTCTGATCGTCTACAATTAATTGCTCAAGACCGTCACTTAAAGTCCATGTCACGCAACTGATTAAGTCGACCAGTGTTGCATCTATTCATAAGGGTGCAGTTAACTCTAATTGCCCGCGCTGAGAACCCATTGGTCGTTGATGCCGCATTATCTCCTGATTGCCATTAATATCTGGCAATGACTATATACTTGCTCATTAGTGGGAGGCCAAGTTCAGCCATAAGTAACCCATTAATTGCTGTCATTCCCCCGGGGACAAGGTTGATGAGTTCACACGAAATGGGTTTCATCATAGTCTATACCAAGAAACTCAACGCTGACATTATCTTAACAAAAAGAGACACATTTTCAACTCATATATTCCGTGCACCATAGTCGTTTTCCCGTGAAAACCAAGTCGTCCTGTGGTCTAAAACTACTTTTCCGTTGAAAAGTTGCTTTTCTGTGTAAAAATTGAGTCACACTTTGTATAAAATATAGCCCTGTACCAAATGTTTTAAAGATTAAAGTGTGGTTACAACATTGGTAAGATTGAAAATATAAATGTTCACAGATTTGCTCATAACTTACATGGAATAAAGATGGTCATGGTGGAAAACTTCCCTTGAAATAGTTTTGCTTGAAATGCCATAGTTTTTAGGAAATGAGTAAAACAATAGTCTTTATCCTGCAGGATAAAATCCGATGTTTGAAAAAAAAGTTAAAACATATATATATAGGGGTTTTTCACTGTTTTCTCATGACTCTGAAGACCGATTGAGCTTAAACTTTCACAGGTTTGTTATTTCATGTAAATGTGAGGTCACATCAAGTGTGGATACAGGTCTTTGGCAATTACCAAATACTATACGCATATTGCTAGTGACAGCGTTAGTCTTGCAGCTATACATCGAAGTCACTTTTCCGTGAGAGTTTAATTAGTAATTCCTATGTTTTATTACTCGCGGAAATGCATAACTGTTTCTTGGAGTTTTGCCGTACAACGCGATTTATTGCAGCTTAACATTGGTTCAAAATCGATGTAGGGACAGTATACCTTTAGTAATTGCTCCAAAAATTAATGACCATAAACACTGGTAAAGAGCACTGGTGAGCTGTTGATATGTAAAACACTGTTAGACACCACACTGTTTGAAGTAATGTAGTGTCGAGAAAGAGTAATTTTTCAGCCCCAAAATTTGAATCTAAAATAGGCTTCAGCTCAGGCATCTGAAAGCACACAATTCTATATGCAATAAAGGTGGGATTTTCTTTCATTATTTTCTCGCAACTGTCTGTGATGACCAATTGGACCAAAATTTTCACAGGTTTGTTATGGTGGGATCGCCTCGTGAGGATACTGGTCTTTGACAACTACCAAAAACATACCATGCCTTTAATATTTATATGGACGTTTTGGAGTCAGTACAAGGTTGCTTTCAAATGATGTTTGCTTTTATTTTTGAAAGAACTCCATTTATGTCATAATAAGGCATTCCTTACTTGTACATACTAACAATAAGTAGTGTAATTTTTTACCCAAATACAAAAAATAAAACTTGAAATTTAGACGTTGTAAACATTTGTCATGCTTAAATGTATTAAACAGGATTTGTGAAGCTGACAAATAAGTCGGAGACAGTGTTCTTGTTTTGTGTGATCAACCATAATCATGACATAACAAACCTGTGAAAATTTGGGCTTAATCCGTTGTCAGAGTCAGGAGAAACTAGTGAAATATCATGCACAATTTTCAGCATGTAAACATATTGTCCTTAATAGACCTTATGCATTGACGTCACCAAGCCGCCATCTTAGAGGTAAACTGATGATGAAACAATGGAAACGCGCTGATTTGTACGCGCGGCGCACAGGATTGGCCAATGAACATCTTCCTTTTGACCTCTAGGTGAGGGCGCCCTACTCAAATGACGTCATATGCATAAGGTCTATTTTGGTTGTAACTATACAGAGATTAGTTGTTGTGTTTTTTAGGTTTTCAGATACAGTTTTCTCGAAAATGACTCTCCGTAAAGAGGGAAGTATTTCAGAGAAAAAATTTGTTTAGTATGAACTTCGTAACAGTAAGCTTTCAGTCTAAAATTAAACATTGATATTTATAAACATAAATTAATTTATTTATACAGCGTTCACTTCCAAATACTTTCTCCCCAGCCCCTTTCCCCCATCAGAATTAGTTCCCTTATCAAGCTGCATGCAGGTCACCTTGTTTCTGTCATTGCACTCTCTATTTTGACGTTTGCAGTTTCCATTTATAGATTTTGTTTTAATGATTCACCAATCAGGCTACACCCTAAATGTCCCCGAAGTGTGAAGCGAGTCCAAGCATATCTAAAACATTACACCATTCAAGATGAAGACCTCTCCTGAAGGGTGTAGAGGCCTCACGGCTAAAGCCCTTGTGAACTTTTCGCCCTTTTTCCGCTATCGTTTATGTTGCACTGCTAATTTACATATTCCCAGAATTGCTTTCTAAAATGGCCATTCAGATATCTCGTTTTTCCCTAAGTGGAACAATATGCTACACGAAACTGAGGCTAGGAGTGGAGAATAGTCAGGTTCTAGGTCAATAACTGTGTTGCAAACAGGGGACACGACAGAGATGTGGCGAGAGCTTTTTCATGACCGTTGCCAGATCGTCAGTTCCAAACAATTATTCAGTTATACTCGTTTGAGTTTTCAAATGTAACCCTTGCATTGGCCGTCATTTAGGCCAAACAACCGAAACGTGCAACTCTCAGCCAATGATAGCTCTTCATTGACCTCAGTGAGGGCGCTGTTTTGGGCTCGTGACGTGCTAGGGCTTTATTGGGTTTTGTTTTTCTGGATGATCTCAATCGTCGTTTTGTTTGTGTTTATTTTTGGGGTCAGCCTTTACCTGTTGGTACCATTGCCTATTTTTATATCGTCTTGAAACACAAAGAGAAGGACATCTTATAACGAGACCTTGATGAAGTGAAGAACATTACATCACAGCCTTAAGAAGACAAAGTGCTCCTTAATGGATCGTAGCTGTTCCTCCGATGGAAATACGTCAGCACTTGCTACATCTCCCCCAATATTGATAATTCAACTGCACTTTTTCAATTATGAAATCCATTTTTTCGAGATTGGATTCGCCATAACTCGGCAGGCCAAATTATTAAATATAGGGAGATGCTTTCACTTCGCGACCTTCAAGAAATATGACGGACACTTAAGAAATCATAGTTAATTATGCAAGAAGGAGAATCTTAAAACACCAGAGATGAAGGAGTAGGAGTCAAGGTGGGGATGACTCGACGCTCCCTCATGTCCTTGGGTCCTCCATCGCTTCTTAACTGACGCCTGTCATGGAACATTTCCTATGTAAGTCATCATCATAGCAGCCGAGTTTCCTGGGACAAGATTAGGAGAAGATGCCTCCACCAAAGTAAAGGATGTCACGTCAAATAGAGAACCCGTGTTCCTTAGCAGATTGCCCTCTCCCCCTGACAAACCCACAGGGACTCAGACATCATTCTGTATAATTGCAAAAAGTGACGGGTCTAATTCGACACGAGTCTCTGCTCTGGGACCCGTCAATTTTTGGTTTCCTGATTTTAGGTAACCCCGACGCCCGAACAACTTGGACAAGTTCAACAGTTTTTCTTACTCTAATGAATAACAGAGCCATGGGTTGGGGCTCGTCAATTTGTCCTGCTTGTTAGTGAGTAATACACCATTTCGACTCAGGAATTCTGTCCACCGAAGTATAACAAAGATAACCTTGGAAGCTGTGGGGGAAAGAGTGGGAATAGACCTGAACTTTCTCAAGGTCTTTGGAGCTGTCCAAGCCTCAAGCCAGTCGTATTTTGAGTGATGAACAGTGCAGGAATTGTTGGCTGTCATCTTTTGCGTTTCTTGAATACTGTCTTAAATCTGCAAATTTTTCATAACTTCAGATGAAGGCTTCTCGTCACTATAAATGTTTGTATAATTATTGCTAGGACGTAATAAAGAACTAATATAATAGAGCTACTTTAAAGCACATGTGCCACATTGGTAATCGTCAAAGACCAGTTGTCCACACTTGGTGTGACCCAACATATACATGAAATAACAAACCTGTGAGAGTTTAAGCTCAATCGGTCATTGGAGTCATCGAATAAAAGGTGAACAAATAAACTTAAATTTGTTCACTGTTTTCGAAACATTGAGTATTGGGCTTGTAGGATCAAAACTAATGTTTTAACAATTTCTCAAAAACTATTGCGTTTCAAGCAAAGATATTTCAAAGGGAGTTTCCCACCATGACCATCTTATTTATACCATGTATTTACGTCGTGTGCAAATCTGTGAACATTTATATGTTTACTCTTACAAATGTATATGCACACACTAAATAAGGTCGTTCCCCTCTACAGGTTTTTCTTTTTCCATTTCAGAGTTCAAATCATCTTATCATAGAATAAATAACTAAATTCAATCCGGACATTGTGTTAACTTTATTTACAGGAGCGAAGGCACCACGGACACGTCCAATTTCAAATGGTTTAGCACACTAACTTTACCGGCTTCACACCAACGTTTAGATGGGTATAGATAAAGATGCGTTGGCTCTGATGGCCAACCGTCAACAAAAGTAAGTTGCTTCATAAACAAAAATATAACTCGCCATTGTTTGAAACAGCTGCCAGCTGTTCGCTTCCCTCCCAATCCCATACCAGCAACTTTACACAACTCTCTTTACGAGTGGCGACCCCCTCCCTCTCCGCTCTGAACCCGTTCAACGCTTGACTTAAAGGCCCTGTACACTATTGGTAAAATCGAAAAACACAAATGTTCACAGATTCACACATAACTTACATGATTTAAAGTAAGTAATGGTAGAAACGGTTCCTTAAAATATTTCTGCCTAAAATGCTATCGTTTCTGAGAAATGAGTAAAACAATAGTTTTTATCGCGGGCGATAATAAACTTCATGTTTGAAAAACAGAAAACACATAAGGTCTCTTTTCACTATTTTCTCGTGACCTCGATGACCAATTGAGCTCAAATTTTCACAGGTTTGTTATTTCATGTATGTGGTTGATTACACAAAACATGAACACTGTCTGTGATTATTTTGTAAGCTCTGCCAATCCTGTATAATACCTTTAAAGTTTGACATTGTAATTAAAGATAGTGATTGGTAAATACTCCAACCAATTAGTGGCTATACAGCAATCCTTCACCGATCTTGAACTCTTGGAGGCAGCAGATATGCCTCCATTACTGCGGTGTACCTGGGTGGTACTGCGCTGCCTAGCGATGGTATAAGGTTTGGGCTACACGGCGATCATTTGATCAGTCGCGGGTTATTGGACTTTCACTTTGCAAATCGCTTAAACCCGTCGCTAGGCAGCGCAGTACCACCCAGGTACCACCGCAATAATGGCGGTATCTGCTGCCACCAAGAGTTCAAGATCGGTGAAGGATTGCTGTATACAATTTACTTGGTAAGAAGCACTGGGGCTGTTGATTGTATAATATTTGAGAAAGGATTCCCTTTGAAGGTGGATAACATTTCACCCCAAAACATTTGAAGCTGAGAAACGAATCATGCATGAACTTTTTCTCAGATTTCTGAGGGTTGACTAAAAAACGATTCATGCATGAACTTTTTCTCAGATTTCTGAGGGTTGACTAAAAAACCAACTTTCCGTGGTGTCAGTTCGCGGATGCTGTGGCCAAAGATGCGGTTGGTACCCGCTGTCACGTCGCTATTAAACGTGGATGACATGAAAGCTATAGAAGCATTGGTCTTTTGGGAAAATGCGCTTAATAGTAATAATCTAATAATAATAACATAATGTAGTTAATGTTTTGCTTATTTTGGACTGAGATGTACACTTTACTTCAAAACTGTGTTCAGTTTATTATCATCTTATCTGTCGAAAAATCTTCTGAAATTAAACAGAAATGTGCTTTTATAAAAGGTGTTTAGTTTTCGCAGTTAAAACATGTTTTGTGCATAGGCCTATACGATAATTTGGAAAATGTACAAATGATCGGCATATCAACAAAAACAGCTAGTGTTGTATCGTGGGGCCTTTGGTTATGTACATGTATTTGAAAAAAAAGTTTCTCATGTTAAAGTCTAAAACCCTGCCCCCCCCCCCCCCCCCCCCCGACAATGTCCATTTATAATACTCGACTGCTCTTTATAGTTTCACCAGGGCCTCTTCCTGTGGTGGTTGATCATAATTGAACAAAAGCAAGCCTCAAGAGTGGTCCTCAATAATGCGTTCACAAAACAGTCGTAGGCCTGGTATCCTTTTGCCCCCCACAAAAGACCATCAAGATTAGATTAGATTAGATTAGATTAGATTTATTCATTCATCATGTAAACATGAAAAGTGTTTTCCCAGTCATAAAAAAAAAAAAAAACATTAAAAATAGCCACAAAAATGCAGACAATAGATGGGTATGATAAGATAACTTCATCTTTAGATTGGTGAATGAAATGGTTGTGAAGATGACGCCCCCCTGACCTTGAGAGTGAAACAGTCAGGAGGCGTCCTAACACTCCCCCCTCATTGGCGGTAATGCACGGCCACCTGCGACCCAAGCCCCCCTCACTTAACAGAGTCATTCCCCGGTCTTTGAAGAAGTCCCACGGGAGAGGTAGCCGCACTTGGCCTGTAAAAGGTCATTCAACCATCTTGAGAGTTATAGCGACTTTGAACCTTTGCTAGATCGTTGATGTGTTTGCTTGGATTCGGATGAGAGAGGAGGGATTATTAGTCAGGAACATTTCAAAAACCTTTCCTTCACTCATGTTTTTCTTTTGGGAAGATACACCTTTTGCTGTTACTCCAAAAATTATCGACCATAAAAACGTACGTGGTAAAGAGCACTGGAGAGCTGGTGATATTTCAAAACATTGTTAGAAACGACTCCCTTTTAAGTAATGTAGTTTTTGAGACAGAGGTAATTTTTCATCCCAAAATATGAATCTGAGAAAGGCTTCAGGCATTCAGCCTTGCATCTGAAAGCACACAATTCTATGCAACGAGGGTGTTTTTTTCTTTCATTATTTTCCTGCAACTTCGATGACCAATTGAGCCCAAATTTTCACAGGTTTGTTATTTTATGCATGTGTTGGGACACACCAAGTGAGGCTACTGGTCTTTGACTATCACCAAAAGTATTCCCTGCCTTTAAATGTTTTATACAGGATTGGTAGAGATGACAAAATAGTCGCAGACAGTGTTCATGTTTTATGTGATCAACCATTTACATGAAATAACAAACCTGTGAATATCTAGGCTTAATTCGTTGTGTGAGTCGGGAGAAAATAGTGACAAACCATGCACAATTTTCAGCATGATGTAAACACATTGTCCTTAATTTTGGTTATAACAACCGAATTCAGCTGTTTGCAGTTGTTTAGGTTTTCAGACACAGTTTTTCGAATATGACGTCATTTCAGAGGGAAATACGTCCACATAACAAATTGGTTTTATAGTATGAACTTAAGCAAGCTTTCAGATTCAAATTAAACATTTAGGCTGTTTTTTATCTTTAAGGCATTTTTTTTTCTTTTCACAGAATGTTGGTAACATTATTTGGACAATTTGTTATAATTAATCATGTACACAAGAGTTGACTCCCAAAATGGAAGGGCGCGTCATGTTCGAACGTGCGTACCGCGTTGTACAATGGGTCTTTTATGTAAGCTCTTATGAGATTGAATATGCACACACAAGTGTATAGTGAAAACCAAAACCAAATGATGGGACTGTCAGTCCGCCTGTCGAGCTGTACTGTCCAACCATGGAGGTTATTATTACCTATTCATAAATACCCCAGACAGTTTCGCTATTCCTATTGGTGGAGAGCACGTCACGTGGGTGTGTTTAAACGGCTGATAAAGACATAGCTGGAGCTGTTTAAGACCGGTTGTTTTCGGATAGCATTTGTGCGGGTTAGCCCACAACCTTGTTCTCAGGGGTGATCGATCTCGCCGCGCCATTTTAGTCCATGGATACGAGGATGCATTACTACGCGCACCAATGCATATCCGAAAACTGTCTCATAAAAATGCACCACACATCCCCATACAGTGAGCTCAAGGACGTCGGAAAACAGATAAGTTTTTACAGAGTTTCCTACTTTATTACGCCTTTTAACCAAAAGGGCATTTATGAATGGGAATAAAAGGGTAGCGACTCGTTCTTAAACGGCCGTTTAAAACCGGCAGGGTCGTGGCCGTGCGATAAAGGCCCGAGCCGAAGGCGAGGGCCTTTATCGCACGGCCACGACCCTGCCGGTTTTAAACGGCCGTTTAAGAACGAGTCGCTACCCTTTTTATTCCCTTAGTCAAAAATGTTTGGCAAAGTGAAAGTCCGTCAACCATTTCCTAACAAACCATATAACTTCAAAGGAACCCTCTTGTCAAACAATGACGGATAAAATCACCTCTCTGTAGACGATGTAGTCGGAGTATTTCTTTCCCCCGCAGGGCAGTTCATCTCGTGTTGTGTTAAAGAATAGTTCGGCCAGTATGTTTTATGCTTGAAGCCTTTCTCAGATTCACATTTTGTGTGAAAAGGTACCCCTTTCTCTAAAACTACTTTACTTCAAATGAGTGTCGTTTCTAACACTGTTATGATACCAACAGCTCTCCAGTGCTCTTTACCAATTGAAGTAAGTTTTTTACAGTCAATAATTTGTGAAGTAATTATCAAAATTACTTTAAAGTCATTAAAATGCCTTTCCATTGATATAGCTGTGTTAGTTTTGCATCACAGTCCCCCTTTAATTTCTACTATTCAGTGGATTGTTTTAAAGCTGCCGTAGAGGGAGAGGGTTCTTTGTATTCCTGGTTGAGCAATGATCTCCTTGTCGTCTTGGATCTCCCGCCATTCATCTCGGGATGAGATGAGGGGTGTAATGAAACATGACTGAGTCTTACACGAAGATCATATATAATTCGTGACGCCTCAACTTCACTTCTCTCCTGAGAGTTGAATCCACGGGGTTCTCTCCCGATTACATATCATTTGTGTACAGGCATCCGAGCCATGTGTTTTTTGTTCGACCTTTGTGATATGATGTCCCCTCCTTTTTAAGTGGAGAATAATACAGAATGGTGTGGTACAAACTCGTCTTTCCAAATTCCAAATTCCAAATTCTCAAACTGATATAAGTTTTTGTAAAAGAAAAAAACACAATTGCTATTGCGATTCTTATTAGGTATTGTACAGGATTGGTAGAGCTGACAAAATAGGCGCAGACAGTGTTCATGTTTTATGTGATCAACCATTATACATGAAATAACAAACCTGTGAAAATTGAGGCTTAATCCGTTGTGTGAGTCAGGAGAAACAGTGAAATATCGGGCACAATTTTTAGCATGTAAACATATTGTCTTTAATTTGTGTTGGTACAGCCGAAATCAGCTGTTGAGTATTTTTAGGTTGGTAGATACAGAATTCTTGAGGAAATGTACTATCACAGAAATAAAATTTTCTGGTATGAACTTCATAATCAGTAAGCTTACAGACTAAAATTAAAACAATGAGGTTCTTTATCCTTACAAACCGGTAATTTAAAACGAGAGTTAAGTAATTTCTTGTCCTGTTTTTCTACTACCACATGTCCCTATCACAGAAAAAAGGGACAATAACCTTTCTGGAAAAGCGTTTGGGAGAACCGGTTCTAAATACCGAAGATGTTAACGATCTATGGTGTATAATATGTTTCTCCGCTTTAAAACTCTGTGACCTTATTGTCTTTCAATTAACTCCATGTTGTTGTTTTGTTTGTCACATGTTTTTAGAATGTCCACGCAAAGGTTCACCAGATTACAGGCATCATTTCGAACGATTAAAATAATTCCAAATGTCAACCAAGGCACCCATTAGAGGCTCTCTGTTTTTAGATTGCCCTGTTTGCTTCCACGGTGTGAACTTTACCTTTTTGCAAGATTGTCCGCGTCCATTAGTGAAACTAAATCCATTTGTGCGCATTAAGTTTGCTCCATGAACCCTTCATCTTTTCACCTCATGCAGTGCAGGGTATCCTGTAGTGATATTATACACCATAGTAATGCCCGATTAAAGCGCCGATGCGCAAGTTATAAACCCTAGCGGTGACCGCTTGTTTGATTGATTGATTGAGTGATTGACGATTGATTGATTTACTTATTGACTGACTGAATAAATAATTCATTTTATAAGATCTTACATCTTGACCTTCTAGATTGTTATCGTGATGTGACTTATTCTTTCCTATGGTCAAACTATAATGTGTCATTGTTTATAAATATAAGTACTTGATACAGGGGCCTGGTTTGCATCAGTTGCATTGAGGAGTCCAAGTTTTAAATTGGCCTACTTAGAGATACCAACGTGATTGTGTACAAGGTTTTTATTTCACACGATGCAAATAGTACTTCTGATAAGATGTCTACCATTGTTGGTTCTCTCCGTCTTGGAGTATATTGTGGTAGTGTGAATGTGCACCATTTGTGACTTCCCTCCGCATATGAATATATTGTGAGTTATCTTTGTGCAACATTAGACCAATTTGGATTCCCTCCAATGGTCATTTTTCTTTGCTCCAAGTTCAACTTGGAGTTTGTAATGTTTTTTGCAACATTCATGACCATGTGATTTTAATCCGCCCGTTAATGCTTCCCTCCGCCCAGATGTATCATTGGCAAGATGCCGTAAGGCCGCTGTCCACGTCAGTGCACGAGAGTGTACAAGCGTCCACTGCAAATTAACCGGGAGCACAATGATCTGCACTATACGCATCCCAGGAATATGAATATCTCACGCCAAGGGAACTACTAATTAACAGCAACCCGATAACCTATATTTTCCAAGGGGATTTTGTTTCATAATCTCCACAACATGTTGAGCAAGTGTTTTATTCGGGATACCAGAGCACGGCTGTTTCGTATTTCACCGCATTAGTTTGTTGAAGGAATACAGGCTTTACGCTGTAGGGAACTCGGCAGATTTTACAGTCGAGGTGATGTTTTCATTTTTGTCTATAGTTGTTTTAATAACCTACCGAAACTGAATGTTAATTCAGATTACTTTGGTATAGGATTGTAAGCAATAAAAAGCTTCGCGATGGTTTAACAAGCACTTGTCATTTCGGTGGTCAGGCTTATCAATTTGTAACAAATTCCTGGTTTCCGGTTGGATTATATTTGGCCACTTCTCGGGAGCACTTCCAAATTCATTTCCAGATCACAGGTGTTTTGTGATTGGAGGAAACACAGCAAGCATCTGACGTCATGTTCAGTCATCTGTCATGAACTCGTCCAATCTTGTTGGTTTTTATCTTCCGATGGATTTAAAAGCTCTGCCCCTGCAGGAAATGTGATCTCTTTAACCCACCTTGCTGATGGACATTTTGACGGGGAAATTTGACACAAGTTGATGACTTCATGTTTGTATGACTTATCTCATTTTATACAACGCTGTGTAACGATAATAAGAAAAAGTGTATATTCCAGCTGATTGTTAAGACTGGATTGGGCAATGTACTTTTTCATTGAATTTGTTACAGTGTTGACGCAAACTGGGACCGTATTTTAAAAAAAATCCATAATCCAGAAGCCAATGCTGGTCTTTTGTAGGCAGATGGTTGGCAATAAATCATTCAATATTGTGCCCATGTCGGATCTGTTACGGCCGTTCATCAGTCTGCCACACATCATGGCGTTTCATTCAAGCTGTCGAAAATGGCGCATCACTGTCGCCACTGTCATAGTTCATTGGCAGCGCGCCATTCATGGCAACGGTCAAGGGTCACCACGCATGGCTGAGTGCGCCTCCTACATTGCCAGCCCCCATCCGAGTTGCAACACAATTCGAAAGCTTTTCATTGTGGCTGTGAAAGAAGGGAAAGCGACTTAAGTTGACATGGCCTGACGATCAAAGCGTACCGTGTGACAGCTTGATCAACCCGTCTAAACGGTCTAGCAACTTAACGAGCAGATATATGCTGATTTTCATGGTTTTGTTTGTTACAATACAAGAAAATAAACCTGTTGACGCTTTCACTGGGGCATTTGCTCCGTTCTGTTGTTGTTTATTTTAATTATTTCCTGTTGGTGTACTTTCTCCAGCACCCCGGAGGCTATTTACTTTAATTTAATTTTTGAAATCCAATTGGAAATATTGAAAGACCAACTGATCTTTTGAAACCTGTATTTTTATGAATGATAGAAACCGGGTGTTGACTACACAGTCAAAAGTACATAGTTTGACCCTGTAGACTGTTACAACATTTCCAACCAACTGTTCTGATTGATTTAACAAATAATCGAAAAATGTTTGTTTGAAATACATAAATTCCTGGCTATGAGAAATTATTGTAAACATTCAATTTTCGTTACTGTTGAATCGATGGTGCAAATATGCAAGTAATTGTGCGTCCCATTGCATTCCTCGCCCCCCCCCCCCCTCCCTCTGTTGTCTGAAATAGCCATCATCTTCTTATTTACTTCTTCGTGCGTAATAAAACCCACACGTTTTTGTGATCTGGGTTTTCCAGCTTTTGACTAGATTCCTCTGATTTCTTCTCTTTATTGGGTTTGTTTGTGAGTTTTTACCAATTCATCGCAAAATATTTGCTTTTTGTGTGATATTTTTAAATTTTTTAATTTCAATACTATTTTCGTTTTGTTATGTCAACACGTCAATAGTCCTTTGCATGGAACAGTCGTGTCATTTTGTGTTGAGTTATTATTGTATATTTTGTGGTAATGAGACCATGGGTGCATCATAGTGTGAACTTAAACTGTAGCTCGCTGCAAGCCTGAGGAAACCTGTAAACAAGGGTGCTTGCAAGATGTGAACCACAAACTCGATAAGAGTTCTTGTCTCTTTTACGTGTATATAGTACCAATCTACACGGGATCTAACGTCCCATCCGAAGGCCAAAGCAATTATGGTAGAGGGTCTTGCTCAAAGGACACATTCGTGCCACGACCGGGACTCGAACACATTTCTCTGCTGATCAGAAACACCTGAGTTTGAGTTTGGTGCTCTGAACCGCTCAACAACGACACGTCACAAATACGAATAATAAACCTAAATGAAATGGAAACTGATCTCTATAGACCATGTGACCTGTGACATCACATGTTTACAAAAGAGCCACAGAGCCTGGACTTCCTGCAGGCACATTTGTACACAGCTATGTTTTATGGAGATTGCACTGTCTGATTTTTCTCAACTTTTGATATGAAGAAAGGGGGGACATCTCAAAAGCTGCACAGCTGTTGCTTTTGTAAATTTTGAATTTATGTGAAAATTATGACACAAAATGTAAATTTTCCCATATAGCCTGCGTAGTATCTTGCCCGTCAGGAAATGCATTATAGAATGTACAAGGTAACTACTCGGTAAACAAAGGTAACATGCTCTATAAAGAGGCACGTCTTTACCGTCCCTTGATTAGCTTGTATTTTAGCTGGAATTAGTTGGATCATTTGGTTAGACGAGGTGGAGTGGGTGAAGAGAGTCGGTGATCTGTTGCAACAAAACAACATGTAAACAAAATAATCCTACGGACAAATGTCTGTTATGGGCAGTGATCTTGAACACCACTATCTGGCATTAAATAATAACATGAAAGCTAGTCCACATGTTCCCACCATTAGCAATGCACGTATTCAATAAGAATGAGGGAAATTCAGTGTTTGGGGAAAATGAAATTATCATAACAACTATTTACAACATTACGCCTTCATCGTGAGAACAGTGATGGGCAATGAAGTACGAATATTTATTAAAAGATTTTTGGACACAATTTGCTTAAAGTTATGCACATTCAGTCCGGTACGTCTGCAGTAAATTCTGAAGTGTATTCTGCAGTACATTCTGCAGTGTATGCATGAGTACATTCCGCAGTGCATTCTGCAGTACATTATGCAGTACATTCTGCAGTAAACGGATAGTAAACCACGATTCTCTTGACTGAGACTGTTTCAGAAGAGACATGTATATAAATCAAGTTGTTGACGGTAAAAGTATATGGCTTGGTGAGTCGTGTATAGGATCACCCATGATTAGATCAAGACGTTATCTCTCAGTCTTATTTAACTTCTCATCCTATGGACCCGTCAGAATTTAGGATACCATCCTGCAAGGGTGCTAAGCTCACATGTTCCATTAAAATGTGTTTTGAAACCAGTGAGAGTCACGTGCCTAAAGATACCAGGGCTCGATTTCACAAAGAGTTAAGATTGAACGTAACTGCAAATCCATCGCAGTTGCTTAGCAAAGAGTGATGTCACAATACAAATCACTATGGTAATACTGACAACTCATCTTAAGATGAATCTTAGTGCTTTGTGAAATCGACTCTGGCCTATAGACCGTATCGAATATGACGTTACCTTTCAAATGCCCCACAACATGGCGTCTGTGAGCGTGGGTGTGTGCGTGTGCGTGTGCCATAGAAATCATGAACGCAGAGTGCATGAAAGCGGCCATATCATAGGACAGGCCGTATGCGCGTGTAAACGCGTCTTAGCGTTCCTGGTTTGATTTATATGGCACACGCACACGCACAGGCTCACAGACGCCATGTTGTGGGTATTATTGAAAGGTAACGTCATATTCGATACGGTCTATATAACAGCAAGGAAATATTTGTTTTAAACGAGGACTGTTCAATTGTGGCCTAGAGGTGATGCGAATCAGCCATAATAGATTTCCTCTTGTATTCCCAAGACCTGTTCATGAGTTAATCCAGGAGCTGTTTCCATACTGAGCTCGATTGTGTCATTCCTCGCTGTAAAGACATCAGGTTTGTGGGCTGACTGTCGTTTGGCTAATTTCTCTCCCTGTTGCATTCGACATGTATTTTAAATAAAACTCGACATCATGTGTTTGTCCCTTGAAACGAACACAGAGCTGTTCCGTTTCTATTTTATGGTTATACGATCCAGGCCCTGAACCCGACCCTGATGAATTTGAGGGATTAGACAGGACCCAAATTCTAACGCAGACCCTAAATTTGACTCTACCTGTCACCACGACCCTAACCATAAAGCTCAGCCGGATTTTGAACCTGGCCTGATTCTAAGACTGACTCTAATCCTAACCCTGGTCAAATATTGACCTCATCCTGACCCTATAACTCCAACTTAACCCTGACCCTTACCCATCATTTAAACCTATCTTTCCATTCGTATGTCTCCAAACATTAACTACTGGCATTTAAAAACCAGAACCTTAAAATATTTCTCATTAATTGTACAAAGTTGTTTTGTTCATTCTTGAAATCTTAAAAGGAGCCTCAGAGTATACTATAGACCCCAAAATGCTAATGTAACATTAATATCAACTTTTGCGAACTTGAAATAAAGCTGGAATTATAGACCATGTGACTTGTGATGTCACGTGTTTACAAAAGAGACACAGAGCCTGGACTTACTGCAGGCACGATTTGTACACAGCCCAATGGGAGAAAACATTAACTTTATAGAGATTGCAGTGTCTTATTTTTATCAACTTTTGATATGAAACACCATTTTCCATACGGCTAGTGTAGTATCTTGCCTGCCAGGAAGGCACTGGAATGTACAACAAGGTCACTCTTTTTGTAAACAAAGGTTACTTGGGCCATAAACAGTGGAACTACCGGTACACATAAAAGAGTGAGGTCTATTAGACCTTATGCACATGACGTCATTTGAGTAGGGCGCCCTCGCCTAGAGGTCAAAAGGTTCATTGGCCAGCCCTGTGCGCCGCGCGTACAAATCAGCGCGTTTCCATTGTTTCATCATCAGTTTACCTCTAAGATGGCGGCTTGATGACGTCAATGCATAAGGTCTTATAGACATGGAAAGATATTTTGTAATTTTTTGTTTTATAGATCATACTTTTACTGGCCCATTTATTGGCGTTTCATAATCATAAACCCATCAAAGGCACATGATTTAGGAACCAGCGATTCACCTGCAGAGTACCAGTGAGACAGCGGGTTACAGTAAGCCCTTAAGGTCATCTAAAGTAGATGGGTAGCTCCGTCCCACTAATCGATTATCTCTATAAGGGTACAGGGCCAACGGTTATAAGACTGTCTTCGGTATCGATTGACCTGTAAGGGTTGATGGAGATGCGTAATGGATACCCACCGCCTTGGAGAATCTTCGGCCTAAGAAAAACCATACGATGGGAGGAGTAAAATCTCCAGAGTGTAAGACGCTAACATCCTCATCTACATCATCATCATCGTCATCATCAAGATGTGACTACAATAGACGCCATGTCTATGTAGTTGATTTACTGTTGGTCTATACTCTATTTGTACCATGTCCCAAGCTACACTGACGGCAAACTCGCCCCCCACCTCTCCCCTTTGTCTTTCCATCTTTGTCTTTCCATCTTGTTGGCCTATCGTCGTTCGTGTTTCCCATATGGTAGTTTTATGATCATGTTGTCATTTATACATCTTTATTTACATTTGTTTATTAATACTGCCCTATACAGTACTGACGTTTTACAACACTGTGTAGCTCGTGTGATTAGTAATGTCTGGTAATGTTCCTGTAAAATTACTGCTGATATAAAGGCGACCCTCGTTATAACAAGATCACTGGGACCGGCCGAATTACCTCGTTATCAGGAACGTTGTTATAAGAGGACAGCAGAACAAAGAAACACAAAGCAGAAATGAGATTTGGGACTTCAGAATGTGCTCTTTATAAAGCAGAACCTCTTTATAACATGCCCTTTACAACTGGGGTTGACTGTACTATGACAGCAGCACTTAGTTGAAGAAATTACAAATTTGTTCGTAGAACTTTCTTCTATTGTATTATCTGAACAACACAAACTGGAATCGATTTTCATTTACCTAATAATAAGACATCTAAGACAAAAATCTGTCAAATCATCGCTACAATGGGGTCCACGGGAAGGTACCATGGAAGTGTGTTCCCAACACGGGAAGACTTCTCCCCCCCCCCCCCCCCAGTTTCCCCCTTTTAAGTTACAACATTTACAAGGTTATCCGGTAGTTTGTGATTAGCCAGACCATGTGTTGTATACAAATCACCGTTCCCTTTTGAACTCATAAAATTCAACCAAAGGGCAAATTTTGAGCCGCTCACTTAGCAACGCACGAAAGCTTTGCTTAATTGTAAATAAATAAATTACCAGCTAAATTCCGTATGTTTGTTTAATTGATGGCTGGTCCCCACTTTGACTATTGCTAAGCACGTAGCTCTAGTGAGCAATTTTTAGAAGCTCTGTTGCTTTATTTTGTATCTTGTTTGGTTTGGATGGTTTGTCTTGCATTTGCTGTAAAAGCAACAGTATTTAATTTTAATAATTGACAATTCTAAACAGTGAATTTGCACTATACTATATATAAATACATTGGTTTACGGGGGAGTGTAGTCGTCTATAACAGCATTGCGTGTACGGCGTAGCCTGCGTGTACATTGGAGTAAAAACACATCAGTGGTCAATATTGCGTTTCTGCCTCCGCGCAAATCAATACGAGGGGCGCTGTTGCGATCAGAATGGTTTGGGCAATTGAAAATACCGTCATGGTTTAGCTTCAAAATTAAACTCAACTGGTGCATGACATTGGCTTACAATGTCTTTCATTATGTATCGTTCTGAGATTTGGCGCCAGTTTTTCAACATTACAAATTCTCGAATCGGCTCATTCTCATGAGGGACACAGAACCATCAAACAACAAAATAAAACATTCATCCTCTTTCAAACTTTCCACTAAATATTTCATTAAACGGTTATCCCAGGCGGCCAATTTGTTTGCATCCATCCAATGACGTCATCATACTTAGATTTACACAGTCGGATCCCTTACAGATATCATCATTGTAAACCACACCGCGCACACGTGGAAGCAGACAAAGATGGCCGAAGCATTAGTATGGCAATGTCAAACACGTTCCAATTGATGGAAATGCGAGGATGAAAGCGAAGCACGGCGTTTTGAAATGCATGACCGAGAAGCGACTTAACCAAACCGGGTCAGTGATTGAAGCGAAGCCGAAGTGAAAGAAATCGCTCCTGATATAAGCTTTTTACTCCATAAGACCGTGTGTGGGGGATTTATCTGCTACGTCTCCAAGCTTAAGAACACATCGAAGGAGTAGGGGGAGTAATTGTAGAGAAGCTTGGTGCTGGCCAAGTGGAGAGATGGAACAGGCAGGTATTACATGAAAGAGGAAACCGGGGCATTACAAACAGCGAAAATACTTGCGGAAAGAGCAGGGGTAATTTTTATGTTAAATTCGGATGCTGGATATTTGTGTTTAAAATATTGTCAGGACAAAAACATCAAAAGGAAGCCCAAATGTAAACAACATTTAATTTAATATTCAAATAATATATAAATATATATATTTTTTTCTTAGCTTACTGTATGTCTTTGTCTTTGTACAGCGCCCCGTGAGACATAACCTTTGTATTATGTAATTGTGGTCAGTCAAAAGGCAGTGAATGCTGAGTGTGCCGTTTGATGAGGGACTAGAGAGTAGAGAGAGGGCGAGAAAACAATGAGAACGATCTATGAAAACCTCCGACCATAAACGTTTTCTTGAAAGACCGCCGCAGGGCACTCTTCTTTGCTTTCGGATTTTCTGAAATAAATTTGTCAAAAACTGACAGGATGTTTTTTTCCAATTATGGCGTCTCCCTGCAGCGGGTCCGACAGTTCCCCCACAACTGAAGCGTCACGATTTTCAAGGCGGCCCTAAAAGCCTTTTATTCCCAATTTCGTATCAAAGGGCTGACTTCATTGATTTTGTACGGCCAGGAGATAATAAAGCTATCGTTTGGAATTAGTTTTGCTTGTCATCTTCTGTGGCGCTCCTGATGGATTTTGATCTTGTATAGACTGGAAACAAGAAAATTCAACTTCGTCAATTGAAAAGGTCACCCAGTTTATCTCTTATTCATATCAAAATGCCAGGTACAAAACGGGAACAATTCAAGTGCGAGAAATCACCCACGTTACACATTAAAACTTGTTTAAATCCTGTTCATTGAGCTGGAATCTTTTCTGTCTCTTTAGCCGGAAAAATTGAAACATGTTTCCTGCATGGTTTGGTTCTAAAAGCAAGAGATTTCAGGCGGTGAAATAAAACGAGATGTGGCGGGAAATAAAGAGCTTTATAATATGAGGGTCGGTGGCTGACATTCCCTGCTGGCAGGTTTAGCATACAAACAGTCAAAGCGGATATGATGTTGTGCAGTCAGTCGAGCTGTATTCAATATTTCAGACAACGGCATTCTTCTCAAATTCTCTTCAGATTTTGTTGTATATAATAGATTTCATGTGTTCGGTGTGTGGAGGTGGAGTTCTACACCATGACCTTTTAATCACACAATAAAGCATAATTCCATCTATATTTCATACCGTTAATGGTCCACTCGTCTTTGTTACGAGCCTATCACCGGAGTCATTTATAACTGGGGTTATCGCGGCAGTGTCCCGGGCTGTGTTCTCTTTGATACCTCCCTTCCATCCTACCCAAGTCCCCGACAATCATTACGGCAAACAAATTGCCCTAATGAGCGAGCCTTATACGCTGATGGATACCACTGTTAAACCCATACTTTGAACTCATTGTCTTCAATTAATCATTCGTCGTGACGACCTTTGAGCGCTTGGCTTCCCATTGTCAGCCATCGTTACCCAAATCGACCATGAGGTACCAGTCCCATGCAGACAGGGAAATATTTCTTTAACAAAAAACAAAAAAACATTTTTCGAAAACAAAATTCTGTTCCTTCTCTTGCCTGGCAATATTTTTAAATATTCTAAATATTCTAAATTTTTCAGAAGGAAAAGAGAAATCATTGTAGTTTTTGAAAGACGAGAATTGAAAACATTTACCTTGAGGTGTCTGCTTTCTTCCAAACCTAAATTGACAAAATCTTCCCAGCAAAAAAAGAAGGTACACCCCCCAAAAAAACAAAAAAAACAAAACACACACAAAACTAAATTTAGGTAATATTTTGTAATTAACACGAGTGATGTCTTACCGAAACTGCCATTCAAGCTCGTAAATGACAAATTGCAAACCGCTTGTGAAAATGTTAAAATAAAATTACTTAGTTTCATCGTTTAACCCAAGGTCAACGATACCAGTACTCATTAATTCAGTCAGGAAACAAATCATCCTTGCCAAGTGACAATAGTCTAAAAATATTACCTGATTGTGACGGTTTCGCCTGAACTGGCGTGTCACAATGCTTAATTGATGTCGGCTACTTCATAAGTCGTTAATCCAAGTACACAAATAGATAAGAGTCTAATTACTGTGCAAACACGGCAATTAAAAAGATAAAATAAAAGTGCAAGATAAATAGTGGAGGACCCTGAACTTAACAGGCAGATGTATTGTATATTCACTGGGCCATCGGTTTTTTGGTTTTGTTGCTGCATGATATGACGCAGTTATAACTGTTCGTGTATTCATATAGTTTTTAATATTTTATTCAGTAATTCACTCATGTGTGTACAGTTGTATGAATGAGACATATGCAGTTGATGACAGTGTAATGGGTTGACACGTTACGCATCAAGTGAATTTCAAATATGACATTTTTCTCCCCTAAATTATTGGCGACTTTTTCCTCTGATCTTCTCCATGATTGTCTCGCTAAATCGCTGAATCGTCTCTAAAACGTGTCAGTACTTGCACAATCGGTAAATTGACCAACGTTTACACCTTAACCATAATAACACTGTCGGTGTTATTTAAACATCTCAAAAACCTTTCAAAATAGTTTGCTGTAATCTGGATTATTTTAGAATTAGATGTTTTACTTAGACGTATAGACCCATTGCACAACACGCAGCGCACTTGCACGCGCGTCTCCTGTCCGCCATTTTGGGTGTCAAAACGTGCACAAAGGGATGGTACATGGTGTTTACGCACCTCCGAACAATGCGCGTCTACCATTTCTGCCTTTGTTGGGGAGTCCATTCCTTTTGTGCACGTTTTGACACCCAAAATGGCGGACAGGAGACGCGCGTGCAAGTGCGCTGCGCGTTGTGCAATGGGTCTATACATGTATTACCAAAAGGTAGGTTGGGAAACCGACGCTCGCGCTCTCCTTCAAAAACACGGCTGCTTTGAAGACTTAACACCGTTGGTGTTATGCAAACACCGTTGGTGTTATGCAGCTGCCCCATTTCACAATGGATTTCTATATACACAACAAGAACAACTGTAACAAAACCTTACAGTCTTGGAGTTCAACCGACGATGATGAACATGTAATCGGACAAAACGTGGGCTCCTGTCACTTTGGAAATTTCTCTCTCACCAATAGTTATGTTATCGCAACTTGGTGCTAATTAAATCATGCACGACTAGCCTTTTGTCGGTAAGTTTTCCAATAAAAAGATCGTGGAGATAACACCACATTCACCTGTCTCGTCGGGCAGGCTTACATACCACCATCCGAGGGTTTAATATAATACAACTCACTCCTTCTTTTATTCCATGGTGAGTATTAGGTCTATTTTGCCGTGGGTTTGTGGCCCCTCCCGGCCGTGTGATCTTATCGATACACGGCCCAGTGTTTGGGAGAGCACCGCTGTGTGAACATCGAACAATTCCTCATTATTGTTGATATACACAGATCTGCTAATGTGACGCACGAGTCGCTGCTAATCAAATCTCTCTGGGGATGCAGGTGAAACGATATCCAACAAAATTACACAAATGCAGTCCCTTTTTATTATTTAGACTGGTTGTTATTTAATTTGGAAGCACTTCCTTTTTATTTTCTTGTTCAGTGGTTAGTTTTAATACTGCAACAATGGAAATCTCGTTTCGACCCTAAAGGAATCTAACTTGAAGATGGGGAAAGAAGACGTTTACTAAATACGCGTATCTTTTTTAGGCCTCTATTTATTTATTTTTTTCTAGAGAGAATTAAAGCTTTAACATATCATGATTAAAAGGGATGTTGTTGTCGAATAACGTACCTGACAGCTGTTTAATTGTACTTATTTGTTTGATTTAAATTGCAGCAGTAATTATAAACAAAGCAACTTATGTTAGACGCACAACATTATGTCTTAGAATCAATAACTATCTTTGATCACAAATGCAGAGAGGAGAGAGTCGTCGACAATAGTTAGTGTGAAATAGTTCAGAGAAATGTTGCATAAATACATAATTAATATTGATTTCCATAGTCATTTCCATAGACATCTGCTCCCCATGCATCCGGCTCAACTTGACTTATTGTTATAGACGAAATTTTAAACATTAATCGTTGTCATGTTAATGCTGATAATACAGTTGGGGGGTTGATATTAATGGCGTACGTGATTACACCACTCTCAGCTTTCATTGCCAGCGGGGAAACCATTTCAACTGTTGGGTTACAGATGTTAAATTTTATAAACTAATCATGGTGAGAATTGTGTGCATTAAGTTCGTGTGTCTTTTCCCTTTGTTTTCTCGCATAAATTAACTTAATTGGCCGACTTTTAATAAAAGCAGCGTAATTGAAACTTGCTAATTTTCACCAAACTATTCGTCTGGAACTCTCGTGTGGTTCTAAAGTTGGCGCCACAAACTTTTTGTTATTTGTTTTGTATGAATTCACATACAGAGAGCAATTTCAAAAGACACGTATCCCTAACCATTAGCATCATGGTCGTATTCCCTGTATCCAATAGCATTTATGAATGCTAACATTCTTTGCAGAAGAAAGAAACCTGACTATTTTTAAATTCCAGCCTCGGTTTTGTTACATTGGTTTGGACTGGAGAAAAAATCAAGATGGCCGCTTCATGATAAAGATCTTCATAGTAAAATGGACGCATGGGAACCTGCGGCTTCTTGAAGGAGCAATCCCGCCGTCAACTTCGAGACTTGCAAAAATTAGATATTTAAGTATTGTAAAAAACAAAGCACCTTAGACTGGTGTACTCATTAAATGGTACACTGCAATGGAACCGCGGTACAGCTGTTCCAACCATGTCATAACTGTACACATCCACACCAGAACCTTGGCTTAAAGTTATAAGCAGAAATGCTATCAATAGTTGTCTTGATCAACCAGAGAGAGCGAACGTCTTCCCCACAGGTGTCATTTATCAAATGGTTTCCGTCTTAAACTGCCCCAAAATAGTGCAATTTGAAATGCAACTGAGTGTATTAATAATAGAAACGTCAATGTTCTGGGCGCCAATTACAAAAAAACCTTTTCCTGTGAATTGCGTCGTCGGTTAAAAAGGTTTTTAACGCCACAGAGGGAAAAAATGATTATTTTTAGTCCGCAATAATTGAAAGCAGGTATACAGCGGAGTATTTCGCACCTGTGTGCGCTGTTACTACTGATGTGATGGGTTCTTCGGTGTATATATTTTAACAGCATATACTTTTTGCAAGCTGTTGAGTTTGTTCAGCCAATACATTCCTTGTCTAATTACCTTTCTACTTGGTTGAAATGAAATGATGTCTTCCTGTACATTATTGATTTGGAATTCGAATTCAAGTTATCTGGATCCTGATTTCTGACCTTAAAGGCAAAGTGTATCTTTGGTTTTTGGAACTGTTTGATTGTTTTAACGCTATATAAATGTTGAGATATACAATAAAACCAACCTGTGAAAATTTCATTTCAAAAGGTGGTCGCGTTTTTTAGATATCGCCGAAAATCCAGAGCGAATATGTCCACGCAGGAAGAATAATCCCTATTAAGCAGGAATACACCATCTGAGAAGTGTTTTTGACAGAAACATTTCTCAGATTCAAATTTGGGTGCATAAAAACTGATATATTTTTACATAACCACAAAACTTTTGAGTGAAATGTTTCTCAAACTGCTGTATACTATCGAACGCTGCTGTAGGTTTCTAACCAATAGGTTTTTAATTTCCATTAATTTTATTTTTAAGATTGATTACCGAATCCCCTAAAACTCGTAGAACCGAGTGAAGGCGATACCAATATTGCTAATGGAGAAGCCAACTGATTCGAAATGAAACACCAACAAGAAATTTTCGCTTGTTTCAACTTATTATATGGCATTAAGACATGGCTCATCATCTACCTATATTGTGAAAACTTTGTTGTTTATTCATCTACCCTTAAAAATGATAATGATGGCCACTCTACAAAAAAGACCTAAATGACTCCTCCCATCCCTAACCCGATTGCTCAATGTGAGGTGTCGCGTAAAGACATTAAAAACTGCCTGACTTATCTTTCTTGGCAGCTGTTTTGAATTACTTTCGTCTAGAGTCCTTCGAGAATATGATGGTAACCTTCCTTTGCGATTCTAAATTATAGTCGTCCCTGTTCTATTGAAATTCAAACTCGTTACCTTGCCATGATCGCAAAACATTTTGTTGAGTATAATTCAAAAAAGTGGGAATTAATTGACTGTTTCCAGTCTAAGTAAGTGGAAACAAAGGTGTGTTGGTTGTAGTGTTTACCTGTAAAGTGTAAACACGATTTGATTTTAAGTGTTGATGACAACTTACGGATGAAATGTAAAATAAATAATATTTTGGTTTTCATGTACTGCTTTTGATTTCTTGGAAACGATTTGGTTTGTTAGAATTTCGTCTCAGCATCTAACACTCAGCAGTCACTGGGTGTGCGCCTACACAGCGTTGTCAACATGAGCATGCATTTTGAAGAACGTTGTTATAACATGAAACAAGTAGAAATGAGAATTAGGACTGCAGAATGTACTCTTTTTTAGCCTTCGAGAAAGATTGTGCTAATAGGGCCATTTACTATCTTTTTTGTAATTATCATCTTTTGCAACAGCTAATTCTATTTTCTCATTTGAGCCTCTTTATAACGAGAGTTAACCTCTATCAGTATCATGGTGTCTTTTATACGAGGGTTAGATCTCTTTATAACGTGCCCTTTATAATGAAGGTTAACGGTAAATTATTTGCTTTAGAAATACTTTCATATTTTGATCATCCTATAAGTCGCAAAGAGTGATAGACATGATAAAGACTTTATATCCCATCATGTTCCATCGTGCAACATTTATCTCGTCCACATATCAGAGTTTGTCTCATGTGTTTTAACGTATGGTGCAATCCGCCCCGGCCTCCATGCTCCAGATTTCTGGACCAATTGATGCAACATGCGTCATCATCAGGTAAGGAACCCGTCTTCTGTCTTACATCAAAGACAGATATTCCAGTTGACAGCCAGGCCCAAATTTAAGGGGCTGACGAAATGTGGTTAACCATGTTCAAACCAAAATTACGCGCTGAGCAAAAATCCAGTTACAAATTGAAGTTGTAATTTGGGGTTGAACAAAGAAAAATCGACTAGAGCGGGATTTGAATGATAGCTCAGCTGGTAGATCGGGGGCACTGTTTCCAGACGGCCGCAGGTTCAAGTCCCGCTCTAGTCAATTTTTCCGTGTTCAACCCCAATTTATTAAAGATTTTACCCAGTCAGTTTACCTTATGGTTTATTACTTGAAATTGTATGATATTTTAAATCGAGTCATCCGATCCAACTAATCATATCTTTGTGTTCGTGTGCCATTAAGAAAAGTGCGATCTATTTTAGTATCTACCGATATGCTACGTGTATGGACGTAGTATACAAGTAGCTTGCCGCAACTACATGTACGTCATGGAGCTATAAATTCCTCCCTGCCTGCAGTGAACATTATATACATGTACATGTACTGTCATTTTGTATCACTCATTCGTCGATCCAATTTTGTCTTGCTAACCTTGTTTTACCGCAGTTTTAAAACGAACCACGAAAATTGTTGGCTTCCTTCCCGCGTTCCATCAATCTCTATCGAGTTATACCTTATCCAATCCCATCACCAAAGTCATTAAAACTTACCCCTCCCGACCCTTTCAATCAACCCGTTGCTTTCAACCCCTCCCAAAACCGCAAAATTATTCTCTCAAATTTAAGTGTTTTTTTAAGACGGCGTAAACAATTTTATTGCATGCTTTTAACAAATCATTCTCTTTAAAGCAACCTCAGTTCCTCACCCCAGACTCGAGTCAAATATTTGTCCCAACTTATCTTGTTGTCTTCAAAAGTAAGCTTATTCTTGTTTTAACAAAATCATTCTATTGAAGTTTCCCGCCTCTGTTTTGTTTTTTTCTTACCCCAGACTAAAGTCAAATATTTGTGCCAACGTATCTTGTGTTGTCTTCAAAAGTAAGCTTACTAAATTAAACCCAAGACGTCCCTGCGTTTTACACAGTTAAGTTAATAAATAAATGAGTAGACATTTTTATCAGTTAACTTTTGTTTTAATGGAAAACAACATGTACACACTCAATTCTGTACAACTTCACTGGGATTCACCGTTTAAAAAACTCCAAGTATACAATGTTTTAAAAAGTCGAAGTTGTCGAAACATAAGTGGTTTCTTTTACAAGCAAGTAGAAGTAGCTGTATCATAAATGGTTGATATGTAAACGTAATGAATGAACTGTTTCAGCATCAAATTAATCAGGCATTTCCTGTAAACGCCACAAGAAATGAATGGGGAAAAAAATACTTTGATAATGAAAAGGGGATAATAAATAATGGAGGTTGACTGTGGGCTGAAATAAATGGCTGAGTAGTGACTGCGGAGTGGGGAAGCCATAAATCATCAAGTGCCTACTAGCGAACCTTATCACGGCATCAGACAGCGTGCAATCTGTAACTGACTCGACAACCCCGTGTTGACTGATGAATTGCGGTAAGGGTACGCGTCCTTACAAAAAAAGAAAAGACTTTTCAAAAACCGGTTACCAGGATAGAACCCAAGGAACTAAGCATATTGCATGTTGAAAAGATGTGGAAATTAGAAGTCTCATCGGCGGAAAGGGAAACCCATACAGTGAAGTAAACATGATTAGTGACGAGGAAAACACGGTGAATAATGGTGTTGACATATCCATGCCATTGGGTTCTGACTGATTATAATAATATTCATAACTCAAGAGCACTGCCCTCTCTGACTGTACACGGGAAATTTACTAATCACCGTTTAACCTGTTACTTTAATCAAATGTGAAGAGTACACGACAACTTAAAATGATGGAATTTCATATTTTTAATTAGCGAGAGACATGTCCTACCTCTTGTACACCTGAGAGGAAATTGGTTCAGTTTTTAAAAATCCTTCAAACTTGCACATTTTGTCACCGAAAAACACACCACTAGAAATGAACATTCAAATAATCAGAGGTAACAAGAACACTTTCTTCCATGGGAAAAAAAAAATTTGCTAGCGAGCTAGGTAACATTTGGAAGTTTGATCGTAATTTTTTAACGAATCACATTTACGGGCTGAATATATGTAAAGATGGGTGTTTCACAGTTGTTATAGATAGCTGCCCTATGGTTTATAGTTAGATATGCAAATTTTTAGCACATCCACCCTTTCAAATATTACTATCATCTGAAAAAATTACAAATGTAACACTGTACAATAATTTTATGGTAAAAAATATATACACAAACTTGTATAGTAACTCTGAACTACCCGATAAACAACGCTAGTATGTACTGTTAACCGTTTTGTTTTTATGATACAATTTCTGAGTTTTAACGGCAATTGCCTGCAGAGGCAGAATAGCACAAATGTTTTTAGAGTTGATTTCTGAAGTCCCATCTTCAGTTTTTCTCTCTTCAGTTTTTCTTAGTGAGGAAGTCCGGCAGTTGCGAACCTTGACTTCATGTCGTGAAGAGCGTACGGGGAGTAGTAAGCACCAGTCGGTAGACCAGGCAGGGCTGCGATTGGCGATGGACTCTTGGAGTACGGGTGGTACCTTATAGCACCCACTGGGCTCAAGGGGGATGGGAAGCCTGGCTTAGGTAGTCCGAATGTACCGGCAGCAGCTGCTGCGGCGGCTGCAGCTGCCGTTGGGTATTGCATGTAGTAGGCGGACAACTGAGCACTTAGTGTCGCACTGAGGGCTGCCGATGTTGGGACCTCGCTGTTGGTCATGGTGTGAGTACGCAAATGTTGGAGAAGTTCCTCACTGCTTGCAAATCGCTTCCCACAACTTGTGGCACCCGATACCCAGTTGCATACATGTCCATGATCCTGGGATGTGGTGGTGATTGGGTGTGGGTACAGGTACTGAGAAGGGTGGACGCTGGATGGAACACTGCTCGGGAGGGCGTAGGGGGATATGCTACCCGGGAGGGGTAGGGCGATGGGGAAAGGTGTGTTCAAAGCAAAAGTGTCATGTCTACATTGAGTACATCCGGAGTGAGATGCAGTTTGGTAGTGCTGGGCGCTCTGACAGTTTGTGCAGTACGGGTCACGGCAGATTGGCATGAGGGTGGTTCCACCATCAGCCGTCTTAACTCTGGCGTAAGCGGTGTAGGGAGATGCTGTGGCCGCCAGGAGGGGGTTCACGTCGTGCTTGTGGGGAGAGTGGACGGTCATGGGGTCACGAGCCGCTGTAGCAGGGTCGGGATAGTACGGCATGTGCCCTACAACTTGTGATGGACACCCACAATGACCGGCGTGAGAGGCAGAGAGAAGACCGTGTTTGTAATGTCCGGGATAGCTGGAATGGTGTAGATGTGTTGGGGCGACCTGAGCGGCCTGGACGGGGGCCGTTGGCTTAGAGTTCGACACAGTGATGCTATCTTTATGTCCACTTTCGCTGAGTGAAGAATGGCCCATGTCAATGCTCCCTGGGGTCGACCTCGGCGTTGTGGCTGGCTCTGACTTGGCTTTCAGCAGAGGAGAGTGGGGCGAGTTGGTCAGGGGCGATTTCACCTCCCTCTTACCATCTTTTCCCTGGTAGCCGATCTTGATGACCAAGGCATCACCGTCTCTCTTGTCCATCTGTTTATACGGCTTAAAGCCGGACTCTGGGAGACCAGCAGCTGTAGAGGCTTTCTCCTGCGAGTGTTTCCCGGTGGGTGATTGACGGCCGATAGGGGCGATTGCCGGCTTGACATCGTTGCTCTGATGAGGTGGGTCCGGCTTGCCGATGCTGCTGCAAGTCTGTGCCAACAAAGCCAAGGGACTCTTCTTTGCATCCAACTGTAGAATAAAAACACAGAGTGAGAAATAAGATTAACATGAGAAAATGTTTATAACGCCCAATTAATAGCTGTAATTTTGTGTTTGGGGATGCAATTCGGAAAGTAAGTGTTCACGTTTTCACTGAATTTTTTTTTATTATATATATTGAAATAGACAGGGTTTTTTCCACAGCATTGATCAAAAACGTCAAGCTGACATGTTTCACAAAATGTCCCCCTTTTTCCCCGTTCATTCCAATTCAATCCGACGAAGCCCTATAATTAATTCATAGCCACGGCCGTCGACCGGCCTCTCTGTGCCGGCTGAATTTGCATGGAAATACAATCAAGTCGTGAGTAATTAACCCTCACAAACGGGCTTCCCACAATACGGGATCTGTGACGGTCGATCACGGCGGATCAGTCGCTGTCCGTCTCGCTGTGTTTAGGCTAGTAATAGTATTACTAGATTGAACCTAGGAAGGTTTTGAATTTCAAAACTGCATATCTTTTTATATCATCAGATTGATGTATTTCCTCGCATTAAAATGGATTAATATCCGAATTTTGTTTCAGGTATCATTACATAACATAGTTCATCAAGTATTTTCAAAAACATGTGATCAATAAAAATGATCTCATGCTGCAAAATCATAAGAACTATTCTTGTCACTTTGAACAAAAAATTAATCATAGCACTCGTTATCTGTTCAAAGTTAACTCTTCTATCAATTTTGAACGACAACTTGTCACAATAACTTCAAGAATTGATAAACAAAACACTTGGCATTTTGACAGGCTTGGTTGGTGTTCATCAGTCACAGAGTGATGAATAACTAACGTGGGCAAAGAAAGAATGTTTGATTACGGTGTTGAGATTAGAGGCAAATTAAACCATTGAAATAATGGCATTCCTTGAAATGAAACTTCCATTTAGGCCTACTATAAATTATTGTTTTCACTAAGACTGAGAGCTGCAGTCTCATTCGATAATATTAGGCTGAAATAAAACCACGAAAGTGATCAGGACAGAAATGTTAGCGCTTTGAAATTTAATTTAATAAACTTAAGACCGAAATTGTAAACTGTTTTTGCTTCCACGTCTTCGTTTCTGGAGATGAAACACAATTCAATTAGCCGTCCAACTTACAGATAATGAAATATACAAACAATTGGTGCTGACAAATATATTGCAGTGAAAGCCAAATTTACAAATTTCTGGAAAAGCAGGAGATCCTTACACTTGTATAGTAAGACGGATCAATTTTAAGACTATTTTACAAGAATACAAAATACATACCGTAGTTGGCAAAGGGTCCAACGGCTGCAGATATTCCGTATGCATAAGCGGTCTTGTAGCTAACATGATGACGGTGAAATTCTCACAACCTAACGGTACAAATACGAGGCTGTAAAACGCACTAGTTGTAGAACACGAGTGTAAATTGAGCACAACACGATGCTTTCGCTGTCAGTGTTTGGTTGAGAATGACGAAGCGCTGGCAGTCTGCAGGCAATCAAACATGTTCATCGTAGCTTCGTGAGTGGTTTGAAGCCGCGCAGGCCTGCCCGCTCTCTGTGTGCCGCCCCTCCAGACAACACACAAAAACACAAATTCGCCGACAACACTTCAAGTCAAACATTGAATTTACAACTGAGGATGAAGGGAATCTACCGCCAGCCAATCACGACGCGCGCGCTGCGGCATAGCGGTCGTTGATTGGTTGACTGCATAGCGTAGCTGTCACTCGCTCAGAATGATTGATACCCGATAGTGTCATTTGAGAATGGCCAGCCAATCACCGCGCCCGATCTAAATGCGCTTTGGCGTACAGCCAGTCGTGCGCGCTAGACTGTAATCAATCAACTTAGTGTCAGACTTGTCAATTTTGTCTGATTCATGTCAGCTTTTTGTTGTTGATAACGTGGCTCGAGTAATTTGAAAAACGGCTTTTGAAAAGGGCAATGATTCTGGGAGATAAATCGTTCCAATAATCGCAATTACTGTGTGACAACAAAGAGTCCCGCGTCGGGGCTGAATGACATACGGGGTATGTTCCCAGCAATGGACGTGGCAACAGCGTTTTGCCAGACACGTTTTGGCGAAGGCCGGGCTGTTTTTTTGTACGACCGGGGTTTGTTGGTTGGAGCAGAGGGGCATTGACTGAACCCGGGCGGAGGACTTCAAAGGCCTGTACAGCGTGAGGAGATTTTTATCCCTTATCAATCAATCAATGGCAGCGCAAGCTGGGGTGTTCTAGATTGACACTTGGCTAGCGAGTGACAGGGCCTGCTGACTGATAGTGGGGTAACGTCGGTCTCATCAAAGCATGTGGCTGAGATCTTGAACGTTATCGCCACTGCGATTGTTGTGTTGATGGTACTGTACTAATGCTCTCTCAGTCATGGCTGTACTAACTCACAGGTACTCACACTCGCCCAACGTATTTACAACACCGGTTTTCTATTTCTACCCAACCGTGATCTAACCAACATGGCGGACATTGTAAAAATCACTCTTCATTATATTCCCCGCGCTAATGTACACCCTTTACTTCGTTCACACATTCCCGGGGACGGCGGCAATTGTCCCTTGATCAGACGTATACTTTTCGTAAATATTATTATCGGGGTTACGAGATTTTTTTCCCTGCCCCCGAGCGGGTGCTTTGTGCAGCCTTGTTTGGTAAGGAAATTGACTTAAATTACAGGCTGATTAAAGCCAGTCAATCGCTTTCTTTGTTGGGAGTGGAAGCGCAGAAGCGTGTTTCGGGAAGTTCTTGTGGCGGTGGTGGAAAAAGGGGAAGAAAGGGCGAAGGATTCAATCGCGTCGGGGCCCGTTTGAACCCGAGATCGTTTATCAAGCGGCAATAGGGAAAAATAAACTCTATTCTTACGGCTAGGGTTGAGTATAAAGCAGTCGTCTCTAGCGGCCACAAACCAGTGACAGCCGGCCCCACTGGAATAATGACCATCAATAATGAGCGGTGCGGAAGTTTTGCTTGGAATAAATTTTTGACGTGGTCGTTTGATCTGGGCGATTTTTTTCCCCCCCGTTGTTCAAATAATACAAATCACAAATAGTGCAGATCAAGGTCTGTAGAACATTCGATTAAACTTAGAACTGATAAGATCGACTGACGGGAAATGTTCAATATAATTCGATTAGCCGGTCCGTTTTTGTAGAAGGTTTAACGATGTGTGCAAAGGGAATTCACTGATAGATCTTTGTCGGACCTTTTGTGACTTTATGGATTGAATTTACTCGCAAAGCCTTGGTAGTACCGGGGAGCTTCAACGGCTCTGCCGATCAAAGTTTAACGTGTTACATTAAAGACTGGATGGGCAATGTTATTGGGTTTTTTGCGAAGGTCAGGAAAAGTAATTGACGCATAGCCGACATGTGAAGATGTAGCAGGCATCTTTAAGATTTTACTCCATAATTTTTTTTTTTTAGCAAACTCCGTAGATGGAGATCCCTTGCATGGCGCAGTACGCTCGCCCGGCAGCCCAATCAGTGTAGAACCTAAGCACTACCCTTGCAGCCGGGTCGGCAAGACCACAAACGACTTTCGCTTGCTGTTTTTTGCCAGCAGCATTTGACGAGGTCGCCGCGGTGCTCAATCCCACAGCTGGCCCATAGATTACTACCTTCCCACTCATGGATTCGGTTTCCCTCTAATTGGTTTGCAACAAGGTCCGGAGAGCACGCCGGGGCAGGGCCTGAGCAGGCTGCCGGGGACAGGCGATGTGCGCCCGGTACGGAGACCCGCATGAAGGCTCGGTGGGACACTCCCCGTCGCGGACAACATCAAAAGCTACCAACCTGCCTGGTCTTTCGTTTCTTATTTGTCAAAGTTGGACGGTGCTGGATCATATTGCGGCACTTTACATCTTAAGAACTGCCATTCATCAGGAGGGCATGGAAGCAAAGACCGCCTGGGTGTGAGTGTTGGACTAGCTCTACAATCCTAGCGAATGGGTAGGCCTACTGTTCAAGATAAATAGGTCTATACATATTGTGTTTAGTCTTCTCAGTGCTGACACTGAATTTTATTTAGTCGTATTTTAACTTCGTTATCAACCTTGACACCATCATCCCCGTTTGTTTATCCTTAAACCCACTTTGAAGAAAGATGTTCAGTATTTCATACAATAAAACCAGTGTATTTTTACCCGAGTCCAAATCAAATCAACTCAAAAACCTGAGTGATGCTTTCAACAACAAACATTAATATCAAGCGTTGATTAAATTTGAATAATATCATGTGAATTGTACAACATAAAATTATCTCAAAATCACAAATTTATTCAATGTAATCCAAAAAGGGCTTCAGACATAATTACAGAAGACGTGTTTGGGTTTTTTTGCACCGGTTAATACAAACATTATTTCAATTCAAGAAGGCATTAATATTGCTCTGATCAAATTTTTGCCTTTTCAAGTTGCATTTACTTAGGCAAGACAATATTTAATTTTAAAATGATATCAAACGAAATCGGTTATAAATTATGTTTAAGTTGCTTTTACTCATTTGTGAGCTAGCTCTCCCCTCCTCCCAAAAAAAAATCTGAGAAAAAAAACCATTCACCAACAACCTTCCCGATCCCACGCATCGTCAAATCTGCACTTTTTCTCATTCATTTTCACATACTTGAAATAAATATGTTTTTAGTTTTCCGGTTGTCAAATTTAATAAAGGTATTGCCGTACGCCATGCATAATAATATGTGAACTTCGCTGTACTTTCTGGCATAAAGCACTGAATTGTCTAGGCCTTGCAATGTACATTCCAATTACGCGTTGATCAGAATTTTCTTTGTACGAAAGTACCATATTATTGTGGTGGGGAGGTGGGGTGAGTCCCAGCGCTGTGGTTTATATCAACACTGGCCCTCGTTATCAGTAAGATCTGTCGGGGGGCAAGGGTTGACTTTATCATAGAGCTCCTTACAAATTATTAACCTAGTAATAATATGCACGGCGATGAGATTGACATTAGAGGGCGCCCTTGCAATCAGGCGCTGTGAATCACGGGTGCTTACTGCAAGCAGTGCAGGCAGACCTTTTCAATAATGATGCATGTACTGTAAGCCCCAATGTTTATGCTGAAGGTTTCAACTGCTTTGTGTGGCATTTCAAACCTGATAAGCTGAAAAATACCTAATATCGTTGTTATGTTTTCTGTAGCAGTACTGCTGGTTTGGGTCTATAGTCTAATATTGTTTTAAGAGAGCAGTGTAATCAACTTAAGTGACTGTTTTTCTGAAACGGTCCAATCGTGTAGATCCAATTAACCCAATATTGAAAGTAATACCCCACCACCGAAAAAAAAATGAATGGTCTGTGCATGACAACGTGAACTCAAAGCATGCATCTTCAATAAGGTCACCATCATAAGATTGTAACATCTGTTTTGGAGAATATGAAATTCTAAGACGAAGACCCTTTATGAAGATTAAGACTCTCCCTAAATCCTCTCGTCGTGGGAGGCCCAGACCAAGGAGCAACGGCCCGTGACAAGAAGAGGAAAGACCGCTCAAAAGGGTTGAGCTGCCAGCAGAGTAGACAATCCCGATTCACGGCCGCTTCTTCGCCCGCCAAAATTAACGTCGCCATTTTGGAAAAAAGAAAGCTTGGAAGAATGATGATTGATGTAGCATGGCAGTCGAAGGTCGTCTTATATAGCATTTGATCTAGCTCAGGATGATGAATTTTAAGTCTACTTGTATTTTGTCGGCATGTTTCCGCGCTGATGTCGATGAAATTCTGTGATAAATTGGTCGGTTGGCCCGGCCTGGCTTCCGCCTGATTCCAGCCGCAGACAACGCACGGCGTGTATCAAGAGTTGGTGATTGTTACACGGAGGGGGGGGGGGGGTTGTAAAATGCTAAGCTGGGTTTCACTGTTACGCATATTCTAAGTGGACAATATTAAGCACGAGTTATTAAGGCTGTGGTTGGGTTCAGACCATTTACATGTGATTATATAGTTTGGGAGGTTTGATCCACAGAGAATTGAAAATAATTGTAAATATGAAGTGCTCGTCTGAGCGAATCACCCCCGCTAGAGCCAGTGGTGTGGTCCTGTCAAACTCAGGCGTCCCATGGCCTGGCAGCTCCGATCACCGCGGGGTGGTAAGTTGTTTTGTTGATGTGGCGTTTCTGTCGAAGCGAGCCGCCGTCGTGTGATGTCCACCGCCGTCATCTCGCAATTAAATCCCCATCACTCGTTAAGTAAATCAACAGCGTGAGGCCAACGATGTCACGGGGGTGCTGTAAAGCTCGTTCGAGGACCCCAGCTCCCTGCATTAGGCTCCCCACGCCCAATCTATTTTTCTCACTTTATTTGGGTATAATAAGCCAGGACTAATGCAAGTTGACAGGCCCAGTGTTGGCTTTGTCCACCTCGACCCTCTGTGTTACACCGCCGGAGGTTTAAGCCAGTTTGCACCCCGAGAAACTGGCCATTGTTGTGGAATTACAAAGACCGCGCGTAAGACGACCACAATGGGTCTCCGTGCTCCGGACAACCCTGTGGTCAGAGGCCCTGTCCACGCTGAATGAAAGCTCATGATGGGCCATAAAGAGAGACGTTGACGGGCTCTGACATCCTTTGAGGTTTTCAAGGAGCCGAGTTTATTACTTGAGTCACAGCAAAGACCAAGTACTCGAGATAGTGAGGGGTCATTAATGGGCATATACAGCTGAGTTGCCGGGTCCCCCCCCCCCCCCTTAAAAAAATTGACGGAAGAAATGCGAGGTTTCTTTCAAGGGCCTATTTCTGGAGGTTACTTTACAAAGCAGTTCTTCTCTGTCAATAACAAAATGATTGACAAGCTTAGAGAGTGACTAAATTATAACCATCGATGATGATGCCTTTGTTAACTCACAATCACTTTGATTTGATTGACATGGCCAGAACACTATTTGTCATAACTTGAAACTCTTTATGATATCTTGACCTGTCTCATAATATGATATAAATATGTCCACTTTGAAGACCTTCAGAGTCGGGAGATTTGAATATTCTTTCCTGCCTGAAGCCCCCCCCCCCCTTCACATACAGTTGGATGAATAATATACTATTAATTTTGATTGGCGTGCTTGTTTAGCTTATGACTTAGTAATGAATTATTTTCTTGGTGCTAGGTAATTTGCTCCAATATCTCATAGTTAGAGATATTGCAGTCATAGATAGAAAGCAGAAACAACATTGAAGCAAGTATATGCTACGTGTCTTGTTAAAATATGAATACTTTCAAGGACAACAATGTCAAAGACCATGCAGTGTATCCACACACGTGATGGGACCCAACATGAACTAGCAAACCTGTGCAAATTGAAGCTCAATCAGTCATTGGAATCACGGAGAAAAAAGGTGAAGAAACATTAGCTGTTTTCACTGTTTTAAAAACATTTGAGTTTTGGACTTGCAAGATCAAAACTATAAATTGTTTTACTCATTTCTCAAAAAAACTATTAACATTTCAAGCAATTTTAAAGGGAGGTTCCCACCATGACTATCTTTATACCATTTATGTTGTGTGGAAATCTGTGAACATTTATACATGTACCCTTACCAATGTTATGCACACCCTTTAAGGCATGTTTCTGTCGAGCTAATTTCAGATTCAATTTGAGCACAATGTTTGAGTGTAATCGTACACCATCAACCATTTCCTGATCATTTTACCACAAATTGACTACGAACCCTAAAAAACTTCAGATTGTTTTACATTTTTATATGGGTTTCTCATGCCCCCTTTCTCTGCATTCAGTGCACATCACTCAATATTTCCTGGGTCATTGAAGCAGTACAGGGTACGCAGTTATATCAACTCCATCATTGCTTATAAACTCCACCGAAATTGATTCACTCAGCCCTCCTGATAAGCCCCCGGAAAACCCCCACATATCACAGGAAGAACCAGGCCTATGCTCTCACCACCTCGCACGGTGTTCACCATGCAGGAAAACACTGAACGTAACCACCGCTCTCACATGAACTGTTCCATTTACTACAAATGGCTGACGACATAGGGGTGTCTTTTGGGAGCGTTCTCCCCTTCAACGGCTCCACAAGAAGCCGGGAATCTCGACTTATCGTAATGAAGTTGTTGCTGCAATTGAGTTGTAAACATCCGTCTGAAGTTACCGTGTTGAAACCAAAAAGAAAGGTCGCCTTGTCCTGTTACATTAAGTGTGAAAATAAACGGAGAATAGATTAATTCATTTTCTTCATAATTAATGTTGAAAACTGGTTTGCCACTGTGAGGTTGACCTTTGGTCAATGTACAACCACGGGTAATCAAAACATTACTTTCAAACTATGAAATTTCACCACAATTTTTATATTAATGAAGAAATACTAAGTGAAGGTCTAATCACAAACTGAATTTTGTTTACCAATATGTTTGCACATTAATCTAAAATAGTAAAGGGAGTCACATTGTGACATGACCTTTATCTACACATTAGTAAAACGAACTGTTATTATTGAATTGGGTTTCTTCAAACAAACATAATTTTGTTCATCAATATTTCACATCATTTAAACAAATTGTGAAATGGTGAACCAGTCTGATGTGACATTTCCTTTATCCACACATAAGTAACAATTTGCACTCTTGTCTGTGATCTGAGTTTCTACCAACATTGGTCTACACTTAACACAAACAGAACTTTGTTCGAAATAATCACTAAATACAAATTGTAAGATGGAGACCCAAGTCTCACGTGACCTGACCTTTATCCATCCACAAGAACTTTGTACTCCTGTCTTTGAACTGGGTTTTCACCAACATGGGTCTACGCTAAACACAAGTAAAACTAAGAAGTAACTATAACTATAAATGTAAATAGTAGTGAACTTGCGGGTACAACCATGTGTATAATCTCTTTTGGGAGGAGTGTTGGCTCTGAAAAGAGCCGGTTTGGTCTCGACGTTTCGAACAGTATACTCTGCTGTCGAGACCAAACCGGCTCTTTTCAGAGCCAACACTCCTCCCAAAAGAGATTATACACATGGTTGTACCCGCAAGTTCACTATTTACATTTATAGTTATAGTTACTTCTTACTTTCAACACCATGCAAAGCTTCAAACACCACTTACAAGTAAAACTGTACACTCTTGTCTTTGATCTGCATGTGTTTCTTCCAATATTGGTCTACACTAAACACAAACAGAACTAGATTTTATCAATATTTCACATTACTTAAAACAAATTGTGAAATGGAGACCCCAGTCTTACGTTACCTTTATCCACACACAAGTAAAACTTCGCACTCATGTCTTTTATTTAAGATTCTTCCAACATTGCTCTACACGAAACACAACAAGAACTTTGTTAATCAATATTTCACAACACTATGGTGAAATGGAGACCCCCAGTCTGACGTGACCTTTATCCACACAAAAGTGAAACCTCAAACTTTTGTCTGTTATCTTTTTTCTTCCTACATGGGGTCTGGCCAAGTAACACTTTTTTGTCACATCACAGACAGCGGTCACTCACTTATTAAATCAAACCGGCGCTTATTAGCCGCGCATCATGAATTAAGTGAATTTTACTTCCACTGCTAAAAGCAAAACATGCCGAGCAAAAACCCGAGCTTCCCAGGAGCTATCCGTCTAAACCCAGCTCCCAATCGCCTTGTTTGGTTTGCAGGCTCAAACCACCACGGTTGAATGGCACGTCAATCTAATAGTAACCTAGACACCGTATGCCGGCACCACAAAGGGAGTCCCTCGGATTAACTATATGGAGGTAAATATGGTGTAATCGGTCAGCACCCCCAGACCAGTAGGCACTGAATGACGGCCATAGCTCTTACTAATTGCTCAGTGCTCGGGCTAATTAATTAAATACAGCATTGTCAACTTTGGAGACAAACGTGCACTGGGTGTTATGAGCCCGATCTTCAGTTCTAAGCTGTGGTATTGTGAGTGATACAGCACAATGTTGTCAAGCCGCAGTGTTTGAGGGTAAAAACACGTATCGTCAGACGGTTACGTGGTGACGACAAAGTACTACCCCGGGGAACCCTATCTACACCCTCCAGTGTACCTTAATCTAACCTCCAAGCCTCGCAATCACAATAGACGGTCTCCTTTACGTTTCACTAGTGCAATCTCGTCACTATTCTCTGGAGCTAGCTCGAGATTAATTGGTGTTGCTTTCTTGGCTTTCTGCTTTGGGACCATAAGAAAGGAGTTGTGTTTTATGGAGTTACAACTGTTGGACCATCGTGCAAAAAAAGGATGCAACTTAAACAAAACTGCAGACATTGAGGTTTTTTTCAAAAAGGTTGACAATTGATATAAGCAGAATGTCACAAGGGGTTGCGAAGATAAAAAGTTAGAATCTTTACAATTTCAGAATTTATGCCTGATTGCAGTAAGCCATGCAATCCGTTCTGGATAGTAAGGGATGTATGGGCAATTGAGTGATTTAATACTGTCATGGGTTTATTCACAGAATATGCCTAGGAATATGGGCCGTTAAAGGGAGGGTATTACCTTTGGTAATTACTTTTTTTTAAATTGAGAAACAATTCCCTTCAAAGCTGTGTGGTTTTTAGAGAGAGGGATTCAAAAAACATTTTAATCTTAGAAACGCTTCTTAGATTGCGTATTCCACTTGAATCGTTCTTCCTGCGTGGACATAACTGCTCCAGATTTTCGGCAACATCTCAAAAAACACTACCACCTTTTGAAATTAAATTTTCACATACAGGATACTTTTATAATATAATTATAATTTTTATCTGCAATTAAAAAGGAATAAAACAATCGAACATTTCCAAAAACCAAAGGGTTTGCCTTTGAAACTATATGCAAAATATTTTATAATATTTCTAGACATTTTGTTATTCATTTTTAGGAGCAGTACTGAGTGGATACGTAACCAGAGGAGCAGTACTGAGTGGATACGTAACCAGATCTTACTACAATGTATTTTTGCAGCCACAGTACTTATTGGCGAACCTTTTCAAGTTCTCTTTATGTTTGGTTATTAGCAAGACTTGCACTTTTGTTGCTTTGGAGTTTATTCGGTGACAGTGACCGCTCCGAAATCCCCTAAATCTGAACTCCCTCGCTCATCATCATCATCATCATCATCTTCATCCATCATCGATGCGGCATCTTAATCACATCTTGGCAATCTCCACCCTCCAATCAACGTCACGCAGATGTACAAACATCTACCTTCCAACTCCTTCGCTTTTTCTCAAGATCTCCGGGCTCTTTCTTGGTTCATTTTGGTTCCCTCTTTCACCGTGAGGCCTAAGACAATACGTTGTTTCCAATACTCTCCTTGTCAACACCCTTCAGCCCCGGCTTGTGTTGATGTAGGAACGGTCTTTGCCCTCCCATTGGGAGGAGGTGAGGACTGGAGTTAGGCGACTTTTGGCGGTGTGGCTTTCAAAGAGAAACCTCAGATTTCTTTGTGAGTGCATGAGGGTGGCCTGCTGACGTTGGTCCTCGTGGTTGGTCCTGCGTGATGGCGTAAGGAATGACAGACAACTTTCGTGCACGAAATTGCAGAACGTCCTGATTTGGGGTCAATTTTTTAGGAACGATTGAAAAATTGATTGAGATATCCAATAATCTATTCTGGAAATTCCCAACCTTTTAATCGTAGCATAACAAACGCAAAAGGAGTATTTGGTATTTGGATATCAAAACAACACAATGATAAGTCAATATTTCGCTTTAGAATAGTCACTGTGGTATACAAAGTTCTGTGTCAAAAAGCATTCAGTGTAGCTGGACCAAAGATTTGAAACAACCTTCCTCTTGTCATGTATAGGGAATCTTTACTCTTTTTCTTAAGGCTCATCTATTCTCTCGTTAATTTATTTTATGTGCGCTAGATCTTGATGGCTTAGCGCATAACTTCTTCTTTTTTTGTTATGTTATAAGATAAGATAAAAACTTTATTATCCCACACTGGGGAAATTAAAACTGGCCTTGATTTAAACAGAACAGACAAAACACTAAAAATTGTTATGCAAGGTTATTAAATATGAGGGTTATTTTTTGCCCAAGATTGACAGCTACAAGCCGTTAATTGATTATATACTGACAATTTGGTATCCTGCAGTTTGTTTTAATCTCTCGCCAGCAAGCACTGCACAGGAATGCTATCACGTTATGTTTATTATTTAACTTTCACCACAGATCCGTGAAAGTCGAAAATCAGTTACATCCATGATGACATTTCACCTTTAAGGGGAACAAAGGTCAACAATAAAGGGGACTTGACGAAAGAACAAAACAATCCCACCTCATTCTGCGCTAATAATAAAAACATGATTGATGAACAATTTTGGATTGGGTCGGTCGGTCATTCAACCTTAGGTTCATTTACTCGATATGCGACGCCAACTTTTCAATCATTGAGTTTTACGATAAATCTTCACTGAGCATGCCGACCATAAATCCCATGCCGCTCGGTGTGATCTGCCTCAGCATCAAGACAATTTAAAAACTGGCAAAAATAGGCCTGGTGGGTCTTGTGATGCTAAATCCGGCTAGAAGATGCGATAAGTCGATGTTTTCGTCGCAAATTTCTTCTTAGACGGTGCCCGTGGTGGCGTGAGTGTAGTCCTAGGTGACATTAAACTTGCATGGAGACAATTACGGTACCTGGGTCGTTTTGTTTGACGCACTTGATCTTTTAACTATTCTTGGCTCAGAGTTGTACTTTTTTGGAAAAAAAGCTTTGATCGTTGTCAGTGAGGATTGCAAATGTCTTCGAATTGTAGTACTGTAATGCGGGTCCAAGAATTATTGTGTAGAACTAGAAGCAACAGTGGTGGAAAGTTTTGGGTACGTGTCTTTCGTGGTTGTATCTCCAATGCGAACAGTAATGGGATCCACATGGTTGAGCTTTCTTCTATTTATGTGGTCATCAACTTCTTAAGGATACAATTCATCCCTGTTGTGTTACTTATAAGCATGTTCTTAACTTAAACACCATAATATGTCGTGCTTGATAACAAAATCATTGACATAATTCGCAAGTTGAAATTCAAATATTAATATTGTTTATTGATAATACAGTCCATCTTGCCCACTATATAGCGCTACTGTTCAGATAAGTATGCCAGCGAAACCCGTAGTACCAACGACCTTGTTGATGGGTTGGGTAAATTTGGTGGCAGTCGGGAAAATCCATTTCATTTTATCTTCTTCTTTTTTTTCATCTCGCTATCAACAACATGCTCAACGCTCCTAAGCCTTTCATGTTCGCCATTTTAAGTACCTAACCACTCCGTCAATAGTTCCCAACTAGTTGCGTTGATTGAGAAGCACGGGGTCGGTGTACGCGGGTTCCTCTGTGTTGTACCGCGTCGTCACTCACCACCGTACCGGGGCTTGTCAAGCATAGGGCCCCGTCGGTCGAGGAGCAGGAGGGCCTGGTAAAGCGGTGATGTTTTGAAGGGGGGGGGGGGGGGGGATTTGCCGACAGTTTACGCTATGGTTCTGATGGAGAGGTTTTTAGGATGCGGGGATGAGTGATTGCGTAGGGACCCAGAGGGCGGGCTGTACGTGTTTTGTGACTGATTTGGTTTCATTTCGCAGCTTGTAGGCTTGTCATTGTCCCGGTGTTGTGAGAGCAATTTTCCCATAAGTGAAGGTAGGCGCTGCGGATGTTTGTATCACGAACGTCTTGCTGCCAAGGTTTTTTTGTGGACAGAGTTTCATTGACTTTTTACCCAATTTGAAATTGACGTATGACGTCATTCCAAGTGTTCCGTTTGTCATGCAGACTTGTTCTGAGACTTAACACAGCTCCCCCCTCTCTCTCTCTATGTATAATTTAGGACAATACGGTTATAATCATGTGGTTTTCTGTATAATTTGCGTGTCTGTAAAGTAATATTTTCGACTTTGGGGCTATAAATTGTCTTAGAATATAAAACGACTCATTATCCCGATTACTTCTTTCTTTTGGAAATTCACTCGGTTATTTTGTAACAAACGCGAACACTGTACGAATAGATTGTCTTTAAAACTTAAAAGGTTAATTTTTTGTTGCTGTGTGTGGCCTTATCTCGAGGTAAAAACAAAATCACAAATCTGTCCGTATTAGAAGTATTTTCACCCAACATTAACATTGATATACACTTTTCTTTTAATTCACGTGCCAGAAGACCTACCGTTGGACCATAGAGCAAGGACTGTCCTTGCTCTATGGTTGGACTGACTGCATTAAAGAAAATATGACTTCTGTTCCAAAAGCGGCACTAACATCGCGAACAAATCATTTATGAGACAGATTTACGGGCTCGATTTACGAGGAGCTCTGTCCGGACAATTATTGTGCTTCCCGCGCGCGGGAACAAATCTTCGTTAAAACGTCTGCTTGACCTCGGGTCACGGGGAGAAATATGGCTCCCAGCATAATAAACGGGACGTGGTGAGTTAATGAGAATATCGCTTAATGTCGTATCGCTATACTCTGGGGATTTCAGGAGAGTGTGAACCAAAAACACTCACAGTCAGTATTTTTTTTTAAGCCATCTGAGATTGTGCTATAAACTTCATACCGGTACTGGAACAATTGTGATTTCTAGTACCGTATTTGCTTTCATATTAATAATAATTAGAGTAATTTTTTTATATAGGCCTAGCCGCCTAGCGCTTTTAATCAATACGGACGTCTCAAAACGTTTTTTGTTTTTTCCCCGTTTTTTAAACGTGTATGCTATCTCTTCAAAATTTTACACAGACTTTTGTTGTTGTAGGCCCTATTATAAATATTCTTAAATAGCCCATAGTACGTCTTTCTTGTTATCCAGGATTTAAGTGGTTGGTTCCAAACCAAACATGAATAATAATAGTCAGGCCCTGTTTTAGTGTATGTACTACTGCACTCGAACGTCTGGGATACACGTTGTTTAGTTAGATCTTCGATCTCTTGTAATAGCTTAAACGCATCCATAAATTGTGTTTTTTCTACGGTTAGTTTTTTATTCAATAACGATCCTTTGGGTCCCTCTCAGCCTTAAAGCACATTTCCTTTAAAGGCAAAGTATACCTTTGGTTTTGGATCTGTTCGATGTTTGTACTCCTGTATAAATGTAAATATCTACAATAAAACTAACCTGTGGACATTTCAATTCAAAAGGTGGTCGCGTTTTTGAGATATTGCCGAACACTTCTGGAAGGTTCCGCCACGTAGGAAGAATAATCCGTGTTTGGATTTACTGAGAAACGTTTCATAATACATGTACGTTTCTCAGACTGACATTGTTTTTGAATCCCTTTCTCTAAAACCACATTTAGAAGGGAAACGTTTCCCAAAAATGTCACACATTATCAACAGCTGCAGTGCTTCTTACCATGTAAGTTTTTATGGTCATTCATTTTCGGAGTAATTAGCAAATGTATATCCTGCCTGTCATGCCAAAGTTTGATCATCTTAGAACATCTGTTGGGCTTTCTATACACTCTGCGTACAGAACACTCCCCTGAATTATCGATATGTCGACCAAATTGATATGTGATTCATTGTCGTCGTGTGCTCAAAGCATCGGGTAATACTCGGCGTAACTTTGATGGGATTTCTGCTCGATCAATCATTTAGAAATATCAGAACTAGCTCTGATCCTATCATATAGAAGAAGGATTTATCATCGTTCTTGCTCTTGTCGCGATTCGGCCGGGAATAAAATACACAGTGCATGAGTTGATCCTCTTGTATACAAACATCAATATAATATGATTGCTAGAAGCAGAACAGCGACGGGGAATTTTGTTCATATGAAAAGGGAACCATGATTTGCACTGAGGAACCAGTCCTTTGAATTCATTGAACCACTTTGTATTTGATAATATCATATTTTGAACGCGTTAAGGGTAATGTAAGTAATGATTTTATGATTCGTCGTACGGCTGCCATCTTCAAGATTGCAGTGAATCACTTTCTCAATAGTGCTGCCTTGCAATGTTCGTCTCAGCAATCGCAAATCAACTATAAATCAAGTATTGCATTTTGTTTAAAAGCACCATGTGTCACATTGGTAATTGTCAAAGACCAGTATCCACACTTGATGTGACCCATGAAATAACATGAAATAACATGAAATAACAAACCTGTGAAAGTTTAAGCTCAATCGGTCATTGGAAACACTAGAAAAAGGGTGCAAAACAGCAAACAAATAATAATAATAATTCGCTGTTTTCAAACATGAGCTTTGGGCTTGAAGAACTAATTGTTTTACTAATTTTTCGAAAAACTATTGCATTTCAAGCAAAAATATTTTAAAGGGGGTTTCCCACCATGACCAACTTTATACCACGTAAGTTGTGTAACATTTTAACATTACTTATACCAATGCTATGCACACCCCTAAAGCGAATGGTATGTAATGACTGTATTGGGCTGTAATAAGGTTGCCCTTTACAATGTTCTGTGATGAAAACGTTCCAAATTATATCTGTTGTTTATTACTTAGATATGAAAAAAAAAAAAATCTGACACGAAGCAATCCAGAGGAGGAAACCGATGCTGTACCCTGTTCTCATTCTAAAGGCATAAACATGAGTTATTTGGGGCACAGACTATGCCTCTTTCGTATGTCTTACCGTTGATGGCGCTGTTTGACACACGATCAAGAACGCTGTGCGATCAGTCTTTCAAAACTTCCCATTTGAGTTGTCCCCGATGTGCTCAATTAACTGCCCAGAATCCGGCCAGCCCAATATATTCCACAATTTCTCCCGCCCTCGTATGAAACGAAGCGTAGTATATACATGCACTGTTCTAATTTGCCACACAAGATTCTGATTCCATAAATTTTATTTTTCTTTCCTTTTTTCTTGAAGGCTATACTTTCAGATCCTGTGGAGGCGCCAGCTTTCTTGGGCGGGTTGAAGGTAAAGAAGCGATGACTCACAAGGCAACATGTTTCGGGGCGGTTGTCAAAACGGGAGCCTTCTTACGTTGAGTTATTTTAATCACCAATTGTTCCCGACATTGGTAAATCAAAAACGTCTCATGTTTGTCTTGTATATAATTTCTCTTATTAATACTTCTTGATAATGATAATTTAAAAAGTCTTATGATATAGGATTATCACTGAGGAATGCATGAAGACAATATCTGATTAATTGAACAACAAATCGATAAATGTTCACATCATAATCAGACCCGAGTATGTTACTGCTGACACGTTTTAAACAACTTCTAATTGTTGTTGGTTAAAGACAATGTACAACAATTGGTAATTGTCAAAGACCAGTATCCACACTTGAGTGACCCAACATATACACGAAATAACAAACCTGTGAAAGTCTAAGCTAAATCGGTCCTCGGAGTCATGAGAAAACAGTGACAAAAACCATTACATATTCTCACTGTTTTCAAACATTGGATTTTATCACCAGTGATAAAGACTCAATGTTGTACTCATTTCCTAAAAACTATGGCATTTCCAGCAAAACTATTTCAAGGGAAGTTTTCCACCGTGACCATCTTTATACCATGTAAGTTATGTGCAAATCTGTGAATATTATTTTCAATCTTACCAATGTTGCACACACCCTTCAAGAGCACTCTTTTTGATCACACATCGGTTAAAGGGTAAATACTTCATTTTCACAGGATTGTTTATCACTGTTGCATACACACATTCTTAAAAATTCATCCACGTGGAGACTTATATTGTTCAATCCTTTGTCCCTGTACACCCTCACATAGAATTTGTTCCAAAAATTTCTTGTAGAGCACCCAAATTGTTTATAGAAGTCCTCGATTGGGACGTTTTATTTAAATTCCCTTGTTTGTTTAGTCCTCGGTCTCCATAAGGTACCGAATATCACGTCACCAGCATCGCCATTTTCGAAACTACTCGAAGGCAATTATAAATAGATCACCTCCTCCACCGACAATTAGTGGAAGATGACCTCATGGCGTCTTAACACAACTACGTGACTTGGTGATAATCTCACGTGGTTTCAATTGAGTGAATAGAGCGCCGGTAACCACCCCCCCCCCCCCCCCCCCCCCGTCAACCGTGACTAGTCTGCCTATCCCGATTGCATGCATTAATGAAGGGACCACAGAGTCGAAGTGTTATCTTAATTCACTTCAGACAAGAACATTGATACCAGATGAGCTGCCATGCTCCGTCTAGTTTCTTGTCTTTCCGTCTTTGAGACCGCGGTTTTGGGAAAATTGGAATCGGTAATAAATCATGTCAGTTGTCTTTCGGAGGGTGGGGGGGGGGGGGGGGGGTAACATAAAATTGAAGGACGACAATAAAAGATTTGAACTAAGTGAGGTTGTGTTATAAATTAGTCATTTTCAACTAATTTTTACAGAATCCCGTTGGCATCTGTAGGTGATAATAATAATTACACAAAATTTGTAAAGTGCCATCTATCTATGACCAAATATTATCCGAAGTGCTGGAACAACACATTTAAGAAAAACATACATTTACAAGATACTATAGATAAGGAAAGTATACAGAGGATGTAATTAAGAGCACATCAAAGAGAGATTTGCACTCTACAAAAACAAATGGATAGATAGAGTCAGTCAAAAGCGATGCTGAACGAATGTGTTTTTAGCATGCTTTTGAAAATGTCCAGAGATTCTTTAGCTTGGATATTTTATGGCAGAGTTTGGGAGTGGACTGAAAAGGTACGATCGCCATGGGATGTGGTTATTTTTATGGACATTTGAAGAAGTGTTATTTGAATTGCCATCTGAATGGTCGTTATTGCTACACTTTCTTTTAACAATGATAGGAGATGTATTTAATAATAGCAACAGCAAGACAATAGCAAGACAAACTTCCACCACAGCATCATCTTCGTCTTCGTCATCATTTCTTGTCTAAGATGATCCTCGTCTTCATCCCTCATCACATCACCATAACACAACCCAATCTCATCCATCCTCCCTCAGCTCCCCCCCTACTTACGATTCATAATATCTGTCACACATTCCTCCTCCAATGTCATCATTCTCGAGAATTACAAGGTGTCAACAGATATTGCAAACACACGCTCTAATATGACATCTCTGCAGCGTGGAATTCAGACACATCGACGGTGGGCTCTTTCAAAAGAGATGACGGGGTGACTGTTAACATCGACGGCAAGGTTAACGCATATCAACGTGTGAGGAGACTCAAGTTCATCAACCCTTCAATTATCCTGTCATACGCTGTCCATGGGATGGTATAATTAACGGCAGATGGATGACAGCGGGGTAGTGTTGGGTTAACATGAATGACGGATGGTCGTTAAGGGAGGTTTACCTTGTTGGCTAAAAGTCTAGAAATTCATCCGCAATGATGACAACTTAAAGTGTGTTTAGTAGAGAAACTAATGTGCAAAGGAGCAGCTTTTGTTTCGGCGCGCGTGTTTCGGTTTAATATTTTTAAAAGGAAGTCGGAAACCTTTCTATCTCGCTGCCAAATTAGTAGAAGAAGTTTATACTTTCAATGAATATGTATTTCCACTTTCAATGAATATGTATTTCCACTTTCAATGAATATGTATTTCCACTTTCAATGAATATGTATTTCCACTTTCAATGAATATGTATTTCCACTTTCAATGAATATGTATTTCCACTTTCAATGAATATGTATTTCCACTTTCAATGAATATGTATTTCCACTTTCAATGAATATGTATTTCCACTTTCAATGAATATGTATTTCCACTTTCAATGAATATGTATTTCCACTTGACTGCTTCTCTGTTGCACCTGTATACATGTGTATGTGTGTTGTGATGTCATTTAGCCTTCGAGAAAGACTCTGCTAGGGTTGAAACGTCAGGTCATTAACTATTGTTTGTATTTATACCATAGGTCCTTTTGGTTGGTAAGCAGTTTGCGACAGCTATTTCTATTTTCTCACTTTCCATAAATGTTATCTTTTCTGTCAGATAGAAACATTGTTCCTCCTTCCTCCAACTCAAGATGGTCATGTGCCATCTGAGAATATTATGAAACAATCTCTTTAGCCTCGACAGTCATTTTGGTTGGTTTAAAACTTCACCGTCTACGGTGCTCAAATGGAACACACCTAATGTGTTACCGGGTTATGAATGTTTGATCCAAAGCTCCATTAAAAAATGATAGCGACAAGTCGTCGAGATGACCTTGTCCGTCTGAATTAAAATCACTAACTGTGCATGAGTGACTTTGGCAAATCCTCTTAGCGTGTGGATTCCTATGCGAACATATATTAATAACTGTACAGAAAGGCTTTGACTATAAAAAAAATTATAGCTGCACTGGTACCGGAACTGCTGGTGTAGCTTTGCTCTCTGTGAATTTAACGGGTTTGTATACCTTTGGTTATCACTTTTAAAATTAATGGCAATAAAAACTTATTGATCAGAAGCCTACAGCTTACGATAGTATAAAGCATTTTGAGTAACATTTCACTTCGAAGTAATGTGGTTATGTAAAAAGATAGCAGATTTTATGCCCCAAAGTTTGAATCTGAGAAACGTTTCTGTCAGAAACGTTTCTCAGATTGTGTATTCCCACTAGGGATTATTCTTCCTACGTGGACATATTTGCTCCGGTTTTTCGCCGATATCTCAAAAACGCGACAACCTTCTGAAATGAAATTTTCACAGGTATAGTTTTATTGCATATAATCTACATTTATTAGGCCAAGAGCATTAGCTTTAACCCGGATATAGCTCATAACAAGCTGATTTTTTCAGGATAGGTCCGGGAATGTGTCTAGAATGACATACTAAAAGTCCCCTAAAATCCCCCTGGAGCTCTTTCCGAAATCCAAGATGGCGTTCAAAATGGCCGCCATTTTCAAATCTCATCATACCTATGCAACCAGATATGCTGTAAAAACAAACAAAGTGTCGAATTATATGTTTTGAGGCACAAAAATCAGCTTGTTATGAGCTATATCCAGGTTTTGGCATATATGGTCTAATGCTCTTGGACTATGTATAGGATTGAAACAACCGAACGGTTCCAAAAACCAAAGGTATGCTTTGCCTTTAAAGGGTGTATAAAGCATTTTGATAAGACTTAAAGAGTTAAAATATGTTCACAGATTTGCACACAACTTACATGGTATAAAGATGGTCATGGTGGGAAACGGTGGGAAAGCTATAGTTTTTTAGAGATGCGTTACAATATTATTATTAGTTTTGATCTCACGATCTAAAACCCGTTGTTTGAAAAGAGTAAAAACGTACACGTTTTTTGCTTCATTGTTTTCTTGTGATTCCGATGACCGATTGAGCTTAAACTTTCACAGGTTTGTTGTTTTATGTATATGTTGGGGCACATAAAGTGTTGATTCTGGTCAATTACCAGTATTGTCCTTTCAGATGCCCGAGAAAGGCTTCTTGCCTGAAGCCTTTCTCATATTCAAATTTGTGGGTGGAAAATTACCTCTTTCTCTTACAGTACTTCAAAGGGATCGTTTCTAACAATGTTTTATAATATCAACAGCTTTCCATTGCTCTTTACCAAGTAACTTTTTATGGCCATTAATTTTTTGAATTTTTTACCAAAAAATTATACCCTCCCTTAAAAGGGTGCGTACAACATTGGTAATTGAAAACCCCCGTTATGTTTTAACTTGTTTTGTTTTCAAACATCGGATTTTATCCTGCAGGATAAAGACAACTGTTTTACTCATTTCCTAAAAACTATGGCATTTCAAGCAAAACTATTTCAAGGGAAGTTTTCCACCATGACCATCTTTATACCATGTAAGTTATGTGCCAATCTGTGAACATTTATATTTTAAATCTTACCAATGTTGTACTCACCCTTTAACCAAGATAATGTGTATAAAACTAGCATTGGAGTGTTCGCTAATAAACCAGTCTACGTCTGTGTGCAGTTTTGTCTGCTAATCAATATAATGTATTACATTACCGGTACCAATTTCGGTAAATGTTGCTTCTGATTTGAGTACAGTTTGAACCAGGTACGGCCGTCGAGGAAATTTCGGCAAAACTGACGAAGCATTTGCAAATGCATCAATAGCCAGCCATGTGGTACATATTACAGTTGAATTACACTGCATTACAGAGCGACTGATAACGTCTAATATAATTAAGTATTTGACGTCTTTTCCACGGTCCAGATCTAGAATGTTCACACTTTTAATTAAAGGTCAACTATCACGGGTTACTTAAGCATTTTGACCCTAAAGTTATTGGCTGTCATCTGGCATTGAATTAATTCAGCGAGATTATTAACAAAAATTTACTGGCTTCTAATTTGTATTGCAGAAAAAAAACCTAACGAAAGATCGGCTGGTCATATTGTCTTAATGTGTGAATTTATCTCTAACAATCAGGCAGGTGGATTTGACTTTTTGCCGACAATGAGGTACAAGATGAAAGCACGAAATTCCTTTCATTTATCACCAAGAAGTTGTTAAATTTATCCCCGCGTCGCCCCATCACCGTGATCGCACCGCAGATATCATCACCGAGGTCGGTAGCTCGTGGCGACTTGTGAAATTAAGTTGTAGCACCCCGACTGTCGGTTAGAGAAACGCCAGGGCATCGCCAGGCCTTGTTACGGATGTGACGAGGCAACGCGTTTTCCAACAAATTAAAAACTTTGTATCTTCGGCATGTCAAAGCTGCCGCTAATGTCACTACAGCTGCCCCCTACGCGATCGTTTCCTGGCTACCTTCGTTTAGGTCCTGCTAAATATCCCACCAAATACAATATGGCGGCAACATTTGCACAAATAATTAAGGGATTACAGCGCAGGGATGCTTGGCTGACAACTTCACACGTTTTACATCTCCTCCAGCTAATCGCCATGGAAACGGAGGGAGCCGTTGATTGGCGCCCAGAGCTTGTGACGTAATTATTCGTGATTAAAGACGGGCCGACAGATCCACTCGGGATATGACAAAATGAGAAAAATTGGAGGGAATAAAAAAATAAAAAAGAATCTCTACGGGTGTCGTGAAGTGTTATCACAAGAGTAACGAAAATCTTGGTTTGATTGGTACCATACGAAAATAACCAGCACTGGACGCCAGAGGGGGGAAAGAGCGAGCTTTGACAAACTTTGACACACTATCATTACCCTTGTCAGAAACTTGGAGCGAATGCAGTTGCTCCGTTAGATCAAGCCCTGTGGCTATGACATGATCAGTAGGAGTACACATGCTAATGACGTAAATGTCTTTGAGTTGATGTCTTGTGTACTCTCTTCTATGGTGGCTAGTGATGTCAACCAAATCTCGTATACATATAAACATAGCGATGCGTTGTCGGTTTTGTTGGCTCTCTGTCTGGGGAGAAATGGTGTACGTACAAAAACTGTCTGAAATATTTCTACCCTTACGCCGGTTTTCAATTATTGGAACACAATGGACCATTCGCTAAGAGTTTGCTATTGTATTCTAATGTATTATAATTTCTTCCTCTCCATGTTGTAACCGCATGTTGCAGCCTCTCTTTAACATAATTATGCTGTAAGCTAACCAGAACAAAATGAAGGACACGGTTACCATAGACATTCGAGCAGCACATCCCAAGAACATGATTCTTTCCCCTCTTCTCGCCACAATTCCCCCTTTCCGCCCAACCGCCCCGTGAGTCTCGTCATCACGTTTGGACTGCCAGGGTCGTTTGATGACTTGCCGAACTGACGTTGCAATTTCCTCCGGTCGTGGATCCAGTAATCCCCCCTGGATCCACACGGAGAGAACTCGCCGAGTCTTAATCACGCTGCCTCCATTTTGGTCATGTTCCCCGTGTGTGCAATTGCAATCGTGCGTGTTTATTCAAAAGAAAGAAAGCGGCCAGACTACTGCCGAGCCACGCTACATGGGTGTACAGTTCTTACCATTCTGACGAAGGATTGAATCACAATTGAATCAGATTTCACTTTGTTCAAAGAAACTTCAATACAAATCTGAATTCATATGGTTCCAATCACTGGAGTTTCAATCCAATCACAAACCATAGGCCTACTGGGTTTTGAATCTTACATCTTCGCAGGCGTGACTGTTTCCCTACAGTCACCCCGATGACAAGACTCTTATCAAGTTGAAATACCAAAACTCAAGCCTGTCCTCGGTGCTACAGTGCATTGCTTGCCTGTCCTACTCTTCCATCTTCCTTTTTGTATACTATCGACAGTACTTTTTTTATGTTATATTGATGTCAATTTGTCAACGCTGTGCAGTATCGCGGCTGATGCTCCGACCGCATGCTTTTGACAAGTCCATGGTGTGTTCGTGACTTGACGTACGGAGTGCGGAATTGGCAAAACATCAGTGTTTACCGTAGTCGTTACAAAATAATTATTCCTTCAACCCAAACATGGTTTTAAGAGATGATTTTGTTACAAAACTTCTCATATAAAAGAGTAGCCAATATTTTCTAGCGTGTAGTGTCCGAGGGTCTCAGAGCACCAGACTAAAGCTCGGGTGTTTCTGATCAACAGAGTGAGGGTTCTTGGCACTTGTCTCCTTGAGCAAGACACCATTATTACTTTGTAAAAGAACCCGGAACACTTACCACAGAAGGGTAGGGGTTAACCCCGGTGTTTCTGGTGGTTAATTACACAGCAAGCTCCCTTGTACAGGTGCGTGATCTACAGTTGTGATTACGTTTACTTTTGAGGAATCCTTGGTTTCATAACCAGAAATGTATAAAAACAATAATCAACATTTTAAAGCAAGGGCCTTCCCTAATGTTGTTTTCCACGCCGCCAAAAGTTATCGGACAACAGATATCTTCATAGAGATGTGAAACAGTCTTCAATTGAATATTATCAACTAATTATTATGTAACTCACTCGTTATGACATTATTATGACATTATTAACTTCATTTGTTGCTTTTATTACGTAATCGACAGTCAGATGATTTACATATCACATTTTGGCACAAACTATAGAGGGCGATATGTTCAATGAACTTAAAGAAATGTTCAGGAGTTACGGTGCAGACCATGTAACCTACTAATTCCAGGGCAATTTGTGGCAGACAAGAAACCACACTGGTCACTTGGGATATTTTATATGTTGTATCATAATGTCCGCATACTTCAAGAGTTATTTTAAAAACCAGACTGTGCCGACTGAAGGGCTCTTTCAGGTGTTGTTTGATGTATGAATCCTAGACTCATTTGCATTGCCAGGCAAAGGGATTGCGACCATCACTCAGTCTAAAAAGTCCGTGTCCGAATTAAGCGACTGCAGCTATGGCCGTTGGCGGTGTGGACGGAGATTCTGTCCCCCGGAGATTCTGTCCCCCCCCCCCCCCCCCCCCCATATGGAGAACTGTGTACAAACTGCTTTTGATAGCGCCCTCTTTTGAATCATCCCTCTCCAGCCCACGTTAATTTCTCATATGGGGGACAGAATCTACGGGGGACAGATTTCCCTATGACACCGGCAACAATTCGGCTGCAGCTCAGCCACTGCCGAAGCCATCCGACACGGCCGAAGTCCAAGTGGCGACAGTGGTTAACCAACCACTTTCCAAAGCCTTTGCTACCACACAGAACATAGTGTATACATGTACATTACTTGTACCTGTTCATGTACCCCTTGCATTGTGTATGTGTCGTGAAAGCAGGCTCTTTTCATAAACCACGATCATTGCCCCCACGGCCGTCCATACCCGTCCCTGGTGACCTGCCCGGTGAGCTGGCGGTGTGCAATGTGCCTTCTTACCCGTCGGCTTTCTCTCTGTTGTCGCCCGATCAGCCGATGATAAATATTGTGTTATGCCTGTCTTGCTGTGCGGATACCGACAGCTGAATGTCCCTGTCAGTCCCTCGAGCTGACTGGCTTGGGCTGGGGTGCTGGTAAGCTCAGCAAGTGTCAATTAAACATCGACATTGCTGGTGTCAACAAATTGTGAATATCAATGTTGATTTCTTATCGACTATTTGGTAGTGTTTCAAGATGGGACACAGTCATAGCCATAAGTCACTTCTGAGAAATGAGTAATTCTATAATTCACTACAACGTGATGGTCTGACTAAGTAGCTTTTCGTAAATATAATCATAAGGGACTGAAACTTCTACCATAGAGAAAGCTTTTACGATATCGCTGTTTTGTAGCTAATTTTTCACACGTCTTTAGTCCAAAGACAGTGTTTCATGGTTCAGAAAAAGTCAACCAATTATTTGGTAACAGAGAAGAGAAATAATGTCTTACAGTTGCACAGGGAACGAAAGAATGAACGCGAAGTGAAAGTGAATACAAAGGATAATTCATATTGATTACATAGGAGTTGACTTCCAGAGGGTGTGGCTAGGTTTGTTTAAGTGGAGGGGGATTACTGGCGAAAGGTTCGGGGTAGTGAGTAACATTATCACACAGTGACCATTGATTACAATTCTCTTCAAGCATGCCGGTTGTATAATAATGCTAAGATTATGAAAAACAACAGTACCAGACTATTCTCAGCCTCGTTCAGTCACTTTGATGAGTTGGAAATAAAAGATGGCTGCCGGTTGCATGATCAACGTCAATGACATTATGAAGGAAAGCCTTTTATGGGCCTTTTCGAAACCGCGGCCTCAGCTTAGGCTCCAGGTTAAGCTCCGTCAGTTAATTTGAAACCGTGTGCTTTCGGTACGGGGCTTGATCAGGCAGACAGAGCCTAAGCCGAAGGTCGAGACGAAGCCTTGGTTTCGGAAACGGCCTATGATCGATGGCTCACACCAAGAGAGTTGGGAGTGGCACGCTGACTTAGCCTTGATCTGCCAGTGTTGATCATAGTCAAACAGAAATCAGCAAAAACACATACAGTCTCTGATCACCTGAAAGTATGTTGCCTTTTTGTTTTTAATTTAAAAAGTATTCCAACCCTCATCAAAGTTGAAGTACTGTCAAATCATCAGTGCGTGTCAGAGTCAGAATACGTGCCGTCTCGAGTAACTTTTTCTCGGTAGGTTCAGAGACTGTTGACTTGCTGTGACACTGAAACCGGGAAAGTTTGTTCAAGAACTTAGCAGGAAATGAGCCTTGACTGACAGCCATTCTCCCTGCAAGAGGAAACTGTCTCAAAGTCTTAAAAAACAAAGACTTGGCCTACAAAGATTGTTTGATAAGTGATACTAACTGTGATTGGCAGACAACATTAAAACTTACAGCTGGTTGGGCGGTGAACGCTAGACATACGTCAACCGGCCGGTAATCGGACCTGACGTATTAAGGATACGTGAACTACTCGTTTGAGGATACCGCGGGGCCACCCACTAGTATTCGTATCCAATTACGAGCGCGATGGTGGGGCGGAGGGCCAATCAAAAGGGTGGGTATTATGATTATGGAGAACGAGCAGTTGGTGGTAGCGGGAAATTAAGGGGTGGCCGCCTCGGTACAGAAACTGACCCAAGTCGTGAAACACTTTCACATTGGTTTATTGTAAACACAACACAGACATTGATCCATAGTACAATCGACAGACCTCGTCCAGACGACGTAGTCAAACAACAACTATTCATGTGTGAAATACTTTTCCTAAATTTGCCCATGATGTATTTGTTTTAAATTTTCACATCTGGAGTTGTTCACAGCCCCACTGCCCTCCCCTGTGCTCTTTATGTATTTGACTCGTGGCTTTTCTTAATTATTTCTCTGTATCGTACTAAATAATGCTATTTTACTTTTTACTGTCTGTATTCAGGCTCCTTTTTATGGGCAGCAGTTGTGTTACTGATCAAAGTTACCATGTCTAAATAAAACTGCAAATAAATAAATAATAATGGCTTGCACTACAGGCCTAGTTCAATTCTTATGGATTGTAAAACCATAGTGCAAGGACCAAAAATCATGGAGCTATAACTAAAGGTATATTACAAACCAGGTGAAGACGATGTTGTTCATGCATGCAGTTTATGTGTCACTGTTAGATCATTGTGTCATTCAGCATTTCGTCCTCAATATGGGGCAAGGTGGTGCCCCCTCCCCGCCCCTGGAATATCAGGAATTCTTTAGAGGATTTTAGGGGGATGAGGAAAATAGTGTGTTAAAGTGTGGGAACATTGAGGGGTACCGTTTCTTCCTACATCTGACATGGTATAGCCACAGCATTCAGCGTTTTGGAAGGAAAATAGTCGGAGTTTTAATATTTTTGAATTACAAAATGCTCATATAAACGTCTACAAATGAAGTACAGGATGGCGACTAAGACCGTATCCGAATTTGCGAGTACAGCTCCGGCTTCGAGTGTTGCCAAGGGTATTGCTATTAGTATTATATAAGGGAAGGACGTCCTATGCTTTAACGCATGATGACGTGGACATCGAGCTGTTTGCTCAGATTGGTTGGGTTTTTTCTGCGGCCATTTTGTTTTTTGTAATCATTGAAAGAACGGATCACCAACTGTGTCCCGAAGAAAAGACAACATTGATCTAAATTTAGGAAAAAGCTGTTTACCGAAAAACAGTGTTCCCAGTCAAGCGTGTGGCAATCCAATTATTTAATGTAATAATGTTTACCCTTTGGATGTGCTTCCTCTGCACGTTATGCTTTATCATATCACTCTGCAGCAGCCCGCGATTGATCAAGTCGGTCCATCTGTCGCTGAGGGCGCCCTTCTGCTCTATCGGCTCAACTTAAATGTGAAACCAGAGCAAATAAAGACAAGCACCTGTACCGCCGCTTCACACAAATTACTATATGGTTTCAATCTTGGCCGGCGGCGTCCAAAATTGCAAGCTCCCTGTAACTGGTACTGTCTCCAATATTAGATTCTATCGTCCCGCGAGCGCTCTCTGCGCCTGCCAAGAGAAGCCCAAACGCTGCCAAACAAAATCTAGAAAAGCCCGTTTGATGTATTATTTAAGGGTGTTTCTGGAGATTTTTCTGATTGTGTCTGGGAGGGCTGGGAAGTGAGCGGCCTGCACAAACCGAGTGGGCCCTTTCATCCGGGCCGCAGCCCGGTAGGATATCGGCGGTTCCCCGGTCAGAGGCAGCGGTCGTAGTTGATGATAATGTCAAGAAAGATTTGGGTTGGGTGGATCCGTGGTGATGACTAGATGAACCAATCCTAGCCTGGGTGAACCTCAAACCTTCTACCCTTACCAAGTCTTTGATAAGCACGGCACCCATGGGCCAGGCTGGGAGAGAGCGAAAGTACCCTTGTTGGTGGTAAAGGCTTCGGGGAGCGGAGGAAAATTTGCAAGTTGAAATCCAATCTAAAGACTCGTATCTTACGGGTGGTTTATGTCAACGTAATTATTGCTTTCAAAGCAAGTCGTGGGAAGCGAGATTATAACTTCTCACTTGTATCAAAATAATATTTCTCAAAAATAGTACATTTAAATGTACGCATGGAGGGTGGAGTAGAGCCGTTGTTTGTTTTTTACATGATGTATTTATTTTATTTTGGGCATAATACCCTTAGAAACATGTTCCAACTGGAAGTTGCCTGATGAAATCACTCGAGATTGTTAAAATTCAAATCTAGCTGGTTTTTCCTCTCATTATTGTTTCATCTCCCGCCCGGTAATTTCTCCATAGTCCATGACATCCTTCCCCCGTCTTCCCCTTCTCTTTTTCCCCTTCAACGTATCCCTAAGTTCTCCCTTATTAGTCTCTAATCTTATTTGTTTCCTCACTCCCTTTACGATCTCTTATGTATCACCAGACTTCCAGCCCCCAGCAACCATATACCCAGTTGACCCTGCCCCTCACCAACCCCTCCCATCTCTATTGTGTTCGCTAAATCTGTCTCCCTGCCTTGTACCACCACTCCTTGACATTATCCACGGAATCTCATCATCCATGCACTACTCATCTATCCTGATGTCTCCACCTCCGTTCATTCCTACTTTGTCTCAATTTTTCATTTGTCTCTCTGATTCGAACCTCTCACCTTTGTTAGCACCCATAATCGTCATCTCGGTCAGCCCGAACTACCACCGCACCCCTTCACCCTCTCTTTTTGTCCTACACCCCCATCTTCCCTTGTCTCCCTGCCTAGTCCCCCTTTTCTTCATGTCATCATTTTGTAAACCCAACGACCACCACTCCTCTTCACCCTCTCTTTTTGCCGCCATCTTCCTTTGTCTCGCTGCCACATTCCCCTTCTCTTTATCTATCTTTCAACCCAACGACCACCGCTCTCCGTCCCCCTCTCTTTCTGTCCCACACCCCCATCTTCATTTGTCTCCCTGCCTAACCCCCTTTTCTTCATGTCATCATTTTGTAACCCAACGACCACCGCTCCTCTTCACCCTCTCTTTTTGCCCCATCTTCTTTTGTCTCCCTGCCTCATCCCCCTTCTCTTCATCTAAATCATTTTAACCAACCACACTCCTTCACCTGCTTTCAGCCTGTCCCACACCCCCATCTTCCTTTGTCTCCCTGCCTCGCCCCCATTTCTCTCCATCTCCTCTCCGTCAACCCAATTCTCCTACCCCCTCCCCCATCTCTTTTTGTCCCCCATCCCACATCTTCCTTTGTGTCTTACATCTCTCATTGACCTCCCGTCTGCATCTTCTCAATCATCCATCCTAGTATCCAATATGTCCTCATCCCGCGCCTAGTTTAATCACATATGTCACTCGTCTTCCCTTCCCAATCTCATTTCTGTCAATGACCTTCAAGACCCCCCCCCCCCCCCCCCCCGCTACTTCTCCATATTCCCGTCATGCCGACTGATCACTCCGAGTTGTGACATCTTAAGAGAGAAAATACTGAACCTTTAGATTATATTTCCGTTGGCTGGTCTTGTCTGACTAATATATATCAACCGGCCCAAGTCCTTGATTGCTCCGCGGAGCGAGTACAGTGGAGTAGCGTCTATTACACAGAAAGCACTATCGGTCATTGCGGTATTAAAATGGCTTGGAGTCTAAAACAATCTGGAGAAGGAAGAGAGACGACTTGTGGTTTAGTCATGCTTCACACAGAGTGACTATTCTTAGCTTGGCTCAGATTGCAGCGCCATTTTGTTTCTCTTACTAATAGTCACTCAAGTGTTGCCAATAAAGTGATCTATTTTGTCAATGTATAAGTAATTTATTCTGGAAGTGAACTTGATTAAGAAAACCTTGACTGGTAGGTACTTATTAATTTGCAATGTTTATTCTGGTAGTTGTAAATATTTGCTGTGGTCTTCTATATTGACTGAAGAAGTACTTGAAACACTGGACGCAATGACATCAATCTGCTAAGCAAATTGATTTGGTTATAAGAGTAAACTGGGAGCCAGTCAAAAGTAATACACATTACATGGTATTTTGGCTGGTAACCTGTTTCTACTTAGCAAGAAATGTCTGTGCTTGAGCACGCTTACTATTATTTGAATTAAAGCCCATCTTTAAATTCGACGTTTCAACTGAATGATGTGCACCAACCAGAAGAAGACACTGACAATTTGCGTCACTCGGTGAGATATACCCCGACAGTTTTCAACATTGGGTTATGGTTTTGTCACAGTACACAAAGCATGGTACGATAGAACATTAAAGGTGCACTTTTAGGGGCGGATCCTCGGTGTCATTGCCCCCACCCCCTTCTCTGCCACCCATCCCCGGATCGACCTAATGTTATCTCTTCCAGTCATCGGCCTTTGGGGTTAAATCAATCTCCTGATCGGTTTCTTTTTATTTCAATGTACTACTTATAAAGTTTTTAATTGGTAAAATGCTAATTTTGCGGTCGAGATGTCTGGACTAAGTCTCTAGGTACCAACTCGTCATGATGAATAGTTGACCGATAAGTGTATGTAGATTAAAAGGCTCTGGATGAATCCACGTTAAAAGGGAATACACTGGAGTGCATCAGTGGCCCAAATGATGTAAAATGAGCCGTTTAAAATGGAGATTTATTCCACAGCCTTCCATTGAAACCACAACATTACAGTCACTTCGTCACCCGGGGTGGGACCGTGAACTACCCGAGGGTTGCACCGTACTAATTAACCATTGGGCCCCACTAATAGAATGCCAGTGCCCGCTGCTGCTAATATTGATGATGTTAATGTAGACATCCATGTAATAAGGGGCCGTGTGGATTGTAGCGGCTAGGTAAAAGAGGAAATATGCGGCAGTGGAGTGGCTAATGGGAAATGACACAAGCAAATAAATGACCAACTCTGCTAGATGTAGAGCGAACGTATTGAAGAGATATGTAATGACAATGTGTCCGGCTGGATATGCGGTGATAAGGAATAGGGTTATTGAACCAGGCGTCGGTTACGTTTACTGTATATGAAGGGCCGGCCATCTTGATTTCCCCCATTCAATGCAATGTAACCAAACCGAGGCTAAAAGGTTTGGCCATTGTTATAATGAGAAACAGTGGTTATGACTGATAGCACACAGTCATATAAATATATATAAAAAAGTAGGCCTATCTTTAAAATGTGCAATTTAATAACATGAATTTATAACTCGATCCGAATAAGCCTGGCTCGTGAAGAGTGGGCAATTCTTGGTTTAGGTCTGTGACCGAATTGCATAATTTCCCTAATGCTCTCTCCATCTTGTTAAAACAACGTAAGCCCAACTTTATTATCGGCAATTTGAATTATAATTTATTAGGCCATGTCTTGATAATAGTACGATAAAGATGAGGGTCTGAATAGTGTTGTAACGCAAGAGGGCGCTAAACAACTCACTTTATTCAGACTGTATAATTTATTAGAAATCAGTTTTATTAACGGCAGTGTCTCATGACGTGGAAGCTTAGATGAGGACATTTTCATCAATTTATTGATGAAGGCAAATTGGAAACTCATGGGGGAAACGGAGGGAAAAGTAATGGCTGCAAAAGATGGACATAATGACGTTGGTTGTTACACTACTGTTTGCCTGGAAACTCAAACTCGCATTCAACACATGCAGGACCTACCGAGTTGCACGAGGGATGGATGTGTGGTCGTAACCCCCAACTTAACTTATGAGTTTAACCGGCACTATGAGACATTTTGACATCTTGAAAGTGGAGTATTTCCGAAGCAGACGGTGGCATCCTTTAGACAGATGAGTGAAATGGAAGAACAAAACCCAGCCAAAATAAATCTCGGTGTAAGTAAACTATTTGATGGCAACGCCAAAGGGAATCTGCGCAAGACATGTCCCAGTATTATGATATGGCGGTTAGTTTACTTGATGTCGCCTCGCATAATTAAAAGTAAACACGCAACAGAGGCCTGATCAGCGGTGGAATCGCCTCCGGTAGCCCGGTGAGCGTTCCCGCCTCAGCACGCTAGCCGTCAAACGTGCCTCGGAATACCACAAACACTCCGTCTAAAGCGCGCACTCCACGATATAAAAACACTGTTTTTGTTATAACTGCGTGTCAAAACCGATAGTGCGGACAATTTAGGGCAATTTGTTGAGGGGCAACGTCTGCAAAACATTACAATAAAAACAGGATGTTCCTACTTACTGAGACGATATGAGCGACGTGATGAGAGGGGAATATCGGGACCTTCCTCGGGTAGAAAAACAGAAAGGATGTCCGAATTCTTGGAGTCATTGTCCGGACCCCTGAGGCATGAATATACATGCGCGGGAAGCCGTTCTATTTCAAGAGCAATTATTTTGAATTTGTTTGCGAGAAATTGGCCTAGAATGAATGATAAAGCTCATGATTGAACTGTTTTGTTTTTAGAAACACCGTTGTTTCGTGTTTACTTATCAGATTAATATTGGTGAAAAGTGCTTCTTTTTTTAACATCTGGCACGAAATGCGGAAAAACGCAAAGTATAACTCATAAGGTTTTTGTTCCTTGCTCTTTAGCATGTGTTTTTCTCCCCTTATGCTTTCTTTTAAAATTTCTACTTGATTTGATTTTTGTTCTCCTTTTTTCTTTTTGAGGAGCGGTGAGGAATTGCTTATTCTAGACAAAGTCAATTCTGTCAAAAATGAACACTGACAAGTCGTTGCGACTTGCGATTAAAACTGAGTTGCAACTCTTTGTTTTCCATCCAGCCAGGAAAAAATGTTTCTCTTCATTTTCCACACGACACCGACTCCTTTTAGTATAAAATCGTTAGCCTGAATGACCATAAAGAAATTCTCAACCGGTGTTCTAATACGATTACGGCGAACAAAGGGAGAAGGGGTTATGAATTGTATCCTCCGTGTGCACCTGTAGGCTCTTCGGAGGATCACTTGGCCTGAAATAGCATCTACTACCTCATCAATGTCATCCTGAATCATCAGCGTCTTGGAGATGATTGATGACCAGGGGTAATATCACTTTCTTCATTTAGACTATCGCCTCTCTCTCCAGCATGCAATAGAGCTCTCGTAGACTCGGTACAAGTCGCTCGTTGGTGGTGTGGTGTGGGGAGGTTGTTGCACAGTCCAGTGTGGTGTGTTAAGAATGTGTGTTTAACGAAATCTGATAATAATGTGTAGCTCTACTCTCCATCCATCCCCCATCCACCCCATACCACTGTCCCTCCATCCACAGTCCATCCAATCTCAGTCCACTCTCCATCTACTATCAACCTCCTCTCCTTCCACTGGAAAGCCAGGCACACTTACCTTTTCGGGTCAAGCTATTCTTTGAGCCAAGCGAATCCTGACAAGCTTCTATTTTACTTCTGAACTCCGCAGACTTTTATTCTAATCCAATCAGCCCTTGAACTTATACTAGCATCCCCTCTTAATTCACCCGGGCCTGGTTCGAGTCCCAGTCAGATCCAGAGATAGGCAATGTTACCGGTAGTTTTTCCTTCCTGGCCTTCACAATCTGTTTCCGGCCACACCCTTAACAAAACCCTTCGACATCATCGACAAATAACTCGTAAAGCACTACATAATGTTCGACTAATTTTTCTCTCCCACACCTTGGTTGCTTGGACTTACAGCGAGTCTAGCAATCTCACTCTTGTAGATGTTTCAACAAGCCAATAACAGCGCGGGTCAACATCGCTTATCGCATTAGATCATTTAGCCCTCTCCAAGACATGAACAGAAGTAACTACACGAATGGAGGCTAGCCTGGACTGCATACCTCAGTATTACTGTACTTCAACGACAAGTTTTATACATTGGAAGACAGCTTTGGTCTGAGGAATAATCAACCTATTTTCACTTAAAAAAAATAATAACTTCTTTTTTGTGCAGACACTAAGACCCTAAAAGCTATTGTAAGACCATGCTACCTTTTTTCTCTTTTATCTTTAATTTTGTGGAAGAAAATTGTTGGATTTTTAATTTTTATTTATTTTTTGTTAACTTTAACAATAGTGTGATGTTGTTTGGGGGTTTTGCTTTGTTTTGGTCTGGGTTTTTTTCTCTTTTTGTGGGGGAGGGGGTGGTGGTTCCTTTTTGTTTTTCTTTTTTTAATGACACTTTTTATCGTTGTCTTCATAAATGATGATTCAAACACTGTGAGCATTCCCCTTTTGGTTTCCTCTTTTTGCAAAAACTCCGGACCCACGCGGTCTCTCCGTTTCCTCACTCCCTCCTCGGATGCAAGCCGCAGTCTTCAAGACACAACTACCAGGCTATGACAGGAGGCTCAATGTCAGAGTCAGTTTCTCCAAGCTGAATGATAAGTAATATCGTTGTCCTCAGCTGTACAGCGATCACAGACGTATCGCTGTACACCGGCTTGCTTACCACCACGGGCTATCGCCTTAAGAATGAAACTAGTTTCTTAACTGTTGCATGGCTGGAACAAAACTTTGTGGATGTTTGGAGAAGTAGATTTCACCTGTTTTACACAACAAATAACCCAGACAATGAAAGAAAAACTAGTTTTAATTAAAGACAGTGAATTAAGATATAATTTTGAATTGTGAAAAATCACTTGAATAACTAGTTACATTCGTAGCAATGGCTAGGTCTTTGTTGTCATGGCTAGGTCTTATATCTTGCAATGGCTATAGGTCTTATTTTTTGCAATGGTTAGGTCTCATTTATTGTGATGGCTAGGTCTCATTTCTTATTACGGCTATGTCTCATTCCCCGTGGTGGCTAGGTCTCATTCCTTGTGGTGGCTAGGTCTCATTCCTTGTGTGGCTATGTCTCATTCCTTGTGGTGGCTAGGTCTCATTCCTTGTGATGGCTAGGTTTCAGTCCTTGTGGTGGCTAGGTCTCATTCCTTGTGATGGCTAGGTCTCATTCCTTGTGATGGGTCCCATTCCTTGTGATGGCTAGGTCTCATTTCTTGTGAGGGCTGGGTTTCATTCCTTGTGATGGCTAGGTCTTATTCCTTGTGGTGGCTAGGTCTCATTCCTTGTGGTGGCTAGGTCTCATTCCCTTTGATGGCTAGGTCTCATTCCTTGTGGTGGCTATGTCTGATGGCTAGGTCTCATTCCTTGTGGTGGCTAGCTCTCATTCCTTGTGATGGCTAGGTCTTATTCCTTGTGGTGGCTAGATCTCATTCCTTGTGGTGGCTATGTCTCATTGCTTGTGGTGGCTAGGTCTCATTCCTTGTGGTGGCTATGTCTGATGGCTAGGTCTCATTCCTTGTGGTGGCTATGTCTCATTCCTTTTGATGGCTAGGTCTCATTCCTTGTGGTGGCTAGCTCTCATTCCTTGTGATGGCTAGGTCTCATTCCTTGTGATGGCTAGGTCTCATTCCTTGTGATGGCTAGGTCCCATTTCTTGTGATGGCTATGTCTCATTCCTTGTGATGGCTAGGTCTCATTCCTTGTGGTGGCTAGGTCTCATTCCTTGTGGTGGCTAGGTCCTATTCCTTATGATGGCTAGGTCTTATTCCTTTTGATGGATAGGTCTCTTTCCTTGTGATGGGTCCCATTCCTTGTGATGTGTCTAGTTGCTTGTGATGGCTAGGTCTCATTCCTTAAAATGGCTAGGTCTCGTTCCTTGCAATGGCTAGGTCAAATTTTGTATCATGGTTTGATCTCATTTCTTTTTATGGCTATATCTCATTCCTTGTGGTGGCTATAGGTCTCTTTCCTTGTGGTGGCTAGGTCTCATACCCTTTAATGGCTAGTTCTCGTTCCTTGAAATGGCTAGGTGTTATATTTTTTCAATGGCTAGGTCTCTTTCCTCATCATGGCTAGGTCTTATTCCTTGTCATGGCTATGTCTCATTTATTGCAGTGGCTAGTAGGACTCACTCATTGTTATGGCTAGGTCTGAAAAAGATGAAACCCTGCGTAAGTCCTTCCATAGTCGAGCAGTATACTCTTGTGTTTTAAGCCATCATGTTTGGTTGTGCTGAACAATAACATAGGAGGTGGGTTTAGGTGACTGTAATAGGCCTATCTACTTCTAAACCGTAACTTTCCATCTTCTATAAAACTAAAAGCGAAGTTTTCCCCCACATACAACAGCCGTCGTCGACTATGGGACCATTCCCAACGGGTTTCACCTGGTTTCTCGTCGGTCCGTTTCTGAGCCGTGATCAGCTCATAAATCACATTAGTAACGGGCTGAATGCCACTCATAACACCGCTGTGTTGTTCCCCTGTCATCTCTCATCATCTAAGCTACGGAGGATGAGACGAGGGCACAGCCAAGACGATGATGGAGAACACGGGGGTCTTTATAAAACGCTGAGATTGAGATGGAGACGCCCGGAGCTGCATCCAGCCAGCATCTCTAGGAGGAGGGGAGGGGGGGGAGATAACCCACGGTGCTCAGGGCACTCGTTATCTTGAAAAGTTTTGAAGCCCTACAGTGTTTCTTATAGTCATGTTGGAACTTGCTTGCTACCAATTGTTGATTTCAAAGACTTCTTGAGATGTTTCCGTCATGTCAAAAGTTGGTATTGTAACTTCTCAAAGAGTTTATCAACTTGTGTGTGCATTACATAGCGCATTGAGCAGCAGTCTAACAATAGGCATTGAGTATGGAATTGAGTACATGACTTTGATTCAGACCAAGGAGATCAATAACATTTATAATTGGATAATGCTTATGGGAAGCACGTATAGTCTGCCAGTTTGGTATCCACCCCCTCACCTCTCGTTCCAATGCCACCCACAGTTTGCACTGACTTTGTTCGGTTGTCTTTCTTGTCATGTCAAAGTCCATCTGTCTGAGCCATTGAGACCTTTACCAAGGCAAGACCATCTTTAATCCATTCGTACCAAAAGCGACGTTGGACGGGAATATATAGTCTGGCTCTATTTAACTAGACAACATAATATTATGTTATTGGCATTGTGTGCGTCCAGGAATGATTTTCTGACAGTGGATCATGTGTGATTCCTTCCGGCTACGGCTACGACTGTTGCTATGGGTGTTGCTAAGGACGTCCTATATACTTCAACGCACCATGATGACGCGGTGATCTAGCCGTAGATGGATAGCCGTAGCCGCCAATTCGGTCACGGCCTACACCTCCTTCCCAGGTATTATCCCCCTCCTCCCCCCTCCCCCTCCCCCGAATCAATTCTCCAGAATCACGGATGGCAAACAAAATTAGGTCAGTGGATTTTTATAAAGGCTGTCTCCTGAGTAGAGAATGCTAATTTTATCAGGTCGACTAGTCTTTCCACGAGGCATCAGCGCACATCAGCGCACGAACGCATCAGCGCAGAGTTACAAGTAAAACCGCGCTATGTCTCTTGTTGATAGACGATAATTGCTATTGGAAGCTATTCTGGCGGAGCAATACACAAGGTACCCTTGTAGGTAGGATAACTCTCCATGTAGTGCGATGGTGGCCGCCATAAGTTGTCTTCCTGGCTGTCGGCCATGATTGGTCTTCATTCCTCATAGATCTTCTTAGTACTTGTGTTTAAAGGCAGGGTGTACTTTTGGTAAATACTCCACAGGTTAATGACCATAACAACGTACATGGTAAGGAGCACTGGGGAGCTTTTGGTATTATAAAACATTGTTATAGAAACGACACCCTTTGAAGAATGTAGTTTTAGAGAACGAGGTAGTTTTAGAGAACGAGGTAGTTTTAGAGAACGAGGTAGTTTTTAACCCCAAAAATGAATCTAAAGGCTTCACAGGCATGAAGCCCTTCTCAGTCATCTGAAACTTGGCACCCAATATTCTATGAAACAAGAAAGGTTTTGATTTGTTTATTTGTTTGTTTGTTTGTTGGTGTGTTTGTTTGTTTGTTTGTTTGTTTGTTTGTTTGTTTGTTTGCTTGTTTGTTTGTTTGTTTGGGGGTTTTGGTGGGGGGGGGGTTCTTCAATATTTTCTTGCAATTTTGATGACCACTTTTAGCCAAAATTTTCACAGGTTTGTTACTTTATGCATAGTTGGGATACACCATTCTGGTCTTCAATTACCAAAAGTAGGCCCTATACCCTGCCTTTACGCCTTCCTCCATGGTTTAAGGGTGTCAAAGATTCTATATTTTGCGGCCCTCATTCAAAAAAAAAGAAAACAAACGAAAAAATAACGTTGAAGACCATTAACCTGGCCCCCGTTAAGGTCAATGCGTTAGTCTCCGCTTCGTGCGTGCTCTTTCCAGTACTTTACATCCCGTATCCCAGAGGGGTTTTCATACCCTTTCTCTCTACGCATGGAGGATGTTTTCTTTCCTCCTACTTTCAATCAAGAAGCTGAAACACTCCATCGGCAAGGAGGCTATGTTTACCTGGTCACTTCTTATATGCGCTTCAGTGCACAATGCCATCTTCCAGTCAACCTCTAGGGTTGTTTTAAGATGCATTAAGTATTAATTAGAAAATTTGGCCTTTTCTTAATCCAACAGTGAAATCAAACGCCTACGAGCAGGAGGCAGCGCGGTTGACCCAAGACGCCGCCAGGGTGTTTTGTCAATGATGCTTTGCAGTCACGGTTCGGAGGATTTGTTGAGGACAATGTCAACAGTTTCTCAAGAGGAAAGAATTAATGGGATATTATTTGGTAAAGATCACGTACTGGGCCTGACATCGATTGATAGAAAGATTTGCGTTTGGAACTTTCAATTTCGGCTGTGGATTATGTATTGGTTTCACATTCGCAATAGTAAATACCGAAGGTGGTTCGTTTTGCGTAAAAGGGACCTTCCTGTCCTTTATTGTGTGTATGAATATCGGGGGGAAAAATAAATCGTGTTTTTTTCTTCTGGGGTAGTTAGCAAAAATTCCAAACGGCTGACCTGCCAAAAATTGAAAAGAATTCTGAAGTTCAGTCGTCCGAAAATATGTTTGATTGGTTTTCAAGAGGCTGAGAGACTTACACGATTTTTTGAGTATTTTTGAATATTTATCATTTAGCAACGTTTTGGGGGTCATGCAATTAATAGATTGTGTAAATATAAGAATCTATCACAACCTGGGGGTTCGGTGCTTCAACTTTTGAAGAGACTGGATGAATTTAGGCGTTAAAGTTGGCCCTATTTGACCGGGAAAGTGGAGAAGTGCTTCACGAAAACTGGCAGCAAGTCGGTTTTGGAAAAAAAAAAAAAATCGTGTTTTTTTCTTCTGGGGTAGTTAGCAAAAATTCCAAACGGCTGACCTGCCAAAAATTGAAAAGAATTCTGAAGTTCAGTCGTCCGAAAATATGTTTGATTGGTTTTCAAGAGGCCGAGAGACTTACACGATTTTTTGAGTATTTTTGAATATTTATCATTTAGCAACGTTTTGGGGGTCATGCAATTAATAGATTGTGTAAATATAAGAATCTATCACAACCTGGGGGTTCGGTGCTTCAACTTTTGAAGAGACTGGATGAATTTAGGCGTTAAAGTTGGCCCTATTTGACCGGGAAAGTGGAGAAGTGCTTCACGAAAACTGGCAGCAAGTCGGTTTTGGAAAAAAAAAAAAAATCGTGTTTTTTTCTTCTGGGGTAGTTAGCAAAAATTCCAAACGGCTGACCTGCCAAAAATTGAAAAGAATTCTGAAGTTCAGTCGTCCGAAAATATGTTTGATTGGTTTTCAAGAGGCCGAGAGACTTACACGATTTTTTGAGTATTTTTGAATATTTATCATTTAGCATCGGTTCCTATGGGAGTTTATTTAGTGTGGTGCACCCGTAACTCTCTCGCCCTGAAACTAAACAGCGCCCTCAAGAGCTGAATTAAGACAACTTAATATTCGCGCGATTGACCAAAATGGCTTCTCAAAGCAGTCAAGAAAGTGTCGCTTCTCGACAAGGAAAAGTCACCACAATCATCCCAGAGAGATCAAGGGCTTTACCTAGAAGAAGATTAGCGTGAGTTGATGTAGCACATAGTAAGATGATTTCATGCTGACCGAAAACAATTGTGTTTTAGTACTATTATGGGACTGTTTGTGTTACATTAGACTTTGGTTTTTTACTAGTAGTGTATTTTATCCATGTGTGAGTGAGTGATGTACTGACTGTGTAGACTAGAGTAGAGTGTGGAAATGTCATTTTGTTAACAAACATGGTCTGTTTTCGGACCCTTTTGAAACTGTTTGCAGTGTTACTACTAGTACTACTGTTATCAACGAGTTTGTGTTGTGTTCTGTGAATACTTAATCAATGTTATCTTTGTTCAATGTTTTAGTTTTAGGCTCTCTCTGTCTGTCTTTCTCTTTGTGTCAGGGACAGGTGTGTATAGTGTAGACTGTGGTAGGGAAATTCGTAGTGTAGTGTGTAAAATATTTGACACCAAATTGGAGGTAGAATTACCTCCATGACCTTGGTGACACTGACACTGACTCAGTGACACTGACACTGACTCAGTGACACTGACAGTGTTGTAACTTGTCTTTTTAAGTGATTGATTTTTATTTAGGCTCCTTCTTAATCTTATTATTAAGTTTTATTATTAAGTATTTCAGGACGCAAGACGATGCTTATGTTTTGCATGTCAAGACAAGTTTCTAAAATATCTGATCAACATACATTTGATCCCACTCACCATCTCCGCCTGAACCATCATCACCATGCTCCCATTTACATGTTTTCACCTCAAAAATTTGAACGGCTTCTGCCGTCTTACTGAGTAGAGATTGATTGAAATGTTTGCATTACAGGAAGAGACAGACCACACTGAGAGCGTTTACATTTGTCCGTGACTGGGAGGCAAGACAATCGCCGTTAGCCCGGGTTTACGATCAAAAGGTACGCAAGGAGTTATTTACAAGGCCCTTCCTCAACAAAACTAGTTTTTAATAGAGGAGTCTGAGTCTATAAACCATTGGCAAAAAGTAGTAATTTCTTCACTTTGAACTCTAGAAGAGTCTTTCTGAAAGGCTAACCCTGCAGCGAGGGACTTGTTTCAGCGAGCTCTACCAACCCTCCCGGTGTCAGGACACTTCGTACCTTTACCTTTTCGTACCCGGGACACTTCGTACCTTTTACAAGGTACGAAGTGACTTTGGACACTTCGTACCGTCAGCCGAGTCACTTCGTACCTTCATACAAGACACTTTGTACCTTTCGTACCTTTCGTACCTTAAACTGATTATTGTTTTTAATGACCGAACAACTATACAGACATCAACTTATTTAAATTGAAAATAATTATTTTTTATAAATAACAATTGATAAATAAGTTGTGATTAGTCTTTACAAAATCACTGTTGTCGAAATGAACAATTGTAAAAAGATAAAAATAACAAATTATCTAAAATATTAAAACGAAATAAGAAGAAAATATTTTGGTTTTTCTTATAACGTATTCAATAAATATTGATAAATAAGTTGTAATTAGTTTTGTCGAAAGAACAGTTAATGACAGTTAATAAGGATGACATTTTTACGGACATCCAACGGTATATATAAAGGTCCCAACAGTAGAGGGCCGACGGTACAAAGTGACTCGACTGACGGTACGAAGTGACTCGGCCGACGGTACGAAGTGACTCAGCCGACGGTACGAAGTGACTCAGCCGACGGTACGAAGTGACCAGCTTTGCCAATGTACGAAGTGTCTCGAAGGTACGAAGTTTTCCGGGTACGAAAAGGTAAAGGTACGAAGTGTCTGACATCCACCCTCCCTGATTCTGCAGAAAGTTCCCTGAAAGTAGACCAGTCTTTCCATGTTCTGATGAAATATGAAAATCTCCCCAATTATGGAAACTTTTTCTCTATTATGTTGAATGTAATTTCATATATCTTCCTTATTGTTGTGCGTAACTTCCTTTCTTTATTGAAAACGTGCTTGTGCATTGAGACCTATTATAATATTTTCTCGACTCGACCACAGACCTTTTGGTTCACCTAATTGTTATTTTTATTCTCTGTCTAAATGCAAATGCATGTCTTTAGGGACCATTGCCTACAAGCTCTGCTGCTAAAATGGATCCCTCTGCAGTGTCATGTTTATTTTCATCTAGTTCTTGATATATCTCTACTGTAAAGTTGTATTCTTTAAACTGATCGCTCTTGAGTGATAATGTCTTTTTATTTGTTGGTACTGTGGAAAATAAATGAACCTTGAACCTTGAACCTTGAACCTTGATTGCAAGATGGATATTGTTTTCAGCTCTACAGTTTGGATTCAACTTCCCCATGGTTTGTTGTCAGCACACGCTGACAAGCTTTTTCCACAGGTTAAGAGGATTTGTTTTGCATTTTTTCAAAATTTTTTTAATTATCTAAGTGTGTTGTTTACATGTCCAGGTATTGCCTGGGTTTTTTAAGCTAATTTTTTAAATCATAATTAATTAAGCTTTAAGCTTTATAGCGCCCTCTAGTGTTGATATATTACACACACCTGATGAATGAACTCGCTCTTTGTCTCTATATCTGTGTCAATTACAGGATGAGGATGATGCGGCTTCTTCATCGCGTAGCTCAGTCACCATCTCACCATCTCCCCAAGTCATTAGTCAGGCTTCTTCTTTGTCATCATCTGGTAGACCTAGAGTGAGTCCAGGTCCCATCATCATTGCCAGTTCATCTTCAAGATCACGACCCGGTTCGCAGAAGAAAAGTAAGACCAGAGATCAACAATTTAAAGTTTTCAGCCATTTTTTGCTCGGCAATGAAAGCGTTATTTGTAATTTGATCAGAATATGAATATGAGAATGTCTTCTGTCCCCAGTGAGCATTTTTTTAAAGGTGTTTGTGTAAAGGTAGGAGCAGTAGGGTCATAGATTGATTGGTTTTTGTCATTGTGAAGCTCATTTATAGGCAAAAGTATAAAGAAAGATACAATAAAAATCTTATGTGAAAGTTTTGGTTGTTTACAGCTGAGAAAACGGCAACAAATTTTCAAAGTATTTTCACAAGAACGTTGAATCCATCCACATTTAGCGAGGTGACAGCAGGTAACTACCACATCTCTGGCCGCAGCATTCGCAAACAAACACTAACTCTCAGAAAACTGAGAAACAGTTTATGCACGAATAGTTTCTCATATTTTAGTGATTTGGGGTGAAAAATTATCCAAACCATTTGACTTTGAAGAGAATCCTTTCTCAGAATAGTTTATACTATCAACAGCTGCAGCGCTTCCCACCAAGTAAGTTTTTATTGTCATTAAGTTTTCCAGTATTTACCAATCAATGACCCTACTGTTAACTACTAAATTGGTTTTATTACATGTTTTATTCATGAACGACAGAGTGAGATTTTCTCCTCCAGCGGATTAAAGATGCCACAATGGTGGGTTTTATTCTGCACTGAGCAGGGGGCATTTGCAAATAGCTGGCTTCAATTGCTTTCAAAATAATTCTCTTGTTTATAAATGCCTCATCGTTGTTTATGTTTTTTTCTGTAGCGCCCTCACATACTTCATCAAACCTACATCGTTCATCTCGCAGTGGTGTTGTCTCAGAGGGGGGTCTTGCCACCTCTATCCCGGGGCACACTCCATCTGACTCAAGCGCTGCTTCTGCATCGAATGTAACCAGCCTTGAAACATCCATGATTCCCCCTGCAACTTCAACACCCGCATCCGATGATCCCAGCGTTTCACACGAGGGCTCTTTACCAGGGGTCCCATCAGGTGAGGTCGAAGGTCATGATGATGGTGCTGGCCATGATGAAAGTGCCACTCCGTCGGTCACTTCAGGTCCAGTGGTCAACGACAGTCCGACCATAGCAACCAGTAAGACTGCCAATTCTAGCCAATCACAGATGGGAATTGCCAGCCCAGATGTCACCATGAAGGGTCAAAGGTCAACTGGTACACCTCTCATGCAATGGAGAAATGATCAGAGTCGATTTCTGACACCAGGTGAAAAGTCAGTGGTAAGTTTCTGTTAAGTCCTTGTCAAGAAGCTCAAAAAGTACCGAAAAATGGACATGGAAAGTTTTTCGGAATACCGACTCGAAGTGGTTAACCATGTTAAGTATTCTTGACTGTGTCAGGGTTTCCTTGACAATGACATGTTTCCTTGAAAGTGATGTGTTTTCCTGAAAATGTAGGTTTCCTTGTTAACAGTAGATTTCCGTGCGATGGGGGTTTTCGTTGTGAATGGTAGTTTTCCTTTCAAATAGGAGGTATTTTGAGCAGTAAGTATTTTGTTTAGATCAATTTTAATCAAGTCTATATCTGATCAGCATGCCAGAATAACTTCCTTCTCCAATATGCTATAAACTTGTTCTTTCAGAGCATTATCACGAAAACACCAAAGAGTGGACCTGTGTCAAGACAAGGTGTAGCCAGAAGAAGAAAGCTATCTCCGCCACCAGAGGGCGACAAACAGCAGCCTGTCATTGCTCCAGGAGCTAAGAAAGGTAAAGAGTAGATTAACTTTCAATGCACCTTTAATTCTGAGAGTCCGTCTTAGTTTTCTCATCAATAGACGATGTGACATCTGTTTACATTCAAACCGCCCTCTGTTGACAAGTCTGTTGTCCAAGTCATGTTCCGCCGGGCAAAAAGACGCGTAGTCATGGTAATATTGCGTGTACTTTCTAGCTGGCTGTCAAGTACACAAAGGTTTTGCCCGGCGACATGCGCGCGCATCATGTTATGATTTTCAAATGACGTCAGAGGTCACATCGTCTATATGTCTTAAATAAAACTCAGACACTTTAAAGGGGCACCTTGTCTTCAAATCTCTCAAAATGTTACTGTTTGGAAATGCTAGTTATCCTATTAGAGTTGATCATGTACAAAAACACTTACAGTGTTTTGCAATTAGTGAGTAGTGATTAAAAGGCACAAATTTGCCTCTTGAAATACAACCAGCAGAAATTGCAGCCGGCCAGAGTCAAAAACTTGGTTACACAAACATACACAAATTTCAAGGGATATTTATGTGAATCATTATTTTCTGCTTTTAAAATATCTTTTAAGCATTCAATACGAAGGCATCATGTCCTTCATATGAAAATAAGGCCCCCTTTTTTTTAAAACGGACTATTCCAGTTGAATTTTATTTTTTATATCGGAAGTTTTTATTTAATATCAGAGGTGTTTCAAAGCTTTTGTTATATCTTAAGTGAATCAAAGATGCTGTCTTTACAGTTATCGAATGCAACTTTTTTCTTTTCTTTCTTCTTGTCAGCTAAAATTCGCCTGTGGTCTGGTAATGGCCGCCGTCGCCTAGCAACAGATGTAAACGATTTAGACATGGTGCTGAATACACTGGAGCAGGTTACGGCTGAATACAAGTAAGTACCTATGCTTTTGTCAAACTGGCTACCAGCTATTTTTGAAGAGAGGCCATAATATATATATATATATATTTATTGATTTTGCAGAAAGAAGTTAGAATCTTCCTCACAGAGAAGAGCTCTGACAAAGTTCTTCTACATCATGAAGAAAGAATTAGTGGACAAGGTGGGTTGTTTTGCCAGTTTTGCGGATGTATTTATTTAATTTTTATTAGCAAGACCAGTATCCTCACTTGGTGTATCCCAACATATGCATAAAATAACAAACCTGTGAAAATTTGGGCTCAACTGGTCATCCAAGTTGCAAGAAAGTAATGAAAGAACAAACACCCTTACTGCACAGAATTGTGTGCTTTCAGATGCCTGAGGAAGGCTTCATGACTGAAACCTTCCTCAGATTCAATTTTGGGGGATGAAAATGACCTCTTTCTCTAAAACTACATTACTTCAAAAGGGTCGTTTCTAACAATGTTTTATAATATCAACAACTCTCCAGTGATCTTTATCAAGTAAGTTTTTGGGTCATTAATTGTTGGAGTAATTACCAAAAGTACACCCTGCCTTTTAAGATGATGACTTCTCGAATTATTCGCTATTCAAAAACTTATAATAGAAATATTTTACACACATTTTAAAGCCACATATGACAGCCTCAATAATTATTAATAAGTTTGTTTTTTCTGAATTAGATTGATTTAAGCCAGGAGTATAAGGTCTTGAAGAGCGCCCTCACCCGGATGACCGCTACGACACGTAAACAGAGAAAGAGATTACTGTCGTTGCAACAGGAAAACGCTAGGTATATATTTTCAAAACCGGTTTCTTTAGCAGTTAATCCCTAAAACAAAAACCATTTTGCACTGTGTTTGTATAAGTAATATTTTTCTTATGAACAAAAGTCTTATTAATGTGGAACGTGATATATATGAAGTCCCTAGTTGTGTCACCTTACAAAGATGGGTGTAAATCAATAAAGCATTATCATTTCATTTTATTAACATCACATTTCATGGCCCACAGGCCAAATTGGATGTGATTTACAGTCAGTGATCAGCAATGATTATTAAAAATGGTAGCAACATTTCAAGTTGGATTCAACATTCGCATGAGGGAGCTTAGAACACTTGACCCAGCTCAAAGCCAAAACACAGGTTACCCACCAATATGGCATTTATCGGGAACTATCATCGGGAACTATCTCTGGTTCTGTCTTCACTGATTTTCTTATCTCTTTGTCCCAGATTGAACAGTTATATCAGGGAGCTTAGAATGCTTGACACAGCTCAAAGCCAAAACCCAAGTTACCTGTAAAGATTGACGTTTATAGGGAACTATCATTGAGAACTATCTCTGGTGGTCTCGCTGATTGTCATATCCCTTTGTCCCCAGATTGAACAGTCGCATCAGGGAGCTAAAAAACAACTCCTCAAATAAGAAAGATGAGGTAGTGGAGCTGAACGAGATCAGCACATTCCTGACTGACCTTCAGCAACTTCATCAAGATTTGGATAACACAGTAAGAGGAGATGAGAAGGAAGTCGCTAAACCTGTAAGTCGATGTCAATCTAGATCTAGACATGGATTAAGAGGTTCATTTTTTCGAATCTAAAATAATGTAGATGTTACTTACATATTATTTTTGTTACGTTTCACTCCTAAGCTAGGAGCTTCTTCAGACTGGTGACCATGTCCAATGCTCAACTGCCTCTTATACTCTACCTTGGTGGTCATAGAGGGCGTTGTAGGCGTGGTTTGGACTAGTTGGTCATAAATGTTCTGGAGCTTGTATGCCCCTTCTTCTTATTTAATGATAGATCTAGTCATCTGTGAGGCTCAGACAAAGGGACCAAATACTGGTGTCAATCCCACTTACTTCCTGTGTGCATAAATTACAGGCTTGATGCTTCGTTTTAGAAAAGGCAAGGGCACCAAGGCGTTTTTTTCCTTGATAAAGGGCACCTTTATGAAGAAATTATAAACTTTCATTTGACCTTGGAGCCCCGCTTAATAGATTTAAAGAATATTATTTTTATTTTCCTTTAACACTGATGTATGATAGGCGCTGCTTACTAGGTGCTTTCCCGAATCCTCTAGAAAACATCCATAGGGCCAGGCATACTACTCGAGTGGACCTAGAACCTCGACCTCCTCTCCCTTCTTTCACCATCTTTGTAACTTTGCTTTCAACTATTTTGTTGTCATTTTGCTAATAACGGGCATGATATTCGTCCTACTTTAGTCTGATTTCTGATTTGGGGTTTGTTTTTGGTGCCCTTTGGAAAATCAGGGGAAAATGTGATTAAATAGCCTGAAGAGTCTTCTAAAGTTACCATGTGTACATTGGGGTTAGCCCTTGTACTCAATAAAATGTTCCTACTTTTTTCCAAGTATCAAATATCATGCCTGTCATAAAGATTGCTATATTCCCAAATTTCATGTAAATTATAAACAAGTTTTATTGGTTGGTGTCTTTTAACAGGAGTTTAGCGCTCCGAATATTGGCCCTCTATTGACTGATGTGAAAGGTTCGTCAAGATCAGCTTACAGTCTGAGATCAGTCAACAATCAACTTGAAAAATGGTTAGAGGCTCATTGAAGGTTGCAGACCATTCAGAGGAGGAGGCTGTGTGTCCGTCATTTGTGAAGTTCAAATATTATAAGAAATAATAGAGAAATATAAATGGATAGTTAAATATCATAGAAATAGAACCCGGAGAACGCTGAGTGCGTCATTGTGCGTGCGGTTTCGTTGTGAGACCATTTTTATGGACGCGCGTACGCCATTTTTTTACGCGTGTATGGCAAAATTAGCATTACGGTCTATGTGCGTTGCCATTTTGGCCATACACGCGTGTCACGTGATGATCATTTTGCCATACACGCGTGTCGCGTGGTATTGATACGCCGCGTCCACAGACGACACAGAGGGCGGTCGAGCTCAGCGTTCTCCGGGTTTTATTTCTATGTTAAATATACTATACAGGATTGGTAAGTGGATACAAAACATTGTTTAATTTTAGTCTGAAAGGTTACTGATATGTAGTTCATTTCTGATACTAGAACAATTTCTTCTGAAATAAAGTTGTATTCAGGAAAACTGTATCTGAAAACCTACACAAAATGCAACGGCTGATTTCGGTTGTTACAACCAAAATTAAAGACAATGTGTTTACATGCGGAAAATTGTGCTTGTAGTTTTTCACTATTTTCTCCGGACTCGCTCAACGGATAAAGTCAAATTGTTGTCAGGTATGTTATTTCGTGTATGTGGTTGATCCATAGAAATAGAACCCGGAGAACGCTGAGCTCGACCTCCCTCTGTGTCGTCTGTGGACGCGGCGTATCGATACCACGCGACACGCGTGTATGGCAAAATGATCATGGCACAGTCACGTAATATGCTAATTTTGCCATACTTGCGTACAAAAAATGGCGTACGCGCGTCCATAAAAATGGTCTCACAACGAAATCGCACGCACAATGACGCACTCGGCGTTCTCCGGGTTCTATTTCTATGGGTTGATCACACAAAACATGAACAATGTCTGCGACTATTTTGTCAGCTCTACCAATCCTGTATAATTAAAACCCTTAAAGGCACTGAACACGTTTGGTAATTACTCAAAATATATATTAGCATGGTACTTGTTACTTGGTAACCAGCAACGGAGAGCTGTTGATAGTATAAAACATTGTGAGAAACCACTTCCTCTGAAGTAACGTAGTTTTTGAGAAAGAGGTAACTTCTCACTAAAATAATAAAAGACTTCATGCATGAAGCCTTTTATTAGCATCTGAAAGCACACAAAATTGTGCAACAAGGGTGTTTTTTCTTTCTTTAATTTCTTGCAACTTCGATGACCGATTCAGCCCAAATTTTCACAGGTTTGTTATTTTATGCATATGTTGGGATACACCGAGTGACAATACTGGTCTTTGATAATTACCAAACGTGTTCAGTGCCTTTAAATGTATGCCTTTTGCTAATCTGATGTTAGATACAAGACGCTTTTTGATATCAAGGGATTTGTGTCTGCCATTTTGCCTATTTGTATAAAGCTAATGTCTATAGCAGGTAAATTCCTTACCTATTTGTAAATTTAATGTACATTGAAAATTCATAAAAACAAGTTTAAAAAACCAAAAATCTGATAAAACTTAATGTATATTTATTTATTTAAAAAACATATTTTTTGTTGTTGATGCATTTTGTATTTTGTATTTTGTATATGGAAAAAGTGACCTAATTTTAGCCTTTGAGAAAGACTCTGCTGGGGTCGAAACGTCAGGCCATTAACTATTTTGTTCTCTTTGAAAATCTGTAATTTCTACCGAAATTAAAACAGTGATAAGTGTTTGTGTTTCATGTTATAAAATAGTTACAGTTTGTTTAACTGTAATTGATTTTCTTAACTGAGATTCTATACACATTTTCTTTAAAAATTTGTTGAGTTGAATTTTGTTCATCGTTTCTAAGCTCGATTTATTCCCTTTTAAAATGCAAAATACAGAGCTGCCGATTCTCTTCCTGATTCTGCAGAAAGTTCCCTGATAATAAGCCAATCTTTCCATGTTCTGATGAACACATTTGAAGATATTTCCCTGATTGGGGAAACCTTTTTCTCCATTATGTTGAATATAAGTTCGAAATATCTTCCTGATTGTTGCATAAAATCTCCCTGATTGCAAGATGCAAATGTTGGCAGCTCTGAAAATAGGTGGGCCATATCTTTATGAAGATACACCCCACAAACAAGTTTAACCTTTAAAAAAACCCACATGAAACAGAGGTAAACCTGCTCTTAAAACAAGCAATTATTTTTGTATTCATTAAACATAACCAGAATATCACCTGGTACTGAACATCTTGTCATCGAATTTTTAGTCTTTTTGTTAATGAATATTTCGTCCTCTCCCAAAAGGGTTTCGAAAAGAAAAACAGAAAACGCCGACGTGAGAACTACCCCAGGCGTAAACACAAACCAGTCATCTCGTCATCTTATCCACTCAAACATTGTTAAGAAATGACAACACACTATTCTATAACCCCGAAACGTCCACACGTAATCTCACTCGTCGAATTGATAATCGGGGTATAGCTTCCACAGGTGTACCCCCGATGACAAAGCGACGGTAACATTACTATTCATCTTTTTCGATCTGGCGAGACAAAGTGGCTTGGTAATGTTCCACTGAGCATCTGTCGATTTCCCACCGTATCGGGATGCAGAAATGTTCACATTCATTTGGCGTGAGATTAAACCCATTAAATGTAGCAGCTTCTTACCAGCTAATAATTAATAAAACTCATGTTTTGCAAATTATTGTTAACTCTGGATGGTTAACTCGGCTGGAAGTGACATCGATTTTATTTTGACATCCGGTGAAAACATAAGACTGGTATGAACGGAGATCAATTTCTTACTTTGCTCCAGTAACACAAAGACGTTGTTTTTCAGATCCTCTTGCTGGATCATTACGCAGAGCTCGAAGATCGAATCTGGAGGAAATCTAAAACAACAGTCCGGCGAGAGGTTTCGAAGAATTTTAGACTTTAGGGACGTTCACTCAAAAAAGTACGCCCAAGTTTGCGTAGCCGTGTTTGGGATACACAGGTTGGCTCTAAACTACAACAACTACAAGACGAGTTGTTTGAAAACTTTCGAATGGTAATCAAGGACAATGAAACAACACGCTTATCTTGATGTTCTGTTTCTTGAATTATGATGAAAATGTTACAGACTTTCAGGAATTTATCGTCGATTTGTACCTTTGGACATGGATTTAATTTTGATGGAAAGTGCTGCGATCCTTCGCCGGTTTAACACTTCGTTTAATAATTTTCTTGAGAACCAAAGGTAAGGTGTGTGTAAAGTGGATATTGCTTTATGGTGCAGGAATTAGGGAGACAATTCGCTAATGATACAGATGTGGAATGTGATAGTTAAACTAAAGGCAGGATGTGTTGGCTGTTTTTGTCATTTTTATTTTACCCAATTTCCAATTGTTTTGGGATCAGATAAGAGAAAATAGAGATTTATAAAGAATACAAGATAAAGAAAAGATGTGTGATGTTTTCTCATTTAAAACAAGTTTAATATATAAAGATGTGAATTCTCCATTGGCTTAACATCTTTTGTGGTTCACGACAGACGTGAGATAACCCCAAAATTTCATACTTTTTTCTTGGACTGATTCCAAAAGATGTGACTCCAGACACAGTGATGCTTCAAGAAGGCAGAGCGATACGTCTTATCCTTGCAACTTCCGTCTGGAGACACACCATCCGGAAGACAACATCATCCTGAAGTCAGGTCCCAAAACTTCATCCCAGCTGGATCAGGAAGATTTGCTTCTCCGAATAAATTATTTTAACCCGAACCGAGGCTGAAAGGAGAAATAGTCTGGTTCCTTTTCGGAAAATGGAAATTAGCATTCATTGCTATTATCGGATACTATGAACATGACCAAGATGGTGTCAACGTAATAATGGTCTGTGGATGGCAGTTTGAACATAAACAGATGTCGGGCGAACAACAATGGATCAACTGAAAATAAGAATAGTAGATCGTAGGCCTTATTAAAAGAATATCTTCCTTAATAATTTTTTCTGGAGGTAATTTTAATGAAAACAACTTTAATAATTATGATATAGCCTACACGCTAAAAATAAAAGATAAAAGTAAAATCTCAATTACCGAGAAAGCATTGATTTGTATTTGTTTACTTATTGTTTATCTTTTGGGTATAAATAATGTTGACACTCATATTTGGGCTATTCTAATTTGTTTTCCTCTCTTCTCTCTCTCTTCTTTTCTCGTTTCAATAATGTTCAGATAACTCCATTGATGTTTGGAGTAACTAGGCGAGCCGCTCAACACTGGAGTCCTCCAGCAATGTGTGGATGATGCGTATACCGCCCTCTCGGAACAAGATGGGGACCGTTTTCTGTCCCTCATCAAACTTCTACTCTCCACGAAATGCTCGCCAAAAGAGATGATAAAACAGAGAAGCTCTTAGGGGTGAGTTTTAAGAAGCCGAAAGAGACTTAAATTTTAAATGACGAGGGACGTTCAGAAATAATATCCACGCCAAATGATGATTTGGAACCATTTCATATGAAAAAAATATACGTTATTTTCACTTCGTCCATTGTAAAACCGGCTGAGGTAATTTCGGAAGTACAGATGTTGCGGTTCTGGTGTAACTCCGTTCCATTAGGTCAGGCTTTTGTACCTCTGGAATTTTACTGTGTAAACCATTGCAGTTGACGACTATGGCTTTCAACTTGTTGCTTTTGCGTATCATCGTTCAGAAATAATAATCAGGCCAATGATTTGAAAATTTGTACATGAAAAAAATCATTAGAAATTGTTTAAAATCGGTTTGTAAGAGAAGCAGCTGAACAAAAGAATTAGGGACCGCGCTTTCCCGTCCCACTGCCAGGAATAGTTACCTGCTTCACCCTAATGTAATAGGCCTACTAATTTGATTCATTTACACGTAAAGAAAAATCTTGTAAACCTATTATTATTATAGCTTGTCTCTTTCATAGTTTTTGCTATGAAAGCTCATGCAGTTTTTTTAATGTAATTAGTTGGTCTTTAAGCGCTACTTGATTAATTATTAAGTAAGAATACCTTCTCAGCTTAAAAAATAATTAAAAAGTGTGATAAAAAAATATCCTTGCATTGGCCGGGAATTGAACCCGGGTCTCCCGCGTGGCAGGCGAGAATTCTACCACTGAACCACCAATGCTCACTGAAGGAAATAGCAAAACACGTGGCTAAATTAATGCGCACTCTGTTTAGCAAGCAGACGGCTGTTGTAGTATTGTAAAGTAGCTTTGTAAATACATGTATGACGCTAGGTGCTGCCAGTAATACAATGCGATCGATTTTTTTGCAACAGCCGCTGAGCCACACACATTTAGTTCAGTACTGCAGGTTTATTGTTTGCAACAACATGTAAGAATCAGACAGGTTTGTTATCGTTTGTTTTACAATGATTTTAGTAGTTTACACGGTAATACTTCAACTTTGAGATGAGACTGAGAAGGCAAGGCCAAGGGTCATGGAAATTTTCTTAAAAATCTTTTAAAAGTCTATCCCGATTTCCGACTGTCACTGTTTGGTCTGGACTCTGGGATTTATTGGGAAACTGTTGAAAAGGCCAAGGGGGCACAAATGTCAAGACCAGGGTACTAACACTATACAGACATGAGTTATGTGGTTCCCTGTTCTGTAACTGTGAGTGCAATTCCAGGCCTAATAATGTAATACTCGTAGTTTAATTAATGATTTTTAATCTTTGACAAAGCCAGAAATTGTAAATGGTCAGATTCCCATCTCATGGATACAAAGTCACAACAATATTGGCACAGAACCAGACCAACATTTCTCTGGGTAAAATTTATCCAGTCACTGTACATGTTGAGTGCCGTTCCAGCTTTATAATATTATATCATTTTACTAGAAATAAAAGCCGGTACCGGACTAGTCTTACCTGTGCATTATATCCAGACTTATGGATCCTACCGAGTATCCAAGTAGAAGTAGAAGTAGAAGTAGAAGTGCATTGCTTTTATTTATTTATTTATATTTGAATTGAATCAATAGCTTTTTCTCTAGAACAAGATTGTGCCGGCAGCCATCAGAATTCTGGATGATATGGGGTCATGAACTCCTTAAACCCTTGATATTCCCCATTGCCAAGGCAACCTGGGAATCAGAGGATCACAATGACTCTGCAGGGATTAGCTGGAAGACATTGTTTTATCCAAGTTGGAGAGCTTTGGACAAAACCAACAGTAATCCGCACGAGAAGAGGAAGGTCATGAAAGGGGTCATACAAGAGGTCGTCAAGAGATTAAAAGGTCAAGTCACCCAAGTAACTTCAAGGATGCTTCAAGTAAGTACTTTGACTCATTCGCTGGCTGAGGTAGTTCAATCAATACTTTTAAATTTGTGAGTGAGGATTTGAAAAGATGTTTTTAAAGGCAGGGTATACTTTTGGTAACTGTTGAAGATCAACAGAAGCCTTACTTTGTGTATCCCAACATGCGCATAGAAATTTAGAATAACAAACCTGTGAAATCGAAGTTGCAAAAAATGAGGAAAGAAAATACCACCCTTGTTGCATAGAATGTTGTACTTTCAGATGCCTGAGAAAGGCTTCATCTTGCCTGAAGCCTTTCTCATATTCAAATTTGTTGGCGAAAAATGACCTCTTTCTCTCAACTCAACTACATAGTACATTACTTCAAAGGGTGTCGTTTCTAACAATTTTGTTATAGTATCAACAGCTCTCCAGTGCTCTTTACCAAGTTAGTTGATACTTTCATTAATTTTTGAGTAATTACCAAAGGTTTACCCTCCCTTAAAAAAAAAAGTGCATAAAGTTGATCAATACATTGAAAAGCAGAATTTTAAACACATTGGTTACGTACGTCATTGAAATATTCATAATTTCTTTTATTTGGTTTTTGTTATTCCTGGATTTCAGAGCAGCCAATGAAATCAAGACCGAGCTTGTGTCGCTGTGACTTCTGCTGCAGACATACAATCCCGATATCCAGTACTAGTAGCACATGACATGGAATTCTTCCAAGTTCGACATTAAACTTGGGGTGTCATGCCAAAAAGTGTCCGCTGCCAAATAGCGTCCGCTCATTAATATACTGTAATCTGATTGGTCATGTATCTATGACATCACATTGTTTATACAGAGCCTTGCCAAATAGTGTCCGTGTTAAGTGTACATCCTATTGAGTGCCTTTCTGTGAGCTGCCAGTTAGTTATTGTACAGATAATAACAATACTTTATCGGAATTTGTCTTTTACAATTTTGTTTGAACGGGCAAGACACCGGTATTACTGGAATTTGATTTCACTTTCCTAAACTTGCTGCTTCATTACTGGGGTATAGCTCCTCATTTGCATCTAAAATTGATTTTCCTCTAAGTAAAGTTATTTGGTGCTTTATATGTGGCTTGGTGTACTCCCCCAAAAATTATGAATATTTTTTTTCCAAAAGCTTACTTTTTTAAAAAGATGGTACTGGTAGTAAGCATCCAATGTTATATAATATCAACAGCTCTTCAGTGCTCTTTATCAAGACAGTTTTTATGGTCATAAAATTCAGCGGAGTAGTTACCAAAGCCTTATACCCTGCTTTTAAAAGTAACTGTTGATAATTATAAGGTACATTTTGTTAAGAAGTTTAAAACTAAAAATAAATTATTGTTACAATTCTCAATATCTCTTCTCTCTTCTAAATTGTATTTTGTTTGTCGATGTTGCCAGTGAATAATTTCCTCGTGGCGTTTTCCTTGTGATAGGACTTGGGGGAAGTTTGATTTAATTATTTTTCGTTGAGAGTTCGGATACGTATTGATCTAGACCAAAGATCGCTTAGCGTCCTCCCAGTAGTAAAACGAGTGGAGCGCTGGGATAGTCCGTTTTTTGAAATTTTGACATCTAAAATATCGAGAAAAAAAAAATGATTACAGCCTGCTGCGCCCCAGTTACTGGGTCTTGTATTGATCGGACATTTTGTTTGCAGTTTGCAAAAGGTTCAGAATAGGGGATATTCCCGGAAATGATGCATATATTTGGATGAGAATAATTGCTGCTTCTTGATGAAGGTTAATACAGTTAATCATTTATTAACCAAAGAATCTGTGTATGAATGTATGTAAATAAAATGTGGTCTGTTTTTAAATTATATGTACATTGTTCAGTAAGTTCCTCATGAATTATACAACGGAGGAATTTACCTCAGTCGATGATTACTGTATTGATTATAACTAGCATCACAAAGTTCATGTATTTCTTTTTGCCGGTTGGACGAAATATTCTTTTGTATCCAATTGTAACAGTTTTATCACACACAGATAAATTAAATTGCCCTTTGCCGCTTAATTTGTGGATATCAACTAATGAGATAAATGTACCAATAATGCCTAATTAATTATTCACAGACAGACTGTCCCGGCCTCTCTCGTAGAAATTCAAATTAAGTGTCTGATCCTTTCATTCAGTCAACAGCAGTTTGCCACGTGTCGATCGTCCGTCAATTCTCTGTGTGAGTCGTCCAAGACTCCGCAGTGAGCGAGAAATTTCTACCAGCACAAACAAATAAACTAATTTGAAAGAGGCGGGTATCGCGACATAAGATAATTACTAATGTCTGCTTATTGATTAATGGGGTGTGTAGGCTTTGTGACCAGCTTAATGGCCCCGTAGACAGCCCCGTAGAATGGTAATATTTATTTTAACTGAACTTTAGATTGTATAGTTGGCATGAACGTCGACTCTACTCTCCTAGTAAAACTCGGCTTCTACTTTTGTTCTTGTCCAAAACAATTAGTCAATGAATTTGATCCAATATTTTATCTCGATGCCGAAATCGCAGAACAAGGACGTCGGACCATGGATTCAGAAGTTATTTTTCAATCAATTTTTGAATATTATATTTCGTGATACATTATTATTGTCCACTTTCTTTCCTCCCATTAGTTTTTAAAAATATTGTTGCCCTTCGATTTTTCAATCGATAAAATTAAAACTTGTTTAGGCTCCCCCCAAAAAAAAAAATGTTTAGCGTCCCCGCCCGCTTCCTTAACAGTAGAGGCCGCCTCCTTTTATTTTTTTATTTTTTTAAGGATGAATTTTAATGATCTCTGACGAAAATAATAATTTATGCCTTATTTGTCAATCACCCCGTCCGTCCGTCCCATATTGCGGGGCCGAATTTTCCCCGCAGAATGGAATAGAAATGTCATTAAAAATAATAACTCGGCTGCCCGAACTGCAAAGCAGATAAATATATTCCCGATCCCCTACCCGATCCTCCACAAAACAATGATATTTGGAACCCAAAGGTCAACCGGGTATGCTCTACTCCGTATATTACTCCAGTCTAGACTACCACCCACGGGAGGGATAGCCCATCATTAGGAATAACGAGTATTTCAACGGACTTATTTCTTCAGCTAACCGCAACTTCAGAATATCTGCATAATCCAAGGGCGTCGATGGGTGGGATACGGGGGGGACATGTCCCCCCACTTTTTAGGCTGGGGGGACAGCATATCAGATGTTCCCCCCCCCCCCCCCCCCACTTTTTGATTGACTGTTCATTAGAAATATGCACAAAAATATACACCATTTTCTTGATTTTATATTTCATTACAATTTTTGTTCAAATAACAGAATAGCGAACAAACGTTGAAATGTTTTCTTCATTTTCATCTTTTTCTGATGGACTACGCGCAGAATGGTATTTTGGGCCTATTTCCGTTTCTATAATACAGACAATAGACGACAAGTTTCGTCCAAGACACGAACGCCAAAATCCCGCTTACATACCTTGTTAGCATTCAAGTTATGCGTCGTTTGTGTATGCTATAATGTACGGTACACGATCCCTCCACAAAGGAAGTCTGTGTGTGCGTGCAAATGCAAAATAATGTGTTACATTTTGTTACAATCGCACAACGCACAAAATATAGTAAAATCCATTAAAATAAATAGGAGCAGTTTGTTCAGTGTTATTATTTTTTATTCTAAAAACAAGGTATAAATTACAATAAAAGAAAAACGAAAGAAGAAACAAAAACATCAAAAACTCTCTCAATTTTACTGAATAAATTGTCGCTATGTTGTTACAATTAAAAAGGATTGTGAATATGATGTTTGTATTTGGTAGAATCTCGGTTTTACATAAGGGAAACCCAGGCCCAAACCCCATTTCGGATGATGTTATTGTTAAATATCACCCCCTGTATACTCGCCTCCTGGTCAACAAAAAATAGGGAACAAGTGTAACACAGAAATTAAATGTACAAGTAATGGTGTGGAGTGCAATGTACGATGTATTTTTTCAAGACTTGCTCGCCCGTCCCCCCTACTTTTCAGTAGCGATCGACGCCCCTGGCATAATCAGAATACAGCTAACAGCAATAGACCCCCCGCCCCAACTGTCGGTTCGGGACTGTTCATGGTTCAAATAAACATTTACATCTAAAAAGTTCAACAACAAACACTATAAAATGTACTTAAAACATAGAGCAAGGAGTGCCTCAAATGTCCACGGGTTATTTTTATTGTATATATTTACATTTATATAGGATTAAAACAATCGAACGGCTCCACAATAATAATTATGTAAAGATTATTACACTTGACTTGTGCGTGCGACTGTGAGTAGTAACGCATGCGCGAACACTTCCGTACACACAGCACACGTGTGTTTTGGCTGAGGTCAATCGGGTACGTTTAATATCGATAATGTATCACGTAGCAGACGACTCTACGTAGGTCGCCGTACCGTAGACGCTGCTAGCCGCGGGTTTACTCTAGCTGCTGCATGCAAAGAGACAGTGTGGGAGTGAAATCGTCTCATTGCCTTGGAGATCGCAGGAGGGGTTTCAATCATTCCATAGGCTAGACCTCTTACCTTGCACTGCTGCAATATTCAACTGGTGAGTACCTGTTCTCAGAATAAGCATATGTTTTGAGATTTGGAGGGAATTAAGGGAGATTCTGTCAGTGAATTTTGAGGGATTCGTTGTAATGTAATTTGTATAAAATACAGAGAAATTGTTAAAAATAAAGCCACCTGTACGCCATTTGATTTTGTTGTTGTCTGATGTCATGATGACAAAATCTTTCATCGTGCAGATTAAATACGCTGTAGCTTTATGTACCATGCATATGAATAATCAATGAGAAAAGTCAAGGGGGGGGGGGCAATGTTGGATTACAATTATTAAAAACCTTTGTTGTTATGTTAAAGGCACCTGGAAGTGGTATTTTTTCAAAATAAAGCTTTTGTCATTAATATATACATTTTTATGAGTGGAATGTGAATAAACAATTTACTAAGGTTAAAAAATTGTATTTTTCTTTTAATTACAAATTAAAAAATAGGCCCCCCTTTACATGGCGCTGTTCGTGACGTCAATCGAGGCAGGAGAAAATGTGTAGTCTGGCCCCGTACATTACGTCTGGGTACCTGATCAGTATGATGCGTTTTCGTATTCGGACGTCACCACCCAATGCAATCCTAGGACAGTGTACAGTCGACTAATACGAGACGCCAGTTTATACGAGGTTTTTCACCGGTCCCGAACTGTCCCATGCGCGTTTCTATGTCTTAAAAACGGAAGATACGAGCATGGTCATAACGAGAACACGGATAATACGAGGTATTGTTTTTCCACCAGAAACATTTCGCTGGTAACCTAAGCTTCACTGCAACTTCCCTTGCACACTACTACCAACGAAAAAATCCCCGGGCTATCCACGTGTTCGCTGCATAGCGCTGAAAACGACGTCGGACCGGACCACTTTGCCCTCGTTAGCCTAACTTTCGATGCCCGTAACTGCCTATATTTGGGATCTGCAGGGAAAAAATGCTGGCTGACCCCATCTTTAGTCGTTTTGCTGCATCCAGCAGCAATTTTCGCTGGAAAAATGCAAGAAAAACCCCCCTTTTGGATAACCAAACGAAACGTACAATCTCACTACTTGCACGTGTATATACAACGTAAATGCAGGCAAGTTCGAGTGGGGTCGATGTTCAATCGAGGCGAAGTCTTCCTCGATTGACGTCACAAAAAGGGATGGGCGGAGTCGCCCCCAAACAACTTTATCTATTTTTTTAACATATAAATACTGACAAACAATTACTCACAAAATTGTTTTATTGTTAATATACATATACTCTTATATAAAAATAAAAAAAATTCTATTTCCAGGTGCCTTTAAAGATTGCCAGATACTGGCCTCAAGCTCACAATAACTGGCCTATCTATCTATCTATCTATGCTGGTACTCGTCAACGCCTTTCAGCCTCTACTATTTATTTACTAGGTAATTGGCTCTAATGGGGAAAAAGAAACTAACCTTACACTTACAGATTTCTCTGTCCCCCGGAGATTCTGTCCCCCATATTGTGAATTAACATGGGCTGAAGGAGGTTGATACAAAAGAGGGTGCTAAGCCGCTATTGGAAGAAATGTGTACACAGTAAGCCATATGGGTGGACAGAATCTCCTGCTACACCGGCTTTCTTTAAGTAAAGTACATTAAGTTGGCAAATCATATATATAGCGCCCTCTTTGACGTGTACACGAGTACGAGCCAACATTTAAATTACTGAGTTATTCGTCCGCATCCTTATTGACCCCTTGCACAATGCAGAGCCCACTTTCCTGTCTGCCATTTTGTAGGCTGACTGAAAGGAATTGACTCCCAAAATGTTGGATATGGTAGAAGCGCATTTTGGAAAGTTGTACTCCACATAGTGCAAGGGGTCAATACCTGAGAGGAAATCAAAGCTCTTGTCAACCGACATGCTCTGTGCTCGAATTTGCGTGCATTTTTTCCTGATATTTTTTTGTCATACCCAAAAATAAGAATAATATTTTTTCTTGAAAATTGACTCCTACATTTAATTGGATAGAATTACCTTTTCTTTTTCGGATTTTTGTTTCCCAAGGATTTTTGTGTGTGAGAGCAATACAGTACGAGATTATAAATGGTCTGATTCCCATCTCGTGAATATGAAGTTAAGGACAATGTTGAAACGGAAACAGACTAACCTTTTTGGTAAAATAGTCACTGTGAAATGTTCAGTGCCATTCAGACTTTTATTAGGCCCACTACCCGCTAGAAGGTTATACATGGAGTACTCATGCTTGTAAATTAAGGTCGTTAAAAAGCTGTCTTAAATGGCAAAAAATAAACTGGTAGGCCTACCTTAAAAGACTGATAGCGGCTGCAGACAGTAAATGTAGTTGCAAAACACTTAAATTGTGAGTAAATTTGCAATAAATTAGTGTGAAATTGCCCATCACATCAATAGCATTGCAAAGATGTACATGTAAATGAAAAAATATGAAATGTAAATTTGATGCAAAGATGCAGGTATGGGTTCCACCGTATGGTTTATGATTCCAGAATGATTTGAGACATAAATTTCTGAATGAAGCATCCACAATGACCTTCATTAGTTGTTAATTTATTCTCAAGTGGGGTGTTTCCTATTGTAATGAGCATACAGGCCTGGGGCTAACATTGGGGCTTTGTTTGTGAACTGCAAGTCTCAAAAGCTAAGATTATAGTTGTTTGATTTTATGATGTTTTTTTTTACAGCTAATGAATTGGTTCACAAAATTGTGCAGTTTTCCCAGGCTTCCTGTTTTAATTCTACATTACAAAAGTCAATTTCTGTGTTTTACCAGTCATTGAAACATATGGACGAATTCTCACAATGACTTATCTTAATTTGTAAAATGAAATTGATAATGGCGATTGTAGGAGACAAAGTTCCTTGTCTAAAGCTAGACACAAAAAAATGAAATATTCTATTACAGTTCTCAAAAAAGAGGAGACCAACTAAAAAAGTGTTTCTAGAAGAACTATACTTGTAATAAATCTCACCATTTGTCAGGCCATTGACTATTTGTTTGCGTTTATACCATATAGGTCCTTGTAGTTGGTAAGTATAGTTTGCAGTTCAGCTAATTCTATTTTCTCATTTATATTTTTCAGATGAAAAAGCAGATTTTCTCTTTGGGTTGAATGGTTTAAATCTTACTTCATTGACTTCCTACCGGCTGCCCGCCATGGAAGAGGAATCAACAACAGCAAGCAGTTCAGATCTGAAGAGTCACCATGACAACTCCAAAGTGGGTGGTGATCAACAAAGCAACATGAAGCGACTACTCGGGTTTGAGTTGTCCGATGTCAACGGTTGGGGGCGCTTTGTGCGTTTTATGAACTCACCGCGGGATCCAGCTGGGTTAGCGGTCCTCAGAATCACATACGGTCAGTAGCTCTAAAATTTAAACAATTCTCGATAAGATTTAATGATAATTTGTTATTTTAGTGCGTCTATATCAGGTGTTTTTTCAGTAGCATTAATTTCTGAGTTGTTTCAAATTTATCTCAAAACTATGAAGTTTCGGACCTGAACTTTAAATGAGGGCATTCACGGTCACACTCCTCCTCGCTCCTTAGGTAGGGTCGTAGATTGGAAATTATTTCAAATATTAATGGCCATAAAAAATGAGGCCCTCTTCTTGATGAGAAGCACTGCAGCTGTTCAAAGAAAGGATATTTTTTCACCCCAAAACATTTGAATCTGAGAAACTATTTTTGCATGAAGATCGTTTCTCAGATTTCTGAGGATTGCTGAAAATTCAAAATTGGCCAATGATGCGATTGGTACCCGCTGTCAACTCGTTAATTGTGGATTGATTCAAAGTTTTTATGAAAATACCTTGACAGTTTCTCACTGTTGTGTCTCCATAAGAAGACGCTGTATTCAGCTGAAACTTTCCCAGATGAACTGTTATTGTATCTTTCTTGATAACTTTGCCTGTAAATCAGCATGACCCTAACTTTAATGTTTTTCAATGAGAGCAAAAAAAGTGCTCCTTGAAAAAGGTTGGTATCAGTTTGCTTCCACGAATCACATAGTAACTCTTGATTTGTAATTGATTTGTTATTTGCAGGTATTTTAATGCTGATTGATATTCCTCAAGAGAGAGGAATGTCCATGATTGATACCCGCTTCGGTGATCCCATGACGTGCCATTTTCCCCTCTTCAATTTCCTTCGTCCTCTACCTGTCGATTGGATGTACATTGTGTACCTCGTCATGCTTGCTGGTAAGTCTTTACTGGATGCCTATCCAGTGAAGAAGTCAATACGAGACTCATTTGCTTAGCACTTTATATCTACGACCAGCTCAAAGAGCTTGTCATTATTTATTTCCAGACATGTTTTTGAAATATGAGACCCATTTATGGACCTTTTAATGGTTTACAAGGTGCAGCGACACATTCAGCAGCCACTGCCAGAAACACCCGGGCAAACCCCTTCTCTTTGCAATAAGCGTAACTGGGTTATTTTGTGTGCATTACACAATGCACTGGACCAATGGCTTTACGTCCCATCTAAAGGACAAAGCAATAATGTTTAAGTGTCTTGCTTAAGGACACAAGTGTCACGACTGGGACTCGGAACACACACTCTGCTGATCAGGATCACCATAGCATGAGTCCAGTGCGCTTGACCGCTCTGCCCCGACACGCCACAGTAGTAGTGAAAATTGTCATTAATTCCTTGGTTGTGTTTGTTTACATTTGTTAGTACATTCTTACATCTCAGAGCATCTTAAGAACTAACTAATGGAATCGTACTTTCCGTCTATTCTCCTAGGTGCACTTGGCATCCTACTAGGTGCCTTCTACCGTCTCAGTTGCCTGATGTTCATCATTCCATACTGGTATATCTTCTTCTTAGATAAGACAGTTTGGAATAACCATTCTTATCTCTATGGACTGATCAGCTTTCAGTTGCTGTTTTATGATGCCAATAGAATCTGGTGAGTCGAGACTTTCTGGAGACTTTCGTAGTTCATATAAGATTTCTTCATTTCTCTAATGTCCTCAGACAGCCTCAGCACTCTAAATTTCTTGGTCTTGCTTGGAACTTACTTGCAAGGTTTGCCCTTAACTTTTTCAGTGACTCGCCAGTGGGACCAGCCATAATGTCCCACTGGTCCACCAGCTTTTTCACTGGTTCTGTATTGCAAGGTTTTCTTGTAACACTTTCATTTGTATGGGACTTGAGTGTGAAACCATGAACATTCAGAGCAGGCAGCGATTTTACACATAGCTTTGGTTCCTTTTGATGTCTATTTTATATGTGTCTTTTAATCTTTCCAAACTGAGTATTATGGTGTCCTCTTTTAACAATTTTGATGGTGTTATATGTTTTTGTTTTTTAATAATACTGTATTTGTACTGAGGGTCTCCGTGGAAAGCAGCGCTGGGCGCTGATTTGGAGTTTACCCTCATTAACCCTAACAATCCCTAACCCTACAAATTCAAACAGGGCAAAGTGTTTAATTTTGTTAGGTTAAGTACAGTGAAGTTAGGATTGGGTGTTTGATTCTGTGGGATTGTGTATCCTTGCTGACAAGTAATGGTGTTTGAATTTGATTGAGTGGGTATGGTGGATGTGTGAAATGTACATGTCTGGCAGTGCTCTTTCCTCCATGGTCTAATGAGATAGTTGTTGGATTATGTTATGTTGGGTACTGTGTGATTTCACTGATCAAATTTTGCACATGCCAAGTGTACACACTCCAACAAAATCAAACAAAAAAGGCCTGTTGGAGTTTGTTAGGTTGTGTATCGTCCCCCTAAGATTGGGTACAGTTCCCATCGCATGGTAGTATAAGCTGTTGGAATGTGTTGGGTTAGGGATGGATTCTAGTAAAAACGCTTTGGGAGTTAGGGTTAAAGATGACGTAAATAAAAACAATAATGAACTTGGCAGCCGGACCACTTCAACATAATTTTGACTGGTCCTCAAAAGTTACGACTGGCATTTGGCCAGTGGACCACTGTTAAAGGAAAAAGCTGACTTGGCAGAATTTTTGTTGCATTTATTCCTTTAAATCACCTGTAACGTCACTTCCTAATGAGACAAGAAACACAAATACACGTGCTCTGAAAAGAATTATCATTAATAAAATAATCTACCTCTAAACAAAAAAGCTAACCTGTGATGTACCAGGCATGCGATTTGTCAGGATTTTTTCTGATTGCAGATTTTCACTGATCTCACCACACTTTCAGATTTTCTTGGAAGAGGCAAACTTGCCATCACAGAGATGAAAAGACTTGGTCCTTGTTGTGACCAGACCTTCAGATGGCCATTTGAAATAGTGTAAAAAGTCTGTAAACCTCTACAATGTAACAATCTGTACATTCAGGGAGCTTCATTTCCTCACCAAGAGGAAATTGTTGTCAAATTTTTCGGATTTTTCATTGTCAAACAATCTCATCCCTGTGCACGCTAAACTTATGTCTTAATTTATTCACCGTTTCAGGTCCATTGACAGCCTGAGAAATCCCAAACTGAAGAATGCCCATGTACCTCTTTGGAATTACTCCATGATAAGGACACAGGTAAGAAGTGAGCCCTCTGTTGTCATTTTTAGTCCTAATCTATGTGAGACACGATGTAGACCACATATCCTTCTTGGTGTGTCGTGGCCGAGAGGTTAAGAGCACCTCCAGCTCTGGTGTTTCTGATCAACAGAGTGTGGGTTTGAGTCCCGGTCTTGACACTTGTGTCCTTGAGCAAGAAACTTTACCATTATTGCTTTGTCCTTCGGATGGGACATCAAGCCATTAAAGGTCCTGCAGCCGATTTCACGAAACGCTAGGATTAATCCTATCTCGAGTTAGGACCAGTAACTGGTCTTAACTTAAGACTAGTCCTATCTCTTAGCATTGCCTAGGACTAGTCCTAAGTTAGGAAGAGTTTGGTGAAATCGACGGCTGTGTACTAGGAATGGTAGTACACGTAAAAGAATCCAGAATACTTGTAAGGGTAATCCCCAGGTGTGTCTGGTTCACACAGCAAGCACTCTTGCTTACAGGTTTCCTCAGGCTTGCGAGCTACAATTATTAAGGTCACTTATGAGGCATCCTTGGTTTCATTGCCAGAAATATACATTAACAATAATATTTCTGCTTAATATAAAAAGCCATTGACTGTTGAAAGTTCATTCAGCATGCGTTTCTGGCAAGATTGAAATTTTAAATTTCGAAATGTTAAAATTCACTCTTATCAAAGTTCTGTCCTCTGAATACGTCATTTCAATATAATTGTTCCATTTCAATTAAGAAACATTCATTTCTTTGTTAGATATTCTTGGTGTATTTCCTCGCTGGCTTGAAGAAGATCGATGCTGATTGGTTATTTGGATACTCCATGGACTCGCTGGCCAATCACTGGGTTTTTGATCCATTCAAGTAAGTCTTAATTCAAACGGCACCAGACCAGTCCAGATCTCATTGCAGATCTTCATCTTGGTGCAGCTATCTTGTTTATATTGCCCAGCAACTCAATGTAACCAAGCTGAGGCTGGGAGGAAAATAGTCTGGTACGTTTGTATTATATGAGAGTTGGATCGAGCTGCAGCTCTAACTTTCATCTTGCCACACCATTTTTTCCCCAGCATGCTGTGCTCGCTCATAACCCCTGGTATTGGTTATTGGAAATGTGCCATTATATGGTACATTTTAATTAGGTCTGCATATGTGCTCAAGTATGGTAACTCGCAAAAGAGGCATCAAATCAAAAAGCAACTGGTTCCCTCTTATTCTTCTTTGATATTGTGATATGTCTAAATGTACGTGCAGTTTAGGGTCGCGGCGTGTAGAAACACGTTCATTTTTTTGAATCACGTCAAAATACTTGCATGTTGAAATGCGGTACTAAGCATCCTACAAGCGACTCACAAGTGCTGGAATATTTTGAACAAGCATTCGCACAGAGCAGACACTTTTGGTAGCCAATCAGCGTTATTTTTCAGCTCATCCCTACCAGGGGTTTTCGACGAGAGGTGTCGTTACGGTGTGCTGCCCATGAGCGAGGCTGGGGTTAGAACTATTAATAACGATGGATATGCAAGGATTTTGACAAAGCGGGCAAAAATAACTTGCAGAGGCCAGCCGTCATGATGTAGCTACTATTTATTGTTGAATTTGGAGGGTTCAGGTTTGAGGTCCATTATTGTAGTTCTGAAATCATCACTAAATCAATAATTTTATCAATAAGGTTATCTTCATTTTCATGTTTCTAGGATGATTCTAACAGTCCGTCAGATCGATGTGCTGATCGTACACATTGGTGGATTCCTGCTTGATCTCACAGTTGGCTTCTTCCTATTCTTTGATCGTACTCGTCCCTTTGCGTTCTTCTTCTGTGGGAGTTTTCATGTTATGAATTCTCAGATTTTCAGTATCGGTAAGGAATCTTGAAGGTTACTTTGGTTTGTTTTTATTTTACAATAATATTTCTGGCTTTTCCTATATCTCTGTATTTTACTTATTTTACTTTTTACTGTTTGTAAGGGATAGTAGTTGTAAATAATACTAATGAGGCTACCCTGTCTAAATAATTTAACAAATAAATAACAATTTCCTGCAAAGCACAAATAAGCAGGATAACAGTCACAGATGGTACATGTGAAATGGTATTTTGGCTGGTAACCTTTCTCTGCTGAGCGCTATTTTGTCATGCTTAGCTACTTTTTTGTGTTTAAGCAGCTCTATGAAATTTGGCCCTGGCCGGAATTTGCTTTATTTGATCTTTGCACTCTCCATCCATCGTAAAACACTTTGATATACGACTTTTTCTCAGAAGAATTAATATCTTGTTCTTTGAAGAATACTTGGTTCCTCTTGGTCAAATGCTAATAACTTCTCTACCTTGACAGGTATGTTCCCTTTTGCAATGCTGTTCACTATGCCGGTGTTCTGCTATGCTGATTGGCCGAGATCTCTCCTCTCCCGCCTCCCATCCTTCCTCAGCACACGGCTCCTCCCAACCCAAGATAGTCAGCAGAGAAGTGATCACTGCGTGTACCCATCGGAGATCAAGAAAAAGGTTAAAACCATCGAAGCTCTCATTTCAGAAAAATTGAATGATTTACAGGCGTGTGATTTCTCAGGGTTTTTCCTGATTTCAGGATTTTCTCAAAACCTCTTTAAGCCTTCATATTTTCTTGAAAGAAGTAAAGCAATCACCAAAGGGAGAAACCTGTAGTTTTGTATTTCTGGTGATGGCACAGACTCTGTACCTCCTGAATTGTAACATCCAGTAGGTTCTGGGTCTAGAATAAGCGTCTAGAAACCCGGGCCAGCAAGCCATTTTCAGGAATTTTCTCAATCTTCAAATCTCATTCTTGGGTGAGCTCTGTATAATACAAAATTTAATGTAATATTTGGAGAGAGTGCTTGATTTTGGTAAAAAAGAAACTATTTGTTATTATAGTTCAACCGCTTCCTTCAGTTAAACTGTTTTGTTTTTTAAAATCTCATCAGGAGGTGACCAAAGAAGCCAAATCGAAAGACACAAAAGAGAAGAGACCGAAAGTTGAGTCAAACAAAGAGGAGCGTCCCAGTCTTCTCCATCATCTGACAAGTTCTTTCTTCGTCCTCTTCATCGCCATTCAGCTCTTCTTGCCTTACTCTCACTTCCTTACAAAGGTGAGTCTGAAAGTTTTTTCCATTGTCGAAACTTGGACTCTCAAAAAAGCTGACACCCACCAACTGAGAGTCTTTGAGATCGATGTCCGATCTTAGAAGGATACTGGAGGTTTCCAGAACAGAAAGATAAGAAATGAAATGAGACCATAAAGACGAGAACTGGAATCAAGCTAGACTTAGTTCAGATCATCGAAACGAAGAGGCTATCCTACTTTGGGCACATCAAAAGGATGGCAAACTCCAGATACCCAAAGATCACTCTACAGGGAGGCGTAGCTGGAAATAGACCTCGCTGACGACCACCCATGGGCTGGATTGACACCATTCAATCAAGCTGTGGCACCAAAAGGATTCACTCTTCAACAGAAGCCGGCAGGAGGGCTGATAATTGTCGGCTCCGGAAAAAGCTTCATTATGCAGCAGCCATCAACTTGAGAGGGCGCCCTACTACTACTATCAGTATACATTTGTGTAGGGCTAACTATATCATATAATTTACAATTAGATTTTTAAAAACTATGTGGTACTTCTTATTTGTAGGGTTATAACAACTGGACCCAAGGTCTTTATGGGTACTCCTGGGATATGATGGTGCACAGCTGGCATACTCAGCATGTCAAGCTCCACTTTGTGGACATGGAGACTGGTGAAGAAGGATACCTGAAGACTGAGGTGAGGAAAAGATTGAAGGGAGAATAATCCAACCATGGTAACATAAATTATTCAAATGTATCACTCTGGTATTGGAAAGATTACTTGGTAAACCAATTTGGCACAGGTGACAGTCTTCACCCTGAAGAATGTTTTGCATTTGAAGTGAAGATTGTTCTTCTAGAAGCAAAAGTTTCAAAGCCTGAACTGATACATGCCCCATCTTTTTTTCATTTCTAAGAATGACCGTCCTGACAATGTCATTCAGTGACATCTATTACACTCCTGGAATTTCATTTTTGGGAGGGCAAGGCCATTTTGCAATGGGCACTTCTGTTGCAAAAATCTTAAATCCTATGGGGAACTTTTGAAGGGGCACTTAGGCCAAGACCAGGGCAACAGTCTTATTTTCTCCATGACCTCCGTGTAGTTCTAGGCCTGCTGTTAAAATGTTATTCTTCGTTTCTGTACTACAGAGAGTAAATAACTTTAATAGTGTTGATAACAGCTGTTTTTCATTTTTGCACGGACAGTTTTTCAGTCCAAGGAACGGTCGATGGGCAAGTCATGCAGATATGATCAAGCAGTTGGGTGTTTGTGTCTCTCAGAGGTTGAAGACCCATGGGTTTGAGAAGCCTGCCCTCTATCTGGATGTTTGGAAATCAATGAATGGACGGTTCCAACAAAGGTATCTTGGGTTTTCTTAAATTGCTATTTTCTTGGGGGGGGGGGGGTAAAGACAGCGCTGTTCAATGCTGACACGTTCTCATGAGCTCTGATCTATTGCAAGTATACTTAACGTTAGTTGTTTAGGGTTAATTATTTTCTTAGAGAGCTCAAGCTGCACAATAATTTCCGATGTTATGGTTACGGACAGCAAGTTATGAACTCATACTTAACACAATAGGTGTGGGAACTTGATAATTCTTCCTCTCCCTTATTTTTTCATGTTTGTCTTTTTTTCTTCTCAGTTTTCATGTCTTACTATGTGTGGGATAACATGCTTCCGAGCAACAGTTATTTTGATTACTTTTGTTTTCTCTCTCCAGCATAGTATTTGTTTGGTCCTTTTGTTTGGCAATTTTCTTGTGTCCCTCTCTAGATTAGCCTCTCATACTTGCATACTCCCTTTAACCGCATCTCTGGCGGCACTATTTGCGAACAGACACCACGGAAATTTTAATTTCGGTCAACCCTCAGAAATCTGAGGAAAGATTCATGCCTGAATCGTTTCCTAGATTCAAATGTTTTTGGGTGAACATTTTTCCAAACCAAATAACTTCGAAGGGAATCCTTTCACAAAATAGTTTATACTATCAACAAGCAGTGCTTCTCACCAAGTAAGTTTTGATGGTCATTAATTTGTGGAGTACTTACCAAAGTATGTCCCTACCTTTAAGATATACTTTTTGCTCGTCATCTTCAGGATGTGGGATCCCCGCGTTGACATCGTAACTGCTCCCTGGTCACCGTTTGAAGAAGTCACATGGCGTCTACCCTTACTGACAGAGCTCTCTGATTGGAGGGACAAAGTAGAGCATCTTGAAAAGGATCTTGAAGAGAAACAAATGGATGTCACATTTGTGGCTGATTTCCCAGGTAAATTTTTTTTTTCTTCAAATTTAACAACTGAAACCTTCATGGTTACACAAAAGGTGGTAGGGTCTGAAAAAGTGCAAAACAAAAACAAGAAGAGAAAATAGAACTAGCTGTTGCAGACTGCTTACCAACCAAAAGGACCTAAGGCACAAATAGAGAAGAAGAAAAATTAGTGGCCCTACGTTTTTGACCCTAGCAGAGTCTCTCTCGAAGGCACACATATTAGCCTTTGAGAAAGACTCTGCTAGGGTTGAAATGTCAGGCCACTAACTATTTTTGGCAAACAAAAATAACTTCATTTCAGGAAGAAGGTTTCTAGATATATTTTTTAACTTCATAATGCATCTTAGAATATGCCTTCCTGTCTGGTATCCATAATAATATTGACTTCTGACTACTGCAGAGCTAAGTCTTTCATAGAAATTTTCATCCACTTTGGTCTGCCTTCAATTCAAGTGAGACTCAAGCAGCTTAGTAATATGGTACACTTCTCAACTCTGACAACTCTAGACAGTGGCTGTACTGGCTCCCTCCCCCTATAGGAATAACAGCTTGAGAAACTCTTCCAAACTGTTCAATTAAATGCAGGACAAACTGTTACAAAAACAGCTGCATTCCCTCGCTAGTTAAATTGCTCATCATACAATAAATTTACTGTTGGGTCTCATTTATCTCTGGTATTTGTATTGCATTTTATCTTGCAATTGCATATTTTAGATTTAATTTTTATTTCTTAATCACTAATGTACTCTTTTAGCCCTTTTGAAGTATCCTTTTTTATTTTTATTTTTTTATTTTTTATGTTGTGATGAATTTTTTCTGTACCTTGAACAAATTCAGCCCTTGGGGTGCAATGATTGATTTTTGATTAACCAATATATTGCAATAATAATAATAATCTTGAGTAATAGTTTTGTTAATTTCTGTTAACCAGGATTACGTTTGGAGAACTTTGTGAGTGAAGATTTTGGGAACACCACCCTTGAAGTTCTAAACGGAGAGATAGTAGTCGAGTTTGAAGATTTGGGGACAAACTTCACTCTTAAAGTCGGAGGAAAAATGCAGGTAACTTGCTGTCTTGGATTTGTTGTGGAGCCCCTTCGGCTACCAAAGTACACCTTGCTAAATTGTTATTGTTCTGCCCCCTTTAAAATTAACCTGAAGCCAGTCAACGGGTGCAGTTGGCTTCGGGATGTTGGCCTCAACACCCCTCATGTAATGTTTGTATGATTTGTTAAGGTAAGAAACCTTAAGAATTAAATGCATGTGCCAGAATATGTCTGTTTTCCAGAATGAAGTTATTTCAGTTTCGTCCCAAGTTTATTTTATTACTTTTGGTAATTGCTCTTCAGGTTACCGACCATAAAAATTTACTTGGTGTCCTTGCTCTAGGGTTAAGAGCACTGGAGAGCTGTTGATATTATAAAACATTGTAAGAAATGACCCCCTTTAAAGTAGTGTAGTTTTAAGGAAAGTGGTAATTTTCTCCTGACAAAAAATTATCTGAGAAAGGCTTCAAACATGAATTCTTTCTCAGCCATCTGAAAGCACACAATTCCATACAACAGGGATGTTTTTTTCTTTTTTTATTTTCTTGCAACTTCGATGACCAATTGAGCCCAAATTTTCACAGGTTTGTTATTTTATGCATATGTTGGGAGACACCAAGTAAGGATACTTATCTTTGACATTCACCAAAATTATACCCTGCCTAAACAGTTTGTTACAACTTTGTCAACTCCTCTAAGGACATCATTCTTCATGATGCTCAATTGTTATCGTTCTTTTGCTAAGATTCCTGCTGGTCAGTTCCACAACGTCTACACCGTCTCTTCAACTCCATCTTGCTACATGTATATCTTCATCAACACTACGGCCCTCACCTTCAGTAAAGACGTCGAAGTATTCCTAGAGAAACATTTTGCTGGTAAAGAATTGAACGTCGGTCCCGATGATCGCTTCATCACAGGTTAGTGAAGCTTTGTTGATAAATGTGACCCGCTCTATCGAATTGAGGAATTTCTCGGAAATTTTGAAAATTGAGTTATGCATAAGTAACTCACCGGCTTTCCAGCAATACCGTAAACACGAAAATATGATTTCCGAGACATTCCTCATTTCGATAGAGCGGGCCACAAATGTGTTACTCAAATTTATCATTTCTGATTATATTACAATGTCAACATTTTCATTTGCAGGGATGAGAAATTTCAGACTTTTATCTGAATTCAGACTTGTTGTATTTGCTAGGTGACAAAAATAGCTGTTCTTTTCTTCCAATACAGCAATCCTTCACCGATCTTGAACTCTTGGTGGCAGCAGATACCGCCATTATTGCAGTGGTACCTGGGTGGTACTGCGCTGCCTAGAGACAGGTTTAAGCGATTTGCAAAGTAAAAGTCCAATAACCCGTGACTGATCAAATGATCGCCGTGTAGCCCAAACCTTATACCAGTCGCTAAACAGCGCAGTACCACCCAGGTACACCGCAGTAATGGAGGCATGTCTGCTGCCACCAAGAGTTCAAGATCGGCGAAGGATTGCTGTATACACCAATTATGCTCTTTGATCTAGTCCGATCTAGTCCGTGCTAAGGATACTGCTCCAAGAAGCTCCTTGAAGTCTGTTACTCCAGGGGTTACCAAAAGGTGGAATTGGCATCATTTCAACATGCCTCCTAAAATTAAAATTATAGTTTCAGACTTTTTTGTTAGGATTGACTCGCATCCCTGAAGTTAGGGTAATTTCCAACCAGAACTAATTCTCAAGAAACTTTTACTACTTTTACATTTAACAAATAATAAACCACAAGGGAAACTGACTGGGTAAATTTTAAATGATTTTGGGGTTGAACAAAGAAAAATTGACAAGAGCGAGATTTGAACCAACTACCTCCAGTTTAACAGGCTCTTGTCAATTTTTCTTTGTTCAACCCCCAAAACACTTTCTAGTAAGATTTTGAACATTTATTTTATCAATTTGAAATTTAACAAAATTCAAATCTCTTTTCCCAGATAACCTTGACTTGAACATGTCCGATCCCATGGTACCGGTCATCTTGGATCATCTTAATCAAGCCAATCAAAAAATCAAGAAGAAGAATTCAACAATGTTGCAAAAATCCCAACGCTTCTTCCAGAAGAAAGCCACAATGATGTCTAAGACGTAAGTACAACACAAAAACCTTTTCTTTCTCTCTATGTAGATAGAGTAAAGAAGCGTATTGTAAATCTTGTTGGTGGAGGGTTGGGGTCAATCTTACAACACTCTTCCCACCGTAGGTCTGTAGCCAGCCTCTGTATTTTCTACAGATATTTTTATGGTAAATGTGCCACCAGTGTGTTCGACCTGGTTCCTCCTATCAGGATGTTTGAGTGTGAAACCAGGCTATCTGCTTGTAATTCTCACCCATACACTCTTGCTTTGCCGAGATACCATTTCTACAGCTTTATTCCACGTACTGCATCTCTTTGGAACTCTTTGCCTGGTGTATGTTTCCCTCCATCCTACAATCTAGACTGTTTTAGAGGAATATCAATTCCTACCTTCAACTCTCCTGAGTTATTTTCAGCTTAAATATTTTCTTCTTGTAGCTCCTTACCAAAAGTGGCTTTTAGCCTTGTATGAGGAAAACTAATATTTAAACAAATTATAAATAATTTTTTTTTTTTTAAAGTGGTTGTTTGTAAAGCTTGAAATTTGAAAGAGGAATGTCTTAAAATCTCAATGTTTGCAATTCAGAATGTTGAGACAGTGCAAGAAACAAATGTAAAAAAAAAAAACACTTCTAAGAAGAAGGGGGGTAATGGTAGAGAAGACTCATTTTTACTTCCCTGAAAATTTTGAAAACTTTCTTGAACAACTCCTGAAGGTTTTTAAAGAATAATTTTTGACCATGCATTTTTATTCTCATTTATAATCAGATTACAACAGACTGCTCAAGCTCTCGGCCATATCTTCTTTGGTATGGACTCAGTTGTCACTCGAGTGGTGTCACCACAGGAATCCCAGGAAACGCATCATGAAAACATGCATTCTGGGGGTGAACTTTAAACTCTGTCATGACCCCATGACCCATGCATTGTTCAATTTGCTCGTGTGTCTGAAACATATTGCCTTGTAACTATAAGCCTTTATGAAGAAAAAAAATTGCCAGTTTATCCTCTGAAAAATGGAATATCAAATTTTAAATAATATATTTGTTGACTTAGAAGAAAGGTTTATGTGTGCTATAGAGAAAGAGTTTTATTTTATGAATCTCAAATCTGAAATGTGTAATGTTTACTGAGTCATGTCGACACAACTTTAAATGCTCTCAGTGTATTGTGTTAAAGGTAGGGTCATAGATTGGTAAATTATCAAAAACTAATTACCATAAAAACTAAGTACCATAAAAACTAATTACCATAAAAACTAATTACCATAAAAACTAATTACCATAAAAACTAATTACCATAAAAACTAATTACCATAAAAACTAATTACCATAAAAACTAATTACCATAAAAACTAATTACTATAAAAACTAATTACCATAAAAACTTACTTGAACATATTTTGAGAAAAGTTTCCCTTCGAAGTTATATGGTTTGGATAATTTTTCAGCCCCCAAAATTGACATATGTGAATCAATTCTCAGATTTCTGAGGGTTGGTGTCCCTTTGCGAGTGCTGCAGCCAGAGATGCGGCTGGTACCCACTGTCACCTCGTTAATTGTGGTTGGATTTGACGTCTTGTGAAAATATTGTGACAGTTTGTTGCTGTTTTCTCAGCAAGTAGACACTGAATAGATTGTGCAAGTCTTGCGCGTATCCGAACGAGAAAACACGTCAAACAAAGAACATTTTTTTTCCTGAAATCAAATCTTTGTTTTAAATTATATCTCATGACAAAATCTGAACAACAAAAATAAATCATTACAATTTTATGAAATTAGTTTTAGCTTTTTAAAAAAATACGCCAAAGTGTGTTAATTATTATTAAAAACAAATTAAAACTCTGGGACAAGGATGCTTTTTTGATGTTAACTTTTTAGAAACCCCTTACGCAGATTCATGAAGGTCAAACAGGTTATAAATTGACCCGTATCGCAGTTTAAAGAGGAATGCCGACGCCTCAACACCATAGACTGCAATGAAAATGTTCGCTTTGCAATTACAGCATCTGGCGATTATAATCGCGCATCCAAAACAAGCTTTTACATAAGTTTTATGATCGGAGGTGAGCACAAAATTCTTAATTTTTTGCAATAACCGGAAGCTGAGTCAAGTTTAATTCTCGGGTTTTCTTCGTTATATTGTTGAATTGGTTTTACTTTCATATTTTGTTATCACTTAGTATTACATTCCCAACAACATGTATAATTTTCTAGGTCATAAACTACGTTAAACTAAAATAATTGACGAAACAAAATCTCGCCCACGTAAAACTCCATATGGTTGGGACCACTATGGTCCCGGAAGTTCGAATGCGCGCGAGACTAACAGTCTATTCAGCTGAAACTGTCACATGTGACTTTTATTGTATCTTTCTTTATAGTGTTGCCTATAAATAAGCACTACGTTTAAAACTAAAACATTTACCCTACTTTTAATTCTGCTGAGGAAACTTTTATTTCTCTCCTAACAACGGTGCAAGAATGTTTTACTGAAAAGTTAATTGCAACATATTTCCACAGTCTCTTGGTGCTTTTTGTTTTTAAATAATCAAATCTATATTGTTGTTGTTGTTGTTTTTTTTTTGGTGTCTTCTAAGTTGTCTATCTGTCATATTGCCATAAATGTTTACTTTTTACAACTTGAAAAACAGCTTCTTTTGAGATTATTATTGTTGAATATAGGAAAATTGATTTTGTTTATTTCAATTATGTCAAATCGTGTGAATTTTTCATATAAATTTTGGTATGTAGACTATAAGCTTGCCATTATTGTTACTCCAATTGCCCATTAACGTGTCACAAATCTTTGTAAAGAAAATTGTTTTATTAATGAACAATGTTAATTAGTTTCTTCTTAATTTACCAATTGTAAATTGTATGCAGGATACCTGTGAAGTATTTGTACATTGGAATTGTGGGTCAGTGCAGTAGGTATTGTAGTTTGTGTAGGTAGTTTACCAGTTAACAGTTGTGTCGCTAAATCGGAAAGTAACATTGATTTGAAAAATCAACAAAGACTTAACAGTAGAAATATGCAGGATTTGTCAAGTCAGTTGTACTTTCTCCTGAGCAAAGGACATTTTGTTATTGAGTTGGTGAAGTTACCAAGTGATAGGAGTCCGATAAGTTTTGTGTTTCGCTTCAGTTTTATTTTTAGAAGAATTTATTGAGGACAAGTCCTGTTTTGTCAATCAGTATTAACTCTGTATTTGGGAAAAGAGAATAGTTATTTGTTTTTTTGAATTTTATTATTATTATTTCTTTTTTCAGTAATAAAATGCCAGATGGTTGAATGTCTAGCTAAAAACAACTTAAATTCGGGTTGAACAAAGAAAAATTGACGAGAGCGGGACTTAAATTAAAAGTGTCTTGACTTTATAAAAGTTTTATTCCTTGATTTTACACACAATTATCGAATTTAAAACTGTAGTGTTAAATTTTTTAGTTTTATTGTTCAGCTGATATCAGCTTGTGTCTAATAAAGCAGAATTCGTGGGGGGAAAAAGATAATGCTAAAAATAATGTAATTTTTGGTTGAACAAAGAAAAATGGCTAGAGCGGGACTTAAATCAGGGACTTAACCAGTGATTAACTTGCCGGCACCCTCTCAACTAGATTGGCGGTGTCCCTATTGTTACGGTCAATATGTTGGTTCCAGGGTGCCGAACAAATAATCTAGAATAAATGCCGAGATTTGTAAAAAAAAAAAAACTGTATTCTGAAAGTGAGGAGCAAAATGTCCTGAAACAATTATTTGAATGGTAACTATAGCTTGAATTTAAGAAATGCCACAGAAAATGAGGGGACAAGTCGAAAAATACTTAGGACAAAATAGCAGATGCAAACAATTTATTGACTTTATGAAAGTGTTAGGCGTATCTTCTATGGATTTTAAAGGCACTGAACATGTTTGGTAATTATCAAAGACCAGTATTGTCACTTGGTGTATCGAACATATGCATAAAATAACAAACCTGTGAAAATTTGGGCTGAATCGGTCATCGCAGTTGCAAGAAAATAAAGAAAGAAAAAACACCCTTGTTGCACAATTTTGTGTGCTTTCAGATGTTAATAAAAGGCTTCATGCATGAAGTCTTTTATTATTTTAGTGAGAAGTTACCTCTTTCTCAAAAACTACGTTACTTCAGAGGGAGTGGTTTCTCACAATGTTTTTATCAACAGCTCTCCGTTGCTGGTTACCAAGTAAGTTTTTATGCTATATTTTGAGTAATTACCAAACGTGTTCAGGGCCTTTAAAACTCTGGTGTTTTAGTTTGTAGTTTTGTTGTTCACCTGATGTTAGCTTGTATCATTTAATAAAGCAGAATTTATGAAAAGAAGATTGTTTTAAAACTATCAATGAAGTTGATGTATCGATGTACTTATCACCAAGGGCGTCGATCGCTACTGAAAAGTAGGGGGGACGGGCGAGCAAGTCTTGAAAAAATACATCTTACATTATTTGCACCCCACACCATTACTTGTACATTTAATTTGTGTAAAGGGAACGGTGACATCATACGTGTAGTTTTGTGCAAACAGACCATGTGACCACAACAAACATTTTTATGGTAATTATGAATCATACATACAGAGTGTATTTAGAGAATGACACGCAAAGAAAATAGTAGGACCGGAACGCACTCAAAATGTTCAAAAAGCTTTAGGTTAAATATTTATAAAATGTCTTCCCTTGTTGATGGATAATCATGTATGGAGATTAAAGCTTTTAGTCCGGCGTTTATCGTGTGTCAGCTTGAAGTTCTTCGAAAAAACAAAATACTGCTTCTTCGACAAGGCTTGTCTGTCATGGCAAAAACTGGATTTTACTACATTTAGTGCGTTTTGCGATTGTAACAAAATGTAACACATTTGCACGTGCGCGCACACACAGACTTCCTTTGTGGAGGGATGTGTACCGTACATTATAGCATACACAAATGACGCATCATAACTCGAATGCTAACAAGGTATGTAAGGGGCCGTCCAAAGTTTTCAACATTTTTAAGGTCGTACAGAGAGTACTACTTTTCAAGACCCCCCCCCCCTCCCCCCAAAGTAGTACTTTTCAACATTTTTTTTTTCAATGTTGATGCGCATGTTTTATCATGTACATGTACATGTACATTGTACTATTAAAGCAATGTTAACATGTTGCTGATGGTCAATGCAAGTTAAAAACAAAACCAGATGAAAATTAAATTTTGTCAAAAACAATGTACACATACTTTTATTGTTTATTTTAAACATACAATCCAGTTCCTAAAAGCATGGCTGGTGTCTTTTTGTAAAAACATTGGTTCAGTCATCGTGAAACACTACAAATGGCATGAGATGCTATTTCCTTCTCAATTTTATTCTTAAAAAAGTTGAGTTGTAATAATTTCTTTTTATTTCAAAAGGTTTATTTGTTTGTACATGAGTCTGCCACTGTGGTCGCTGCTGCAAAATCCCACCAGCACTCAGGACTCAGCAACCATCATTGGAAAATGTCAGCTTTTTCAAAACACCACTTATTATTCTTTTTAAATCAAACTTTTTTATAGCCAATATGTGAGGCGTTCAGGCAAAATGAGACAGAACTTTAAAAATAAATAAAAAAGAGCACTGACAAATGTAGAATCTTTTTTTAAAGACAAGTGCGACGCCATGATTATTGATAGTGACAACCTCGCTCCATGTGTACAAACTACAAACACCGGTAGAGCGCGGTGTGGTGCATGGCGTGCACGATGTCCATGGATATGCTGTGGGAACGATTCGCGGTTGAGTGGTGTCAAAGGTCATTCATTCATGCTTCGCACATTTCGCTGTAGCTAGGACAGGGCACACTGTATGTATGTACGTGTACATCCCATGTACATCGCACGGATAGTTGCGCAATACCATGCAGAGATACGTATTCATTGCCAACTCGACCGACCGCAGCGTGTCTGGCGCCGTGGGCACGTCCTCGCAGCCTCGCCAGCCAGGGACGCATCGTATTGTTTTTTTTCTCGGAGTTGCACGATAGCTGTAAACAAGGTATGAGCTGCTGAAGTAATCCTTTTGGAACAGCGGACTTTGTATCGCTTCTGATTTTAATGTTGGAAATTCTTTCGAGAAAAAAAAGAAGAAGAAAACAAACATTTATATAATTTTCCGATGCTGATTAAAATCAACATTTTATTCACCATTTAAAGTCATACGCGGCTTCCGACCCCCCTCCCCCCCGTCGTACGCTTTGTACGACCATTAAAATGTTGAAAACTTTGGAAGGCCCCTAAGTGGGATTTTGGCGTTCATGTCTTGGACGAAACTTGTCGTCTATTGTCTGTATTATGCACGTATCAATTGTAGTCCCGGCCGTGGGGGACCCGGGACTTTGGCAGAGGTAGCCGGGACATAGACGGGGATGTGCAAAAACCGTGCCCCGCTAGCCGGGACAATAGCGGGGTCTTTGCTGAGGTTGTACAATTGGTTTCCCCGCCCTACCGGGACAATAGCGGGGTCTTTGCTGAGGTTGTACAATTTGTTTCCCCGCCCTACCGGGAAAATAGCGAGGACTTCGCCGAGGTTGTACCATTTGTTTCCCCGCCCTACCGGGACAATAGCGGATCGTTTTGTGGGTGACAAAATGCCCTGCTTGTCGGTCGGGCCGGGATTGTGCGGGGGTTGTTATAAATGCCCCGCATGCCGGGGCCGGGATCGTGCGGGGGTTGTTTTAAATGCCCCGCATACCTGGGCCGGGATCGTGCGGGGGATGTACAAAAACAAGTGCCCCGCCCGGCCGGGTACGTAGCGGGGCATGGCAGGGACTATGACACCAATCCATTTTTACATCCCCGGCGAAGTCCCCGCTAGTCCCGGGTCCCCCAGGGCCGGGATTACAATTGATATGTGCATTATAGAAACGGAAATAGGCCCAAAATATCATTCGGCGCGTGGTCCATCAGGAAAAAAAAAATGAAAATTAAGAAATTATTTCACCGTTTGTTCGCTATTCTTTTATTTGAACAAAAATTGTAATGAAATATTAAATCAAGAAAATAGTGTGTATTTTTATATTTTGTTGCATATTTCTAATGAACAGTCAATCAAAAAGTGGGGGGGGACATCTGATATGCTGTCCCCCCAGGGTCTAAAAAGTGGGGGGACATGTCCCCCCCCGTCCCCCACCCATCGACGCCCTTGCTTATCACCGAAAACAAAATATCTCAAAAACATCGGAAACACAATATTACGCCCAACGCCCACTTTTAGAGAACAGTTTCATTTATTTGGTATAGCGCCCTCTGTCAACCGTGTTTCTTTCACACACACTACGCCGATAATATCGACGGACGGAAGGAAGGAAGGTAGCTGAGCTGAGTTTCTAAAATTCTCACTAAACAGAGCATACTGACTGGAGTACGAATTCCATCCTGGTTGTTGTAGGTGTCCGCAGGTTGTTCGTGACGAATACCAATAAGAAAGGTTTTAATTATCTGCGAGAATTTCTCGGTAAGTCCTTGATATTTAATTGTCTCCACGCTGTTTGTTGTTTTTTTGACAGGTCGTCTGTTGTTCGTTGTTATACGTTGCCACTGCACCAATAACGGGAGAAGGTTCCCCACCTTTCTGACTGTCGTTTTATTTCAGCTTTACTTTTAGTTTTTACCAAACAAACATTAAGCTACGTGACTGATCCCTAAAATGCTGTGTGGGAAATAGTTTAAAACTCATTTATGTTGTTGATTTTGGTGGCTCTATTATAATAAAGGACCATATATTTCCCATGTTTTAGTTTATTTTTGTTTGTTAACAAGTTAACAAATAATTAAGTTCGGAAAAGTTTCCGGAGCACGCCACCACCTTCTGGACGTTTTTTTTTTTTTTTTTTTTAACCAATATACACCTGAGGATGTATTCTAACGATAGGGTTAGTACCCCAAAATGTAAAATAAATAGTTTTCATAGGGGACCGATTAAAAAAAAATAATAATTTAAAGTAAAATCCAAAAATTTGAAAAATAAAAAAACACGCTTCTTTCCCCCTCTCTCCCCAGTCTTCTTTCCTCCTCCCCCACTACCTCTCCCCATCATTCACTCACTCTCTGTGGAAGGAATTGAACATTTGCAAGCAATTAAATAATGCAATGTACTTACCGGGAATTGAACCTGTATCAAGGGAGAACAAATTATATGCACAAGAGCATAGCCTATTTACCGCTAGGCTATGAGGGATTGATACCAAAATTGGTTTGATAGTTCTACAAATTTCTCCCATTACCTGTCTGTTTAGTAAAAGGTCATAATGAATATTTAATTTTCTATGAATATTAAAATCAGCAGTTATTGTCGAATAGTTTGCATAAACTGAATATTCAGGAGTTTATGAACTAAAACCTGCTTTACATATTAGTCACGTGAAAGGTTCTTTTGGATTATTTCATTAGTACAAGTCATGGGTAAGTTCATGTTCATAAGGGCAATATCGGGCTATTATTTCCCTTTTTTGAATCATCCTTCAATGGGGGTATGTTTGTAGCGGCAATAGTTATGATTATGTGGAATTTGGGCTATTTTTCCCTTTTTTGAATCATCCTTCAATGGGGGTATGTTCATCACACATCAGAGGCCACTATAGCTGGCTTACCCATTCCATAAATCAACAAGTCCTGGTGAATTTTCCAATGCGCATGAACGATGACCGACTCATTGGAGTATTGCACATTTTACCCGGACACACACACAGCAGGAAAATGAAAACAAAATGGTGTTTATTTTCGACGAAGCTTTTGCGATTTTCTGACGCCTTTTTAAGGCCTTTAGAATTGTTAAATTTTCCTGTTTTTTGCTGTATATATTCAGTTAACCCATCTTGACAGGTAAGACTAAAATTTAGAGTAATCGGCCAGATATTGAGGGAGCTAGAGTGGTGGCGTGCTGCGGAATTTTAGCCTTAAGTTCGAATTGATTGAATTTAAACTATAGATAGGGAGTTCGGTGGTTTTTGCATTTTTTTATCACACCTCAACAATATCAATGGAAAGCTTGTTTCAAAAGAAGTGCACTGGTGCTCAAATCAGCTTCATAGCTTGAAATACAATGGAGTTTATGCCATTTTAAAGAAGAAAGTATGACCCGTTTGTGTCTGTAAATGTTGTTCTTCATGTTGTTGATGCAAAACTGGTCATGGCTTCATTTTGGGTGACATTCTGCTTGACTTGTGATTATAACTAGGACTGGGAATTCCTGTGTCGCCATTTCTCGCTAGCCTTAAAACGGCACTGAAAATGTTTTTCTAGACTAAAATTGTCCAAATTTTCCATTTATGATGGTTTCAGAAGGTGTCTCAAACTCCTTCAATATGTAAATTCATCTTTGATTTCATAAACATGAGAAGATAATTACCTGTTTTCTGGCGCAATTTTGATACGGTACACCGAATGGCACAGCAGAGTCGACCTATATCAAATCTGGTACCTAGAGAACAGGACTTTCTTCAACTTATTGAAAAAAGCATGTCTGTCTCATAAGGTCAAAGGGTACTTGCAGTCGAGGCAATTTAGAGCAGCAACTTCCAGCGGCATAGCGAAGAGGGCGGGCTCCATTGGCAGTTCATCATTATGAGCTCTGACGTACGCGCCAAATTAAGAGGTATATTTCGAAATATAAAGCTGATTTTTTTTCCTGTTTTAAGGGTTTCCATTGAAGAAGACACCTTTTATCTCTTCAAAAATCAACTCAGTGTGGAATTTGAGCAAATGATCTATTAAAAATAATGTGAAGTTTGCAACCAGTTTCCGCACGCTTCCAGATAGGATCGCCGTGTTTCTGTTTTTCGCTGAACTCCCTACTATAGAAAATGTAGAGTATGGGATATGTGAGCAGACGACCTGTGTGTTGTTAAAAATTATATCTAATGGAGAATGTGTAGCACAACACGTACAGACGTAGTTGATAATGGATGTAGAGCCTTGTTGAGATTTTTGAATTTTACAAATTTAGTTTTAAGAATGTTACGGAGTTGATACTGATATCATTATAAGATAGTGATAAGTATGATATAGGTCGGAGTGATGATAGTGATACTGTAACTAGTGTGACTCTCTGATACGATAGACTGATTACATTGTATGGACATACATGACACACTTGTTTGTGTACACAAAACAATTTTTGGAAATGATGATACTAGGATTCACAATATTTATTCTATAACGAACGGGCCTGATCTGATGATACACAGGTGTGATGCGTCTTTTTGGAAAGGGCAAGGGCACCAAGACGTTTTCTCCTTGATTGGTGTTGTGGCCGAGCGGTCTAACGCACCGATTTCAAGTTGTGGTGGCTGAAACACCACACAATGTTAGTTCAAATCTTGGTCCTGGCACTTGTGTCCTTGAGAAAACACTTAACTAATGCTCACTCTGCATTTATATCCTGTTTTATGGATCCTGCCGAGTAACGAAGTATAGAAGTGAAGAAGGTACCTCAGTATAAATGAGGAAATTGTAAACTTCCAATGGAATATGAAGTGTCAGGCCTGCTTATATTTCTCAGAGGCAACAGAGGCAATCACCTCCATCTACCCTCTCCATTGGTTTGTTTTTTTGGTCGCCCTCACCCTTTGAAATATTCTACTGTATAGAAGAAATTTAAGTTTCCCTCGTATAATCGTAAACTCAAACTATAGAATTGCCCTGTACTTTGGAAAACTGCCAAATGAGAACAGTGCAATGTCAATAGTCCCCGAGTACAAGTTGGCAGGACAATATTTGGCAAGGATTCAAATTGGCATGAGTACGTTTGTGAGGTTCAGAGTTTGGTTCATCAAAATAAAGCAGGGTAGCAGGTTGCGGCTGTGTAATCTGCAGCATGAGCTAATGTGGCAAACGTTTAATGCGTACTTTGTGAATTTTAAAGATCATGACCTACTGTGTATGGAGTTAAACAGATGCCAAACTTTTCTATGGCGTCTTGCAGCATGAGCTAATGTGGTAATAGTTTAATATGTACTTTGCCAAATTGTTCTATGTCATCTCGCGTTAGGCTTAATCTCGCGTAAGGCTTAATCTCGCGTAATAAAAAAGTTGATCCTTTTTTGTTTCACTGCAAAGACAAAACAGTGAAATGCATGTTAAGATTGAACACGCTTTCTAAATAAAAATTTTTGTTTCATTTTTACAATGCTGGCAAGAAGAGTCTACAGATTAAATTACGTTGTACCAATCAGGAATTGAAATGATTCGTTAGTTTTCACACGATCTTTTCCTGTTTTTAAAACCTTGGCATCAATTGGGGGAAATCAAGAAAGACTCTACAGATAACAGGGTTCTGCCCACGGTGGTCGGTGCCGGAAAACCCGACCGGCACTCATGATTCCCCGACCGGCACTCGCAGAATTTTTTCTTTTTCCGACCACCACACATTTTCCCTTTTTTTTGCCCATTTCCTTCAAAATATTTTGAACAACGTGTAAAACAAATTATTTACCAGTAAACAGTTTTATCCAAAGTTTCGAGTAGCCTACTTCTTTGGTTTGAGTCTATTTTAATGATCCAGGATCGAGCATTCCTCCCGCCTGTACGATGTACAATCCAACACACGAAACCCGCATTGATTTTGCAATGGTTTCCATTCACGCTGATTATAGCTTTACGCTTGGAATAACATGATACCAGTTTCATCATGTTGCGAACCCTATTCTACAGCGTTTAATACAACGGAAATGAACTGCAGAGTAAGCACCATGCTATAGATGCTGTAAATTGTTTTCCCATGGCGGTAAAGGCGTGCGCGCACTGAGGGCCTACATTCAAGGCACAGCTGCAGGGCGCACGTGTGTAACCACTCCGTGCACGATCGAAAGGAAATTGACTTGACTGTACTAGGGAAAAAAAATTTCCGGCACTAAACAAATCCTGGGCAGAACCCTGAGATAAGAAAACTCTCAATAATAGGCGTAATAAATGTGCAAGAAAGCTTGTATATGTATATTAATGGATTGTCAACTTAAATAATTTAAGTGGTCCATTGCACCAATTTTTGTCAAGTGATATAGACAGCAACAAAAACAACAAATTGTTTATTCAACTACCAGATTGAGTAAAGGACAAAGTTAATTTTGAGATGAATCAAAATAATTGTGTAAATTCCATCATAAACATAAATACAAATAAAAAAAATTAACAAATTGTACAGTGTACAGCTAAAATGATATGTAAACTTAAACACAAAAATAAAGAGATAAAAGAGTTGTATTTGCTCAACATTAAAATATTTCTCTGTTACAATGTATTTAGAATTTGAATATATTTTTTCACTTGAAGTAGAGCACTGTTTTGAAAAATAGTCTTCGTTCCAGTTGTTTTCTCATTTTTTATATGTATGCGCAAGACTTGCACAGTCTATATGCAGTTCCCAGTATGCCTGGTTGAACATGTAGGACTGCACTTGGTTAAACAGGAAGCCATTTATACGGAAGCAAACGAGAACAAGACTACAGTGTTCAGCCTGCACTTCCTCTTGTCAGGTTTGACCAACAAAACATACAGGAACAGCCACAGGATATCTATTGGAAAATGTCTATACGTGTAGCTTTGTGTGACGTTCCCATCTTGTCTTTTTTAACTTACTATCCCCTCAGGCGGCCAATATTAAAAGCGTTTTTTAACCAGAGTGATGCTACAGAGTGATCGCGTACGTTCGTGTGTGTGAAGATTTGACAATGCCTAGCGAGCGTGTCTTGTACTTGCTATAATGAAACGTGGTCTACTGATAATTTTTGTATGGTGTTAATGTTCTTCATGTTTCTTTGGTGAGCTTTGCTTTATGAGATCGATCAATCTTTAGCATGCATTCATGCTACTGCAGTACCACCCATCGTTGGCATGTTTCCTGTATGCAGTAGCAAGCATGAATCTGCAATCTGATTCTATTTTAAGAATCCACCTGTCCCTGTACATGTGGGCCTGATGCAATTGCCTCCATTGCCCCTCATTGCCTTGGTGCCCCTTGAAATGTTCCCGAGTAGAAATTCATATTTCCCTCATAAAGCCCCCTTTTAACCAGTTAAAGCCGGAAATCTTCTATTTTTTCCCCTTTCTATTCTGACAGGATTAGGCTTTTTTCTCAGAATTTCCAGAATAATTTTTGTTTGCCTTTGGCCTTTGTGACCTGGAAATACAAAAGACACGTCTCCCGATATGCATTCGGAAAAACAATCATTGTGTTAACACATCATCTGGTGTTAACTGGATACGTAAAGTCTTCCTTGCCATTCGCCGTCAGCCATTTGCGTGTCGAGCCTTGAAATGGGGACAGCAGTGAATAGAATCATTATCTGTATTGTCACGGTAATGTAATGTAATTTTAATCCAGATACATACACTACAAATGAAGCATGAAGTCGAGGCTCTACACAAACATCATGGATCCGTTCAAACTGCGAATTACAACAATAAAGTACATGAATCAGGCCTGCATGTTTTTTTAGTGTATTTTTCATGTTGAAACCTCTTTGGCTGTTTTGGTTTTTCTTGGGTCACAGAAAGACTCAACCACTTTAAAAAAGGCAAAGTATACTTTTAGTTTTTGGAGCCATTCGATTGTTTCAATCTTATATAAATGTAGATATATATACAATAAAACTCACCTGTGAACATTTCATTTCGAAAGGTGGTTGCGTTTTTGAGATATCGCCGAAAGTCTGGAGAGAATATGTCCCCGCAGGAAGAATAATCCCTAATAAGGAATACACAGTCTGATAGAAACATTTCTCAGATTAAAATTTTGGAGCATAAAATCTGCTATCTTTTTACCTAACCACATTACTTCGAAGTGAAATGTTTCTCAAAATGCTTTGGATCGTAACCTGCTATAGGCTTCTGACTAATAAGTTTTTATTGCCATTAATTTTAAGAGTGATTACCAAACGTATACAGACCCTTTAAGATTCGAAATCTGGACATTGAATACCATGATTTCATGAATTTGCTTAGTTGATGAAAGTTATGCATTGTCTTAAATTAAATTACAGTACAAATTTGTTTTATTTTTAAAAACTTCATTTGGTCATGAAAACAGTGTTGGGTTCAGTGAGTAATTCCCGAGGCCACAATTACATGTATGTAAAACAATGCAATTTACAATTTAAGATGGCAGGATCAGACTGACGATGATGAATGCATGACCTTAGTGTCAATAAGTGAGGCATAAAGAATGGCCAGGCAACAAAAACCATTCACAATGCTATTTATGGAAATTTATTTCTGTGTAAAATTTGCGTGTTACAAATTAAATAAATGAACTGACCGACCTTCCAACTGTGAATAGTGTGCAAAGCAAATTAAGCATTGATTGATTTTTCTCCCCTTATATTCTAAAGAAATTGTTGATGAATTTGTATGTGGCCTATTAATTGCCATGGCGATAGAACAAGCTTGTCTTACTTAGTGTGGTGATGTGATGTCAGTCAATTATGAGGTCATGCATGATCAATCTCTCGTAGTTAATCATCTACAACAACAAATCCTCTTGGACCGTGTAAAACAACAACACAGGGTGATTACAACAACATTGTCACTCATGTGGTTTTTCTTTAAATTGATTGCATAAAATACACTCATGACATTTATACCAAGGTGTATAGCTCGAATTCAGAAATTAAAAATAAAGGATATGTGTACAAAAAGCATTTGCTCTGAGACTGTTCACTTTTGATCCTTTAACCCTAACCCTCCCATACCCTACAAATTCAAACAGGGCAAAGTGTTTAATTTTGTTAGGTTAAGTACAGTGAAGTTAGGATTGGGTGTTTGATTCTGTGGGATTGTGTATCCTTGCTGACAAGTAATGGTGTTGGAATTTGATTGAGTGGGTATGGTGGATGTGTGAAATGTACATGTCTGGCATTGCTCTTTCCTCCATGGTCTAATGAGATAGTTGTTGGATTATGTTATGTTGGGTACTGTGTGATTTCACTGATCAAATTTTTGCACATGCCAAGTGTACACACTCCAACAAAATCAAACAAAAAAAGCCTGTTGGAGTTTGTTAGGTTGTGTATCGTCCACCTAAGATTGGGCACAGTTCCCATCTCATGGTAGTATAAGCTGTTGGAATGTGTTGGGTTAGGGGTGGATTCTAGTAAAAACGCTTTGGGAGTTAGGGTTAATGAGAAACAGGGTCAATTTTCACAATATCAGCATCTAAAAAAGACCAGACATTGGCATGACTGGTCAAAGTTGCATGTCTAGGGTCCATGTGCACGTACCTACAATGTAGTAAGCAAGCCAATGTCGCACTGTCTCATACAAAACGTATTAGCACAGTACATAGTGTTCTTCCTTCAGTATGCCTATTTCTAATTGCACAGCCCCATACCCACTTATTGGTGCCCTTGACACAGCTGGCTGCCATAGCAACACTGTATTGTCAAAGATTCAGACCATTCTATCCAGTGGGTGAGGATGTAGAATACCATGGGGGAGGGGGGGGGGAGGTAGGCGGAGATGCGCTTGATAGAGATAATGTGAGATGTAATATCCGTGCCTTTGTTCGCAGATCATTGTTCAGTCTGTGAATAAATCAATGATATTAATAATGCGCTAATTCTTGCTGTAGTCCAACACCTTTTGATCGTGTGATTTATTGCGTGTGTCAAAGAGCAGGCACTTTTGATGATTCTTGAATAAACAATATTGATTGACGTAAAGACATGTCGTCAACTTTGTACAAAACCATGGGTGAATGTTGGGTTTCTTTTTGGCATTTATCAGAGTCTTTAACGTTACAAGATTGAGCTAAAAATTCAAACACATAATGGAATTATTTGTATGTGCATCAGACAAAAGAGTTCAATGCAGTTTGTTTTATTGTAAGACATAAAACCATCCGAGTTTGTCAGCTTTAAAAAAATGATTAACTTTTTGAGTTAAAATGTGTATCTCAACATAAGGCTAGACAATATATGTGATCCTTTTTTAATTCATACCCAACAAGCTTAAAAATATAGAAAAAACAATCACTGTGAGTCCCCCCCCCCCACCCTCAAAAAAATTTAAAAAGTAAATAAATATTGTTTTTTAATTTACTTGTTATTGCACAATTTACAGGCCTAGAAGTACACTGAGGCTATGGTGTCTGTTGCCCTGGTCTTGGCCTTGTCGCCCCCTTGAACAAATTCCCATGGATTTTAAAAGATTGCAATGGAAGTGCCCTTTGCAAAATGAAAACTCCGCTCCTATTTTGTATTGAAATTTCACCAGCTAAGGACATTTGATTCAGACAACAGTTAACATTATGGAGATGGAATTAAAAATTCAAACACTTAATATCCCGACTTCCGCCATTTGTAAGAGGATACTTTCAATTTTAAATCGACTTGAACTTGAGAAAGATTGCTGAAATCTGATCAACTGCTTCTTCCACTGGCAAGGTCCGTCTGTCTCATGTAGGCCTAATGTATTAGACAATGAGTTTTGAGTGTCAGGTCAAACTTAAATGCATTACTTTGTACATGTAGATCTGTAATGACAGTTTGGTTCAAACAGCAAATCACAAGTTAATAGCAAGATGACATGAAGATAATATTTTCCGAAATTGTTCAAATCCCAGTCGTGACACTTGTGTCCTTAAGCAAGACACTTAACCACATGCTTCGTCCTTCGGATGGGACGTTAAGCCGTAGGTCCCGTGTGTTGTGTAATGCACGTAAAAGAACCCAGTGCACTTATCGTAAAGAGAAGGGGTTCGCCCCGGTGTTTCTGGTTTGATTGGCTGCATATTGCGCCACAGCACCTTGTAAACCATTACATGGTGCTATGCAAAGGAATAGGTCTCATACTTCAACACGTAACTCCACATACCTTGTAGGAAAAATACTGAGTACTTTGAGATACCCATCGGGAGTATAAAGCGCTATAAGAACTGCGTATTATTATTATTATTAATGAGGGAGGTTGTTTTTTTTAGAGGGGGGTTGGGGATTTACTCCTCTGACAAATCTATCTTGCTTGAAACGTTCTGTAAAATTGTAAAAGATTAGGAAAATCATGGGTATTTTTTTTACCTCATATGAAACTAAATGTTCTGTTGCTGTTTCTGTTTCTAATGTTATCTTTTATTTTGAAATCGTCCTATGTACGTGTAATTTCTGTGGAAACTGAATGAGGGGTATTTTCGTTTTCTGTGCTTACATTTAAAACATCCCGAGTTTCTTGTTCTCCTTGTCAATGTCAACAAGAAGTAATAATGCTTGTTGACTGATGTTGCCATGTTACAGTGATGAGCACCTGTGAATATCAATCAGAGCATCAGTAATGTTAAACTCGGCACCGTGTAGCACCATGGTAACAAATGGTAAACATTATCATTACGGCAAAGCAAATCACTACATATTTGCCGGACACGTACTTGTAAGCCACATTTGCATAAAACTGACTTTGCAGAAAAGATTGCGAAAACATTTGATGGCTGAAATGGCGCCAATGCGAGTTTCATGTTCATCAGTGTTGTTGACTCGAGTCGGTGACTTGGACTCGAGTCAGACTCGAGTCGCCAATTTCATTGACTTGCGACTTGACTTGACTTGAGGGAAAATGACTTGCAACTTGACTTGACTTGAGGGAAAATGACTTGCAACTTGACTTGACTTGAGCAAAAATGACTTGCGACTTGACCTGACTTGAGAAAAAATGACTTGCGACTTGACCTGACTTGAGAAAAAATTATTTGCGACTTGACCTGACTTGAAGGGAAGGGGATAGCTTGACCACAAGAAGTTGGGAACACAAAGGACAAAATGGAAGGTTAGAAGAGAGGTAAATAATTAGTTAATACAATGAAGGGCAGACTAATAAAGTGGATAACTGTGTGGGATTGAATAAACAGAAGAAAAAAAGAGAGAGGAGTCAGGGTTCTCTCCCCAGGATTTTTTCAAAACTGAGGCCATTCCAGACCAAACTTTTTGAAGTTGGCCTTGAAGTACACTGAATTTAAACATGATTGAAACAGGATTGAAGTACACTGAATTTAAACATGATTGAAACAGGATCCTCAGAATGATTTTTACTTGGTGTTTATCTTTGGTTTTAAAAGCCCTATTGTGTAATTTGGGGCATCTTAAATGGTTTTGTCCAAGTTATGATTTTTATGAAGTTACAGCCACAGCCGCAATTTGTGCGCATTGGTCTGCATTCCCTCAATTCATGCGCACCGGCTTGTATGCTAGCTTGCCCACGGGGAGAACCCTGAGGGTATTAGGTTTGTAATTCAAGGTTTAATTATTTGATATATTATACAAAAATCTACATTTTGTTGACTCTCTTGTCTATGTACATGTGCCATATTATAGTTTACAGTATGGTAGCCAAGTAGAATTAACAGCTGTGATAATTATGCACTGGTAGTAGAAATAGACAGCTGATAAAACCATGGCTAATTTTAAACCCCTGGGTATATGGAAAGGTCAGGCCCAAGGGCTTGCCTCCAGCGCCAAGGGGTCTTCCTCAAGGGCCAAGGGGCATTTGTCTGATAATTGTGTTTGTTTCAAATAAAAGTAAAACTGAGAATAATTTTGCTGTAAAAAGTCAACAATTTGATCAGTTACTTTCTGTTCAAATTACTAAGCTGTGATAAAGTTTACAAATTACTTCTGGTCTCTGCCTTGGTACTCCTTGAAATCCAAGGGCTCGCCCTTAACACTAGCCCGGCTTACGTTGTTCATAAAAGGCTGCTACAGGCTAGTATCACCACTTCTCAACTTGCCCGATGGGCTACTAAATTTTTTCCAACTTACTTGTTTTAAATGCTTATAGTTCTTTACATAATAAATTTAGAAAGTGTTTTATTTATTTTTGAGTGTGTGCATGTAGGCTATGTAATTTCATTTAACCAATAAACTTTTTGTGATCGCTATCGTTAATACATCAGAAAGATAAAGTTTTAACAATTTTCGCTAATAAAACTTCCTGGTAAAATGCACAGTTTACCAGCCCAACAGGCTGAGTTATAAAAAGGTTAAGTGCAAGGCCTGGATTCTCTCCACGATTCAGTTTTCTTATTACCGAATTCATCCATTGCATGAATTCCTTCATTACCAAGATCGAGAGAAAACAACTGACACCTTGCCCTTTTTGGGGGGACTCGATTCCCAAGCGCTGCCCCGTCCACTGATTACACACAAATCACCATGGCACCTAACTGGTGCATATTAAACCGAGAGCACTAATTGAATAAGTTCATAATTGAATTCGGGCCAATGTTTTACTCATGCAGAAATCAATATGAAGATAGCATATTCTCTGGATCGGACATACATGTACTGGAATCTTTGCGCATACGACTTGCTGTGACAGGGAGCGTCTTGTACAAGACATTTGTAGTACACGGTCTAGGGCCTGTGTATTTAGGGTTGATTGAATTTTAATTAGTTGTTTCGACAGGAAACTGTGAGCATCAAGTCTTAAATGGTTGAAATAATTAGTTGGTTTCAAAAAAGACAATTTTGTAAATTAAAAATAAAATCGCTCTCCCAAAGTAGGCTACTTCGGATGAATACAAAATAAACTATGAAATACAATCTGAATAAGTACATTACCACTAGTGTCTGATACATAAAACATTTACCTCTAAAAATAACTACTGTGTACTTCATGGAACAAATAAAACATTTAATTGTTTCATGGAAGTATGCAAGGTTAAGTATTTTAGAAAGAAAATAAGAAGATGCTTTAATTTCAAATAATGGCTGTGTGGTAAAGAGCACTGGTCTGTTTAAGCTCTGGTGTTTCTGATCAGCAAAGTGTTGGTTTGAGTCCCGGTAATGGCGCTTGTGTCTTTGAGCAAGATACTTTACAATAGATGCTTAGTCCTTCATATGGGACATTCAGCTTTAGGTCCCATGGAACCCAAAAAACATATCTTGGAAGAAAATGGGTTAACCCCAGTGTTTCTGGTTTGCATACATGTACATGTACTAGCAAGCACCCTTGTTTACAGGTTTCCTAAGGCTTGCGAGCTACATGTACAGTGATTAAAGTTCACTTATGACTATGAGGCATCCTTGGTTTCATTGTCAGAAATATATAATAATGATAATTTCTGTTTCATAATATTTCGTGAGCACGCCGTCTTGCTCACAAAGAATCCTTATGATAGTTCCCTGCTCCAATATTTGAACATCGGATCAGAACTCCTCATCTGGTACAGTAATCATGAGAAACTGTACTTTCCTGTCTTGCCCTTTCAGGCCGATAAGACCCATTACTTCCAAACCGTGGCTCTTATTTTTCGCTGGTTACGTTTTGTCCGCTACTAATCGAAGCCAATTGCTAGTAAATTTCGAATCAATACCGCAAGTCTCCTCTCAGTGAATGTGTATCAGCTTTACTCGCTTACATGCGGACCATTCCATTATTCTTGAATACATAAAACTGCTTTGAGTCAACAAATTGAAAATTCACATTCATCAAAAAACTGAAAATAAATGTAAACCTGACTGCAATTGACATTTGGAAAAAAATAATCAGTATTAGAAATACAAAAACAAACTCATTAACCTCTCTAAATTAAAGATAAATACGAAGCTTCTCCGGTTGATTTCATGACGGGATAGGTAATTTGATATCTTACCCGCCAACAAGTGGTTGAGTCCAACATTATAATTTAGTCTCTGTGGTAAACACTCTTGCCAATGAGCAGGATCTGTCTTGGTCAGTCAGTCGTATAGACTCAGCCGCACGTTGAGTCTCTGGTAGCCAAGGCATCATTGTGGAGGGACATTACGTATATCGCCAGAAGGACGGTCGTAACGATCGCGCTACAACTTCCTGGGCATTCAGAGCTCTGAATGCACGGATATATTGCGGACAAAAAGGAGAGGTTACTCATGTGAAGCTAACTAGCGGGGCTGTGTTGATAAGGATTAGTCACACTCCAGTGAGTACAACACTCAATACTTGTCAGATATTATTGTTGATATCAATATTTAAACCACATCTAAATTCCTATAAGATTTATAAATTACTACTTTTTCTTACATTTCGTTATTATGTAAAACTCTAAGCTATTTATAGATTTTGTAATAATTTTTCAATTTCGTTTTGTCAGTTAATAAGGTCTTGAATGCCTCTATGAGAATAACTACAATAGGCTACTCCATTTTATCCTATTAATGGCTGGCTGTTTGATGAGACTACTTACAAAAAGTCAGAGTTGCTATGGATACGGGGGCTTTCAAAGGGTAGAAACATTGACCTATATGAATATTTTATCCCCGCTACCTGCTCCCTGCTCGGGAATTAAAGCATTAATTGCCTTGGAACATTCAATAATGCAAATGCCATGACCTACTTCATACAGTGTTTGAATTCCAGATCCCCGGGCATTGGAAATGGTAGAATTCTAAATTATTGAAGGAACAATGAAAGCAAAACATTTGTGGGTGTGTGTGTGTGTTTTAATAAATGTCGTAAATTTTGGCAGAGCTGCCAACTCTCTCTGATTCTGCAGAAAGTTCCCTGAAAAACAACCAATCTTTCCATGTTCTGAAGAACACATTTAAAAATCTCCCTGATTATAGAAACTATGTTCCTTTTATGTTGAATGTGATTCTAAATATCTCTCAAGTGATTGTTGTACAAAATCTCTTTGATTGCAAGATGCAAATGTTGGCAGTTCTGTATGGTCTTAGTACATGTAGCCCAAAGTAAATTTTTATTGAATTGACATTTGAACATGTTATTGTTGATTGCATTGGTTTTGTTTCACCTTTGCTGCCCAAATGGGTTTTGAGTGATGTAAAGGCACAGTAGAACTAAACAGTGAAAAGGTGAAACATTGAAACTGATGTAGACTAAAGATTTTGATTGAAATGAAAATCTGGACTCTCCAAAGGACACGTTTTGGATTCATTCCGGTTCGGTTGGAAACGAGAAGTGAACTTGTGATTAAATTATATCACAATAGATTAAGCTGCAAGGTAGAGAAATGGACTGTTTTTGAATTGTAAACATTTTTTTTACACAAATGCATCAGAGCCTTGGGTGTAATTTCATTCAGTCGCTTTCGAAACACTGTAAAAAATGGACTTAAAGCAAATGGCTAAAAAAAAGCACTAAGCAGTGCAAAGTTAGGTTACCAACTATGATACAAATTTTTGGGGACATTTAGATTTGGCTTGACCGGTCCCTCAGCCGATGTTTGCTTAGAAACCAAATTTGCTAGAGATTCTATGAGATTGCGCTCCGACAAATTCATTAACAAAAAATTCAGATCCTTTATTTTTGACTCGTTTAAAATTATAGAAATTTGCATGTGTGTGTCTGTCAAAAACAAAGAAAAGTTTTTTTTAAAAGTAGATGTTATCACTTTATTTTATGAAACTTTTTGGGGTCATTAAATGAATTTTTTTAAAGATGACTGAAGCAATATTTGGTAAATTGATAATGGAGAATATGAAGGGGAACAAAATCAGTTACAAACTAAAAATTTACTATGTTTGCACTGTGCAAAATTGTTATTTCTTGGCAGATCTGTCCCTAAAAAACAAGTCGAAAATGAAACTTCAAGTTGAAAACCATGAAATATCTTGCTTGATCATTTCTGTATCTTTCAAATGAATAGACTTATTATTCAAATATGGAATGCAGTTTTTGCCAGATTATGATTTTGTACATACACCTAAGGCCAAACAAAATAAATGTTGTGTTTACGATAACCTGACTGACCTGGATTTTTTTGTGGCTAAATTGCCGACCTCAAATCTTTTTTCTAACTATTTTGTGTGTCGGTAAATGAATTCCGCTTCAGACACAAACAATTCCGTTTCATGTTCAAAAATTCTCAATTATAGAACGGCCGATTCAGATCTGGAGTTGCCAATTTCTAAAAATTGTACAGTATCGCTGCAACAAAAATAAGTTAGAAACATGCAACAGCCGTTGTGGTATAAAATATTGCACATCACGTGATTGTGTACTTCTCTTCACAGAAACAAATCGTCAGCCATTGTGTTTTTCGCTTTGGCGACAAAATGTTGAAAGTTTACGGTTGATTTTAGACCTTTATGGGTGAACAATTAATGTATGTGTTCATACAGAGCAGGGGTAAGCTGGTTTGTGTATGGTTGTTGATTAAAGGGATGGAGAAAATGCAATTTGGATGAAAAAACTGTGATGATTTTGTCCTCGGTGTACTGTAGTGTAAACGGTTACCCGTGTAAACAACGTGTATTCTTTTGCTACATCCATAGGCTCAACGGTTACGATCTCGTAACTTATAACGGTCTGATTTCTGATGTTTTCTTGTAAAAAAAATGAAGTTTAATGAAGAACACAATGTTAAATTCGCTTGCCTATTAAATTTCAACAGTTTTGCATTTTTTTCAGGCTGTTACCATAAACACAACAGTTATTTTGTTTGGCCTAAGCTATTCCTACATGTATCTACATGTGCATGTAATAAATTAAATCAGTCAGCTGTGAATAAGTTTCATACAATTCCATTCCATTATAAAATTTCTTTAAAAAGCAATTAGTTTTATTCATGATGAATACAATCGAGCGTGCCATTTATATCAAAAATAATTGTTTGAAAACAAAATGTCTGAAAAAAATGCAAAACTGTTGAAATTGAATAGGCAAGCGAATTTAACATTGTGTTCATTTTTTTACAAGAAAACATCAGAAATCAGACCGTTATAATTGATGGTTTTGTTTTATAATAGTATTTTTTTAATTAAGGGAATGTGAATAAAATGTAAATTACAACAAATTTGAATTTTAAATAAAAAAACATCCACTCATTTAGAACTGTTTTTTATGAGTGCAATTACCTTCTAGAAGATGAAGTAATTCACCGTATTGCAAACTTGTGGGCTGTTTACCAATGGAAGAGTTTTTGAGATGATAGAGGGCGTCCCACTCGCCGGTCCTTATCTCTTGTCGCTGAGAACAATGAAAAAGGACCATTGAGTGGAATGCCCGCAATCATATCAAAAGTCTCTCATTTATTGTTACAAGGCTTAGAACTGTCAATATTTTTGTTCCTGTTTTTTCATTCATTTTCAGTGTGCAGTGTTATCCTCGAGGTGTATTGGGCTGATATGCTTGAATTGCATGCCAATATGCGCATATTGTGGCCGATATGCAAATACATTTTATTTTTATTATTATTTTTTTTTTTACTTCAGATGAAATTCGCAAAAATCATCAAGATAAAACCATTTAGAATGCTCCAGATTGCACTGTATATAGGGCTTTTAAAAGCACCAAGGAGAAAACATTTCGAGGACATCGCTTCAATTCAGCGTGCTTGGGCAAAACTTTCAAGAATTTTGTCAAGATTTCCCCACAGTTTTTGCAAAACCTGCGGAGAACCCTAGTTGATTCTGTTGATAAAGTGCACATAGGGAGATTCAAACCCATGTTCTAGTGACTTTAAAATACAATGCACTGGAGTACATGTTGTGTGTTTGTGTTGTTGTGTACACTGTACTTTTGAAAGAGCAAACACATTGCCTTCTAATCTCTCAATATGTTATGTTGCTGTTTGGAATTACTCCTTATCCTTTTTAAGAGTTGTTCATGCTCTTAAACACCTACAGTGGGTTGAAATTAGTGAGTAGTGATTAAAAAAACATAAATTTGCCTCTTGAAATACAACCAGCAGAGCATAGGGTCCGCCATTTTGTGTAGAAAAATTGTGTAATTAGTGGACTGTTCAGTCATGAAATTACACAAAAACCACACAATTTCAAGGGATATTTATGTGAATCATTATGTGTTACTTTTATATTTATATTTATTTCATTTCTCGGGCAGATAAAAAAGTACAATAATGCACATTGGTAAAAAAACACTAAAAAGAAACAGCAAGAGCAATTAAAATACAGAGGAAGGAAAGAGAACCAGCTGGAGCCCGAAGGATTGCCTAAAAGAAACAAAGTCTAGAGGCTCTCCTCTCCAGCTTTTAATTGTCTTTCCATTCATATTCAGTTCATAATAAACAAATTTTATAGCCCAAAGCACCCAATTCGAAACCACTGTACAAAAGTAAAATATATGCTCGCATGTAGCAGTATATGTACTGCTTAGTGCGCAGGCATGAGTTCAACACTCTACTATTTAATTAGTCTACCAACCAACCCTAATTCAATTCCATTCCAAATATAGTCATTTTTTTAACCAAAATAGTCTTGCATTACAGACAATTTGTGCTGGATTGGACTTTTGATGGCATATTTTTCATGGCCTGTTTGAAAGAGGTTCTAACAGGTATACGCAACGCGGGGGCGGGTGGATTTTTTTTTCACTGAGGTGTTATGCCTTGTTCTTCTCTCCTTTTGCTCAGCATAGGGCCTGATGCTCCTTTTTTTGAAAGGGCAAGGGCACCAAGGCATTTTCTCCTTGGTGAAGGGCACCTCTATGAGGAAATTGCAACAATTGTAACATTTCAAAGGGCACCAAGGCAATGACCTGGAGCAATGGAGGCAGCTGCCTTTGTGAAATATTAGGCCTGCATCAATATTTCTAAAGGAAAAAAAAACAAAACAAAACTAAAGAAAGACCGTTTTGAGCTTAAGTTGTTTATATCAAATCCTAGAAAATTGCAATCTATACTTGTAGTAAGCTCTTTGTTTTCTTGTTGCCATGGAAATCTTATTATTCAGACATCAGTGAAGTAGAACAGAGACACAACTTCCTGGGAGATCGATCCTCATCTTCTTCAGATGTCTTGCAAAATGTAGTCCTTTAATATTACATTTATGAAGCGTTTATTTGACTGTAATCAGAACCTTGGGTTTTTCGTCTGCATCCGTCACAGGATGGAGGGTGAAACACACCATAGTAAAGACAAAATCACCAAGGCACTCTGTGAAATGGTTTTTAGTGTGAACTAGTATAAATTTGTTCGTCAGTGTACGGAGCCATCGACCCTTGTAAGTTATGATTGTGTGAATAAGATTAAGAGAAGGGACCCCGGGGGGAAATTTGTGAACATTGCAATTATCCCACATCATTCAAACTATCTTGAATGTTCAATGTGGGACCTACATGTATGTATTGATGTAATGAACGATGTTGGATTTGAGACAATTTAATGAGGTGGAGATGGATGTCTTCATCCTCTCAGGAGATATGTCTTAAAGAAGAGCTACTTGGTTTATTCCCAACATTAAGACTTGGTGCCCTACTTGGCATCAAGAGGAAAGTGCAGTGTTTGATGAGGCTTTATGAAGCAGTTTTGAAGCTCCCCCCCCCTTGTGGATAGAAACAAATGGTCTTGAATGAGGTTTGATAAAACCATGTCTGGATATGGCCTGCAATGACCCGTGTCAGATGGACAACCCAGATATGGATTTTGTGGCTGCTGAAATGTCATGCATGAAATGTAGCCCATAGAACTGTGCATATGACCTACTCATGTGAAACTGAAATTCAACAGCTCTGTAGAAGTAGAACATTAAATTATCCTTTCTATGACAGAAAGCTGTATAAGGGATTGTTGTGAATCTCCTCTTTGTCATGCAAGCAAAACAGACAAAGCCGAGGCCTTGTGCTTAAGCTTTTTGTAAAGTAGACAACAGGGCTAGTAAACTGTGCAATTTGACATGCCTCCAGGGAAGTTTTAGTAGGTCAGATTTTATTGTCATAAATGTATCTTTCTGATGTGTTAATGGTAGAGATTACAACCAGTTTAATGTTCAAATGAAGTTACATTCACACACTCAAAAATAAATTAACACATTAAAAGAAAATCATTATACTCACATCTGAAGAGGAAGAAATAGTATGTGTGTTTAAAATAAGTAAGTTGCACAGTTTTTAGAAGCCAATAGGGCAAGTTGACAAGTGGTGTTTCCTAGCCCATACATGTAGCAGATTTTACTAGACATTGTTGGCCGAGCTACATTTGTAGTGTCAAAGGTCAGCCCTGCAAAGCCCTTTACATGGCAGACTGAATAAAACAGTCACCAACATGACAACAGCAGAAAAGGTCAGAAAAACAACTGGGAACATACTTTTAGCTTGGTGCATGTTAGATATTCTGTGTAAGAGGAACTACAATTCAATTAATTTCTGAAAATAAGTCTTCAATTTATGATTTAGTCGACTTGCATTAATTGTCCCTAGACATAAAATGACCTTTTATAAATTGTCATAAAACCTACATAAAATGAACAATCTGTTCAGCTCCATTTAATTCCTGTCATTACCGCCCCAATCCTTCAAAAAAAAAAATCCCTTCCTCAGTTACTCTCTCCTAAAAAAGACAGCACTCTTTAGAGGCAGATGTACAGTTAAACAACGTCAAGATCGGAGGCATGCCATTAGCGAATAGTCAGAAATTGAATCAAGAGCAGATGCCTCGTTGGCTGGCTGAAATGCTAGACGCTGGACGTCAGTGACACCACTTTTAAATTAAATTGTCTAAAAAACGAGTTGTGGAAACATGTGTAGAGCGGCGTTGTGGAGTAAATGGTGTATTTTGTAGGTGGGCAGTTTAGGTTTGCTGGGATTACTTTGTTCATTCATGTAGTTTCTTTTACTAAATGTGTTATTCTGTCAAATATATTTCTAAACAAAAACAGCTAAACTGTTTTATTTGTATAACTGTTTTATTTGTATAACTGTTGTATTTGTATAACAAAATATATAATGTATAAAACAGACTAATGATTTAATTTTTTCTTTTTCCACAAAAATATCAGCATTTATTAAGAGAAACATGTGCTGGTTAGAGGTGGATTTTGGCGAGATGAAAATGCACATGAGTGCCAAGACGCTCATGTTGTTTCATCACTTCATAGTCAAGACTCCCATGGTTTACTAACAGCTGTCCCCAGACCGGCTAGCTAAATGCCAAGGTGATCAGATGATCAAATCACTATCAACAATCAAAGAGAAAATAAGAGCCTGGGAGCTCTCTCAACCACCAAGCCATCCACGGCAGAAAGAAATAGAAAGGAATGAAATTGTAATCGTGGCGGTGATAGGGCGTGTATCCGTAGCGATATCGGAAATCAGGGCTCGGTAAGATGATGTCATTAGCGAGATAAATGACCTTTGGTCAAGAAGGAGTGCTGCTCTGCACACACAGGGTCTGTGTCTCTCGTCAGAACAATCCTCTGTCACCCTCTATGTAGAATAGAAAGGGTTGGTTTCTTCAGAGATCAAGATACTGACAAAGTCAACAGTCAGTTTCACAATTTTGTTTTAACCTCTAATGTTACTTTTAATTGATAGACTGTTATCTTACGGACAGCTTTATTGTCTTGTTCCCTGTACAGTGAGACAGGTATAGATACTGAGTCTTATTTTTCATGAAGGGATCCGACTATATTTTCCAGCCAGCCTCTGTTTGGCTTCATTGACTTGTAAATGAAAAACCAAGATGTTTGTTCTGGAAAAGGGTTATAAATTCTCCTCATTTATTTAGGTTACATTGTAACAAGCTAACCTGGAAGTCATGTTTACTTGAAAGTAAAAATTGGAGAAAAGGCATGGGGTCTGCAATTTTTTTTAATGTGGAGTTGAGAGCTTCTGTAGTCTTGTCTCAAGTCACATCATGATGTAATTCAGTTTCTTTCATATTAAATCCCAGTAAGAGAGACAGACTGTCTAGGAACTCTAGAAGCGTTTAAATGTCAGTGGTACCCCGCTGCGCACGTTAAGTCTTTGTATGTGGCCTGATTACATATGATCATCGATACGGGGGCACCATGGTGTATATTGAAAAGAATATGCATTAACGGAATCACCTGGGAATCTCAAATCACGGGGAAGTCGGTCTGGATGTGAGAAAGAACGAGTGGTCTGGCCCCGAATTTGGAGCAAAACTAACTAGATTTCCTGAAGTTTCGATCGCCTTAATTGAGAGAGAGGAAAATTACTCTTGCCTCAGCATCTCTCTTTTCAATGTTTATCCTCCTCAATACTGCATCAACACTGTCTATGGTTGCAGCTAAGTATATCGCCATGGTAACTGATCCATGTATGTTTCATCTGTTGCATTCGAGGTGGACCGGTTTAGTTCCCGGGGAGAAACTCTCTGGAAGGTTACCCAAGATGGATAGCTTTGAATCCGATCCCATTGCGCCGTTCCTGGATAGACCCTGATTGATTTTGGACTTGACGTTCATAACCGCACGCGTCGTGGTGAAGTGATGTTGCTCAAACAAACATCGCATTGGTCGTTGTTAGCTTTCACACTCTCACACATTGCCAGGTGTCGTGAGTACGGTGACTAAACTAACATGTAGACACACAGCAGTTTTTCACGCAAGTTAATGGTCACGATCCTCTCCGTGTCTGATTTAACTGCGATAAAATTATAGTTTAAATGGATACAATGTTTTGATCCGAGTTCATCGCCGGACTAATGGTTGCTAATGAGTACCGTTACATGTCAACGTCTAGTACCAGCTACAAGTGTATAATCATATCTCATCCTACTCAAATGTATGTGGACAGACTCCAGTTTGAAGCCTTTTTCTGGGAACGACTGGTGACATTTGTGTGGTCGTGGAAGATACTACTTTATTGTTCGTCACAATCTCTCATGTGCAATGTAAGTTATCACTGTAAGTTGAGATTTGATATTTGATGCTTTGTGACGATAGATTCATTTGATTGTTATTGATCTGGTTGTTATCTCAACCTGCAACAAAGATGATTGTGTGGGCTTTCGTTTCAGACTAGAGCCAGTAAGGTTTCCAGTTTTCCCTTCCACAATTTTCCTTGAGTGTTTGGAATCTTTTTGCAGGGGACAAATGTACTTGATATTATAGGTTTTTCTTATTTTCTAAAGATAAATGAACAGCTGATAAAATCCATATAAAGACATGGTTACACAGAGGCAGGCTTGATATTTCATGAAGATAACAGAGGCCATTGTCTCCATTGCCCCTGGTTATTGCCAACATGTAGGTGCACTTGAATGTTTCAATAGAAATTTACAGTGCCCTTCGCCAAGAGGAAAATGCCCTGGTGCCCTTGCTCTTTAAAACGAAACATCAGGCCTGTAAATGGGTTGTTATTCAATAGCTGTGCCCTTTACCAAGGAGAAAAAGCCTTGGTGCCCTTGTTCTTTCAAAAACAACACATCAGGCCTGCAGAGGGATTGTTACATGTACCCAATAATTGTAGCCTAGTTTTCATCATGAACTCACAGTGTTCTCCCTAGGATTTGTCCAAACTGTGGGGCATTCTGGACCAAAAGTTGTTGATGTTTGGCCGAAGCACGCTGAATATAAACAGGTCTTCGGAATGTTTTCTACATGGTTTTTATCTTGGTTTTAAAAGCCCTACTGTGCAATCTGGAGCAATCTATGGTTTTCTCTTGATGTTTTTTGTGAAATATTTTTATTTTTTGTGCGTATCAGCTGAAATTTGCGCAAAGCGGCACGCACTTCGTGCTTATCGGCGAGATAGGCTAGCTTGTGCACTGGGAGAACCCTGACCCTGTTGTTGCTGTTCTCTGGATGTATCCATCATTGCTAACGATGTAAATCTTCAGTCTCCTCCCCTAATTGCAAGAAGTTACCGTTCACCCATGACGGAATTATTCCTCCGAGAGGTTGGGTAATTTGATAAGAAATAGTCTGGACAAAATAATTGCTCGACAGAATAAATGGTACCTTTAATTTGGCGCTCATTTTCAGGGATCTGAGGTCAAACGTTTTGGTTGGTTAAAGCAGGGTACCGGTCTAAATCTGAATGAAAGTTTTACTGGTTTTTTTAAATAATTTTTGCTCAGCAAATATGCTAAAACAAAATGTTCCATTTGATGTAATGTTTTTTCAACATGTATTGTTTTATTTAACATGTAATGTTCTGTTTTGTGGTACCCAGTTGGCTCATGACATCATGTTCAATTTGCATTATGTAAACATTTATTACAGTCTACATGTACGCCAACAAAAAATAAAGGCTTTCAAAATATTTATCTTTTGAAAAAACAATCACATTTTGATTACCCCACGACCCACCTATAAAAAAATCCATTTATGGTGTTTGCTTTTCATGTCTGTTGATAGACATGGTTAGTCGTGGAGGATACAAGGTTTGTACGGATTTCAGTCAAATGGCAGCCCTGGGATTCCTTTTCCTCATCAAGGATTGGTTTCCCTATGGAATCTCTTCAAGATGCTTGGTTTCCATCAAGACTTGGTTTCCATCTCATTTATTGTCTTGAGTCTTGAGGCTTTGTGAAGGAAGGTTCTAGCCGGGAAGTTAATGGAGAGCATCGTGTCTTCTTATACATGTTCCTTGTACCAACTTCACGATCATTTTAAAGCTAATTCTTCTAAACAGCATTTGTTTGTGCTAAGCATGTATTATTTAACTGCATGCTGCACTTTGGAATTAACCCATAGAGGTAAAGGAGAGACCACTTTGTTATCATTTTCACGAAGAGACTATTTATTTAGCCCCTGCAGCCAAACTCTCATGTGTAGAGAAAACCGCATTTGCAGTTAAACTACGTTTGAAATCATTGTTTCAGAAACTGTCAATCAAACTTTACCATTTTACCAACCATGAAAGTGGATCTTAAATCGTGCAGATGCATGTATGTTCTTAATTTTTTTTTTCTCATAGTAAGTTTAATTAATGAGTAATTAACTGTTTGAAATAAGTGTCTCTTTGTAAAAACTGCTCAAACAAGTTCTGTGTGCACTGTGCAGCATGTCTTGTACAATGTGTAAACCAAATTGGCAATGCGTGAAAACTCAAATTTATCCAGGTTGAAAAATATCAATGATTACAATCAACGTGTAAAAACACAGATTTGCCAAAATGTTAGATTTTTTAAAAGAATTTGCTGAGCATAAAATCGACATAGACGTGTACAATGTAGATCAAGCGTAATCACAAACTAGAAAATCCCTGATAAAAATTCATCAAAGCTTCATAGTTCACACGATGAAAACGGTAGACTTGTCTTCTCACTGGCGATGAGTAGGATGATTTGTAGACCAATTAAGACGTTAGTAATGTATGAACGGACAGGAGCATTCAAAGTGCAATCACTCATTGAAGATCATCGTGAGATTCTCTGAGGAATTGGTGTCTCTTTTGTTTATCTACAGCCTGTTTGTTTCCAAGGCGTTTTTTTTCGTTATATTTGAATAAATCTGAACAGTCAATTAAACTATGACAGTTGGTATTTCGGCTGGTACATGTACATGCATATTTTCCACATTCAGAAATGTGCAAGCTTTTTGAAAACAGATAAATTGTTTATGTTCAAGATTTCAACTGTCACAATGATCCATCCCAAAACCAAGGTTATCTTAAACAAATATTGATATTGTGGAATAAAAAAAATATACACAAGGAAAATCAATTGTGATGTACTGTACATTGTAATATTCAATGTTATTGTAATATTCAATGTATGTGAATCTTATTCAACAAACTTTGTAGAGCTATGTTTTGTTTTTTGTCCAAAAATCTCTCCTTTTTTTTTTTTAACTACACAAACAAAATGTATGAAACAAGGTCATTATTATTATTTTCTTTTATTTGGAAGAAAAAATCTTTTGTAATGGTATTTTACATATAATGAGTTTTAAAGGAAAAAGTATAGACGATGTGACCTGTGACATCACATGTTTACAAAAGAGCCACAGAACCTGGACTTCCGGCAGGCACATTTGTACACAGATCAATGGAAGAAAACAACAAATCTTATGTTTTATGGAGATTGCACTGTCTGATTTTTCTCAACTTTTAATATGAAGAAAGGAGGAACATCTCAAAAGCTGTACAGCTGTTGCTTTTGTAAATTTTGAATTTATGTGAAAATTATGACACAAAATGTAAATTTTCCCATAAAGCCTGTGCAGTATCTTGCCCGGCAGGAAACGCTTTAGAATGTACAAGGTCACCACTGTGTAAACAAAGGTAACATGGTCTATACCTTTGGTTTTGGAACCGTTTGATTGTTTTAATCCAATGTAAATGTAGATAGATACAATAAAACTAACCTGTGAAAATTTCATTTCAAAAGGTGGTGGTATTTGTGAGATGTTGTCGAAAATCTGGAATGGTTATGTCCACACAGGAAGAATAATCTGTAAATGGAATACACTATCTGAGAATTGTTATCAAATTGAAATGTTTTTGAATCCCTCTCTTTAAAACCACATTCCTTTGAATGGAATTGTTTCTCAAAATGTTACACATTATCAACAGCTGCAGTGCTTCTTACCAAGTCAGTTTTTATGGTCATTAATTTTTGGAGTCATTACCAAAGGTATACCCTGCCTTTAAACGAAAATTAATTATTCATGAGGGTTCTTGTCCCAACAATTCAGCCTTTAGTTAAATTTGAACAACTATGGATTACTGCTCTGCTACTGAACTACAAAATGAGGAATCAAATGTTAAAGCCAATTAATAGTGGAATAAATTGCAAACTGATAATTTACGGTTAGCCATCCATACTACTTGTAGCAGATGGTGTCTAAATTTACCATTGAAAATTAACATAACCAACTCGTATTTGGGTTGTGACTGCAGTGGAACATGTTACTGCAGGGAGTGCAGGCGTGACAATGTGCTGGGTGTTAGTATAGTCAGAGTAAAACAACAGTTGAATTATATTATATTCTTCTGATTCAATACCTATGGTCGGGTATTATAATTGATGTAAATGACATCATTACGTCTGTTTCAATGTACATGTATGTTAATCTATATCAATCGCTTACAAAAACTACCAGGCATAAAACTTGACATGGATATTTTCAGCAAACTTAGCCCTTGATTGAAAATTAATTCATTCTCAATGTTGAAAATTTTGCAAGTGTGTTATAATGCATCAAACTAACGCTCATTGAACAAGTACACTGTAGTTGTGTAGTACATCATGTATACAAAGATACACAGAGAATGTGGGTCGCAAGACCAAGGCCAGTGATTTTATCCTTGAGCATGTCAGGCCAGTACACTCCTGACTGGACAAGTTGGGTGGGCTTGTGTTTTTCAATTGAATTCAATGTCTATACCTACACTGACCTAACTGTGAACTGCATTTATCATTAATTTTAAAGCAATTAGTTCAAATGTTGACTTCGAGTCTGATAAAATGTTTCCAATTCTGTTGAGTATCAAAGTATACCTATAATCAAAAAGAGATGAATTTTCTCTTAGTGCTTGTTAAAATAAAAACAGTTAAAATGTTCAACCATGTGGACAGTTTTTTCTCATTTCAGTTCTGGTCTTGTTAAGTAAATTCTAAACATGTACAAGGCCTGTGGTCTTGTGGTATTTTATCCAAAATTTGAGACCCTGACATGCATGCTAGCCAAAGGCAGAATTTTCTGCTAACCGCTGATTTTAAGGAAGGTATACGTTTGGTAATCACTCTTAAAATCGATGGCAATAAAAACTTATTTTGGTTAGAAGCCTACAGCAGCTTTCGATAGTAAAACGCATTTTGAGAAACTTGTTACTTTGAAGTACATTGTAGTGTGGTTATGTAAAAATATATCAGTTTTTATGCCCCAAAATTTAAATCTGAGAAACGTTACTGTCATGTATTCTTTTAGGGATTATTCTTTCTGCTTGGACATATTCGCTCCTGATTTTCGGTGATATCTCAAAAAAAGCGACCGCCTTTTGAGCAGAAATTTTTACAGGTTAGTTTTATTGTACATTATTTACATTTAGGATTAAAACGATTGAAAGGTTACAAAAACCAACGGTATACTTTGCCTTTAACATACATTTAAATTCCATTATCAATTAATAATTTATAGAACATTGATTGTTGGCATTGGAGTAGGCATGAATGCCATAAGGGTAAGTCTACGTTTTACACAATCAGATTTTGACATTACTACCGTGGTCAGTAATCCTTTAACTTTAAGCCGACACACAAGGCCATTCTGGAATACAATTATCTCATTGATTTCAAATGGAATTGGATTCTTGTATTTCTTAATAGATTCAAATCAATTGAATGAGATATGATTAAACCTGTTTGTATGTCTGTACGTGTATGAAGAAGGGTACATTTTAGGGGCGTGTGTACATGTACATTATGCAGACCTGATGCAGTTTTCTGTGGTTAAGGGATTCTGTGTGAAGAAAATTGTAATTTCCAGGGGGAGGGGGGGGGGGGAGCATTTTAAAGGGCACCGTTTTAAAGGGCACCAAGGCAAAGACAAGGGGTCATGGAGGCAATTGTCTTTGTTGCCTCCTGAAGTGTCAGGCCTAGACATGGCTTAAGATAGGGTTATAGTTCTTACAAAAAGAGTGTAAAATAAATAAGTTTAAAAACTATTAACAATTGACCAGTTAGTATGAAAGGAAACCATTATCAATGCTTCGTTTGGTTTGTGTTACTGTGTTTGAATAAGGGAATAAAAGAGTTGGCGACCAGGTTTTAGACATCCGTTTTAAAACTGACAGGGTCATGATCATGCAATAAAGGACTGGGCCGAAGGGGAGCTCTCCCTTATCGCATGGCCACAACCCTGCAAGGTTTTAAACAGCCATTTAAGAGTGAGTCGCCACTTACATCCATTCATAACTACATGTACCTGTTAGTTAAAAACATCCGAAAACCTGTTAAAGTTGAGAACAAATCTGAACAAATAAGCCTCAGCTCGCCTCGACTGTGCATTGAATTTCTATCCATGTTTAAGTGCTAATTTTTGTAGCTCCTCGTGCAAGTTTTGAACTTGCATGCAAGTCTTACTTGCGAGAGCCAATTGTGTGGCCTACTAACTTAAATTGGCCGTGAACTTTTGCGTGATCTGCGCAATCATGTGATAGCGCCCTCGATCTCCTCAGGCCATGTTTAAAACACCACTCACCAAGTTTACATCGCATGTTTAAACACGGCCACGTGATCTCCTCTCAACCAATCAGAATTTATAAACTGTCCCAAGTATGTATTAATGTGTAATTACTTAAGGTTGTCCATTTAGGATCTAGTATGGCCGAAAGTGGGGTTATCGTTTGTTAAAACATTCCAAGTGAAACAAACAAAAATGGTAAATCTTAAAGCCTAATGTTGTCTTTGGTTAGTTTTATAATGTACACATTGTAGGTTTCAACAAAGTAGGTTACATTTTAAGGGGAGGGCCCAATTTTAAAGAGCTGCTTAAGCACAAAAAGTAGCTAAGCACAACAAAATTATGCTTACCAGAACGGGGTTACCAACCAAAATACCATGTTACAATTTGTGACTGGTGTCCTGCTCATTTCTGCTAAGCAGAAAAGTGTTGAGCAACATTTTCTGCTTAAGAAGCTCTATGAAATTGGGCCCAAGTCTGGAGTGGCTTAAAGTGGGGATACGGTTCAGAAATTTTTTCACGGATACATACTATTTATTGAATATTGAAATAGTAGAAGTTCCTGCCTGTACGGATGATGAATACTATTCAAGAATACAACACTGAAGGACATTGGTGAAGGTTCTAAGATGTATAAAAGTTGAAAGTTTTCTGTGCAATCTACCTGTGGAGATTTTAAATTGTAATCATCTTTCTTGATGCAAGCTTTCGACTGTAATACAAACACAGCTGTGTAAACGAATAGAACAACCGTAGAATAATAAATCAATGCAGTGCGTCCGTCCATATCTACTACTGGTTGTACTTGTAAGCAGAACTAACAATGAAAGGTGCTTCTAGTTTCTATGTAGATTTTTATTTCTATGATGGCATGAGACTCTACCAATAGGTTATTATTATTAATGCAGGGGGAAATATCCAAAAGACCGAAGGGCTTGTAGCTTGAAATTTGTACTGGACCGGAAAATTGGTTTCAAGACTAGAATCAAAATGAGAAAAAAACTTTCTACACAGTGTCACACTTAAACTGTTTTTATTTGAAAAAGCACAAAAGAGAATATTTATGTAGTTTGTCTTGTGGGTAATACTTTCATACTGAACAGAATTGAAGCTGTTTCGGAGAATAGGAAGCAGTTTCCAAAGCAGCAAGTTGAGAAAAGGGTCACCTTCAAATGTAATTTTCTCCAAACACGGAATTTTGACTGAGGTGGAGATTCATCAAAAACGGTGGTGACATGTTTGACTTTAGAAGGTGTTTGTTATGGTTCTGAGGCTTTTTTCCCCCAATTCTGCTGCCTTGGAGTAGATTTTGGGAATCAGGGGGAGATCCGAGTTCTGAAAAAAAAAAATGTTCTGGGGGGGTAGGACAATCGGCCTGGAGCGCTACTAATGTACTTAGTTTTATAGTGGGTCGAGGGAACTTCTTGTGATTGACTTCACTGCTGCAGATTGTTGTTGTTTGTTTGGATGATCTTCCCAACAAGGGATAAAAACACCAAGTTAGCAAACAGCCAATCTCTCTTATACAAACATTAGTTTAACGTCTATGATTATGAATTGCTCAAAATCAAGAAATTGTGATTCAGCAACTAGAAGACAATACTTGTTCTAGTAATTGTGAAATCAACGGTTAGCTTGGTAGGTCTGTTCTTGTCGTCATCAGGGGACAGTGTCTACTCTAAAACTGTAAACATTCCTATTATAGAATCAAAAGAGGAAACAAGATTGAGAAAACAAAAATTTCTGACAAATCTAGCAGGCAATCACGTGCTGTGGGTTGGGAGGGGGATCATACAATTTAGACTTGATTTCCTCGGTGTTGTCTGTGTTTTGTTTATGCCCTCAGACAAACTGAAAAATACTGTACAAATATTGATGTCGAAGACAGTTTCCTCTTATTTTTCCTTTAGTTACCGAGTTGCATGTCGGTTTTCAAGATGGCCGCAATTCATGTCAGAAACTTGCAGTTGTAACTTTTGGTCTATTAGGCTTTGTCACATTGTCCATGCTGTTTGCGCAGATCTTGCTCTGCGTCAATTTCTAATTTTAGCCCAACAAAGGAAAGAAATCTGAAAAGTTATTGCTTTGTACATTTGGTTTTACCTCCAACGGAAATGAGAGACAAGAATTGAACGTAGTACAAGAAGAGAAGAACATGCACAGGAAGAAAAAGCAATAAAACACAAATTGGGTTTTTGAGAGATGACGTTGGGAGTAATTTAGACCATCGATTTCTTTTCTTCGGTGCTCAATCAGATGTGTGATCAAGGTTGAACATGTACATGCATGTAGAAAAAGAAAAAAAAAAAATAGAGGGAAAAATATCCGAAGGTAAAATATGATTGGTTGTACGTGGTCCTACTCCTATTTATTTATTTAGAGTTGTTTTAATTTCTGATAGTGGCTGTCTGTACTCAAGGCAGGATGGGATGATCGTGTCAATATGTCACAATCTGTTCCTGAATTAAATATGTGTAGTTGCCACAGCGACGCGGGTAGCATCTGATTTTTGATGATGTACATGTTGATGGAATCAACTAATGATTGTATTCATTCATTACAAACACAGAATAAGGATTCACTTTGAACGCATAAAAGATTAATCGATCGGAGAGAATTATTCCGCATAGACGACTCTTTCTGCAGGTGAGGGGGAGGGGTAGGGATGGGAAAATCTTTGAAAGGTGTTTTCAAACCTGGGAAAGGATCACCTGGTTACTACAAATCGATGTTTTTCACGCTGGAAATAAGAAGCAGGACTGTGTCATTTTGAAACCAAACCTAAATATAACATGACGTATCGAGATCGTAGCGCACATGATAGAAGTTAACATGGATAGAAAATGAGTTGTAAGAGCTTTATGAAATAGAGATAAACTAACAGATTACAGGGTTCTCCAATCTGCGCAAATTGCGGCCAATATGCAAAAAAAAAAATTTTTTAATTATTTTTATTTTGTATTTTTGTTTATAGTTCAGAAGAGATTTACAAAAGTCATAAAGACAAACCATTTAGAATGCCCCAGATTGCACAGTAGGGCTTTTACAACCAAAGATAAACACCAAGTGAAAAACTTGATTAAAGGGTTCTCCAATCTGCGCAAATTGCGGCCGATAGGCCCTATGCAAAAAACAAAAAATATATAACAAATCTGATTTTGTACTTTTTTTTTTTATAGTATCAGATTCACAAAAGTCATAAAGATAAACCATTTAAAATTCCCCTAGATTGCACAGTGAGGCTTTTACAACCAAAGATAAACACCAAGTGAAAAACCTTCGGAAGACCTCATTTCAATTCAGCGTGCTTTGGCCAAACTTCAAAAATTTGGGTCCCAGATGCCCCACAGCTTTGAAAAACCTTTGGAGAGTCCTATCTTGTAATGATGAGGAATTGACTAAATGGGAGGCAAGGTTTGAGCATGGAGGAAAGAAGAGACTAATTTGATTTCAAATGTAGTAAGCAATGTATCCTTTCTTCAATTTTGTTGTCTTCAAGGCCCAAGAGAAAGCAGGTGGTTCCATGGAGGGCTCCCTCTAAGGGTTGTGTTTTTGCGCGGATACACAAGAAATTCAAACCGTTGGTAAACGTTCGGGGAAGCCGGTTTGAAATCGATCTTAATTGGAAAAACGTCTCAGCAGATGAACATTTCTCCCCCCAAAAGAGTTTCGATAAAGACTTGTTCTCGGGGGAAATCTCTTGTGTGCTTGTCTTCTCAAGTTTTCTTTGAATATGCTGACCGAGAAAGACCAAGACACGTGCTGGTTGAATTCTAAATGTGTTTTCCCACTCTCAGACTACATCATTAGCATCCACATAAAGGGATATCTTAGTCATGGTTTCTTGAGACACAACTATAGTTTTTTTTAAGGCAGAGTATGCCTTTGGATTTTGGAACCTTTTGATTGTTTTAATCCTGTATAAATGTAGACATACACAATAAAACTAACCTGTGAAAATTAATTTCAAAAGGTGGTAGCGTTTTTGAGATATATCTTCAAAATTATGGAGCGGTTATGTCCGCGCAGGAAGAATAATCTTTAACTGGAATACACAATGTGAGAAATGTTTCATGCAGAAGCGTTTCTCAGATTGAAATGTTTTTGAATCCCTCTCTCTAAAACCACTTTCCTTAGAAGGGAATTATTTCTCAAAATGTTAAACATTATCAACAGCTGCAGTGCTTCTTACCAAGTAAGTTATTATGGACATTAATTTACACAGTATTTACCAAAGATATACCCTCCCTTTAACCAATTACAGAGCCAATCACCAGGAAACAAACCCCAGGACATTCCTGGGGATCTTGAAACCCCACTGCCACCCAAGGTTTATTTCACACTCAATGCAATTTTCCTGTGAAGAGTGAACACTCGGTAGGCTAACCCAGGGGTTATGTTCCTGAAAGGGTCTGTATACGTTTGGTAATGACTCTGAAAATTAATGGCAATAAAAACTTACTTGGTTAGAAGTACAACAGCTTTCGCTAGCTTTCGATAGTATTTAGCATTTTGAGAATCATTTCACTTCGAAGTAATGTGGTTATGGAAAAAGATATCGGGTTTTATGCCCCAAAATTTGAATCTGAGAAACGTTTCTCAGATTGTGCATTCCTATAGGGAATAGTTTTTCTGTGTGGACATAATAGCTCTGTTTTTTTCGGCGATATCTCAAAAACGTGACCACCTTTTGAAGTGAAATTTTCACAGGTTAGTTTTATTGTATATATCTACATTTACATAGGATTTAAACAATTGATTGGTTCCAAAAACCAAAGGTATACTGTGCCTTTAACCCTACTCCCAGGGGTAGCTATTTCCCAAGAAATTGCTATTTCCCAGGAGTTTGCTATGGTAAGCAACGTAGGTATGAAAAGGTCAAACAAATTTTCTTGGGAATTCGTTTGAAAATGGCTCAGTGTGAAAGGTGCTTTATACCGACGTACATGCTTTATTAAAAGAGCAGACCTGCCTAGAATACAGAACTTAATTAAAGACATTTCTTTATTTCTATACTTGGCGTGTTGTCGGAGCAATGGATACACTTGGTGTTCACCTCCAGATGGTAAAACAATCAATAAAAAACTGCATTATGTGGAACTACGAATAAACTAACATTGATTGTTTTTCTCCAGGCAGGGCCCCTTCCTCCATGGTGCTTCTAAAAGCAAGTTTCAATCATGTTCATGTTTAATCTAAAATGTACCGGGTCGATACCTGGGAATCTGTGACGATACTCGAAAAGTCTGCGACGATAACCACAATGCTACAAGACCATCAAACAAATCATTTTAATTTTTTTATAAATTTGTTTACTTATAAACTAAAAATTAAACCTGTGATAATTTAGCCTACCGTATTTTCCTGCGGATAAGACGCGTCTTATCTGACTTTTTAGACCCCCAAAACATCGGTGCGTCTTATCTTTCGATGCGTCTTGTCTGCTGACGCTTGATTTTTTTGGGGATGATCACTGCGTACAATAATACCTTTATTTTGTCCAGTTCAAATCAACGGTCTTTGTGTGAAGAATCCTTACTCAATAATGCGGTCAAACAAGGCTCAACTATCCAGACACTGAGACCGTATTTTCGTTTCAACAATGCCGCAATCCCCCAGACTGTCCTTTCATTCCAACAATGCCGCAACTTGTTCATCCCCCATGACCGTGCTTTCATTCCAACAATGCCGCAATGTGTTGGTACTTTCGGTCCAACAGACGTCGGCGTCGTACAAACGTTTTTCTGTGTGGCCGCGTATTCGTTCCGAAAATGCTGCAATCAGATTTACTGTCAATGCTGTTGTACAAACGGCATTCACCCAACCTCTATTGTGTGGTGAACTTTGAGGGTTTTTATTGTACAGAATATCTCCGAAGTGTGCTAGACGTACTATTATGGCTTGACGTACTATTTAAGGATGGGAAAATTAAGTACCAATGTTTGTTGGCCAACCTATACGAATTGCACTTTCGTTTGTTTGATTAAACGTTCAAATATTCATTTGAAAGATGGTTCATGTGTCTGTTTCGTTTATTTCATTTATCAAATAAAAAAATGATCCTTGAAAACAAGGTAATGATCCTTGAAAACAAAACTAACATTATTAAAGAAGAGGAGAGATGTTTTAAACAAATATCTTATGAACGAGATTATAAGTTTGAAATAAATAAAAAGAACTTTAAAACAAAATCTTATGAACGAGATTAACAAATTAAAGGTTTGAAATAATGGAAAAGAATTTTATATACAAAAAGAAACACATTACAAAAACTTAAACAAATATATATAATGAAACATTTTGTTACGTCTTCCCGGGTGTGGGGATTATTTGCGTAAGGTATATATAAAGGCGACGCTAGTTTTGGTATTAGTCACCGGTAGAGGGCGCAACATCTACTGGCTCGGAGGGACTTAGACTGGTAACCTGTCTTTATCAGCAAGGATCCTCATTGTGGGACGTCGGATGTTCATGCTAGGAGGGCCTGGGTTCGTGTTGCAATATCTTCAGCCAGTGCGTGGACCATTGTTTCTGGCCGCTGATTGGGCCGGACTTCATATTATTAACAATGCACAGCGTTGGCTGAATGGATGGACGAAGGTCGGTATCAATTTACGTTGGTCTTTTCTGCATGGCTCTACACGCCCATGTGGTTACGGTTTCATTCATGCTTCGAATAGTGTGAACGCTCCAAAAGGCAACAAAATGACGTCTTTGTGTCAATGTACCGACACCGGGTGGCGCCTGGTGTTCTTCTGTGTGCTGTTAAACATGCGTCTTGTGCGGCGGTGCGTCTTTTCTGCTGACGATTGAATTTTTTTGGGGTCATTTTAGGGTCCTGCGTCTTGTCCGCCGAGCGTCTTATCCGCAGGAAAATACGGTAATTATCTGTTTCATTTGAGAACTGGATAAAAAAGCGTTTATTTTTATCGATTGTGAAATCCACTCAGTTTGAGTGCATCATTAAAATGGAGGATTGAAGGGTTACACAGTGGAAGGTGGAGTAAGGTGGCAGTACTTTGAGGACAATCAGACTGTGTGGGACTGTACTGTCAAAACAATCATGAGTTGAAGTTGATATCATGTCACTGAAATCACTCAAATAGCATTTGTTTAATTCCATCTGTACAATTACTTTTGAAAAATTTCGATCAATTACATATTAAGTTTGTTAAATGTTCCCTGTGATTTGATGTACAGGTTTAACTGATTGGTTTTATGAAATCTAGAAGATTTGAGTGAATGATTTTGTTTGCGTGCCATGGCATGTCGTGGTGTGTCGTGGCCGAACGGTCAAGTGCACCGGACTCACGATTGGTTGCTTCTGATCGGCAGAGTGGGGGTTCGAGTCCCAGTTTGACACTTGAGTCCTTAATTAAGTAAGATACTTAACAATTATTGCTTCGTCTTTTGGATGGGATGTAAAGGTCCCGTGTGTTGTGTAAGGCGCGTAAAAGATCCCAGTACACTTATCCATAAGAGAAGGGGTTCACCCCTGTGTTTTCTTGGGTTAGGGTTAGGGTTAGGGTTAGGGTTAGGGTTAGGGTTAGGGTTAGGGTTAGGGTTAGATGTAAAGGTCCCGTGTGTTGTGTAAGGCGCGTAAAAGATCCCAGTACACTTATCCATAAGAGAAGGGGTTCACCCCTGTGTTTTCTTGGATTAGGGTTAGGGTTAGGGTTAGGGTTAGGGTTAGGGTTAGGGTTAGGGTTAGGGTTAGGGTTAGGGTTAGGGTTAGGGTTAGGGTTAGGGTTAGATGTAAAGGTCCCGTGTGTTGTGTAAGGCGCGTAAAAGATCCCAGTACACTTATCCATAAGAGAAGGGGTTCACCCCTGTGTTTTCTTGGGTTAGGGTTAGGGTTAGGGTTAGGGTTAGGGTTAGGGTTAGGGTTAGGGTTAGATGTAAAGGTCCCGTGTGTTGTGTAAGGCGCGTAAAAGATCCCAGTACACTTATCCATAAGAGAAGGGGTTCACCCCTGTGTTTTCTTGGATTAGGGTTAGGGTTAGGGTTAGGGTTAGGGTTAGATGTAAAGGTCCCGTGTGTTATGTAAGGCGCTTAAAAGATCCCAGTACACTTATCGTTAAGAAAAGGGGTTCACCCCTGTGTTTTCTGGTATGGTTGGCTTCAGATTGTACCACAGCACCTTGTAGACTGTTACATGGTGCTGTGTAAATAAATGGGTCTTCTAATTGGAACATAGCTTCACACACCTTGTAGAATAAAAATAATGAGAGCCTTAAGACGTCCTTGGGTGTGATAAAATGCTATATCTGCATATCATTCTTATTAATGCATCTTCAACTCTAACCAATGATGTATCCTGCATTTAGTAATAATTCACATTGAACTTTTGTTGACCCAATTTTTCGAGTCAGATATCCTTTTTTGTTACTGTGCAGTGCACATTTTAGGTGAGGCCCCCCCCCCCCCCCCCCCCCCCGTTAGATGTGCATCTTATCTTTAGATGCAATTTGACTCCCAATAAAGCAACACCATGAGGAGACAGTTAGCGGTGGGTGACGTCAGTGCAACTGCAAGGGTCGAGTTTGGTTACAGGATCTAATTCTTGAAACAGGAATGGTTTAAATTTAAAGGTAGATTAACATCATGTGTAGACATGACCAAAGAAGTACTTTCAAGTTACCACAAAATAACTTACTAGACTGAAAGTATACGTTATTCCCAAGCAGCCAGTGAAATCCCTTCCCTAGGTGTTATTTCGTTTTAAAGAAAAATGCAATTTTGTATCAATTTGAAGCAATGGTCGGCCGACCATCCTTTGAACGATGTAAAATTAAATACAATAATGTCTGTCTGGCAGCTTAAAATTGCATCATTTGCTCTCGTTTTTCTAAACAGGTCAGTAGATTGATATTTTTTTATATTAAAAAATCCTACTCCACAAATCAACATTTATCTCGGGAGAAAATACAGCAGTTACCGATGATGTAATTCCCCTTTAATGTGCCCCTCCAATGGTGCCTTTTTATGTACATTTGCAGACCCCTAAATGACTCTGGAAGTACAGGACACAAGAGTGACCTTTTCAAGGATTGGTTTAGCTTTTTTCTTTGAGAATACCTACATAGAGGCACCTTCTTGCTGAATCCATTAATAGGTATATGGCGCAAAAACCTCATCCTTGTTTATAATGTCAGAGGTAATGATGTCGACTTTTGAGTTACTTTTCTGAACTGCACTTAACTATTGCTGTGGGAATAATTCTTCTAAAAAGACGATGTATCTCCCATGCAGTCCTTTACTTTTTACACAATGATTTTGACACATTGAAAAAGGCCGGGGGAATTGTCAAAATATTGGTATTGGTGAATTGTGAATGGTGTTTTTCAAGTAATAAACCACAAAAGAAACTGACTGGTAAATTTTAATAAGCCTTTTTGAGTTATGGCGGACACTATGCTACAACACTATAAGGTTTGGGTATACACCCAAACTAAACAGTGTACTCCTATACTGTCCACCATATCTCAAAAAGGCTAATTGCCTTTTGGGTTGAACAAAGAAAAATTTACTAGAGCGGGATTTGAACCTGTGACCTCCGGATTAACACAAAACATGCAATTTTTGTTATATCCCAGTAATACAGTAATAAACCATAACTAAAACTTGAAACTTGAGGTTGCATCAGACAGGTTTCATCTTCAACCTTTTACAGTGACTAGCCAGCGGGACCAGTTGGCTTGCGTTTCGACTGGTCCCCAAGCCCTTTTCAAAAGTCCATATTTGATATTAAGTAAGGATGCCCCTCAGCACTGAACAAGCAAGCCGGACCCCTTAGAAGGAATTCTGACTGGGGCTCAGGGCTTAATTTCATGGCTGTGCTTACCGTACATGTGTAAGCAACGAATCGGCGCTTACAAAAGCAAGGATTTCCGCACTCACGGGTTGGCAGGGAGGTTTTGCTTGTGTGCTTGCATACTCCATGTTACTAGGCATTCTACGCTTACACTGCTAGCGCAGAAATCCGGCGCTTGCACGGTAAGCGGAGAATGGTGATCACAAGTGTAGAATTTGGTGGTAGGCAGAGCCATGAAACTGGACCCCCACTCTTTAAACTAGCATTTTACCAGCCGACCACTGTTTAACGGAGAACGCTGTTAAAGGCTTCATTTATTGAAGTCACAAGTACAGGACAAGGAGGTCCGAAAATTAACTGAAAATGAGGCATTTCCTGATCAAGTTTAACAAGCAAGTGTTGAGTTCTTAACTTCAGGAAACATGCTGGACAATTTACACTTCCTACCATTCGCTTGATTTCCTATGTTTACATTTTGGGGCCAGGCAGCCATGTTTCTGTGATTGGAGTGACTTTTACGACTCTTCCTTGTGTACTATAGTATAAGTTTTCACGTCGGACCACTGAATTTCACCTTGCTGGTATGCAATTTGTGCTGGTAGCCAGCTAAAGTATACCAATTCCTTTGTAAAATGTATTTGTCCTGTGTAACCTTTAAAAAAAATTCTTCCATGTACAGTATAAGTATTGCTGCCTATAATCTGTCGCAGTTTAATCGTATTGTAAATACGTTTCTTTTCAATAGACTGCAAGTCTCGCGCGTAAGCGAACTTCCGGGACCATCGTGGTCCCAACCATATGGAGTTTTACGTTGGCAAGATTTTGTTTCGTCTATAATTTTAGTTTAACGTACTTTATGACCATGAAAATTAAATATGTTGTTGGGAATGTAGTACTAAGTGATAAAAAATATGAAAACAATGCAACGAAGAAAACCCAAGAATTAAACTTGACCTCTGCTTCCGGTTACTTGCAAAAAATTAAGAATTTGTGCCCACCTCCGATCACCAAATTTGTTTTGGTCGCGCGGTGATAATCACCAGACGCTGTAATTGCCAGACGCTTAGCCTTTTCATTGTAGTCTACGGTTGTCCAGGCGTCAGCGTCCTCTTTAAACTGCGTCACGCGTTAATTCTACGCCCGTGCGATCATCGCGCGTCTGCGTTTAAACCTGCTTTAGTGGCTGCACGTACTCAGGCGTGAATTTACAAAAGGGGTTTCCTAAAAAGTTCAGATCAAATAAGCATCCTTGTCCCAGAGTTTTTAGTTTGTTTCAACAAAAACTAACAAATGATTTGTGTGTTTATTATGAAAGCTAAAACTCATTTTATGCAAATTGTAATGAGTATTTTTGTTGGTCAGATTGTTTCATAGATCTAATTTAAAAACAATGATTTGATTTCAGAAAAAATATGTTCTTCACTTGACGTGTTTTCTCGCTCCGATACGCGTGAGACTTGCACAGTCTATGGCTGTTAAATTTGCATTGGGGATAAAGAATATTATTTGATGTTACCCATACACTGTGTTTAAAGCACTTTATACTCCCTACTTTCTCCAAGTCCTGTGGGGAAAAAAATCCACTGGCATATTACTTAGGTGGGATTCAACCCTGGACTTTTGTCATTCTAGAGCAGATGTCTTGTCACTGGACCCTTTATTTCATTCCTTAAACCATCTCAGCTCCCTTGGGAGTATAATACAGCCTGTGGTGCTAAATATGTGGCACACCAAGCTAAATCAATCACAAAAGAAGGCTCTGTAACTGACTTGGTATTTTGTATTCTTATTTTGTTTTGTATTACAGCAAATGGACCCCAAGTTGCTGTAATCAACTCTTGAAGTCAGTGATAACCCCCTCCCAAGCACCCCGGAGTGGTTCGCCAATCCCATAGACTAACCCTCGGATTCTCATCACTGAGCTGTGGGGAGGCTTCTCATGATGCATCTTGGTGTAGACGTCCTGGTGAGGCAGTAAGATTCCACCTTCTAGCAGGCAGATCTTGGGTAACTCTTCAAGATGGTCATCGATACAGGGATACTGAATGGGAGGATAGCGAACCTCCCTCCTCAGCCGTCGAGAGTTGTGAAAGTAGTCCTGTGCTGCACAAAAACAGGTGAGGTGTTTTTTTTCTAAAAGTCTGCTCTGGATACTTACTCCGGATAAACGGCTGCCAACTCTCCCTGATTCTGCAGAAAGTTTTCTGAAATAAACCAATCTTTCCATGTTCTGGTGAACAAATTTGAAAATCCCCCTGATTATGGAAAATTTTCCCCTATTATGTTGAATGGAATTATAAGTATATCGTTGATTGTTGCACAAAATCTCCCTGTTTGCAAGATGCAAAATGTTGACAGCTCTGATACTTGTTTCACTTTTCCAGAAATTTGTCTTTTTTTCTTTAAGCCCTACAGTGAGGGCCGCTGTCAGCACGTGCTGTCATATTTTATAATATACATTTCACCTAGTGACATCCTACGGACCTAATGACAAGCTGTGGACCTAATGACAAGCCGGACCATGCCACACGTCCTAGAGCGGGTGGGGTGTCAATCTACAGGGTTTAATTATTTGGTTGGAATGGGGCAAATCTCTGCCAGCATTCTTTGTGTACAAAAACAGCATGTCAATTGTCAGTGGTAGATGAAACCAAATGATCAAACTTAATAAATCAAGCAAACAAATAAGGTTAAATTATCTCAGGCAATACCTGGAAACAACAAACTAAAAAAAAAAAAAAAAAAAAATGTACCACTAGGGCGTTGCAACCGAACAGGTCCGTCTCTTAAAGGCACTGGACACCTTTGGTAATTGTCAAAGACGAGTATTCTCACTTGGTGTATCCCAACATATGCATAAAATAACAAATCTGTGAAAATTTGGACTCAATTGGTCATCGAAGTTGCAAGAGAATAATGAAAGAAAAAACACCCTTGTTGCACAAATTTGTGTGCTTTCAGATGCCTATAATAAAAGGCTTCACTGAAGTCTTTTATTATTTGAGTGAGAAATTACCTTTTTCTCAAAAACTACGTTACTTCAGAGGGAGTTGTTTCTCACAATGTTTTATACTATCAACAGCTCTCCATTGCTCGTTGCCAAGTAAGTTTTTATGCTAACAATTATTTTGAGTAATTACCAATAGTGTCCAGTGCCTTTAAGGGTTTTAATGCATTGCCAATTTTTAGATGTTTGACACTGGCTGAAACTTAATGTTATGCTTTCAAAATCAAGAAAAGACTAATCGTAATTCTCCATTAAAAAATAACATGACTGACCAAAAGAAAATTTTATAAGATTAATGAAAAAATATAATAAAATCACAGAGTAGGAAATAATGACAAGAAATGAAAGCACTTCACTGAGTTAAAACATCTACATGTATGAGGATGGATAAGTCAGACCCACAAAGCAAATAAACATCTTGCATCAAGTTGTAATAATGTTGACATTCCCATTGGGATCTTGACCCCCATTGTTCATCATATTCATTTGATTATCTGGTCTAAATTCCCTTTTGAGTTATGAGTCTACACTTTCATTATAAAATGGTAAGGGATGTGCCACATTCATGTATGTGAAACTTAACACGCTACAGTACAGTCTAAAACTCGGGTACATCATCGTAATGAAACCAAGACCAACAACAACGCGACCCAAACAGCCCCGGATTAAAGCAGCCTACTTGGCCTTCCAAACATGCATACATGCATACATGTATCTTCCACACCCTGAGCATTTCTGCCACTTTTCATGCGCAGCCGGTAAAGAATTATCATGGCTGAGACTCTATACGCTTTATTCGACCGACTTGTTTGTCAAGTCAGGTTACATAAAAAGCACTCTAAGAAATTATCCATAGACACCGTTCACATTTTCGAGTTAGTATTCGGCCCAAATGACACATTTGTATGCTTAGCCCTGGTCCGAGCCACTTTGTAGATGAATATTGACGGTGAAACTGTCATCAAGCTCCTGGGAAATTGAAATTAATTTCTCTGCTCAGTATGTCTTTTGAGCCTCGTGCTTGGAAACCCAAAGCATGCTGTGCTATATTAGTCAGGGGATTTTTATATTGAAAACACGTCGGGAGAAATTAGCATGGAATAAATGGGCATCATCCTGATCGTGGTTGACATTATTGATGTATTTGGCTCAAGTATGTGGATTATCGGCCCATTGCAAAGTCCATAAACTGACGCTAATGTGCACCTAGGTGAAAGTTGTCTGAAAGAACATGGACTTTGATTTAAGACGGAAATCTTTCCCGGTTTGCCTCATTGCTGACGTAATAGATATCAAATGTCAAGTATTTGATGTGTGTCATTGTGTAGGTAAATGCATGAAGGTTGGGTCATAGATTGGTTTTTGTCAACGTAATGCTGATTTATAGGCCAAGTTTTAGGCCTTAAAGATACAATAAAAGTCACATGTGACAGTTTGCAGCTGAATACAGTGTCTACTTGCTGAGAAAACAGCCCAAAAAACTGTCACAGTATTTTCACAAGAACGTCAAATTCATCCACGTTTAGCGAGGTGACAGCGGGTACCAGCCACATCTCTGGCCGCAGCGCATTCGAGAACGGACACAAACCCTCAGAAATCTGAGAAACGATTCATGCATAAATTGTTTCTCAGCTTCAATTGTTTTTAAGGGATGAAAAGTTATCCAAACAATATTACGAAGGGAATTCTTTCTCAAATTGGTTTTTACTATCAACAGCTTGTCTACTCTCAACAAGTAAGTTTTATGGTCGTTCATTTTCGGAGTATTTAACAATCTACAACCCTACCTTACAATCTTTTCTTTATCACATCAGCTTGCGTCACCAAACAGTCAAACATACATGTAGTAGCATTTCTTGACATAAAATTTGTATTTGCACATGATGCACTGCATTCTGGGTAGAATATTTGTCCCCCTGTAGAAACGGGCAGATTTATTAGAAAGTTAGAACATCTACAAGTATGAGAACATCTTTAAAGTGAGGGTATACCTTTGGTAATTACTCCAAAAATGAATGACTATATAAAAACTTACTTAGTGAAGAGCACTATAGGGAGCTTTTGATAGTATAAAACATTGTTAGAAACGGCACCCTTTGAAGTAATTCAGTTTAAGAGAAGGAAGTCATTTTTCAACAACAATTTTTAATCTTAGAAAGACTTCAGGCCTGAAGCCTTTCTCAGGCATCTGAAAGTACACAACTCTATGCAACGAGGGTGTTTTTTCTCTCATTATCTTCTTGCAACGTTGATGACCAATTGAGCCCAAATTTACCAAAAGCATACCCTTTAAGAGATGTTTGGAACAAGCCACAGATGATGGAAGATAATTCCTACTGTATGTTTGCTGCTGTAAACTTACAGACCCAGGTGTACGTGCACTGGAGGTCTTTGAGAAAATTGGCAATCAAAATAGAAACGAGGTAAAATTTTAAAGGATGTTGTTATCCTTGTTTGGAGGCAAACCAAGCCTATGGATGTCTTTGCCTTAGATACCTTGGAGATGTTTCTTCTCACGTTCACATAGTTATTATATTTATTTATTTTTCTCAATGAACCAACAATTTTTCTAGTATGTGTTTTACAAACCTTGCTCCATCCTGAGGGAGTGTCATCAATTATGTGAGAATTGCATACAAACATGTATTGAGAATTTCCCAGTAGAATTGAGGAAAAAACTTAAACCGCCATTTGTGAACACAAATCTGACTTTACTTCTTCAAGATGGTCAAATTCCTCGGCCTACACATTTACAAGAAGTACATGAGATTGATTGGTGTTGTTTTCCTACTTTAATTCTGATTTTCAAGTACTTTCTCAAGACATATCCACGGCAGATTTTCCATCAACACGCTTTTTTCTATTTTGTCCAAGCTGGGAATACAAGAATGGTCTGATTCAATCTCCAGTGCAGGATGACGTAGTTTAGTAGAATGTAACACAATGCTCCAAACACTCGCATTGCTGGCAAGTTTAAGAGAACAAACACAGCCAGCATGAGCGGTTTCATTGTTACGAGTAAACAATTTAACATCGCGTGACGTCAACTCAAGCCCATGTGCACTTGGTCTGTCTGTCCATCAATAATAGTCTCTCTCAAGTCAACCGTTTGGTCATTGAGTTGATTATGAAGTCATGCTGCGCTGTACCTAGTATGACATGTTTTTTAGTACTTAAGATAGAGAATAACAGGCGTGATATTTTTCTTACTTTAGATTCAGATTGTTTGCCCTTGGAAAAATCAGAAAATTTATGATTAAATAGCCTGAAAGTCTATTAAAACCTTTACCTTGGCCCTTTTCCAAACCTGGGCTCCGGCTCCGGCTTGGGCTCCGTTATTATTATTTTTTTTTGCTACAGCGTGCATTTGTACGCGGTAGTTCGAACATCAGACGGAGCCTGGAGCCGGAGCCCAAGCCGAGGTTTGGAAAAGGGCCCATATGTACATGTATGTAGGTCAGGCCTTGTACTCGATAATTGTTCCTACTTTTTTCCAAATGACCAAATATCATGCCTGACTCGGTACATCCTTTACATTTGTGAGGACAAATTAGTGGATTTCTAGGTTTTCATGGCATTCATGCTCATAAGCTGAAATAATTGTGGCATTTTACAAGGGGTGTGTCTTCTCTTCTCAGGATTTTTTCCTGATTTCATGATTTTCTCAAAATCTCCTCGAGTCTTTCAAATTTTCTTGAAAGAAGTGAAGCAGTCACCAAAGGAAGAAAGAAGTTGTCCATATTGTGTCCCAACTTGTAGTTTTGTATTTCTGGTGATGCACAGAGTCTGTAAATCTGAATTGTAACACCTGGAAGGATCTGGGTCAAGGATAATTAGGAACCAGAGCCAGTGAGCCAATTTTCAGGAATTTCCACAGCTGTCAAATCCCATCCCTGATTATGACATCATCAGTTATTAAGCTTACTAAATGGTTTTTGAGGTGAACAAAGGATGTGGCTTTGTTCACCCCAAAATTGAATTAAAATTTACTCATTTAGTTTCCCACTTGGTTTATTATTTGCTGCTTGAAATCTAATTGGAAAAAGCATGGATGAGCAAAGTTAGCACAAAATTACTAAATCATTGTACTTGTCATCCGTTTGAATTAAGAGTTCAAGGTTATGACAAATTGCAGTGGAAAATATTTTAAAAAGTGAATAAGGCCACTGAAGTAATTTCTTTGAAATTTGACACCGGATTGTGATACACCAAGTGACAATCCCAGTGGCTCTATCTTCTTAAATTGAGAAGTGTTATTGGAATGTCTATCACTACCATCAACATAGTTGTCTTGAATTTAGAATTGATTATCACAAGATGGTAATGCAATCAAAGATGCAACCTAATTTAATGGTTTTCCTGGACTGTTCATGATGGGGGTGACATTGTCACACATTTCTATGAATAACATTCTTGCATTTGTTATGTATGTGACAATTTCCTTCATGTAGTGAAGGCGTGTCGTGGCCGAGCAGATAAGAGCACGAGACTCCAGCTTAGGTGTTTCTGCTCAGCAGAGTGTGGGTTCGAGTCCAGTCATGACACTTGTGTCCTTAAGCAGGACATTTACATGAAACCATTATTGCTGCATCCTTTCGGATGGGACGTAAAGCTGTTGGTCCTGTGTGTAGTGTAATGCACGTAAAAGAACCCAGTGCACGTATTGAAAAGAGAAGGGGTTGGCCCGGTGTTCCTGGTTTGATTGGCTACATATTGCACCACAGCACCCTGTACAGCATTACACGGTGCTTTGTAAAGGAAAAAAAGGTCTCGTACCTCAAAAACATTGCTCTGCATACCTTGCAGGACAAAAATACTGAGCGCTTTGAGACGCCCATCGGGTAAGATAAAGTGCTATAATAGCACAATTTTATTATTATTATTAGTTGTCATGGGGACATCAGTCTGTCTCTCCAGCTTACATAACATAAATCGTTTATTCCCATCAGTCAAACTTGAAAACAGAAACATGCAGTTCATTAACAATAATTACAATTTTGTGTCCGATGAGGGTACTACTCCAGAGGTTTATAAGGCCATTTTTTGTTTTAACCCTTTCAATGCCATTGTCGAGGACCACGCGCAGTGTAATGCTTTCTTACCATTGTGGAGTTTACTCGATGTTAAAAGCCGCGGTATTTGGGGGAAAAAACCGCGGTGTTTGGGAGCCTGTATTTATTTTATTTAGCGCCCTCTGTTGTTGAACCTTATATGGACTGGTAGCTTGTTTACCATGCTTTACAATGGTGTGTGTTGTATAGGGGGTCACCATTACGATTTTCCGAAAATAACAACATTGCATGCAACAGTACGTCCAGATTTCACTCTTCCGTTTTCCCGGCAAATAATCACCAGCATAGCTGTTCGTTACCCAGAGGTTTTGGTTGAAATATTTGTCAGTAGAAACTCTGAATTGGAATCAGAAATATCTGAAGAAGAACCTAGTGAATATTCGGATGAAACTCGTGAAGTTTCGTTGCAAGGCACGTCCGATGTTGACAACAACCCTTACGATATACATGTACTCATACTGGTAGCTGGACCGAGCACTTCAACGCCGTGGTCTTGGGCGTGGGCTCGGCGGGCCTTGACCCATTCGTGCCGACCGAGGTGGCAAAGGACATGAAGATAATATAAATTGGACATCATATGAAAGGTCATTTCATAAGCTACAAATTGTATGTCTTCACAAAGAAAATAAAGATTGGAAAAAGTGAATACCACGTTGCTTTTTGTGTGAAAAAATGCGGTAAACAGCAGCGTGACCCCTATAAAAAATGCGGTATTGAAAGGGTTAATGAGGGATTCGTTCAAAACATTTGATTGGTGCTTCATCAGTGGTTTGCCTTGAGAGGATGTTGGCTCAGGGACGGTGATAAAGTTTTATAGTTGGATGTTTTGTATTGATGGAAAGGCTAGAAGAAACCTTGGAAGCAGTGATGGGGACAAAAGGCTAGAAGAAACCTTGGAAGCAGTGATGGGGACAAAAGGCTAGAAATTTACCCTAGACTGCAGACCCGAGGGCCAGCGACTTTAGCATCGGGCGAGTAAACTTACAACCGGACAAGTTTGGCAGCCTTTGTTTTAAATTGAACAATAATACCTCACTGTGTACAACATATTTTTCTTAGGTGTTCAGCCGTCGATTTCACCAAACTCTTCCTAACTTAGGACTAGTCCTAGGCAATGCTAAGAGATAAGACTAGTCTTAAGTTAGGACGAGTTACTCGTCCTAACTCGAATTAGGATTAATCCTAGCGTTTCGTGAAATCGGCTGCTGGCCTCAGGTGGACACCATTGTGTGTTTTTTTAAAACCTTGTTCAAATGTTGACTTTCATTTCTATAGAATGCCAAAACATACTTACCCATAGTCAAATTAGATCAATCTTCTTTTAGTGCTTGTCTAAATACATTTTGATTCTGGTCTTGTAAAAAATTCTGGTCCAGTGAAAGATGAACTTGGCTCCCCTAAAAAAAGAAAACTTTTTTAATAAAAAGTCCTGTGACAATGGCCATGATGGCAAGATGGTCAGGAAGAGCAATTTGTTTTAAATTCCATGTTAAAATGCCTTTCAAACGATCTGAACAATTTGCTGTCCGCAAATGTGTTCACCTAATTGTCATTGGAAGACAACGAAAAGTGTAATACAGCTAACAAATGCTGCTTTCTCTTACAGAGAGAGAAAGGCATTCATTGATGTTAGTCTCATTTCATCTTTAATAAATTTGATCAGCGGCATTTCGGTGAGTGCATAATGGCACTGCAGATTGAGTATCGTAGATATTAATCCATTACGACCAAGCAGATGACATCAGTAATGTGTTTTACACTCCAGTTACTGGAGGGAAGAAGATGTATGGGCCGTTTGCCACCTGAAGTTATCCTCAATTATTTCACGCTTAAATTAGTAACATATCTCGGCAAGTTCTTAGGGAGGCGCTACTGGAATATGGAATATCGTTCCCCAATCGAGTTAATACACAAATTTGTAATATGCGGGCTTGTTGTGTGCATTATACATCAACCCTGTTTTCTTCATTACACTGTTGACATGCATAAAGTGCCTTAGTATTATCCCAGTTCAACTTGTAAAGCTATAAACCAGTCTAATAAGGAGGTAGAGTTCTGCCTGAGTTCATATGGATCTCATTCAAATGTGACGGGGTGATGTTGCCGTCAAATGCCAGGCGGTTTAGAGTTCTCATTCCATGGCAAACGATCAGACTTGAAAGAGTTGGTTGTGCCCCAGGGTTGGAGCAGCAGAACGGGGGATGGAGATCTCCATGTCAAACTCTAACCCTCGGGGGGCAAACACCTTTTCTTAAGATTTGGTTAAGGTAGACCCCCAGACGTGGTGTGCATAAAGCTGGAGTAAGGTCAGGTCCACAACAGAGGCTCCGAAAAGGGGCAAGATGAGTTTAAGAGCTTGATCGACGACGCCGATGCTGGGGTTAGTTTTCTAGAATGTAATGTAGAGGCGCCAAAAAAAAAAAAGGCCACTCATGTCTGGAGGAGTTTTAGCTCTCCTGTGCTGCACTACAAATGGGCTTATTTTGCACAAGTTACTTGACGAGGTATGATTGTCTTGAGGCTTAAACTCTTCTGATGAGCAGGGGTTAATTGTCTACTGGTTATGAGAAGGAGCAGAATCTCCATCTTGAAGTGTTTCAGACCTTTATCACACTTCCAACATCTTGTGTCATGTTTTTTTTAGTGATTTCCAGAAGGAGAAAATCATGATGGCTGCTCCACAATAGAGGTCTTTCAAATGGGGGCTGTCTTGATATTTTGGTTTCTTAGGAGTTCTAACTCTAGGTTGAACAAAGACGAATTGACTAGAGCAGGATTTGAACCTATGACCTCTGGAATAACATGCTGATGCTTTACCAACTTAACTATCTAGCCATATGTTGTCGGTCTCCCTTTTTTGTCAATATCTTTGTTCGGGGATGCCAGGCAGAAGCCATTCAACCTGTAACTGCCATATAGCCAGAGATCACACCCAAGTTTTCTATCAATACAACCTGGGATCACCTCTGTTGGTAGAGCACCGGCACATTAATCCAGAGGTCATAGGTTCAAATCCAGCTCTAGTAAATGTTTCTTTGTTCAACCCAAAATTAATTAAAATGTACCTACATGTAGTCAGTTTCGGTTTATTATTTGAATTCTAATTTTGTAACCAATTTAAGCAAGGTTGAAGCACTAAATTGTTCAGGCAACTTGAGAACGCCTTTAAGAATTCCATCTTACATGTATTTCCTACATGAGCAATCATCTCACTCCATACCACACAAAGAAAAAACCAAAGTAGGAAATCCTCTTGAATCTAAACAGGTAGGGAGTGTAACGACCCTGTTGAAATCTCTTAAAGCCCCCCGCGCCGTTAGTCAATACTAAACCTACTCTGGGCCTTTTAGCAGACGTCGTTGTTCCGATCTGGTTTCACGGCGTGCACGTTTTTTTTACCTGGGAGGGACATGAAAAAGCATTGATGCAAAAACACTGCATATACATTTGTAAAGTGCAGTGTCTCTGAACATGTATCTCATGTATTTTTACCACCATGGCTCACCATTACTTGATGAGTTTTTTAGACTTGGCACAGTCCTTCGACTGCCTGACTATTTAGCCAGATTACATACATTGATGCAGTTTGGGAAAGAAATCACCCGATATCTTTACATTTTTATTATTGTTATCATATACATGTAATTTCTGGTAATGAAACCAATGATGCCTCATAAGTAAATTTAATCACTGTAGCTCGCAAGCCTGAGGAAACCTGTAAACAAGGGTGCTTGCTATGTGTACCAGAAACACCGGGGTTAACCCCTACTCTTCCAAGATAAGTGTTCTGGGTTCTTTTACGTACACTACCAATCCCAGTACACGGAACCTACGGCTTAATGTCCCATCTGAAAGACAAAGCGATTTATATGGTGAAGTATCTTGCTCAAGGATACAAGTGCCACAACCGGGACTCGAACCACACTCTTCTGATCAGAAACACAAGAGCTTGAATTGCTCAGACACGACACGCCAACTTATTAAACGGTTCATCATCCTTTCCTCTCCATAATATGTCAGAAGCATGAAGTTTTTTATGAAATAATGTTATCAGTTAGCCCATTTAAGATGATGTAAACTATTGCGTACAAACCTTAATTCTGAGCATTTCTTTTGGGGGCTAAGAAACATTTAGACTCATCTCTTATCATACATAAAAACTCCCTCTCTAGTGATGCCTCTGCAGAATTCATCCAGAACCAATGGGTAATTTAGGAGAATTCGTTGTCAGGAACGCAGTAAATCATTAGGGAGGAAGTCTGTTCATCAAGGCATATATGCAAGAACAATGTGTTGGACGAGCGAAACTCCTTCAAGAGAATCCGTTCTTTCTTGACATATTTCTCTGCAAGGATTGTGAAGGAGATTGCGTTGCCCTGGAGTAATGAATTTGCAGTATTATTATTATTCATTTTAAATAAAAGCTCCAAAGCCAAATTCAGTTTTGTGATGCGCTCATTTTCTTTTGTGCCGGTAACTCCTTGAGTCGGGCTACGTCCCGTAGCCTTAGATCTCCAGGGTCTTTCTCAGGATCCTTGCTGTTCCCAAAAGCACTGCATTCGGTAACAGATCTAATTAATATTATTATTATGGTTTATTAAAATACTGCAATTCAGCGGCTAAAAGTCGAAATGTACAGTTTACAAAAAACAGCCATTCAAATCTAAAAGGAGCAAGATATTACATCAAACAGATAGACACATCAAAGATTTGCATTTTGCCAATTTTGTAGCAACAACAACTTCATCAGTTGCAATGAAGGAGATAATCTTTGGTACAGTTTAAATTTATTTGTCGAGTAAGAAACCATAGTATTAACTTATTTGTTGCTCATCTGAGAAACCTTGTCTTCAGAATGTTGCATAAAGCTGCCAGTTCAGAAGCAAAATGTGAATAAGCTGCGAGGATTGTGTTTAAAATAAAGTATTCAAATTACAATTTGATCAATATTAGGGGAAAAAATCAACATCTAAAAAATAATTCTTAAAAAAATCAGAAAAATAAAAATAAAAATAAACATCTATTAAATATTGGAATGAGAGTGATAAAAGACTCTACATATTGATATAAAAAAAAAAAAAATAATTATATATATATATATTGCTCCCTACTCTCCCCTTAACCAGTTTTCTCAATCTAGTTACCTTCCAAAGATGTACCTTCATCACCTGACCTACAAGAAAATAAATTAAAAAAACATCCCCCATTTGTCCTTGCTTGGTCCCTCAGCCCAGCATGGTCCATCATCATTGATTAAATAAGGAGGGGGGGGGGGGGAATAACACTATGATTTGACATTTTAGAGTGTGTACATTCACAATATTGATCGTGTTTGTCTGTCGCAACATCCCAGTGCAATTAATTAAATGGTGCATTTCTGTTAATCGTTTATAGTTTAGGGTTGACGGAGTGCTGTGTTACATTCAAATGAAGTGAGTGTGGTAGTACATGTATTCCCCATTTGCACGGTCAGCCATTTGCGTGTAGCGCATCGAATAGGGGACAGCAATGGAATAGAAGCATTATATAACTCTGTATTGTCACGGTACCTTTCCTTTAAGAATGCATTATGTGAGGTTTTTGTTGATATTTTTTGTCCCTTTTGATCATAGTAATACATAAAGTGTAATCATCTTTCTTCATTTGTATCCCAAACCCTTTCCCTGGATTTTCCTCAATTTGATAGGTTTAGCGCCATGCTGCCAAACCAATCATATTCTGGCCAATCAGACAGTTGAAGGTGTACATTTGTCATAAACTAAACACTCGGCCACAAGGCCCCAATGGGAGAATGTATGTGCTTGATGTTTGATTCATGTCCAACTGGGGATGTGGTGTAGTCATTCATGTGTTACCAAGCAATCAAAGTCCGTAAAAGACAAGTTCTCTTCACTTCAAAGATGATTAGCCTTGCATCACTTTCTTGCCCAGATTAGAGTGTGTAGGTAATAATGAGAGGCACATTTCCATGGTTAGTCGCGTGACATTTCCATGATTACTTTCGTTACATCGACCACAATATCAGAAATCTGGTTGTGTGGATGTTTGTCGCACTTTGTTCATGAAGTTGTTAAAATACATTTTTATAGTAACAAATGTCAACAAATCAAGTCACTATTGTTTATGTTTTTACCTTTACACAGATTGTAAGACAGTTTTCTTTATCACTGATGCAATCTATTTATTATCAATTCAAGAGAATGGATGAATAGATTTGGGTGATTAAAGAAAAATTGACCAGAATGGGATTTGAACCTTGCAACCTCCAGATTAACTTGCTGTCGTTCTATTGAAGCTATCTAGCCCTATGATGGCAGTCGCCCTGACAAGAGTAACCATGGAGTTGACTTTTAATGAATAAGGCACACCCTTACATCCAATTTGAAATCTACCAGCTTTGCTGATCTTAAATCATTCTTTTCCCTTTTCCACTATGACCGGTTCCCTTTTCCAATATGACCGGTTCCCTTTTCCACTATGACCGGTTCCCTTTTCCACTATGACTGGTAGTCTCAAAACTTTGAAATCATTACTGGCATCGATCTTATCCAATGTAACCTTGTGGTGAATTGATAAACTCCCCTGAGTCCTTTGAGTTACTTGTTTTGACATTGATTGTTAGAAAGTATTTCAAATTTGTCCTTTGTGGCAAGCTCCAGGTTTGAAATTAAACTACGAGAAAATAATGAAAAATGTGCTCTAAATTTACACAAAATTTGCCCTCAGAAATTAAGTTCTAGCTTTTAATAAGATTATTCTGCTTCCCAAGGTCTATTTTGAAGTAATTATTAATAATAATTTCTTTCTCGAATGTTTTTCTTCGAGAAGTGACGTAGAGACTGACCTACTTGTACAATTATACATGATATTTAATTTGAGTGGTATTTTTTCAGTGTACATGTGTGAGTTGCAATCTGCATAATGTACATGCAATGCAGAGTAGATTTTTCCAGGCATTGAGGAAGATTGAAATTTCAAACCGATGCGGCTATTTAATTTTTGTTTCAAGAGCTAACATTGCTGACCTTACAATGTACACACACATTGTATGTGTGTACACTCGATTTGTTAGTGGTAAGTACCAGGGAAATGTTGCAAGATCCTTAAAGTCGCTTCTTGTATGTGTTCTTCATTTTACCCCCTGTCTTGTCTTAAGGACGTTCACAATTCCCCTCCGAAAGAAAAACCTGATTGAGAGTGAGTGTTTAGTGGACATGCTGTCTGTTCCAGGAATAATGTCCGTTCATATTGCCATCAAAGCCAACTGCTAGTAACTTGAGGGGGAGTACACTCACCACTCCAATGTATAGCCCTAAAATTAGAAAAATGTTTCTCACTTTCTGTGATTGGATACACGTGCTTGGACAAGGGAAGAGGTACTTACATGTAGTGCTGTATTGCTGCTTTTTGTGTATACTTAATACTTTCTTAGCTTTTTTTTAACACATGGATGTTCCAAAGTCAGATTATTGTTACCTGATGAAGAAAGTGGTAGTGCAGTGCTGGGAGATAAAAATGAATGTACTTGAGTGCATCATTTGTAGAGTGTAAATAGCTGTAGGCAAAGTGAGTTGAAATCTCAGATACATAATGCTTTTCTTCTCGCATATGTCGAGAACAAAACTAATTAATTTTTCCAAAGTACTGTGAAACAGCCACTCTCTAGTGGCCTCATCCACTTCCATCAGCCCAGGGATGCCATTTGGTGGTTTAAACAGGGGGAAGGTTGTGATGATGTGATCTGCTGTTTGCTCCTTCTGCACCACAATCACAAGCTGGACTTTGGGCCAATCCCCATCTGAACATGTTGGCCTTGAAATGTCTGACACCACTTTGTAGACTGTGTAACCTTTGTTTACAAAAACAGTGACCTTGTACGTTCGAGGGCCTTTCTGGCAGGCAAGGTACTGCTCTCGTCATATGGGAATCATTATATTTTGCAGACATAATATTCTTCTGATTTCTGATGTTTTTGTTGTTGTTTTTTTGCACCATGTGAACAAGCAGGTCAGCCCTTGTGCTCAATACAAAATTACCTACTGTACTACAAGTACAAGGACCAAATATCATGCCTGATTTTGTGTCATACATGTAACTTCCACAGAAATTCAAGAGTTTTAAAAGAAACAGCCGAACGAGTTTGAGAGGTCCCCCCTTTCCCCAAATCAAAAGTTGATAAAAATCATACGATGCAATCTCCATGAAATGAAAGATTTTATATTTGTAGTTCTTCCAGTGAGCTATGTACCGATTGTGCCTGCAGGAAGTCCAGGCTCTGTGGCTCTTTTGTCAACATGTGATGCCACAGATTACATGGTTCAATAGCAATAACGGTTTTAATCTGGATTAAAACCAGATTGGTTTGGATTAACATGGATTAGGAATGGAATAATTGTATAGCCACTAATGATTACGTGATCAAATTTTGCACATTGACCTGTTTTTGTCTCCACTCATCTAAAGTGTATGATTAAATATTGAACTTGGGTAAAAACAATGTGAAAGTAAAGAAAACTCCTTTTCCACTCCACATTGATGTTAAATGAAAAGATTAAACTTTAAATATAGCCCTATTTCAAACTAGTAACCAATGTAATGTTATTTCTACTCGCTGACTGGAGAATCGGTTTTAGGCCGTACAATGTGTTTTGTTTTTTTAAATGATAACAAAAAAGGATGTACACAACATGCATTTTTCATCACTAATTCTTGTTTCTAAGAAATTCAGCGTTAAAAATAGTGACAACTGATATCTGATGTTAATCAAAACTGTTGAAGTAAGGAATACATCTGAAGACGTCACAAAGAGAAAAAGAAGGAAATCTTTACAGTACTTCATCCATCTCATGAAAAACATCAACAGCCAATGACCCGGAGCTATTATTTGTCACATCAAACTCACTCTGTGCTCTTTGAGACATTGAGGGGCCCGCATTATCAGCACCCCCCCCCCCCCCCCCCTCACCTGACCCTGGGGGAAGGGGGACGTGACAGCCAGCATGATGAACAATTCACTGGTGCGCTGCCCACTCCGCATTATGTATATTGTATTAATACTGGTAAGCTGCTTCAAATCGCTAAATGAAAAGTAGGTAATTCTGTACATGTAGGCCTTTCAAAGAGATCCTTATCAAGGAGAAGCCATCTTGATATTCAGCTAGGTCAAAAAACAAACCGTACATCCTTCAAGCAAAACAAAAAAAGACTGGCGCCTTTACCTTTTCAGTTTGTTTTCTTTATTTATCATGCAATTATCACTGAGGGAACAAAACATTATTAACAACCATTGGAGTTCACATGTTTAATGACTTGCCCACTTAATGTAGGCTGCGACCCGAATTAGTGGAGATGGCTTTATTGTCTTCGTGGCCTCCGTGTAATTCCAGGCCTGCATATTTTGTGAAGAACCTGTTTTGTCATTGTTTAACCGTAGTGGACAATACCGTACCTAGATTCACATGTTGGCGTTGGTCCAACAGGATTCTAAATCATGGACAATATAGAGATGGAAGGCCATTGAACTCTCTTTGACCAATTACGTGATCTATTGACGTGATTGAAAGAGAGAAGAATACCATGAAGGAGGAAATGGTACAACTAAAATAAACTTCAGCAACTTACACGCTAAGAACAATGTTTTTTTCCTTAGAGTTGAGGAAATGTTAGTTCTGGTCTGAAACAAATGATTTTCTTTGAGGTTAAAAGACTATTTTCATAATCATAATAATAATATTGGAGTCTGGTATAGCGCACGTATCCACCAATGAGGGTCCCAAGGCGTTTGAACAAAGACAGGTTTTTTTATTTAATAGATGTTTGGGTATTTTAGGTGTTTTTTTTAGATGTAATTTTTTTAATTTGTATCTTTTTTTGATGTTTTAATTTTTTTTTTTTTTTTTTTTTTATTTTTTTTTTTTTTTTACTAATTTTTTATTATGATTTTTTTATCTTTTCTTTTAATGTTTAAAATTTGAGGCCAATTTATGTAGCATCTTATAATGGTTTACAAGATGCTGCGGCGCATTCAGCAGCCACTGCCAGAAACGTTGCGGCAAACCCCTTCTCTTAGCGATAAGTGTACAAATGTAACTGGGTTGCATGATACACAACACAGGGGATCTACGTCTTAAAGCCCCATCCTAACAATAAAGCAATAATGGTTACGTGTCTTGCTTAAAGACACAAGTGGCAAGACCGGGACTCGAACCCACACTCTGCTGATCAGAATCACCAGAGCTTGAGTCTGGTGCTCTTAACCGCTCAGACACGACTCGAACCCACACTCTGTTGATCAGAAACACCAGAGCTGGAGTCCGGTGCTCTTAAACCCCTCGGCCACGACAGGTCGTAGAAACGTAGAGCTACAGAAATGCATTTCATGTAAGTGATACGTAATCATGAAGAATTTACCTCAAGGGAAGATACGTATCAGAGGTAAAAAGGTTTGGATCGTTGATCAGTTACGGATATACCTCCAAATGGAACCCTGAGTCCAGATCCGGACCAAAATGGAATGTTGATCGACATGATTAGGAGAGGCAAAAGGAAGGATGTAATGTGAGAAAGTTCACATCAACAAAGGATAGGATGGCTTAATGTTACGGATAACCAGCCATGAAGTGTACACAATAACTTGGTATTCTGGCTGGTTACCCTTTTTCTGGTAAGCGCAATTGTTTTGTGCTTAGTTGCTTTATGTGCTTAAGCGTGAAAGTGTGCCCTGGGCCCAATTTCATAGAGCTGCTTAAGCAGAAAATATTGCTTAACAATTGTCTGCTAAGCAGAAATGAGCAGGATACCAGCCGAAAAGTGTACATGTGACATGGTAGTTTGGCTGGTAACCTTATTCTGGTAAGCCAAATTTTGTTGTGCTTAGCTACTTTTTGTGCTTAAGCAGCTCTATGAAAGTGTGCCCTGATCTTGAGTGCTGTTCTGATATTTGGTTTTATACCAATACCCTCCCTAGTAATGAGTTACTTTGCCTATTCAGTCATTTCACCTGGTTCGTACACTCGGTGTGACAATTATATACATTAAAAGCATTCTTATATTTGGCACGAATACTTTGTTTATTTTGAGTTGAACAACGAAAAGATTTACTAGAGCGGGACTGCAACATTAGGGCTAGATATAGCTCAGTTGGTAGAGCACAGGCACGTTAATCCGGAGGTCGCAGGTTCAAGTCCCGCTCTGGTCAATTTTTCTTTGTTCAATCCAAAATTATTTAAAGTTAATTTAGTCAGTTTTTCTTGTGGTTTATAAATTGACAATTTGTTCATGTTACATTCACTTTTATTTGTGAAAGTGTTTGTTAATGTTCAAGTGTCATGTAATTTGTACACAAAGTGATTTGCATAGTTATCTAATTAAGTGTTTAAAAAGGCTTTTTAAAAAAATCAGGGCAAATTAAGGACACAGTGTCCATGTAACTTCTAAATGATAATTTTTTAAATCATATTTGTAGATAAAATAAATGTTAACAATTTCAAACTTTCCCACCCAGAAGTGAATGCGACATGAGATATTTGAGTCAAATGTGAGAAAATATGTTTCTGCTTTGTAGTCGGAGGAATATCAGTTTCAATATTTGCAATCTAATTGGTTGAATTAATTTAATTGTCTGTGCCAATTAGCCTCAACACAGCATGATTGCTGTAGAGTAACCTCCAGATTGTGTCGATTCAAACCCTATACCAAGCTCTGTCATTCTCCATAAAAAATAAATGGCCATCAATTTGGCGCCCGCAAAGGGTGAAGAAGAAAAGAAAAACAGCCAGCCATAAAAACAGCATAGGGCCTTAAACATGCTCTTTAGAAAAGGGGGATAGTAGACCAGAGGCTTTGAAGACATTGTAGAATAGAGACAAACATCTTAATGAAAATCAATTGCTCAAGGGGAACTGGGGAAAATGAAATCACATCGTGAACCACTTCAGCGTTAACGAAAAGTGATCAAAAGATTATGGCCATCGGCATCGTCGTGTCTTCGCACATGACCCTTGCATCGTTCTGAAAAGACTGTCGAGGGGGGTTGCCTACTGAATGACTCCTAATCAGTTCAGGGCAAGGTGACGAAACACAAGAAAGACCTCATAAATGGGACACATGAAAGCCTTTCTGAGATGTGTTAAAGTTAATTTGTCATGTTAAAAGACGGGGGGGGGGGGGGGGGGGGGGGGGGGGGGTTGGGGGGGGTAACACTGTTGGGAACGAGAAATGATCTGATACCTTGTTGGATTGGGAAAGGGACCCTTAAGTTCACTCACCCCCCCCCCCCCCCCCACATGATCAACGCTCTGAGAAATTTGTTTTGAGGCTTTGAAAAACAGCAGCTGGATAATCGGAAGAAAGGAAACATCTGCCTTGATTGTATGATATTAAATTTTGATCTTGCAGACGGTGGGCACATAGAGCAAGGGTAGGATATAAAACAGTACAATAGAGTCAACCAGTTTGTCAATATTTTAATGTTCATTTATAACTGAAGCATGAACAGCAGGGAAGTGGAATGTTTGTTATTTGACCACTTAACCAAATCTACTTGCCAGATGTTATTGTTGTTTTTACATTTTGTTCTTCCAGACCCCCCCCCCCCCCTCAATAATAAAAAAATGTGCAAGTCTGTATACTACCTGACAGGAAAATACAATCTTAGTGCAGTTTCCTACTCAATATATTTAACTCACATTGCCTCTATCCTTTAACTGACAATAGGTGTGTATCCTGTCTTTATACACCACCCCCCACCCCACCCAATTTTCCAAAAACCCACAGGGATTTCCCCTTCCTTCATATTGTGAAGCAGGAAAATAGTTTTCCAGACAAAACAAAGTAAAGGGAGATTTCGGACTAAAGTGGACCAAGTACACTTGTCAACAAAACCGCAATAAAGAAAGTTTAGAAACGTGACTGATAAAACATGTGTAAAAAAAGCGCCCTGTTTCCTCAACTTGATGACTGGAGCGCGTTTGAACCGATATGACCTCTCGTTGATACTTACTGTTATGTATGAAACCTTCTGCATATAATGGAGTTTTGGGCTCAAGTTATCTTTTGTTAATTCGTTAGAATCGTCTTTCGTCATCAGCATCAAAACACAGCTTAACCGAGTTGGTTGACATCCAACTCGAAAGTAGGTCCTTCTGTAATTTATTGGCCAAATGAGAACGTGATGAAAAACCTCTTATTTTTGTTGCTATATGTCAAGCTTAAAAAGATTCAGGTTCTAGTGTGAGATCAATTTGATAAATTCAATGTGGCAATAGGAAAAAACACATCATTGGCAATTTTTATAAAAATTGTACAACTTTGTTTTGTTTTTTAATTCATTACATTGGATAAGATTGGGTTTTATCATCTCAAAACAACTAGTGTCAAATCAATTTTTTTATTTTATTATTATTATTATTTTTATTTTATTTTATGTCTTTGGTGTTAAAGAGGGGGCTCTTGTGTGAAATTCATTTTTTTGTTATGCATTAATTTTCCAATAGAGTCCTTATGACTATTGAAAAACAAATCTCACATTAAAACAATGTTTATAGACCTTATGCATATGACGTCATTTGAGTAGGGCGCCCTCACCTAGAGGTCAAAAGGAAGATGCTCATTGGCCAGTCTTGTGCGCCGCGCGTACAAATCAGCGCGTTTCCATTGTTTCATCATCAGTTTACCTCTAAGATGGCGGCTTGGTGACGTCAATGCATAAGGTCTATTAGGTATTCACGCAACTTGCAGCTGATACAAATTTCAAATCCCTTAAAAGTCTTGCAGTCATACTCTTCCTTCCTAGGATACCAGAATTTGTTTTTGTTTTGTTTTTGGAATCGGAAACAAAACTAGATAGTAAACAAATAAGAAAATAATTTTCAAGTAACTTTGCTGCCTGAAAAATTAATAATGTGGTTTAAATTGAATTTGTTTGCATCAATAATGGAATACATGTTATCAACCAAAACTTACTGAGAAATAAAAAGAAATCTGTGTTCAGGTTTTTGGATGGGATTGAGATGATCAAAGCAGCTCAACGTCGTTAATCTGACTGGATTTGTTCTAGCCTATTTTAGCTTCAATGACAGCTGTTTGCCCCTCTCTATTTAAATCTGAATGGACCTCAGCTTTAGTGTTTCAAATGCTCAAGTATTTGGGGATATCCTTTTACTGTTAAAGGGAAGGTATGTGTTTGGTTATCACTCTTAAACTTAATGGCAATAAAAACAACAGCTTTCGTTAGTATAAAGCATTTTGAGACACATTTCACATTGGAGAAATGTGGTTATGGAAATAGATGTCAGTTATTCTACCCCAAAATTTGAATCTGAGACTTACCCTGAAGAGATGTTTTCCCATGCAGAATTTAACCTTCCTATGATGACTAATGAATGGCAGAAAACCGATCAAACTTTCACACTCTGTTGTCTTGAAACACAATTTGGCACATGAATTGCTTACGCCCTTTCTCCCGTAACTTTTCGTTAACGTCCTTCTTCCACGGACACGACAAAATCTTTTCCTAGTGCTTGATCAAATGAAAATTTTATATCTATTAATAAATAATAATAATAAAATGCATTTATATGGCGCCTTATGTAAAAATACCTCAAAGCGCCTTACAAAAGACTGAGAAACCTCTACAATAAAATGCGGTACCCACTGCCAATGATTTGGTTAGACATCTGCTCTAGCAATGCAAAGGTCGTGGGTTCAAATCCCACCCGAGTGATTTGCCTGTGGATTTTTTTCACAGAACTCGGGAAAGTACCGAGTATACAGTGCTGAACACACATCGTGTAGGTTAAAAACAAAAATTATATTCAAATGAAAATAGTTTTTATGTTAAATTATGAAGACAGTTTTTTTTCTCATTTTGATTCTGGTCTTGTAAAAAAACTTCTGGTCCAGTAAAAATGTTGAACTACAAACCCTGCAGTCTTGTGGATTTTTCCGTCAAACTGAAATCCTGTTCTTAAATCCATCTGCTGGTTCTTCACCTGTAAAGCCAAGACAACAATTTGAGCTAAGGGTCGTGCATGCCACTCTTATCAGAGTCAACAAATATTGTCTCCAACAGAAAAAATTTCCTCCTTTTCCATACAATTTGTCCTCCCTTTTCCATGAACAAAATGTTAAAATCCAAGCCTTCGTTTGGGTCAAACAATACAGCAAAGTCATAGGTACTCTTCTCTTGGGTGGTCACCCAACACTAAAACACAGTTCTCATTAAGTCCCTAGCCATGGGCCCTCCCTCTCTCTCTCTCTGCGAGCAGTTGAAATCAAATTAAATGGGAGCAGTGTATTCCATTGTGAAATGGAACTATATGCAGGCAAACCTATATGCAGAGGGTGATGGGCTAACGTTGACCAGCCAACTCGTCCTACCTGTGTGGGTGACTGTCGGTCAAGCAGATGATAACAAAAGCAAGTTCCGTTTCCCTACAGGAAAAAACATCTGATAGAGGGTTTCTCGGGAAACATTGAAGTGAGAAATGTCAGTCCGACCCTTGGCAAAAGTATCTTAATATTGATATTTAATAGATCCAGGATAATGAATATCATTTGGTTTTTACCCTTGCACCGATGTGTGTAAAGCACTGTATACTCAGTACTTTCCAGAGTCCTGTGAAAATATTGACATTGTTATCATTTTCACCAACGCTCCCCAAGTCCTAACAAATTGTGTAGTCAAATCACCTTCATCGAAATGCTAATGTCAAAGGTCAACTAATTTCTTTGTAACCAAGTACGGTCATGCGTTCTTGGGTGATTATTTAAGCAATGTATCACATTGATCTTTAAAACTATGTAGCAATCTTAAATGCCAAGTAATGTGTGATGTCACAATACAAATCACTATGGTAATACTGACAACTCATCTTAAGATGAATCTTGGTGCTTTGTGAAATCGTGCCCATATTGAATAACATCTGTTGGGACATTTTTTTGTAACAGTATTATTTCTACATTCGGTCCTTGAGATTCTAGCATTGTTATCTGTCATGTCAGACAAATGTTCTTGTTTTAACATAATTTGATTGGTTACAACATTGGTAAGATTGAAAATATAAATGTTCACAAATTTGCACATCACTTACATGGAATAAAGATGGTCATGGTGTACAAATTCCCTGGAAATAGTTTTGCTTGAAATGCCATAGTTTTTAGGAAATGAGTAAAACAATGTTTGAAAACAAGTTAAAACATATAATGGAGTTTTTCACTGTTTTTCTCATGACTCCAAAGACCGATATAGCTTAAACTTTCGCTTTGGGTCACATCAAGTGTGGATACAGGTCTTTGGCAATTACCAATGTTGTACATGTACACACTGTTTTAATAAAGGCTTCATGTTGTAGCTCACAAAGTATATTAATAGATCGGACTAATTACAATAAGTTATTGTTATCAAGCGACCTGTTGGCTGCCGGGTAACAGTTGCTAGGTTACGTGAGGATGCCCTTTTAATAATAGCAATGTTTGCATTGTAATAGGATGTACATTAATCATGTATGGACTGCCTTGCTACACCTTTACAAATGGATAACAATTTCTAAAAGGCTAATTAATGTCCCCTGTCATCATCGAAACACGCTTTTATTTAATTTTTTTAAATAAAAAAACAACATCATCTACTGACTGATAACCCCTAGATATTAAAAGAACAATCAATATTTCATTGACCTTACCTGAAATTGTCTTCTTCTTTTTTGTCTTTACTTTTCCTGACCATTTTTTTTCAGATGTTGTAACATGACAATATTCAGGGCCCAATTTCCTAGAGCTGCTTAAGCAGAAAATGTTGCTTAACAATTGTCTGCTAAGCAGAAATGAGCAGGATACCAGTCACAGATTGTACATGTGACATGGTATTTTGGCTGGTAACCTTAATCTTGTAAGCGTAATTTTCAATTGATGGCTGTACAGAATTTGTCAAAATAAAAAAGGATCATCTCATCTAAACAGCTGATACATAATTTGAGTACATTATTGTTACCGTGTTTTTAGCTAAGGGTGTCTCAAAGCTGTCATTATTTTGAAGACGGGTAAACTAAGCTAATTTGAATACTCATGTAGTTATATCCTGATACAGACTGGACGAGAAAGACTTGTTATGCTTAACATTCCTACTGTGCTTACACACACTGACCTTAGCATAGCGTTTGATATTAACATGAATGTAGTGTTAGCACTGCATGTCATGGAGAAAACAGAACACCTGCCCTAAGGTAGAAGGATAAAGAAGATTCTCGTATTCCATGCTAGACCAAACCCACCAGGGTACTTACATATGCAAACCAGTCTCCCATTAGGAATTTACATCGAAAATTTGTCCCTCTCCCCCACCACAAAAGGGAGAGAGAAAGAAGACAAAAATTGACCAAGGAATATTTTCTATCAACTTAACCCAAATTCATTAAGTTGGCATGGAAACGTCTACGTCATTGGCTTCTCACTGGGCAAATACAATGCAGATTGGGTATCATATTGAGCCTAGCAATGATGGCCGGCATTTACATGAGACTAGGAACACTTCTGTTTAACCCGATTTAATTAGAGCTAATTTTATCATTCTGAGAGTTTACAATCATTCCTCGTGTTACTTAATTGAGTATTCATTTATTTGGGGGGTTTTCGAAATAATTTTTATTAGCTGCTAATTATCAAATACTGTAATTTTATTTTGATCTGGATGAAAATGGATCTCCCTACATAATTGGAAATCGATTATGATCCATTTCTTGTTCATAATAACCTTGATTCTAATCACTCTATTACATGTACATACCCCAAAATTGTTTTACATCTTTACAAATTTTTGACAAATCTAGAAAGATTTCTGTTGTGATTATTAAACTTAACGACTGAAAAAAGGTGTAAAATTTTAAGGATTTGAACAAATAAATATTTAAAAAGTAGGAACAATTTTGCCAACCTTAGGGGCCATCTAGAATAATAGTCAATGTTTTAAAAAATTGAGGTGGGTGGGTCAAAAGAAATAATGGAAAATTTAAATTCAATTTTTATAAATAAAAAAAAGTATATCAATTAACAAACGAAAATAAAAAGAAAAGGTACCCAGTTGGCCAAGATGGTCAATTTCATTCCTGATTAAACTAAGTTGTTTGTTTAGCCAGAAAAAACCCAGTGAAAACTACTGATGTTGGAGACCTTTGATCTAAAATATCTGGTTTATTTCAGTCAGTACTTTGTTCTTCAGTTTATAGATTGTATTATGGAGACAATCAATGTTTAAAATAGAAATTTATAACTCAAAAAAAGTGGGACAGAAAAAGGGGGGAATTTTTTAATTTTTTTTAATTAACATTGACTATTCTGAATGGCCCCTTAGGCCTTAATGTATTTAAATAAAATTTGCATTGTTAAATTTGATTTATTCAGATAATTTCATAAAAGGTACGTGCTTTGATGATTAATTTGGCACAGACCTGTGTGTGTTAAGATCAACTGCAATTTTCATGTCTCCCTTGATGGATGGAGTGGTTTGAACATGATCAGGTGCACCAGGATTGAATTCCTTTGCTGTGTCTCATGCTCAAACTCATAAATTACTGCTCTGAAACAGTTTTCATGTTGCCCCTGGCCCTCTGATGTAATTAGAAATGGTGCCGTTACATTTTATAAGTTCTCTGACATTCCTCCATTTTTTTCCTTTTTTGTTGTTGCCCCCCTTCTTTCCTGGATCCTGTGGTCTTATCGCATTGCCTTAAGCAGACAGGAGCACTAACATGATTACTGCAAACCCGCTGCCAAATTGCTACATGGGAACTTTAATCCAGACACCTCAATTAGTGTTTGCTCTAAGCTGTGGAGGTGTAGATGGGAACTGTTGGCTTCACCTGTGCCCAATTGCACACAGCTGCTTAAAGTGAGACAAGTGTTTTTAAATTTCATTTACTAAGGCCGTTCCAATTTTATTAGTTGGTTTACGGATTGCGGCGACGCGTTTTGTTGAAAAAACGAAAAAAATAAAAATTGGAAAATCCAGTCATTTTATTTTTATTTTTTTCCCGGCTTCGAATATTCAAACTTTGGTCAGATTATTTAAAATAATTAGTCGACTTTTTATTGAGAAAAAGCTCATGAAAAAAACCCCCAAAACATCGTGTTACGTTTCGATCACGCATTGCGTTGGTCGATCATGGTCCGCGCCGATGGATACAGAGTGCTTCGCGGGCCGGCAGCGCACGGCACAGAGAGCATGGAGCTATGCTCCATAGCTCCATTGTAAGAGCTAGCTACATGTAACTCTGTGCCTCCCTCATGTTTCGATATCAAATACACACAGCGCATGGGGCTGTGCTTAATAGAGAGAACAGCCCATGTGGACCGTTCGGTAGATCAGTGGGTATGCAATACCGGCGGCTCTGGGGTTGTGTGCTAGACGGGAAGTGTAATACGCGATGTAAACGAAATAGTCTGATACTTGATGATGTAAACAAAATGCTATGTCGCATGTGATCAAGTGCAAGATTCAGCGTTCTGTCAAAGTTTGGTGGATCCAAATCACAATGAATGGCAAGCACGATCCGAGCAAAAAATACTTGTTCAGTGACTGTAAAAGAGGGAGGAAAGCTGGATAAACCCCTTATTGATTGCTGTCTCACTGGATTAAATGATCGGTTCGTTGACCAATGCAACGGGTGTCAGTAAAAAGTCCCTTCAGAACTTCAGGTACAATTTTACTGCAACAAGTGCCGTCGACATGACGACTACCTCCGACTGCGGAACGGCTATTTAGTATTTAGCGTGGAAATTAATTCAGTTGAGTGACAATTAGAACTGCTCCAAAATCCATCAAAGACCTCTATAAAAATACTTTAAACTCACCAGAGGAACACAGGAGATGTTGCTGTTAACATGGTGGTACGATTGTGTCAGGTACATTTCTCGAAAATGTGAACTCAAAATTTCTGTTGTGAGTCTTTAATTGTTTAGCACATTCTTGGGATTTGCACAATCTTTAGATAGCGCACAATATGAGATTGAACTGCTTAACCTTCACAGTGCAATCTTCAGGATGTGCAAATCCCAAGAATGCGCTTCTCGAGGAACGACGCACAAAGCCAATTTATTTTATTTTGGGGGGGGGGGGGGGGGGGATAAATGTATCTTACACACAACGTGCCACCATATTAAAGTATCTCCTTCCTCCATCAAACACATCAGCATTCACTTCGACCCTACATTACATACGCCAGATAATGTCCAAAATGTTAGGAAGCAATTTAAAATTAAGCAGCAGTTAAATTCATTTTTGTTCTTAATAATAATATACAGTCCAGAACCATTTATCTTCATTTTATAAATTTGGGTGGGTTGGGTAGTCCAGAGTTTTTAAGTGTCAAATAAAATTTTCTATCCATTCATGTGTTCGGTGGCAGAATAATAAATAAATCTCACAAAGAGATTTAAAAAAAATAAAAATAATTATGGTATTACTATTAAACAGAAATTTAAAAGATGCAAAATACTTTAATAGGCTTATTGGACCTGACATGGAATAGCGAGATGGATATGGAGGCACATCCCAGTATTAAGCAGATCTTTGGTTGTTGGCCAACGGATTTCGACACTTATCTGTTATCATCATCATTTTTATTTTTATTTTTTTCCTGTCTGACGACTTTTTTCAACACCTAAAAAATCCGTAAACCAACTAATCAAATTGGAATGGCCTAAGCTAGATTTTGTGTGGGGACAGTCAGAAGTAATATACATCACATGTCAATTTGGCTGGTAATTCGTTCTTGCTAAGCAAGTTTGTCTTTTCCTTAGCAAATTAATTTACTTAGCTCAATGAAATTTAGGCTCTGTTCCTAACTGGGCATTTGCTCCCAATTGGGCCATATTCGCAATTGGACCATAGAGTCGACTTAGCAGAAAAATGTTTTTCAAACATTTTGGAAGAAGTCACAAAGGGGCAAAATGGTAGGCTATAAAAACTGTTGAGCACATAAGTTTGCTTTGCGCAAGAAAAATTCTGCTGAACAAAATAATGTCTTGTATTGTATGCTACTATTGTATAACTGGTACCACTATTGTATAACTGGTACCACTATTGTATAACTGGTAACCACTATTGTATAACTGGTACCACTATTGTATAACTGGGTACCACTATTGTATGACTGGTACCCTGCTTATGTTTGCTTGGCAAATGTATGTGTTAACATAACAGCTTTCAGAAATTGTGCCACAATGTAATTTGATACTTTGGTTGGCAACCGGCCACTGCTCAGCAAAATGTTCAGTCTCCTTTTCTCTCTATTTTTAACAAATATCCAAAACTAGTCCCAGTGAGGACGATTCCGGACTTGATACGCAGAACCAGTGGGAAAGAAAATCCATTGTACTGGTAAGAACATTTCACAAAACAGCTTCATCTTGAGATGAGTTGTCAGTGTTACCATAGTGATTTGTATTGTGACATAACACTTTGCCTTAATAGCAATTATGATTGATACACATCTTAAAGGAAGGGTATACCTTCAGTAATTAACTCCAAAAATTAATGACCTTAAAAAGTTACTTGGTAAAGAGCACTGGAGACCTGTTGCTCCTATTAAACATTGTTAGAAATGACACACCCTTTAAAGTAATAATGTTTTAGAGAAAGAGGTAATTTTTCATCCAAACATTTCAATCTGAGAAATGCTTCAGGCATTCAGCCTTTCTGAGGCATCTGAAAACACACAATTCTATGCAAAAAGGGTGTTTTTTTCTTTCATTATTTTCTTGCAACTTTGATGATCAATTGAGCCCAAATTTTCACAGGTTTGTTATTTTATGCATATGTTGGGATACACCAAGAGAGGATACTGGTCTTTGACAATTAACATACACATACCCTGCATTTAAGATCTATAGTCTGTGAAATCAAGTCTAGATGTGTTTTGTGTACACAAAAATATCCACATGGGTTTGTGTTCAATGTTTTTTGCCGATGATGCAATTTTCCCATAAAACCTGCAAAAATAACTGCAAATCCCTGCTTGAAATGGCCCAAGGAAAGCGTGGGCAAGGTATCACATGCGGTAATCACAATGGCTTGACTATTACAGATGTATTTTTGCCCTTATTTTGTTGGGTATGACTTGTCTCCAGGCTACCATCCAATACTTTGAGACTGTGAGTAAAATCTAGTCACCAGATTGATGTTGGTGTCTTACTCTTACATTGTAACACCCCCTCAATACGACCAGGGATTTCATCTCTTAATTTTAGAAGGAAGCGCTGTGGTATAATCTAAGGATATTAGGAGATGAAGGATCTTGTTTGCTCGGATCTCGTATCAACCCTCAAACCGACCACTCATCATTCTCAGTCTCATCGTATTTATTCAAGATATCAAAACGATTGATCTTCTCGTCACGGCTGAGTAACCATGGTCTGAATCGTCCTGAAGAGGTTTTGGGGAGACGGTGGAAGTCTAATATCGAGATAACCATGGAGGATGTTTTCCCTGAGTCTTTGAGATAACTAAATGAAGAGGTTTTCCCTGAGTCTTTGAGATAACTAAATGAAGAGGTTTTCCCTGAGTCTTTGAGATAACTAAATGAAGAGGTTTTCCCTGAGTCTTTGAGATAACTAAATGAAGAGGTTTTCCCTGAGTCTTTGAGATAACTAAATGAAGAGGTTTTCCCTGAGTCTTTGAGATAACTAAATGAAGAGGTTTTCCCTGAGTCTTTGAGATAACTAAATGAAGAGGTTTTCCCTGAGTCTTTGAGATAACTAAATGAAGAGGTTTTCCCTGAGTCTTTGAGATAACTAAATGAAGAGGTTTTCCCTGAGTCTTTGAGATAACTAAATGAAGAGGTTTTCCCTGAGTCTTTGAGATAACTAAATGAAGAGGTTTTCCTTGAGTCTTTGAGATAACTAGATGAAGAGGTTTGAGTGACAAGGGGCTTGATTGTGAAGGCGTTACAGACAAGTTGATTGACGATGGATAATGATCCAGGGTAACCTGTGAATAATGAAATCTTACAAGAAGTCTCCTGCCTCCCTCATTAAATACGGTTGACTTGCTGGGCGCCACATTACTGTAGCTTCTTACCAAAATGTTCAGTCAGTCATTTTTTCCTTATTTTTTGTTTTTCTTCGTTGGCTTTTTGTAGATCTTTCTATTTCTGACTTAGGAAGTTTTGCTGTAACAGTTTGTCCTAAGACCATTGGTACTGCGACCGGAAAGATAAGAAAGATTAGATTGCAAACAGAAAATAACTACAACAGGGACAATCTCATGGTGTTACTTTGACTAATAAGTTTCTTGAGTAGCACTTTCCAAACTTGTTGTGAAACTTGTGTTTGTCTTTCCTTTGATCTTTTGTAAACGCTGTGGTACACAGTGTGAAGAGCCTGGTATAACTTTACATGTGTACTTATAATTACCTCATATATAATCATTAATAGATTTCAAGTTCAATGTACCAGGGCTTGCATTATGTGGAAATATCCACAGGACCACGGAGCTTGTTACTCTAAATGGTTACTGGACTAGAAAATGATTTACAAGCCCAGAATCAAAATAAAAAATATGTTTTCGTGTGTGAAACATAAACGAACAAAATCAAATAAACCGTTTTTTTGTTGGTCTCATTCTTCTTATGGACAAGTATGTCTCAAAAGTCAACATTTGAACATAATTTTTTTTTTAATGAAAGATATTTAATATACATACACAGTGAAGTGATATTATTCAATTGAAATCGCAAGACCATTGCACTTGAATGACCGGATGTGAGTTTACTAGCCCAAAGCTAAAAACACTGGCCTTGGGCCTGTGGTCTCGGGCCTGTGGTCTCGGGCCTGTGGTCTCGGGCCTGTGGTCTCTGGCCTGTGGTCTCGGGACTGTGGTCTAGGGACTGTGGTCTAGGGACTGTGGTCTCTGGACTGTGGTCTAGGGCCTGTTGTCTTGGGCCTGTGGTCTCGGGCCTGTGGTCTCGGGACTGTGGTCTAGGGACTGTGGTCTCTGGACTGTGGTCTCTGGACTGTGGTCTCTGGACTGTGGTCTAGGGCCTGTGGTCTAGGGCCTGTGGTCTCGGGCCTGTGGTCTCGGGCCTGTGGTCTCGGGCCTGTGGTCTCGGGCCTGTGGTCTCTGGCCTGTGGTCTCGGGACTGTGGTCTAGGGCCTGTGGTCTCGGGCCTGTGGTCTCAGGCCTGTGGTCTCGGGCCTGTGGTCTCGGGCCTGTGGTCTCGGGCCTGTGGTCTCGGGCCTGTGGTCTCGGGCCTGTGGTCTCGGGCCTGTGGTCTCGGGCCTGTGGTCTCTGGCCTGTGGTCTCGGGACTGTGGTCTAGGGCCTGTGGTCTCGGGCCTGTGGTCTCGGGCCTGTGGTCTCGGGCCTGTGGTCTCGGGCCTGTGGTCTCGGGCCTGTGGTCTCGGGCCTGTGGTCTCGGGCCTGTGGTCTCGGGCCTGTGGTCTCGGGCCTGTGGTCTCGGGCCTGTTGCCTCTGGCCTGTGGTCTAGGGACTGTGGTCTAGGGACTGTGGTCTAGGGCCTGTGGTGTCGGGCCTGTGGTCTCCGGCCTGTGGTCCAGTTTTAATTTACGAGCCTTGTGTACATGAAATCACTCTGACAGTTCTTTTTTATGTATTTGTTATTCTGTTGCCCTCAGAAAACAAGTAAAGATTATTTTGAAGTACAGGTAGCCCTAGAAAAAAAAACGCAAGCCTGGGCTATATGTCAGTCAGCATTGTACTCCATAAATTTGTCTTATTATTTTTCCAAGGTCAGGCTTCAAGACTAGATCAATCTGATTCTGAGTAGAGCCGGTTTGTTTCACTTCCCCGAGAGTTAATTCAAACCGTAGACAAATGTTTACCCAAGAGACGAGCAAAATAACAAGCACTAATAAATAAAACAAGTAATTTGCTACATGTTTATCTCCTTGTATGAGGTTTTGATAATAAATTTGCCTTTTGGTTAGTGGGCAGTTTGCAACAGCTTATTCTATTTTCTCTATAATACATTCGGATGAAATTAATTGTTGTTAGCTGTTCCCAAAAGAATGCTTTTAAAAATTTTGAAACAGTCAAAATGTTTTAAGCAATCTTGCTGATGGCGCCAGTATACCAGAGATGCGTTTTTTGTCTTCATCTGAAACTGTAGATATATCCAGGATTTTATATCCGACTCTTTCCATGTTAATTTTCCCCCAAAAAGTGAAAACATTTTAATCGGGGAGTTTTGTTTTCTTTCCAAACAGACACGGAACATGAGAGACATGCCCTGCTGAGAGACGCCGTGCCCGAACTACAGCGGCACTGTCAGGAGTATGGACTGGATTTTCAGGTAAGTCTTAAATCGGTAGACGTTCCAACCCACGCTCAATCTGCTCCTGTGTTGAGTTAAAGAGGCACTCCAACCCTCACTCGGCCTAGTGGGAGTTCGAGTTACACTCCAACCCATCTGCAATCTGTTGCTGAAATTGGTCAAATTTCAACGGGGAATATAACACATTCTGTAGCTATCAATGTTCCAGACTTAAAGTGACACTCGAAACAAAATCACAGTCATTTGTTGCTGAGGTGAGACGGTAAATCAAGTGGTATCCTGTAAGCTTAGCTGAAGCTTCTTCTTGCTTAAAGGAACTGTTCATCACTTAAAAAGGCTTAAAGGGGCAGTCTGACCCACTCTCATTTGTCACTGTGTTAAAGATGTTTAAAGTGGTAGTTTATATGATTCAGAAAGTACTTTTACTTGAAGTGTAGATTCCTCAACAACTTCAACGATTCCCTCCCCTCCCCCCAGTGAGTAACCGGGGATGTTTTTGTTTGTGTTTGTGTTTTTTAGCTTGTTGATATGAACTATGGTCCGGGTGACATAGCAACCAACGATCATGAGATGGGAGCATTACGCATACAAGAAATCACAGATGCACATCGGATTTCACAAGGACCATTCTTTCTGGTAAGAAGCTCAAAATTTGCACTTTTTTGTTTATTCCAGTAAATGTTTCTTATTTAAAATTTACCCAGTCAGTTTCCCTTGTGTATTTTTACTTGATATTTGAAATATAAAAGACGCACCCCCTTAAGGGTGATCCCCTGGCTGCCGCTTCCCAGGCTGTATCCTAAGCTTGGGTGTGATCCCTGGCTTCTGTATGGCTTCTGACTGACACCCCTGAAAAAAGATATTGACAAAATAGGGAGACTGCCAATTAGGGCTAGATAGCTCAGTTGGTAAAGCGTCAGCACGTTAATAGGTTAAAATCCCGCTCTCGTAAATCTTGTTGTGTTCAATCCAAAGGTTAATCTACTTGCTGACATTCTCAACACTGTCTTTTACGCTTGTTGATAACAAAAACACTTTCCTTATGATCCTTTGACATTCCAAAGGAAGCATCGTTTTCTTGGTCATTAAAATTCATAAGTTCCAATTGATAATCAATTTTACAAATGTCAATCATAATGGACTTTTGAACACCTAAAGCAGAAGCGTTATTTCCCTTCATGAATTTCAGCACGATGTACGGCACCCCAGTAGATCACATGATCATATTACACCCAAATTAATTCCTAGTCACCTCTGAAAGTACAATAAACATTCAGCTGTACTTTTTGCCATGTTGTCGTAAAACGTTTTGCACCTACCATCGACCCCCCCCCCCAAAAAAAATATAAACAAATATAAAAAAATAAATAAAAATAACTTCAGATTGAATAGCACCCATGAAACCTAGTCCTGCATTTTTTCCTTTGAGTTCCCGCACTATAATGGAATACACTTCCGTCCTCATCGCAAGAGGTACATCACGACTCAAAATCACATTGTCTGCCCCCTGGGGGTTCAAGTATCAGACCCATATAACATTAGACTCTCTCTGCCCAGAAATCTGTTAAGCATATTGCTCAGCTGAATGACCTCATGTACTCTTTCTCCTAGTTACAGCATGGTTACAGGCACCAGCCAAAATGCCAATTGATGATCACAGGGATATGTGATTTCTCTGTTTTTAACCAGAAATCCGTTTGGTTTTTTGCCCCCCCCCCCCCCCCCCCCAAATAATAATAATAATTTAAAAAAAAATTAAAAAAATGAAGATAAAACCATATATAACGGCCCAGGTTGCAGAGTAGGGCTTTTAAAACCAAGATAAATATTATTAGTGGGCTTCGTGCTCGCAAGTTTTCGGGCTTGCAAGCTTTCGCGCTTTGCGCTCAGAGTTCAGGTCCTTTTTTCAACAGCCAATCACATCCCTGTGATCAGCACTTACAACAGGGCCCAATTTCATAGAGCTGCTCAAGTAGAAAATATTGCTTATTCTTTTATTTTTTTGGCTGAGCAGAGGTGAGCAGGATACCAGTAAAAAATGTACATGTTACATGGCATTTTGGCTGGTAACCTTAATCTGGTAAATACAATTTGGATGAACTTAGCCACTTTTTGTGCTTCAGCAGCTATATGAAATTGGACCGTGGTGATTAGAAACAACCTTCTATAGCAATGCTCTTGTGTTCCACTTTAATTAGATGTTTCGCAGACAAACTTGTTGCAGTCAGGAAGACTTTGCTGGAAAAAAAACCCCAAAGGTTACCAGTTTAAATGCCCTTTACTGTGCATCCCTTCTCATTGGTTTCCTGCCATTAGCTAACCTCATAAATTCACCAGGAAGCAGTAGTGATACTTTGTTCTTGTATAGGGCAAGGTAGTTTTTCCTTGTAAATACGGGATCTTTAGGAGAGAAATGTAAATTCGAACTGGAACATTTTAAAGGCACCAAGGAAATGATTAGATTCATGCAGGCATTTTTATCCATCTCCGCTGTTCAGTATTGGGCCAAAAATCTGCTCAGTGGAACATGTTTGGCCACAAACCACCCTCTCACAATGACAGACGTTAGGGAACTAGGAACTTTAAATTGGACACTTTACTCACATGGCAAATATCCCAGACAAAGTCATTAGCATTCAACCTGAAGACGGGCAGAGTACATGTATACTGTTTGAAACATTGAGACCGCACCGGTGTCACGTCCTCGACGTTCCGGCGTACTGAGTGTTCCAGGTGACGTACGCATGCGCGGCCGTACTGTGCATTCCTGCCGTGTGGGTGACGTAGCCGGTCATTTCAGTAGTCGTGGTCTCCTTCCCGTGCTCTTAAATTGTCAGACAATGTTTTTTTGATTGTGAACGGAAGACCCTCTTCTCCCCCTCTCTCAACCCTTGACTTGCTGCCGCTCAAATAGTGAACAATTCTTTAAAACGATTTGTTCGTTAAACACTACTAGCTATAGAGTTTGTGGACGCCGCCATAACAGCTTCTGCGAGAGTCTAGAGAGTAGAGGAACACTCAGTGCGGAACAAAATGGACTACTTTCACTTGCTGCGCGCAGGCATGACATGGCGTAATGTTATTATTTGGGTCATCTGGAACGGTTAGTACGCCGGAATGCTCAGTGCGCGACACCGGCTCTTTCCAGAGCCAACACTCCACCCAAAGGAGGCCTACACACGGTTGTACCCGCAAGTTGAGTTACTTCTTATTTTCCACTCCTTGCAAAGCTTCAACCCTCACTTTGCCCTGACCAAATTATCAGTTACATGTATGTGTCGGGTTTTGTCATTGGCATGCGGGAGGATGAGAAGAGTGTCTCTCTCTCTCGGAGGAGGATTTAGTGAGTCTTGAGTTGGACGGTTCGTCATAGAATATAAATGTGTTTCACAGTTGAATTGAAAAGATAGGAACACTAACACAATGACCCCAAAAAAAGTATTTAAAAAAATGTGGAACTAGGGTTGGCTATGTTGTCAAATCTTATGTTGAACAGATGGTGTGCACTAGACATCTCAACATCTTGCATATTGTGCAGACGGCCGTTTTGATACACATTTGATACATTTTTAATGTGAGTTAGCGATCCTCCTATCATATCCATGAGTTTTGACAGTCTTGTTGTTTTATTTAAGGGTTCATCAGATGCAATCCTTAGGAGATGCACCAATTTCACTTCTCGTTTGGCCATTTTTAAGGGTGTTTTGGTGCCTTTTTGTATTTTTTGCTAATGAACTTTCTATATTCATGAGCTAGGGTAATAGAAGAAAGTTTAAATGTTCGCATAAATTCACTTTTCAATGAAATTAACCAGATATTGATTCTAGTTAGTTTCTATACACATAAGGGGATAAGGAAGTAGCTCAAAATATAATTCCTAAGAAATGTTTACTCCAGGGGCCCTTTAAACAGAATAAAACATTTATGTAATACACATGGTGTGTTTTACACATCAGTTTATGGGCAGTAAAACAAAAGCAATATTCTTTCGTTGTGGAACCCGCTGCTAAAATATATGATTCAAACTGCAGTCTCTAGCTCTCAGGCAAGCTCTGTGGTCTAGTGTTAAGACATCTTCTCTAGAATGGCAAATGTCATGGGTTCGACTGCACCCTACTAATTACTTTTTGATATTTTTGTTTTTCCCTCACCGAACTGCTGAACTCGGGAAAATACTGAGTTAGTATACTTCGGTATATGGTTAAAACAAAAAATATATAGACCATGTGACCTGTGACATCACATGTTTACAAAAGAGCCACAGAGCCTGGACTTCATGCAGGCACAGTTTGTACCCAGCTCAATGGAAGAAAACAATAAATCTTATATTTTATGGAGATTGCACTGTCTGGTTTTTCTCAACTTTTGATATGAAGAAGGGGGGGACATCTCAAAAGCTGTACAGCAGTTGCTTTTGTAATTATTGAGGTTATGTGAAAATGATGACACAAAATGTAAATTTTCCCATATGGCCTGTGTAGTATCTTGCCTGTCAGGAAATGCTTTAGAATGTACAAGTTCACCATTTCTGTAAACAAAGGTAACATGGTCTATACATTACAAGTCGTGGGAAAGGACTAGGGTATGAACTGTATCATGCTTGCCAGTGTGGAATAACACCATGGCAAGTACATGTAAGTCACTCAAACAACGTGACACAATCCAAAGGTCATGTCTTGTCAAGATTAAGATGTACAACATGACTGTTCAAGAACCTTAAATGTAAACCTTGTTCAGTCAGACACCAACGCAAAATGATCACTAATAAATAATACCATTGGTTGGATATTCGTGACAGTCCCAATTTGACAAGTTTCCTTCATCTTAATTAGGAACTTATATCTGACCTCATTGATAAACAAAAGATTTGAATTTTTGTGTATTACGCCGCGACGTCGAGAGAATACTTATGCCATCGGACAGTCCTCATGTGTGTAATCATTGGATGCAGATGGCCATTGTCTCTTAGCAACAAGCGGTTTGCCGTCTCACTTAATGTCTTCTCCTGTGGTTAATTTATAGAGGTGGACAGAAGGAGATGGCATCAACAGGTTGTGTGCATTGGGAAGGAATTATCTCTTGACAAACAAAAGACGGCCCAAAAGAGTAGGCAGCAGGGGAATTCACATCATGGGATGAACTGTTTATAATGTTTGCTTAAAATGTCACGCACACAGCTTTCTGTCACATTGTTCTTCCTGTCGGGACAATCTTGTTGTTTTTCTTCCTCTAGTTTTTCTGATTAATTGCATTGCACCAGAAATAGCTTTATTTTTATCTGTTGTCTAACTTGTTTTTTTTAAAGGATTGACCTTGAGTAATCATCATGGTGTTTTGGGGTTTTTTTTGGAGGAAGTTTAAGTAAAGGTTTTATACATGATTGTAGAGATGACAAAATAGTCACAGACAGTGTTCATGTTTTGTGTGATCAACCATATACATGAGATGATAAATCTGTAAGAACTTGGGCTCAATCCAATGTGTGAATCAGGAGGAAAAATTGCACAATTTCCAGCATGTAAACACATTGTCCTTAATTTTGGTTGTAACAACCGAAATCAGCTGTTGCAACTAATTAAATATTTTGACAAACAGGCTTAAATTTGCACTGACATGTACAACAGATACCTTGACTTCTTAAATGAAATGTATTTAAATAATGCACAGAATCATTTGTAGAGTTATCATATAAGTTGCCTTGACCAATTAGAAATCCATAAATGGGCATCGTGATAGAGACTTAGGCCCTTTTCCAAACCTCGGCTTGGGCTCCGGCTCCGGCTCCAGGCTCCGTCTGATGTTCGATAGCAAACGCGGTAGCAAACATTTATAACGGAGCCCAAGCCGGAGCCGGAGCCCAAGCCGAGGTTTGGAAAAGGGCCTTACATCATGTATGGAGTGCCTAGCTCATATCCCTCTACCATTCATAGGTATGTACCCAATTAATTGCAGGAAAAAAGAGCCATACCTCCTGTTGTGAAGGAAATAGAAGCTTCATTGCTTTTAATATAGGGAATAGCCTATATGCATGTCCCAATGCACATGATATAGCCCATATGCATGTCCCAATGCACATGATATAGCCCATATGCATGTCCCAATGCGCATGATCGATGCGCAAAGGATTCTGGGTGAGATCCAATGGCGCGCCTTCATCTCCTTAGTAGCACCCCTTATTCCTCTTATAAGCTCCACCCCCCCAAATCTCTCTAAATCACTGTCATAAATGTACTGCCCTAACGATGCTCTTACAAAACAAGAAAGACATCAGTTGCATCATCAGTGGGCGTGGCCGTCCCTTTAAGATGCCTTTCTCAGATTGTCAAAGAAGTGGGTGACGTTTCAACAAGTTATGTCAATGATCGCTCACGTACGGCGAAGCTGTCCCCGCAGCCAAAGTACAAGAGACCACCCACACGATATCAAGTTTTTTTTTTTTTTACATCTTTATTCAGGGTGTAATTTGAACTCCAGGCTTGAGCTAAATCAGGGCTTCTCTCATCACCGTTCGAAAGGTTGCTTTATTTTTTGTGGGAACATCTTGACTAAGAAAAGAAAAGGTTGTTGCCTTCAGAAATGTAAAAATGAATAAATCGGCCAGAAATAGAACTAGTTTGATGCAAGGATTGAGCGGCTGTAATGAAAAAAACAAAATAATGTTGAGACAAATTGTGTATTATTTTTATTTGAGGTGTTTTTCTAGTCGGTCAGAAAGACCTCAAAAGGTTGAGGCCTTCAGATGGGAATGAATTATTTCTCAAGAGAGAGAGAGAGCTAATGGGAAAAGTTGTCCAGTAACTTTTTCTTCCTCTCAGAACCAGATTACATTTTATTGCTTGTTTTTTTAAAGGTACTATACAGGATTGGTGGAGCTGGCAAAATAGTTGCAGACAGTGTTCATGTAATCATGTTCATGCTTAATCAACAATATACATTAAAAATAACAAACCTGTGATATTTATTTGGGCTTAATCCGTTGTTTGAAGTCAGGAGAAAATAGTGACAAACCATGCACAATTGTCAGCATGTAAACACATTGTCCTTAAACTCGGTTGTAACAACCGAAATAATCTGTCACGCTTTTGTTAACATTATTTTCAGATACAGTTTTCTGGAATATGCCTTTACTTCAGGAAAATATTTCGCAGAAAAATTTGTTTTAGTGTGAACTTCATAATCAAATTAAACAATGATATTTTTTATCCTCAACTTTAAAGGACATAGAGTGTACAACAGCAGTTTGCTCAGTGACTAACATGTTAATTTGGATTGCTGTAATTTATTACATACATGTAATGTCAGAGAGAACACATTTACTGTTGCTGTTTTGGGAGCAAAGTCACCTCAATCCCTCAGTCTCCCAGAAAATTATCACTAAAATTCAGTCACAAGTTTTTTAAATGGATGTACATGAAATTCACCTGGCATTAATTTCATCCAGATGTTCAGGCTGAAATATTAAAAAACAATTGGAAAAATGTTTCTATATTTATTTTACTACAGTTACTTGGAGTCGGTTACTCTTCAATTTTTTGCCACCAAATTCCAAATGTGTCCCAGTGTTCATTAAAAATGTATATATTTTTTATATAAATGCCACACATTCTCACCAAATGCAATAAATTATTCAATTTTCTGACCTTGTACATGTAGGTACAAAAAGCTCAGGACCAGAAGGCCATGAATCTCATGGCATCAGTGTGCATCAGTGTTCAGCAGCTTACGTTTTTGCTCCCATCACTTTCCAGTCACTTTGCTATTTTTAGAAAATGAATTACATGTGCCATTAGCGAGCATCTTTTCTTATTTATTTGCGTAGTCCTTTCTTGAAATGACTTTGTACTGTACAGGTGTCCAGAGACTCTGCATAACACCTTGATTGTCTCTGTAGAGAAACGTGGGTGGACAAGTCAGACTTCAAAGGCCTTTAGATATTTTGTTCAGGGAGGTTGGACTTACCTCTCACTCCCCCCCCCCCAAAAAAAAATAACCTGAAGCTGCCCTCCCCCCACCACAAAATTTGTATCCTTCAGGGACCATTTTATTGACCCCATGATAAACCCAAAGTTTTGAATAAAGTACAGGATTGGCAGAGCTGAAAAAATAGTCGCAGCCAGTGTTCATGTTTTGTGTGATCTTCCGTACACATGAAATAACAAACCTGTAAAAATTTGGGCTTCATTCGTTGTGTGAGTCAGGAGAAATTAGTAGAAAAAAACAAGCACAATTTCAAGCATGTGAACACATTGTCCGTAATTTTGATTATAACAACCAAAATCAGTTGTTGCCTTTTTAAAAAGGTTTTCAGATACAGTTTTCTCGAATATGTCTTCATTTCAGAGGGAAATATTTCCACAGAATAAAATGGTTCTAGTATAAACTTTACAATCAGTGAGCTTTCAGACTAAAGTTTGGCAATGTTGTTTTTTTATCCCTACCAATCCTGTATTACCGGTATATCTTTAAGGCAGTTTCTTCTTTTGACAGAATTTTGATAGAATTATTTTGACAACTTGTTATCATTAATCATGTTAATTGAAAACCGCTCTGCAAGTCTTGATACGGATTCTTGCAGAAATGACAGCTTGATGTATAGTATGAACGATTTGTGTATAATTATTGTTTACTTGAAAAATACAAGACATGTATTCAGAGGAAATAGAGGTGATTTCAATTATAGAGATGTCTATATAAATTAATGAATTGTGATTGAAGCAGATGGCTTTTCTAAGATTTTCTTTTCCAATTTGTAGAAGGCAATACTAAAATATCATTCATGTTAAGTCACATTTAGTGCTGAATATTTGTATAAAAACAGCCGGAGCTGAAGATTAAGATTGTTATTTGTCAGTGTTCTAGTCTCTGACATCTAAATCTCCAATGCATGCATTATACCATGGGCATTGTAGGCTGCGGATATCTTCAAGTGCTGAGTTGTAGAGTGAAAGGACCCTTGCTGAAGATCTGACTAATGTGTGTGGAATAAAAGATGAAGACAGCCTAGGGATATTATGGATGTCCAAACACGATGGAAGATGTGCTGCCCCCCCCCCCCCCCCAATCCCAAAGGAGATTAGACCAGTAGTTCCTTCAAGATGAATCCTAGGTTAAACAAAGCCTTTTAGCGTTTTAATTGAGGACATGCTCAGCAGCACATTTGATGTACGATTCGGATGAATGTTAACAGTTGGTAGAAGTTGAATGGATTTCACAAAGCACCAAGACTCGTCATAAGATACTTTTATTAAGTGAATCATCACAACACAAAGAAACTCTACGGGCAAAATCATCCGGCATCTTATTTTAAAACAAACGTAAGACAAGATTAGGTGTGTTAAAGGGAAATAGACAAGCCTCCGTTTATGTAGAGATTATCAGTGTTGGGATCATACAGGTATGTCCAGGGAAATCATTCACGGATGGGTGTTGTATGTAGGATTAGCACAGCACCAGATTGTTGCTAGGTGTGATCGGCACTGGTGGTTTATGGGGTGATTGGTCTAGATCTTCACAATCTTGTTTTATAAGTCACTCCAGATTTTCAGATGTGGTTGAAATCAGGGCTTGATGTGAGGTTCTTACAGGACAAGGTACATGTACACAGATGATGCCAAGGCATCGGATGTGCTTTGTGGTTAGAATCAGGGCTTGATGTTAGCTTCTCTGAGGGGAAGGTACCGAGATGGTGCCAAGGCATCGTGTGTGGTTGAAATCAGGGCTTGATGTTAGGTTCTCTGAGGGGAAGGTACCCAGATGGTGCCAAGGCATCGGGTGTGGTTGAAATCAGGGCTTGATGTTAGGTTCTCTGAGGAGAAGGTACCCAGATGGTGCCAAGGCATCGGGTGTGGTTGAAATCAGGGCTTGATGTTAGGTTCTCTGAGGAGAAGGTACCCAGATGGTGCCAAGGCATCAGATGTGGTTAGAATCAGGGCTTGATGTTAGCTTCTCTGAGGGGAAGGTACCGAGATGGTGCCAAGGCATCGTGTGTGGTTGAAATCAGGGCTTGATGTTAGGTTCTCTGAGGGGAAGGTACCCAGATGGTGCCAAGGCATCGGGTGTGGTTGAAATCGGGGCTTGATGTTAGCTTCTCTGAGGAGAAGGTACCGAGATGGTGCCAAGGCATCGTGTGTGGTTGAAATTGGGGCTTGATGTTAGCTTCTCCTTTGAAGAAGGTACCCAGATGGTGCGAAGGCATCGGGTGTGGTTGAAACCATGGCTTGATGCTAAATGTAGGTTCTCAGAAGGAGAAGGTACCCAAATGGTGCCAAGGCATCGGATCTGGCTGAAATCAGGGCTTGATGTTAAGGTCTCCCATCGATCAAGATATAGACAGTGCTGGAAAGTAAGACACCTCTTTTAACATAGAGAAACAACCTTCGTTTCCATGGAAACACTCCTAATTAAATTATGTATTGTTGATTTTTGACCTATTTTGTATGAAGCATGTCGTCAACGTATTCAAAGGTTATCTTCTTTTGTCCAATTGGTCGGGAATGAAACGTGTGTCTAGACGTTCACACATGTCATTGTTTTGAACTCCATAGTCATTACAGTGCACATGCATTATTGATCAAAATTCACCCTCTTCAAAATCACTTAGGAGCGATTTCAAAGCTTGTGGCCGAGGGGCGGTGCATTAATTGTTAAATTTATAGATTGAAATGCTCTTTTGAATCGACGCACGGCATGAATGGTTTAAGTAGATTGAAGATAATTGAGCATTCTGGCATTACTCCGAGCAATCAATTTCTGCTGTGAAAACTTTGTGTCACTGACAAATTCATTAGCCTTTTTGCAACGTTTTAGAAATTAATCAAATGTTTGCGTGCAGTTTCTGCATAAATCCTGACAGCTTACAAGAAAAGGTTGAGTAAGGGCTGACCTGTTGACCTGTCATTTTACCTTTAGACCAACTGAACTGCTTATAAGCAGTTCAGTTGGTCTAAAGACTGTGCAAGTCTGGCGTGTATCCAATCGAGAAAACTGCTCAAACAAAGACTATAATTTTCGAGAAATCAAATCTATGAAATTCTATTTAAATACAGAATTCTTGAAAAAAAAAAAATAATGTAGCAATTTTTTATTTATGAATATAATTTATTTCAATTTGTATATAAAATATAAAATATTTGTTTCTAGATTAACATCAAAACAAAATTAAAACTTGGGACGAATTTGTGCGACCTTTACATAGGTTTAATGATGAACCTCAGTAAAATTCATAACTGTTTACAAGCAACAATAAACAGAGGTCAAGTCTTGTTTTCAGATTTTCTTTGAAATAAATTCACATACAGCTGAAAATGGTCAAGCACAATATGCTTTTAAAAATATAACTTGCTGTGGTAAATTGACAGTGATATGTCCTCGTTGACATAATTAACAAATATTTCAAAATGAAAAGTTTACACAGTTCAGAAACAGCTGCTTAAATTTATATTGCAAAAAAATAGTTAATGTACGATTCGACCCTAGCCTTCAAGAAAGACTCTGCTAGGGTCGATTTTTTGACTTGTTTGCATTTATACCACAGGTCCTTTTGGTTGGTAAGCAGTTTGCAACAGCTAATTCTATTTTCTCATTTATATTGATAAGAAAAAACAGATAACCAGCTGATTTTGCTTTCATATACATCACAAAATTCCCTGGTAACCTATTTTTGTTATTGCATTATTTTTGTAATTTTTTGTTGTTGTTGGTATCTTTGTATTTTGGTGCTGTTGCCCTGGTTTTACTTAATAGTCTGCAAGGACATCAGCACCATAGCGCTTAGAAACGTAGTATTAAGCGCGGTATAAATATTTATTATTATTATTATTAACCAGGTGAGTTCACTGTATCTCATAAAATAAACTACATGCAATTATGAGTTTTATTTCAATTGAAATCAAAATTATATCAGTACACCTACATATCTAGACAGTTTTAAGAAGATTATCAATTCCTACCTTCAGCTCCCCCGAGTTACTTTGTATTTTCATCTGTTATGTTTTCTACTTGTAGCCCCTTACCCACAGTGGCTTTTGGCCTTGTTTGGGGCAAACTTGCATTTAATAAAATGAAATAAAAAATAACAATAAAATATTCCTGATTCACACTGCCTCCCACGTAGTCTAGTTAAGGAGTATTCTACATTATGATGCCTGTTTCTGAAGATTTACGATGGCCAACGTTTTTGATAAAATTATAAGTTCTTACCGACATTAATGTTTGTTAATTATTCATGTAGCCTGGAGAGAAATTAGACTGTTTACCGAGTCAGATCCCAGCAGTCTATTTGAGTACATGTCTACGCCTATATCTTATGACAAAAGTGCACTCGCAATAAAAACATGAGATTCTTAAATGTATTGTGACCGGAGCAGTGCCCTCCTGGATACCTAAGAAGGATGCAAAGTAAAGAAGCAACCGTAGCTGAGTCATCTTAGAGCCGTTGGCTTGCTGTGTCTCCTCCTCACTGGGTAATATTACACTGATCAGATGAATCGTATTCACATGGGACCAGAAACAACGGTCACAACTTCTGTAGCCAGAGAACTACCCTCGCAGCAGAGGGTTAGGGTTAGCCATTGCTACTGTATGTGACTATGTGCTATTGGACAATTGGTTTTTATTTTGTGTACGTTTTGGGGGGGGTTCCCTCCCTCCCCCTTAATTTCACCTTCATTCTCACTAAATAGTACCCCCTCAAAAAATATATATATATATAAATAACTGAGAAAATGTTTGACATTCACCACAGGATACAAAGACTGTGTTGCATCATTAACTGAAATATCATGTCCTACAAATTTAGTCTTAATTTATTCCAGAAATAAATATTGAAATAAATGCTGTATGTGGTAGATTTACATAAGCCCTGAAGTAGCCCTGTTGTACCAATAGACATGGAACGGCTAGATGACTTTGCATTTAGGAATTAAATTTCAATTTCATTTTTGAGATAAAATGTTAAGCATTGTGCTTATCAAATATTTGGTTTTGTTTTGAGAAAGGTGATTTTCAATTTCACTTTAGTTCACGCGAATACATGTAGACATTTAAGGGTACCATACGAACATGAGAGATTTGCAAATTATACGCGTAAAATTTAAGTTTCATTTTGCAATATAATGCAGTACCATCATAAAATTGATATGCTTTAAGCCACCATTGTCTAGACTTGTCAGCAGTTCTCTTCTCAGAAGGTGTTTGTGGTAATGGAGCAGACAAATAGAAAAGAAGCTGGTTGAGATTGCGCCTTAATTCCCAAAGGCAAACGTTCCCACATGTAGGAGAAATCCGAGAGGTGTCTATAATAGCTTTCTGTCAGGCACGTCGTCCATTAGTCTAAAGAGGTACAATGCACACAGAACAGTTGTTGATTCTTAACGTGTCGTTAAAGCGTGGGTGATTGGGGAGGTCAGAGGTCAACTGATTTACGACCTTCCAATGACTCATCTCGAAATGTCCAGGCAGATATTTGATTTGTTGGTGACAGTATTCTGATCTTGTGTTGACCTTGGTTAAATTGCAGGTAAATGTTGGATAATTGACATTTTGTCAATTAATTCAGCGAGCCTCAAGGATTGGGCCTTGCAAGATTTTTTAATAACTATTGGTAGTTATGTTTTTGTAATTTATAGTTCTTGTTATTGTAGAGTCAAAAATAACTTGGGAGAAAGGTTGTTTTATAGAGCAATTTGGGGAGTATTATGATTTTGACTTTGTGTCAGCTAAGAAAATCTTCTGACAAGGGAGAGTTTTAATATAAAACAACAATTTACAGTCAGTGGTTTTTTTTCTACACGATGTCTGTAAAAACAGCACGGATTACCAACATTGTGTGCAATAAAAACCAACTTGTTTTATTGTAACTTGATTTTTCTCTCTCTCCAGAGTTATATTTTCTCTCAGTGAGACCTGGCCCTGGAATTCTAACTATTTCTTTGTTATAACTTCCTTGTCTTTCCACCCACCAACTTCTCTAGAACTATAAAAACCGTAAAGACTTACTAATAATGCAATATATGAAACACCAGTGCACTCCTGTGCAAATTTTCATGTATAATTATATTTGTTTCTGTCAGGGAACATTAGATAATATTTAGTGATAAACAACAAGGGGAACTGACTGAAATAAAAAAAGGTAGCATCCCCATAAGGTGATATCCTGGCTGCCGCTTCCGAGGTTGTTTTGCAAACTTGGGTGGGATCCCTGGCTACACGGCAGTATCTGAGGTTAACGACATTGAGAGAGGGACTGGGTTGGGGAATGTTTTTATGTATTTCCAAAATTTGCAAAAGCAACAGTCTTACACAATTTTGATTGATTAGTTCCTTTTTTAATTTGTTCAGTCGATTATAGGTAATAAGTACGGAGACTACGTGCTGCCGATGCGAATTGACTCCACAGAATTCAGTCATATCCGAGACTGCGCTTTCGAGGCTGGTAAAGGTGAGACGGGTGTTCGCTCTCAGCCAACGATTATTTCCTAGGGTCCAATTTCATGGCGTTGCTTACCACAGAATTCTGCGCTTACGGTGCCCTGTAAAAAGCACATGAATCTAAGCGCAGAAATCTGCGCTAAGCAGTTCCACAAAATTTGACCCAGTGCCATAAAGCTGGGCCCTTCTTCATATAGATATTTAACCAGAAAAGGTGCTTAACAAGCAGGGCACCAGTCACAGATGGTTTATGTGACACAGTTCTTTGGCTGGTAACCATATTTGATGGTACAAATTTAAAATTTAATTTACTATTATAACAGAAAGTAGGAAAATCTAAATTTGTGATGAGTTCGATAAAAAGATTGTTTTCACCATTTGGTATGACATGAGATTTGTGAAATGGAAATAAATTTAAACAAAATATTTTATTTTATTTTTTATTTATTTTTTTTTTTTTTTTTTTGGGGGGGACTAAGCCCTAAGTTCATTATTATGAAACTGGCCCCAATGACATTATCAGACTTCTTAACCAGATAGTCTTTAAAATTCTGCATGTGTTTTTATTGTACACACAGATATCAACATTTTAGATGAGTGGTATATTCAAGAGGCGGATGGGGTGGAGCAAGTCTATTCACTCTCGCCAATATCTGCCAAGCTAAAGAGCTATTATGACCTGTAAGTAACTTCATAAGGACTGTTACTAATCTGCAAATCCAGAAATTATTTTGAGACATTTTTTTATATTTGTTAAGCACAGTCACCCCAAATAAAGCTAAAGCCACTCTAGGCAAGGGGCTTCAAAGAAGAAGAGTAAGACATACAAACTAAATTACTTGCAACTATCTGCTAAATTAAACTTCTAGGCCTATATCTTTTTGTCTCTGAATGGGACATCAAGCCGTGTGTTGTGTAATGCACATAAAAGAACCCAGTGGCAGTTACACTTATCGCTAAGAGAAGGGGTTCGCCCTGGTGTTTCTGGCATCGGCTGCTGAGTGTGCCTCAGCACCTAGTTGCAAACCCTTATAAGGTGCTATGTAAATCGGTCTTATAACTCATCAAAACTTCAAAACCTGTCTTAAAAAGTGTTTCTCTTTGCTCAACCGCCTTGATCACCTTGTTGGTTGGATTCATGTGCTGTATAAGGCTCCATTTTTATTATTATAAGTACCTTGCTTACTTTACCCAACTTCAGAAAGTTTACAACAAAATCTTGACAACTATTGAGCTTAAAGTTATTGCAAAAATACTTCTATAGAAGTATAACTTAAAGATGAAATATTTCGGTTTCTTCTAAACTTGAATAGAATGAATCAAGGACTTTTACCATAAACTTACCAACCTTACACTTTGTCTTTTCATTTCTCTTTCTTGCCAACTGATTTTAAACAAATTTGTACCTATTTCTTCTTCATCTATATGTTATGAATAAACATTAAGTATGTTCTTAGTCATTTTCTTGCTATATTATTGCATGCTTGTAGCTGCTGGTCACCTCTGAAAAACAGTGTTTTACTAAGAGGTCTCCCCAGGGTAAAGAAGAAATAAATAATAATATAAAAATGTCTTATGAATAAACATTAAGTATGCAAATGACCTCATCCTCCAGGAGTGAAGAGAACAAAGAAGCCCATGAGAAAGATGTTGCCAAGTGGAAGAAGACGCACGACTCCCTTCTTGAGATCTTACAGCAATGCTCAGAGTATGTCCACGACGAGGGATTACTCAACGAGGAACAGCTGCATAAGTATCACATGTCAGGTACCCAGATTTGCTCCTCCATCCCAGACCATCCTCAAGATGCTTGATGTTATTAAAAACTCTCAGATTTCAGTCATAAAACAGACCGCCACTCTCCCAGAGGCGTGGTATTTATTAGATTTTCTCCTCATGTTTGTGTTTATTAAAGTGGGATTTCTGAAGACTGTAAACCAAAGAACCCTGTGTGCTTTGCCAACTACTCCTTCATGGTCCTCTAAATCTCAAATGAACTTCTTACTCTTTTCTTTTTCCCTGCTCTACAGCAATTGAGAATGAGCTTGTCCATGCCAGTCAACTCTCCAATGAAGCAAGCGGAAAATGTCTCTTTATTTTCCGTACACTTGAGGACTTTCCTCAGAACGTTGAGAACCAAGAAATGCATAACTACGTCGACATCCGTAAGCCAAGCAGACCAAAGATTTACAAGAAGGCCCAGGAGAGAATCAAGTTTTTGAAAGAAACAAAGATCCCGTCGCTTGCGAGTGAGGAAAACGTATTCACCTACACGACGCCGTGGTCAACAAATGGTTTAGATCCTAAGAATATTGATGAACATATTCAGTATGTCAAGGAGATGACATCTCAGATTGTCTTCAGGATCAAGGAGCTCATCAACGAGGAGATTGCTAAGGAGAAGGAGAACACTCGCAATGTGGATAACTCAAAGAGCGTCATGTCGGAGGTCGTTGCACATGGGCATATTGCTGCTTCAAAGAAAAAAAACTTTATCAATCGGGACTCGATTGTCAGCCAGGTGGAGAGGCTGATCAATCCGGCAAAGGTTGAGGCGAAAAAGGAGAATCATCCGATCATCTTACACGGAGAGGCTGGAAGTGGGAAAACAACAGTCGTTGCGCAGTTGGTTCATCTGGCGCACTCGTGGCTTGGTGATGGCTCAACTCTGGTTGCAAGGTTCATGGGGCGTACAACAAACTGCAAGACGATGCGAGACCTGCTGGAGAGCGCTTGTCACCAGATCCTTGAGGTCTACAAGCCCAAGGGACTCAGCGAGCTCCCGAAAGACCGGGACAAACTCACAGCCTTGTTCTTGAAGCTGGTGACCACTGTGCCTAGCCAAGCAAAACCACTCCTCATCATAGTCGACATACCTGAAGAAATCTCCCAAAATCTTAGCAAAGAGCTCCTGGATTGGCTCCCGTGTGAGATCCCCGCATCCACAAACATCATTCTCTCATTATCTGATTCTCCCGCCCTCAAGGTCCTCCATGAAAAGATCTCAAACCAGACTCACTTCATCCGCGTCACGTCACTCAATGACCGCGAACTCTCTGAGATGGTCAAACTTTTTCTCACGGAAAACTCACGCCCGTTGACCTCGGACCAGGTCAAGATAGTGACCCGTGCAGTGGCGAGACACCCGTTGCCAATGTTCGCTAAGTTAATGTGTCACGAGGCTCAGTTTGTGAATCCCTCTGGGAATGGGAGAGACCCTGTAGCTGCCTTGACTGAGGCGGCAAACCTGCTCTTACAACACGTCGAGGAGAGGCATGGAATCGTTATCACCAACCACATCCTCAGGTATTACAAATAATTGTTGGCTATAGATCTTTTCATGTTTCTTCTATTGTTTATTTTCTCATTTCTATAAATGCTTTCATGCTGTCTGTCCGCTATCCATATTTCTCGCACGGCTCTAAGCAACCATGCTGTTATTTGTTTTTTTCCATTTTGTACTGTCCTTGATTTGTGTCTTGCCCATCTGCCTTAGCTTTTCTCTTTTTTTATTGTGATCTCTCTTGTCTATTTGTCTTTGGTTTTATCTGCTAGGGATATCGTGAATAATCTTAGGGGTGAGTGGAATTGGGGTGGGTCAAATTAGCATCAGATGAGTAAACTTTGAAGCCCAATATGTGTCTCCATGAGGATTGAAAGACGCAATCAATAACATCACTATGGTAACCACTGGAATTCTTGTGTTAACAAGACACTACTAAGTATGAGATAATAAAACTGTCAGAATACAATGATCCTTAAGAGTCGATGGTTTCCATGACAACATGATGTCATACCTCAAAGCCGCTTACGTATCATCTCTCCAATAATGGGATAGATATTTCTCTTAGGTTCATGCCTTTCCCTCGAGACAAGTCAAAGATATTTTCAAGATAGATGGTTCAATTAGATGATGTCATTCACAAGAAAATATCGATGTTGATTGTCGGATGAATGAATGGAAGCGTTCACTTTTCATTGACTCCTTCTGAACGTGTGAAAGGAATCTATCGGCCCAAAATAGACGCTGTCTTCCTTGAATGTACGATTACAGTTAGCCGAACAAATTGATTTTCTCCTTAATTTGTTTTTTCAATGGGGAACGTTTTTTCAATGGTTATAACTTGTTTATGGTGGCTTGTGGTCTTTCAATACACTAAACGACTTTTCTTGCTGTGGATCGTTGCGATTCTGCATTTACCACTTCACGTTGGTTTTTTGTTAAAAGAAATTTTTCCTTTGTATACAAGTTTGAAGTAAAACATAATTTAAATATGCCATTATTGAAGTATCCCCCCCCCCCTCCCCGTTTGTTTTCAGATACCTGACAGCTGCTCATCATGGCTTAACGGAGGCTGAGCTGTTAGATTTGTTATCATGTGACGACGATCTCCTAGAAACCATTTACCCAGATTCCTTACCTCAACTGTTGAGATTCCCTTATCATCTCTGGTCTGCCATCAAGCATGACCTTGGTAAGTCAACGATTATCCATCCTTCCCCCCACCCCCCCCCCCCCCCCCCCACCTCTAACATTTTTGACTCCATTTCTAAAGTGTTTTTTACAAGACACCAGGGCCCACTTTCATGAAGCTGTTAAGCAGAAAATACTGCTTGACAAATTTATTTGCTAAGCAAAAAATGAGTGGGTCACCAGTCACAACAACTTAAACTTATCTTAATTTTGGCTGGTAACCTGTTTCTGCTAAGCAATACTTTTCTGTGCTTAGCAAGTTTTTGTGCTTACAGGCTTTATGAAATTGGGCCCTGGGTCCATTTTTATAGAGTTGCTTAAGCACAAAATGTAAGCTAAGCACAGCACATTTATGCTTACCAGAATGAGGTTACCAGCCAGAGTACCATGTTACATGTATCATGTAGGTATACTGCTAATTATTGCTTAGCAGAAAGTTGTTAAGCAAAATTTTCTGCTTTAGCAGCACTATGAGATTTAACCCTGCTTGAATCCTTTTAGTGCTTGAAAGTTTGCAAAACCAAACCTTTAAATACTAGTGGGATAGTTAAAATTTGAAAATTTGCCAAATTTCTACCAGGTACTGAATTTATAAAATCAGGCAACATCAGCGTAAACATTTACAAATTTGATTGATCTTTGACAATTATTGGTTAAAGGGTCTTTGTTGGAGGAACATTTCATCGACAGCAAGACGTTAGTAACCTGGAGCAGCTCCGTCATTCACCAGATCGCCTCTCAGCGTTACTTCACCAATAGCTGTTTACGGATCAAGTGTCATAAGCACATGGCTGAGCTGTTCCTACAGACATGGGTCAAGGAGAAGCGATGGTCCCTTGAAGGTCGTAACTTGGAAGAGGTCGAGTCGGGTCGTAAGGTCGCACCACAGCCCCTGCTGTATGGAGAGACGAGGTACAACATGAGACGGCTGAGCGAGTTATGGTTTCATCTGGCACATGCCGGTAAGTCGATGAGATTTGGACTTTTACCTCTGTGAGCCCTTGTTTGAATCCACACTCTCAGAATATACTGTTATTAAACATTAAGGGGTGAAATATTTGTGATTTCTAAAGCAGAGTTTGGAAAATTTGGGTTAAAGGGGGCTATGGTCTTCTAGGTCTATGGGAAAATGTCTTCCAAGGCTACATGAAGATGGAGTAGACCAGAATTTCAACTGATTATCTGACTCTGTTGTTGCAGGTGATCTGAAGAGGCTGAAGCACTTCACCATGTGTAACTTTGAGTATCTTCTAGCCAAGGCGCATGCCATGTCTGTCTACCAACTGCTTCAGGATTTCGACACCGTTCGTAGCATGGTGATTGATTCCGAGATTGACCTGACCCGCAGTGCTATGATGCTTAGTGCCCCTGCACTGACTGCCGACCCGCTGCAACTCGCTGCTGAATTGATTGGTCGCTTGCTACCAGTCAAAGGTGAGGCCAGTATCTTATTGTACACCTTGCATAGGATGTCATGGCGACCTCTCTGAGGTCAAAGGAAGACATATCATTAGCTGAGAGCTGTGCTTGGCGAACACACATTTTTTTAATTTAAAAAAAAAAATTATATGGAGCAAATGTGAACACTAGTGTAATACAAATTAACAAGGTCAATGAACAGAAGGAAAAATAGAATCAGACTGAAGCTCCTAAATTAAAAGTAGAGCTCTGATTGGCTAATCAAATGGTTCATTGTGATTCGGGGGTTACTAGACCAAGTAAAACAAAAAACAATTGTATGTAGGAAACACTCTGCTGATTTATGTAAGAAGACAGTGTGCATGCACGCGGCATTTAAAGGACTCAATCCCTTCCTCGTTGTCGTTGCATTGGGTGTTTTCATTGTTGATCTCAAGCGAGGGCGGCCTTTGCAAGGGGGTCTTTATCCCGTCATTATCATTCTCATCTTGCTCACTGTTCTCAATAGCAAGAATAGATGTTAAGAACTCACTCCGCGGCAGTGAACTTAATAATGAGAAAGCCCTTCGATCCACTGTGCCAAAGTAGTAGTACCTGCCGATTTCCTACCTTCCGCCCAGGTAGTAGTTATTAAGCAGGACAGTTCTTTCCAGAAATAAGAAGTCTCCCGAATTCTGAATAATCTACTCAGCGGCAGTAGAACAAATAGCAAGACAAGTTCTCAAGAACAAAATCTACCTAGCAAGTAGATATACACATGGTGTTACCGCAAACCAAATATACATTGATATCTCACCATTCAATGCCTCGGATCCCATATAAGAATAGATGTTGATCCACATTGTTTTCACTGTTTTCAAGGTTTGAGTTCTTGGCTTGCAAGGTTTGAGTTTTTGAGTTGCAAGATCAAAACTAATTGTTTAACTAATTGTTTCAAAAACTATTGCATTCCAAGCAAATACAATCCAAAAGAAGGTTTCCACCATGACCATCTTTAAACCATGTACGCTGCTTGCAAATTGGTACATATAAATATTGCTGCTCTTACCATTGTTTTGCACACCCTGTAATTGGTCTATACTCAGAGGATTATCCAGGCAGCTTGGAGAGTCTGATCAATCAGTCGATGGAATGGTGTGAGCAGTTCACCCGCCCCCTCATCGTCCCCCTAGCCTCCTGGCTCCCGGCAGCCCGAGATGCCTACGTCACCACCGTCCCGTGTGAGGGCGCCGTACACAAGATGGCGGTGTCCACAGACAACCAGTGGGTGTACTGCGTCCTGAAGGAGATGTACATCGCGGCGTTCCGGGTCGCGTCTCACGAGAAGGGCTGGGAGATCAAGGCTCATGACATGGAAGTGACGTGTATACAGACGTCAGATGATAACAGGTTGGTCTAGCATGTCGATCTCATGACAATATTGATAATTGCTTCGTGCAATGAGTACTACATTAAAAAGCAGTTTTCAATTTATTTTTTTTCAGAGAAAAAAGAATTAGCTGTTTTCAAGCCGCTTACCAGCCTAAGGACCTATGGTTTAAATGCAAACATTAATAGCCTGACTTTTTTACCCTGAAGGGCATTGAGGCACTAGGTAACCACAGAGACTAGGTATTCCACAAAGAGACTGTTCGGCAGAAACTATGGATAAGGCGCCTCTAGACCTTTCAGCCCCATGGTCTGAACATCCAAGAAAGAAATTACTAATAATTTTTTATATTTACCCTCTTCTTTTTCCACAGTTATTCCCTTTTTTAGTCTGTCTCATTCACTAAGTAATTACTTTTTCTTCAACCTTTTGATCAATCTATCAATTAATCAATCAATCAATCAATCAATCAATCAATCAATCAATTGATTATCAATCCATTTTTGTATTTCTATTGATTAGGTGGTTGTTGACAGGTTCAACAGACAAGACCATCAAAGTCTGGTGCACCGACAAAGCCGAGTGCGTCGGAACCCTTGCTGAACAAAAAGGCGTGATTACGGCAGTTCTAATGAGTCACAACGGCAAGCGTATCATCAGTGGCTCTGCTGATTTCAAGCTGCGGATCTTCTCCAGCGAGACCAGAGAGTTGGAGAAGACTCTAGAGGGACACAAGGATGCTGTGATTGCAATCTCCGTCAATAGTCATGATGATGTGCTGGTCTCGGCTTCAGCTGATTCTACAATCAGGGTAAGAATTTGTTAATTTTTTTATTTTTCTCTCCAAGAATATTTTCAGTGATTTTAGAAAAACTTGTGACCCTCATTTTAACCTTTGAAGGTCCAGTAGGCTAGAATTTATGACCAGAATTTACAGTCTTCATTCAGTTTCATTCAGTCAATATGTGAAGGGTTGATCAAGCTATGAATATGTAAAATATTCAATTTACGAATAAGTAAATTATTCAACCTATGATTATATAAATTATCCAAGCTACGAAATATGTAAATTATTCAAGCTATTAACATGGAACATATTTAAGCTATGAGTAATATATTATTCAAGCTATTAGTATGTAAATTATTCAAGCTCTTATCCTTCACCCGTATTTCATCTCTTCAACTTGTTTCATACTTGGCTTTTGATTGATGCTGATCTGATCTGATTCGATATGATTTGATTGCAGACATGGAATCTCGAGACGTTTCAAGATTTGGATGTGATCGAGGGCAACCAATGTCTGATAACACACATGACTTTATCATCTGATGATATGTTCATTATCACTGGTATGTCAAAGACCTTCGCCTCCCCCCCCCTCCTCTAACCCTTCCCCCCCCCCCCTCTAACCCTTCCCCCAATACCTCTCCCAGCCCCTCCCTGTTCACTGTCCCCAAGAAATAGTGCTGATTGAACTAATATCTAAACATCATATACACAGTCATGTGGTTTCTCAAGATTGTTCCTGGTTTCTAGATTTTCTCAAAATATCCTTGAGCCATCAACTTTTCTTTAATAAAGAAGTAAAGCATTCACCAAAAGGAAAAAGACAGACAGAGTCCACATCTCAAAAGTTCCTAAGCCTTTAACTTTTCTTGAAAGAAGTAAAGCATTCAGCAAACGGAAGAAGACAGGGTCCACATTGTGTCTCAACTGGTAGTTGTATTTACTGGTGATGCACAGAGTCTGCAAACCTCCAGAATTATATTATCTCTGAGGTTCCGTGTCTAGTATAATGGGGAACCCAGTTCTAAGAGCTATTTTCAAATCCGCCAAATCTCATCTCTGTATATAATTCAGATGTCTCGGACTAAATTATCCTCCCTCTATGGGAGAAGCACTTTTAGGAAAATTACCAGTTATGTTCACATTCTCTGGTGTCCAATCCATCCGTTGAAGTGCAATGCATTAAATTATTATCTGGAATGCACCAAATTATTATCTGGAATGCACCAGACTACATTAGTCATAAGCCTCTCTCATACCATGCCCGGTATGAGGCAGAAGGTATCCCCCCCAATGTTCCCATGCTTTAACACACTATTTTCCTCTGGTACAGAAGCACCCCCCCCCCCTTAAAATCCTCTTGAAGAAATCCTGACATTTCAAACACACAATGAAGACACAATACTCTCGTTGACCCTGATAGTCTTCATATCTCCATTTTTTCTTCCCTACAGCCTACGAGGACAAGAAGCTGCAAGTCTTCTGTCTACCTACAGGATCTGAAGTACACAGTCTTGAGAATCACAACGACAGTGTAAGTTTGCTCAAATTTAGAATCCATTTCATGGTTTGTTGGACTTGGAAGGGGGGACAGAGTTATCCCCGGTTTTTTTCAGAGGATATATTTTGTGATATAGAATTGTAAAGTAAAGGAACATTGAATGTGACTTTGTTTTAACGACTGAGATCAAAAGGGAAGGGACATGTTCAAACAGTCTGCTATTATTCTAAGATGTCGAGAGGTTCTTGAGATAATGTTGTGAGTGCATTGTGATAAGAACAAACTAGTGAAGCATCGTCAAGTGTGCTTTCAATCGATCAAACTCTGAAAAGTTCACGGTTGCCGTGACGCGCGACGGTCATTTTGTCATGACGTCGTGCTTGGACGGCAACATTAGAGTCTGGAATATGCCCAAGAAATCTAACTCTGAGGTTTCACTGTTCTCCCATCAGGCAAAGTCTCCTGCAGACCATAAAATTCTGTCAGAGTAACACGTCTCTCTTAAATCCCACTGTCTGTATTTTTGAATGTAGATTGTTGATCTGAGCATCTGTGCAGACGGCAGCAACATTGCCATAGCAACCATCAAAAACAAGGTCCACATCTACAACATCAAGACGCAAGAGATCATCGAGACACTGAGTGGCCACAAGGGGGCGATCTCCACGGTTGCCGTGACGCGCGACGGTCATTTTGTCATGACGTCGTGCTTGGACGGCAACATTAGAGTCTGGAATATGCCCAAGAAATCTAACTCTGAGGTTTCACCGTTCTCCCATCAGGCAAAAGTCTCCTGCATAGGTAAGACCCCCGAGACATCAGAAAATTCATACAAACAAAGATCATCATTGATGTGTTAGTACATCTCAAACAGTCTTGACAACATCTGGTTATCTAAATTTGTGCAAACTTTAGTAGAAAGAATTTCCCCAAATTCCATTTAACCTCAGGAGTTGTGGGTTTTTTACCACCAGGAATCCCTCAATTTAGTTGCTTCCACCCTGATGGAATTATTTTTTCTTGGAATTGCTGGAATCATTTTTCTTTGAGAATACCGCCGGCACAAGGAAATAATGACTTAACAAAGCCAAGGGAACTAAGATTCTTTTTGAAGCACCAGGATTTGTTCTTTCTCTTTTGAGTAATTACCATATTCACTCACAGTGAGACACCAAGGCAGGAATCTCCGTCCCCCCCACACAATTACAGAACTCTCGCATCATTTCTACCACCACCTGTCCTCTTATGTGTGGGTGAAACGAAGCGATGCACGGTGAGTGCATGCTCTGTCCACACTCGATTGTGAAAACTGCTTGCGGCATTTGTTCCGGTCATCCAATGTAACACAAGAATACAAAAGTCCCGTCCCCTGGCGTGCATCCGGGGGAAAATTGGCATGCTGACACGTCGAGCGGCAGTAATTGGCTGAATTAACAACAAATTTCAAATGCTGTAAAGTTGTCTTCCAAGCTGTGAGTACAGCAGTTTGTCCTGCTTTAAAGGGGCAGTGAGGTATCGGTTTAAGAAAAGCTGAAATTTAATAATAATCGTATTGTATTAATCTTTATTGCAAAACAAATAAAACAAACCCCCTACCCTGGGGAAGGGTTACAACAAAGTAATAAAAAAACTTAAAACTTTACAATATTGCAAAGAAGGAGAGGTTAGCCTGAACATAAATATCAAATTACAATTGGTTTTCCTTACTTAAAAGAAGAGAATAATGGTTGAGGCTGAAGCTTGCTGCCTAATTTTCTTGCTAACCTGTGAAAAACGCTTACGTTTAAGCAAACTTTTCTGCTATAGTTAGCACAAATCCAGTGGACACTCGAGCAGGAGTAGCCAGGAGATTCCTTGATGAAGACCCTAGGTGACGCTAAGGTTTGAATTTAATCCAGTCCCCATACCTGCCAACTGTTCAGATTTAATTGGAGTTGTCCAGATTGTTGAGATTACAGATCGCAAAAAAAAAAGAACATTCCTATTTCTAACAAGAGATGGCAATGAAAGAAATTAAAGAAAAGAGATTTTCTAACAGGATACAATGAATTGTGTATGCTGTTTTTAAATACACGACTTTTCGCACGGCTTCTTGCATCGCTATCTGTGGACTCATAAATTGGTGTTCCTATTTCTGAGGTTTCAATGTTGGCAGGTATGAGTCCCTTCCTTTTGAAGAAACATCAAACAAATTAACTGCAAAAAAATGTCATCTAAATGAATCACATAATTCTCCAAAAGTTCCAATGCATTCCTTCAATTTACGGTTGTCATATAACTCACAATATCAACTAGCAAATTATCTACGCTATGTATAACAGGCTTTCACCTCAGCTGCACCATCACTATGGAACAATCTCCCTCTCAATATCCGTCAAGCTACCTCTACTGACTCATTCAAATCTCTATTAAAGACTCATCTCTTTGTAATCTAAGGTCAATGTGCTTAGAAACGCCAGTATTAAGCTCTACATAAAATGTTATTTATTATTATTATTATTATTATAATTTATGTCTGTGGCTTTGACTCTTATGGTTAGAAGTGTCGCCTATAGGCAACTTGTTAAATTCTACATCAGGTCATCTATTTCTTAAAGATAAGAGCATTTCAAGTAGGAATCTTTCTCCAGATGATTAGAATTTGTGCTAAATTGACTTAAAAGTAGGGTCATAGATTGATAAATACTCCAACAAAATAATGACCAGAAAAACTTACTTGCTGAAAAGCACTGCAGCGGTTGTTAGTGTAAACTATTTTTGGAAAAGATTCCCTCGGAAGTAATATGGTTTGGATAGTTTTTCACCCCAAAACATTAGAATCTGAGAAACCATTCATGCATGAATCAGTTCTCAGATATCTGAGGGTTGGTGGAAACGTGTCTGTTCGCTGCAGCCAGAGATGCGGTTGGTACCCACTGTCACCTCGCTACACAGGGATGGATTTGACGTCTTGTGAAAATACCGTGACAATTTGTTGCTGTTTTCTCAGCAGGTAAACACTGCATTCAGCTGAAACTTTCACATGTGACTTTTATTGCATCTTTCTATAAAATGGTGCCCATAAAAAAGCATCACGTTGACAAAAATCAAACGATGACCATACCCCAAACTCTTCATTCTCATGAAATGTGTTATGGGGAAGAAATTAGCTCTATCGAAAGAAGTATCACACCATCTGCTTATTCAATGTTCAAATTAGCTCTATCGAAAGAAGTATCACGCCATCTGCTTATTCAATGTTCAAATTAGCTCTATCGAAAGAAGTATCACGCCATCTGCTTATTCAATGTTCAAATTAGCTCTATCGAAAGAAGTATCACACCATCTGCTTATTCAATGTTAAATTTTGTTCAAAACACTTGATAATTTCACAGCTTAAAGCTATCATGTTCTGGAAAACAAGCTCAACTTCCTTGCAAATTGTTCAAACTCGGCAGTTGTTTTGATAGCCGTGGGCATCCTCTCATCACAGTAGGTCTTAGCGATCACCCTGCTAGCACCTTGCATCTCCAGGGTGCGTATTCTTTCTTGACAAAGTGCCTCGCCTGGAGACATCATCTCCTCTGTGTCAATTTATCTTCAGCAATGCTTGAATCTTAAGTGCATCTTGGCACTCGGGAGTCTGTGAGAGCGATGACAAAGTGTTTCACCAAAAGGACATGATTGGTGTACTCACAATCAGTGGGTTTGAATTTCATCGGCACTGAATTTTTCCCCCAAACGCCACTCGATGGCAATAAAATTATCTCATGGTTCAAATCTCCATTATTGCCATTTTGTTTATGACAGAAATATTCCTTGGGCCTAGACACTGGTTTTGTGTGCCGAAAGATCTAATGGGACCCAGATCGTCAGAGATTCACCATCGGAAGTAATTTGCAAAAAGCTCTTAACCATCTCAGATCCTCCGATTGTTAAGCCATTTTTTGTGATGTGAAATTTGAGATAGATTGATCAACATTCTGAAATTTATGCCTCTGGTGGGAGAGAAGCATTTTCCTTCTTTTTTTTCTACCATATTATGACCATTTCATAAATAATTTCATAATAATTCCCAAACAATTCTCTTTATGGTTTCTGAAAAATGATTATCTTCTTGAAAGCCATTACTGCCCGTTGTTCGATCCTCCGCTGTTGAATTCCTTCCAATATCACCCTTAAGACAATTTAAATTTTCGTTTACTTAACCAGGGATGAGAAATGTCAGACTTTTTAAAGTCTGCCTGGTAAACAAAAAATGCTGTGTTTTCCTCCAATCAAAATAAGTCAGGCTCTTTGATCTACATCTCTAGCGCTGAGGAGTCAGGACACTGTTCCCAAAAGCTCCTTGAAATCTGTAACTCCAGGGGTTATCAAAAGGTGCAAGTGTCGTCAGTGGAATGTACCTCCTAAGAACTGGATCCAAGTTTCAGACTCTTTTGTCAGCGGTGACTGTAACTCCTGTAAACACACAACCCTCATCAATTATTTATTGCCATAATTCTCAACATTGAAAAAATTTCTCACAACAAAAAAGTTTCCAAGTCACATTAAATCACTCTCTTTCTGAAGGCTGTTGCTTCGACCTATATCTAGTCTTCAAACACCTCGCCATGTGACACTCCTAATTTCTCATTCTAGATCTCACCCTCATCGCTGTTTTCTTATCCTTTCAAGACTGTGTTCCTTGACCCATAAATTCAATACAAGATCATGCTGCTCATGTATCGATGTCTGAATTCTCGTGGTCCAGCATACCTGACCAACCTACTGACCTTCCATAAAACAACCCGTAACTCGCTCCAATTATGACAAATCTGCATAAATTCATTCCTAGAAGCAAGCCCAGTTGGGGTCACTGCGCCTTTTCTGTCACGGCCCCCAGGATCTGGAACGGTTTTCCTTACAACATCAGACAATCACCTACAAAACCGACTTTCAAGGCGTCACTCAAATCTCACCTGTTAACAAGAGCTTACTGTACGGTGCCATGAGCAATAACCATTGGAATGGCACTGTGTAAATGTTACGATTGATTGATTGATTGATCAACATTGTTTCCTCCATCCTCCTTCCCCACAGCTCTGAGTAAAGAGGGTATCTATGCTATCACTGGATCCACGGACTGCACACTGAGACTCTGGAACCTCGAACTCTGCCAAATGATGAATATATTATGCGAGCATACCAAGCCAATCACATGTGTCGCTCTGGCTGATGATGGAAGCTTTGCTGTGTCTGGTAAGTCTAAGTCTACCCACTCCCACTTGTTGAATATTCATGACTGGGGCAATTCCAAACTGCAGGTAGAAAACAAAAAGTCTAAGCACATTAAAATCTTGCTCAACAAAGGCGGTTTACCAGCCCAAAATAACATGCAATGAGTGGTGTTGTTCTGCTTAGTTGTGCTTAGCACAAACATTTTCTAAGCATCATTTCCCGCTAAGCAGCTATTGCATGTACTTTATGAATATTCATATTGATCTCCATAGTCAATCATTTTGATTAGTGGTGCTGCTCAGACAAATTAATGTTGATTGTTTTCTGACAGGATCTGAGGATAAGTCAGTACGTGTATGGAGTGCAGGATCGGGGGTCGTCGTTGTCCACTTTACTGACCACACTGATGTCATCTCTAACGTTCTGATCGCATCAGACAACAAGCGTATCCTATCAGCGGATTTCAGTAACTGCATGAAACTATGGAAAGCAGAATCTGGTGAGGTAAGAAACTCTATTTCTCCGGAAGACGACCTGAGATTACAAACCCAGGCATGTGATTTCCTGGATTTTGTTCAACCTCCTTGAGTCTTCAAATTTTCTTTAAAGACGTAAAACAGTCACCAAATGGAGAAAGAAATAGTCCACATTGCATCTAAACCTGTAGTGTTGTATTTCTGGTGATGCACAGAGTCTGTAAACTTCCTGAATTGTGACATCCGGGAGATTCGGGGTCTTGAGTAATTGCGAACCCAGACCCACGAGCCATTTTCAGAAATGTTCACATTCTGCAAATTTCATCTCTGCACACAAGCTTATCTTAGAGTCATCACCACTCACAGAGATTGAATCAGATGGTGTTACAGATGGTTTTATCTTGATTATTGTTTACATCATGCAAAAAGCTTCTAGTTTTTCTTAAGAATCCACATCAGTATTCAAAACTTGTCCTTCATTCAAAACTTGTCCTTCATTAAAGGTAGGGTCATAGATTGGTTTTTGTCAGCGAAATGCTTATTTATAGGAACAATTATAAAGAAGGATGCATTAAAAGTCACATGTGAAAGTTTCAGCTGAATACCGTGTCTACTTGCTGAGAAAACAGCAAAACAGTCACTGTGTTTTCACAAGATTGTCAAATCTATCCAAGTTTAGCGAGGTGACAGTGGAAACCAACCGTATCTCTGGCCGCACCATTTGCAAATGGACACCAACCCTCAGAAATCTGAGAAACGACTCATGCATGAATCCTCAGATTCAAATGTTTTGGGTGAAAAATTATCCAAACCATATTTCTTCGACGGGAATCCTTTCTCAAATTAGTTTATACTATCAACAGCTGCAGTTCTTCTCACCAAGTAAGTTTTTATGGTCATTAATTTGTCAGTACTTGCCAATCTATGACCCTATCTTTAAAGAGAATTTGCATCAGTTTTGTTCACACATTTTTGTGTAAGTTTGCTCCCAAAATTTGGGTCACTATTTGGAAGCTTTTTTCAAACTGATTTAATAAATTGTCTTGATCAAATCTTTTTAAAGAGCTACAGTGTACCACTTCATTTTTTTCTTTCTCATCTTGATCCTTCTCAGGTTCTCCTCTCCTGTAGCGGCCCTTCCTCTATGGTAACGCTGACTCCTAACAACGACTTTGCCATCAGCGGTGATCGTAATGAACTCATGAAGATCTGGTCGGTAGGCAGCGGGGAGTCCGTCAAGACAATCAACCATGTCGAGACGATCACCTGTCTGGTTGTCACCAAGGATAACCATTTTACCATCACCGGATCTGAAGATATGTCTTTGAAGATCTGGGAGACCGAGACAGGGAAGTTGACGCAGGTAAGTCCCAATTCGCAGTATTTTTGACAACGTGAGGTAATGTTTAAACCAAATTTACGTAAGGTAATGGGATAAAGAATAAAACAAACTGGGTTTTTTCACAGACAAAATGTAATGTAGTCTTTGTTCCAGTTGTTTTCTCATTTTTGATAGGTCCATATTCGCAGTGTTTTTGACAACGTGAGGGAATGTTTAAACCAAATTTACGTAAAGGTAATGGGAAAGAGTAAAACAAACTATTTTTTCACAGACAAAAATGTCTTCGTTCCAGTTGTTTTCTCATTTTCGATAGGTGCGAGAATTGTACAGTCTCTTGGCCTGAATGCTAGTATTCTGATTTTTTGTCCATCCCCCTCTCTAGATCCTGGCTGGCCACGATGACAAGGTCTCCTGCGTAGCTACGGCCGATCACAACCGTCATGTGATCTCTGGCTCTCACGATAAGACACTGATCATATGGAACATGGGTACCGGTGAGATTGAGAAGATTCTGACTGGTCATACAGACATAGTGACCAGTGTGAAGATGACCAGTGATGGCAGTATTGTTGTCTCAGGTATGTTAATGTGAAATGTCAGTGATCTTCAGAAGTTGAAATCTGTTGGTCGATCAGCAGAGACTATTACTGGTACTAGCCTGCCATAATTGCAATTTATTTATTACGACATACTGTAATGCAGATCAATAATGCAAGACGGGTTTCACCCTAGAGCAGAGTATTTTCAATTTCTTCCATCAAACTGTCGTCTTAAGCATTTTTATGGCAGTAAGCGGTTTACTGGTAGTATTTATCCTCATGCAGTTTGTATTTTTAATAGATTTTTAATTTTACTTTGATGACCAATTGAGCCCAAATTTTCACAGGTTTGTTATTTGATGCATGTGTTGGGCTACACCAAGTGAGAATACTGGTCTTTGACAATTACAAAAAGTATACCCTGCCTTAGATGTCCCTGTAAGATGAAGTAAAACTCAACAAGACTTCGTTGTCCTCCCACCTGCAGGTTCTCATGATGGAACTGTCTGCGTCTGGGCAGTCCAGACAGGGCTCCTAGTCACAGCATTCCACATGAATGTAGCCGTGGCTGAGCTTCAGATGTCCTTTGATGCCAGTCACATCGTTGTGCGTCTTCTAGAAGGAGGATGCGCTCCGTTGCTTTGTTTACATAACAGCCCGGCAACAGACATCAAATCACAGAGTCAAGTTGATATTGACATCAGAGAGGGTAAGTAGATGATGGGATTCCATTGCACCTCAAGTGTGGATCCATCGTTGAGATCTGGGCCTGATTTTCATGGCTCTGCTTACCGCCGAATTCTGCGCTTGCGTTCACCATTCTTTGCTTACAGGGCAAGCGCCGAATTTCTGCGCTAGCTGTGTAAGCGAAGAATGCGTAGTAACGCGGAGTTTGCACGAGCACAAGCAAATATTCCTCGCTAACCTGTGTAATGCTTGATGTAAGTGCGGAATTCCCTGCTTCCGTAAGCGTTGATTCTTTGCTTTAAGCAAAGCCATGAAATTAGGCCCAGCTCTCATAAAATGAGATAAAATTTGTCATTTCAGTTTCAAAACCAAGATAAGAGCGAAACAATTATTTGAATTCAGTGGAAAAAAGCTTTCAAATGGTACTAAACATTTGGGAATGTAAAAAATTTCGTAAACATTTGTTGAATCTCGAAAAAGTTTTGAGAAAATCTTAAACTCTTGTGGACTTTACTCTCATTTTGTTGATCTGAGTAACCTTTTTAACATTTCATGGGAAATTTCAGGACATAACCAGATCATCGTTTCCATTAACAAGACTAATGCTTCTTATACTTACAGAATCGTGGGGGGTGGGGGGGAAATGGTGTCCTCACCATTTCCCCCCCCATTTAAGAAGAAAGAAATTATTATGGGAATGAATAATGAAGTAAATCTCAATTTTTGGCTGAAGAACTAAAACAAGTTAACGAGTATGTCAGAAAAGTGGGATTGGAACCTGCATCTAATGGTATGATGTACAGGTGTTTTAGGGAGGTCTCAAAAGTTAGGTGCGTTCTAGGCACAAAAGAACTTTCCCGTAGGCACAAGCCAGAATGCCATTGGATCGCCAAAACGTTCTGATGGACTGCATCATTGTGCCGAAGTACACAAGTGAACATGCGTATTAGTGTTTTTAACATTCCATTCCGGCGATCCTACAGAACGGCCCATGAGCAGGCGCTGACATACTTATCCGATCCAACGAGTACAAAACCGACAGTTCAGACTTTTGAGATGCTTTCTTACAAGCAGAGGTCAGCTTGGTGGTCGTGATGTCATTCTGGTGGTGACGTTCTGCCATCTTAAAATAACACTACAGCAATCTTGATTTCTTTGAAGTACCTTCATCAAAGACATGACAGCCCTGTCGCTCTGCACTATGTGACATTATGCCATCCCAGCACTTAACCTTACCCCCCTGTTCCTACCAACCACCCAAATTTGTTGGTGATTTTATCCAACAAATTTGGGTTTTGCATCTGAAAATGTATCCCTGCTGACAGCAAACAATGCTTTCCATCTTAAACAGATTACTTTCCATATTAAGTTGTTAATTTCCTTTACAGCAAACAAGACTTTATTTTGCATATAATGCTTAAGTCTGGTATCTAGACTTCTTATCATGCAACCTTCCTCAAAGGTTATTGGTTTCCTGCAGATAAGTAATCTACATACATATACCACTCAAACTCGATCTTGGTTGTAGACCAACAAAAACAAACATCTTTGACCTTAATTTTGAAGTTGAAAAGTTGAGGCAAAAGGGAGACGTCAACTCAAGCTTAAAAGCGTACATAATTTTGTATAAAGTGCAGCTTTAGATGTTTTGTCAGCCAGGCTCCGTACTCCTGGATCGTAACATTGTTTTCCTAGGATGACAAAACTCCCTCATTGCAGATAATGTAGCTGTTGTTTTAAACAAAGATGCTTTGTTATTTTACCCTTTGACCTCATTTAGTGTCCGACCTCCAATGGCTGATTTGTGATTTGATTTGATTTTCCTGATTGTGTTGATTTTGTAGGTCAGCGTGATTTGGGGACTAGTGTCCAAGAGGAAGGTCTGTTGATATATAAGTGTTGCATGAATCCCTATATCAACTACACCACCATTCAATATAGACTTGTAGCCAGTCACTTCCTGTCTATTCCCTGGTGTTATTCTCAAGACCTATACATCTGTACATGTATGTAGTCCAATGTGTCCAGAACACACTCACATAGCATACAAGTCTAATATCTGATCACCAGTTTTTTGATTTGTTTTAATTCGTACACAAGTGTGTATTAAATGGAAAGAATCTATTGAAAGTTTGAGGATGATTTAGTCAAGTTTTGATAAGCCACTTGGTATTCTGCAACCAATGATGAACAGGTGTAGATCCTTTGGGAACCATTGAGATTATTATTGATGACACTTCTTGTGAAAAAGTCAACACATGTTTCAAGTAATGTAAAAAAGTATACCTTTGGTTTTTGGAACTGTTTGATTGTTTTAATCCTATATAAATGTTGACATAATAGGCCTACAATAAAACTTACCTGTGAATATTTCATTTCAAAAGGTGGTAACACTTTTGAGATATGACCGAAAATCTGGAACGGTTATGCCCACACCGGAAGAATAATCCTGAATACACAATCTGAGAAATGTTTCATGCAGAAGCGTTTCTCAGATTAAAAATGTTTTTGAATCCCTCTCTCTAAAACCACATTCCTTGGAAGAAAATCATTTCTCAAAATGTTATACATTATCAACAGCTGCAGCTTCTTACTAAAGTAAGTTTTTATGGTCATTAATTTTTGGAGTAATTACCAAAAGTATACGCTGCCTTTAAACATTTACACGCATAAAACTAAAAATGTAGACAAAAACACAATTTGTTGGCGTGCAGCAGTAAAGTGTCTTTGTGAGTGAAATTTGTTGTGCCACACTGCACATGTTTCACAAGGAAATTAGCACACTGATATTTCCAGCTTGCACTGAGGACTTGTGTTTAACTTAATCAAACTTGGTCACATTTCCAAATAAGATTTGTAATTTCATCACTTTTTTTTGAACTGAATTTCTTTCGGGAATTGAATCTAATCACTATTCTTTTTATGATTATATTTTATTTGTCCATTTTTCCTTTTCCATCAGCATGACTTGAAATCCACGCATGTTCCCATTGAGCATGTGTCAGCTATTTTCCCTGCATTTATAACCAAACCTCTTTTAACCAAACTTCTAAATATTTCATTTTTTTCCTCACTAAATCCTATAAAAAACTTCTGTCATATTTTCTTATTGCAATCGAGTTTGTTTACGGATTTTGTTCTCTGTCACAAATAAGCTTTCACAAACTTGAATTTTTTATGAGTTTGAATGCAGTTTTTCTCGCACAAGTTTCACCTGAGTTTTTATGTCCACATATTATTGTGTCAACTTCCTTGATTAAATGTTTATCAAGTAATAAACCACCGTCCCCAAGGAAATTTGACTGGGTAAATTTGAATAATGTTGGGTTGAACAAGAACAAAGAAAAATTAACTAGAGGGGCTTTGAACCTGTGATCTCTGGATTAACAGTTTGGTTTCATATGGGATTTCGTCCCCTAGTGTGTGTCCCCCGTTTGGTAAAATAACATGGGCTGAAGGACGTTGATTCAAAAGAGGGCGCTATTTGACAAAATATTGACACAATTCGTTGTATGGGGGGGAGAGAATCTCCTGCCATACCGGCACTCTACCATCGAACATAGATATTGACAAAATAGGAGAAGACCAACATAGGCCTAAATAGCTTGAGTTCATCCGGAACTTACAAGTTTCAATCCCACTTTACTTCGTTCAACCCAACATTAAGTTTGAATTTGTTGCCAATTTTATTTCTGATATTGTCACTGACTATTTTTTACTTTGGACTTCCTCAATTTTTGTTGTGTAGAATCCTCAAGCACCGTGCTCCCAATCAAACCCAAACCACCGCTGGTCCACAAGCAAACGTCTCTGCAAATGCCAGCCATCACTCGCAAGTCAACCAGTTCGGCTCCGGACTCCTCCCGTCCCAAAGCCATCGTGACCGCCGCCAAGGCGCGGCACCAGAGCTACCAGGATGCCACGCCCACGTCGGGCAAGTCCAAGAAGAACAAGAAGTCAGGGGTGTGTCTGCTGTTCTGACTGGCAAGATTCAGGAGGAGGTAACTATCTGTGTTTAGAGAGAGATTATAAGGGGACGAAGCTGTTGGTTGCTGACGTCACTTGCTGCTTAAGAAAACTTTTACTTTCCATCGTGAAGGTTTTGTTTCTTTAAAATGTCCAAGTCTTTCTTTGTTCGGAAAACTTTATAAAGGCTTGGTCAACTCAACATCTCAATGATAACTAGAAATATTTCTTCAAGACATCTGTAATATCTGAACTAGATAATGAATAATCTGTTTTCCATTTGACTTCAGTTTGATCTCACATGGGAGATGGATGTAGATGTTACCTTGAGCCTAAAGAAGTCTGTCATGAGAACAATTTCTTCAGAAATTACTCCAGTTTGTCTATCACTGCTTACTGTTAAAGAAGTGTTCCAAAGTAAAAATTTGGTTTTGTGAACCACACATTTTTCCCAAAGAATAATAGTCTTTATGAGGATAAAACAGACTAACAAATCTTCAGCCTTACGTCTAAACGGTGTAAAATGCCAGTTTTTGATACACTTCAAGTGCATTTTTTGTCAAAACTCGAAAATGTTAGATTCGAAGAGAATTTTTAGTTCATTCCTGAACTTTGATGATATTCAATCAACACGACATTGAATTTGACCTTTTGACTGCCACAAAAAAAAAATCCTCTTTAAAGTACAGACTGATTTGTTTTTGACATTCGGTGACATCACGCTTCAAATTTCACTACGAAAAAGAAATTAAAAAAATTGTATTTTACACCACTTTAACGTGAGGTTTAGAGACTTGTAATTTTTCCCTACTATTTTGATGACTCTATTTGTTTTAAAATGAGTGCATCACAAAACTGAACTTGACCTTAGAGCTCCTCTTCAAAATCACCATCTCTGCTTGAATTTACGCTTAATAAATGTTGTAACTCACAAGCAAACACACCTTGTGTGTCCCAAGAAAAACGCTTAAGCAACCATCCTTGCTTACTTACTGTAAGTGTAGAGTTTTTCTAGTAAGCAGAGATATCCAAACTGGGAGGTGTTTTCCACTAAGCAGCAAGTAACGTTTCAACCAAGCAACCCCTTTTGGGAAAGGAAGAAGTTAACGATATCTGACATGCCGCCTGCAGAGTTTAGTCAATGCACATTTCAAGTATGAACCGTTTTCTTTTCTTTCTTGCACTCACCTTTGTCACTTTTATAGAACAACAACTTTAAATATGCTTCTAAGATCTGTATGTTTTGTACTATTTTTCAACGGGCTGTTCAAATGGGGATTAGGGATTGTTGTCATTTTCAATCATGAAAACAAATAAGTCTGATAGCGTGACTGTCTTTGTTATGATTACAAATTATCTAGTCAGGAATTATGGAAAAAGTAATTTGATTTAATTTGACAAATTGTGCAATGGGGGATTAGAGTTGTATAAGTATTGATTTTGTTGATATGAGAAAGGTATGAACTCAAAGGCGAGGTGAAATCAACCAAGGATTTGTTGCTGCATCGACAGAGAGCCAATACAAACCTGGTACTGTTCGAGACTCACATTGTAGTCTAAAGGTAGGGTATACTTTTGGTAATTGTCAAAGACCAGTATTCTCACTTGGTGTATCCCAACATATGCATGAAATAACAAATCTGTGAAAATTTGGGCTCAATTGGTCATCGAAGTTGCAAGAAAATAATGACAGAAAAACCACCCTTGTTGCACAGAATTGTGAGCTTTCAGATGCATAAGAAAAGCTTCATGCATGACGCCTTTTGAATTCTTTTGGTGGAAAAATACCTCTTTCTCCAAAACTACATTACTTCAAAGGGGGTAGATTTTAACAGTGTTTTATAATATCAACAGCTCTCCAGTGCTCTTTACCAAGTAAGTTTTTATGGTCATTAACATTTGGAGTATAGTTACCAAAGGTGTACCCTGCCTTTAACGACCTCATTCTTATTTGAATGAGATTAAGAGTGATTGAAGGGATTCTTTTTTAGATTTCACCTTTTACGAGTTCAAACCTTTTTCATGATGATTTTAAACTAATGGCTGAATCACAGGGCGATATTCTGAAGTAAATAGCATCTCATTCATAATGATTTGGATCAATGAATGAGTTTTTTGAAAAGCTAGTTCTGTTGGCATGTGACAGTTAGAGTGACTCCGAGCGATGGGACTACATCTTGATGGGTGGATTGATAACACAGGTAGTGCCTTCTCCTGGTGACTAGGCAACCAGTAATTGATGTATCACACTGCGTAGGGATATTGCACAGTTTGCAATGAGAAGCAAATCCAACAACTCTTAAACAATTTCTAGGTATTTTAGGGGAATGTTTAAAACACAGATTTTGTGACAATGCTAAATACATAAAAATCCGTCAAAAACAGACATGTTAAGAACTACAAATCTAGACCCCCTAACATCGATGACGTCACACATTTTGTGACAACGGCGGCTGAAGAAGTTCGAGATCCCAGTCTTCGGCAAGATAATCCAAAGAGGTTCAACGAAAGGAGATACCATAAAAATCCGTCAAAAACAGACATGTTTAAGAGAAAGACAAATTGTTTCAAAGCGAAAATGTGCTACACTAAAAACAAAAACCTGTCAAACATATTGTTTGGAATAAAGTCAACATTCTAACAAACATTTGTGACAAATAATAGTAAAACATAATTAGGAGACTGTTTTAACTTGAGGTGCTCTCTTCTGGGTCCTGATACAAAATGGTATAGAGTCCAATTAAATGATATAATCATGACAAACAAAGAATAAAAAAATGTAACTTTAAAGTAGCCTATAACTGATGAATGAGACAGTGTGATTATTCCTTACTTACTGGTTGCTTAGTGTTTAAATACCAGACCTCCAATGCTGATTGGAGAAATGAAAGAACAAACATTTTTGTAGCTCATATTGTATATACTCAAATATAAATCTATAAATATTTAATATATATACAAGGATTACCAAATTTAATATTTAAATATATATATATTTAAGTGCAGCCCATCATGTTCCCCTTTTGAGAAATGACGTCTTTTACAAAAGTTTGCATTTATTTGTTTTGATTTTAATTAACATTTCTTCTTTGTATGTTTGATTTTGTTTACAAGTCACCCGTATTTATATTTCTAAAGATCTTTTCGTTGTTTGACATTTGAAGCCTGTTTCTTTTAATTTGCAATATAAGGTATTTTTTGTGTAGCGTGTAAAGTTTTGTTTATCAGTGCAGACACCTTGTATTGTGCATACAGTAACCGTTCCTTTCTTTTTGAGATGGTAAACTCTCAGAGAAAACTCACACTACATGAAGTGGAAAACTGGAAACCTACATCTTTCAAGACAATGTGCTCTCTGTTTACCCTTAGATCGCCCTCTATTGAAATTTGTCAGGACCCATAATTCAAAGGTGGTTTGAGCTGTGACATTGCTCTTAAACCTAATTTATGCAAAAACTTGATGTGTGTGCTCATACCAGTACCGTGTTTTGCATAAATTTGGTTAAAAGGAGTTGATGTCAAAAGTCCCATGAAGGTGAGTTGAGCTGTGACATCATTCCTTATCCTAATTTATGCAAAACATGATGCGTGTGCATATACCGGCAGGCAGAAAGTTAATGTTTTGCTTTCGCCTGGACATCAGAGGGCGTGTCATCTGTAAGTGGTCTGTTTTGTTAGTCCTTATTTGCTTCATATTTCACATATTTTTCAAAGCTATTTGACAATAGTTGATTTGCTCCTTGAGATAGTTGTATTGATTTAAAAGAGCTTGAGGAAGGGGGCTGGGGGTGGTGGGTGAAGTCCTCGCCCTGGTTTTTGCCTTGTTGCCCCAGACAAGTGCTCCTTTAGTTTGGTTAAGTTTCAAATGAAAGTGCCCTTTGCTCATAAAAACTGGTGCCCCTTGTAAAATAAAAGGCCAAGCCTGGACTTATAAAAAAAAAACTAAACAACTTGTTCGGTTAGTACTGGTATGTTTCGTAGTATAGTCTTGAGTCTTGAAGTCAGACACAATTAGTATTATGCCTACTACAGCAGGGAGTGCCTGCACTTATCAAGTAACTCTAAACTACTCACTACACCTGTTTAGAGGTCTCCCTGTAGCTAAGTAGCCAAAGTTTGAAATTAAGCTACCTTTGCAGCTCTTAAACATTCCATTGTATATCTATTCTAATACGTAAAGAATGCCATGAGTTTGAATCTTATAATTGTATATATTGCATTTGTTTCTGAATGGCCTATCAGGATTACCCTAAAGTAAAAGGCTTCAGGAAAGTCAATATTAGAACAATTTGCGTGTAATCTGCAACAGGTAAAATTAAATAGATATAGCCAAGTGTAAACTTTTTGGCGAATAGTTCATGTGAATCTAACAAATTAAAAAATGCTCAAATATGTAATAGCTGCTGAACTGGATTAAATATGAAAATGTAAGCTTTTGATTTGATCCTCATGTAGTAGAAGTGTAAAAAAAGTTCCATGGGTAAGAGTGTATTTCATATCGGCATTTATAAACAAAAGATAAACAGGTATCAGCGAAAAATATAAGCCTAACAAAACATGCATGATGAGTTTCCGGTTATTTGTTAATTATCCGTAGCATTTACTGAATTATCAAAAGGTAATTAGCTGAAATGTTAATGAGGTTAATTAAAACCTAAATTAAACAGGGTCTAATGGTGCCAGATGAACAAACTATTGTCTGCGGGGTACGTTGGAGATTATCCGCATTTCAGAAGTGAATTATTAAGTGAACTGTTCAGTGTTTGTACTTTTCTTGTAAATAAACTCACGAAACGTTCTCTGTTGTATGTTTTTTCTAATACCTTTGAATTCTTGTTATGGTAGCCATTGCCTTTCATAAATGTTCACATTCCTAATCTTTGTCTTTGTAACCTGTAAAAAAGGAAAGGTTTACAAAAAGGAAAGCTGGCAAGGACTTAGTTTGGAGGAACGACAGTATTTTAGGATCAAATTTAATAATAGGCGGAACTATTGTTTTATGAAATGTCTATGCTAAGTTGCTGAAGTCAATTTGAAAGAAATATTTTTAAAAATGAACAAAGATTTTCATTCACTGCAAAAACTTATCAAAAACTGTAGAAGAATGCATCCAACGCAAACAACCCCAAAAAGTGAGAAGAGCTTGGTGAAGTGAACAATTGATCACTAGTTTTTGAAATTGTTTGTTGTTGAGAGCATGTTCGTGAGATTTGAAGAGGATTTGTCACAGAAATGTGTCGGGGACAAAGATGCAATTTGGGCAAGAATCATGTATGAATTGTCTACAGTATTGGTCAGGTTTTTATTATTTTGAAACGGCACTCATATTACTTGCACTCAATTTTGATTTTAATCAATTCCAATTGTTTATTTATTGCAATTCCATGTGTAGTTCAGTGCTGTTTGTCAATTAAAATTAATTGAATATCAGTTTATAGACGGAAACAAATATATTGCATTCAACTGAATGTAACCAAAACGAGGCTGGAAGGGGGAAATTAGCCAGGCTCCTTTATATATGGTTTGAGAGTGTGACCATTCTTATTGTGTATCGAGGTACCAGATAGACATGCTTATGATGAAAGAAACAGAATAATATATAAAAAAAATCTTCTTTTTAACTTTGTAATGAATTCTAGCTTAAGGAGATTAATGAAATAATAATAATGTTGGAATGGTACGTTATGTTTGGTGCTTCACTGTGAGAACTTTCAAAAAGTACTGTATAACGACATTCCTTTATTGTAGTAACTATTAATGTATGTTTATACTAACTGTAAAATTGAGTATTTTGTGTTGAAGTTATGTGGGGTTTTGTAACAAGATGTAATGAGAAGGACAATGAAAGGGATTACTGAAGGGAATCATTTGAATGAAAAGTGGATTTGATTCCTTTTACTGCAGAATGAATAAGAGGTTTAATGATCATTTATGTAATTAAAATCATTTTCTTTCTCTGTATATCTACTGTCAATTGTTTACGTCCGTGGACAGGTGTTGCGAAAAGGCTGTGTTAGGGATGAATAAGAAACGTTACCAATCGGTTGAGCCCCACCCCATGATGCACTGACCAATCACACGGGCGATTGCTCAAGTAAAAGTCTGATGTAATGCGTGGTTTACCTCCAGTGTGCGAGGCTTGCGCATGAAGGACTCATTGGAGAACGCAAGCTTCATGGTTTCTTTTGCTCATGTGCAAAGTGGGCGGGGCTTAATGGTCTGTCTTGATGAATATTCACCACATTCATTGGACACTCGGTGTGTACGTAGAGAATATTTGTATAAACATCTTAGAATGCGAGCACAATTGTCTGTTAATATTAATAGGGATTTTAAAAAGCAGCACAGTTAGCGTAAACTATAATGGTGTGCTTCATAGTGTAAATTGTACATAACCATAAACATGTTGATGAACAACTCATTATAACAAAATATCGCAGCTCTCAATAATGAATTGAAATTTTGAACCTTTACTAAAAGGTCCAGTTTTGTCATTTTTCAGAAGTTCGAAACTAAAGTCTTGCTTTCTTTCATGACATTCTGGTATCAAGAACTTGTTTTCATTTATAAAGATAGAACTGGACGATCACAAGGTAAGCCTAAGCCTATTATTTGAAAGGGAAACAAATCCAGCTGAAAGTAAAGAATATTTCATGTAATTATAAGACAACCTGTAACTTTTTGTGCAAAAAAAAAGTAGAGAATTTTGTAAAGGGTATCTATCCAACAGTGAAAAGTACTTTTAAATCCCTGTTCAACTTTATGCAAGAATGTCGTTTCGAATATTCTAATTTAAGTTTGTGTATATTCTAACCTAACGCTACTCCTTTTAAGTTTAACAAAAATAATACCTCTTATGTATGTGCAAATATTATGTAATCCTAAACCTAGGTAAGAAGCTTGTAAAAATGAGGCAATTTCACAGAAAATCTTGTTGATGGTTTTGAGCTCTAGCAGTATTTGTACCCAAAGCATACAATGTCTCTTAGATGTATGTAACCATTATGATTGGTTTATTCAGTGCAATAAAAGCACAATACAATAGGTTAAACTAATCTTCACTGTCATTGTTTTGCTGTTGTTTTTAGCATAGTTTTTACACATGTACAACCCAAAGACTATTATACCGGTTACACCCCTATGTTCCGACACTCCTTGTGTATTTTCCTAGTCTAACCCTAGTCCTAAGCCTAAGCCTAACCCCAGTGATTTAAGAATAAGCAAACTTCGCCTCAAGACACCCAATAGCGCAATTATTTGTTCATGTGGGGGCGGTACAATGATCCCGAGTCTACCGTCACAGCAGTCCCAAGACTGTCCATCTGAGGCACACGAACCGTCTTTCATACCGGTGAAATTCACTTAGGTAATAATAATAATAATAAAGACTTGTTATGCGCACATATCCACCCTGCTGGGTGTTCAAGGCGCAGTAAACCAAAAAAACAAACAAAAGAAAAACAGAAACAACTAAATTATTCCTTGAAAACCTGTGACATTAGATAAGTTTTGAGAAGTGATTTAAATTTTGTGGTACAAAGACAAGATCTAAGATTATGTGGTAGAGGGGTTGTGGTAATAGATATCACTACATCAATGCTTATATTGCGGCGAGTATGAAATAAATAATCCGTGTTGACTGAAAGTGGAGAAGCAGATTTAATTTAAAATTGAAAAATAGGTCAAACTTTTTTAAATCAAATTTTAAATGTGCTAAAAAATTTGGGAAAATCACATTTTTATCAAATTTTTGACAAATTTCAAAAATGGAAATGTGCTCAAAATTGGAAAAGTCATAAGGGGTAAGCATTGCATTTTTATCATCTTTGGAGCCAAAATTTCAAAGATAAAAAAATTCCTAAATTGTAAAAGTCCAATGGGGGTAAGCATTGCATTTTTATCATCTTTGGAGCCAAAATTTCAAAGATAAAAAAATTCCTAAATTGTAAAAGTCCAATGGGGGTAAGCCTTGCATTTTTATCATCTTTGGGGCCAAAATTTCAAAGTTAAAAAAAGTGCTCAAAAATGAAAAAGTCACAAGGGGTAAGCCTTGCATTCTTTTATCAAATTTTGGACAAAATTTCAAAAATTTAAATGTGCTCAAAATTGAAAAAGTAACAAGGGGTAAGCCTTGCATTTTTATCATCTTTGGGGCCAAAATTTCAAAGTTAAAAAAAGTGCTCAAAAATGAAAAAGTCACAAGGGGTAAGCCTTGCATTCTTTTATCAAATTTTGGACAAAATTTCAAAAATTTAAATGTGCTCAAAATTGAAAAAGTAACAATGGGTAAGCCATGCATTTTCTTCAAATTTTGTCATAAAATTCTGTATATTCAGTACTTACCCGAGTTTTGTGAGCAAAAAAAATCCACAGGTAAATCACTCGGGTGGGATTTGAACTCACAACCTTTATATTGCTTGAGCAGATGTCTTACCACTAGACCACCGAGGTAGCCTAATAGCTAGAGGCAGTTCGAATCCTTAGCAGAGGGTACTGCAACATCTATTAAAATAGAAATGTGTCAAAAGCACCTAAACAGTTTTACTCGAGAAAAAAATTTACAGCAACATTTTCTAATGTTTCTGAATGAGACCAAGTACTGTGCAAGTTATCATAGACAGGACAGTTTGGGTCAATAGTCAAAAGTAATTTTTGTGATTAGGGTCTAGGGATCACAAAGAGGGACTCTGAGGGGATATGAACAATGGATATGGGGGGGGGGGGGGGAGAAAAATGACTGACATACTTTTGGTCAAGAGTAAACTATAAGGGTAAAGAGTATAATTTTATCTTCTTCAGCATCAGCTTGACAGCTGCACAATAATTATTATAATTTTTTTTTTACGCAAGATTGCCCTAAAAATCCACTCTTGGTAAGGGGCTACAAGAAAAACATTTAAGATGAAAACAACTCAGGGAGCTAAAGGTAGGAATTGATATTCCTTTTAAAACAGTCCAGATTGTAAGATAGAGGTATAATATATGCACCAGGCAAGGAGTTCCAAATAGATGCAGTACAAGGAATAAGAGTGAAATAAAGAGGACATGAAAAACATCAGAAATAAGGCCAAACAAAACCCCCCAAAAACCTGCTGACTGGAAACATTTTTGACAATAGTTTGAACAAATAACAAAATAATAAAAAAATCCCCTGACGGATGGACAACTTTGTTTTGATCGGCCTAAAGTCAAATAAGACTTGTTTCACTACGATACCACCAGAATCCAAAATTTCACACAAATATGTGATTATCAACTGTGTGAATTCACACCCAATTCTGAAAGTAAAATTTGTATTTTCCTTTTTATAGCAACATGCTGAAAACAGTTGCAGTAGATCAATTTCTCCTTGGTCAATGTACTTTAAATCTCAGTGTGTACTTTAAAAAACTAAATTCTGAATATGAAATTAAGTGCCAACCTACAGTCCATCTTTTTCCCCCAAATTTGTTTTGATCGGCCTAAAGTCAATTCATGACACAATCTTTACTTTGACCTTTTTGGTTGAGTGGAATTTAGTAGGGCCATTTGTGGCCACTTTGGTACAGTCATTTGCAGGCGCTGTGTTCTCTAAGAAAGGGGTAGGCCAAACTATTTTTAGTCATAAGCCAAAAAGATTGTAAGATAGAGGTATATAAATAAACAAATCGTAACATTCTTACTCACCATTAGTATACAGAGAATTGTTGCTGTTCATTTGAAAAACGTTTGTGACATTTGACCTCTCTCACTATTCGCCACCAGAACTTTAGGGGTTGGACAAGCTGCCAAAATAAACAAAAAGGATTACTATTATATAATTCTGGTAATGAAACTGAGGATGCCTCATAATTAATCATTGTAGCTAGCAAGCCCGAGGAAATCTGTAATCAAGTATTCTTGCTATGTGAACCAGAAACACCGGGGCAAGGGCGTCGATCGCTACTGAAAAGTAGGGGGGACGGGCGAGCAAGTCTTGACAAAATACATATTACATTATTTGCACCCCCATTACTTTTACATTTAATTCTGTGTTACACTTGTTCCCTATTTTTGTTTGACCAGGAGGCGAGTTACAGGGGGTGATATTTAACAATAACGTCATCCGAAATGGTGTTTGGGCCTGGGTTTCCCTTATGTAAAACCGAGATTCTACCAAATACAAACATGCTTCGGGAGTCCCGCGTTTATCGTGTGTCAGCTTGAAGTTCTTCGAAAAAACAAAATACTCTGCTTCTTAGACAAATCTTGTCATGACCCAAACTGCTCCTATTTATTTTAATGGATTTTACTACATTTTTTGCGTTGTGCGATTGTAACAATTTGAAAATGTAACTTTGCACGTGCGCGCACACACAGACTTCCTTTGTGGAGGGATCGTGTACCATACATTATAGCATACACAAATGACGCATAACTTGAATGCTAACAAGGTATGTAAGCGGGATTTTGGCGTTCATGTCTTGGACGAAACTTGTCGTCTATTGTCTGTATTATAGAAACGGAAATAGGCCAAAAATACCATTCTGCGCGTGGTCCATCAAAACAAAAGATGAAAATGAAGAAAACATTTCACCGTTTGTTCGCTATTCTTTTATTTGAACAAAAATTGTAATGAAATATTAAATCTAGAAAATGGTGTATATTTTTTTCATATTTTGTTGCATATTTCTAATGAACAGTCAATCAAAAAGTGGGGGGGACATCTGATATGCTGTCCCCCCCCCCAGTCTAAAAAGTGGGGGGAACATGTCCCCCCCGTCCCCCACCCATCGACGCCCTTGCACCGGGGTAACCCCTACTCTACCTTCCACGATAACTTTCCTGGGTTCTTTTATGTGCACTACCAATCCTAGTATTTTCTACCTCCATGACAGGACCTATGGTTTAATGCCCCCTACCGAAGGACAAAGCAATAGTAAAGTATCTTGCTCAAGGACATTTCTCCATGACTGTGACTTGAATCCACATTCTGCTGAACAGAAACACAGAGCTTGAGTCAGGTGCTTTTATTACTGCTCCGCCATGACACACCATTACTTATTATTATATAAGAGTTTACAAAGAAACAAAGGTTCACTATAGCCACAAGCAACATAAAACCAAAGCCAGCATTGATTCGACATTGTATGTAAGATTGAGCAGGGAGCAAGATTGAGTAACACCTGTGAACTTATAAAGCCAAAAATCAAAACATTATATTTTGCTTTTTGAAAAAATTGTAAGAAACCAATAAACAAAACGGACATAATGAGCTCTGGATAAAATGCTAGACAAATGTGAGAGAAACATACGTTTATAATCAGTCTGAAGACACCCAAGGAAGAGATTTTATGGCTTGTGGCCCGGTCCCCCTTCTTCTAGACCCAGAACCTCTCCAGATATTACAATTCAGGAGGATTCACAGACTCCATTCATCACCAGAAATACAAAACTACCGGTTTTTTGTCTCTTTTTGGGGGGTATAACTTGTTTTCTCCCTCTGGTGGCTGCATTACTTCTTCAAGAAAATAGAATGAAAGGCTCAACAAAGTCAAAGGAGATTCAAAGAAAATCCGGGAAAATCCTGAGAAACCATATGCCTGGACACTTTACCGTACCTGCCGTCACTACTGGCATTAGTAACCGTTAGACCATGGATAGGGTTTCGGTCGTACCATGGAGGTAGAATTAGGGTCTACCTCCATGGTCGTACCCATCGCTGTATTGTCTTGGTTGGATGAGACCGGCGGGGCCTGCCCAGCGAAGGACAGGGCCGACGGGCGGTGGTGCGACCTGGTTGCGGTGGTGGTAGCCTTGCTCAAGGCGGTCGCAGTTTCACTCCGAAAAGACGCCGTAAAATCCACCACTAGGATAGCCTATACACAAGCACTGTGCGTAATGTTTGTATCACATCGCACGACGCCCGTACTACTACTGTGCGCAGGTCATCCGCACTCGTATTATACTATCCGCATGCGGAGGCCGTAAGGCCGAATAGTCTACGTGTACACATCTCACACCACGCAAGCACTGCGTTACATGCTTGGCACACACACATCCAGAGACTGCACATATTATAGCTCGGGTGCATGGGTATCGCAATGGCGCAATGGCGCAATAGCGCAAAGGGAAACCAACTAATCTAAAAAGACAATTAATAAACGAAAGTAAAACTCCAACGCCTTGGTCAAGGCTACGGTGGTGGTCGCATTCCGGTCGGGGTGTGTGTGTTGTCGGTCAAATATTAGTCAAGAAACAATTTAAATAACACTATAAACATACCTTTAGAACATGAGGTGATACTTTCGCCTTTGATTAACAATTCGATGAACACTGAAGCGCTATAGTTGACCGAGAAAGAGACATTTTAGACGAACTTGAGGGTCTAAGTGTACTTCAAAACATCCCGCCATGATTCGCCATGGTTAAATGATGAATTTGAACTACAGAGGGCGCACTCGAAATAAACAAACACAGGAACGCACGTGGCACAATAATTGAGACGTAGGCCTATAAATAAAGTGTTTGCAAAATCATATTTGTTAGCCTTTTTCAAAGTTCTATTAATTATTTGATAATTTCTGTCTACTTTGTACGCCAATTTCTTAGTATCATCGACAGAGTCGATGCTTTGGAAAAAGCTGAGGCCGGGGTTATTAGCAGATGCCTTTTTGGTTCACTTTTACCTACAACTAGTAGTATTCAGGGGTTTTTTTTAATTTGAATGAAATTCTAAGAAAATCCTGCCTTAAGTTTTGGACACATACCTCCCAAAAATCGGAAGGGTTATACAGAATTAGTTTAGTATACAGTGCTTATCACACATCGCTATAATGTTAATTTATGTATTTATTGATCCCCAGTGTACACCCAAGGGTGGTCAAACTTAAATGAGTCAGGTATTATACTCTCAATGTGTTGACTGACATCTGATTTTTGTTCCCTTCAATGAGGTGCCAGACTAGCCTACTTTCCCCTCCCAACCTCAATTTGGCTTCATGTAGTTTGAATGGGAGAAATCAATAGGGTTCTCAAGTTTCGCAGTAAATATGAACATAGGAAGGCCTTGTCTTGCAACAAACAAAGCATTCGTAAAGTTATTCAGACGACGCTGTGGTGTCACCCCCCACCCCCCACCCCACCCCCCAACACTCACACACCTCCCCCCAGGTGATATTTATCATTATGACAACCACACATCACTTCCACAAACACCACTCAGAAAAAAAACATTTAGATTGCTAAACATGACCCATGGCTTTCATCTCCAGTAAAGAACGCTCTCACATGAATCACCGTCCTTTTGTCTGGTGAACATTCTTATAACCTGGACTTCAGATGTTGTTCATATCACATTACCAATGCCTTCATCCTCCTTGTAGGGTTATTTTTAGCCATTAGTGTAAGTATCTACTCTGCCGTTGGTGGCACTCAGTGCTTGTCAAGTAGGGATGTTCACATCGCCCCCCTGGCGTGATAATCCTCATAAATGATCAGAGAGCAATGGGAGTGTGGGGCATCTGCCGGGAACATCTTACCATTAGCAATTACCCTAGTTGTTGGATGAATATGCTTCCCTTGGGTGTGGACAAAAAGTGAAGAAGTGAAAATCTGAATGGGTTTTTGGCGACTGCTCTATATTCAGACACCCCTATATTCCGACAACCCCATGTGATTTATTCACTAGGGTTAGGGCTAGGGTAAGGACAATACACCAAGGATGTCGGAACATAGGGGTATCGGAACATAGGGGTGTCGGAACATAGGGGTGTAACCGTCTACGTCTCATATTATGGCCCTCAATGGTTAAACCAGGGCCCAATTTCACAGAGCTGCTTAAGCACAACAAGTAACAAAGCTCAAAATTTATTCACTAGGGTTAGGGTTAGGGTTAGGGCTAGGTAGGGTTAGGGTTAGGGCTAGGGCTAGGGTTAGGAAAATCAAGGTTGACAGAACATAGGGGTGTCGGAACATAGGGGTGTCAGAACATAGGGGTGTCAGAACATAGGGGTGTAACCGTTAATCTCATAACCAGGGCCCAAATTCATACAGCTGCTTAAGCTCAAAAAGTAAATCAAGACAACAAAATTGCTTAACAGAATAAGTATACCAGCCAAACTGCCATATCACATGTACTCTCTGTGACTGGTTTCTTGCAAAAAAAATTTTTAGGAGAAATTTGTAAAGCAATATTCTCTACTTAAGCAGCCTTATGAAATTTAGGCCCAGGTTCTTGAGAGAATTGTTAGGTTCCATCTTATAAAATTTGATTTAAATTTTTTGTATAACCAACACATAATATCATACTTTCTACACACCAAACAATGCAAAGTTAGAGTCGAATAAAGACAAGTTTGTCAAGAATATAATAAAGAGTGCATTGCACTCCCCTTCTCTTGAGGTTTACTGACCGCAAGCTTATTAAACATCACCCCTAGTTGCTATGGTTACCACTATGACATAAGGCTTGATTAGCCTTACTGTTATAATCATTAGACAAAATAGTCATTAAAGAGGATGGAAGAGTGGTAACATGGCAACTACATTCCTCCACCATACACTACCACTATAGTCATTAAGGAGGATGGAAGAGTGGTAAAATGGCAACTACATTCCTCCACCATACACTACCACTATAGTCATTGAGGAGGATGTAAGAGTGGTAACATGGCAACTACATTCCTCCACCATGCACTACCACTATAGTCATTAAGGAGGATGGAAGAGTGGTAAAATGGCAACTACATTCCTCCACCATACACTACCACTATAGTCATTGAGGAGGATGTAAGAGTGGTAACATGGCAACTACATTCCTCCACCATGCACTACCACTATAGTCATTAAGGAGGATGGAAGAGTGGTAAAATGGCAACTACATTCCTCCACCATACACTACCACTATAGTCATTGAGGAGGATGTAAGAGTGGTAACATGGCAACTACATTCCTCCACCATGCACTACCACTATAGTCATTAAGGAGGATGGAAGAGTGGTAAAATGGCAACTACATTCCTCCACCTTCTCATTCTCATCCATAAGAAACCGTCCTCATATTGATATTCTTGCCGTGATGGACGGTCCATCCAATGCCCGAATCCACCGAAACAAGCTCGATTCAAGAGTTATTGACATCAACCCCCTTCTCCATGGAAGCTTTTGCCCATCACGCCCCAGGCGCTATCCCATAATCCTTTTGGGAACATTGCACCTGGTACCCTATGGGGTTCTCATCATCGGTAAACAAGAGAGATGGTTTTGAGTGTCATATAGCCGCAAGGGAAACATCGAAAACTGATGAAAAACGCGTTTGATTCCATTCAACAGGTCTCAGTCTAAATCTGAATTACTCACAGGTGTGCTTGCTTTAGTTTACCACTCCAAAATTACATTCAGTATTTTAGTCTTCAAACTAATTTGGACAATAGGTTTACTTGGGTGCAGAGTATTTACTTGAAATGAACTGAATTATGATATTTCCCAGGTAGAACTTGAATGAAGTTCCCCTTGGGCTTAGGGTGAGGGTTAGGCTTGAGATTTATAGGGTTAGGTTGAGAATTATTAAGGTTAGTTACGGGATTATTAAGGTTAGGGTAGGGTTTGGGGTTAGTAGGGTTAGGGGAGGGTTAGGCTGGAGATTTTTAGGGTTAGGTTTAGGATTATTAAGGTAAGAGTAAAGATTATTAGGGTTAGGTTAGGGTTAAGATTAATTTGGTTCGGATTAGGGTTAACAGGGTTAGGGACAGGGTTGAGATTAATAGTGCAAGGGCCAGGGCTTGGGTTGGGCTCAACTAAGAAGACCTATAGGCTCAAATGACACAGAAAACCAAACCACTAAAACAACAGCTAGGTGCCAACTCCCTCTGTGCCAACCCATGCCCCCTCCCCTCAAAAAAACCCTCAGATCTCCTAATTGTAACTATACTGTACATTATATGGGATTTGAGGCATTGCATGGTGAGGTATCAATATATATTTGGCTTGCGGTAACACCATGTGTATATCTACTTGCTAGGTAGATTTTGTTCTTTGAGAACTTAAATATTTAATATTTATTTATTTATTACAAACTTTCAAAAGTCACTGCCAAATATATTTAAAAGGTAAAAAGAACCTTTTAAAAAAAACCTAAAAACACACCAAAAAAAAAAAAAATTGACAATAAATAAAAGAAGGGGAATACAGGAAATAACGACAATAAAAGGACGGAAAGCAAGAGCAAGAAAATGGTCCAGCCAAAAGTGATAATGAAAAACAAAAAGTTATGCTCTATTTAAGATACGAGTGAGGTAGGGGATAGCACTTTTGCCATATCTATCCAACTTGAAATTAGGTTCTTGAAATTGTTGTGTGTTTCTGAGAGACATAGAATGGGAATTTAAGATTTAGTTGGAACCAATTATTAAAACGGTTAGAAGGAGTACAACTTTTTGCAAATTTACAACACAATTCTTCTCTCCTTGTAAGCATCAAGTAAAAAGAGCATCATTATAGTTATGATATTCAGAGCCTAAAATTATTTTGCAAGATCGTTTTTGGATGGATTCAATGGATAAAGATTGTTTGCATGTTAGACCTGAATTATTTTACTGCCGCGGAGTAGAATATTCGGAATTCGGGAGACTTCTCAGTTCTGAAAAGAACGGTCCGGGACTACTACTTTCGCTTAGTGGATCGAGGGGACTTCTCGTTGTTAACTACACTGTCGCGGAGTGAGTTTTTAATAGGTCTCAACGTTTCTACTAGCTTGCTCCAGTCATCGTCAGGAGACTGAAGAGTGTAATGTTGGTCCATTTAAAGGGGTTCAGAGGTTTCAGTGTAGAGTCAGTCACTGCTCTGAGGATTATTACATTACTCTCCAAATAATGGAGGGGTCTTGATCACAATAACTAAGCCCCCCACCTCCACTCACACCTGGACTTTACTGCTCCCACTGTACATTGATCAAATCTAATATAATTGCATTATTATTTTGATACAAATTAAAACCTCAAAATAAATCACTTTGGGAAATAATAAAGTTCACTCAAAATAAAAAAAACATCAAGTGTTCTTACACTTTTTCTTTAATCTTTATGACTTATGACAACCAACGTTTTTAGCCAAACAGTGAAGCGTTTTGTAAATTTGAGTTAGTTATATTGACAGTCGACACCAGACATAATACGCATTTGTGTAGGTGTGCAATACATTAGGAGTGCATTCAAGTACTAAGAAAAGTGAAATAAAATAACACAAAATTAACTTTAAAAGAATTAAAATTTGTAACGACAAGAATATTAAATTTGCATAAAATTCATACAGGTATAAGTTTAAGAATACGCATCTTGTATTGCCCATTCAAAACAATGATACCAAACTGAGACAGAAAGGAAAAATAGTCTGGTGCTGTCATTGCAGCTACATAAATTGAAGACAGAAAGCTAGACAAATTGTTGAAGTGTGATAGAGGTACATGTACTGTATGTAATAGACAGATTGATTTAAATGCAACATGGTCAATGGATGACGTTTGTCAATTTGATCTTAAAGAGGGCTCCAAGATCAAATTCATTTTTGTGATGTACTCATTTTGCAATAAATAGAGACCTCATATGAGTGGGGGAAAAAACACAAGTTTCTAATCTCACGTTAAAACAGTTGTACTATAAATACCCTAAAGCATACTAAAACATACAATGATGTCAGTTTGGTCTACATGGGTCTGTAAAATTTTGTACAACAATTTGTTGGTTCATTTCTTACTTTTTCAGAGGGAAATTTGAAAGATGTCGTCTTTGGATTTCAACAGCAAATGGGTCTTACATTCCGAGGAGAATTTTTTGTCAGTCAAAATGTGAAATTCCAGGCAGTTTTGATCGAGTATCATTAAAAGTCAGGAATGAACCAAACAATTCCTCGTACAAAAATCTACAGACCTATGTATTCTAAAATGACGTCGATGAATGTTTCGGGATGTTGAAAAATTTTGCACTGGAAGAGTATCCAATACAATGGCTTTTTACACAGATTTATTGTGAGGTTTGAGACTCATAATTTGTCTCTAACTCATAATATGAGGACTCTATCTATTGGAAAATGGGTACATAACAAAGATGAAGCTGATGTTTGAGCCCCTCTTTAGACACATAGTACTTTGAGACATAAGTAGCAACTTTACAATTTAGGAAATATGTACACAACTAATCAGTACAACTCGTCCAAGTAAATACAAATGCTGACTCTACAATTAAATTAGTTTTACATTCAATTACAGTTACTTATTACAGCTATGGATTTAGCATTTTTTCATCACGAGACATAATTATTTAACAACCCTTTTGCAGTTATTTACAAGTGCAAACATGATCCTGTAACATTTTAACATTTCCTTTGTTACTGAAGACTACACACATGTATTTCACAAAATTGTTTTTCAGACGTTCTTCCACAACTTAGTTTTAAAAGGTGAGTTTTCTAAAAACATGAGAAGCCACTGAAGCAAGCAGATTATTTCTTAATACATTTTTTCCCCCAAGACTATATATGCAATTTTACTGATACAAATTCACGTGACAGGAAAACAATGTTTTCTCGACACTAATGGGACTGGACAGTCAAAATGGATCAACTCTAGCAAAAGACCCAAAGACCACTGCAAACCACATTCTTCCTCTAGAAAATTTACAAAGGTTTTCAAGTTTCTTAGAAAAATGCACACAGTACAAAGAGTACCAAATATTACCGATATACAACACCTGACTAAAAACTACACTAATATGAATGTTATGAACAGGTTTAGAAGCACACAAAACAATCAATCCAATCCTTATTATTGTTTTTCGTTTTAAAATAATATTTACAAATCCTCTTACATATTTTTCAAGTGAGGCCAAATAATGATAAATAAATCTTTTTGTCATTTCAACAAATATGTTTCTGAATTTACAAGTTGAATGCTGTAATATAAGAAATATTGTCTTTGAGCAGTGACTATTTTTTAAAGCTTTACATTAAAATTGATCGTTTAATAGGCTATTGTTTTGATAATGAACATCAACAACATCAACAACGTGAACACATTCTATCTACTTGTGATAACGTTTTGAAGAGCTGTTTTCATTTTGTTTACAATTGGTGCACAGAAATAAATAAAGGTAAACTTCTACTCTACAAGAAAAAAAAGCGACTTTGGTAGAAAGTGAGATTTGCTCTGTGTCTCATTTTAAATAAGTCACCAGAAAATGTTTTCAAAAGATGATTAAGATGTGAATTTACGCATTCGAAATTTACATTTAATATGCAAATAATGTATCCACATTTTGTTCTACCACAAACAAGATTGTTGATAAACATGTAGCTGTCAAAGCTACTTTAGCTTCAATTTGAGAGCGACGCATTCATACTTTAAAATGCGTAACGGCCAAAATGTTCTTACCAGTTCCCTTTCATAACAATTGCTACATGGAATGACTTCACATAAAAATCGCTTGCTTTGAGCAAACTTTGTAAGTGCTGTCCAATCTCGGAGTAAATGCACACATTCCAATCTTTCTTGGCACTGGAAGTATGCGCGCTGGTAACCATATAGCAGACGATATCAATCTGATCAATAAAAGAGGTGTGGCTTGCAGCTCACCCTTAAAGGGCAGGTACAGCGTTCCCTGACCAAATTTCCAATTCATTCCAATTGGATATCCAGTTGGAAAGAATTGAGTTAGTTTATATTGGAATACTAAATTTCCAATTGGAATACAATCTTAGACAACCTCAGTCCAATTGGAAAGCCAATTGGACTCAGTTGGCTTGATTTGATTGAATTGGAATTTGTTGGAATTTTATTTGTGCCAATTGGAAATTTCACCTCCTAATATATTTCCAATTGGAAGAGTTTTTTTCCCAACAGGGTCTAGTTGGGAAAAAATTCAAACTGAATGGGACCGAGTTCAATTGAGTCAAATTTTGTGTGTGCCAAAACACAACAATGGACAAATTCCAGGTGGTTCCCAATTGGAAAATTGAATTGGAAATTTTGGTAAGGGTTGGTAAGTGTCAATTTGTTAAAGGTAGGGTCGTAGATTGATTTTTGCCGATTTATAGGCAACATTTTATACAAAGATACAATAAAAGTCTCATGTAAAAGTTTCAGCTAAATAAAGAGTCTACTTGTTTCGAGAGCAGCAAAAAAACTGTCCTGATATTTTCACAAGAGCGTTGAATCCATCCATGTTTAGCGAGATGACAGTGGGTACCAACTGCATCTCTGGGCTTGATCATACACGAACGGACACCAACCCTCAGAAATCTGAGAAACGATTCATGCATGAATGGTTTCTCAGATTCTAATGTTTTGGGTGGAAAATTATCCAAACCTTATTACTTCCGAGGGAATCCTTCCTCAAAATAGTTTATGCTTTCAACAGCTGCAGTGCTTCTTACCAAGTGAGTTTGTTATGGTCTTCAATTTCTTGAGTGTTTACCAATCTATGACCCTACTTATATGATGATCATTGATCATTTAAGAGAGTGATTGATGAGATTCAGAAGAATGATTTTGAAGAGAAAGTCGAGAGAGTTTCTAACGGCAATGAATCTTTCGATGATTTGTATCTGTTCCTCCCAATAAACAATATCTACTGATTTGATATACCAATGCTCTACAATCCCTTCAGCTTACACAGTTCCAATAACTTCAAAGCTGCGGGGTCGATCTAGTTTGGACTTTCGACTTCTTGAGCTGTAAGCCGTTTTTTCCGACGTGTCCGAGTTTGCTTCCACTGTATCAGAGCTCTTAAACTTTCTCTTTACCGATATATCCGAATTACTAGATTGCTTGACGATCGTTGAGTGGAGACAGGCTGGGTTGGATGTTGATTTAATCATTCGATTACCGTTGTCAAAATCTCTCTCTTGGTTATCCACGACATCATCTTGGGTCCGTCGAGGGATAGGTTTGATTAAGACGGGAATGCCCGTTGTGCCGTTGTGTCGATGTTGGAGTGGGTCGTGGACGTGATCAATCGGGGAGTTATTATTATGACTCTGAGCGAGGGATGATCGTGGGGAGTTGAACCCACTGTCACCGGTAGAACTTGATAGGCTCTCAACTCTCTGGTGGATTGGTAATTTATTCAGGTATTCGGGATGACCCATTGAATTCTGAATGATGATCTTTGAAGGATGAACGCTGTGTATGGGAGGTTGGTGACCAGGGCTACGATCGGATTGGGAATTAAATCGGATCGGAGGAGGAGGTGGCGGAGGTCGCTCGTTATCCATGTAATCAAAATGTTGGGAGGTCGGACGAGGGTTGACTGCCATTGTCATTTGGCTTGATCCCTCCCGGCGATCACTGGTAACCGGATGCTGGGGATATGCAGTGAAAACGCTGGTTTCCCGCTGGGGTGAACACATTGGATCTTGCATATCGTCGTCATCTTGGGAAGATTTCTTACTTTGTTCTTGCCGCATATAATTATCGATTTCCTCATCATGGTAGTATTGCTCATGCTCAGTATGTTCGTTGTAATTTGAATAATTGTTCTGTGGTTCAGGTTGTTGGTTAGCGTATCCATTATAATTCTTTGGTGTTTGTAAAGCTTCAGGATACAAACCACTTGGACTCTGAGGTTCAGTATGTTTCACCTCAGTCTTTTTCGAAGCGACTTGGCGTCTCATTGGCTCGGGGGTGAGCATATCCTCCTTGACATAACTCCCTCCCTGGTTAGTGGGATTACCCTGGCTACCATTTGTTGTGTGCGAAGCAGGAAGTTCCATTCCCGCAGGAGGGTAATCCATTGGATCCACCATCTCTGATTCTCTCAGGGCTTTATGAGCAGTGAAGATGCGAGCCTGACGCCGTTCCTTCAGTTGTTCCAGTTTCTGTTTCCGCTTCTCTGCGGCTAATTCATTCCGTCTCTGTAGTTCAATCTCAGAGTCGTTCTGATCATCAGTACTGATGCCTTCAAACGGCTGCATCTGTTGTGGTTTATTGTTCTGAATTGAGGAGAAGTAATGTTTCATCTTGTCTGCCTTCTTAGACGACTTAACTGGCTGCGCCTGTTGGGCAATGACTTTGGTACGGAATTTCTCATCGTACAACTGTGTAGGTTTCAGGAACTCCTGCTCGGATTCTGGCATGGACTCCTGGGCATTATCGTGGTATTTCTGCTGCAGTATTTTGGCCGTTTGAGTTAACCTACCATGTTCAAGTTTGTAATGGTTTACATCCTTAACAGAAACAAAATCCTTTGGAAGAGATTTTCTTGAGCCCTCTTTCTTAGCAGTTGTGGTCCCCGTGCCCTTGGCGGGAGAGCCCTCACCTGCTGTTTTCGATTTATCCTTCAGGCTGTTCTTTGGACTGGAGGCTGCGACAGAGTTTAGAGCGACTTTCTGGGGAGATTTCCCAAGCCAATGATTGTAGTTAAAGAAAGGATCATGGATATCCGAGGGCGGAAACTGCGCTGAGAAGGTCTGGAGCTTAGTGTTGTCTTGAGCAATGGCTTTCTTCTTGGCCGTCTTTCCAAGGAGTTTACCAAAACATGATGGCTTTGCTTCAGAGTCCGACGTGAAATAGCCATTCTCCATCTCGTTAGATTTGGCTCTCACAGAACTTGTCCGATCTAAATTGTTCCTCTTCGATGGACTCCGTCTCTCTCTCATGGAGAGACTACGCTGCAAAGGACTGGCTTGCACGTCCATGGTCCGTTGCTTGGAAGGACTACTTGTTCCTATGGTGTTGCTCTTCTCATAGATGGTATTCATGTTAGTATTGGCTGGGTAGGAGACGGGTCTCGGCGAGGAGGAATCACTTCTCGATCGGACAGTCTGTGTGCTCTTGTCCACCAACAATTTCGGTAGAGTATGCTTGGTCAAAGCACCGTCTTTATACATCAGGTAGACCCTGTCATCAGGTTGCTTCGTCTTGGGCTTGGCTACAGTGGTTTCAGCCTCGTCTGCAGAGGGGCTATCCGGAGGTAGTTTATCCAAACCGATGATCATGTATCCCTTTCCTTTGTGCTCTATCTTCTGCTCAGTCATGAGGTGGCTGAGCGACTTATGGATGATGTCTGGATTGGGGACGGGCATCTTGGAGTAGCACTCGGCCAGTTTGTCTCGGATGGTGTCTTGAGTTGCTGTCAGTTTGCGTTTGTTCATCTCTGAGATGATGAGGCAGAGGACTTCGGTAAGTGGGATGAATTGATGCTGCTGGATGGGGGCCATCTCAACCCCATTAATGTCACCTGTAAGACAAAGAAAGAAGTCATCAAATTATTATAAGTAATGCAAAATATCACAGGAGACTGCCAACAATGCAAATAGGGAATCTGCCAGTTGGTAGAGCGCCGGCACGTTAATTGAAAACCCGCTGTAGTAAATTTTCTTTGTTCAACCCCAAATTAGTGCAAAGAATGCAACTACAAAATCCAAGAAATGTAATCATTTTATATCTGTCAAACACAGTATTTACCTTACCATAACCATGCCTTTCCCCTTTGAGTGTGAGAAGAAAAAGGCACGCTATTATTATCAAGATGTTTTAGATTTTTGAAATCTAAAGCAGCTCCATTCTCAATTTTGTTTTTCTCTTTCCCAATTTTTACATCAAAAAATAACATTTCCTTTCAAAATATTCATCTCTAATTCAGCTTGTTATGATAAAGTATTGTGTATGGTTCACTCCATAATCATTCACAATACCCCCCAAAACAGTGTTTTTACATATCTCTCCCACAAGAGAAGCAATACTGCCCTCAAGGCATGAACACAAACCACACACAGCAACGGCTGGAATTAAAGACTAAGTTCGTATTCATATTATAAGCACTTCTGCCTATCCATGTAAACAAGCCCTGTGATGCACAATGGTCCTATTGTAAGTAATAAGGGTATCTAAAGGTGCTCTTATTGATGGTAGGGGGTAAATGGGGGATGCTACAAGAAGGGTTTCAGGAACAAAGACCCCCCCCCCCCCCCCCCCCAGCTATATAATCCCTGATCAGAAGAACTACACTCATGCAACCCCTGGTCAAAATTCCTTGGCACTTCACAAGTTACCCAAATAATCTCAACGACAGAGATAGCCAAGTATTGATAGTCTGATACTGATAAAACAAGGATGGTAAAAAGACTAATTACATTTTTTTAAACCGGATATGAGATTTCATAGCGATGAAGTAGTTGTTGCAAAAAAAGCACATCCAGTTTTTAAAAAATGTGTTTAGTTTCTTTAAAGTTTAAGGCACCACTCTCTTCCAGTTAACCTAGTAACATTTGGAACAAAATGAATGCCTGTTTTACACATGTCCTTGATGGTATACGCTATGGTTGAAATGACAAATGCCTGTCCCATATATTGATGACGGTACAATCGTGGTACAATGTTTCCAAGCTCAATTGGTTAAGTGCGCTTGGAGTGAAACGCCACACAATTAGACCCAAATGAGAAAAGTAACACCTTGAAGCTGAGAGTCAGTCGTGCGTGGTTCTCTTTGTGAGGTTTTGTAAAACGCCACAGGGACAAATGTCACAAAAGAAAAAGATAAATGTGTTTTAAAAGTAGACTGAAAGGCTGGCAATGTGGCTGGGATGTTGAACAATCCTTACAGAATCAATAACCTGGAGATAATCTGGCAGTCCTAGTTTAGCTCCCATCAGGTAGACGTGAGGGTCATTTGGGGGTTGAGAAACACAGAGCAGAAAAGTACAATGTTCCCCAAAACAAAACAACAGAATTTACAGAAACATTGTGGGGCAAAAAGGGGCTTGGGGAAAGACTGACTTTATAAAGGGAAATTCTTTCTACATGCAACCAGTTTCTGACTGTTTAGAGCCGACTAGACCCTGAGTAAAACTCTAAGCTTATTTCTCTCAAGTTATGTTCGCAAATCCTTCCATATCCAATTGGCAAAGCGCAGGATCCAGAAGGACTGGGGCCTGTAGCCCCATACAAAATTGCTTTCAACGGGGCAATCATTCAAATGTTATCAAATTCCAAACAATCTGGAGTGGAGTGACATAGGAGAAGAGGATATTGGAGGAGTTAAGCCACATGCTAGCTACACTGCATTGTCTTATAAATGACACCACTTGCTGCAGGGCCTTGGGCTCCGTCATCATGTTTGGAGCAATGTACATTTTGAACAGAAGCCCAGAGCCTGAGAAGGAGCCTTACACAGAGCCTCAGCTGAGGTTTGAAAAAAAGCTACAGGATTCAAAATGTCTTTCTTTAGGTTGGTGACTCTGTGAGTTTATCATGGATCTTTCACGTAAAAACAAGGAATCCAGACACGATACAATCTCAAAACCATTTACAGAGAGAGAGGGGGAGAGAATGTGTTAACCATAAACTTTAAGGGATCATTGTCTCCAGTAAGAAAGGATCAGACAAACTACCTCTCCTTGTTTGATTAACAGTAACCAACCCAGTGTCATAAACATTACAATGGCCATTGCTTTATGGATAATCCTTGGGACAATCTTTTCTTGGAAGAATAAAGAAAGAAGGAAGTTGGAGTAGGGGTTCTCAGAAAAGCTTTTCAGTGAGCATCTTTTCTCCACTGAAACTTCTGAATCACGAAACCATTCTGTGTGTCCCTGTTATGACTCAAGTCATCACATGAGGAGACCAAGAAAGCCTTGTTAAGGTGTTGATTAAGAGACTGGCAATTTCCTCAAGAGGCATTCTCAGCTGCTACACACACACAGTCTTAATTTGATCTCATCAATGGTTTGAGAAAAAAATTGGCATTCATACAAGAAGCAGTTTACCTTGAAGCAATGGCTGACGTGCATTGTCAATTACGCAAAGTTTCCCAGTAAAATGATTATATTGAAGAAAAGGGTTTTGTCAGAATAAGGACAGACAACAAGTATCTTAGAATGTAAGTGTATGCATCCTTCCTGGAAGTCTCCCCAATGTTAAATTGTATAATGTTAGCCAGAGGTGTCGTTTGGACACCCTGTTTTAAATTTGGATACCCTGTTTTATCCGTCATTTACATGTAAATGTATTGTGTAAGTGAACAATTTTGACACACAGTTTTTTAATTTCCAGCCATTTTTGACACCCTTTTACCAAATCCTGGCTCAAACCTTGAGATGAACTGGATGACAGGGCTGTCTTGCAATGAAGGAAAGCAACACAAATGATTCAAAGACATTGCAATTGCTTTCTTGAGGATCAGTACAAGATTCTAGAAAAACAAGGGTTGTTTCTTACTTCAATTCAAATCAATCCTACAACTTTTTATACAGAAAACACTTTAACAAAAAAAATACTAGTACTTATTCATGACAGGGGGGGGGGGGGTCTGAGGAGGTGAAATATTCAACAGGTATCAGTTTTCAAGGCAAGCAAAGTCTTCTGAAAAGAAGTGAAATAATCCATGTACCATGAATAATGAGAATGACAACATGACAATCCTTTTTCCACTTGGATACCTACTATAGATCAAGTAAACAAACCCCACCATTGCCAGAGTGTTAATCCCTTCACTAATCCCTTCACAAAGGAAGCTTAGTGTGGGTATCACTTTTTATCCTAAAAGCAAAGTGCTCCAAAAGGAGGTCACTAATAATGTTCCTCCAACCATTTGGACCTGATAAAAACTAATTCTGAAAAGCAAAGCGTGGTGTAAGCTTGTCAATTTCTACTTAAAGAGATTCCTAACAATACCTCAACATTTGTACTTTTAATTTTTCTGGTTTGGTTTGCCGCAGGCTTGTGGCAGGCTTGTTTTTCCGGAGTGAGCACAACATAAATTGGATTAGTGGCAAGATAAGAAAGGAAGGGTAATTCTTGTCCAGACAACATGAATTTTTAATGAATTCAATGATTTTTCAATCTTTTCTGCATCATCGCACTTCATACAAATATCATTCATGTATGTAGATGCACTATGTGGGTATCAAGTGGGAATGGGTTATTTTACTGACTCAACTCAAAGCGTTTTGACAGATATGTCATGTCTGTAACCTAGAAATATGTAGGACAGGTGTCAAAGGGGGTGTGAAATATATCACTGAGATTTTAGCAGCTACCCTTGGACAATAAAACATGTTTAACTTTTAAACCTCTTGAAAAAAGAAAATGCTAATAAAACAAGTTGCAGGTGCTCATGGATCATGGAGTCTTGAGTGAAACTTGATGTGTTAAAGTGCATAGGGAGTGTAGTCTGTGTCCAAATTAGTGCTGAGTAAAGAGAGTGACTCTTGAGTTTAATAGATAGTTCCCAGTAGACGCCATCTTTACGGGCAAATCGCATTTTGGCTTGCAGGCGCGTCAAGCGCTCAAATTATTAACGCAGCCACGTCATTCACAAACCAATCATGCAATGAGTTTGGTGAAATGTGCGCGTGCTGCACGCCGTTCTCACGCGTAACGCATGACTGTGTGTTCCAAATTGCCCGTAAAGATGGCCGACTTACGTCATATTGCAACCTATCTATAATGAGCCCAAGTTCACTTTGCATGAGCTGAAGATTCCAGTCTGAGTTACCCAAATAAAAATTGATTTTGGGTTGAACAAGGAAAAATTGACTAGAGCGGGATTTGAACCAACGACTCGCTCCCGCTCTAGTCAATTTTTCCTTGTTCAACCCAAAATCATTAAAAATTTACCCAGTCAGTTTCCCTTGTGGTTTATTATTTGATATCAAATACAAATTAGTAACCATGAGCCCAAGACAATATTAAGTAAAAAAGTTGAGTCCAAGTCTAAAATGGTACAGAATCAAATCTTCTGAGGTTACTCTGAATCATTTTGAAGTGAGTATTTTAGAAAAACAAGTTCTGTTCAAAGATATACATGTGAAAAACTTGCAACTCACCAAAGTTCATGCCCTGAAGTCTTCCCATGGTAAGCAATCAATCTACGCTGTGACCGTTTTAATGACGTGTAATTGTTTGGGTGGACGTAATGATCTATTCACCAATCCAATGATCGGAGGACATTGAGACTATTACTTATTGATCTGGTATTGATCGCATTTAGATTAAAACTCACATGTATTCACGCTTTATAAAAACCCAGGGTCTTTGGACGTGAAATTTAACAGTCAGTTTGGACAGTCCAACCACTTCAAAATGAATACTCTATTGAAAGGTTGTTAACCATATGTTGCCATTCATATTTTCTACTGCCTTCATAACCCAAGGTTGCATGTAATCTGTCCAGTACTTTATATTTTCAGAACAGATGACTCCACTTACATATGACCAGGGCCCAAATTTCATAGAGCTGCTTCATCAAAAAATTACTTAGCAATTTTCTTCTAGGCAGAAATGAGCAGGATACCGATCACAATTTGTACATGTGACGCGCTAGTTTCACTGGTAATTATATTCTGGTAAGCATGATTTTGTTTTGCTTAAGTACTTTTGTGCTTAAGCAGCTCTATGAAATTGGGCCTAAGACCTGATTATTGGATTCTGCTTACCACAGAATTATGCACTTACATGTACAACACCCTGTATAGCACAGAATGGTTGTAAGTGCAGTATCCCAAGGTAAGCTGCACAGTGAAATTAGACACAGAAGTTGTCAAGGACCAAATCTATTTGGCCCAACACAAACCAATCCCCTGTAACGTTTTGCTTTTAAGTAAGTAAGGCCAAGTCCGAATAAGCCATCAAATCTATTTGGCCCAACACAAACCAATCCCCTGTAACGTTTTGCTTTTAAGTAAGTAAGGCCAAGTCCGAATAAGCCATTTGCGAGTTTGATATGAATAACGTTCGGTACAATAACTTGCTTAGTCACAAGTTTCTGCTTAAATTTGAATTATTCAATTAACCAGACTAAAAAGACAGTTGCTATGTCAAATGGTTCGGGGCAAGCTTTTGTATAGCAATCTCCAGATGAGCAAACCCTGGTACCATTGTGCCACACACATTTGGGTGTTGGCCATCTCTCAAGTAACTGTGCAATAGCTTGCCCCTGAATCATGTAACAAATAGCTACTTAGGCTGAAGAATTCAAATTTAAGTGGAAACTGATGACTATGGAAGTCATTGTGCCAGAAATTATTCAAATCCACCTCACAAATGGTTTCTCAGCGGCTGCGGCCGTTTCTAAGGGTGTTGCTAAGGGTAGCCTTTGCTTCAACACACGTTGATTAGGTGAATCAGCCATAGCCGTATCTATAGCAGCCAATTCAAACCTGACCTAAATATGTTGGGAAATTATTTCACTTTGTGTATCAGGACCTGTACCCTGAATTTGGAGAGAGTTAAATTTAATTCAACGCCAAGCTTGGTATCATATCTCCTCAAGGCCCGTTTCTTCACCGCTCCATCTTAACGTTCATTTTGAGCTCCAAAATATAAGTGTCCTCTTGAAACTCATAAACTGCTGGTACATGTACATGTAACAAAATCATCACTCGAATATTCTACAAAAATAACCCACACAAAAAATCCCAATATCTTTTTATGAAAAACTGAAAAGCTTCAAACAAGATTCCTGGTGCATGAAATTGTAGTTGTAACCCAATACAACCCACGCAAAATAACTCCAGTTAAAAATAGCGGAAATCATATCAGTATTACAAAAGGGTCCCTTCTTGGACTCAATAATACCCTTTGTCTGCTTCTACAGACGTGAATTTCTGAAGGTTTATTTTGCTGCCAATATCACACTGAGAAGAATCTATGGAGACACTGGAGGGAGGAAAACGCATTGATGGGAGGTGTTCTGGCTTGCACTCATGTATACCATCATGGGGAACGGGACGTGATTACTGGGTCTTTCTGAGCCGCCTTGCTAAGCGAAGTCCGTATACAATGACTGGTGTAAGTTACAAGTTGGATAAAGTGTCTTGCTGTTTGCTCTGAACCATGCAGTTGCAGGTTTAAGACAGAAAAGCTGCTCCAACTTGACATTTTAAGATATTCTCAGATCAAGAATAACTTTTAAAGGAAACTACATGTATTTCAAGCTACTTGTGCGTAGGTTCTAGGCCCTTCCCTAAAATTATTTATTAGCATCTGCGATGTTATTTTTTTTTTTCAATATTCAGCACTAGAATCAGACAATTTCTTTGTTCTCTCTACCACACCAACCTGTCGTTAATGAGATGCAGAAAACGAAGAATTCAATAATTTCTCGCTACCCTGCTGTGCTGATCGCAAACTCTAAAGAGACACAAAATCCATTGAACGAGGCAGATGACTAAGGTATGATTGTCTCCGATCTCTCTACGCTAAGAGAAGGTTCAAGGTTAGGAGTGAATTGCGGGTGGGGTTGGGCAGCGCGTACCAGCCATCAGTAACAAACCAGACCACATGCTGGGGCTTAGATATTCAAACGCAGTCTCCCGGAAGATCTGAGGGAATATTTGTTGGGAATGCGACAGCGGCAAAACATGTTTATCAACATTATGTGGCGAGAGAAACTCTCATACATTAATAATGTGGCAAAGCATATGCGACTAAGTCTGCCCTAAATTTGGCTCTATTTTTATGAATAGAGATCAAAGAAAAAGCTTCAACATCTTTCAAACAACCATAGGAATAATTTTTTAACCTTGGCAATTGACATATTTTGTGGATAGACTCACATGTTTACAATTAATTGCTAAAAACCCTTTGATTTGGGGTTCTTCTTACCTTTTTCTTAAACACAGATTCGCCAATTTATAATAGAAACTCCTTCAAACAGCGCGTGGGAAATTGACAGCCTTGTAAATATGGGATTATCATTTGCACAACACTTGATAGTAACAGGTAGATTACATATTCTTACAAGATAAGACAGATTTTGAGGATTTGAAAGGATTTCCTTGGGAAAGATTCCAAGAGCTAGTACAGGTCTTAAAGACAGTCATGTTTTGTGTCCAAGATCTTTAGCAGATCTTGTGGACGGGATGTATTAATTTTTTACCATCTTCAGCAGGTCTTGTATGTCAAACATTTTGTCAGAGTCGCAATCTTCAATCTATAAACAACCTTCTTCCAGGGTCCCCCCCCCCCCCAGGAATTTTTGAAACTGTTGGGCATTCTCGACACAATTTGTCGAGGTTTTGCTGAAGGATACAAGGTCCTCCAAATGTTTTAACAAGTAGTAGTAAAAGAAAGAAGAAAAGCAGTTGTTTTTTTGTTTTTTTGTTTGTTGTTGTTGTGTTGTTGTTTTTTGGTTTTGGGGGTTTTTTTTTGGGGGGGGGGGGTCTGTGCATATCAGTGCGCAATCCACACGGGGACAACCCTGTCCTCTAACTGTCCCTAAAACAAACAAATCTCATAGCCATGGTGCCTTTTTCAGCATACAGTATCCGCTCCCAAACTCTGGAACTCATTCCCAATAAATTTTCAAAAGCATGCTAAAAACACATTCGTTAAGCATATGACTGACTCTATATACTGTGTTTATCTACTTGTTTTTTGTTAGTGTGCAAATCTCCCTTTAATGTGCTCTAAATTACATCCTCTGTATACTTTGATTATCTCAATATGGGGCTTTACAAACTTTGTATTAGTATTATTAGTAAAAATAGTTATTAGAAATGTGCAGTCTTTCACAGCATGGTACAAGTTCACATTAGATTTTACATTGATGTTTAAACCCCTCCACTTAGTTTTCAGTAGAGACTGCATGACTCCCTTCAGTAGGAGCATACTTTTAAAAACGAACAGAAAATTTGTTTTTAAAAAGTTTGTCCAGAAAAAACTTAAAAATTCCATCACTGCAGACAATGATAAATTCCATCAAATGCCATCAGACTGAACTTCCAATGACAAGAAATATGATCCCGTTTTTTAACAAACACTCAAATGATCTTTTTCCCCTGATCTGTAATCCTCCTTAAAATCCTTTAGACAAGTCCCCTATTTCTATAGATACAACCCACTTAACAATTCAGCACCTCCGAGAGTTTCACTGGTTCCCCGCGTTGGATGCCCCGGGTCAGTTACGGCACTATGACGTTAAATTAGGTCAGGGGATAAGAGATGGTCCGACCTGGAAATCGGACACTGTGCAATCTCTTGGACTTGGGTCTCTAGTGAGAGAGTTTGCCACTCTCCATGCTCCCTCTTCAATAGAACTCATGAATTGACAGAGGTCAGGTGGTAATTTGGTGGGTACAGCAGGGATGGAGGAGAGTGGGTAAACAGAAAAGAGGACTAATTAATAAAGGCGGCGATGGTAAATAATTTAATTGTCTTGATTCACAGGTGTCAAGAGAAGTTTTTTTAATGAGCTGGAGCATCCTTGTGTGCAGAATGTGAACTGATGGAATTTTAAGTCAGTTCATTAACAAGTAATTAACCACGAGCGAAACTAATTCGCAAGTTGACAAATGTTTTGCAGAAATTATTTAAGGTTTGGACAAAATGTATCTAGTTGATAATTAATTTGTTTATTATTCAAATTTGTTTATTTATTGTCAGGTCAGCACTTTTATATGGCAGCCAGTTGTCAAGCCTAGTAACAATCATAGAAAAAACCCACATTATTACAATTGCTACAACTTTGTCAAAATATCAAGTAAAATACATGTTTTTCTTTTTCTTTTTTAAAGAAAATTCCCTTGTCAGTAACACATGGGGTCCAAGCCAAAGAAAATGTTAAAAGGGAAGCAGGAAGTTCTAACCGTGGTAACATTCAGTGAAGATAAATAAACATGATGGAATTGAAATTCCAAACATTCTTAGAGTGTCATGTTCACAGTCCTACAACCACTGGCCTGTAAGAAGTCAACAACGAAGCACGGAAGAAAATAATTCGGCTCGGAAGAAAATAATTCGGCTCGGAAGAAAAGAAGTCGGTCAGGAGGAGGGGCGGGCCAAGCGAAGACGACGGACTGAAGTACGTGTTTAAAATTAAATAAAGGAGAGAGAGAGAATGTGGTTGAAGGGACAAGGGGCTCATCAAAGTTGGGAACGAGCATACATAGTTCAAATTATCGAGTCTCCGTTGCAGTGAGGATGGAGGTACGTCTTAAGATGCTCATGATGTGGGATACATGTATCAGATAACTGCACTTAAGGACTGTCTAAGAACTTCTCAGGGCTTAGGCTGCATCCTGGGAAATATCAAAGACTTTGATTCAGAAAAATGTATTTATCGAAGTGGAATCGAAAATGCAAATTTAAAGGTCTGTTTAAACAACCGTCTCATGCCTGAAAATTCTTTTAAATTAACCAAATATGAAAAAGAAGGAAAACAGTATTCTTATTATTAAACAAAATTAATGAAAAGAAAGCAACGTAACATCAGCAAATAAAGACAATGTTCATACACGTAGTTCCTATTCCCCAAAATGTTCACCTGTATTTTGTTTTGTTTTGTTGTTGGTTTTAAGTTACTTTAGTTGCAAAGGCAAACATTTATCCGTGACAAAGACTAAAGTAGTAAAGGAAAGTCTGTCCCGAGCCAATATGGCTCAACAGGCTGGTGTTTTTATCCGGTTTCATTGGCAATAAACGACTGAGAATATTTCTATTCCCCCTGGACAGGAAGCCAGTCCATCGCAGGTTACTCCCTATAGCTCTCATCGGTACCCATTTGTCCTCCTGGGTGGAGAGAAGCAATTATGACAAAGTGCCTTGCTTAAGGACACAAGCGCCCCAGCTGACCAGGCCTGTATTCAAACCCAGATTCTGTAAATTACAGAACTTGAGTCAACGCCCCTAGACCGCTCAGCCACAACACCCCATCAATCACAAAAACTACTAATAAATCCATAAGGAAAATATTGTTAAAATCTGAAAAACCAATTCCTTAAAAGCTGACAGAGTATTTATGTTTAGGGAGCTTTCACACTCAATTTCATTATAGATGGGAATTCAAAAGCAAAACACAATCATGCCTGAAAACAAAATGCCCCACAGCTCATAGAGAAATCCTGGTACAAGGTTTTTTCTGAATCATTCTTCAACCCCACATCCTAAAGATTACACACACTTTATTCAGAATCCAGACCTTGTGTAAACTACATTGTAAGGGTCTGTTTGTGAACGTTTCCATCCATTGTTGGAATCAAACCTGTAAACGACCGCCTCTAGGGGTTTGGCGACTACAGTCTAGTCCTGTCCATTTGTCCAATTTAAGTTCTGGAGTCCTGAACACTTATTGTGACTAAATCTCACCTCGTAGACAGGCAGACTCCAGATATTTGTGTTATTTGTTCAAATATGTCATAATTTCTTTTTACAATTTCGACTAATTTGTTTGCATTTGTGATTTTTTGTGTTCAAAATTATATTTCCAATATCTGCTTTTTAAGTTCGACAATACAAGATTGCAAGTGAAAAAGATTTTTTTTTATTTTTTTTTTTTCAATGATAAATTATCAGTCTACGCTTTTTGGCCTATATCTTGGTTCAATGCAGAGCACCAAAAAGGGGATGGAAATATGAAAAAGGGATGGAAATATGAAAAAGGCAATGGTTGCTTTACAATTGCAATATTCTAAAATATTGTACATGTATGATCTGTTAAAGGTGTTATACAGGACTGGTAAGGATACAAAACATAATTTGTTAATTTTAGTCTGAAATATTACTGATTATGAAGTTCATGCTAGAATCATTTTTTCGTGTGAAATATTTCCCTCTGAAATGACGTCATATTAGAGAAAATCGTATCTGAAAAATTTAAAACACAAACGCAACAGCTGATTTCAACCAAAATTAAGGACAATGTGTTAACATGCTGAAAATTGTGCTTGGTTTTTCACTATTTTCTCTTGACTCACACAACGGATTAAGCCCAAATTTGCACAGGTTTGTTATTTCATTTTTATGGTTGATCACACAAAATATGAACACTGTCTGCGACTATGTTGTCAGTTCTACCAATCCCGTATAATAATTCTAAAGAAGATCTGGATGAAAAGAAGAACCCCATTATCAAATTAAAGGGGGACTGTCATCTTGATCATAGCAGGCCTGTGACTGTACATAATATAATGAACTCTCACCCAGTTACCGCACTCACGCACAACCTCAGCATGTAAACACCTAGTCCTTAGTTTTGATTGCAACGTTTTTGCATTTTTCAAAGGTTTTCAGATACAATTTTCTCGAATATGACCTAATTTCTGAGAGAAATATTTTACTGATAACAAAAAAGTATGAGCTTCATAATCAGTAAGCTTTCAGACTAAAATTGAACAATGTTTTCTTTTTCACAATAGATAGGTTGCAGTATGACGTAAATCGGCCATTTTTACGGGCAATTTGGAACACACAGTCATTCGTTACGCGTGAGAACGGCGTGCAGCACGCGCACATTTCACAAAACTCATTGCATGATTGGTTAGTGAATGACACGGCTGCGTTAATAATTTGAGCGCTTGACGCGCCTGCAAGCCAAAATGCGATTTGCCCGTAAAGATGGCGTCTACTGGGAACTATCTATATAGTGATGCGATGGCCAGCACGTGCCCATACATAGTAATAGGTTTAAAGTTCATACAGTGCATCCACAGGCCTGATCTGATCATGATGACAATCCCCCTTTAACAAAAACTGTCAGCCTCTAAATTGATAATTTGTCAACTTTTTAATATATATTTCAATCATGCCACTTGCCAATACTCTAATTTACGAAATTGCCACAAAGTACAGCAAAGTTATACATTGCGTGAGAATGTTACCCAGCAGGCTAGCAGCTTGGCAGCTGTGTGCTCAGCTACAAAACAGGTAACGAAATAACTCTAGAATTGTGCCCGCTGGACTGTTTGAAAATCAATAATGGAAAATGTATTTAAGATTTCTTCACGTCTTAAAGATCTTTATAAAATGGTCCTCATTGCTGTGGAAGTATTTGTAAGAGTTTTAACTGATAGACAATGTGTAAATTTATGTATATGTACGGCCAAGCAGAATGTTCTGAGCGGGACATAATTTTAAATCAAATCAATTGAGAAGAAGAAGAACCGTAATCTAATAAGATTCTGGTAAAGTGAAAAACGTTCCTTTCTTGAGTTGAATTCCGTGACCGCTTCTCAACGATCGTCGAAATGGAAATCCACTATGACAAATCTGAAATTAAAAGGGTCTTGCTCCGATGACATGCTTAAGTACCGTCCTCTCGAAGACAAGTCCCTTTTTTTTTTTTTACACCTTAAGATATTCAGGTATTGGAGATGCAGGATCACACGCGGGAGGTTCTCTCAACACTTGGCCCACTTCCTCCGCGAGACAAGAGATGAAGAAGAATAGCCGAAGGGCATCGTCTTTTATCAATGGGCAGGAAATTTGAGACAAATTATCCCAGATGAGGACAGGGTACATGTACATCAATACATCATTCTTAGGGATGCGGTAGGGAAGGTTCTCTCTGGTGAAAGGTGTGGAGGTGAGGAGGAGGTAAGATGGTGATGCATTGTCTTCAAGATAATCTGCTGTTGAATGGAGGACACTCTTGGGACAGAATAAATTTGTCCCAAGAGAGTGATAAAATTGTTCGATTCCATAGAGGCGCCAATTGAAATTCATAATTTGAGTTCCTCAAAACTCCCTAAAAATATAGATGGGTTGTGTACTCATGAATTTTATCCTGACTAAATATTCAGAACTGAAATTTATTTACCATATTCAAGTCATGATGAGTGGGAAGCACATCACTGATATCCAGTGATGTCATTTTAGTGGACAGTCAAAGAAAGAGACAGAATAGCTTCACAATACAGAGATTAGACAGAATAGCTCCACAATACAGAGATTAGACAGAATAGCTTCACAATACAGAGATTAGACAGAATAGCTTCACAATACAGAGATTAGACAGAATAGCTTCACAATACAGAGATTAGACAGAATAGCTTCACAATACAGAGATTAGACAGAATAGCTTCACAATACAGAGATTAGACAGAATAGCTTCACAATACAGAGATTAGACAGAATAGCTTCACAATACAGAGATTAGACAGAATAGCTTCACAATACAGAGATTAGACAGAATAGCTTCACAATACAGAGATTAGACAGAATAGCTTCACAATACAGAGATTACACAGAATAGCTTCACAATACAGAGATTAGACAGAATAGCTTCACAATACAGAGATTAGACAGAATAGCTTCACAATACAGAGATTTGACAGAATAGCTTCACAATACAGAGATTTGACAGAATAGCTTCACAATACAGAGATTAGACAGAATAGCTTCACAATACAGAGATTAGACAGAATAGCTTCACAATACAGAGATTTGACAGAATAGCTTCACAATACAGAGATTAGACAGAATAGCTTCACAATACAGAGATTAGACAGAATAGCTTCACAATACAGAGATTAGACAGAATAGCTTCACAATACAGAGATTAGCAATTCATGGTTCTACTTATTATGGAAATCTGCACATAGTAATCATTGTCCACTAACATGGTATGCCCCAATGTCTGCGCAAGTCATTTCAGGCCTTGAATTTCATCTTTGAGAGGGCAAGGCCATTTTCATTTTGCAAAGGGCACTTTCATTGGAAATTCTTAAAGTCTTGAGGGAAATTTTGAACGGGCACCAAGGCCAAGACAAGGGGCAATAGAGGCCATAGCCTCCTTGTAATTCCAGGCCTGCTGTTTAAGTGAAGAGTGTTTCTAAGTATGAAAGCAAACAAGCAATAACTTCTTTCTAACCTGTGAAATATGCTTATACTAACTGCTAATTTCTTGCTTACAATTTGAAACAAAGCCAAGAAATGTTGCTCTATAGTGGGAGTGTAAGGTCAAATTTATTCAATCTGTGTATAAACTTTGGCCTCATGTGTAGACATGACCTGCCCTCTGTTGTCCAAAGAGTTCAAATGACACTACTCAGTTTAGAGCAGGGCCTTTTCCAAGCCTCGTGTTGGGCTCCAGCATCAATTTTGGAGCAGTGTACATTTTGCACAGTGTTTCCAACATCAAACGAAGCCTGGAGCTGGAGTAAGACGAGGTTTGGAAAAAACCCTTGATATCCTTCCACCTATTCACACTCCACTGTAATTCTCTACAAACGAGATCACACAATTGACGAGGGTTACCCCAGTCAAGCTCAGTACTTCCTATGACCATGATGAACACCATTAAAACCTTGATTGGTCCTTGATTGAAATAAAACCAACCAAGGTACCTTTATCCAACCACAAGTTGATAACATGTGCAACTAATCGTAACAATTCCAAACCGCCATTCATCAAATAATCCTGACAATTCCGCATCACAAAAGCATCCCTGCCACACTAGTTTTCTCTATATTACTAGAGCGAGGTTTTCTTTATGTCTCAAACCAATTCAATTTGAGCATGGTTCATGAGATCAAATCATTGTGAATGAACAGAACCAAACCAGATGCGTACATGTACGTGAACTGTGTGTTTGAATCTATACAATGCAAGAGAAAGCCACATGGTGACGGCACATGTTGTGAACACTTGATCAAAGGGGCCGCTTAAAGCGGAGAGTGGAATGCACAAAATGTAATTGATTTATTCAGGCATGGAAATCATGTAAAAAAAGTTACTAATGGATTTCATCAACTGATCATTCCGTGTAAGACATGCTCCGTCATAAACCAGACATAAATACTAAGCGGATTTAGTTGCCTGCAAAGATAAGCATGGAACCACGTCAGAACTAATACACTTCATAATGCTTGATGGTGATTTATTTCTGCCTAGCGAAACTAGTCTGTGCTAAGCAGTTCTATGTAAATCGTCCCTTGACCTAATGCATTTTACCAATGTTGCATGGAACTTGTGTTTTAATTTAGTATTCGATGCCAAACCTACATGTAGGCCAAACTTCATAGAGCTGCTTTAAGCACAAAAAGTAGGTAAGTACAACAAAATTATGCTCACCAGAATAAGGTTACCAGCCAAAATGCCATGTCACATGCACCATTTCTGACTGGTACCCTGCTAATTCTTGCCGAGTACAAAATTTGTAAGCAAAATGATCTGCTTCAGCAGCTCCATGAAATTGGGACCTGCTCTATTTATACCATTTATCGAAAATGTAAAAAACAGAAGAAACTTGGGTAGAAAATAAATTCTCGTTGAATTTACATGACATTGTTAAGCCCATATATGTATTTAGGTTTCTCTACCAGAAACTACATGTAGACTAAAATGGAGATTTATGTAGTTTTACTCCTTATACTGATGATCAAGAATATCCAAAATAAACGTACGTGTCATGGTTACCCACTGATTTACGAGTTACGACATTTATGGCTTGGTTAAAAGTCCCATTGCGATAAAGAAGATAAATTTTTGATTAAAAAATCTGACTTTACAGGAGACTTGTTAAGACTTTCACTAGATGACAAATCACGCACAGGGCGGATGTTTACTCCTAATGACTGTTGGGTTTAGAATCACACCATAGGTCGACGCAGATGAAAGAGTCCACTACAGTAATTTCGGTGACAACTACAACATTTTAGCATGCACTGAACATACACCCATTTATTTTCTAGCGTTACATTTCTTCAAATTTGATTTCCGTCATCAATGAATTTGCTTCTGTTGCCATGGCAAACTTTTGACGTCGCTGCGGTGGCGGTTCTCAGACAATATTTCCAGTCAGGATTTCTGGAGAGTTGGTGCGATGAGTCTGGACTGGACGGCACCGACCCAAAAGAAAGATGGGTTTGAGTTTAATCACAAGTAAATAAATGAGTAGTAGTAGCAGGAAAGATGGAACCAGAGGGACTGAGGAGATAGCTGATGTCGAATAACACTTCAGTAATTGACAGTACGTCTGTCCGAACATGTTTTGCACTAAGTGAGCATATTTTAGCATCAAGTTTCTTGATGGGTAGCACTAAAAGAGATGAGCACTTCAATTGGTCTAGCATAATCTTTCTAGCTAATAATTCAAACTGTATTCAACAACATTTCTAATTGACATTTAATAAATCAAAATGAAGGAAATTTAAAGCTGTTAGTATTATGTCATCTTTGTAACAATATGTCCTAAATTCAAATCAAATTAATAAACGTTTACTATTCATAATTAAATCTTTATAAATAACTCAAAAGCAGGGTATACTTATGGCAATTACTCCATAAAAACATACTTTGTAAAGAGCACTGGAGAGCTGTTGATATTACAAAATGTTGCTAGAAACCACCCACTTTGAAGTAACGTAATTTTTCAGGCATGAAGCCGTTCTCAGGCATCTAAAAGCACACAATTCTATGCAACAAGGGTGTTTTATTTCTGTAATTATTTTCTTGCAACTTCGATGACCAACTGAGCCAAAATTTTCACAGGCTTGTTATTTTATGCATATGTTGGGATACACTAAGTGAGGCTACTGGTCTTTGACAATTACCAAAAGTATACCCTGACTTGAATGAGCGTTATTTCTATTCACTTGTTCAATCTTTTTTTAACATCAAAATGCTTTAATAATATTAGGTTGCAACTCCAGGTAGCGTGTTATTTTGACTTGTATTTATTTTTTTTATATAAGGAAAGAAAAACCAACATCAGAGATTAATGTTCTTTTGAATGTGTTGTACAAACACCCTCACACTCATTAATAATAATTTTTAAAAAAAGAAATAAAAAACTTGAGAATGTAGGTCAGATATGTGAAATCAATCACAGCATCTGGGTCGCAGTGCCATCCTAGCTTTTACCCTATCACCCTCACGGCTCAAAAAAGTGACTCATAATATTTCATAATCCACTAATCTCATTTATTCATCTCAAACCATTAGCGGGATAACAAGTAGGGCAACAAATGAACATTGTACCTGTGTTCCTTTTGTCGGCAGGGTACACAATGAAAAACAATTAATCTTCCCTAGAAAAAGAAGCTCCCCAACTCTTCAAAAGAATGTCTGATAAAATCTTTGGAGAGAGCGGTGAGAACATACGTGATCGTTGAGAGGGTCTGTTTGGATAAATACTTGTTGGATCTTCAGTCGTTCTCCTTGGTGTTCAAAATATTATACACTATTTGTGTCTCGTTGTTGACTTAAAATCATCAAGGAATGTTAATGACATTGAAACTAATTTACTTTCGGCATGTGGTAATTGTATTTTGATAAAATCATCATTAACCTCTGTGAGTTAGGGGGAGGGGTTCCTAACCACAGAACTGCATTGAGAATTTGGCGAGTTTGGATGACCATTAGCACTCCGCACTAATACTAAAAATTCAAACTATGTAAGTACCCTGATCTCAGACAAGCATGTTAAAACTGTATCTGGAAACCTAAAAAAACGCAACAGCTGAAAATTAAGGACTGTGTGTTTACATGCTGAAGAATGTGCATGGTTTTTTATTATTTTCTCCTGACTCACACAACGGATTAAGCCTCAATTTTCACAGGTTTGTTATTTCATGTATGGTTGATCACACAAAACACGAACACTGTCTGCGACTATTTTGTCAGCTCTACCAATCCTGTAAAATGCCTTTAAATTTAGTCCCATTGTCCGATACCCTTTTACTTAGTTCGCTGTGAATAATGAAAATCCAACACAACGATACTTTGCTTATTGTTTAACTGTAATTTGATATTCTAAAGTTATTCCATATGGTGCGTGTCAGACCCTTACCCCGAAGTCTTCCGACCCCAAACATCATGTTAGTCATACCACGGACGAGTTCATCATTTCACAACGCCCTCAGGCCATTGCTAGCAAACGACCGCGAGACCACACCGTGATGCTGGCCGCGTTGTTATCAACGTCTACCACCATGTGAACAATCAACTATTAATACCCAAGGTGTGGGATTACCTTACCCTGTAGGGAAGGGGGTTTCATGTCCTTCCATGATGGCTTGGGAGGGGGGTAATAAGATACGGGTAGACCATTAGGACCTGACATGTCAGTCACATTAAACCCGTGTCTTCATGAAGTGATTTCTTGGCATACCATAATAACTCTCCTGAATGCTGATGGAAATATGAGAGGTTTGTCCTCAGAGAAATTCTTTAATTAATAATAAGCAAGTTAATTACAATAACCACAAAAACAACCACTACCAACAGTCATCCTGATTGACAATGGCTTGGTTAAAGGGACAGTATACCTTTGGTAATTACTCCAAAAATTAATGACCATAAAAACATACTTGGTAAGAAGCACTGCAGCTGTTGATAATGTGTAACATTTTGAGAAACAATTCCCTTCAAAGGAATAAGGTTCAAGATAGAGAGGGATTCAAAAACATTTCTTTTCTGTGTATTCTAATTACAGATTATTCTTCCTGCGCGGACATAACCATTCCAAATTTTTGGGAATATCTCCAAAATGCTGTCACCTTTTGAAATGAAATTTTCACAGGTTAGTTTTATTGTATATACATCTATATAGAATTTAAAACAATTTAAGCAGTTCCAAAAACCAAAGACATACAGTACTTTGCCTTTAAAGTACATCTTACAATTTTTTTTGTATTTCATGAGGAGGTAACAAAATTGGACGGAATGAGTTACTTCTCCTCAATTTATTGGAAGCTCTTGTAAACGCTACCTGTGCTTTATTTATGTCCTCGGCTGCAGGTCATGCCATGGTCAAATCGCAGAGCTACAAATGCAGCTCTACGGTTGGTCGCATGAGGAACAGCGGCTTCAGACTCAGTTGTAACAAAAGACGGGCAATATTGCAAAGTCTCGCTCAGATTAGTTCCGCTGATAAGCAATCTTGACTTTCAGGTCAAGTGTTTGTGAGTGGTTTTCTTTTATACATCTGGGCCATAGCGATGGAGTCAAATGGCCAACCTTGTACCTGTACTCTTTCCAGTTTCTAAAGATTTATGACCCATCCATCCTGGCCTGGTTCTCTACAATCAGGAATAATATATGAACCTCTCAACACAATGGCTTGACACCAGGTACCAGACTTAAGTTTTCTGGGGCTGATTTCACAAAGAGTTAAGATTGATCTTAACTGCGTATCAATCTTAATTGCTTAGCAAAGAGTGATGTCACAATACAAATCACTATGGTAACACTGACAACTCATTTTAAAGATGAATCTTAGTGCTTTGTGAAATCGACCCCTGCATACCCCAAGTCTGGCTAAATTAGTTTTCATTTCAAAAATGATTGTACGCTTGAAGAACATTAAACTATGCAATACCATGTTCAGTACATTAGTATGCACTTTGACTTGTCAAACTGAAGAGTTTTTTGGGGGAGAGTTGAGCCCTCCAGAATGTCTTGGATTATGTGAGTCATGCTTCCGTAAAATCAAAAGACAACACCTCTTCATAATGTCATGCTTGCCTAAAGTTCCAACTGGCTCCAGGCAATGTAGCAATTTGTCATCAAACCCCCCTCAAATCTCAGTACAAATTCCCCACTCAACCCACCACCCATGGGCTGGATAATTCTCCCATTTGCAAAAAAGAAAGAAAAAGACTTTCACCAACACGCACCCCATATGCCATGGGTTGCCGTGGGTTACCGTGACAACCAAGACAAGAGAATCAATCTAGGCATCTCCAGCACCGTGGTGTTTACTTTAGGTTGTCTTCACACAGAGAGCCAATTTCCCAGCGAGTCCGTAAAACCAACACGCAGCCACAACTGTTTAGGAGTTCCATGAGAATGATGCGTTTGGAGGTGGATTTACGGCCTGAAATCCCAGGAAATCCAGAATATTAAACATCAACAGCCGAGGAGAGGGGAAGGCATTGTCTGAGAATTGTCCCAGAGGGCGAAGAATTACGTTGGATTCCAAGACAGTAATCTTACTATAGCTGCTTGAGTTCTCAAGTCATTTAAGACGTTGTGAAAATAAGATCCACCATCTGCTCGTATAAGAATTGCAGGAGGAAAGGTGTTTCGTCTTAAGAAGCAATTAAAGGTTGTGTCACCCCAAGGAGCCCAGAGAGGCAGCGTTTATCCGATGTCTTGATCCACATTAATTCATCTTAATTAAGGAACATCAATTTAATTTAGTTTCAACATTTGAACTGTCAACATTTCTGACATCCGTTTTCAAGTTTGTTGACAAGCAAAGTATGCATGAGTTGATTAAAAAGATCCTACAATGCAATCATTCAAAGTAAAAGTAATAGTTGAAAAATCAATCAATCAATAAGACAACAAGAACGCTCTGGGGGACAAAAAATACAAAAGTTGACATTAACCCTTTAGAGACCATTCATCACAAAATGCCCAGACATTGCTAATATTGTTACTGTTAGTTTCTTTATTGAAATTTTGTCAGTAAAAATTTCAACATAAATAAAATGAAAGAGAAAAGTTTGTTTCTTGTTTAGAAATTGGTTAATACTACATCTGAAAATTTCATACAATATGTGGCCATGACCTTTACTTTGACCTCTTTTTGTGAATAGAAGTAGGTTAAACTTTGCGGTGGTTTGGGGCCGCTATGGGCGTTTTGGTTCAAGCCGCTCGTGGCTGGTTCAAGCCGCTCGTGGCCGCTATGGTCTCTAAAGGGTTAAGGGAACCTATAGATGTCCAAACGATTCCTCAAAACCTCCAAGAAAAAGTGAATATTCTCAAGAAGGAGACAGTTTCAAATCCAAGAAAACTACAATCTCAAAATGTCATCCTTACAATAAATTACTCACGAGCGTCTGTGTTGATTTCAAAATATGGATCGTTTTACTTTCCCTTGAGAATGGAAACAATGAACCAAGAAAGTGCATACCCGCCATTACGCAGGTCACAGCTCAGCCCTGCCCCAGAGAGCATAACGCTGTATCTAAAAGAAGGTATAACTCTTTGTAAATTTGTCCCGTTGGATCATGCTATAGCACATTTATCGGTCTCACTTGGCTGGCTCTGTTGAGGCAGGCCAAGAAATCTGTCTCCTACCTTGTAATTAATGGACTGCATTGGAATTCATCAGCAAGGTGACTGTCCTTATGTCATCTAGATACATATTTGAACAAATTGGCAGCATAGGAAGGTGGCTTCAAACATTTTTCCCCCCCAGAATATCCAGACTTATGGATCAATCATACAGGTTGGAGAAATTGACAGAAAGAAACTTGAAGTATTTTACATATTTTGTTTATGATTGTTAATGATGATAATAATACTGGGTTCTTATATAGTGCTTTGTCACACACTTAAGGGGCGTATCAAAGTGCTCATTATTTGTTTTTTGATAGGTCTGGATCTGTTTTGAATAATAGTAATAAGACCCATTTAAGTACATGTACATGTAGTATACCTTCTAGTAGTTTACAAGGTGCTGAGGCGCAGTCAGCAGCCACTGCCAGAAACACCAGGGCAAACCCCCTTCTCTTCGTGACAAGTGTAACTGGGTTCTTTTACATGCATTACACAACACCCGGGATCTAGAGGCCTATGGCTTTACGTCCCATCCGTAAGGACGAGGCAACCATAGTAAAGAATATATTGCTCAAGAACACAAGTGTCAAGACCGGGACTGGAACCCAAACACTCTTCTGATCAGAAACACCAGAGCTTGAATCCAGTGCTCTTAACTGCTCCACCACGACCTGCCATTGGAAATATGTCCTCAGTAGGTGCATGAATGATCAGTATCTAAAGGGCAACATGCTTCATTTGAACCTGAAGATTTAAGACATCTCAATTGTTAAAGCTTCTTCTTACAGTTGAGCTGACATTTTAACCAACTTACTTTAAGAACTCATTAGTCCCTTGTACGACCAGTCCAAACACGTTTTACATGAATCAGTCAACTGCATGCCTTTTTTGCCGTCAAAGTTTTCTTCTTTTCCTACAGATATCTTCCTTTTTAGTCTGCCTTATTCACTAATTAATTACGTTTTCTCTCTCTTGCCTTATTCACTAATTAATTACGTTTTCTCCCTAAATCTCATCATTAATTTTGTCCTTTGGGTTTCCAACTTCTATGGTCAAACGAGCCCCTTCCCTCCAACCTCCCCCTTTGTCTCTTTAATCATCTTTTACCCCTTGCTTTTTCTGTGTGCTTTCTGCTTCTCTCTCATCTATTCATCCACTTGACTGCTTCTGTAACACTTTTTACATGTTTGTGTGTTGTGAATTGTGATGTCATTTAGCCTTCGAGAAAGACTCAAGCCTTCGAAACATCAGGCCATTAACTATATTTTTGCAAATTTAAAACTTGTCTTTCTTTGGATGTTGTCAAGGAATATCACGAGACCGCTTCAAACTTACTTAAAAAGAAATTTATCCCTTTTCACTCACAGGTGTAAAAAAAAAAAGTGGCTACGTGATCACCTAGGGCTTTTTACAAAAATAGTTGTGAAGCGTACATTGAAAACTGTTCATAACAGGCTCTGTGTTTACATTATAAGGTGTTTTCTACCAGTGTGACCTGGCGTTGACCTGCCTTCTGGACCAGTTTGTTTATTTGAATGAGTGACAGACAATGATTGGTGGATGTTGAGGAAGGAGATGTCAGGAAAGATTGGTGTGGAGGGGATATTTGCTATAAATGAATGATTGCTATTAATGTTCAACCTGCACCTTTATGGAGTTATAGAAACGATCGTTCTTTTGCTGGTATCTAAACAGACTAATGTTTACACTGACAGATGTTTCATTGAGGGATATCTTGAAAGTACATGGGAAAAAAGCTTTAAAAAATAATCAAATTGAACCAACAGAGAACAAAATAATTTTAAAAACTTTCTAAAATGCCCAAAAGCCAAATTCAAGTCTCATGTGTGTTAAAATGTTCAGAACTAATCAAATGTTGTGCTGCAAGTAAATGAAATGTCAGATGAAAATTGAAGTTTCCAGAAATGTTCAAATATGATAAGACTTTCGCAGTTAACATGATGCTAGTAAAAATCATTTGAAATAACAATTAAGTGACACCAGAAAAAAATACCAGATTCCAAATACAACCCCACTGCCCAAAATAGTCCCTGATTTGTTGATTGACCCTCAGTAATCACAGTTTAAATGCTTTATTTTGAGAGCTAGGCACTTTGTAGTGACCCCCCAGAGTACCTATATTTACCAGCTTTTACTCTCCATGGAGCAACAATGCTGTCAACATCAATTCCAAAGGTTGTTAAAATATGGTGGGATAGGGGGTATGGATTACATACCCATTTTAGTCCCAGTGCTAGACAAAACCACAGGTGCCACTTGAGGTTAATTGACTGTATTTTTAACTGTTGTGATGTAGACATTAAATGTAATGCTGTTCTTGAGCCAAATTTTATGGGTTTAATTATCTCAGAATGTCCCTGGGGTTTGCTTTATTTACAAAACGAAAATGTTTCATTGCCAAGCTTGCATGCATGCAACCTGCCTATGCTTGGTTTAGTCCCAACTTTTGTTTTACAATAAACATTGATTTTATGCTTTTGGTAAACAATGCACCATAAAATTGTCAGTGTTTGCAGGAAAGGGACTAGGTCTCAAATTTTTAGCGATTCTACGATAAAATTGCAATGAGTTTGCAGGGAGCCAGTCACAAACATAACATAACTTACATGTAGCTTTTTGGCTGGTAACCTATTTTCTAAGAAGCAATATTTTTCAGTGCTTAGAGGCAGATCAATGAAAATGACAGTGATTGCTTTAGAAATTATTTCCTGTAAAGAAAACTAAAATCCTCCCATATACAACTGAGTAACAATAAACAACTAAAGAAATCAATATGGAAATATTAATAATAATAATAATAATGGGCATTTATAGAGGACTCTTACACTGGGTACCACAGCGCTTTACAAGAAACAGTACATAAGCAAATAAATAAAGGCATAAATAATGGGAAAGGCAGTTGGTCCTGGTATACCTTGATGAGACTGGTGAGATATGCAGGAGTGGTATTTGTGGAGACATCTGTAGCAACAATCACCACAACAACAGCACAACAAATTTATACCAAAATAAATGTTGCTCTTTGACATTCAAGGGTGTATTCACAGCACAACATTTATTGTATGCAATTCTTTCTCTAATTCTTGGAACTGTATCCAGCTTTGTCAGTGGAAGGCATACAAAACCTCAAATATATTTTTATTTGTAGAACAATTTTAGAAGGATCCAAATGTCAGACCTTTCTATTAGAAGCACTTGAAATGTCAAAATTCAATAATAACGTGTCTTTCCTGAGTTTACGATAATTCCGTTTGCTACCCAATCCAGGCAGAATGTCAAGCTGGGCGTATCCTGGCATGATCCATCTACGTTCATATGTAACTAAACGCCAAATCATGCCGTGTGGTTCATTTAATAAGATTTCTGTCCTTGTTTAATTTCCCCACTGAGAAGGCCAAGTTCTCAATCCAACTGGCTTTTTAATATAACAAGGGTAGGAAGACAACCAGTCTTCATTTTTGTCATGTCAGATTTCTATGATGTCATCCGGTATTCCCAGAGCAAAGTGTACAACAGAACTAAACTACTATGAGAATTCTCAGATGACTCGCTACATTTTGTTCCTTTCTTTTCAGCTATAAAAAAAAATCCCTTTTTGCCAGGTATCCTGATCAAAAATTTACAAATATTGCAAAATTTCAACAGCTTGTTTACAAAATAACCACCCACAAATGACCAAATTGTGGCTTTTAAATATAAACTACATTTAAATTACTGATAATGTATTGGGTTTTTTCAGCTATAAAAAACCCCACCACAAATTACTAGATTGTGGCTTTTAAATATAAACTACATTTAGGTCTAAATTACTGATAATGTATGGTTGAGGGGAAACAAATTCCACTTCAAATTTTTCTTAAAAGATGGCGAAGTGTACAAAATTTGCAATTCTAATTTAATTTGGTTTCAAAAAAGCAAGAGAAAACAAAATTCAATTACTTTGGCAGTAAATTTTTACCATAAATAAATCACAGACCTTTATTTAATTATTGTGGGCTGGTTTGAGACTTGAGGTAAAATCATTTTTATTACATCCAAACCAAGGAATGTCTAAGATGTGACAGTCAGAGGCATCTCAACTGTGTCTTGTGCATGCAAGATAATTGCTAAGACATCATTGACAGTGTCCTTGATGAACAATCACTGTCTGTGAGAGTATTTACTCTAGACTCATGCTGTCCTTGTCCTCAATCATATTCAACTGCTACAAACAACAAAGACATTTCCGGAAATAATTTTTACTTTATTGATTTTGATGATTGTTTTCATAATGTATGGTCTTGAAATTTTCCCCATTGATCTACATGTATACAATGCAGGAGAATTATGATTAATGTAGTTTTATACAACAAATGAAACTACATATTATGTAGATCAATAAGAGAAATTAAAACAGCACAATATGTACTGTTCATCTTTGCGTGTTAAATTTATTTTGCTTTAATAAAGAAATAATTGTACACACTAGGTGTAAACAGTACTGAGTACAACATGTACAATGTATGCAAGATAATAATGGGATCAGGTTGGCCCAATCAGTGGTCTCTTTCCCTGTCTTTTAGGCCAAGTAAAAAAAAATACCAGTTGATCGTCCCCGCCCGCATCCTTTTTGAGGCCGCATTTTTTATTTATTTTTTTTCGATTTTTCAAAAAAAAATATATATAAATAAAAAAATGTTTGTATTTTTAATCCACCCTTGACATATATATTTTAATTTTTGATGTAAACTTACCTCATGCAACAAATAGATATAAAGAAAGTTTGCGGTGATTTCAAACTGAAGAATTGGTGGCCTGTTTGAATTGAAATACTTGGCGGCCATCTTGAAAAAAAAATAAAAAATAAAAAATAAAAAGGCCCTCATCCTCCTCTTTTTGGAAAAATCAGGACGATCAACTGGTATTTTTTTTATTTGGCCTTACCTCTGTGGACCCCGGTTCAAATCCCACCTCAGACCTGGAGCCTTGCATGGGTTTTCCCCCATTGGGGTTTTCCTCCAACATCTAAAACTGAACATTTCTTCTTGTTTCCTATTTGTCCTGCTATTGGTGCTAATTATTTTTTCTTGGGGGAGGGGGGACCTTCACAGATCAAATTCACAAAAAATATATATTAACTATTTTAATGCCCCAGATTGCACAGTAGGGCTGTTAAAACCAAAGATAAACACCAGGTAAAAAAACATTAAGAGAACCTTGTTTCAATTGAGCGTGCTTTGGCCAAACTTCAAGAATTTGGTTTAAGAATGCCCCAGTTTTGGAAAAAACCTGGGAAGAACCCTGACAGGACAGAAATTAAAAGTACAGCTTGGGATACTGGCTCTGTATTATCTCATCACACAAGCAAGAGTCCCACAATACAACCACACAATAGTTGATCAAGAGTTAAGGGTGTGTGCCTACCTTTACATGGCACAAGCTTAATGGCCACGCTGTCAAACAATGGCACCGATGAAACAGACCACCGATGAAACAGACTGAGTAAATTTACACAAACAATCACAAGCAGGAAGGAGGGAAAAAAGCTGTGCTGGCGTTGCGCTCCACAGCGCCTAGTTCCTAGCAACGATTATTGTTTGATTACAGGTGAAACCTTTTCTTAAAGATTGCAGTATTAAATTTGATCAGATAGCTTTCAGTAATTGGGCAAAACAACTTTTTAATGATAAAAACCCCCCAAACAATTTATGGTGATACAAGCGTGGCTGTCCATATGCCAAATGAAAGAAAATAGGACTGGTTGTTTGGGCTGTAAATGCACATTATGTAATATTTGTATTGGATGCTCTAAATTGTAATAACTTGTTGTATTTTTTATTATTTAATTTAGTTTGTGCTGTGACAAACATACTTGTCTCAAACACATTTATTCACCTTTGGATATAAGCTACACACACAACTGGCATTCTCACACACCAAATACCATCTGTGTGTGTGACAAATACATGTAGGCTATCGATAGACAAAACTATTGATTTGGAAGACCGCTCATGTGTGGTTAAAAGAATAATCCAATTAGGCCAATCCTAAACGTTTCAATCAATGAAAGTCTTAATTTTGTCCTCATTTACTGACTTCCATGATTTTGCACTTATCTACAAAGACTTGAAGGTAGTGGCAATGTTAAGCATTACAGCGTAGAGTAGTCTTAGGTCTAAACAGAGATTCAATCAATGTGTACAAACAAATCTCTTTTTTTCTCTTGACTTTTCGAAACGCGCTTTCAAAGAAAATCCGTTCCGTTGCCTCTCGTTAAAAGCAATTTGCCAATGACTGAAGAATATTCCACTTCTAGCCTCACATCTGAATTAAGCATTTATGGCTGTGACTTAAGGCTATGGCTTATGGCTAAAGCTTATGGTTGTGGCTTGTAAGACAGTGATTCAGCCATATGGTCAAAGCCAAAACATGCGAAGACTGTTAATTTGAATACATGGCTTCATTTTCAGGGATCAAAATTTACTGGCCCGAGACCAGTGATTTTGGCATTGGGCCTGTAATCCCATGACTGATGGACAAGTCTGGCTGTCTTGTTCAAATGTTGACTATAAAGTATCAGTCTGAAAAAATAAATAATAAAAAAAGTTTATTATTGAAGAATACTTAAATCCATAATACAAATGAGCTCAATCTTCTCTTAGCACTTGTTCAAATTAAAACAGTTCAAATGTTAAACTGTGAAGGGTTTTTTTTCTCATAAAAAACCAAACACTTTCTGGTCCTGTAAACTTGTTGAGCTACAAGCTACAAGCCCAGTCTTGTGGATTCCCCCCCCCCCCCTCCCAAATTCGAGCCCTGATTTTGCTTAATTTGCATTAAAAGCAGAATCTTGCATCACCACGGTAGCTATGAACCAGACCCTTCACCAAGACAACTGAGAATCTACCAGGATGAACAAAGACCAAACCCTAATAAATGCCCTGACAGTTCTCAATCCCCCTCTCTCCAGAGACTCAGATATTAATTTTATAAATGGCCTTGGATTTCAAGCGCACTTCCAATTTCTCACTGACAAATCTACAAGGATCAATTTGGTCCAGTCACCTGGGGACTGGCGGGCATTACTGGCGGGCATTACTTCTGGGTGGCTTGGGATGAAAGCATGGGTACTGTGTAGTTCTATAGTGGTATGGTGCTGGTGAATGAGGGACGAATGGTTGATATTAAGGGGGGGTTTGTGTGCATAGTGATCACCCAACTGTCAAACCCACCACAGGTGTATAGACGACAGCATAAAGGAGTATTTACTTTTTATTTGAAAAGCACACAATGTAGGAATGAATAATTCACAATACATGTTAATTTGGTCATTTTACTGCGACTGAAAAAAGGATTACCGGGGGAACTACACCACAATTTGACACGTTAGGTCCACAATGAAGGTTTGGGAACAAATCTTCTCCTACTAGTTACTACAGTTCATGCAGCTGTTGAACTTGTGTATTATTGAAAAAACACAAAATCTCTGGATGAATATTTTACAGCTTGTAAGTTTGATTGGTGAGTCAAACTGAATATAAAAATTAAAAAAATTAAAAAATAACACATTTATATAAAATAATATATGAAAAAATACATACATGTCATGTCTTCCACAACAGGTGCTTTTAATTAATTGGTCTTCCCCCCAGAAAGGCCCTAACAATGAATGAATTTTGCTTGATTCTTCTTAATGTTTATCTAAAGATGCACACTGGATTTCAAGTCAGCTCTTCCAAGTGTTTTCATAATGACTGAGACTACTCCAATCCTAATTGACTAATGGAAACGGACGATAAGTGAACTCATAATGTCGTATATCACGGAGCTCAACGATGGACACCGAACAGAGCATCGTGGAGTTGTGAAACGGCACTCCTCCCAAACGCCCTGGCTAATGATTGGCAATGGCTCACTGGAAGATGAGGTGTCAAGATAAGGTGTGACTTCATCTTACATGTAATCACTTCTAAGACAATTCTTGTCTTAGGACAAACATTCTTATTGAATGCAGGGCGTGAGGTGTGCACATTGTCAGATATTACACATTGTAACTTACATTAATTTATACAAAAGTTATACTGTGAATATTTTTGTAAGAAACTATTTTCTTGTGAAATTTGAGTAAATTTTTGTACAAAATCTAATTAAAGGAAGACACAACAGAGACAATTTGCAGAAATACAACATACAAACGGTACATGATGAACATGGATGAGATGGTATGAAAATAACAACTCCAGTAAAATTAGACCAATATCCTCATGATTTAAAGATGGAAACTCCCATACTAAATAGAAAGTTATATTTTTGAGGCTTTATAAACTCTTTATGTCACCACTGACAGAAATAATCAGGTTTGATAATAACAAGAGCTGAGTCTTTTGTATATTCTATGATGGCAAGTTTGACTCTTTCAAGAAGATCTGAAGGTCAAGGGAGGTCAATAACACATCCTGAATCAGGAAAAATCCTGACAATTCACAGGCCTGGATGACGGACAAACCTACAAAAACCAAAGGTGAAATGAATCATAGCTCTTTGGCAAATTTGATGATGGCATCCCGAATCGTGTATCATGTCACAGTCATGTATTTTAATTCGGTTCCAATGTTCAGACAGAGTAAATGATGGCAAGGTATGTAGACTGACAGAGAGGTTCATCAGCATGAAATGAGCCGTGAAGCCCACGCATGTCTGCACAAGCCCCAAAGTGTCAAAAGAAAACTGCCTAGTCGACGATCATCAACGCAACTCTGTTGAGTTGTCGAACAACGATGATCTTTAAAAGTACAAGAACAGTACTTTATTGCCTGTATAACATGACGCTTCAATACCCACTGTTATACTAAAAAGGTCAAAATATTGCAACCTTATCTTTTAAACAGATAAATCGAAAAGGGGTCATAAAGGAACAACTGGTAGACAACTACCAGTGATTTTGAAAAGGGACTTTTACTAGTACAATTCATTTCTTCTGCTCTAACAACAAGTTAATTTATACACTGTGAGTTGGAACCCTTTTCCGATCAGGTGTCAAACACTTAATACTGCGCAACAAGTTAATTTTTTATTTACATACAGTGACTCAAAGGTGAATTTAGCGTTCCGTGTACTGAAACTTCCTATTTTTAGCAGTTCCTGAAACTCTGAAGTACCAAGTACACACCACAAAATGTTTTCAAGTTTCGAAAACCTTTCTTCTCAGTTGGAACTTTTAGTGGGTCCCAAGGGAATTCTTGCACAGTTTAAGTACACCTTTAGGAAATTCTCCTGACCTGCTATAGTTTCATTGGTTCAGCTGATGGCATCAGGAGGAGAGAGGTTTCCCCTTCTCGCATTCATTGACCCTCTCCGACTTTACAACGAGAGAAAAGTACTTCTCCAGTGGAACACTGACGTCTGCGGCTCGCTTAAATGCAAAACGTCAAGTGTTTGGTCAATTTGCCTTCTCACATATGCATTTTCAGTGAATTCCTGTGTACGGATGTGGAGAGAATTCCGATTTGTGGGATTGATCAATATCCATTCATCGGGGACGGCTCTGATAAATTGAAAAGTTTAAACTATTTACGTCAATGTAAGATTGTAAACACTTTGGAGGATTACTTACTGAATAATTTGCTCTGATTACTTCGCCTTGAAGTGCAGGCTACCATTGTGATAGAATCTACATTGTATGAGTGGAGTTGGAACAATGTGTTGACAAATATGGCAAAACTCAAGGCCAAAGGCAACAATCTCAATAATTTCCAGTGAAGAGATGTGCACACAAAAATCATTCCCCAATATTAGCGTGACGTGCCCTTTACTAAGGACAAAACGCCTTGGTGCACTTGCCCACTCAAAAAAACAAACGAAGCACCAAGCCTGGGACAGCCATTAACTTGCAACCCGTCTTTCCCAAGGTTGATATTGTTCCTTAATGTCTAAAATGAATTTCTCAGCAACACACAGCATCTTTAAGTCTAACTTGAGTAGTAAAGCTTATTACAGGATATCGGTAGGACATCTTGGCCACTCGGCTCCTTCAGGGAATGGTTCTGCATCCAAATACAATTTGTTGACTTAACCAAGAGCAATCTAGTCCCACTGAATTTGTTTGGATGAGATGTCTTGAGAGCAAGGTAAACCAACTGTGTCACATCGGTCATTTGTTTTCCACCCTGCAGTTCACGTTTTTTACCCTGTAGAATCCCAGATCCATATTCTTCGGGGCTTGTTTTGCTGGATCACAACGCCATGAAGTGATCACAACATCAACTGTATGCTGTGACAATTAGTGCGGAGGTATGTTGCCGCGGGGGGGGGGGGGGGGGGGGGGAATGGATGTGTGAAAGTGCTTGGTAAATAAAATTTACTTTAAGATGGTTTCAATGTAACGCCGCATGCTGAGACTTGATTGATCGTGACAATCCTTGTGTGAACATTCCGAGTTAATTTTTATTTGACAGTAATTCCAATTAAGACGTTATGATCCCCCTGACATCCTGACCAAGGCTGCTCGACATCCTGTTTCCTCCATGGATGTCTTCCAGTAAAATCAACTAATTAAAGGTACTAACATGTAGTCTATTAAGAGACTGGCCAATGCCAAATTAAAATTTGTCAGCTTTAATTTCACTTCATGTACGAGGGGAAGATCTGACATGTTTTTCCCATACAATGTGGGGTCAATCAAGGCACTTCTGCCTTCAGGTATGCAACCTCACTCACACAGTCAACATCTTCTATGGAATTTCAATGAACACAGAGAGGAAATTGAATTTATTTCTTCATGCATCCTCCATGTCAATTCTATGATTTATAGTTTGTAAGCCAGCAAGATGTGTAAACCAGCTAGCATGACATCAAATCGTAAAAAGAGTATCTTAAATATAGGCATAGAGAAAGGACTTTTTGTGATCCTTTCTCTATGATAGATAACACAATCGGTCAGGTCGGGTCGGCATAGTGGTCTTTTTCCTCACCTTCCAGAAGTTCCATCTCTAGGACCCCAGTTCGAATCCCGCCAGGGGCACTAAGTGGATTGGGTTTTTAGTCCTAAACTGATATTGCATTGGTTTCCTCAGGAATAATTCTCTGGGGTTTTCCTCCCACATTTAAAACTGAACTTCTACTTCCTTCCCTGTTTTCTCTCCATGGGGTTCTTGGCTAGCATAGCAATTAAGTTCACTTTTCTGAAAATCCTAGGTTTCACAACCAAAGTATATAAATCAGTCAATAATGCTCAGTAACTTCACTAACACCCAGCTCATCTTTCACCAGGACATGGTCTAATTATTTCAGAATCTGAATGTACAGTACAACTTCAAGACAAGACAGTCCTGTTGCTGTCATGGCACCTAGATGTCAGTCAACCATCAAACAATAGATAACTGATGATGACACATTCTGTGCATCACTCATCCTGTTGAGTAGCGTGTATGCCATGACCACCGAGCATGAAGACAGGGGTAGCAAGCGGCAGGACTGACAACGTAGGGATAACATTGTGAAGACGCCGATGAGATCGCAAATCGCATCACTTCCAGCGGACGGACATACGTTTTTTTCTTTTTCTTCTTTCACCTGCGATATTGTGTGATTGCTCATGACTCACACTGACTTGGTATCTTTTTTAAGCGGTAACCCCAGCGCAGTGTATTAAGATTGGTTGAGTAGTTGTGTCGCCATCGTGGCTGGTGTCTTTGGGATTTAATATCTTAGTCTCATCTCAAGGATATACTGGACGCAACCTCAGTATTAGTGTCAGCATTCACTCCACAGAGTCAAATGATGTGTACATGTTTCAAAACCATTTCAAAAGTGTAAAATTAAATTTTTAATAACAAAAAACCAGAAAGGGAAGGGAAGATTTTTATTTATCTATGGAGTCCTATTGATGTAAATGGATAATCTTTTTTAACTTTTAGCCTCAAACATTTGCTTTTTCTAGGATAAGTAGAAAGCTACACTTTTTAAAATGTAGGCCTACCAACCCATATCCCTTAAAAGTAAAGGCAAAGAGTCTCTGGTGACTTACGAAAATATCACTGAAGTTCATTTGCCTCCGAGTCGCACGATTTTCAAACACCTCTGATCAGACCCAAGTCCTTTGGGGCCACTCCCTGAGCAAGAACTCTCAGATCATTTCACAGAATGCATAATGTAATAAACCCTACACAACCACCACCCTCCACTTCTCAAATGAAGTCACCCTCTACCTTCTTTGGACAAACATCCACACTGTCACGTTTCTCACTTCCACTCCTCCAACTAGGGAGGACTTCTGACGTTGGGTGCTGAGGAGAAATTCAAGACATGTGCACAAAAATACAGAGACTCGGAGAGCAATCTCAAAGGGTCACATCATGATGAAGAAGCAACACGGACCTCATTCTCATTTCCCTGTAACATTTGACATCTTCAAGAAGAACTGCTAAGATCAAGTTGGCAGGGTCTTGTCTGTCTCAAGTTCTACAAATCTCCTGGGGGTTTCCTCAAGCCACTATTTTGTGGAAACTCTATGCAAGGAGAGACAAGTGTGAATTCACTGAAAGAAGATCCGGTATTTGACAGCTGAAAGATCCGAGGAATGTGACATGAAAAATGGACACAAGTGAAATGAGAAGACTATTTTGGGATGTTTTTCAGTCCCTAGTTAAAGAAGAGGGCTCTGGAAAAAATCCTCAAAAGATTTGACCCACATACATTGTGTATACATTGTATGTACAAATGTTTTTTAAAGGGACATACTGAATTAGTTTTCCTGTCAGTAATAAAAGAAAATTGCACTTTTTAGCAGGTAACTGAAATTAAAGGAAAGATCAACAGTTAATAACTTTGACTTTTTTCCTGTTTGTTTGTTGTTACTGATTAACTTTGGCATGTGAGAGTTCCTTCGACTAGATGATTTAGACTGGCAATTTAAATCCCTGCCTACATGTATGAAATGTCTCAAATTTCATCATCTGTCAGTGACCAGGCACGCTACAAAATGTACTTTTGTGTCTTAGCAACCATACAGAAATCATTATATTTCTACATGGATCAAAGACAGCTGGAAGTTTTGCTGAGTGATTACATTTTCAAAGATTCTTTTTGATGTAATTATGCTTATTTCTAATAATAAAACACTGAATTGGTGGTTAGTTTCAACAATTCCAAGGCAAGTTTATTCAAATAATTTACAATCATTGAGCTTATTTTTCTTCCATACTATACATACTTGGTTCAATAGGACGAACCTTGAACTTTGGCACCTTGACCTGCCTTATTTTGTTTATAATAAAGCAGTGAAACAAAAAAGTCTGGTTTCTGATACTTTGATTCAGAAAATCAATCATTCAAAGAATCAGACCTTTCCACAATTGGCTCTGAAAATACTTGTATAATTGCAAAGGGTTCTGTGAATGCAACCATCAACTACGTGGAATCTCAGTTTTATAAAAACAAAAGGGCAAAATCAGTGGTGGAGGTTCTGGCCTCCTTCACTAACTTTACTACCAACATAGCTACTACACATAATTCAATACCCAGTCAGCACCCTCAATGGATGGCATTCATTGTTGAGATTTTATGTCCTACCTGATTGTAAAATTTATCAGCAAGTTCACAAAAGGTCACGTGTCTACCAGGACTGACAACAAAACTTTGAAGTTTGGACCCCAGTTATTACGTTTGTGCATTCAAAACAGTACAGATATTCTGTAGGCCCTATCATGCTCTCTGTTAGTTGAATGACTTATTAAGTTCGTGTGAGGATTTATCAAAAGAACAAACAAACTGCCTGACCTCTTGCAGGTAGGATTACAGTTAAATATAAATAAAGGATTTAATTTTCACCATGGACTGTACACTTCTGAAATAATAGTAAATTCTTGGTGGCTGTGTACATGTAATTACAGAAACACAACAATTAAATTTGAGGAATACCCTTGTTGCTCAGTTACTGGTTTTATCTCAATGTATAGTACATTGAATGCAAATTCCACCACTCTTTGAGTTCGTGTTCAACAAAATATGTTAAGTTTTAATCAAAAACACCAACAGACACCCAACAACCAAACTTTTACTACTACATCCTGTGAACAATTTCCTAAGTTTGTGATCATTTTGGGTTTTAAAGCTTGTGGTTCCATCGTGCGTTTAATTCCTAAAACCTTGTAATAACATTTCCAAATCCAATTTACATCTCCATTTAGTTCCACTACACCTTATTGAACACTTTCTATTCACAGTTCTCCATTTCATTCAAAGTGAACAAAACCAAAAACCAGACAATTCACAAGAAATTCTCAAGGATTGTTCGTAATTTAGAAACTGAACTACCGATCAATAAACATTTGACATAAGTGTAACAATTCGACCTTTGCGTAGCCTTGGTCAGGTATTGTCACCAAAACCAACTGAGAAAACTCCAACAAATAAAATCCAATCAATCAATAAACATTTTAGCACCTGACCTAAAACCACAGATGTTTAATTTACGAGTTGTTGCTCTATCTTTGGTTTTGAACAATCGTACATGATTAAAACCAGAAGACGATTACAGGTGAGGAAAAGAAAAGAAATATCCGGTATTGTACGGAATTAAGATACATGTAGGCTTGGAAAGGATCAAGTCAAGAATATGATCACAGGGGATCAAGAGTATAGACATCTTTCTTTAAAAAAATTAAAAAAATCCAGTACAACACAAGTCCCTAAGGCCTAACCCAACAAATAAAACATAACATAATTTAACATACTTTAGTTCTACTCAGTGCTTTAAAAACAGACCATTTGTTATTTTAAAGACCCAGTAACTGGGTTGCCGTCTTTTTTTCGAAATTTAGACTCTGTTCGTACTCGGTCGTAGCTACTACTGTAATAGTACTACTACTAGTAGTAGTACTACGCGTAGACCGAAGATGTCAAAATAAAAAAATGTAAAAAACAAAGCTACCTTAAACTTAAAGTTGAAATTTGCAACACCCTATAAATTATTGATGGACAAAATTATCTACCATCAAACAACCACCCCCCCCCCCCCCCCCCTCTATGAAAAACAAAAATCTACACATGTTGAAACTGAAAGATGCATCCCAACAAACAATTTATGCTGACATGATGTATGGGGAGACTAACATAGTACACTGGACAAGATGCATAACAAAAGATGCCTAACAACAAAAAAGGGTTGTGGTGACATAAAGTCGTTGAGGGATTGGACAAATCTTTACATTTAAAAGAAACCCCAAACCACAGACTTATCATAAAGCAATTCTTGTTAAAATCCCAAGCAAGCCCGTGCCGTAGCAACGCAACCTTCCCATCCGCTCCAGCCGTGCGTGCCAGACCATAATAAATAAATTGTCCTCACAAAACTTACCCAAATTCGCAATGGTAAAATTCCTGGGTGGTTTCAGAACTCTCCTGGCGTAAGCCTCTCGTAAACATTCCAGCTCCTTTTCTTTCCCTTTTATCAAGATAATCCATGGCTCTAGAAAACCTAAGAATCCAACATCTTTTACGCTGTCTGACAGTGGCTTGTTCCAAAAACTGTGTTTGTTCTCCCGTTGGAAATCTCGAAACAAATCCTTGCCGACTTTCCGGTGGTGGCTCGAAGACTTCAAACTTTCCGTGTCCGATTCTTTCTTGGGTAAAGGACTCAAAGTCAACGCCAAACAGCCAGGGGAGAGAACCACATTCTTGGGAATTTTCTTCTCTGACTTCTGACTTTTGTGCGACATTTTGGCAGTTGTTTGTGGGGCTTTTTCTACTTGCAGATCATAGCGTCCATCCAACACTCCAGCTGTTTGAATTACGTGTGTGCAATTAGTGCATTACGAGCGTGCAGCTCGTGATAACGCATTGGCCCAATGCGTCAGGTGCATTTTTGCATTTGAAGAGAATGGTTAGACTCTGTCACCAGCCGTTCGTTCAATTCACGTGGGCGACCGTCTCGCTCGCCATCTAATAAACGGGCGCACGAACGAAGTGATTGAATTACGGTATGAAATTGTTGATAAGTTAGTTTGCGTCAGTCGAAATTTATTTCAGAAATGTCGATCGAATTTCCATTGAATTCTTGACTTATTTGTAAAGAAATTCACGAATGAAAAAACAGGACCCGTGCTGAAATATTGATAATTAATTGATAACTTTACATCTTATTCTTATCTAGCTTTTCAATTCATCGATAAAACTTTATTACCAAGTAAAGAGTAAAATGTTTTTAAATTAATCAATTAAAAAACGCAACAAAATAAAGTGAAAAACAAAAACAATAACAGAACAATGAGTTTTTTAAAACGTGTTTTCAACAATTAGTGTGGTAAGTAGATTTCAGACCAAAAAATTAATAATTTTGTAATGTTCTCATAATTATTAAACATCCGCTGAATTGTAGCAAACATATCCCTTCAATTATTCCTGTCCTTTAAAAAAGGGAATGAACATCAGAGGAGAGCTCTACAACCAAACACATCCTAATAACCCGCTGACAGAATTGCTCAGGCAACCAAGGAAGAACGTTATTGCCATGGTAACGGGGCAGATACGACGTAAACGGGGCAGATACGACGTAGTTGATGCTTGACGCCACGCCGACTGCTCGACCATCACGTAGTAATCGTCACCCCCCCCCCCCCCCCCCCCCCTCTTCACATTTTGTTTTTGTCTACCTTTTTACCTCTCTATCCCGTGTACATGGCTCAGCTCTTAGGGCAACATCCAGCAACTGTAACACAAGGAGTTTTGTAATCTGTAAGATGTAAACGGAGACAATCTTGGACTTCATCAAGTTACTGCACAAACAGCGCCCGTACTCCCGATGTCTCGATCGGTCGGGTGTCTGGGCCTGTGTTTATCCGGTGGCGTCTAGCGTCTGGACAATGCTACGGTGTGCAGTCACCGAAATGACACCAAAACGTGCTCATGATCACGGGCAAGGAGGTTGAGTCTTTCTTGAAGACTACTTGAAGACGGAGGATCGCAATTCGCATGATGGATGATAATTACTGAGACGATGTGGAAGATTGTACTATAAGAGACATTGATACTTTACTGTGAGACACACCTTAAGAAATAGCAAAAAGTAATTTCTACACTGGTGGACGAATAGTATAAATAATATTTTAAACCCACAAAGGATGAAAAATGTTACAGGTTGCTGATGATAAGGAGTACATAGTTACAGAGAAAACCTGTTGCGTACATTAGTTTACATTCAATCAACATTTATTTCCATACAATTTCCATACAAAAATGATAACTTGATTACTTAATAGAGACAGAGATTGAAACTGTATGGAGGCATGACCCAATAAAAGCAAAAGCTTGTAGGCTGGGATGCCTTGTACAAAACGAAACAAATAAGGACAGTAATTAAATAATATTAAAATTAGATAATAAAACAAAACAGATTAACAACAGATCAAACAAGGATCAAAACGAGACGGGTAAACAAGCGCAAAAATGAAACAAACAAAGAAACAAAGACAAAAAAGTTTGCTTTGGTTAGTGTTGTTAAACATTTCTCATACATTTCTCTCAATTTGTCTAATGATATGATTTGTGATTCTGAATGAATTTTTGTTGTTGGTGCAATTCTTATTAAATCGACGAGACAATTGTTTTAAACTATAACGCCCGATCAAGAAACATCTCAACGCCTCTTGGGTTTCGAACCCTTCGGCACCAGGTAAAAAAGAGAGGAAAGTCTCAGCTGTGTAAAGAACAATATGTTGGTGCTACGCAGGCTTACGTTTCTCATTCGTATTCGTACATCGGTCGCTCAGTCACACACAAAAAGCAATTATGAATGTTTCGAAAACAAGCGTGAATTTGTTAAAACAAATATCATTACTAGTCCTCATTCGAATACACACACCACTCTAATAACACGAGAACAAAAAGAATTTGCATTTATGTCAAGTAAGAGGGCGCTGTTTACCTTAAGATCAGCCGTATAGTTGGACCGTGGGAGAGTGATTTGGGGGTGGGGGATTTTGGCCCTTGGACAAAAAAGTAGGACATTTAAATTGAGTACTAGTGCTGACCTAAATGTACAAATGGTGTAGGCTTGTTCGGACTTCTCATGCTTTAAAACAAAAATCTAATTTTTCTGAGGGCAAACAAAATAGGATAGTGGGGAGAATATCATGCCTGAACTTATTAATAATGCATTCAACAATCCAGGTTTAAACAATTCTTGTTAACAAACAGTGAAAAAACAACAACACATAGTCACGCTGAAATGAGCTTCAATTTTAGACTGTGAATTCTACACTGCTGGTCGATGCTTTATTACAAATAATTCATCATAACTTTATGATTATTTCACCTTTCTCCAAAAGTGTCTGAACAACTTTCAATCCCCTGAGAGTTACAATTATTGAGAACAAATTTCGACAAAAATTACAATCTTTCAGAAAATTGAATAAACCAGGTTTTTTTGTTGCTGAGACTCTTGAAGGGGTTGTCTTAGTAACCTACAAGTAACACATTCCTGTCTTGGCTCTAGATTTGCTTAAAAGTCTGTAACAGACACCCCTCCACAAATGTGATTGATAAAATAATAATAAATAAATAAAAAAACAAAACAAAAAAACACCCCCACAAAAAAACCAAAAATAATAATAGCAATAAAAAGTAAGTAAATAAATAAAACAACAGGGATAGAACGAATTAATTAAGATAAACAAAATAAAATAACTAAATAAATAAATGAAAAAATTGAATAACGAAAAAGGATAAAAAACAGATGGGACACCTTCATAATAAAACAAAGACCATCTTAACTACTTCCAAATAATTAAATTTAAATAAATTGTTAACATGAATACCGGTACTAAAAAGTAATATTTTTTCCACGTATATATTTATAATAATATTTGTAAGACTGATAAAAGTGCAGATATAATTTGTGAAGGTGGGTTGTGTAATAGGGAATTTTCTGGGTGTTTGAAGTTGTGATTATTTTATTTTGTATTATTTTTTTCTCTACTGCAAGTTACTGGGTCTTTGAATCAGCTGGGAAGATGCAATTTCTGCCAAAAATAAAATGTTGAAAATGTTGAAACTTTCAAAAGGTGCCCGAATATTTCACCATGAGAACAAGAAGTCAACCATCTCCAATCGCCTAAGAAGGGGGTAGAATTCATCTTCCAGCTTACAAAGGTTGTTACAATCATTTTCGGTTATAATACAGCAGTAGCACACTTATCTATCATAAAAACAAATTGTACAGGAATTGCCAAACTATATACATACAATAGATCATTGCATATGGTTTTGGCAAGTTAGTACACACAACTACGGTTTAAAAGCAGCTAGTACAAGCATAATCACCACCAACTACATCATAGTAAGGAATACAATGGCGTAAGTTTTTTTAAAGGGGTGGGGAGGATACAACAAATAAAATGATTGTCCAAAGAAAAATGGTCAGTTGGTTTGTAATATTGAAGAAAAGAACCATTTGGGAGATGAATCTTTTAAAGTTAATTTTAAAGTTCAATTTGTAATAAAAAAAAGGTATTTCATTATACCTTTACATTTGTAAGTACTTCTCAGTACACAGACTGTTAAGAAGAAATGCATACATTAATGCAACTTCACCAAGATTGTTCATAATTGTGTTTGCCTAATCAAGTCAAGCTTTCAGGGTATGAATATTTACATATGGCTTGGGTATGCAATTAACCACTACTGCACAAGGCAGAGGAAAAGGCACAAATTGATTTTAAAATTCCTGAATCAAGGTGAAGTGTGAGAGTAGTACAAAAGAATTTAATTACTAAAAATATAATGTTGAAGGCACTTTTATGAAGTACAAGCATTGTCAAGTAATTATTTTTAAGAGAGAAAACTTTCTACCGGAATGATACAAAGTTTTGAACACTTGAAGAGGTAACAACCACAACAATTACATGAGGCGACTTAGGGACATAAACCTCAAAAGAATAGAAAATGTCGAAAAAGGCAAGATGAAAGTGACATTAGGACAGCCTTAGCTGAAAGACAGAAATAGAAAAAGGAGCAACGGACAGTTTTTGTATTAATCAATTAACATTTATAAAGGTTTTTTCATCTGCTTTCTTATTGCTTCTGCAAAATGCCCAAATGGTGGGTTAAATTAATCAAGGTACACTTTGCTTTGCAAAAGGATTCTTCATATCATATCCTTTTTGTTCTTCCTCTTTCAAAAAAAATAAATAAAAAAAATACCCAAAAGTTGTTTGAAGAGTGGTTCTTATCGACTTAGTTATCATTCAATTATTTACATTCTGATGTTGATTTTGACTTGATTTACTTTTGGTTTTTAATTTTTAATTCCTTTTCTTAAGTCAAGGTGTACCTTTTATGAAATCAAGTGGCTTTAAAAAAAGTAAGACTTACCAGAATGGGGGTGGCAAATAGTGAAATACAACAAAAGCTGTTTCAAACAAAAATAAACTGGTAACATTCTTTGACGGACATCTGTATATAAACATTTTAAACAATCCAATGCTTTGAGTGTTTACAGACTTTATAAGGCACAGATAAACATGATAACATGAACAACAATTTAAGGAATAGAAAGTATTTACAAGATAAATAAATAAACATTTGTTCCTTGATAGTTGCCAGAATCAACTGGCAAAGATTCTACAATATTTACAAACAGGCAGCCAGTCTCAGGGATTCATATATTTCAAAATATTTCACCAGAATTCTAACAAAAACTGGGTTTATCATACTTATATTAAGTGCAGCTGTTTGGTAAATTTGTGTGGTACTTCAAAATAGACAAAATTGAAGGAAATAAATACAATTGTAAGTATAATTAACTAGTGGAGACATTTAGATTAAGTACATGCACATCTTTGGTAGAAACTGTAAGTATGACTGTTGACCACAAAGTATTTCTTAAATTGTGCAGGGTACCTACTTTAAGCTTGGATCAGTGAACACAATGAAAACACACCGATTAAAAATAATTACGATAATATTTTAAGGCACTAATTCAATCGCCGGCTTTTTTCTTTGCAATCTCACACACTGACTACTCACAAAACACTCTTCACAAAATGTACAGCTAACATATCTTGAAATTTGTGAAGCTCAACGCCTCCATTTCAAAAATAAATTCTTAACCTAAGTCTCACATTTTTCTTGGTTTAAAGGCAGTGTATACTTTTGGTAAATGTCAAAAACAAGTATCCTCACTTCATGCATGAAGCCTTTCTCAGATTCAAATTTGTTTGTGAAAAATTACCTCTTTCTCTAAAACTACATTACTTCAAAGGGGGTTGTTTCTAACAATGCTTTATAATATCAACAGCTCTCCAGTGCTCTTTACTAATTAAATTCCAGTGCTCTTTACTAATTAAATTTTTGTGGTCATTAATTTTTGGAGTAATTACTGAAGGTATACCCTCCCTTCCATCAAGGCACTGTATCTATTAAGATTTCAAATTATTCACCAATAACTAATGTACATGTGAACCTTGTATATGTGTACGTTACAGTTCATCTCAGTGAAATACCAGTCCTATCTTCACAAATTTTTAATTTTTTTAAAAACAGCACAAAATCACAACACTGCACATCTACTGTAACGACGAGGCAAATATTCAAAACGTCTACATATTTTAACTTTTGATCAGAATAGAATGGCATGTATTTGTTCGTTCATGTTTTTGTGATCTTTGGCTTTGTACTAAGAGCCTTTTTAAAAGCAGGGCCCCCCCTTAACACCAGCCCAGCGTACACTGTCCTGTAAAAACTGCTACGGGCTAGTAAACACCACATCTCAACTTGCCCTGTAGGCTACTTCAAACTGTGCAACCTACTTGTTTAAAATGCTCAAATTTCTTCCTTTTCAGATGTAAATAATAAATTTTAATTAAGTGTTTAGATGTTTTAGAGTGTGTAAATATAACTACATTTGACCATTAAACTGGTTGTGATCGCTACCATTGATACATCAGAAAGATACATTGATGACAATACATTCTTAAAATATGGGCTACTAAAGCTTATTGGGGTAAGTAGAACGCACAGTTAACTAGCCCAGTGAGCTACTTTACAAAAAGCTTAAGCCCAAGGCCTGAAAAGATTTTAGTACTCTTAGATGAAGAAGTCTTATGCATTTTTTTTTTTTTATGTGTAACTGAATTCGTCTCAAAATGGAATGGTGTTGAGTAGAAGTACTTTCTTTACAAGATGGTATCTGGTACCTTCTATCCAAGCAGTAAGTAGCAGGTACAACTTAAGTTAAGGCACCAGCATAATGCCTAGCAGTTCCCTCGAATAAGATGTTGATCTTGAAGGGCCCGAGTGATGATATTATGCACTGAAGGTCTCAAGCAGGAGGCCGACTGAAGTCTTAAACGTTGCTTGTCGATATGTTAGAATCCTGTGCAAGAGAAAAAATTGTGTATTTAAAGGAGTATGCGAAGATTGGTAAAATATATCGCCCTTCAGTCGTGGTTTGAATTGCATCAGATGGCTATGTGGCGTGTCGTGGCTGAGCGAATTATAACACTGGACTGAAGCTCTGGTGTTTCTGATCAGTAGTAGGCCTACTGATCAGCATAGTGTGAGTTCGAGTCCCAGTCGTGACATTGTGTCCTTAAGCAAGACAATCAACAATTATGGCTGCGTCCTTCGGATGGGACGTTAGGCTGTAAGCCTCGTGTGTAGTGTAATGCACGTAAATGAGCCCAGTGCACTATCGTATCGAGAAGGGGTTCGCCCCGGTGTTCCTGGCTGCATATTCCTCCACAGCACCTTGTAAACCATTACATGATGCTTAGGTCTCATATTTCAAAACGTGGCTCCGAATACCTTGCAGGAAAAAATACTTAGCACTTTGAGACGCCGTTCGAGTGTGATAAAGCGCTATTCTATGTATTATCATTACATATTATTATTACATGGTGTCAAACTTGATCAAAGAAGGGGGTAGCTAAATCCTTTTGTAAGCCTGGTGAATGAACAATGAAACCCTGCTTGCATATGGAGATACATGAGGTCAGACATTGTTGGCAAGAGCTATATTATTTTAGGCTAACATAGGTGAGAAGGGAGATGAACTGTCCCATGTGTTTAATTGAATTTCTGTTTCTCGTTTATTATTATTTTTATTTGTTTATATTTTTTGTTCTTTCAGTATTTTGCTTTTGGGTGGTTGGGGCATATCAGTGATTAAACAGTTAAGAAAAAAAATAAAATAAGAAATTTGATGTATTAATAGAACTATAAAACAATGTTAATCCAAAATGGTTGAAGATCTTTGGCTATCTACCCCGATGTTGATCCTCTGTGATGCAGAGCTTCCCGGTCGAGAGCGTTGGGCACTGCCACCTCGACTCCCTGCCCTTCCACTACTCTGCGAGAAGGAGGCATCCGAGTCCCAACGTTCCAACTCCTCGCGGACTAAACGTTCCATCTGCTCTCGTTTGTTGCCTCCTCCAGTCTCATCCTAAGTGGAGAGACGGATAGCACGATTTTAAATATGTGTCTTGTTCAGTTTTGAATTGTGCCTGAATCACTCGGTGTTTGTAACGTGACACTCCAAATAAAAGCATCATTGCCTTTTGTGAGGTTCACATCACAAGAAAAAACATTTAAACAAATCACAGCAAACTTTAAACACAGAAATCGTGAACTAAAGATATGATGAAACCGAAAAATGTTATTTCTTAATGTAGTAACTTATCAAAACCATCCAAAAATAAATATCTAATTATGTAAAATCAATCTCTTGGTCAATTCAAAGTGTTTTGCATAAAAAATGTGCATCACTTTTGTTTTGAGTAAAAAAAATCATATTATTATGCACAATAAATGAAATCACACTACAAGGAAACTCTGGTGCAAAGATAACCTGTTGACACACACAAACTATACCTCATCATCAGCATATTCACTGTAGGAAGAAGTCGAGGAGCCAGACCTCGACTGCAAGTTCATGGTGGTTTTATAGGCCTGTTTGACCTCACGCTCCTTGGGTTATTGCATGCATAGTAACCATAGCAACACGGATCAGAAAGAGGATTTACAGAGAGGCAGGAGAAGAAGCACGGAGGAGGGGATTGGGGGGGGGGGGGGTAGACACTAACAGTGGTCTTTAAAAACCTGTTAGTTTTCTTTACAAGAAAGCAAACTATACTGAACTAAGAGCCTTTGAGAAAAGCTTGAAAAGTCCTTGCTTTTGTTGGAGTTTTAAAAAACAAACAGGGTTCTCCCCATGCAAAAGCTAGCGTATTGGGCCGATACGTGTAAATTTGCAGCCGATACGCAAAACAATTTTTTTTTACTTTGACAGATTAAATTCACAACAATCATCAAGATAAAACCATTTAGAATGCTCAAGATTGCTTGCGCTTTTAAAACCAAGATAAACACCAAATAGAAAACATTCTGAGACCCGTTTCAATTCAGCATGCTTTGGCCAAACTTCCCAAATTTGGCTCCAGAATGCCCCCCAGTTTTGAAAAATCCTGTGGAGAACCCCGACATCATTTGAATTATACATAGCCCGGTCTGTTGAGTAACTAGACAGTTTGCCAAAATGATTTTTTTATCCATTAGTTTTGGTAAACAAAATTGTCCTCTTCTCAACCCTTGACAGTTGACAATCAACACCAACTTTAACTCCGCATGAACTTTTGTTAAACAACAGAAGCTTTAGTTCTTTATTGAGAAAGATTTGCAATTTTTACCTCCGTGATGCTGTCAAGAAGTTTGCCCATGGTCTCACGGCGCTTCAGCTTGGCCCTCTCCATGGCCTCAAGCTTGACGAGGACAGCGTCAATCTTAGACACAATGCTGCCGATGGAATGCTCCATACGGTCGACACGCCGACTCAACCTAAGATGTAAATCAAGACAATGGGGGTCATCTTCGGGGACGAGATTCAATGACTGGGAAAATTCCTGACAAATGGCTTCCAGGCCTTGGTTCCCTCATTATTCTAGACCCAGTACCTACCCAAATTCTGGTTACACCCTCTGTACATCATCAGAAATACAAAACTAGAGGTTTGAACACAATATGCACTACTTCTTTCTACCTTAAGTAATTGCTGAAGTAAGTGTTAAGTCTCAAAGTGTTTGGCCACAATATGGACTACTTCTTTCTCTCTTTAGGGACTGCTTTACTTCTTCCAAGAAAATTTGAAGTCTCAAGTGGGTTTCGAGAAATCCTAAGAAATCAAATTCCTGCATTTTAAACATAAATTATAAAGAAATTATCAGCTATATACAAACATAAAAGATGACCATCAGAAAGACAACGCTGAAAGATTTTTAATTTCATGGTTACTTACACAACAAACTCCTCGTAGGAGACACCGCCTACACCACCACGTCCTCCACTGGTAGAATCACCGTCTTCGCTGTCAAGTCCGTCGTTGAAGCTGACACGGCTCTTGCTTCGCCCAGTATTCCCTGGACCATTTGAGGTAACAACCTGTGCCTCTTCCAGTTCAGCGAGCTTGTTGTTGAGGTCCGTCTATCAAAAGGAGACATAGTAGAGATGCAAGTTTGATTTTCTAACCGATAAATGTGGGTTCGAATCCTGTGGAGGGCACAAAGCTTTATGCCCTTGATTACCGAATCCATCAAACAAAGCAGAATCAAGGCATGATATTTGCCCCTCGGGAAAAACACTAGGAACATTTAAGCGAGTAAAAGAGCTGAACTACATGGTATAGACTTGTATAGACTTTTCAGGCTACTTAATAACAATTTTGCTGATTTTTCAACAGTACAAAAAGTTGAAACTCATATTCAGAGATGGATTCTGGAGGATTTGGAGCCTTAAAGTGTTATTAAGGAAGCGTCTTTACCTTCTGTCCTTCCAAGTCAGCAGCCATCTTCATCTGCTCCTCAGCATCTAAGATGCGGTCACCGTCAACATCGTATTTGGCAAACACGGCCTCAATCTCAGCATCAGCATGGCCACGACTGCAAATCAAGAAGTATGTTTACAATAGCATGTCCAAAACATCCCATCCTGAATCAGAATATCATCATCTGAACTGACTTTTTTACTCCACAAGTTAATGACCATAAAAACTTACTTGGTAAAGAGCACTGGAGAGCTGTTGATATTATAAAACACTGTTAAAATCTACCCCCTTTGAAGTAATGTAATTTGAATCTAAGAAAAGCTTCAAGCATGAAGCCTTTCTCAGGCATCTGAAAGCACACAATTCTATGCAAAGGGTGTTTTTTTCCCATTATTTTCTTGCAACTCCAATGACCAATCGTGCACAAATTTTCATATGCATACGTTGGGAAACACCAGGTGAGGATACTGGTCTTTGACTATTACCATAAGTATACCCTGCCTTTAAAATGACCTTCTGTTGTATTTCAATCAGCTTTCTATCGAGGCAATTACTCACCACTTCAACTCATGGCGCCACTCATCAAAGTCTAGATGCTGATCTGCATTGGCGTCAGCATGGGCAAGAGCTTCCTGAATGTCAGCAATCTTGTCTCGCTTGAAGTTCAGTTTCCCGACCATCTTCTCATAGCCCTTCTTGAAGTAGTCAGAGATCTCAAACTCGGACTTCTGGTTGGCAATATCTGCCTTGACTTCGCTGTAAGTGTCGTTGATGATGGCCAAGAACATGTTCTGATGGAGTTAACATTCAAGAGGGAGTTTTAGATGAAATATACAACGCAGTCTGATTATGTGTTAAGGGTACATTTGACACAATTATTACTCCGTCTATCAGTGTCTGGAAGCTTGTGCCAATTTCACACTAGATGAGCTTTGAGCTACAATATAAACATTGGCATTTTTTTTTCACACTTTCCTTGTAAATAATTATCGATGTCATACTTACCAACAACACAAAGAAGACGACAAACACATATGTCATGAAGAATATCGGACCGAGGGCACGCTCTGCCTCCTCCAGCTCATGGAAGTTGAAATCACCAAGAACGATACGGAACAGAGTGTAACTAAGAAGAGACAAACAACGATGAAAATTATTACTTTGATATTCTGAATAAGACTAATTGACTAAAAATTTGAACAATAAAACAAAATTTGATTTCATCCCAGAAGTTTATTCTGCGCACAATTTAAAACTCAGCAAACAGCTGTCACATTTTGCAAAGTCCCTTACAACTATTGGCCGATTCAACCAAGACTTAACTCTCGAACTTACATGCAGTCTTGAACAGTGCTGAAATCCTTGATCTGTGTGCCAAAGAGCAAATAGCCAAGCTGGGCGTAAGCCAAGAAGATGATGAGGAACATGATGGTGAATCCTCCGACGTCCTTGGCACAGCGAGACAGAGTTGACGACAGCTGGTTCATCGTCTTATTGAAGCTGATGTACTTAAACACCTGAAGAAAGAACAGAAGACAAAAGTTTTGTTTCCTAATGTGGTACAAATAGAATCTAGAAAAAAGAGTTGATTTCATAGTAAAATATATTCTTCGATCAAGTTGTTTTCTTGTTTACGATACGTACAAGACTTGCACAGTCTATTGGTCAAACCTCTAACAATGCACCCCTTTCCGAGCATCCAAGTTCAACCATAGAAATCCCATTCCAACAATCATTTAATAGCTAAGTGATTTACCTTGATCCAAGCCAAGAAAACCACCACAGCAACGACGTTATTGAAGACTGATTGACAGTAGCCGAGAAACTCAAAGTCCGCATACTCATCAGGTTTAGAGAGAAGAATGTCTATCATGTTAGATACACTCATGGCACGGTAAGCGTAGAAGGCCATACACAGCACCGACACCTGTCAAGATCAATTAATCATGATTTAAAAGTTACTGAATTAGGTTAATATGGCTAATTAAGTCAGAGCTTTCTTAATTTTCCTCTTGGAATAACCTGCGTTTCTCAAAGGATCTTACCAAGGAATTCAGAAAATATCTGGTTCAACCCAAAATTGAAAAAAAAAAACACCAAATTTTCCCCTTGTGGTTTATTACTTGATATTTGAAATAAAAATTTGCATCCCCTAAAGGTGATCCTTCTGCTGCCCCTTACGATCCCGAAGCTATACGGCAGTCGCATGTTGAATGGCTTTTGACTAGCATCCCCAAACAAAGATACTGACAAAAAAGAAAGACTGCCAACATTTGGGATAGATAGCTCAGATGGTAGAGCGCCGGCATGTTTATCAAGAAGTTTTAACTCCTACTCTAGTCAATATTTCTTTGTCAATATATTCTCTTTCCTCTCCTTGATCACTTACAAGGATGATGATGACATCCAAGCAATTCCAGGTGCTCTTGAAGTACGCCAACCGATGCTTTTTGATCTCCAAGATCTCCTCCACGATGTAGTACAAGATGAAGATGGCAAAGATACCCTCGCAAGCCATGATGAAATAGTCAAATGCAGTGACGTAGCGGAGAAGTCGAACCGTGCGGAATGTCCATGATGGAATAGCGCCGCCAGTCGGTGGGTATTCAACTACCAGCCTGTAATAAATAGAACATAGTTTGAAAAAATAAACAACCGACTCCCAAACAGAGAGTATAAAACAGTTGATAAATTTCAATGATTATACTGCAATCCTCTCCCAATTGTGTTTTGAGCTTAAGAACTGCCACCTTTATATAAGGTCCTCTTTTCTTACCTCACGATGCAAAAGAGATTGATGTTGGCATTGTAGACAGAGAAGTCTATGATAAGAACTCTTGTTCCTCGGTCAAGCCATAGATTCTCCTTCAGTTCATCAACGATGGCTCTGCTCTTGCCTCTGAAGTGGGTCAAATCAACATAATAACCTCCGCCGCTGTAGTTAGGACCGAGCTTTCCCTGGTGCCCCGAGCCATCAAGGTCTTCTTCCGAACTGTATTCCCATCTACAAGGAGGTCAATCAGAATTAAAATTTCACGATTAACTCAAAAGGTCAGTTTGTCATTTGAATTGAAAAAACAACTTGAGTACACAAAAAAAGTTCTTACGCGGTTCCGTTCATAAGCCCAAAGGGTTGTTTATCTTCAACACTCTCAGAGTACGGCGCGTAACACTGCTTGATGTCGGCTCTGAAATCGCTGTGGACGACACACGAGGAGTTGGTCACCTTCAGTTGTCGGATACGAGGCACTCCAAGGAGTTTATTCTCGTAGAATATATACCCTCGTTCCTCACTGGTTACGTTTTCATCGTTGTACCATTTGTCCCAGTACAAGCCATCCATCATTGGAGTTTCTGCAAACTAAATTAAGAAGAGTTGGATGTGATAACTTATCACTGGCTTCATTGATACACAAAACTAACTGACTTAGGGTCCATTCAGAATGACCAATGTTAAACATTTTCAATCTTTTTTCAAAATTTTTTTGACCCACACACCCACCCTAAATTCATTTTTAAAAATGTTGACTGACCATTTAATATTCCCTATACACTGAAGAATAAAGTAATGCCTCAAATGGAGCAGGCATTTTAAACAAATGTTCTCCCAGCTTAGGAGTTTTCAGGTATAGGAATGTTTCCAGTTAACCAATTTATAATTTGAAGGCGGATCAGATTAAACTAAATTCTAAATAAGTTAACCAGTGAACGATTTCTCTAGTATAGCTTAGCGAAATGCTATGCAAATAGTATCAGTTGCTACTCAAAAATCACCATTTGCTGCTCAATACTAGCATTCAGTGTGTACAAAATCTTTTCCTTCAAAATATTTTGCTATGCAAAAGTGCTGGATGATATTGTTCCCCGTTTAAAACAGAATCAAGAGAAGTGAACAACATACGCGCCAGAAATCAGCCATTGTTGTCATTCCACGGAAAGTATTCTTTGTGTCAGGAAACTGGGCGTCAAGGAAAAGCTCAGACATAACCTTGGTGTAGTAATACATGTTGGAGTTTGTCATGCCAAAAGTCACTGCAGGGGGGGAAACAAAAATCAAAACACTTGAACCATGTTATTAAGAAAATGCAACCTTTTATGTTGGTTTTGAGGCATGGTTTTGAGGCATTGCTAGGTGGGGTATCAATGTACAGGCTATTTGGTTTGCGGTGTATATCTACTTGACTGTGTAGATTTTGTTCTTTGAGAACTTGTCTTGCTATTTATTCTACTCAGCGGCAGTAGGTGTTACCACAAACCAAATATACAATATTTTAGCTATAAATATGCCTCTGGGTTTAAAAAGTGTTAAAAAAGATTGAATAATTTCCAAATAAGAGAACTTTTTCAATATCAAAAATCTGACATACATGTAGAAAAACTGATAGGAACAATTGCAACTCTACTGTTACACTTACAATCATCAATTTAATACTCTGAATTTTACATGTGAATGGAGAACATAGATCTTCGATGAGCTTACTTCTTTATATTGATTGCCCAATTGCAGGAAATATTTTATTCATAAAATTATCAACTAACTTAACAACTTGTCAAAGTTCATAAAAATAAATTGTATTCAATATTTGGAGATAGAGTCAGAGAGAGAGAGAAGGGAACATTGACAACTGGGAAACAGTAACAGCCATGTCTTAAATTCTCCCTACTTTGTCATGTCTATTCAGCCTCCAGCTACATGTACTTCCAAGCCTCTATTGTTACGGTGTATTTACTTAAGGAGGATTCATCAATAATAAATAAGTGTCTCTGAGAGGCTCTGACGTAATTGCCCTGATGCTCCTCAAGCAAGTTGTAAAAACATGTAGGCTCGATACTCTTAGCAGAGGCTTAACCCCTCTCATTTTCCCCCCGTGTAAAACAGTTATTTTTTGTAATAAAAGTTCGACCGCAAAATATCCCTCCTGCGAGATAATTCATCATTCCCCGGGAATTGATTGGTCTGAGTTGTCTAGCGACCAACCGACGTCATTCACATTACGAACAGGTTGGACTACCACCCAAAAAACGATTCGCTAAAATGCCGAAGGTTGTTTCATTGTTTTCAATGCTACTGTACTTAATGATATGCAGTGACTTCCAATACATGGACATTGAAGCTACGCAGTCAGACTAATAAAGGCTGGAGCACAATAAGAAAACACTTGACTGATCAATCATTGCCATGGAAACCGGTAACAACAGGCAGGTTGAGGTAGCAACAGCCCCATCTGTTGCTACAACGCAGGGATATTAAACTAAAAAACATGGGGGCATGTGACAGGGTTGGAGTGTTGAATTCCTGGACAATACATGTACATTGCAGTAGAAAACTGGAATATATTGCATGCTTCATTGACCACATAATATTCAGTGTGCACAATATAACTGCGATCTAATAAATTTAATGGTTTTCCGGTTTACAAAGCTGAGTGGCTTTCGTTCATACACTGCATGCACAAGCATGTAAAGGGTTGAAAAAAATAACACATTGCGCTCACAATAATGCATTGCATCTTTTAGAAATACAACAGCAGTGTAGCAAAATTATTTTTAAAAGTTGAAATTCAAAGTGGCTGTAGAGTAGGCCTACATGTTGTATGTTTGGTACATGTAGCTTTCTCTATCAGGCCTGATAGTGATACAACAAAAGGACTGTGCAAAATTAAATATGTTGTTGGGAGTGTAATACTAAGTGATAAAGAATATGAAAGTAAAATCAATTCAACAATACATCGAAGAAAACCCAAGAATTAAACTTGACCTCTGCTTCCGGTTACTTGCAAAAAATTAAGAATTTAATTTAAGAATGTCGTGGCCGAGTGGTTAAGAGCACCGAACTCAAGCTCTGGTGTTTCTGATCAGCAGAGTGTGGGTTCGAGTCCCAGTCGTGACATTTGTGTCCTTAAGCAAGACACTTAACCACATGCTTCGTCCTTCGGATGGGACGTAAAGCCGTTGGTCCCGTGCGTTGTGAATGCACGTAAAAGAACCCAGTGCACTTATCGAAAAGAGAAGGGGTTCGCCCCGGTGTTCCTGGTTGTGGCTGCTTAATGCGCCGTAGCACCTTGTAAACCCTTATAAGGTGCTAAATAATTGGGTCTCAGATTTTCATCACTGCAATAACCTATCTTTCTGAAAGTAATGTATATACTCAGCGCCTTGAGTACCTTGTTTGGTAGATACGTACGCTATATAAGACTTCGATATTATTATTATTATTATTAATTTGTGCCCACCTCCGATCACCAAATTTGTTTTGGTCGCGCGAGGATAATCACCAGACGCTGTAATTGTCAAACGCTAAGCCTTTTCATTGCAGACTACAGTTGTCGAAGCGTCGGCATCCTCTTTAAACTGCGTCACGCTTTAATTCTACGCCCGTGCGATCATCGCGCGTCTGCGTTTAAACCTGCTTTTAGTGGTTGCACGTACTCAGGCGTGGATTTACAAAAAGGGTTCCTAAAAAGTTAAGATCAAATAAGCATCCTTGTCCCAGAGTTTTTAGTTTGTTTCAACAAAAACTAACAAATGATTTGTGTGTTTATTTTGAAAGCTAAAACTCATTTTATACAAATTGTAATGATTATTTTTGTTGGTCAGATTTTTTCATAGATTTAATTTAAAAACAATGATTTGATTTCAGAAAAAAATAGGTTCTTCTCTTGACGTGTTTTCTCGCTCCGATACGCGCGAGACTTGCACAGTCTATTGCCCCTTGTCATTGCCTTGGTGGCCCATGAAATATAATATTCCAATAAAAATTTATAATTTCCTCATAGAGGTGCCCTTCACAAGGAGAAAACGCCTTGGTGCCCTTGCCCTTTCAAAAACGAAGCATCAAGCTTGCTCAATGGCACGAAATTACGTATTACATGTCTAAGGCTGAGAAACAAAAATTTACACAGTTGATTGTCGTGGGGTTTTTTCAGAAAGAGGAGGATATGGCCTTTTTATCAGCATTTCAAAGTGTTTGAACATAATACTCGGCGTGTCGTGGCCGAGCAGATATAGGACACCGGACTCAAGCTCTGGTGTTTCTGATCAGCAGAGTGCGGGTTCCAGTCATGACACTTGTGTACTTAAGCAAGACACTTTAAGCCATATTTGCTCCATCATGTTTGGGATGGGATGTAAAGCCGTTGGTTTTGCGTAATGCACATTAAAGAACCCAGTGCACTCATCAGAAAGAAAAGGGGGTTCAACCAGGTGTTCCTGGTTTGATCGGCAGCATATTGCGGCACAGCACCTTGTAAACCATTACATGGTGCTACATAAAGGAAAAAAGGTCTCATACTTGCATACCTTGCAGGATAAACACTGTAGCACTTAGAAATGTACTAAGCGGTATAAATGTACTAAGCGGTATAAATGTAAAGTATTACTACTCACTCAAACACAAAAAGAGCAGAAACACTAGGTAAATAATCAGCTCTCTCAAGGTGGTCTTAACATGAAGCTCTTTATCTTGTTTTGTGTCATCCGTCTGCCTAGTCCGCCAAAGAGCTGGAATCAAAACAGAATGTTTGTTGGAAAATTTATCTAGAAAACTTTTAGACTGAGAGAAAGAAAATTTGTGTAACCGAAGCAAACACCTTTCTTGCTTTTGTTTACCTCGAATGTTTTGAGAGAGGTCTGACACATTAGTAACATTTTACTTTTAAAGGTATTTAAATACAATATTGGTAAGGATATAAAACTTTAAGTGTTTAGTTTTAGTCTTAAAAGCTTACTGATTATGAAGTTTATACTAGAACCACTTTTTTCTGTGAAATATTTCCCTCTGAAATGGAGTCATATTCTAGAAAACTATACGACAGTGATTTTGGTTGTTACTTTTACTCAAATTGTGCATGGTTTTCCACTGTTTCTCCTGACTCACACAACAAAAGCCCAAATTTTCACAGGTTTGTTTATATTTCAACTGTTGATCACACAAAACATGAACTCTGTCTGCGACTATTTTGTCAGCTCTACCAATCTTGTATCATACCTTTAACTGTTAATACTATAATAAAGTAACTTGGGAAAGCTGGACACAACAGAGTTTTTGATGTATTGAGTGATGTATTAAGCAATGTCTTCTTCAAAGAAATAAACTATTTATTGTGGGTAGGTTAACCTTATTGTTACAATGAATATTAATAATTTCTCAGATTATCACTAGGCCTCATTATTACACTTAACTGATAAAAAACACGAAACTTAAAAGTATTTAAGTTTTGATTTTAAAAAAAGCACATCTATTGCAACATGAACATCCTACATTATGAAACAACCAAATACCAAGTGTGGAAGCTTTCTGGATAATTGTCTATATATATATATATTTTTTTTTACAAAAACAAACTTCTTTTCTTCCCAAGGACAGGTGTCTAAAGGTTTTTTATTTTAACAAACTAGTTTTGTTGAACTTTTGTGAACTTCTAAAGAAATGTGGACTGGATTGAATTTGTCACTTAAACAAGTGCCATCCAAAAGGAAGTAATTGTACATGTATAGACGATGTGACCTGTGACATCACATGTTTACAAAAGAGCCACAGAGCCTGGACTTCCTGCAGGCACATTTGTACACAGCTCAATGGAAGAAAACAACAAATCTTATGTTTTATGGAGATTGCACTGTCTGATTTTTCTCAACTTTTGATATGAAGAAAGGGGGGACATCTCAAAAGCTGTACAGCTGTTGCTTTTGTAAATTTTGAATTTATGTGAAAATTATGACACAAAATGTAAATTTTCCCATATGGCCTGTGTAGTATCTTGCCAGCAGGAAACGCTTTAGAATGTACAAGGTCACCACTCTGTAAACAAATGTAACATGGTCTCTTATGAAACTTAGTCATTTTGATCTGTTTCATTTTGTCAACAGGAGAAAATCAATGAGTACTTTTATGCAACTGCTATAATATAAGCTGGAATCAAATTGGCTTTTTTTAATTACGGTGGACTGTTTCAACTAAACGAGTCAATAACATGTTTGGCATGATTTGTGCAGTTCTCATATTATTAAAGAGGGCTAGCTTCTCCCCTTAATTATTGATCTGTGTGACTTGTTACACTCATCAATAATTCATCCGCCTTCTTTCTATACAATGTCAGAGTTCTGAGGCTTGGTGAAACCATTTTCATCATATCGAGGACCTATTTGACGTAACTTGATCAATAATTCTATTGTGGTTGCCTAGCTGGGAGGGGACTCGATCGTTAATTCTCCGGGACTTGCTTATAATAAATATATTGGCTTTATGAGCAGTTCAACAATGTTTATTACTTAGCAGCATCGGAGGCTGGAGTTTAAGTCATTTTACATAATGTTTCAACAACAATAACAATTTGGTTTTTTTTATTTGTGAAAACGGTATTATGGATCAATGATTATATAAATTCTCTATAGAAATATTACAGCAAGAAGGCACTTTAAATACTGTTTTTGTAAACATTTTGCTAAGAAATCTTTTTTGCTAAGAAATGGTTTTATTTTTTTAAAAGTGATAATGTGTGATTTTTGGACATTGAGTTTACAAACTGGTTAAAAATTACTGACAAAATGATCATGGAGCTTAATTTCAAAGTCAAATTTTAAAGTTATCCCCAAATTGTATCCTGAAAACTTTTGTTTTTCAAAAAAATATTACAAAAAAGGTTACAAAACTATATACTGTTTAGTGTTAGTGTTACTGTAAGTGTACATGATTGATAAACACACACTATCTGCCAAGTAATTTCATATAACTTATTTTTTGTTTTGTTTTTTGAACAATAACAAATAAATGAAGCATATTAATTAAGTAGTTACCACAAACAATTTATTTCATTTTATTAACAAGTTTAGAAATAGTTGCGATAATTAACCCTTCATCCTCTTGATCTTGATGGTCCCATCGGGAGGATGAATGAAGGTTTATGATTTCATTACTATTTTGCATCAGTTCAGCTCAGAACACAACATTGTGGTATTTTAGACGGGAACAATGGCTTAATGAAAATTCAAACTGGTACTTAAGGTAGTAATTTTGTTATGTTTCATGTCCAACATAGTCCAATGTCCACTAAATAATTTACAACAAACATAGTGACCGAATGAATTGCCCATGACTATTGACCGAGTTTTTTATTTTATTGAATTATGGTTGTGTTTTTAAAACTCGAATACAGATTCAAAAAAAAAAAGGAAATAATATGCATTACCATCATACGAGCTGTAAATAAATATAATCAATAACACTTTTCTGAAATGTTTACTTACATCTGATACCCCTCTTTATCTTGGTAAAGCATCCCGCTTTTGCCTGTTCCGCCTTCTGCTTTGCTACCTTGGGGTCGATGGTACGAATTTCTCCCCCTACGTACAGCTCGCTTTCCATGGCGGTGGGGGCATGAACCTTATCCTCTTCATCTTCTTGATCGTCAAAATCTTGACGAAAATCTCCCTTCTCTTCACTCCCCATGTCAAATCCATCGTTGTCGCTCCAAGCCTGCCGAGAGGCAGAGCTAGACGGTCGTCTTTGTATATCATCCTCCATGATTTGATCCATCTCATGTTCGTCTCTTGGCGTCAGTCGCCCGGCAGAAGTCGAACCGCTGGTTATTGGTCGCGGATTTACCCGCCTTGAAGCCATGTTCCCTCGGTAACTCTATCACCAGATCGAGAAATATGTTTCTAATCAACGACTACTAGTAAATGATAATTACTCCAGTCCCAATTTAAAGCATAAACTGGAGGCTAAAATAGTTCACGACCATGTGTGGTTTGGTACGTCTTCTTTTTTGGTCCTTGAAATGATGTTGACTGACTGCTGCTGTTTTGGTGGTGTGTATTTTTTGTACACAGTACAGAGAGAGCTAGCTGAGAGCTGATGAGAGAGAGAGCGCGCGCGCGTCCGTGATCAGAGTAGTGTGCAATAAAATAGTCAGGTGCTAGAAGCTCCAATCGATCCGTTCAATAAAGTAACGTCCTTTACGCGTCTTAGAATAGTCTAGCTCCCCACTCAGTTGTACCGCTGACTACTTTCTCCAAACTTTCAGGCAAGTTGGGAGAATTTAGTTTCAATCAACACCCAGGATGGGTGTTGATTGAAACATAGAGCATGGAACACTAAAATATTTCTCTCAGCCCGGCGGGCCGCAACACTCCAGTCGATTTTTGTGTACCGGTGCTAAAATTTAGTTACAGTGTAGGTTTTTATTCAATTAGTAAGTTGTGCAGGCCTAAGTAATGTTTTTAAAATTCTCACTTGGTGTACGAGTATTTATTGTTTTGATTGGATACGATTAGCTGCTAAACCAATGTTGTTATCAACATCTCGCAAACCTAACACTCTGTTGGAACTGATAGATATCTCAAATGTTAGTATCCAAAGTTTATCTTAGGACGTCAAAAACCTATTATTTGATATTGTTTAGTTTTAGGTGTTTTTTGTAAAGCGCGCCATGCCCCCCCCCCCCCAGTCCCGATGTGCTTTCGGCGCTTTCTAATAAACTTTTTCGTAAACTCATCTTCATCACCACACTAAGAGCGGGTGCCAATTAGGTCTTCTGTAGACTTGTTGACAAGTCGTTAATGATGGTCGCGGTGAGTGGAGTCGCGTGTAGTGCTGTAGCCTAATAAAAAATGTTCTCGCGAGATCACTGCTCTCGCGCGAAGTTGCTGGCTGCCGACTCTTCGTCATTAACGACTTGTGAAACCCGCCGGCGGTTCATATTCATTTATTCATGTACGAACGCAGTGTACATTACGGTTGCTGTAGCGACGATCATGAAGACGAGTCCATTTTATCTAAGGGTAGTACTAATTTTAGTTACTGTAAATGTACTGAATGCTTGCGCTTGAGACATCTGTGGGTGTGTTTTGTGGGTGTTAACTCCTTCATTAATTTAGTAACTAAAGAAATAAAGTAAACTTATCTTAAAATTCATTATTATAATAATTGTTTAAGATGTGTGTTTTGCCTCATAAAAATAAATAATGCCTACCGTGAATAGTTACTGATACGCTCCAATCATTTAACCCGATGTGTTCTACAGTGATTGTGTTATTAAGTGTGTATAAACAACAGACACGGAAACCAGTCAACTCGCCCCCCTAGCAAAGTCGCCATTTTCAAAAAACACATGTACAAAGTCACCAACTACAAAGTCGCCCCTAGCAAAGTCGCCCCCTGACAACAAACTCGTCCCCTCTCGCTCATAGTCGCCCCTCACAAGGGAATTATTTTAACAAATTTGTGTGATTGGACTACAGGGCTTCGAAAGCTATCTTAAGGGAACAAAAGCTAGCTATCTTAAAGGAACGAAAGAGGAATTTTGGGGAACAAAATCTCATTGCGAAGGAACGGGAGCGTATATTAAGGGAACGAAAGCATATTTCGGACGAATGAACGTATATTTCTGGCAACTAATTCAAAGTCGTATTTTGATGAAACGAACGCTTGTTTTTAGGGAAAGAAATCTCCTTTCGGTGGAAAAAAATCATATTTTTATTGAACAAAAGCATATTTCGGACGAATGAAAGTATGTTTCGGGCAACTAATTCAAAGTCGTATTTTGATGAATCGAAAGCTTGTTTTCAGGGAAAGAAATCTCCTTTCGGTGGAAAAAATAATGTTTATTGAACGAAAGCATATTTAGAGCGAACAAAATTATATTTTGTGCGAACAAAATCATATTTCGAGGAAACGAATGCGTATCTTTCAGGGAACAAACGCGTATTTCTGGGTAACAAAATTGTATTTCAGGTGAAAGAAGGCGTGTTCGAGGGAACAAAAACGTATTTTCTAGGAAAAATCTATTTTGCTACCTAGAAAAACACAACTTTGTTTACAAATTTAAAAAAATTGAATTTTATGTGACAAAATTATATTTTGATTGAATTAAATAATATTTTGAGGAAACGAAATGACTTTGTTGGAATTTTGTGTCGAGAGTGGAAAAAGAAATTCAGAGTGAGAATTTTTTTTCACATTTTAATTTTTAACTTATTTTTCACCTGTTCCTTCAGGGGCTCTGGTTTTGTGTGGTTTTTTTTGGGGGGGTGGGGGCTCGTTTTTGTCTCACAAATTGTTTAACTTAATTGCACCGTCAATATAAGAGTGGTTTTCCTATTTATTGACATAAATCTTATTTAATTTCCAAATCGGGGGAAAGGAATGTACACCGAACATTGAAACGTAACGATTTTAAAACAGCGGATTCAATCAGCGAGGTTTACCGACTAACAAACCCGCAATGACAAGGTAGTTGGTGGTCTGGCTCCCTACCCCTCCCACATGTTCATGAGCTTCCAGGTACAGCTATCTCTTGGCACGCTAGCTAGGGCCGGGTAGGGGTTTCCGTCGTGCTGAGCCTCGGCCGAGAGAAACTCTGCGCGCCATGGCATGCAGCTACACGATTTGCCCGTGTGTTTTACGTCATGTCCCCACACGCTGTGCACTGTCAAACACGCTCGGACTCTCTGAAATAAAATCTTACGTTCGATTTTTTGTAATTATTTACAAGTTGTACCCATAATTTGAATACGTATTTTCTTGTGTCAAAATATTCATGAACACAATCACTCTCACCACTCAGTGTTTGGTTTTGATCGTGCATCATGATCAAAGCATGCAACATAAAACTCCATCCAGTACAGGATTTGATGTTTAATATTCATCTACAGTTTGAATATTCATAGATATAACGAAATTGACCAATCAGATGCGTCCGTACGAAATCGGCTGAAGTGGCCATAGGCCGTGCACAAACCGTCAGCGGGTTTCACAAGTCGGTAAATGTGACCAGTCTTGAGAGCAGTAATCTCGCACAGAGCAGCCCTCTCGCGGGATATTGCGAGAAAGCCGTTCCGCTATCACCGCGACAGACATTTAACGACTTGTCCACAAGTCTAGGTCTTCTGTTGAATCACATGAAGCAGATAATTCAAGACAAATTGCATTTGGATATATTCCATGCCCGATACGATAGATCAAGGCAGTTGTTGAGTAACACATTAGTGAAGACGCTGTCTTTGCAGCTCTGGCCTTGGTCTTGAGCTCGATTGGGCGGGACCACCTTTCTCCATGATTGGACTATCAAGGCACCCCCCCCCCCCCCCCCCCTCAGACTAAACCCCCGGATCGGACGTGATACACTATTAAAGTTCTTCGCGGTCGCTCCCTAAAAAACGCGCTCCTAAAAAAAAGATAACATGCTTGGAGCAATCGGTCGGCAACATCTTTATCTGGAGAAAGATTACACAGAAATAAAACAATAAGAATTTTGACCAAAAAGTTGGCTTCTATCTACCATCTTATACAACTCTTCACCCGGGGCATAAAAAATAAGCAAATTTCTGAAAACCTTGTTCATTATATTTCAAATTTCCTATAACATAGGAGAGATACAAAAGAGTAGAGATGTTAATTTCCAGTGTTGTTGACTCGAGTCGGTGACTTGGACTCGAGTCAGACTCGAGTCGCCAATTTCATTGACTTGCGACTTGACTTGACTTGAGCAAAAATGACTCGTGACTTGACTTGACTTGAGCAAAGATGACTTGCGACTTGACTTGACTTGAGAAAAAATGACTTGGTTACAACACTGTTAATTTCTAACTTTTTGGTTTAGTATGTTTGATCCTTCTTGATCCTCCTCCCCGGTGATAACTCCTCCCCCCTTGGGGGGGGGGGGGGGGAGAGAATTTTTTACGGTGTCAATAAGTACGCCCTCTCTTGGTCAGAAATTTCCAGTCATCATGGCAGCCCCCGGTTCGGTCGATCTTGAGCTCAAGAAGGTGATGAAAATATCTTTAAATTCTCTTTACTTAAAGTGTAATTATTAATTTAATTTATCATTATATTATCTATGATATAATGGGTGGGAGAACGAACATTCTTCTTCGGAATTTGTGTGTTAAGTGGATGAAATAAATGAACAGAAGTGAGCAATCAATATTCATTTTATCATGACCATGTATGTAAAGTTCATGTACGTACACAGCATTTTTATTGGAATTCTGGTCATCTCTGCTTTATTGGTTCATAATCATATTCATCTAGTTATTTGATATTTTCCTTAAAAAAGAAATCTCCACACAAGAAGAGGATTGGTTTATGTCTTTCAAACGATTATGGGCACAATTAGCCCCATTATTAGTGCCAATAAGTCCAGAGTATTGGCACTATTATGGGGCTAGGGCACCATCAATGATCAATTCAAACTTTCAAATCAAAGTACCATCGTTCATTTTGGATTTTAGTTTAAAAACTTCCCTTGGCTGGGTTGGCCATGTTGCCTTAGCAGAATCCATTTTTAACTTGAATTATTTAATTTAATTTTAAGTATAGAAATAGCATTCATGACATGATTAGGACATAAGTTTAAAGGTATTAATAGTATTATACAGGATTGGCAGAGCTGACAAAATAATCACAGACAGTGTTCATGTTTCGTGTAATCAACCACATACATGAAATAAACCTGTGAAAATTTGAGCTCAATTGGTCATCGAGGTCACGAGAAAATAGTGAAAAGAGACCTTATGTGTTTTCTGTTTTTCAAACATCGAGTTTATTATCGCGCGCGATAAAAACTATTGTTTTACTCATTTCTCAGAAACAATAGCATTTTAGGCAGAAATATTTTAAGGAACCCTTTCTACCATTACTTACTTTAAATCATGTAAGTTATGTGTGAATCTGTGAACATTTGTGTTTTTCGATCTTACCAATAGTGTACAGGGCCTTTAAGCTTTTAAGTTTTATACTACAAAGTTACATTTAAAATCAAACATGCCAAACGAAATGATAATATCTGTCTGGGGCGTACTCCCTAGTCCTAGAACTACGAGGTAACTATTAATTAATCGCTACTAACTCCAGAGGAGGTTTCTGCACAGTTCAGGAAGATGATGATGATGAAGTTGAGTCGCAATCGCATACATACGCTTCAGATACGTTTATGTGCAAGTAAAAGCAATTTGTATTTTGCACTTGCAGATCATACTTTGTGAGATTGATGTACTCTCAATTGTAGAATACCAAATTTTTCTTGAAGCCACATCTGTGACTAGAGAGTATTGTTGAGCATGCAGCACTGCACACTTGCTTATTTGCTTTACAGTCACAACTTACTACAAGTACATGTACTGTTCTCTGTGGGAATTTTTTCTACATGATTTACTTTACAACAAGTTGCGAAGTATTGTCAATCGAGGGTCACAAATATCGCTTTTACGACTAAATAACATTAACATTGTGAAGGCTCCTTTCTGTCATGTTCTCTAGGCTTTTCAAGAACTACAGATCAAGATGATTGATACATCACAGCAGCTGAAGATTTCCGATGCCCAGATAGAGCAATTAAAGAGACAACAACACCACGCTAAACTAACAGACAGCGAGCTGACTCAGTTGCCTCCTACTACAAGAGTTTATGAAGGAGTCGGTAGAATGTGAGTTGAAACTAGTCACACGAGGGCTCACTGATTGGGGGACCGTTGATAGTCTCATTGGGAGATAAAGGCTCTAATTGGGGTATTATATGTATGTTATCCAAGTTGGGATAGATTTTTTTGTGGATGTTGCTTATAAATGCTAAAATAGCTACGATAATCATAGCTCTTGGTTTATCCCTTGGACCTCCGTCTCGCTGCCGGGAGGATCAAGGGTTTATGATAATCGCAACTGATGCCGAAGGTTTTATGGTCAACTTTCCAAATGGATGGGCTTTCCAAATCATACAGCACCTCTAGTTTCAGTTTCAAGCTGAACCCCTCGATCTCCTTGGCTGTTCTAGATTAGGCTGTTCTAGATTAGACTCTCCATGGAAAATGTATGCATTTTTTCCATGTTATTCCAATAGATTACAGGAGCTTGGAACTAGGTCATTCTAAGTTTAAGTTCAGTCACTGATCAGACTATCAGAGGGTATCCTTGCTCCTTAAAGGCATCTTAACTGATACTCTGAATTATTTGTGTTAAGCTTGTCAAGTTGTTTATTTATGAAAGTGATTATGATAATTAACCCTAACAATCCCTAACCCTACAAATTCAAACAGGGCAAAGTGTTTAATTTTGTTAGGTTAAGTACAGTGAAGTTAGGATTGGGTGTTTGATTCTGTGGGATTGTGTATCCTTGCTGACAAGTAATGGTGTTTGAATTTGATTGAGTGGGTATGGTGGATGTGTGAAATGTACATGTCTGGCATTGCTCTTTCCTCCATGGTCTAATGAGATAGTTGTTGGATTATATTACGTTGGGTACTGTGTGATTTCACTGATCAAATTTTGCACATGCCAAGTGTACACACTCTAACAAAATCAAACAAAAAAGGCCTGTTGGAGTTTGTTAGGTTGTGTATCGTCCCCCTAAGATTGGGTACAGTTCCCATCTCATGGTAGTATAAGCTGTTGGAATGTGTTGGGTTAGGGATGGATTCTAGTAAAAACGCTTTGGGAGTTAGGGTTAAAGTATAGTTTGAAAATTAATTTCAGGTATTTTTATCAAAGCTTTAAGTTTGAATGTATCACTGATATGGATTCTAAGAAAAATTAAAGGTATCAAATAATAAACCACAAGGGAAACTGACTGGGTAAATTTTAAATGATTTTGGGTTGAACAAAGAAAGACAAATTTGTGTTGGTTGTATTGTATACTTGGGTGTGATCCCTGGCTACAGGGCAGCTAACGGTTGTATGGCTTCTGGCTGGCACCCCCGAACAAAGATATTGACAAAACAGGGAGACCGCCAACATAGGGCTAGATAGCTCAGTTGGTAGAGCACAGGCACGTTAATCCGGAGGTCGTTGGTTCAAATCCCGCTCTTGTCAATTTTTCTTTGTTCAACCCAAAATAATTTGTTTTGATATTATAGGATTGGTTAGGATAAAAAGCATCATTGTTTTAGTCTGAAAGCTTACTGATTATAAAGTGTATACTTAGAACCATTTTTCCGCTGAAATATTTCCCTCTCAACTGAAGTCATATTCAAAAAAACTGTATCTGAAAACCTAAAATATTTGCAACAGCCGATTTCGGTTGTTACAACCACAATTAAAGGCAAAGTGTACCTTTGGTTTTTGGAACCGTTCGATTGTTTTGATCCTATATAAATGTAGATAAATACAATTGAACTAACTTTTGACAATTTCACCTCAAAAGGTGGTTGCGTTTTTGAGATATCACCGAAAAACCAGAGCGAATATGTCCACGCAGGAAGAATAATCCCTATATGAATACACAATCTGAGAAACGTTTCTGACAGAACACTTCTCAGATTCAAATTTTTGGGGCATAAAACCTGATGTCTTTTTTCGATAACCACATTACTTTGAAGTGAAATGATTCTCAAAATGCTTTATACAATCGAAAGCTGCTGTACCTGTAACCAAGTAAGTTTTTGTTGCCAATTATTTTAAGATATCAATGGCTTCTGACTGGCACCCCCCGAACAAAGATATTGACAAAATAGGGAGACCGCCAACATAGGGCTAGATAGCTCAGTTGGTAGAGCACAGGCACGTTAAACCGGAGGTCGTTGGTTCAAATCCCGCTCTAGTCAATTTTTCTTTGTTCAACCCAAAATCAATTATTTTAAGAGTGATTACCAAGCGTATACCTTCCCTTTAAGGACAATGTGTTTACATGCTGAAAATTGTGCATAGTTTTCACCATTTTCTCCTGACGCACACGACGGTGTAAGCCTAAACTTTCACAGGAATATTATTTCATGTATACGGTTGATCACACAAAACATGAACACTGTCTGCGACTATTTTGTCAGCTCTACCAATCCTGTAAAATACCTTAAGGTATGTTCGTAGAAAAAAAAAATTGTTTTTAATATTTTAATTTATAATCTTTGTGTTTCAAGAAATTTTTCTTCTATTAAATCTTGTTATTAACTATTTACTTTAAATAAGTACAAAGGCAAATACATAAACATAATCCTTGTGTTTCATGAAATTTGTCTTCTTTTAAATCTTGCTATTAATATTAACTTTTTACTTTAAATAAGTACAAAGGCAAATATGTAAACAGTAAGGCACAAAAAAACACCAGTGAACCTTGGAGGTGACTCCAGTACATGTAGTGTTGAAGTACTTGATGGTTGTATTGTCACCAACATGAGTTGCAGAATGTTGCGGAAACATCAATTTGTCGTAATCCAATCTCTCACCGTCCAAACACGTGTGTACATGTGAGGTATGCGGACTGTCAGCTGGAGTCTGGGCGGCGTATGTGACATACGAAACAATCAGGAAGTGACATCGTAGTCACAATTAACAACCAGGGACAGCAGATCGGTTGTAAAGAAGTAATAAACAAATTAAGTTTAATTTGACTGAACTCCCAGGTTACCATTAATTTTGTAGATATTCATGAATCAGTCCTATCAATTTAAAGAAGTTGAACAGCTTTGGGGTATGTCTTGAAGGTAATCTTTACTCTAGCTGAGACCCAATTAGAAAATCCAAATCCCTGAAAGAGTCATTTCTTCCTTGTAGGAAACAAAATTAATAAATAAGGGACAAATACAGATCTTGATGATTGTTGACAACATAAAATAAGGAGTCTTTTGCTCTTTACAGGTTTCTTCTTCAAGACATTGCCAACATTAAGGATTCATTAACTAACAGAGTCAAGGCAGCTGATGATAAGATTAAGAAGCTGCAGGTAAACGTTATGCCAACTTCTCTCTTTCTAGCTCATCTTTGCTTCCCCTACTTCCCCTACTTTCCTTCTTCCTCCCTGTCTTTCCTTCTTCCTCCCCAATCTTTGCTTGTTCCTCCCCATCTTTGCTTGTTCCTCCCCCATCTTTGCTTCTTTCTCCCCCATCTTTGCTTCTTCCTCCCCCATCTTTGCTTCTTCCTCCCAATATTTGCTTTGTCCTCCCCCATCTTTGCTTCTTTCTCCCCCATCTTTGCTTCTTCCCCCCCATCTTTGCTTGTTCCTCCCAATATTTGCTTTGTCCTCCCCCATCTTTGCTTGTTCCTCCCAATCCTTGCTTCTTCCACCCCCATTGTTGCTTGTTCACCCCAATCTTTGCTTGTTCCTCCCCAATCTTTGCTTGTTCCTCCCCAATCTTTGCTTGTTCCTCCCCCATCTTTGCTTGTTCCTTCCCCATCTTCCCTTCTTCCTCCCATCTCCTATCCAAAGTACCGAGTGTAATCGATGTACAATATTCATTGCTTCATTACAGAACAGCAAGGCGTACTTAGAGCGAACTTTGAAGGAGAGTGAATCGAACCTGAGGGAGATGGTTGCTCAGAAGCAAGCTGCCAAGTCGTGATGCTACTGAAACACCCCCTCCTGGTCCAACGACCCTGTATGCTGTGAATTTATGTCCTTTGTTATTCTTCAAGTCAGACTGATAATCTAGTTCCGTCTTGTGGATACCTTGTTCCGTCTTGTGGATATCTTATTATGTCTTCTGGATATCTTGTAGTGGATCTTTTGGGAGATGTTGAGGCATTAGAGTCTCAGGTAACCCCCCCCCCCCCCCCCCCCAATGGCACCCCGACCCCTTTGTAACACCCTTTTAATCAGATGTCAATGAAATTACTCTTTGGAGAAAGCTGTTACCTTAATACATGTAGATCATTTTCCAACCAAAAAATTTTGAAAAAAAGGTAATGGCCATTTTAAATCAAGCAAAACAATGCGATTTTGGTTCTTTCTTTTTGTATTGGCTTTCAATTCATTGTTGTTATAGCTTTCCCAATATGAAACGTGTAATGTAAAATGTTATAAATGCTTACTGTTTTTAAATTGTTTGAATGTTTATTTGAAAATAAATGTTTCCACCCAAAACTTGAGTTACAGCTCACTTCAGTTTGGTTTTTACTAGTCAAATCTTGGTAGAGTCAAACTTGACTGAATTCAGGCATAATATCTGGACCTTGGGAACAAAAGTAGGAACATTTTATCGAGTACAAGGCCTGACATATATATGGAATAGGCTTGAGTAGACTTTTCTTACTATTTAATAACAATTTTGCTGACTTTTCTGAGGGTCAAATAATCAGAAATCAGACTTAGATAGGAAGAACATGCCCGTTTTTTTGCAAATTGAAGATCTTTTTTTTTCAGAATATGCAATGGCAAAGGCATTTTTACTTGTGGCGGTACCAGACTATTTTGCCTCAGTTTGGTTGTGTACATTCGATAGGTCCCTAAGATGGCCACCATGACACGGGTCTCTTCTTAGTGTCGATGCACTCTTGTTTAACATGATGAATCATTCGTATTTCATTTGCCGTTGTATTGCACCAAGAAGGAAGCTGATATTTACACCAAGCTTTGAGCTGTCTCCGTTAATTCACTTGGTTCGGCTGATGCGGTTAGCTTCCCTTTTATTCATCTCGATTAAGACTTAATCCAACACCTCACGATGAAGTTCAGAGAGTGATTCCATTTCTAACTATAGAACCGGAGGTATTGAAAGGTACGACTTATTGGAAGTGGAGCAGGGATGGGTCAAAATAATCAAATGCGCCTAGAAATAATATCTCAACTTGTACATTGGCATAAAAATGTGATTATTTATTACAAATCGTATAAACAAATGGCAAACAAATATTATTTGAACCATTGAATCGTACATATAATGATGACTACATATATTTGATGTACAACAAGAAATTAAGTTTTCCTCTTTCCAATTCCAGCTACAAATCAATTCCTTCCATGATCATGCTTATCCAGGAAGTCCATCTCTGTCTATTGACCCTCTCTATTTCCCTGAAAGAATGTCTGTCCCTCCTTGCAACAACCCCCCCCAACCCAACACATCGCAGCACACCACGGCAATTGCCCTGTTGCCCATAATTAAAGGTATTATACAGGATGGGTAGAACTGACAAAATAGTCGCAGACAGTGTTCATGTTGTGTTTGATCAACCATATACATGAAATAACAAACCTGTGAAAATTTGGGCTCAGTCTGTTGTGTGAGTCAGGAGAAAATAGTGAAAAACCATGCACAATTTTCAGCATGTAAACAAGTCCTACTTTAGTTGTAACAACCCAAATCAGCTGTTGCGGTTTTTAAAAGGTTTTCAGATACAGTTTACTTGAATACGACTTCATTTCAGAGGAAAATATCTCAATGGAAAAAATTGTTTTAGTATGAAATTTATAATCAGTAAGCTTTCAACCTAAAACTAAACACAAATGTTTTTCTATGTTCAAGCCCGGATTGAGCCCAAACTTACAGGTTGATCACACAAAACATGAACACTGTCTGCGACTATTTTGTCAGCTCTACCAATCCCGTACCGTGAAGCTTCTAGCTCTAAATACTTTATCCTTGATTTTGATCTGGAGGCATTTGCAGCACAATTTGAAAACAAGGTCGAAGTGTGCCAAACCAATGCCACGTTTTTCCGACTACAGTGATGAGAGTCATTGCTAACAAAAAATCTTAGGAACTACATTGAAAGGATGGCTTTTCCACCTTTTTGTAACCCCAGGAGTTACAGATTCCTTTGAGCTCCTGGAAACAGTGTCCTTACTCCTCAGTGCTAGAAATGTAGATCAAAGAGCAGGATTTTTTTTTTTGAGAAAGTACAGCATTTTTATGTTCAGACTTTCTGAATTCAGATAAAAAAAAGTGTGAAATTTCTCATTCCTGAGGAACACTCTTCACTCGTTCGGATTGAAAACATGTTTTACAGTGACGACAAAAAGCAAGTCAATTTGGGCTCTACAAGTCGGCAAGAAAAAGGAAAAATACAAATAAAAAGAAGGGGGGTTCAAGTTTTAACTGGATGGTCAGTTTTTGGCAATTGCCCAATAATATGCAGAGTATTCGTACAAAAGAATTATACAATTTTGTAGGTATTGTTTACATGTTTTATTAAATAAAATCTATTACTATTTGAGTTGATTTTTCAAACACCATTTTACCTTTCCATTCTGCAAGTGATTTACACAGGCATTGTCCAGTTACCGAAACCTCTTTTCAAAACTCTCTGGAATCTGACTGTCCGACATTGATACTAAATTCAATACACCTAGTTAAAAATATATAAATATTTACAGGCAAAAAAAAAAAAATGTATACAGGGTAGGGCAGTTCTATTTATAATCTCAAATAAAAGTTGCACAATATGATGGAGTTGATAGGTTGCAATATGACGTAAATCGGCCATCTTTACGGGCAATTTGGAACACACAGTCATGCGTTACGCGTGAGAGAGAACGGCGTGCAGCACGCGCACATTTCACAAAACTCATTGCGTGATTGGTTAGTAAACGACGCGGCTGCGTTAATAATTTGAGCGCTTGACGCGCCTGCAAGCCAAAATGCGATTTGCCCGTAAAGATGGCGTCTACTGGGAACTATCTATTGCAAAAGTTACAAATACAAAGGTATACATTGAGTCCTAGATATTTACGAATCAAAAGAAAAGGCTTGCAGCAGCACCATGTAATAGTCTCTTGAAAAAAAGAGCTGGTATTGAAACTTGAATCCAATCTTTTTTACTTTCCTTTATACATGCAGCAGCAACTTACTAACTTTGTTTAATACAGTTTTTACAATACTATGCTTTCAGAAATATTTCACAAGTGTTTTTTTCTTAAATAAGGCACGTTACAGGCAGTAAAACATATTTAATAATCTTAAATTCAAAAACCACTTTTTGAGGATCAAGTTTGCAAACTGAAATGTTTTAAAATGGCTCATGACAGATAAGTACCTGTCAAATATTGTTATTGTTTGGAAACACTTGTAAGATGTGGTGCATATTAAATTGGCCTTTATAATATTAGCCAATCAGCTGTTGAACAACATTTACTTCTGACCAGTCAGATTTGATAATAGGGCTGCTGAATGAATATGCGCATAAATATGAATTCATTATCTCTATACATACTAGTTTCATACAGTAATGCCTACACAATAAACCCTTCCCATGAAATATGCTAATTACATTCACACATACACTATTGGTTGGCAAACGCCATAGAGATGTGCACTAAGCAGATGCAAAAACGCATCACGCCACCATCAGCCCCATACAAAAAGGTGCAATGTTCCATCATTTTGCCAACCAAAATGTTAGTGCAATTTACATATTTCGTGGGAAGGATCTATTGTTTTAATAAGTTGGAGATCTTCTGTAGTTTATAGGTATGGTATCTGAAAGCCCTCTTCATTTCACCACGGAGTGGAGAGGTTATAAAGAAGGGAGAAGTTTACGGGAGATGGCTCATCCACAGCCGGCCCTGCAGCGGGGGATCTCGTTTAAACAGTCCCATCTCACTTTGACATCTTCGGTATGAGTTTGGGGGTATTCACGTACAAGTTGTCCGGCCGAATTCCCTGTGATCTGATCAAAGTATCATACTGATTTTGTGACGGCAAGTCAGCGTCAACGTCGGCGTAATCCTGTTCTTGAAGATGAAGTTTCTCCTGCTCTATGGATAACTTCCGATGCATGAGCGCATGGGCTGCCACGCCCCCTGCTAGTTTGAACTGTGGCTTGGGCATGATGGCCGGTGCTCCCTTCCGTGGGGTCTGGTACCCTGAAGCCCCAGTACGTCTCAGGGTGGGGATATGGGCGGGTTCCATGTAGCGTTCGGTATCGGGGGGTGCACTGGGAGCTTTCCTCTTACAGGAGTAGTACAGAGGCAGGGTGGCTGATGCTGAAGGTAGTGGTCTATCATGAGATATCAGCTTCTGAAAGGTGACGGGAAGAACGAGATTTATTGTTATTTGTATCTCTCAGAAAAATGGTTTCCCCTTTACTTTGTACAGTTATACTTAGAAGTTTATTATAATTCAAGGAAATCTTCGGTTTAAATCTAACTGAATTCAAACCTGAAAAGTCTATGTAAACAAACTGAATCAGTGTGATATATTTTACATTGTTGGGACAAATGATGAGCCATAAGCATTTCTAATAAAGTTGCACTGCCCCGGGAAGATATTTTATTGAAATTTTCTTTTTACAAATTTACACATCGCAACAAGGCTAGCCTGGCACTTGCGTCTTATGACTCGGGTAATAGTCACAGGAAATACTAGATCTCCCCCAAACTCTCCTAGGCTAGCATGTGCACCTATTTCAGAAAGATCTAACGAGTCACCCTCCATCCCCTAACAGACACCCCCCTCCCCTTTTCACTGGGTGCTTCATGCAACTTCTAGTGGCATAATCGTGTCACCCTCACTCTAATGGGAAATTAATGAGTAAGAAGACTAAGCTACGAAGATTACAAGAAATTTCTTGCAACAGGTTGAACTGGTGTTGAAGAACCACAAGATCAGATTTAAAGGTTCGGATGGTGTCCAGGGATTAGTCCAAACAATTGCAGTACAAGAAAACGTGTACATGTAAAACTCAAGCAATAAAAGAGAAAACGGACAAGCGGGACGAACACCGCATCAAAATGAAGAACCTAGCAAACAACTATGAAGATAAACTAAGCGACACTTCCTTAGCTAATCCTTACTGCAACACCAGAACAGTTAATCCCATATGTAATGGATGTTCAATCTTAAATAGATAATCCTTAAATCTCTATCCTGACAGCTACTTCAATCACTGAGAGACAAAAAAGCGTTTAGCTGTTGAAGAATAAAGGACTTTTTGACATTTAAAAACAAACACGATCTGTATAAATCTTTGCTCTCAAAACCCTTTTTAATCTTTAGACCACACTTAATTAAGAGCGTGACATTGGCAATTTCCTTGTATCGTAGTTTCTTGGCACAAGACTTTAAGCCGGTTTTTGTATTACGCTACGTGACCACTGTGACTAGCGGTATTTGTCATCCAACAAATTTACAAGCAATCAATTTGTTGACAATTGGGTAGCAACAACAACTTCCGAGGCAGCCAGTTGTCGTGTTAAAGATTTGATACCGAGTCTGTGTTTGTTTTTGTCAATGTTATCTTTTTTGTTGGCCACTTGAATTTTCACTGGGTCAAACAAACGTGGAAAAATATTGGATTAGATTGAGAGGTTGCGGAGTAATTAAAGTAATTATAGCGTGTCATGGCCGAGTGGTTTAGATCATCGGATTCAAGTTCTGGTGGTTTAGTCATCGGGGTGGGGGTTCGAGTCCCGGTCGTGACGCTTGTGTCCTTGAGCAAGACACTTCGCTATAATTGCTTCTCTTCACCCAGGAGTATAAATGGGTACCTGCGAGGGTAGAGGTTGATATTGTGTTTGAAAAAGCCTTCTGAGCGCCACCACGGCAGCTCGGGCTGTATACTCCCCAGGGAGCTGAGAAAGATTAAAGGAATGTTATTGGCCCAATGACCAGGGCACTAATGTAAAGCGCATTGAGACGTTATTGTGAAATGCGCTATATAAGAACTGGTTATTATTATTATTATTAAAGGAATAAAAACAGTGGACATTAAACCAAATTTGAATAAACTTTGCAAATTTCTTAAAACATGATATTTGGTCCTTGGAAAAAAGTAGGAATTTGTTATCGAATACAAGGGCTGACCTACATGTTCACATGGTGTAGGCTTTAATACACTTTTCACGCTATTTAATCACAATTTGAAAGATTTTTCCAAGAGCAAAGAAATCGGAAATCAGACTAAATAGGAAGAATATAATGTCTGTTAAAAATGGCTAAATACGGAATAAGTGAGACGTTTCGTTGTAGGTTTGTTTCTTACTATTTGTGTCACTTGCATCTTTACAAAGCGTGCGTTCAAGAGTTTACCCAACAAGTGAACAATTGGATAAATGTAACCAATCCAAGTCCTTGTGTGTGAAAACAACATCAGCTGTTATGTTTTCCTAAACCATGTGATGAGACCAAGGAACAGGTGACCGGAACTAACCATGACAACTGTCGTATTAAAGGAAATGATCCTCTTTCTCTCCTTGACCGTGACTACAATCACTGCTTGATATCTTGTCATTTTTGCAAATCATATTGTAAATCTTTCTCACCCTTGACATGGAGCCAAAATGCTTGGGTTATGTGACAATAATAACTAGTTCTTATATAGTGCATTTTACAATAACGTATCAACGCGCTTTACATCAGTGCCCTGGTCATTGGGCCAATAAACATTCCTTTAATCTTTCTCAGCTCCCTGGGGAGTATACAGCCTGAGCTGCCGTGGCGCTCCAAAGCTTTTCCATACACAATATTAACCTCTACCCTCAGAGGTACCCATTTATACCCCTGGGTGAAGAGAAGCATCTTGCTCAAGGACACAAAACGTCATGACCGGGATTCGAATCCATCACACTCTGATGACTTAACCACCATAACTTGAATTTTATGCTCTAAACCACTCCGCCATGACCCCCTACGACAATAAACTCCCCCATTCCCCCGCTCGATGATGTTAACCCCAGCTGGAGTGCAGACCGTGCAATGAGAGCCAACATTAAACGGGGGCTGGGGTTTATTGGGATATCAAAGATACATATCAAAATCATAATACAACACTGTGTTTTGAGAACAATAGCATACAAAAGGTACACACACTTTATAACCTTTAATTGTTTAGTGTTCGTTTCTTTTATTTTCTTTAAATCCAAAAATTATTTGGGTCATGGGTGCGGGGATAATGAAGAAAGAAAACAAGAAAAAGAAGAAAAGCGGAGTGCAGTCATTCAAATAAATCTCATTTAAATCTGTTTTCTGTTCTGTTACTCTTCTAAGCCAAATAAACTGATCATGGTCTTACTAAACCAAGTAACAATATCATCTTACTATACCAAGTAACTACTCATCTAACTAAACTAAGACACTAATCATCTTACAAAACCAAGTAACTAATCATCTAACTAAACTAAGACACTAATCATCTTACAAAACCAAGTAACTAATCATCTAACTAAACTAAGACACTAATCATCTTACAAAACCAAGTAACTAATCATCTAACTAAACTAAGACACTAATCATCTTACAAAACCAAGTAACTAATCATCTAACTAAACTAAGACACTAATCATCTTTACTTTACTACTATAGACATGTGGTATTAGTTTAAGCATAGCTCTTTGGTTTAAGAATTTCTATTGGGTGAATTTTAAAGATTGTTTTTATTGTGCAAAGTCATGTTATACAAGTTTATTACGATCAATCACATTTAATCAACCTAATAAACTTCAGTTGTGAGCCTTAACTTTACAAGATTTAAGCGATCCAAGTCAATTAGCGACCCATGACCCTCAAGTTTGGCAGCTGTAATCCAACGGCTTTACAGAATTCAACAGTAATAGAACGACTTGATGTGTGCACCGTACATCATCGCAACATAACCTTTCTGTATGTGTACATTAGGACAAATTGTACTAAACAGATAACTGCACACCATCACAGCTGGTAACCTTTTAATCATTTTATCAAGGTTGTTTTAAGTTACATGAATATTAGGGATTGAAATGTCAATGATGTGGACGACATGCATGCACTGTCAACCAGTAGAAGAAACCTACCGTGGTTGCTAGTGGTGCGGGCAGGGATGTTTGTCTGTCAAAGGTATTGCTCTGGGGTTCGTTGCACCTCGGTCTGCCTTGCAATCTGTCCAGAGAATGCAAACTGATCTCCGTGTCCAGAGTTTTAGGCATCTTGGATCTAGAAGAGACAGGAAAATATTAACTTCTGTTTTTTTTTTTCCCCTAACAAAATAACAACGCCACAGTTTTAAAAGGAAGGATTTGAAAATTGTGAAACAAAATCAACCGATACATAGCAACAGTAATAAGTTTGATCTCAAGCGATAACTGACTTACTTTCTTCGGTGGATGATACAGGCGATACCGACGATAATAAGAAAGAGTGGGACAAGTATTCCAACTGATATGGCTGCCACCATTGCTCCACTTAATCCACTAGCTGTTAGGTTTGGTTCCACATACATACAACGCTCTCCTGCGTAGCCACTTGGACAACTGCAAACAGAACCACACAATGTTACAGGAAAGATCAATATTAGGAAGAAAGTAGACAAAACACAGATTTCTTAAATATACACTATAGCTATAAAATATAGTGGTGTAAAATACAGTGCTTTTCTAAAATTTAAAACAGCAATGAATACTAACAAGGAGAGAGATTAAAGAGTACAGAAATGTTAAATATACATTTCAAATAAACAACAACAACCATAATTTAAAAATGCATTAACTTTAAAAATACAGTATTTTTTTAAGTAAAGAATAATAGTCTTTAGTAGAGGAAATTTATGAGCACAAATGAAAAGCCAAAATCAAAGTTTAATAGTTGTTAAATTTGCACCAGAAATAAAGAATATTATTTGGTTTTACTCATACAGCGATGTGTAAAGCACTGTATACTCGGTACTTTCCCGAGACAGAACTCGGGAAAGTACTGAATATACAGTGCTTAATTTACACACATCTCTGAGGAGAGGTTCTATTAAACACAACCAACTCCAAACTTTACAACAATGAAGCATCACTAGGAGATGCATCCCTGGTGACCGGGTTTCCCTATCGTCCAGCAGGGTTGGGCGAGTGGAGGCTCCCCTGTGGAGTCATGCTGGCGCCCTTACTGGCCGAATGGCACTGCCGTTATACACTACATTAACTTCAAAATATTTCAGAAAATAATCAATTGAGCTGAAAATGAGTTTACCTGCATGCTGGTTTCTCTAGCAATCGTAGCCAGGTGCATTTTCCTCCGTTGATGCAGAAGTAACGATATTCCGGCCCGCATTCCCCAAAATGAGTCGACCTGGTGGTGACCGCCAATACATCATCAGGATGTAGAGTACTGGTTACCATAGAAACGGTTTCCCCCGCACCTAGACCAGGTCGTTGTCCATCACCGGCGTCACCTTTATAGGTTGGGTTCCCCCCGGACGAACCTGGCAGGGGTACACCACCGGGTATACCACCTTTAGGAGGTAGGGTGGACTTTGCTGCTGTGGTGCTTTGTAGGGTTGTCAGGGGGACACCATCCCTATGACGGGTGGCACTGTGAGTCACGTCAGAGAAACTCAGCATCCTGGTTGTGGATGTCGTGGTGCTAGGGGGTATGTAGGGGTATGAGATGTGGGGTGGGGCTATCAACTCTGATCTGGGTGTGGTCGGTGCTGTTGGGTTGAACAAGAAAGATAAACTAAGACATCACAAAGACTTGACTTTGTTATTAAGTAGGCAAAGGCTAAACTCATGGACAAACAAGAAAAACATATCACCTCTGGTAATAGCTCTACTCAAACAATAAATCATCAATCTCAAATCTTAAAGACTGTCTCAATTTCTTTGGAAAGGTCGGGTGAACTACCGTAATTTCTTGCGTACAAGACGCGTCTTATCTGACGTTTTTGACCACAAAATCATCACTGCGCCTTGTATTCCGGTGCGCCTTGTATGATGTCGCTTGAGATCAAAATGACCGCGGCCGACGTGCAAATAATCTAGGCCCTATTTAATGTAGCTGCGGTCAGGTTAATAATGCGGTCGCCAACCATCAACTCACCACGCATTGTTGACGTAGTACATTATCAGCGCTCAACTCTCCAGACAATGTCGCCAGATTTTCATTCCGACAATGACGCGATGTATTGAGCCGCCTTTGTGGCCACGTGTCCCTATACATAACGACCGTGAATTCATACCAACAATGCAGCAACGTGTTCATCACTTCTTTTGTGGCCGCGATTTCGTACCAAAAATACTGCATTCAGATTAATCAGAACGATTGCGGAAGCATTCACCCAACCTCTATTGTGTGAACGGTGATTCACGCATTCACCCAACCTGTGTGAAAGGTGCGACCATGTCCATGGTTTACTTTAATCAACTTTATAAAAATAAACTGTAATCGTTACTTTTTAATTGATTGTATTTTATAAACGAAAAAACAATTATAAATCACGGGAAGTGACCCTTTTTCGAAACTAATTCTATGGTAGACCTTCAGCTTAGTTAATTGTTTCGTTTATTTTAGCTCAAAAGTTAGACATAAAATAACTGTGGAGAAAACAAACCAGAAAAACGACGTCTTTGAATAAATGTTTGTGGTATAAAATAAAGAAAAGAACTTCTCATTAATTATAAATGTCACGTCCCCATCGATATCGGAATGGCAGGAGATTTTTCCTGTATGGTAGCGCCCTCTGTTGAACAAACAGATCTCTTCAGCCCTGCGGTAGCGCCCTCTGTTGGTCACCTGTAAACTCCCTTCAACCCCTTGTGACACACGGGAGAAGAATCTCCTGAAAAAGTCGCTGAACGGTAGGTTGTTTCAGTTTAAAATGAACTTTTCTACATGTCTCTACATGTTTCAAGCACATGTGATTTCTATTTATTCACATGTTGATTAGCGTGGTACTTTTAGGGTAACAAAATGACCCCTTTTTGGCGATGTACCGATACGGTCTGCTGTTTGCAGTCACAGTGCATGTAAGATCATGCGCCTTGTACGGCGGTGCGCCTTGTCTGTTGACGCTTGAATTTTTTTGGGTAATTTCACGGCCCTGCGCCTTGTACGCCCCGCGTCTTGTACGCAAGAAATTACGGTACTTGGTTTATCATTCAAAATCTAAAACCATCACCTTCACAACAACAGATACACTCTTTGCCATATCATCGCATGTGTTCATAAACACCACAAATTCTAAATTGTCATATTTGTGGAACCATTTTTCCATCTGACAAGGTCATGTTGCAGACAAAAGGTCAAAATCCTAATGATCAGTAATCTCAATTTGTCAATCATGACACATATGTAGGGCAGTTCTGATTGTGTAACTAATCATAAAGAGAGACTTGGTTCACAAAATTACAGCTGGCATAAATTTGGCGGGAAAGAATTAGAAAGAAAATTTGGCAAAAATTTGAACCAAATTAGGGAGAACCACTGCTGAAATGACACTATTGAAAGTTTCACTCATTTCGTGCAAAACAATTTCAGAAGTAAGTTTGTATTATGTTTTTATGTAGAATTTTGCATGTATTCATTTCATCTGCAAAGAATTGCTTAAAGTTTAAAGATAGCTTAGATTAAAAAAAGCAGAATTTTATTAACTTCTTGTTCTCTTCAAGTTTTCACAAACAATCTAGATGCAAAGCTGAAGGTTATGTTCCTTTTATGAAATAGAAACTGCTTGAGGTAATAAAGGTTCATTGTCACAATACAATTGTTGAAATGTTACAAGCAAACCAACCTAAAATGAAAATAAATAAATAAATAAATTCCTTTTGTGGTAGGATAAGGCTCAAGGGCCTGTTGCGTTCTATTTCAAATTCAACAAATATTTCCCTTCAACAACTAAATTTCAGCGGAAGACTTACTTATTCACACTGGTTGTCCAAGGTCATGATCCTAAGGTAACATTGAAAATAATTTATGCAAAATTGTTGATAGTTTCTTTGTTCAATTTCTACGGACTGTTCACAACTGATAGGAAATTAGTTACTTAATAATTTTCTCAGAAAATTCCCCCAAGATCGTACAAACTCCCAAGAGGAAATGTGTGTTTGTTTAATTTCCTTGCTGAGTGTACACCTATGAAGCAAGACGTATGGTGAAGTCTTAGAGCAAGGGTAGGGTGACTAGTGGTGTGGTTTATAGGATTAGGGGTGGGGGTGGGGTTCGGGGGTGGGGTTCGGGGGGGGGCATATTCCACTATACAAAAAAAATGGAAAGAGTGACTACGCATAACAATCAAGGCAAGAGGAAAACTTTGAAAATTGGTTATTGGTTTGAGTTTAAAGCCGGATTTTGAAAGCTGGGAAAATAACTACCAATCAAATAAATAAATAAGTAAATAAATAAATAAAATAAATAAACACAAATTAAACAGTCAAGCTATTAGAAGATCCTTGTCACTGAAATGCAGATGACTTAGTTGTTGTAGTTGGTAGTGCATGGTGAGCTGCTCTCAAATTTATATATTTAAAACAAAAATCTCAACATTTAATCTTGCAAAAACACTCTACAGAAAAGATTGCAAACAAGTACAGTTCCATTAAGGTTTGCAAAGAATCTATTTTTGCATCAATTGCAAGGATGCCTCAAAATGATTTAATCACTGAAGCTCGTTAGAGTGAGAAAACCTGTAAACAAGAGGCTCGTTTGTAAACCAGATAAAACACCAAAGTTAAACCCAGACTGGTTTGTGATCAACGTCCTTCCAGTAAGTCAAGTTTGATGACAGGTAAGCAAAAACATCACAGCTTGAGTAAATTAATAGACTGTGCAAGTCTCGCGCGCATTCGAACTTCCGGGACCATTGTGGTCCCAACCATATGGAGTTTTACTTGGGCGAGATTTTGTTTCGTCAACTATTTTAGTTTAACGTAGTTTATGACCTAGAAAATTATACATGTTGTTGGGAATGTAATACTAAGTGATAACAAAATATGAAAGTAAAACCAATTCAACAATATAACAAAGAAAACCCGAGAATTAAACTTGGCTTAGCTTCCGGTTATTGCAAAAAATTAAGAATTTTGTGCTCACCTCCGATCATAAAACTTATGTAAAAGCTTGTTTTGGATGCGCGATTATAATCGCCAGATGCTGTAATTGCAAAGCGAACCCTTTTCATTGCAGTCTATGGTGTTGAGGCGTCAGCATTCCTCTTTAAACTGCGATACGGGTCAATTTAAAACCCGTTTGACCTTCACGAATCTGCGTAAGGGGTTTCTAAAAAGTTAACATCAAAAAAGCATCCTTGTCCCAGAGTTTTAATTTGTTTTTAATAATAATTAACATACTTTGGCGTATTTTTTTTTAAAGCTAAAACTAATTTCATAAAATTGTAATGATTTATTTTTGTTGTTCAGATTTTGTCATGAGATATAATTTAAAACAAAGATTGATTTCAGAAATAAAAATGTTCTTCGTTTCGCGTGTTTTCTCGTTCGGATACGCGCGAGACTTGCACAGTCTATTAACTCTCATCAAAGCTTCTTAATCTCTTCTCGTTAATTAATTAATCCCCTCGGGGGATTAACAACTCACCTAAGCAGGTATGTCCATCCCCTTTAAATCCCGGCTTGCAACGGCAGAGGAATCCTGGGTCTGCGTCTTCACAGAGTGCGTTGACGCTGCAGTTATGTTGCCTGGTCCAGCACTCGTCTAATGTGGATAGGAGAGCAAAGGAGACAAGAATGGTGACTATTTACACTGATGACACACGCACATAATTAACATCAAGAAAGGGGGCTGCGAATGAACTACAAAATCCATAAATGCATCACACCAAGTAGAGTGTTTCCTTGTAGTATAACAAAGAGATTTGAAAGACGCCGTGTCCGATCCGAGGAGAGGACTTGGACAAGATTAAAATTACGCACTAGCAGGTGGTAACCCAACGTGGCTTGAGTACAAGAGTGATTGGAACAAGGGGAGGGGGGTAGGAATATCAGAGAGGACAGAATGCTAACATTTCCTTTGTGAGGGACAAAACAAATTGGATTTAATTATCCACAGGAAGTGATTGATTTGGGAGTTGTGGTTGGGGGACAGGGGTGACCAGGAAGAGACTGGATTATTAACTTGACAAATATTCAAAATAAAAACAACCACAAACACATCTTTTAACAGATAATTGGATTTCAGTCAAGGGGTCGAAAGTTATACCTGTCTGTGTTAGCATTTGGATTTGGATTTAAAACATATAAATGCAAAAAAAAAAAAAAAAAAAAAAAGGAAAAAAGACACATTCATCATACCTACATGTATCAGGCCTTGGGCTTAAGCTTTTTTAAAGTAGCCAACTGAGCTGATAAACTGTGCATTTTACTTGCCTCTAGGAAGTTTTATCAGCCACATTTCAAACATGTATTGTTAAAACTGTATTTTTCTGAGGTATTTATGGTACCGATCAACCAGTTTAATGGTTAAATGAAGCTGCATGCACTCACTCAAAAATATATTAACCATTTAAAAAAGAAAAATTATTCACAGTTGAAAAGGAAGAAATATGACCATTATAAACAAGAAAGAAATTTCTGCATCAACTCTCAGATTAACTACTTCATCAGATGAAGTAGATCTTGCTAGATCTAGCTAGTCATTAAAGTGCTACAATTTAGTTTCCTTTCTGCAATTACCTGAAAATAATGACACTGTTACCCACCACTTATTACAGGGATGTGATAGGCTGTTGAATTTGAAAAAAACCCTGAATTCTGAGCGCAAAGCGCGAAAGCTTGCGAGCTCGAAAACTTGGGAACACGAAGCCCACTTATAACATTTATCTTTGGTTTTTAAAGCCCTACTCTGCAATCTGGGGCGTTATATATGGTTTAAATTGTTTTATGAAATTGATCTCAGGTAAAAAAATATATAATAATAATTATGATTTTTTTTTTTTTTGGGGGGGAGGGAAAAAAAACCCCAAGGATTTCTTTATTTGGGGGGAAAAAAAATCCCAACAGATTTCCGGTTAAAAACGGAGAAATCACAGCCCTGTTGTTATAATTAAGTAGGTTGGACAGTTTTCAGAAGCACACAGGGCATGTTGAGAAGCGGTGTTTACTAGCCCACAGCAGTTTTTACTAGACAATGTACGACAGGGCTGGTGTCAAGGGTAAACCCTGCCTTTAATTGAGGAAGACTGTTTTAAAGGATGATTAAATTAAATTCTAGCGACCTTGGAAACATGATTTAGTCATAGTGGGGAAGACATTGCAAGGAACAGAACGAGACACTCAGCTGTTGGAGTGTCTTGCTGTTATAAGTCAGCATACACCTGTTTGTCTGGTAATCGTTCAACTTAAAGGGTGCAAGGTGAAGGGGTGAAAGGTGAAGGGGTGAAAGGTGAAGGGGTGAAAGGTGAAGGGGTGAAAGGTGAAGGGGTGAATGGCAAGGTGAGGGCAAGGTTAACAGCATACATTTCATAATTTGATGGTAATTGTGATAAAGAATATAATTTTGTTTTCACCCTTACATAAATCATTGTAATTGGGAACTTGAATACAGAGAAGAGGGTGACCTATTCCCAGATAGAGACTTCCTTCTCCCTTCCTTTGGTCACGGAGAGTAGGTCAGGTTTTCAGTCTTGTATTCAAGTTTGACCAGAAATTGAAACGGTTTCCCTTCTTCCTTAATAACAGTCAGCTACAAACAACTAACGTCAGATGGGGAACCAGCTGACTTTTGTCCTACTAACAACACAGAGGAGTCTCTTTTTAGTGGTCACCAGGCCGTCAGTTTATGGATACAAGTATAGACGATGGAGACGTTCAAGGATGTTTTAAGTTTGGTCGCTTAAACACGACTTTGTTTGGCACGACTTTGCAAATTTTGATTTGTGTTTGGCTTGAATTCTGCAAACAGCACAGCAAAACTTGAGTGTAAAAGACAAGTCAATTCAGGATGTCATTTATCTAAAGCAGGATCAAAGTGGTATGCTGGAAACAAAGCTTTTAAGAAATGTTTCCACTTGAAAAGAAATGAATCAGCAGCGTTCTCCCTCGGTCCGCTGGCCAAATTCCACTTAAAACACCCAAGGACCATTCAAAGTTCTCTCCAAGTGGTCAGACTGGCTAGTTAAGTGTTGACAAAGAATCCCTATTGCATTTGAAATAAGGACGAGTGAAAAAGCTGGGGAACTAGTGAAATGACAAGCTAACTGGTCCTGCTGGATAGGCACTGAAAAATGTATCAAACCCTGTTTTAGCGTGATATAATTTGATATTTTGATCAGTATGCCCTGATCATCTTCAAGGGAGTCAATCAAAGCTGGAATGATTTCTATCATGCAGTCATTAACTTTTGATGGCGCAAATTTTCGACAAAGAGTTTGTTTTCCGAGAGACGTTCTGCCTACTGTCATCAGTCACTGATTCACAGTAATACCACCTGGAGGTACTCTTCACATTAACGAGGATGTTGTAATTTCAGGAAGCAGATCTTGCTTCCAAGATCATCAATTGTCGCAATTATAACCATCGTATTATGACACCGTTTTCCCTGGGAGGGGGGGGGGGGGGGGGGTTGCGAGTGGTTACTCCTTAAGATTAAGACATTTCCTTTAATCAAAACCTGTTTGTTGCGGCTTGTGTCTGTTTCTCACATTGATGGTGAGTGATGATGATGCAGCCAAAATGACATCAATTCCCTTTAAGAACTTCGTGTTGGAATTTTGAAATATTTTCTGTGGTAAATCAGCCGCTATTATTTGTCTGAACTGTTTTTGAGCATCTTGAGTAATAGTTTTCCTATGAAAATAACCGTTGCCACAATGAAACCCTGACTTGACAAAGGAAAGACGACAAAGGTTCTCATGGACTCATAATAAGTTCAGGGATTTGATGTTGGTGTGTGAGAAAATTGAGTAGGCACTAACCGTGATTCGCTGAATCTCGGCCGTGAGCCACAGCCGAAAATCTGCCATGGTTTACTAGAATCTCTTAACACTCTTTCTTACCTCCCCATTGAGCCAAATAAAATGACGAAGTTGTTTCGGCGTTAAAAAAAAGACCACCAAAAGTCTGTCCAAAGAAGTGTTTGCGCGTCAACACGTCATCCAACGTGAAGTGATTAACCCTTAAAAAGGAAACCAAGGCCATCTCTGAATTGACGGCTTTGACTGCGGCTAATGGCCAAAGTTGTAGCAAAGTTCCTTTGATATATTAACAAAATGGATGGGGACAACCCCTTCTCCAACACCTCTGAAAGAAAACCCCATTCAGGTAGAGGCAGACGTAAATGCTCTTAATTACCTTGATTGCATGTGGTTACATCACTTCGAAGCCAGTAGCCGCTATTGCAGGAGCAAACAACTTGATTTACGTGAGCCTGAATGCATATCTGTTCACAACCTCCGTTGAATACTGAGCATGGGTTGATACCTGATGTTGAAAAAAATACTCAAATATGTCAAACCATCGTGTGAATACATCACTCCTCAAAACACAAACAAACACCGTCTTTAATTCAAGATAAAGTTAGTCCCTCTGTTATGTCAGTAAGCTTTCAAGATGTCAAACAGAAAATGCAAAAAAGGATGAAAATCCTCACTAACATTGTAAATTTCATCACAAACTGTATATTAAAGATTATTAAAAGGCATTTTACCAAACTTTGGATATGAGGGCCAGAGGTTATGACCCTTGCCCCCTTTGACTCTAGGACAGGGGAAGGTCAAGACCCTTGCCCCTGTGACCCATTATAACTTACTTGAAATAGTCCCCCTACTAGGGTGGACAACTTGTACCCCCGTTGGCTGATTCATACTCCCTTTCAGCCTGACGCGGTGTCCACCTGTCTCCTTGTCAACTCTCACAAGCATATCTTCATTCCATTCTGTGAACCAGACAAACTCTTGGAACTCCGAGATGCCGTAAGGATGACTATCCTTGCTGCTAGTGATGACACGACGTTCTGTACCGTCCAGCTTAGATGTTTCAATCACCTACGTATTCAAATTAAAATAATCAACATCTTCGTTAAATATGCACTGTGCATACATGAAATTTAAAACATTCTTTATACCTAAAAACAAGAAGTTTTTGATGGGGTAAACATCCTACAGTACTTTTTTTCAGCAAAAAAAGTTAATGGCCTGACGTTTCAACGCTAGCAGAGTCTTTCTCAATGGCTAAATGACAACACAACACATATAAACAGGTATACTGGTGTAACAGAACAGTCAAGTGGAAAGAAATGAAAATAGAGAGAGGCAGAAAGAACACAGAAAAAGCTGGGGATGAACAATGTAGGAGACTAAGGTGGGGGGGGGAGGGGGTAAAAGGAAGGGGCGGGTTTGACGACAAGAAGGTGGAAACACAAAAGACAAAATCAATGGTGGGAAGGGGGACAAAAAGTAATTAATTACTGGTATCTTTAAGAACAGCTTACGGCAAACTGTTCAGAATTGTTAGTGAAATGTCATCTACAAACCTGTCTTGATGAATCAATCCAAAGCAATTGTTGGTTCTGATAATCGATGGTAATGCTGGTCGGCGTGGTAATGTTATTTGTTGCTACGACTACTCGGTGTCTGCCATCATGGCGTATTGCCTCAATCTTGCCTGGCGAGCCCATATCAGTCCAGTATATCAAACTACAACAAGATTGCCAACAAGACTTTCAAATAACTATCAGTGTAATAGATGTTAATTTTTGGATCGGGGATAATTAATATAATTTGGTTTTTACCCTAAACGATGTGTGTTAAGCACTGTACACTCGGTACTTTCCCCCGAGTTCTGTAAAAATAAAAAATAAATCTGTGTATTGCTAATAAATCTGTTTAACAAACAATATTTCTCCATAGAAATCACGCCTTTAAAATGTTAGTACATTCAAAAAGAAAATTTCAATAAGTTTAACAGATATTCTTTTTCCCACTTCATCAGTAACCTATCAGTCAAGCAATCTAACACAGTCCTTCCCAAGACAGCTTCCGCTGGCCAAATGCTAGTTAAAAAAGCCTAGGACTTGTCTAAGTACTCTAAAGTGGTCTGGCTGGCTTGTTCAGTGTTGAAAAGCATCCCTACTTAATCCAAAATACAGACCAGTAAAGAAGCTAACTGACCCGTTGGCTAGCCACTGAACAAAGTTATGGGCAAACCCCGCAAGTTGTCGAAAATTACATCCAGACATTTGTGAAAACTAAGAAGACTCATGATCTGAGACAAGTTTCTTATGAGGGATAGGCTGTGAAAAAAAAACATGAACTCTGAGCGCAAAGCTCAAAAGCTTTCCAACCCCCAAAAAACTTGCGAGCATGACGCCCACTAATAACATTTATCTTTGATTTTAAAAGCCCTACTCTGCAATCTGGGGCGTTATATATGGTTTTATCTTAATTTTTTTTAATGAATTTGATATTAAGTTTAAAAAAATATTAATATTTTTTTTTTAGGGGGGGGGGGCAAAAAAAAACAAGATTTCTTTTATTATTTTTATTTAATTTTTTGGGGGGCAAAAAACCCTGGATTTCCGGTTAAAAACGGATAAATCACATCCCTGAGGATGAGAGTTTATTGACTTACTTTAATGAAGGATGTACGGCAATACCACTTGGGTTGGTCAAGCCAGTATCGACGATTACTTCTGGTGTGCAGGAATAAACACTACAAGTCGCAATGTGCCCTCGCCTGAAAAGAGATGTTACCATCATCAGATTCAAATGTTTTGGGGTGAAAAATTATCTAACCTATATTACTTCGAAGGGAATCTTTTCTCAAAATAGTTTATATTATAAACAGCTGCAGCATTTCTCATCTAGTAAGTTTTTAATGGTCATTAATTTTTGGAGTATTTCCAACCCTACCTTTGAGCAAAAACATTGTTTTATAATAAAGCAAAATTTCTTTGAATATTTCGAAGTCACACTTCCAGGGGTTATGATCAAGCAAGACATTCTGGGGAAAAATGGAAAGGCGAGATCGTTCACCACTGGGAACGAGGTTGGACTGGGAAGCGTTTTCGCAGTCATAACCAAGAACTGTTTCGGTTGACTTTGCCATTGGTTAATCTCTGGTCAATGACCGAAACACGGCCACGAAAATGCACCCCTGGATCCACCATCAAGAAGATGGCTGACAAGTGGCTGCCCTGATATTTGAGCAACAACTCGAAAGAAGAAGAATTTCTCAGAGAGTTACGAAAACAGGGTACCAGTGAGCAGTGACTTACTCTGCATCTGTCCAGTATAGTCTTCCGCGTAGCCAATCAAGAGCTATTCCATTTACGATCCCTAGTCCGGACAGGATAACCTTCCGATTGGCCCCATCGATTCCAATCTTCTCGATGACTCCCCGCCCCGAATCCACAAAATAAATCATCTCCTCCGTTGGGTTGTAGTCGAGAGCTGTAAGGTCCTGCATGTTGTCGTAAGCAACTTGCATGTAGTCGGAGCCGTCAAAGTTGATACGCTGGATGTCGTGTTGATTGGTGAAGATGAGGAAGGGTTTGGGTTCGGGCGGAGTTTCTTCCTCTATATCAATACGGCAATCTCCGTGGGTGGTGCAGTTGATGCGAGCTGTGCGGGGAGGCGAGAAGAAAAGGATGGATAAGAGTGAACATCAAGATGCGAGATGATAAATGTTGTGTTAAGTGCACGAGCCGTTGTTCTGGCGTAACCAGGCATTTTCAATGGGGAGGGGCACAACTGGTGGCAAAGACTTATGGCGGGTGGGGCGGGGGGAAAAGACATAACTGAAGGAGGGGGGTAAAGGCAAAGTATACCTTTGGTTTTTGGAACCGTTCGATTGTTCCAATCCCATATAAAGGGTGGTAATCCATTTCAAAAGGTGGAAGCGTTTTTGAGATATTGCCGAAAATGTGGAGCGGTTATGTCTACGCAGGAAGACTAATCCGTAATACTGGAATACATTTCTGAGAATCTGAGACACATTTCATGCAGAAACGTTCCTCAGATAAAAATGTTTTTGAATCCCTCTCTCTAAAACCACATTCCTTGAGGGAATGGTTTCTCAAAATGTTACACATTATCAACAGCTGCAGTGCTTCTTACCAAGTCAGTTTTTATGGTCATTATTTTTTTGAGTAATTACCAAAGGTATACCCTCCCTTTGACTTTGTTTTGCCTTCGTACCTGTTGGGCTAATAGGTGGTTGTCTGTACGGATGCACTACGTGGATACTCCGGGGGTTCGAATCCAGGTAGGTCGTTTGGATTATGACCATGTCATGTCCGGTATACTTGTTGGCACGACTGATTGTCTGATCGGTCAGTCTTGTCCAGTAGATGTGATCTACAAAGAGGGACAGCCCGTAGCAGTCCAAACTGAGGAGAAAGCATGAATAAATATAATCAACCCGAGATGGTAACATCCAATATTTGAAGTCCTGTTCTAATGACATCATCAAGTGTTACGAGATGTTACCGTTTAGGTGCAGTTTTATCAGATCTGTATACGCAAAGACAAGTTTACAAACTTTTCTCATTACAATTTCACCAACTCTGCTTTTGTGTACATGTACTTGCCTACACCGAACACCTTGTTTTTGTTTAAACAAAAACTTATGTATAGTTACTTTTGATTCTCATGGAACAACTTAGAACTAAAAAATCAAAACTTTTGTGTTAATAAGGGAATTTTACTTGAGCCACTGTTTTTCCCCCAAACTTTTATACATTTTAGGCTTTCATCCACGCGTGAGAATCTTTTGCTCTATTCCCACTTTGCTTCAAATTTGCTTCAAACGAATGACTTACTTCATTCCAGATATGACAGTTTCTCTCTCACTCCCGTCGTAGTAACTCGACTCAATCATCCTAGTTCCGCTATCTAACCAGAACAGGCGCCTGTCTACATAGTCAATAACGAGACTTTTGATATCCTCCAGGCCAGTCTTGATGATAGACGTCTGCCCAGAACCATCCATTGTGGCTCTTTGGATTCGCTGTCGACGTCCCATTGTACTCATGAAAATATACCTGTGTGTAAAAGTCATTACAAACATTCATCAGTCCGCAGGCATCTGTCTGGTTCCTCATGTACGATCACAATTAATGATGCAGATAATAATGCACGGATGAGGGGCCAGACTATGACTTCACAGCCTCTCTTTGGTTACATAATTGATTTCAAAACAAAAACATATTATGGTGAAATTTGATGAGATGTTTTTGTCCCTTTTGGGTTGTACTCGTTCTGCTTAGCGCCCTCTGGTGTATTATCTGGGTCCAATTAGTATCATTACATAGAGCTGCTTAAGCAGAATATATTGCTCAACAAATATCTGCTGAGCAGAAATTTGCAGGAAACCAGTCAAAAGTGGTAAAATGGCAATTTGGCTGATACCCTATTTATGGTAAGCACAATTATTTGTTGCTTAGCTAATTTTTGTGTTTTAAGCCCCTCTGTGCAATTGGGCACTGGTCTTTCTGACATAGTTACAAAGCAGAGTATATTCCAACAGGCCTGGGATTACATGTAGGCCACTTAGGTCATGGCATCTGTTGCCCTGGTCTTGGCCTTGGTGCCCCTCCAAAAGTTCCGCATAGACTTAAAGATTTTCTAATGGAAGTGCCCTTTGCAAAATGGAAATGGCCTTGCCCTCTTAAAGAGAAAAACTCCAGGCCTGCTCAACCAAAAGTATTGTCTCATCAGTAGACCCAGTAACTGGGGCGCTGTACTCCTTTTTTGAAATTTTGACAGTCGTACTAGCCTTAGAGTCAAAAAAGGAGTACAGCACCTCAGTCACTGGTCTAGTCTCACAGTATATTATAAAGTTTTCTCAGCCAGAAAATTTCTGAAGCAGCCACTGCTTCAGGTGTGCGCATTGCAGGCACGACTTGAATCTCAGGGAATTTCTTAAAAGATTTTGAATTGAAATAAAAACTGCCTAACTCACCCTTCCACTGGATCAAGAACAATAGCCGTTGGTGTCCGAGAGCCAGTCTCAATGACTACCTTTCTGTCTGTTCCAAAGATATCGCTGCTTTCAATGCGGTTGAGTGATGAGTCCGACCAGTAAATCCGAAGTGAAATCCAATCAACTGCTATACCCTCCAGAATCCCAACGTCCTGAGAAATAATTATCTGGAAACAAGATTTAAAGGTAGGGTCATATTGGTTGTTGTCAACGTAATGCTGACTTATAGGCAAAAAAATAAAGAAAGATGCCATAAAAGTCACATGTGAAAGTTTTAGCTGAATACAACTACTTGCTGAGAAAACAGCAAAAATTGTAATGATATTTTCACAAGAATGACAAATTCTTCCACGTTTAGCAAATGACCTCTGGCTACAGCAATCTCAAACGGCCACCAACCTCAAAAATCTAAAAAAACATTCGAATGCATGAATCATTTCTCAGATTCACATCTGGGGTGAACATTTTTCCAAACTATATTACTTCGACGGGAATCCTTTCTCAAAATAGTTTATATTATCAACAGCTGCAGCGCTTCTTACCAAGTAAGTTTTTATGGTAATTAATTATGGACTACTTACCAATGACCCAACCTTTAAAAATGAAGGTGTGTTCTTTAAAATTGTGATTTTGAGGAAGTAGGCCTATCGTTTTAAGTGCATCTTGGGCTTAAAAATCTCAGGCCAAATAAAAAAACACATGTTTAGCGTCTCCGCCCGCTTCCTTTTTAGAGGCCGCCTCCTTTTTTTTTAACAAAAAAGAAGAAGATACATTTTAACGATCTGTAACAACATTTTTTTTTTTTTTTAAAAAGATTAATATTTTTAGGTTTTAGCCCAACGAAAAAGCACACCGAAAAAATCTGACAACCATTTTGAAAAGTAGCCCGGCCGATTATCTTGAAAAATAAATCAGGCGGTCATTTTTGAAAAAGAAAAGAAAAAAAGAAGGACACTAAACGTGTTTTTATTTTGATTTTGCCTAAAATCAGGCTTTCCTTTTGATTGGTCAAACCAACCTCACTCTTTCCGCCTTCCAATCCAGACCAGCCAATCACATTCCTCGTTGTGTCAATCCAATAGATTCGACCGTGCATGATGTTGTAATCAAAGGAATGAACTGTCCCAACGTCTTGAAGGATCGGCAAGAGATTCGTCCCTCCCTCATTCATCTGGGAGATGGCTTGACCATGGCTGAACATGATGAGGGGTTCGGGATCTTCACACAAACACATGTTGATCAAATCGTTATTATTATAAGAAAAGGTCACTATAAAAACATGACGATGTGGCGTTGACCATATGGCATGAATACATTTAAACAAATTGAGACAAAGAAAACAACATTGTTTTCCTTTGTCTTGAAGTCAAACCAATGATTAGTTTTTTCCAAGGAAACCAAGGAGGCCTCAGTCTACAAGTGAACTGAATCACTATGATTATAGCTTGCAAGCCTGACATACCTGAGGAAACCTGTAAACAAGGGTGCTTGCTATGTAAACCAGAAACCTTGAGGTTAGTTAACCCTAGACCCAGTAACTGGGGCGCTGTACTTGTTTTTTCGCAGGGTATGTCAAAATTTTGAAAAAACAAGTACAGTGCCCTGCCCTAGTTGCTGGGTCTAGGTTAACCCCTACTCTTCCACGATGAGTGTTCTGGGTTCTTTTAAGTTCACTACAAATCCTGGTACACAGGACCTACAAATTAATGCCCCATCTAAAGGACAAAGCAATTATGGAATAAAGTGTCTTGCTTTAAGGCACAGTACATGTTTGGTAATGACTCTGAAAATTAATGGCAATAAAAACTTACTTGGTAAGAAGTACAGCAGCTTTGGGTAGTATAATGATCGAATTTTGAGAAACTTTTAACTTCGAAGTACTACGGTTATGGAAAAATATATCACTTTTAATTCCCCAAAATTTGAATCTGAGAAGCGTTTCTGTCAGAAACCCTTCTCAGACTGTGTATTCCTATGGGGAATATTCTTCCTGCGTGGAAATATTCGCTCCGGGTTTTTCAGTGATATCTCAAAAACGCGACCACCTTTTGAAGTGAAATTTGCACAGGTTAGTTTTATTGTATGTACCTACATTTATATAGGATTAACACAATCAGTAGGCTCCAATTACCAAACGTATACAGCACCTTAAGGAAAAAAAAGTGCCGGGACCCTAACCAACCCACACTCTGTTGATTAGAAACACCAGAGCTTGAGTCTGGTGCTCTAGTCGTAAACATATTAAATTATTATTTATTTGACCAAGACAAACAAAACAAAATTTACATAGTGAGCAAGTACAAGAAGATGAATAAAGAAGTTAATCCAAACAAAAAACAAAAAAGTTAACAATAGGAAATAAACAAAAAGGCAAGTAGGCCCTAGAAAAATAATCAATAAAATGTGTGAAAAAATAATTAACAATTAAGTAAATAAATATTAAGTGAACAGATAACAATTTAAAATAATAAACAAAACCATGGAGGTAGGACTAGGATAAAACATGGTAAACGCTCGCCCACGACATGTCACAAATTATATTTTTAAAAGACATCACAATGTTTTATTTGCTGAACTACATCTGTCTGAACTAGACTGAAGCTTCATCGCATTTCTTTGGAATTAAGCTAAAACTATTTCCATTTTACAACTTGAGGGTAATTAATGTTAAGTTTGATCTCACCTTGTACAAAACATGACCACCTGTCCGCCTCTAGTGTGTATCCAGCAAGACAGGAACATTGGAACGAACCTAATGTGTTGGTACATAGCTGCCCACACTGAGGTCTACCTCCTTCTAAACATTCATTAATATCTGGGGAAACAAATAAATTATGTTTAAAAATAAGGCAGCAAACGTTCCCCCTGAGATCTTATTCGGAAAGAAAGGAAGACCCCCCATTGCAGACTACACCTATGACCACAACCTAAACTTTCTTCAAATCTCATAACATCTAGGAAACGACTCGCGTTAACAATGATTTCAGCATCAAAACTTTAAGAATGTCGCAAGTTTCGAACAACGAAATCCCGACTTACTGAACTCACTAGCCGCCGTCTGGTGGCCGTGCAATAAAAATAACAAACAAAAGTGTAGCTCATTCTGAGAACAACTTTTCTGATTTTTTAACGGTGTGCTTATATACCGCCCTCTTTTGTCATAATATTGTTGAGAGCTGAACTTGGTGGATGGCTTTAGTATAGCCTATACTTTAAATAGTTACACGGCTTAATTCTATCATGTAACAACAAGGGTGGGGGGGGGGGGGGGGGGGGGGGGGAATGCCAAAATATTATGTTTCCAAGAAGTAGACCCACCTTGACAATCCCCGGATGCTACTTGGCGATACCCATCCGGACACTTAGATTCAGCCTGGCATACACTTGACGTCATCAATGACGCAATCATAACTACAAAATAAATAAATTAATTAATAAATCGACCATTCGTAAATGGTTAATCATCTTATAGACACAGCAAAAAGTACCGGTCGTTCATGACAAAGCTTACGAGAGACGGGAAAAAGAACGAGAGAAAAATAAATAATTAAAACCGATCACACTAAAATGCAATGTTTGCTTACAAATAAATCAAACATTTAAACAAACAACAATTTCACACAGAAGTATTTAAAAGCTGCCTTCATAATATATTAGGGGCTACCAACTCAGTTTCCTAACTGTGTTAAGACTAAACCAACAAACACAACTCCCTCAAATAAAACATACATTCCTTATCTCCCAAGAGTAACCCAATAAAAATAAAAAATAAATAAAAAGATGTCGGTGTGATTTAATTTGAAATTTCCGAGCCCGGCAACGAAGTGCCTGACAAATTGGACACGATCTTTACAAACATTCAATGTTTAAAACTGCCAAGAACAACTAGACTTTTAACGAGTCCCTCGAGGGCTTAAAGGTATTAGCCCTTTCGATTACTGAAGACGTCGTTATAATGGTTGGTTTTTCCACAGCCTCCGCGGTTTAGTCTGGCGCCGGTCGGTATACCATCGCCCGAGGCTCCCAGCTAAATAGACACTAAACGTTCAGTAATCGCAAGTCCAGAGAGGTTGATAAGGTTCACTCCGAATTTGATCATCTTGTCGCATGATATAAGATAAATATTATGAAAATAGTATGGTTTCCATCACATAGAGGATGAGTTCCGGTATTGGATTTGACACGAGTGGGTCCTAATCCAGACTGAAACGCATATTTCCTGTGCGGTGATAAAACTACAGGGTCTTATCGTTCACTTTGCAATTGATCTCAACCAACTGAAAGTTTTTACGTCTGCGATTTTTATTTGTCAAAATGAAAAAGTAACAGTGTTTTCAAACATAATTATGATGAATATTTATCTTTTACTGAAGAATCAAATAATGAAAAAATTCATTGTGTTAAACACGCATCTTACCAGCCTTCCCTTACTCCTTTATCAAACTCAACGACAGTAAAAATGACCTTGTTCGGTAAATAACTTTCCATTTTCACCATTTTGCTTCATTTTAGTATATCTCTTTTCATTTCTTTCCACTTCACTGCTTATGTTTGCTACAGTATACCTGTTTAAATGAATGTGTTGTGCTGTCATTTAGCCTTTAAGAGACACTCTGCTTATTAATATTATAGGGTCGAACCGTCAGGCCATTAACTATATTTTCGCATTGGTGCCATCCTTGTGGCTGTAAGAAGTTTGCAGCTGCTAAATATATTTTCAAAAGTTAAAAACACCCGTAACAAACAAACAAATAAATATTCTCAGTAGCTCGTATAATAAATGGCGCTGGGTGGTCCACGATGAACAGTACTGTTTATTGTGATTTTTAGGTGCTGTGAATGACTTCAGATTTAATGTTCTTAAAGATAATTTACGTTTGGTAATTGTCAAAGACCAGTATCCTCATTTGGTGTATCCCAACATTCTGCATAAAATAACAAACCTGTAAAAAGTTGGGCTCAATTGGTCATCGACGTTGCACACAAAAAATGAAAGAAAAAACACCATTGTTGCATAAAATAGTGTGCTTTCAGATGAGAAAGGCTTCATGCCTGAAGCCTTTCTCAGTTTCAAATTTGGGGGTGAAAATTTCCTCTTTCTCAAAAACTACATTACTGCAAAGGGGGCCGTTTCTTACAATATTTAACAGCTGTCTAGTGCTCTTTTACCAAGTAAGTTTTTATGGTCATTAATTTTTGGAGTAATTACCAAAGGTGTATACACTCCCTTTAATGTATACGCTCTTCCAGCGATAATGGGTGGTAACATGCACTTCACCGACCCTCACTAAGAACGAGGTCGAGTTTGGTGAGTACTGCACTTGATAAACAGACTTCATACGTCAACATGTTCCCAAAAGATGTAACATACACCGTTATAATTTCACACTTTCATTTCTCGATGTGGAAGAACTCAATCCTTCCGATCCAAATACCCTAAAAACGTCTGTGCAATGTTTTTTTTTCTTCTAACTGATTGATATAACTATTTTTGATTGATTGTTTGATTGATTGACTTTTTTGTTACGTTTCAAAACAAATACTTTGATTGATTGATTGATTGATTTTTGTTGTAGTATTGATTGATGCAAAGAGCGCTTCGCCTTGAAACCAAGACAAAACCCCCCAGCTTCAAACAAGATGGAACACAAACAATTTCAGTCAATCATTTATACAATCTTTTCAATTCATTTGACCATGACATATGTTTTGTAAGTTCAAGTTTCTTATAAAACACCTCGCTCATGCCCTTTTACTGTTGGACAACTTAACAAGAACACCAATCATAAATCAACAGTGAACAAGACCTGGTAGCATTAACAATGGAACAAATCCTGACCGAGCAAACCAGCCTTGCTGCCTTCCTCCACTGCCATGAAACACTCGTCAGCGCAGAATAACATCCAAGTACAACCCGTGATTTTGCCGGGAGGTTCTGACCATAACCTGTCTGATTCCATATCCGGCGGGCTCCAATCTTTTTATGGATTTGGTTTTTTTTAAACTGGGAAAAAAAGTCACAACCTAATATTCGTGACAATCGCTGTGGGAAATCTATTAAAATATCCATAAAAATATTGGTCTAGGCACTAATAAGTATACCTTGGAGGGGGTATATAGCTAAGCTCACACCGGAGTAGTCAGTGCAGGAACGAAAAACACTCTGGCACGTGTGAAACACGTTTTTGTTTGTAACATTTAGATTTGTTTTCCTCTTCAGATTCTAAAATGTTCACATCAAAAGAGATACAACTTTTGATTTATTTTTCTTCTACAGAGTGATTCTAAATTCTTCACACTAAACGAGAGGAAACAAACGCAACCGCAGTCATGGTCTTACAACAGACAAACAGTCAGACATACGGATGGGTAGACTGAGGAATGGTCATGTGTTACGTGGGAATAGACGTAACAAAGACTAGACGTCTGGACATCAGAGAGTACAGATTTGACAGCCACGTGATTTTCATTTAACGAATGAATCCTGCAACTTTACACTGAACACCACGGCTGGATTAGCAAATTATCTCCCTGAAAAATGTAAGCACAGTTGTTGTTTATTTGCTTTGAGTTCAAACATGTCAGCCAAAAACTATAGCCTAACACTGCAAAAACTGGGGTGTTCAAATTGACACCATTGGTGTCACAATCATGTAGAATCATCTACCCATGAAAGAATAAAAATAACACCATTATAAATGTGTCGGCAGAAATTAGTGGAATTTTGATTTTGTGTGTGTATCTCCACTGAAAACGACCATGGTGTCAAAATATTAAAACCCCAGTTTTTGCAGTGATACAACACGGGCGCCACAAGTCGCCAGACCCCATCCATCCTAAATAAAGTTGGATCACATAACCTTGGACCAAGGTTGAGAAATAAACCATGAGTTTAAGGGTATAACAAAGAGGTCTTTCACGAAGACAGACCTCAAGGAAGCTGAAGAAAAACAATCCTCGCAAACCACTCGCAGATGATCTATAGCAAGTTCAAAAGATGCCCATCTGGTCATTGTAACACCTCAAAATAACAACCTCGTTTCTAAGAAGTCTTGAAAGAGTCCACTCCCGAGAAGGAATGGAGACGCAAGTCAGTATACTCCCAAGACGTGAGAAAGAAAAAGTTAAGACTTCTGAAATACATGTATGTCCTTAGCTATGCCACACGTTCTGTAAAAATACCAATGTTGGAGGAGTTTTGGCTGGTATGGCCACAGTGTGCCCCAGGCACCGAAAACACTCCAATATTTACACGTGCAGAATTGCTAACAGCTATTTTAGGCCCAAACCATACTTTCTCTTGATTGGGATAAACTGGCCAGGGGGACTTGGTGCAAAAATAAACTGATTTCCGGCTGAATGGGTTAGCTTCGAGTGCCACCTTTGGCAGTCTATTCTATCAGTAAATCCGAAACCCAACCACAAGCCTCAGACTTAAGGTTTCACCAATGAAGTACCATGCGTTTAAAGAATTACTACTAAATTTGATTAATTTGTTTACAGTTAGGGGCCTCTTTGCCCATTGAATACGCCGACTTCCAAGCTTATCAGTATCAAAAATAGCTCAAGATTTGAGCTTTTTATGAAGTTGTCACGAAACATGCAGTGCCGAATTTACTAAAACTAGTGTTGGTAACGAAAATGTGAACAATGTTAAATAATAGCCAACGGTAAAAAATTAAGAAAATAAAATGTATGGGACGCGGGTGGAGGGGGTTATTGAAAAACAAAAACCCAAGTAAAGTTGGTTGAAGCATAAAATGATTTCGAAAGGTTACCATGTCAAGTTAATCGCTGGAGAAAGGGTGTGACGAGATGACAGTTTTTCAAAAAGTGTAAAGTTCGGTTGATTGAAGTTATCAAGAAAACTGTTTATATGATTATTAAAAAGTATTTTCATAAAGTCCAGGCTCTATGGCTCTTTTGATGTGACGTCACATGTTACAATGTTGTACAGGACTTGGTCTTTTGAACAATCCTTTATAATAGATAGTTCCCAGTAGACGCCATCTTTACGGGCAAATCGCATTTTGGCTTGCAGGCGCGTCGAGCGCTCAAATTATTAACGCAGCCGCGTTGTTCACTGACCAATCACGCAATGAGTTTTGTGAAATGTGCGCGTGCTGCACGCCGTTCTCACGCGTAACGCATGACTGTGTGTTCCAAATTGCCCGTAAAGATGGCCGATTTACGTCATATTGCAACCTATCTATAACCTTTGTTTCATTTGTGACTTATAATGAACAAATTGCATTTTTGTAAAATTTGTGATGTTAGATCAAAATAACCTTCTGTACTTTCTCTTGTAGGCAATACCAGGCCAACACTTTGCAGTTGTTTAGATTTATCACAATTAAAAAGGGGTTCGACCATTATCTTTTAATTCTAGGAAAAGATGAATTGTCTTTCAATAATCGGTGTACAAGCAGAAAGCCGCAAGCAAGTGGAAGCGGAAATGTTTTTTTCTTTTATCGAGTACATTGTCTGAAAACGACAGTTGCGAAAACATATTAAACAATATTTTTTACTTAAAAAAACATGTCAATGGGCAATCGCCCATTGACATGAAAAAACGTCGAGAAAATAATAAGTTTAATACACTGTCTTGAACATATAAAGACAAAAACAATTGAAACCATCTGTTTAAATACCATCAATTTAAGACAGATGAGTGTTTAGGAAGTCTAGTATTTTTACCGTCAACATTATTTTATTCCACCTCTAAACCAACGAACCGACTACAAATCTGCCTCCAAAAGGCGTTCGTTCGCTGCTTTAAAGAAGTCATCCAAGGTCAATTTCAGTTTTGTGATGCACTCATTTTCCAAAAGACAAATTCCTTAGGGAAATGGGGGGAAATTACAAGTCTCTATCTTCACGTTAAAATGGTGTAGAATATCATTTTAATTTATACCTTTTCGAATTTCCAGAGCGAATTTTAGAACATGACGTCATCGGACATCAAAAACAAATGGGTCTGTACATTCCCAAGAGGAATTTTCGCACCAGTCAACAGGTCGAATTTAAAGCTATTTTGATTGAATATCATCAAAAATCAGGAATGAACTGACTATTCTTTGTAGAGAAATGTACAGACCATAATTCGAACTGTGATGTCATCGAATGATTTTGAATTTTCACAAAAACTGCACTTGAGTGGTATAAAACTGAATGGTATTTTACACCATTTTAATGTGACGTTATAGCCGGTGACTGGGCCATGATATAGATAGGTTGCAATAGACTGTGCAAGTCTCGCGCGTAAGCGAACTTCCGGGACCATCGTGGTCCCAACCATTATGGAGTTTTACGTTGGCAAGATTTTGTTTCGTCTATAATTTTAGTTTAACGTACTTTATGACCATGACAATTAAATATGTTGTTGGGAATGTAGTACTATAAGTGATAAAAAATATGAAAGTAAAATCAATTCAACAATGCAACGAAGAAAACCCAAGAATTAAACTTGACCTCTGCTTCCGGTTACTTGCAAAAAATTAAGAATTTGTGCCCACCTCCGATCACCAAATTTGTTTTGGTCGCGCGATGATAATCACCAGACGCTGTAATTGCCAGACGCCAAGTCTTTTCATTGCAGTCTACGGTTGTCGAGGCGTCAGCGTCCTCTTTAAACTGCGTCACACGATGATTCTACGCCCGTGCGATCATCGCGCGTCTGCGTTTAAACCTGCTTTAGTGGTTGCACGTATTCAGGCATGGATTTACAAAAGGGTTTCCTAAAAAGTTCAGATCAAATAAGCATCCTTGTCCCAGAGTTTTTAGTTTGTTTCAACAAAAACTAACAAATGAATTGTGTGTTTATTATGAAAGCTAAAACTCATTTTATGCAAATTGTAATGAGTATTTTTGTTGGTCAGATTGTTTCATAGATCTAATTTAAAAACAATGATTTGATTTCAGAAAAAATATGTTCTTCACTTGACGTGTTTTCTCGCTCCGATACGCGCGAGACTTGCACAGTCTATATGACGTAAATCGGCCATCTTTACGGGCAATTTGGAACACACAGTCATGCGTTACGCGTGTGAGAACGGCGTGCAGCACGCGCACATTTCACCAAACTCATTGTATGATTGGTAAGTGAACAACGCGGCTGCGTTAATAATTTGAGCGCTTGGTGCGCCTGCAAGCCAAAATGCGATTTGCCCGTAAAGATGGCGTCTACTGGGAACTATCTATAGCAGGACCAGTTTGTTTGTCATTTTACTAGTCCATCAGCTTTTCACTAGTCCATGTTTGATAGTAATTAGGGATTCTTTTCATCACTAATCTAGCCAGCCGGACCACTAAGGAGAACATTTTTACTGGCCCTCAGGTGTTTTACTGGCATTTGGCCAGCGGACCAATGCTAAGGGAGAACGCTGTTGAGACTAGTATTTTTCCCATTTTCTTAAAAGTACTCTATATTGGAAAATGAACTTTATCTTGAAGCCCTAAAGCATCAGTAACAAACCTACGATTTACACCGTAAACAATTGACGTCACGTGTAACACTTACCCTACTGACTCCACAGACCCTTTAATCTATTTAGTCAATCCTTTTGTTCCTTCCATTCCGATAACAATACATATGCTTTAAAAACAACAAGTTAATTACAGCCCCATTGTCATAGCAATACGGATTGAACCACATCCGGAGGCGGGTGCTACTAGTACTACAACCATCCTTGCTCTATGGACCGTTGGTATAATGATTACCAGAGGTGGCTATAGGTACCAGAACCAGACTAGACCGTTGGAACAGACATGCAAATTGCTACCACTCTTATCTTTTTGTTCTATCAATGAGCGGAAGGAATGATTTTCTTTCAGCTTCATTTGTGGTTTATTTTTATCTCTTTGAGAAAACCAAGCAACGCCTTTTAAAACATGAACCCGGGGGGCGGGGGGGGGGGGGGGCGGACACGATATTGCGCAATTCTTTCCCCCGATGCTGTGTGAACGTACCATTACAAAAATAGGGGTGTTAAATTTTTACACTAACACGAATGGATTAAATTAGATATAAGTAAGGCAGTATTTTACCAATTATATATGTATAGTTTATTTGTCAGGTTTTTGGAGTGGAATAAAAATAAATATTTGACAAATATCTAGACAAGACTATTTTAAAAATGCATTCGTCCCTCCAACATTAGGCGCATGGCCAGGCAACAGCACCATACCGTTAATCAATGTATTATTGCTTTGAACGAAAATTTCGACACCCCTAAAACAGTGTCACAAAACGCGACGAAAGTGAAAAATTGAACCATTCTACCCCTGATATTTTTCAAGTTCTTGTTTAATATAGTTTTCTACCATTGTGAATTTTTTTGTAAAAATCCACCCATTCTACCCAATCGATTTTTATGATTTTCAAAATGTAACGTTCGAATTAAATAGTAACTTCCGTTAACGGTTTCATGTGTGGACCAGTCGGCGTCCGGAGTTTGTGTGTGTTGGTATGGTATACCGAGCAGTCAGGGTGACACACAAAGGCTGCGTTTCCTGGTATGAAGCCTGGGACCAATCAGAGCGCTTTATTGCTGCGACCTGACTGCATGAACAGAGATTCGACTGCATGCATGTAAGGCATGAATGAGACGAGTATCACCGTTGATGGCGCCTTTTTCTTTTTCCGTGTCCGCCCCCCCCTGCATGAACCGTTTAAAGCACATATGTCACATTGGTAATGTGTCACATTGGTAAAGTGTCAAAGACCAGTATCCATTCACACTTGATGTGACCCAACGTATACATGAAATAAACCTGTGAAAGTTTAAGCTCAATCGGTCATTGGTTGGAGTCATGAGAAAAAGTGAAGAAAAAAACACACCATTAAATGTTTTCACTGTTTTCAAACATTCAGTTTTTGACTTAATTTGAAGATCAAAACTAATTGTTTTACTCATTTCTCAAAAACTATTGCATTTCAAGTAAAAATTATTTTAAAGTGGTTTCCCGCATGACTATCTATAAACCATGTACGTTGTGTGCAAATCTGAGAACAATAACTTCACTCTTACAAATGTTAATGTTATGCACACCCTAGGTAGGGTAATATACTTTGGTGAAAATGTGTAATGTCCACCGAAAGCTTACTTGTTTTAAAACATTGTGGTGGTAAAGTATCCTGCGAAATTATTTCGTCTGAAATGCCCCCCGTTAATTAGAAATCAATAAGAGTATGTCGGAAAATTGGAGTCTCCAAAACTCAACAAAAGGCGAATTTTGGAGATTCAAAATCCGCGGTGTCCATTTGTGAATGCTGCTATACCGGAGATGTATTTGGTAACCGCGTCACCTCGGTACAGCTGTATCTAAAAACAGCTGATGGACAATGTGTTTACATGCTGAAAATTGTGCTTAGTTTTAACTATTTTCTCCTGACTCTCACAACAGATTAAGCCCAAATTTTCATAGGTTTGTTGTTTTATGTATATGGTTGATCCCACAAAACATGAACACTGTCGGCGACTATTTTGTCAGCTCTTCCAATCCTGTATATTATAGGCCTCCTTTAAATACCAATGCCTAAAGTCCTACAGATATGTTTTTCAAATGTTTTTCAAATCTGCGTTTCTAATATTTCACCTCCATGTCCGGTTTCTTCTTAAACTCAAGTGTTCTGACAATTTTAAGCACTTCGTAAATACACTTCTGTCACGCATGAAAATAAACAAGGGAAGTATCTCTTCCTTCGTAAACCACCGTCACTATTGCAACTTTCTGAACCTTGACCTCCTGACAGACATGGTCCAAGGGAATCCACTCTGACATAGGGAAGCAAATAACGGCCATGCGTGTGAAGTTTGGGTCAGTTTGAGCTTTGAATGCATGCAAAGTTCAACCTGACCCAAACTTCAAAAGTTTAATCATTACTGTGTATTAACGTGGAACAATCACACCAAAACATAACAGATTGTTCCTTTTAACTTGTTTAGCAGACGAATTATAAAGTCAACAAATTATCATCTATTCCCGAAAGGCGAAGTTGACAACTTTCTTCAGTGTTTTTTTGTTTGTTTGCCTGGGTAAACTGACCTTGTCTGTCAAGGTATTTGGCACGGGGTTTGACCACCGGATGGCCCAGGAGATTGACGTGTGATTGATGGGTTTATGCACCGGTGAACCGGGCCATTGAATCGGCGCGGTTTTCCGGTCGGACACGGTAAGATCCGAACCCAAGGTGCATTGTATTCACGCTGCCGTCAGCTGTCAATTCAGTTGCGTGTTTCCTTCATTCATCCTTTACTTGACTGAGAACATTTTGAATATAAACTACATCTGGCTTATGGGAAAATAAGTACAATGTATTACTCCAGGATGCTGTTAAATTAGCAATTAAAACAACCACCAATTTTCTTCATCTTGTTGTCTGTTATTGAAGTTAAACCACTTCTTTCTCCATACGCAAAGCATGGAATAAGGATAACTGCCCCTTCATCCCAACACAATGGACTCTATAATTTGCGCCCTCTTTGCCATGTTTTAGACAGTATAAGTTTACCCCTCCCTAACAATGAATGAAATAACAAAGCATGTTAAAGGTTAAGTCATACTTTGGTAGTGATCCCGAAAAAGTTGTGTACTTTCTGTCAGAAAGCCTACTTGTTAAAACGATGACAATGGTGGTATGCATCCTGCGAAATTGGTCTGAAGTGCCCTCATTGATCAGAAATCAATAAATGCATGTAGAAAAGTTTGAATCTCAAAAACCAGACGAGTTTTGGGGAAACAAAATATGTATGTGGTGTACGTGTACGTTTGTGAACGCTGCGGCGTGAGGTAAGATAAGGTTTGTACCCGCTGTCACATCGCAAAACGTAGATGGAATCAATGTTCTTGATGATAAATACTGCAACAGTTTTTTGCTGTTTTCTCAACATGAACAAGCAGACACTGTATTCAGCTGAAACTTTCACAAAAACCAAACAATACCTTTCAACTTTTCGACTGAAAAAAAGACAACCGCAAAAAGATCGTGGAAATAGTAACGTTAACGATATGTATTCCTTGTTGCTTAGTTTCGATCCAACTTTTATAGTGATGATTTTCAATCATTAATTGTATTCCTGTTTGACGCTTGATGACCGACTCTTCACCCCGAGGTCAGCGGCCACGGGGTACGTTGGCACTTCTCTCGCCCCGGGGGACTCACGCGTACATTATTGACTGAAGTCTCTAGGGTTCGTTCTCACCCAGCGAGTCAAGCTTGCATCGAATCACCAGCTTACAAGAAGATGAATAGATACTGTGATGTGATTCTGTGTAGGTTATAAAATGGTAACCAGGCATCGCTGTGAGATATCACTTGAAGAAAACACAACAGACTTGGTGCCGCCATTTTGATTTTACCCTTTTGAAAATCAGGATTGCAAGTTCTTCCAAACCGAGACAAATAAACGTTATCTGTAAATGACATTGTTTATTGAGCTTTATTTCTCGAGCCTTAATCTTTTCCAGTGTCGTAAGCAAGGCAAACGAATAAATCTGGAAAACAAAATCCTAGCTATGGTGCTGTGATAAGATAAGTACACGAACAGGAGCAACTTCACTGAGCGACTATACGAACATAAAGTCAAGGTCAAATCAATCAATTTTACAGGTGTTTTCATAATTCGTATGGTTTAATGATCGAGTTGAATGGATTCATGCAAATCGAAGAAACAGAATTTAACGCTCCTTAACCGTGGCATTCAAAATAGATTCGATCCAGGTACTCGGTCTGATGGTCGATGATAAAGAAAAACGAACTTAAAAAATCAACAAAAACACGGTATGAAATCATTAGTAAAACCCTTGCAGCGGGATTTACAACCCTGTAATTCAAGCTTACACTAGAAAAAACCCTGCACGTGGCATGCCCGTCATAAATTTGAAGTTTCCTAAACAAGTTTAAGCCCTTCCGCTTATTTAAACATGCGATTTGTGGCAGTCTCGAACCCTTACCCAACAAGGTTCAGATCACGTGCGGGTTAGACTTATTTGCTGCTCCTTTCCATCGAAAATGTCTTGTGCATCGAGCCCGTCGAGAAAAATTGACATACATTTTTTATGTAAAGTTAAAACACAATTTACAAAGTGATAAGATAAACTCTACAATACGCTTTTAGGCGACGGCAGAAATTGCATCACGTATGGTTTTGAACCGCAACAATCAAGCTATTGTTACAATCAAACCTACCAAATCCTGCACACTTATTCCTTATCAATCTAAAAAAAGTACAACTGTTTGACATCGTAAATTCTTCGTCGACTGATCCCCAAAGTGACCTCAATAGTTTATATGTTAACGTTTGCCCGTGCACACTTGAAGTACTGCCATTCCTGTCAATGTCTTCACAACCTTCTGAAGCCGAACCACTTGTAGACAACTTCCGGGTTTTCCTCTCTCCCAGAGTTGTCAAGTTGAACTCAGGGAGAAACACAAACACTTTATGTTCTCACCATCTTTGAAGTGTTGATGTTGTATACAGCGTACCGTGCAATAAGTGCACTTCAGTGTAACGGGTAATGTTTGGTTACGACTCCAAAAAGTACAAAAGGCTTCATGTTGGTTTATCACCCTCCTCCCAAAATAGCTTGGGTTAACGTTACAGGAAATCATCTGGGATAGGACCATGTGGACAAATCAAGAACCTATTTATTGAATCTTAGACTTGGCATGTTGGAGGACGATAGGGTAAACCTTGATTTGACAGCTTTGAGAATAAGCTTTCAAAAGACTCAAACTAAAAAGGTGATCCGTAGCTTTTTGAACGAGAAATTCAGCACCAAAATTAAAGAAACATCAACACTGTCATTCTGGAATATCTGTTTTTGATTGAAAACTTGTCAACAACTGCATGGTAGAATCATACACGGCATAGCTAATGTAGAACACAAACAGTACCTGCCTTACTCTTCTAGCACAGAGCACAGAGCAAGGAACAGAGCAATGGTCTATTACACACACGTTAACTCTTGACATATTCTCAATCAGTCATGGTTCCTACTCGGGTCAGATCAAGACAGCTCAGGTCACTGCGCATCGAAGCTTCGACAGTGACAGATGGGCAAGGGCTGACATACGGGACCACCAAACCAATAGGCCTACTGTAACCGGGACGAGATAGATCATGGCTAATAATAAACAAGAATGTTCATTTAACTCCTTTTTAGTTTGAGCAGATTGAGTGAAAAATTGGGTGGATGCGTGGGAACCATTGCTGAACATGGTTGAAAACAAATCAATAGTTGGAAACAGTTTAAATGACGTCACTTGCTTGATTAATGGGGCACATTGCCTTGAAATTTCGTAAAATGTTGCTGTTTTGGTCCCTTTTAAGAGTTGTTAGGCAATAAAACACATACAGTATCTTGTAATTAGTGAGTAATTAATTTAAGACACATTATTATTTGCCTCTGAAATACAGCCAGCGGAACATACGGTCCGCCATTTTGTGGCGTCAAAATTTGGTCAAACAAAATGGCGGACATTGTTCTGTCACAAAATTTAACAAAAGCCACACAATTTCTGATGTGAATCATTCTACCCTTTAAAATATCTTTCCAAAGCAACCTATAGCAAACTACATAGCAAACGCTTTTTATAGCCCAAACCAAAGCGCCCAATCCAAAAGCAAAATGCCCCTTTGAATCACCAGACTACTAAAGTACACATGCTTGTTGAAGATTTATTTGAGCTTACAGTCAACTAATATACCAAGACACTTTCTGAAAAGCAAAAATCTGTAGAAATTTGACCTTTTCGAAATTAATGCTTCGGCTTTGACTTCAGATAGGATCCGTCCGCCTGTTAAAAACCCGGTAAGGAAAGCGCACGTTTTCAAAATAACTGACGGGCCTGAGCCGTAGACCAAGCGAAAAAGACCCATGAACTATTTGAGTCTGTTTTCTTGTATTCTCTCGTGAATACAACTCTCCGGTGTTTCATGTAATATCCCTTAACTTAAAGGGTGTGCACAACATTGGTAATTGTCAAAGACCAGTATCCACACTTTGACCCAACATATACATGAAATAACAAACCTTTCAGTTTCAGCTAAATCGGTCTTCGGAGTCATGAGAAAACAGTGAAAACCCCCATTCTATATGTTTTCAAACATCGGATTTTATCACCAGCCATTAAAACAAATATTGTTTTACTCATTTCCTAAAAAATATAGCATTTCAAGCAAAGCTATTTCAAGTGAAGTTTTCCACCATGACCATCTTTATACCATGTAAGTTATGTGCAAGTATGTGAACATTTAAATTAATCTTACCAATGTTGTACACACCCTTTAAATAATAAACAGCAAACCCCTAAAAAAACCAAAAAAAACAAAAAACTTTTCCGTTTTCTCTACAGATTCCCAGGCATAGAAAGTGAAATCCGGTCCAGAATCTTTCACACTATTGCAAGCGAAACCGCATAGCTTTAGCGTGAGACGACAGATACATGAAACCTCCGAACACCAATGAAGGTACTTCAAGCAGAAGGAGGAGGCCGGGTAACTTTTGACAATCCACCGGGTACAAAATCGCTAACGTGCTGCTGAAAAAACAATGACACACGAGTCCAGAGAGGACGCAAGATAGAAGAGTTGCACCACACAGGAAATGTAGACGATGTTGCCCCATCGTCATGTAAATACTGTTTACATTTAATTAGAGTACGGTTTCAACGAAAAGGAATCTAAGAAGTTGGGGGCGATGTTGCGATGAAAGAACGTCATGCAGAGAGCTGTAGTTACAACGCTGATTTTTAATCAGTCACTTTGGTTGATGAGGAGGTACACCTGAAGTTAGCATGCCTTCTTTAGGTTCCCATGGCGAGACAGTTTATGAGAAAAACAATAATGAAGAGGAGAGTCAGAGACTCACTGGTGACTGTATGTGAGCTTAGGGTGTCGAGGGTGGCAATTAGGGGTGGGGGCACGCCATACACGTTTATACCTCTTTCTCCCACAAGTGAATCACAAAGGGTTTTCTGGTCTTGGTCTTACGCCTTGACTAAAACAATGACCATCTTTGTCCAAGACTCTCTTTGTTCCCTGCTGACTAAACCCCTGATGGCCAAAGCTATTGTCAAACCACATGCTTTTTAATTTGACCCAATGCTCTAGTTCCAGAATAATATGAAAAACTAAAGAGAAAAGAAAGTCCGTAGAGGAATCAAATTTGATCTTCCAAGACTATAGGGTAGGATTTTAAAGATGGCTCAACCCTACGGGATAGTTTACTGTGTTCCAGCAGGTGGTACAATCAGTAAAATGTTGATGGATCACTATGCACTTTGGAGGTGGTGTGAAAAGATGGAACGGGAGACAAAGAAGCTTCTCACGAAGATTCTACGAGAAGGTCCCACGTGACTTCTCTGAATGCGCAAACCTTCATGTCTTTGGATGCGCAAACCTGTATGTCTTTGGTAACTGAAATGCAGTATATTATTTTTCACCACAAAATTTGGATCGGAGAACGGCTTCAGGCATAAAGCCTTTCTCGGGCATCTGAAGCACACATCTCTACGCAACATTAAAGAAGTTTTTCTGTCATTATTTTCTTGCAACCTCGATGACAAATTGAGCCCAAATGTTCACAGGTTTGTTACTATGCACATGTTGGGATACACTAAGTGAGAATACTGGACTTTGACAATATACCCTGCCTATGCTGCTACACACAATGTCAAACTAGATGCCGTGTGACTTGTCTAATGTTGGATCGTCAGTGGTCATCTTTCTGCCTCAAGAGGTCAAATGTCAACTTGTCACCAGCCATTCAGCTGCCATGAACTCTTAGCGGTTGGTTCTACGAAAAGGTCATGCGCAAAACGTGTAAACCATTATCGCTACGCCATGTTATTTTGTTTACAAACATTTGAATTCAGGCAAAACACTGTCCTTTATTGTTCCCCATTTTACTGTGACGGGTTAATTGCAAGTGGCGAGAGCATGAAGGGTTCATTGACCCTGAAGCGCCCTCAACCAAGCACCGCCACCACTTGGCCGATTGATGACAAGTGAAGGTTGTTGTCCGACGGCTGTTCGCGGTCGGTAAACAAACATTGGTTCAGTGACGAAATTGGGCATAATTTGAGTCGCCCGCGGATTTAAAACACGATAAGATCGGACCGTCTGGGGTTAAAATCAACCGAAGTTTCCCAGAACATGTGCTCGTTATAAATACAACACAAATGTAATAAAGTTAAAACCGGTGCATGCCCCAAGCAATGCCGACCAAGCTGAGACCATGCAGTAAAGACATGTTGTCAAAATGGAGCATCAACTTGAAATAAGAAATAGGCTTATCTAAGGGGTAAGACCATGGTAAGACCATGGAGGTGGACAGGGTGTAGCTTAAAAATTCGGTTTCAATTTCGGGTGTTTTCCACTCATTAAATTTATACACTCCGCGAGTCAAAGTTGAGAGGTTAATACTCTTCGAGGAAGTTGACTTTATCTTTTTAAACCTCCTGACCAAAGACCAACAATTTAGTTAGGTGCATAATTATTTCATCGATATAACTACAACTAGACTTAAATTTTTGTTACACAACAAAAACAAGGTGTTCGGCATGACGTTCAAATATGGGATGTTACTCATTGTCAGCTTGAATACATCAATTTGGTTTTAAGCTTGACCAGGCAATTGTAATACTGTGTATACAAATCTGGTAAAACTGCAACTTTAAGTCGAAGTCATGTTACAATTGATGACGTCTTTTATCAGGAAAACAAGCGTTAAATGTAATATATCGCGGCTTGAGCTCAATCTTGCAATTTACTATAGGAGCACAAAAATAATGCTCCAGTACATAATATAATTAAATTGGGCCCCACGAGTGCAAAACACAACATTGCAAATTTATTGTAAATTTGCAACGTGGTTGTAGATCGTTGTTACGTTATACGCATGTTTTCTGCTAGTATTAATAAGCACACGACAATTCCTTTTGTCACCTTAGTGATGAAATGCCTTATATTCAGCGTACCCTGTCACCGATTAACGTTTTACAGCAAATCAAAGCAAATTGACCACGTCATTGACCACCATCATTGATGAAAAACAATGGAAAAGTGCACGCGTGTACGCGCTACGCACGACTCAAAGTGTGTCTTTGTTGGCCAACAAAAATGCTCACATTGGTGTTTGCGTAGACTAAAACGAGCCGATCTGTCACAGAGCAAGCCAATAATGCCACAGAGCGTGGTAAAAGCATGACCATAATTTGATATAGCACCACCAGCTTTAGCAAAAGTTTTAAAAAGCACACGATCGAAAGCACAGCATTTGCTTGTTAACGAGGTTTGCATGGACGGCTGTTTTAGAGACTAATAACAAAGCGTATTGTCAAAAGCAGGTTGCGCGAACCTTGAACAGAGACTAGACCACAAGCATGTTTGATGGACTTTGAACCTTGCGGATGATTTGCTCAACGTATACACACACACTACGTGATAACAAAACAGTAAACTGGTTTAGTTCGCGTAGTGTGTGTGTAGCCCGTGGTTTGACAGCGGGTCAATAAATACCCGTAATAATTGGTCAATATTTCAAATATTTGTATAAAAAAAAGGAATGACGTCATCATGTTTTCTCTTTAGATTTACATAGTCAATATCACTGTCTTTCAACATGCCAAGTTTCAACTCAGTCGATCTTGTGGTTTTGTAAATACACGGCTTCAAAAAGTAAACCTTTAAGGCAATACCATGTGACACACGATGACGTCATCAATCTAAAACTTCACACATATGTTGTCTGCATGAAGGTCATTATGTATACCAATTTCGAAACGATTATCTTAAACTTCGCCACAGACATCTAGGAAAAGTGCATTTTTAATTGTTTTCAACCTGCCGCTAGAGGGCGCTCTTGACTTTTATGACGTCATTTGTCTTTTTTTGTTAAACCAGACTCTTGCTCGACTATAACACCGTTAAAAAAACTTCAAAAAGTGTGCCACTTTTAAATTACAAGGCACTTCCTGTTTCTTCATGTTACGACCGGAAGTAGAGGTCATGTGAGGTCACGCACACGACAAAAAATAAAGACCTATATGACCTAAGTATGATCCCGCATAAAACAACCGCCGGTCTCTTAAGTGTGATTTGTTACAGATTTTCAAAGATTAATTTATTTTTTTCTAAAAACCTTGTAATTTGACACCTGATGACGTCATCATGACGTAAATGAAACGGTTTCGTCTCCTAATGGATATCTAACTATGGTAGAAATTTCAAGTTTATACGAGCTTGGGAAGTGTGCTTTTGTTAGCGGACAATCGCGGGGGATAAGAAGAAGAATAAGAAGTATTAACTAGAAATAATTTGTTGTTGGAAACAAAAAAGAGGTGTTCGGTGTGACCTCGTATTTCAAAGAAATGTTATAAACATGTCTGTGTATTAAATATTGTATACTTCTATAGAGTCTTTAGAATGGTGGTTCTAAAGATTTGACCAAACTTTTTGGATGTAACACATCCCAGCTTGAGTACATGCAAAGTTTCCATTTGATCACCAAAGTTGTTCTGTACATATAGATCTTGTAAAACACTACCTTGGTGGTGACATAACATGAAAATCGATGACGTCGTGAAAACGTCACTCCACGTTATATCCTTGTAGGACCTTCCAAGTCTCATGCAAAATGAAATTTGACTATAGCTTGCTTTGTACTGAAGATATGTACCAATTGGTCAAATTTTCTAAAATTTGTATTAAAAAAATTAATGACGTCATCAAGTCGTCACTCTAGCTTTAAGTAGTCAATATAACTGTCTATCAACATGCCAAGTTTCAGCTCAGTCAAACTTGTGGTTTTGTAGATACACAGCTTCAAAAAGTAAACCTTTAATGCGATACCACGTGACACATGATGACGTCATCAATCTAAAAATTCACACATATGTTGTCTGCAAGAAGGTCATTATGTATACCAATTTTGAAACGATTATCATAAACTTCGCCACAGACATCTAGTAAAAGTGTATTTTTAATTGTTTTCAACCTGCCGCTAGAGGGCGCTCTTAACTTTTATGACGTCACTTGTCTTATTTTTTTAAACCAGACTCTTGCTCGACTATAACACCGTTAAAAAAAACTTCAAAAAGTGTGCCACTTTTAAATTACAAGGCACTTCCTGTTCCTTCCTGTTTCGACCGGAAGTAGAGGTCAAGTCATGTCACTCAAAAAAAAAAAAAATGAAGACCCATATTACCTCTATATAATCCCGCAAAAAGTAACCAACGGTCTCTTCATCTTGATTTGATATGGATTTTCAAAGATTAAATTTTTTAATTTTAAAAACCTTGTAACTTGACACCTGATGACGTCATCATGACGTAAATCAAACGGTTTCGTCTCCTAATGGTTATCTAACTATGGTAAAAATTTCAAGTTTATATAAGCTTGGGAAGTGTGCTTTTGTTAGCGGACAAGGGACGGAGAGAAGAAGAAGAATAAGAAGTAAAAAAAAAAAAAAAAACCGAACAATAACAAGAGGTGTTCGGAGCTACGCTCCGCTCCGAACACCTAACTAGACATAATTTTTTGTTGGAAACAAAAAAGAGGTGTTCGGTGTGACCTCGTGTTTCAAAGAAATGTTATAAACATGTCTGTGTATTAAATATTGATATACTTCTATAGAGTCTTTAGAATGGTGGTTCTAAAGATTTGACCAAACTTTTTGGATGTAACACATCCCAGTATGAGTACATGCAAAGTTTCCATTTGATCACCAAAGTTGTTCTGTACATATAGATCTTGTAAAACACTACCTTGGTGGTGACATAACATGAAAATCGATGACGTCTTGAAAACGTCACTCAACATTATATCCTTGTAGGACCTTCCAAGTCTCATGCAAAATGAAATTCGATTATAGCTTGCTTTGAACTGAAGATATGTAACAATTGGTCAAAATTTCAAAAATTTGTAAAAAAAAAAATGATGACGTCATCAAGTCGTCACTCTAGCTTTAAGTAGTCAATATCACTGTCTATCAACATGCCAAGTTTCAACTCAGTCAAACTTGTGGTTTTGTAGATACACAGCTTCAAAAAGTAAACCTTTAATGCGATACCACGTGACACATGATGACGTCATCAATCTAAAAATTCACACATATGTTGTCTGTATGAAGGTCATTATGTATACCAATTTTGAAACGATTATCATAAACTTCACCACAGACATCTAGTAAAAGTGTATTTTTAATTGTTTTTAACCTGCCGCTAGAGGGCGCTCTTGACTTTTATGACGTCACTTGTCTTATTTTTTTAAACCAGACTCTTGCTCGACTATAACACCGTTAAAAAAAACTTGTAAAAGTGTGCCACTTTTAAATTACAAGGCACTTCCGGTTTCTTCCTATTTCGACCGGAAGTAGAGGTCATGTGAGGTCACGCACACGATAAAAAATAAAGACCTATATGACCTAAGTATGATACCGCATAAAACAACCGCCGGTCTCCTAAGTTTGATTTGTTACAGAATTTCAAAGATTAATTAATTTTTTTCTAAAAACCTTGTAATTTGACACCTGATGACGTCATCATGACGTAAATGAAACCGTTTCGTCTCCTACTGGTTATCTAACTATGGTAAAAATTTCAAGTTTATATGAGCTTGGGAAGTGTGCTTTTGTTAGCGGACAAGCGGCGAAGAGAAGAAGATGAAGAAGTAAAAAAAAAAAACGAACAATAACAAGAGGTCTTCGGACTTTTGTCCGAACACCTAAAAAGTAAGAAAAAAAACCGGAACAAAAACAAGAGGTGTTACGGGCTGTGTGCCCGAACACCTAACTAGCCGTGTTAGTACAGGAATGTATGGTGTTACAAGTTTGGCTTTGAACAGAGCTAGCTTGCTCCATCCAATGGACAGAGGGAGGTGGCGTCTGCTTGAGAACTGGGGCAACGAATAGCGACACCTGCACAAAGAAGACAAATTTAACCGAAGACGGTAGAATGTCTCTTTTTCCTTCCTCCATGCTTTGTTTGAGACATTAATCAATAAGCCATAATGCTCATGCATTCTACTAACTCTTCGTCAGCCGACAATTACTCAAATTCGTGTCCGTGTTTTGCGCGGGAAACACTTATGTACCATCGTAAATAATGTCAACTTGATGCCATTATCCATCCCATCAGCATTCCGGGTCCATTTAGTGCAAGTTCATTTTTGTCGTCCAACTACAAACTTCCTCCATGTTTCAAGGTACACGTCGTAAATTACAGCCAAAATTATACCAGGAGCTCTTAACCGTTGGCGCCAAGTCCGCAACTTGTTCCGAGCGGAGTTAAAGGTAGCCACAAGGGTCCATTTTGACATACCGTACAGCGGTTTGACGATAATTCGACAAATTGGTGATTTATAACTTGAGATATCAAGTTGTTTTAGTCCAAATTTGGAGGCTGATAATGTGATATTGTTCTAACACTTTGACGGGCCATGGAGGGAGAAACACTTGGGAAAGACCAAGTCTCTGAGACCACGGTGGAAAGAAATGCTGAGACCATTGCTGAGACTAAGAGAAACAATTTGAAGCCATCGAAAACTTTCTCAGAATAACTTCAGATAAGATGCCTACATATATATTTTTATGCAAGTTCGTCCAAAACAATGCTATTATTAAATTGGGGCTAGTAAAGAAAACATTTAAGATGAAAATAACTCAGGGGAGCTGAAGGTATAAATTGATATTCCTCTGAAAACAGTAGAATGGAGGAAAACATGCACCAGGCATGGAGTTCCAAAGAGATTTTTTTAATTTTTTTTAATGAGATATCGCCTAAAAAACTCACAAGGCCACGGACGGCCACTCAAGGTGAGGGCTACACATAACTGATTTGGGCTATCGACCCAAATCAATTGACACCAGGGGCACGTTGCCGCCTACTCCTGGGGCTGAAACAGGATTACCCCCTTCACAGTCCTTAAGGATGTAGGCATGGGTATCATCCACTAGGAGCCTATCTGGTAGAGCAGAATGCACTACCTTCCCAACTTTTTCGAAGCAATTATGGTTTAAGTGCCTTGCTCAAGGATGCAGCAGTACGTGGAATAAAGCTGTTGAAATGGTTCTCTGTTCTACATCTCAGAGCATGGTTTCAGGCTCCGATAAATATCTTGTTTTATGATGAAGAGTTTACTGTGAATCATAAATCATAACAATATTAAGTAATACCGGATTTCCCACCTCAATATTTTGAACTACAGGCGTTCTATATTATAGGCTTCCTCTACTCAGATGTTCTACGTGCAACAGCAATAATGAACCCCTTCTCCAAAAGCAAAACAGCATCACCGTTTGTCCATTAAACAAATTGATGAGGAGCAAGGTACGCGTGTAGGCGGATTACAGCTAATTGTGTTTAATACCACATCAAAGATTAAAGTGAATACATTGATGGATAATTGAATAATAATAACCAGGTTCAGACTGTTCCTTTAATGCTCCAAAAGGACACAAAGGATGTTTCTTTTATCTCCGAGTGTAACGGTTTGGCACAAACAGTAAACACAGTCTGTCTTGCATCAGTTGAGGCGAACAATCTACAACATGTGTTAAAGTTATTGGGGGTTAAAACTGCGGTGCAGGGGTCCCTTTCCCAAGGTGATTGGAAAAGGGGCCTTCAACGTATGACAACTTCGATTTTCCAGGCACGCTTATAACCCAATTATAAGTAAAAGAACAACCCCTGGCTCTATCCTAGCTCCATGTTCTATCTGTGCAGAAAAATAGAGATCAACCTGTTGCACTCAGACCAGATTTATAGATGGATGTAGCTTATACCACAAACAGACAAAAGGTTAAAACCAACCTGGTATTAGAGAGAAAGTTGGGGAGACAAAGTTGGCGTGTTTTCAAACGAACGAAGATTTGAATTTGTTAAATCATTGAACAGGATTGGTAAGGGTAAACACCATTGTTTATTTTTTAGTCTGAAAGCTCACTGACTATGAAGTTCATAATATTAGAACAATTTTTTTCTGTGAAAAATTTCCCTCTGAAATGAAGTCATATTATTCGAGACAACTGTATCTGAAAACCTATAAAAACGCAACAGCTGATTTTGAATTTACGTGCTGAAAATTGTGCATGTTTTTTTAAAACTATTTTCCTCTGACTCGCACAACGGATTAAGCCAACATTTTCACAGGTTTGTTATTTATAGTTAATCCCACAAAACATGAACATGCGACAATTTTCTTAGCTCTACCAATCCTGTTAACAGCATCATCTAAATATTTAATATTTAAGAAAAACATCTATGAAAAAAAATTCTTCATTTTTATAAGGTAAATTTTGTACACACAATAGTGCTGGTGCCTCACATGACGGTTTCGTTTCCAAATTTATAATTCTATTTGGCTCAAGACAGTTTCTCCTACAAGTCCAAGATTGAAACGTTCTCATGCTTCGGGGGTCATCAACCAAGGTGATTTGGCAGCTCAGCTCCTTGGTGCGCTACTATACCACAAAAAACCATTTTTTTCTGGGCAAGAACGAACCACATCACGGGGACCAGCTAACCCCTTTGTCTCAACAGACCCCGTCACCTTTCAGACTTAATGTGCAGAGAAGAGCCAGAAAGGGACACATCAGACAACACTAGGTCCTCTGTCTTCGCCACCTAATCACGAAGCTTGTGGGAAGACTTTCTTCTGAAGGAACCCCATAAATGGGGCTAAATAAGGGCTTAATCTGCGCGTCTAAAACCCCTCGCTCGTAAAGTACTTCTTGCCTCCAGCCACAGCACCAGGTAATCTGTAACTTAAGGGAACTTGAAAGTTCATGTGGAGTTGTCGTATGTTACATCGATTATCGAGTCTCACTTTCTTTTTGTTTCATTTTTTAGACAGACGGACGGAAGGCGGTTGTTGAAGGGCCTTTGCTTCTCCTATGCTATGGGAGTGGGGTCCTTGCTCTATGGTCGGTGGAATAAGGGTCAGTCATGTCGGGGGAATTAATGTGACTTCGTGCACTGAACTACACAAATGAAAGAGTGGGAGGATGGGGATTTTGCTAGGTGAATAGAGTAAGGATATATTTAGAGCCGTTTGTAAACTCATTCTGCGGTCAGATTCAATGTATAACGAACTTCCCGGCCATTGTTACTCATTCAGTTCCCACTAAAATGAAAACCTTGTTTTCATACCAGCTTCCCTTTCCAAGTCAAGCATGTCACAATTGACACAAATTGAAAGGAAATTTATTTCACAATTGACTCTTTTCACATTTGGATAAAATGACTACTGTGAATGCACATAAATCAGACAGGTCTGCTGTTGAGCTGTTGGACAATAGTTTCTTTGGATATTCAGGAAATCTTTTGACATGTAAGGTTGTAAAAAACTCATTAACGTTTTTGTAAAGAACTTTTGAAAAGGGCATTGTCATTATTAAAAGTGTGGGGACTGTGATTTCGAAATATTGCGGTAGGAACGAGCGAACAGATGCAATAATGAGGCGGGAGAGGGGAATATGCAGGGGGTCCAGCGTAGAGAAGGGAATGGTAGGTACGTCTGAACTCAAGGCATGGAAGTAGCTACCTCAATGCTCAAGGGTACAGTTGAATATCTTGGAGTATGGCCCAGGCATTTCAAATGTTGGCACAACTCATTAAGTTTCAAAATGTATTATATAGGCCTATTAGGCCTTATTACACTCAAAGTCAAATAATCTGAACACAGCTTCAGGTTTGATATACAATGCCTGAAATACAGAATATAATTATTAGACACTTCAGGATTGCAACTTTACTCTTGTTATGGCTGCAATTATGATCGTAGAAAGGACTAGCAAGTTCATAGATGTTAAATTTGCATCGGGGATAAAGAACTAAGGAATAGCAATAATAGACTTGTGGATATTGAGGGCAAGGTATAGAACCCTTGCTCCATGGTAGACCAAATGTTGCTACCAGGCCTGAGTTGATCCAAGGCGGGTGGCGATCCAGTGAATCCTATCGCTACCCACATCGGCAGTCAACATGAACGAAGCATGGCAGAGGTTGCCTGAAGCACCGTAAAGAAACTCGTAAGAGCGGCGCGAGAGCCAGGCAGCGGACAAAGCTATACTGTCCTCTCAGCTTACCGCAATCTGAACGGTAGATTACCTACCCACAAAACATGCCTTCTTTCACGTCCAACAATTTGCAATGCATTATAGTAACCCTACAGTCAAATCAGACTTTCATATTTTAAAGGAAAGGAACATTTATAATAAATTAATGCCCTTGTACTTTCACCCGAAAGATTTCGGGCTATAAATGAACTTTTATTCACCGGAGTACGATGATAAGGAAAAAAAGACATGACATTGGTATAATGCAGGAAGTTTGTTTTGTTTACAGATTTAGTACTTGGACCATTTTTCTCCGTGCATTGTTGGTTTCCGTTAACGACTTACTTCGTCATTGCACAACACGGACATTCAAAACATAATCTAATTATTAACGATGGCAGGAACAATAAAGGTTTCAAATCGCAAACTATGACAGTTTGAACAAATTGTAGGAAGAGTTGGTTATTGATTTACTGATATTAACTGAAAGTTCTTAAATTAAAAAAAGTATAAGAAGGTGCTACCGTATATATCTTCACCTTTTTTCTTAGTACTTTTGCCATATTTACAGCAACTAGATCTCCAGCCGTAGCACCTTTACTTTTGAGCTTTTGCCAACTTAACACCATGCAGCTAGACCCTCATATTCAATTTTGTTTTAAATTGGGCCAAAGTTATTCAGTTGTTGATTTTTGTTGACGGTGTAGCTACTAGCCACCTCAACTTTAAAGTAGGGCCATATATATATATTTTTTTTTTTTTGGGGGGGAGGGGGTCAATGTAATGCTGATTTATAGGCCAAATTGACAATAAAGATATTACAAGTCTCAAGTGATAGTCACGGTATTTTCATCAATAATGTCGAACCCAACGCAGAATTCACAAACGGACACCACGGAAAGTTGAGTCTCGAAAATTCGCCCCGAGATGAGCTTTGGAGTTTCAAATTTAAGGGGTACTTTGATTGATTTCTAATCGACAGAGAGAGGCACTTCACACGAAATAATTTCGCAGCTGGATGCTTACCATACCATCATTCAATTTAACAAGTAAGCTTTCGTTGGTTCAATTCCCGCTTAGTCAATTTTTCCTTGTTCAACCCAAAATCATTTAAAATTTACCCAGTCAGTTTCCCTTGTGGTTTGTTGAAAGTAAGCTTTCGGTTACCAATTACAAATCTGTTTTCACGGGGTTATTTCCTTCCTTTAATTAAGAGGTGACATTCTTGGACAGGTCTTAATTTGACGGAAGTTGTGGTTAGTTTTAAGCTTCTGCACTGTAATACGAAGCACACAGATTATTGTTTGGTCAACATCAGAAAACGATTATAAAAATTGCTGTGAATAATGACGACTAGTGTGTATTATATGAGCGATTTGCTTGTCATATCAACAACGGTGTTGTGTCACGCGGTTTTCATCACATTGCGGTTAATCTCTCCCTCCATAGTTGAATCAACAAACAGTTCACTGTGTTCCTCCTTCTTTATACTGAATCGAAATATTCTGTTTATTGTGATCAGTGTCACGTGAAAGTGCTTATTCATTCATAAAAATATAATATGCGCAGTTGAAAATTCTTAGTCAATGATTCAACAATTCTTCGTTTTCTCTTTCTGTCTTTTTATAAGAGAAAAGTACAAAACTAAACAAAATCTTAAAATGTTCCTGAAAAGTTCCATTATGTCGTTAATACGTATATAGGGGCCTATGGATTATATTTAATCACTAATTTATTTTCTGCGTAAATTTTCCCAAATATAACATAAGTGACTCTCCACTTCACAAACTGTCTGAAATTTTCATTGGCTTTTCCCTCTGGTTTCCCGGCTTTCTGGTTTAGACTGCCGAGCTTTCATTTTACGGTGGATGAGTTAAAAGAAAAACAGATAATTAAATCATCAATGCTTCATGAAAACATGAACAAACCAGGAACTTGTTTACTATCTATCTCTTCTTTTAGTTTTATCTTAACTAAAACCCACCAACCCAAAAGGGACCACACCACCACGAAACAAGGCGCGGTCACCAGTAGTATGCCTACTCTCAAGAGGCTTCCCAAGGACCAGCGTAAACTTTGTTTATAGAATCAATTAGTGGTTTACCTACAAACATTAATTCTCTGAAATGGCATTAAAAAAAAAACAGGCCTGCGGTTTTATGTCCACCCTGCAAGGTAAATTTACGGTAATCGGAGGTGCTTTTTGAGCATGCCTGCGAAGTGAAGAGTAAACACAAACGCTTCTTCCGAGTTACGATCGACTTGCTTTTATTTATGGAAAGAATGTTTACAATGGATTTTAAAATACACGCAGGATTCTACACTGGACAGAGAAAAACAGACAAACAGGAAAGACGAGTTGTAATGTGGGTTGATGATCAAGGGTAGAGATTAATAGTACAGACGGTCTGTGAAGAGGAGTTATCATCAACGGACAACCACAGGAGAAAAAGGGCGGGAAGAAGAGACCGGACGGTCTTTACCCAGACAATATCAGAGTCACATATTGTCTACCTATTTCTGTCATTTCGAAACGGAGGGTACATTAACAGGTGCCCTTGGAATGCTTTGATGACGAACTGCAGAACAATAAAATAAGCCGTTAAAATTGCGAGGTTAAGAGTTGTCTCTCTTTTTACACTTTCAGTTTGCAATAAATCCAGCAGCAAAATATTTCTGAGAAAAACAGTTTTTAAATTGTCCGTTCGCCATTTTTGCATTGATCAAAAAAACAACGATTTGAAATTACATGAGTACAGAGGGTTTATTGTAACACATTGTTGTGTAGCGGTGAACTATTTTACTGAATTAGCACGTGCAGGTTTCTTGTTAACCCCTTCTCTGTTCGCTAAACCACGCCCCTCCCACCCCAATCGCCTGTCAAGTCACAGGTACAAGATTAGCACCAGCAAGCACATGGTTCCGTTTTTGTTTTTTCACACTCTTCGTTCACCGGACCGAAGAGCTTGACCGAAGTCTTGGGTAATCCCTGATACCCCAAGGCATTCTGTGGGCACAGCTGTTATGTCTTGACAGAACGGACGTGTTTGATATTCTTGGCTGTGGGGGGCTCAAAATGGGGTTTGCATTTTATGGAAGTCATCATCAAGCCTCAATAAATGTCATCATAATAAAACATAAATGTTTTGAAGTAGGCTAGCATCTATCCTGTTTTATACCAGATATCATACAGCACACGCTGAAGCTATTTCCTGACACATGTCATGCAGACGAAATAGGGTAAAACTAATTGAAAACAATTTCAAAATCAGTTTCAAAATCAGTGCTGCTGACTGCTGTAAAAAGAAAAGAAAAGAAAACAGATTGTAACTTACCACAAAGAAGTAAACATGTCGACCGTAACCTCTTGCTGTGTAAAAGAGTTAACAATGTTGCCATCTTGAATTCAACCGGCTATTAAGAAGTCCAGCTCCAAAAATGGAAAAGCAATTAAAAGTCAATTTGTCCTGGGAAATAAGATCAATGGGGAGCAACGGGTTAGTTGATAAGAATGGACGGTGCAGCTGGACCCAGCTGTCGCGCTACAGATTACAGTCTACCACCAGCACAAAACCAGAAAATCTCTCAGAAGGTTGATTTAAACTTTCCAGAGTCTCGTCCAAAATCAAAGCTTTAAATATAATAAGGCTCGCCAGAGAGGAATTTCTAAGCCAACTGCGGATGCTGCTCCAGAAGAATTAAGGTACCATAAATATATACCACCAACAGTTAGTTCAGGCTGGACATCCACGCAGATTCTTGATGATTACTTCGGTATGTGGTCCTTGTCAGGTATTGACAATAATATTAATAAGGTATGTTCAACTCGTGGCTCTTGACTGAAATGAACAAACAGACAGCTTTGCTCATTAAAGAACACCTTTCCAACGTCTAGTCTATGATACAAACACAGACAAAGTCACCACGGGGTTATGTGAAAATTACTTCCAGTAAGTAGCTCGGCACTGCACTACCGTGTCGCAACCTCTCTGCCCGGTATCGGATCTCAACTGAACACGCCAGACTTCACCACCACTACATCATCATCAATGTGCTTCCCCTTTTGCCACCAGTCAGCTGGAAGCGATTCCACGTTCAGATAGTTAGTCAGAGCATGGTCAGAGCCTTGTCTGTCATGCACGTTAATAGGCCTGTGTGGGTGGAGTCTTCTGCACTTACTACATGCCGTATGAGCGATGTTTATACCACGTGGCCGTACTGCAACACGGTCAACGATGACAACCTGTCAATGCTTCGTTTGGGAACTTATTATCTTAAAGGGAATGTGAAATTGTGAAAGTTCAAATCCTTCTTCATTTCCACATCACGTGACAACCGCTCCTTTGGAATCAAAATAATTTCAAGTTGTTTCAGGCACATCAATGATCACCCAAAATCAAGCTGGGAGTGGAGTTGGTGCAAACCTATACAGTCACCGTGAAAATGTAAAACTGCTTTCGTGTTTACGTAAAGGGAACGGTTTTGAAAATGTTTACATAAGTAATTGTGGCACCCCTTAAAAATATTACTGTTGTCTGAGTGCCCAATTGCGAATGTATTCCGCCGTCGCCCATAGGGAAACGTTCATGGTGAACAGATGCCATTAAAAGTTCTGTCTGGGTGACCGATTGCGAATGACATTTGGTGGACAGTAGTTATTGGTTTATGTCTTTGGTTTACGTGATGGAGAGGACGAGATGATTTTCGTCTGTTTGTCTTTTTAGGAAGTTGAGACTGACACTAAGATGTCTTCGTGGAAACATTACGTTGATAGGTGTTTGGATGACACAAAAACAACAAGGTTGACCCATTTGTTGTTATTCGACAAGAGCCCATTTTTAGGTCAAAGTGGTGTTCAGCCAAACGTATTGCTTTATATTTTACTTATATAGACCTACTAAAGATGGGCAGACTTGGGGTTGAAAATTGTGGCAGGGATATTCAATGGCACATTGGTACCAGGCTCAGGGTCATAAGGTCAAACTCGAGATTTATTCAAATAAGGTACTTGTCGCCCTCATTGTTGATGAAATTCAAATTTGCTGGTCGGCTTCCGAGTTAGTTGTGGTAAACTGTTAAAATCAGCGCTGTCAGAAATGGGGGTCATCAGTGTGCATACTACTTGCAGAAAAACAAAGTTGAAAACCAGGGGTGTAAGTTTTTGGGTTGGGCCGTGAATGACCTCTGTGGGACCGTGGCGGGACGTGTTCACGCCACAGTCGGCAGTCGTCGTTACCGGGGCATCGCAGCTCATCACCCGGCGAGCTGACAGTGATCGACGCCTGGTGATTTAATAAATCTCGTAGGATCCCACACGCCTGTGGTATTCTTGATCAACAATACCTGTATCACGCTGCCACGTGTTCCCTGTATACAGCAGAAGTATATAATGAACGCTAATACTCATAGTACAAAAATGCACCAGACTAATTAATTGCCCTTCCAGCCTCGGTTTGGTAACATTGATTTGCATGGGTAGAAAATCAAGATGGCCGATGATAAAGGTCTAAAACAACCACCACTACCTCCGGAAGTGAGGTAGGTGAATCAGACACAATCTCTAGCTTAGGTGTGAATGACGCTGAACATTTGCTGTTGTACATGATGGTGTGCTGTGACATTACGACCTTATTTCCTTCCTTCATGCCTTGTACCTAACATTGTGCTTGATCTCGAAAGTCTAAAAAATAAAAATAAAAAAGTTCCTTCTGTTTGATGATCAGTACAACTGGACAATTAAATTCTTTATTATAGATATACAAAGATTTTAGTTTACATGCCCACAGCACCCAAAAACTAGCACAGTGCCAAAGTTTTAGGGAGCACCACATTTTCTAGGGGGTATTTTTGGCCAACTACTCTGTAGTTTCCGTTTGCAATTTGCATTACTCTTAAACAAGCCGCTTTCCAGTGATCTTGTTGTGCCACTTACTATTTGTATATAAGATATCTGAAATGGGAACTATAAAACAAATACATTGTCCGCGTGTAAAGGCAAAATAGTTTTTAAAACATTGAAATTATCACAACAAAGCTTGTAAAATGTAACATTTTTATATATATATTTTTTTAAATCTTAAAAGTCCATATTTCAAATGGGGGCACCGACATCAATTGGGGGGGGGGGGCACTCCCCCACCGTGCCTCCCTTTACGCTACTGCGGGCCCACCACATGTCAACTGAATCAAATATATAATCATCAACCTCGGATTTTGAAAAATACTAATTCTATACACAAAACCAACATCAGTTCATTCGTCAAGTTAAACATGCCGCCATTCCTGAGCTTACCGCAACATGGGCCAACTGACCTACCGATGACAAACGCCTATTTACCCGTGCTGTGATGCGACAGTGAACGTAAAGAGAGTACATGTATAGTGTTCTATCGGTGCAAGACCGAAATGGCTTAGCCCCCCCCCCCCCCCAAAAGTTCAATGAATCACATTTTACAATGTTGCTAATTATTACAAAGACGTCTTAATACACATCTCACAAGATGCAGGAAGATGTGGGTTTAAAGGGTGGGGAGTTGCCAAAAGCGAGTCAAATAATTATAGATCATCTTTCTCGCCATCGGGGTGCAAGTTAAAACTCATTGCTCTATGGTCCAAACAATAAACACATGGTTTGTTTATGTCCATACATGACATAAATTTGTGTCCCTTTAAAGGGGCTGTGTAGTCATGAGCAAAGCAGGCCGCGCCTGTGACTGTAATGAACTCTCACCCAGTTCCTGCACGCGCACGCTCTCCTTACGCGCCCTCCAACCTTATGTACATGACGTCATTATTTGTTTGAGTAGAGCGTCCTCAGATAGAGATAGACGTCAAAAGAAGCTTGGTTGCTCATTGGCTCACGCTCTGCGCCGCGCGTACAAGATATTTCCATTGTCTCGTCATCGTTTTACCTCTAAGATGGAGAGCGCACTTGCTGTAATGGGTGAGAGTTCATAATTACAAATTCATGTACATCCACAGGCTTGTTTTGATTAGACGACACAGCCCCTTTAATATTTGTGGGGCGGGAGAGATGGGGTGGATCTAGAGGGGCTGGTATCTTACCCATCACAGTTTCGTCATCACAATGATACTATGAATATCAAATCTTGTGAATCACAAAACCACAGACACTTTCTCTCGGCAGACGTTTAACCTTGATGTGGTTTCCTTGACCGGTGCGTACGTTTCCCTCACTGTAGTAGTGTCACGTCAAAACTAAAAAGTCGGCCAATGTATTGATTTAAAATTTCAATTTTTCTCAAATCTGAAACAGACAACCCCAAACAGGAAAGAGGAAATGTTAGTAATATGTAAACAAAATAAGTCGATAAGTTGTTTACTAGAAGGTAGCGGATATTTTGTTGTATTTTGTGACTATACACACAGCACGACATATAAACCGTCCGAGGCAAACCATTACTACATAGACTGTGCAAGTCTCGCAAGTATTCGAACATAGAACTCGTGAAAGAGCGAGAGTTTGTTTCCTTAACGCGTTAATCGCAGTTGGCCTACATGAGTGGTCCAACATGAGTATGGTGGCCCTGAAGGGACACGCATATCGCAAACGTGTGCGCATACGTACGTATGCAATGTCGTGAAACAATTCGCGAATATGTGCGCACACGTATGCAATGTCATGAAACAATTCGTGAATATGTGCGCACACGTATGCAATGTCGTGAAACAATTCGCGAATGTGTGCGCACACGTATGCAATGTCGTGAAACAATTCGCGAATGTGTGCGCACACGTATGCAATGTCGTGAAACAATTCGCGAATGTGTGCGCACACGTATGCAATGTCGTGAAACAATTCGCGAATGTGTGCGCACACGTATGCAATGTCGTGAAACAATTCGCGAATATTATGTGCGCACACGTCTGCGAATATATTTGCTAGGTCAAAATCAGCGCACCGTGATTGTTGCCAGTGTTGCTTGGACACTTTCCTCCTCCATGCTTGGACTCTGATTTTGCACAGAATCGTTTAAGTACCGATCATGCGCATTTGGGACATGCATTACGTGCTATGATATTATTTCGACCAGTCATTTGAAAAACCGCATCCTTTTCACTTCGCCGGGCCTCAACGACGGAACAAACTGATTTTAGAAACTGATTTACATCTAACCCCCGCCCTCTGTCAGGATACTTTTGTATACACAATGTCAATAACACTTTGAATTTTCACTTCATAGGAAGGGGGCCAGTTAAATTGTCCTCCAAGCCTCGGTTTGATCATGGAGGTTGAACAGGGCCCAGTTTCATGGCTCTGTTTACCGCCGAATTCTGCGCTTTCAATCACCATTCTCCGCTTACCGAGCAAGCGCCGAATTTCTGCGCTAGCTGTGTATATAAAGCGTATAGAATGCCTAAAACGTGGACTACGCAAGCGCACAAGCAAAAAAATCCCTGCTAACCCGTGAAATATTCTTGACATAAGCGCGGAATTCCCTGCTTCCTTAAGCGCCGTTTCTTTGCTTACGGTAAGCAGAGCCATGAAATTGGGCCCTGGTTGCAGTATCACGACGATGGCCAGCATAAGAGGATTGGAATAAAGTCTAAAACACAACACTGCAAACTACTGTGCCAGCTAAAGCACTCATCCAGATCCGTGGTTTCAACGTGACATGAAGTTGTAATACTCACTTATGTTTGTTCGAAAACTTTGACAAATTTGCTCACTACTGATAACATTATTCAATTCCGGAACTCATTATGTTTACCAAAACCTCGGTACTGAACAACGGTGTGTTGTAAAAAGATTTAAAACTAACATCATTGTGTTTCCCTTGAAAGTTCTTCGGGTGATATGGTGATATGTTCATCTCTTACATTATTCTAGTTCATTTCCAAGTCGACACATTTACTTCTCAATATTCTGCAAGTAAAGAAAATGGATTCGTTCCAATCAATCATAGAGCTAGTGGGTCAAGAATCAACACACCTTATTGTTGACTTGTCCCCCCGTTTACTTCTTAAGAGTAAGCCTTGCATCTTTAATATTGGTGACTACTGTGACAACCACTAGAAGTACCCCCATAAACCCATCTAATCGAACGTGTCAATATTTGGCGTGTAAAGCCATTGAGGTAGAAAGCTGACATAACACTTTTTTGTAAACAATCATTAAAAATGTACACTCCATCCTGGTTCAATTTTGTTGACTGCTGCCACCTATAGCGTTTACAAAATCTCACATTTACGAGTGATAGAGATAGCCGTGTTGGTTAGGAAAGATAAAACAAGGAAGATAGTGGCAGCACTAATAACGCCTAACTAATTACATAAAAACATGTATGAGCTTTCGTAGCAACAACTGCTTCATCAAATGCAAAGAAGGGGACAAGCCAAGCACGAAGCACGTGACATGCAAGTGTAAGATAGTCTCGGTTCGCACGACTTTACCGGTCTTAATATACAAGACCGCTGGGAAGGGCTGCTTCCTGATATATGGGTTTGTACAAACCTTTGTTCAGGATGTAGTGATATAGGCAATGCGCACAATCACAACAAACACGATACAATTAAGGCGCCATGGAGCATTGGAACAATCTTTTAAAACCAAAATAAGAATAAAGTTTCGATTGAGCCCAATTTTTAGAACAAGCAAGGCAAAGAATAAAAATAATTTGCAGTGAATTTACGCAGAACTACATATTATTGATAGTTGATTCTTGCGTAAACAGGAAGAGGTGTTGACCAGTAATTTGTTAGTTCGAGGGAATGGTCAAATGCGCATGTGTATACGTCAGCCCATCCCCAGCGCCTTTGGATTGACCCAGCGAGTTGTCTCATTGGCGTCAAGACCCTCAGGATTCATCTGTTGCGTTTGGCATGGAAACATTTTAACACAAGAGGGCGCTGTAAGGTGATGCTTGATGACTATAGGGCGCACCCCTCTAAATAATCTCCCATAGGAACCAATGCTAAATGATAATTATTCAAAAATACTCAAAAAATCGTGTAAGTCTCTCAGTATTCTACCTCTGGAACGGGGTAAAAGGAGGAAAGGGTGGGCGGGGCGTGGGCGGGGCGTGGGCGGGGCGTGGGCGGGGCGTGGGCGGGGCATGTTGAAAAAGGCCAAACCATTATGATTGTTTCTGGTTGACGGGGACAAGTTATAACTCTATCCAGAAACAGATGGCTATTATCTTAGACAATTCCCCTGGGATGGGGGCCTTTTCACAGGTCCTACTGTCCAATATGGAGCATTGGCAATGGTTTTATCTTGATGAATTTTTGTGAAATTTATCTGAAATTGAAATTGAAATTTGTGCGTTCAGCGTAGTGTCGGCCCTGATACGCTAGCTTGTGCATCGGGAGAACTCTAAAAGTATTTTTGCTTTAGACCACAATTAATGTGAGATCACTTATGATGGATGCCATTCAATGTTTGTAACAAATCCATTGCCATAAAAATGGGTAGAGCTAGACGCGGCATTTTCAAGATGCAAAAAACTTGGTTCAAGCCGAAAAATAAATTTAATTCACTACAAGACAAAGGCAGTGAAACTCAAAGTATACCTACACCACGGTATGTCAGGCCAACCCATCAGCAGTTGAGTTTAGCCGCCCCAAATACGGAGCGAGGAGATTTCTGCCACATTGCAGCACAGATGGAACAAGACAACCGCAGAAATGTGATGCTCCTTCGCCCAAAAGTTGTAGAAATGGCTCCAGTTGACAAGATCCAGCTCAAGGGAGTGATCCCAATAGCCAACAAATGTGGCCAGCCACTGCCCAAGAGAGGAACTGATCACCAAGGAGGAGGTTATCGTTTTGTAGACATCAACTCAGCTCTAGAGCTGGGTGCACAAGCTGTACTTGATCATCAACAAACACATCCTAAGTGTGATGGTCAACCTAAACTATTGGCTGAGGCAGAAGAGCGTAGAGGTTTAGCCGTCTCAGAGGTAATGTCCTGCAAAAAGTGTGGTTTTAAAACACAAAAGACAAAACTTTACAGTGAGATAGCTAACGAGGGTAGGAAGCGGGGACGACGCACTGCAACCCCAAACATGTCTTTCCAAGTTGGCCTGCAGAACACTGGCATTGCAACCGCAGGTGCGAGGAGGCTCTTGACATCAATGGACACAGCTGTACCATGCACTAGTGGGCTGCAAAAAATTTCGAACAAATGTGGTGAAATTATCAAAAATGAAAATATCAGAGACATGGCAGACAAGAGGAAACTAGTGAAAGACATCCGTGAGCTCCAAGGCTTTGAACGAGAAAGTCCAATTGCAGTTGAAATGGACAGGCAGTATAATAATCCCCTGCGCAACTGTAGGAAAAAAAACCCATTTGTTCCTGCAACACAGACAAGAGACACCGTGTGCGAGAACGCAACTACTTCAAAGTTTGTTATAATGTACCATCAAGAAAACAAGCTTTGTAAAAGTGGTGAAATGTCACCATCATCATTCGGTCAACAATGCACATCCGCTAAGCACGGCGACAAGTGCACAGCTACTCGTCCAGCGCATTTCAATATGGGAGATGAGAGAGAAGGGGGTGTTCGATGTGCGACTAAACTTTTGGAGTGCACGGAACCAGTTCTTGTGGATAGAATAACAACAGACGCTGACGGCTGTCTAGCAAAAGGAATGAATTCTGTCATGAGAAGAAGAACGGGAAAGGAAATGGAAAGTCTGCTGGACCCATCCCACTTGAACCGCTCGCTTTGTGCGGCAGTCAGCCGAGCAAACTTTAGCAGTGACATGTTCCCTGGGAACAGTGCAAGAGACCGAAACAGAGTACAGGACCGATTTGCTGATGACGTGAGTCACAGAGCACAGGCTGAGGCACACCATATTTCCATTAAATGCGGAAATGACACAGCAAGCATGAAAAGACTGGCTGCAAAGGCGATTGATGCAATTCCGAACTGCTACATGGGAGACCATGAGAAATGCAAACAAAATTCTCATGTTTGCAACGGTAAATACAAGTACCCATACCTCTCTCGCTATGTCCGCGGCAGATTTATTTTAACATCTAAAGATGAGGAAATCTTAAAAACAATTTTGGAAAAACGCATAGGAGACGAAGCGATAGAGAGAACCAAGTACAGAACAAGTTCCCAGAAGTCTGAATCCATGAATCATGCCTACGCCATGACAAATCCAAAAGGAACACTAACCTTTTCAAGGAACGGAGCTTCAAGAGATCACAGCGCCATCCATCTGGTGAACAACCAACATGCAAACTCTATTATCAAAAAGTGTGAGGCAACTCATTGCCCCATTACTGCTGGATCACCCGCTGCAAAAGCCCTCGATGCAATGGACAAAAAACAACAATATCACAAAAAACGTGTTATGGGAAAGATCTACAAAAAGCGACGAGCACAGTGTCGAGCTGAACGATATCACACTTACTATGCTAAACAAAATTTGTATCAACCTGGCCAACTAAATCCAAAGTCACAGGACACTAACTCATCGTATAACTATGAGGGGCCAAAGATTCACAAGGAGCACAATTACAGCAGAATGTTCTCAAAATGGAAAAACCGATAGAGTGTAACTCTAATTGAATCACTTGACTTTTCCGGAAACTTGACATTCATAATAATGCAATGTTTACACCTCCCCCACTCTTCTTGTTCAGTTATTAGTTAATACCAACCATGCCATGTAATGTATGATGATGATGTTTACAACATGTTTATTTCTTCCTAATTGAGGAAGCAACCAGCCGCTGTTGACCCATGATTTTCTTGAAAGTGACTTACCATCACAGTCTCATCAAATAGTCATACACGATAGTCGTACCGTCGATCGTAGTTTGTCCCGTCTTACACACTGTATACTGTTAAGTGTGTAGGAATAGGATGCCTAAAAAAAAAGCAAGCCACTCTTTGAAAACGTTGAATTATTCTGTTAACAAGTGACAATGTTATTGCTATCTATATTTTATTATAATTACTGTTTGCAGCCAGAGGAGTGATGTTTTCACGAACAATAAAAAAAAACGGCGATAACTGACGAAAGAAGTCTCAAACAACTCATTTCTGTCACGCCTGCAATTGTAAACAAACGGCAGACATGTTTAAATCCCAACAAAAATGGCTGCAAGGGCGCCACCATGTTGTATATATAGGGCGCACCCCTCTAAATAATCTCCCATAGGAACCAATGCTAAATGATAATTATTCAAAAATACTCAAAAAATCGTGAAAGTCTCTCAGCCTCTTGAAAACCAATCAGACATATTTCCGGACAACTAAACTTCAGAATTCTTTTCAATTTTTGGCAGGTCAACCGACTTGCTGCCAGTTTTCGTGAAGCACTTCTCCACTTCCCCGGTCAAATAGGGCCAACTTTAACGCCTAAATTTATCAAGTCTCCTCAAAAGTTGAAGCACAGAACCCCCAGGTTGTGATAGATTTTTATATTTACACAATCTATTAATTGCATGACCCCCAAAACGTTATAATTAAAAATAAGTTGTGGGTTTACAAATTATGATAAGTAGCTTGGCGCATTAATTCTGGCTTATTTAGTGTGGTGCACCCCCATGTGGGTGCACTACTCTAAATCGACCAAAAATTCATGCGCCAAGCTACTTATCATAATTTGTAAACCCACAACTTATTTTTAATTATAACGTTTTGGGGGTCATGCAACTAATAGAGTGTGTAATTATAGGAACTTATCACAACCTGGGGGTTCTGGGTTTCAAGTTTTGAGGAGATTTGATAAATTTGGGCTTTAAAGTTGGTCCTATTTAGCTTGGGAATTGGAGGAGTGCCTCCCGAAAACTGGCGGCAAGTCGGTTTGGGAAAAAACACATTTTCGGGGGTGTTTTTTTTCTGGGGTAATTAGCAAAAATTCCAAACGGCTGACCTGCCAAAAATTGAAAAGAAATCTGAAGTTTAGTGGTCTGAAAATATATTTGATTGGTTTTCAAGAGGCTGAGAGACTTTTAACAATTTTTTGAGAATTTTTGAATATTTAGCATTTATCATTGTTTGCTATGGGAGTCTATTTAGAGGGGTGAAACCATGTTGATAACACATAGTTTTTTTTAATAACGCCACCAAATTATCCCTATAGCTCATAAGTCAATATTGTGCTAACTAAAAAATCAACCCCAAAAAACAATGAGTAATTTGTTCATTGTTTTCAACCTTTATTTAAAAAGAGTAGATTTGTGGGATAGGCCCCTAAATATTGTTGTGTCACATAAAATGAAGCCGCCAATAAATTGATGGTCGTCACAGTTTGTAAATAAATAAACGTATAATTTGTACGCCGTTATATGTTTCTTTTTTATTGCTTTTTAATTGATGATACCTGTTAGTGGCTGTTAACCGCTGTTGGTTATCAATAAATAAATAAAAATAATTATTTGACAACAGTAAACTTTGCATCAAAATAATGTAATGTTAAAGTAGTGCATCCTCTGTCGGTGAGTCTCATCTCATGTCATAGCCAAGAATTAACTACAAATTAATAGTGGGCTATCAACTATCTATGGCTCACAAGATAGAAATACTATAACAAAAAGTTAACAATTCTCAGGTAATTCCCTTTCCTTTATTTACAACGAAACATCGAGCAAGCATGCATGCCCTAAAAACTAAAAACTGATAAACTACACGAATGGTTCAAAGAGAGGTCACGCACTCCGAGCCATGCATACAGCGCAAAGAAAAGGAACGAATTTTGTGTGCGCTGCTGACTGACTGCACCCAGCAGTACAGAAAGCACTTTCCTTTGAATGGACATTTTTGGACACAGGGTGGCAGCAGACGTACTGGGTAATCTTTCTTTTGTGTCATGGCATTCTGGACATTGTGTGTGCATCTCAAGAAACATTGCGTTATCAACTTTAAATCACTCTACTTCAATTTTTGATCTGTATGTTTAGCAACAAAATGCCGGATAAATAAAGCATAATAAAGTTATTTACACACCCCAATTCCAATAGACCAGTAAATTAGAATTCAGAAATAAATTTCAGTAAATAGTTGTACATAAATATTAAATCTCCGAAAAGCATTACATGTAGGCCTACACTAGAGACTACATACAAATCATATTAAAAATTCACGAAATAATTATTTTGAATTTTACTGTTTCACCGATGAGTAATAATCACTAAAAACTCGGTGGCATTTAAGTCCTACTAAAAACAAGAATGGTGTATTGACAAACACAAATGACCCGAGGACCCAATTTCATAAAGCTGTTTAGCAGAAAATACTGCTCGGAAAATTTCTTTGCTTAGCAAAAAATGAGTGGGGCACCAGTCGCAACAATGTTAACTTTATGGAATGTTGGCAGGTAACCTGTTTCTGCTAAGCAACGTTTTTTTTTGCTTAATAGCTTTATGAAATTGGGCTCAGACTCATTGCATTTCTAGAGACCATGTTACCTTTGTTTACAAAGTGGTGACCTTGTACATTCTTAAGCGTTTCCTGCCGGGCAAGATACTACACAGGCCATATGGGAAAGTTTACATTTTGTGTCATAATTTTCACATAAATTCAAAATTTACAAAAGCAACAGCTGTACACCTTTTGAGATGTTCCCCCTTTGTTCATATTAAAAGTTGAGAAAAATCAGACAGTGCAATCTCCATAAAACATAAGATTTGTTGTATTCTTCCATTGAGCTGTGTCCAAATGTGCCTGCAGGAAGTCCAGGCTCTGTGGCTCTTTTGTAAACATGTGATGTCACAGGTCACATCACATGGTCTATAGACCATGTTACCTTTGTTTACAGAGTGGTGACCTTGTACATTCTTAAGCGTTTCCTGCCGGGCAAGATACTACACAGGCCATATGGGAAAGTTTACATTTTGTGTCATAATTTTCACATAAATTCAAAATTTACAAAAGCAACAGCTGTACAGCTTTTGAGATGTTCCCCCTTTCTTCATATCAAAAGTTGAGAAAAATCAGACAGTGCAATCTCCATAAAACATAAGATTTGTTGTATTCTTCCATTGAGCTGTGTCCAAATGTGCCTGCAGGAAGTCCAGGCTCTGTGGCTCTTTTGTAAACATGTGATGTCACAGGTCACATCACATGGTCTATAGGTTTAATTTGTTTCATAACGTTCCTCAACAAAATATTGTAAATGTACTAGCTGTATCAGTTGAAATAGTTAATTCGATTTTAACATGGTCCTTTGGCCATCAATTTACCGGTTTCAATGTGAAAGCAATACTGTTATATACACAATCATCTAAAAGTAACTCTATGTACATGAAACAATTCGTCAGCAATTTCACAAAGGACAAGAAGATCCCCTGTAGCCCCAAATTGATATCAAGCTAATCGTGTAATTAGCATATAGCAGTGACGAGTGCCACAAATTTAAAGTTATTTGCAGGCCTGATACTTCATTCTCATAAGGTCAAAGCAAATTTTCCTTAGAAGGTTCATCTCTACGAAGTAAGCAAACTTCCACTGAAACGTTTTAAAGGGACACTATTACTATAGTCAGTGACAAGGTTTATGGAAGCAATTGACTCTGTTGCCTCTATGAGGTATCGGGCCTGTGTTGAAATAGAACTTTCTTTTTTTATTTTAGCGGAAACACCCCCTGTCATCTGACCTGAAGTCCTTCTAACCTGTCTGAGATGTACATCATCTTGCATCTTTGAAGAGCTTCAATCAGAGCGGCTTTTGTGGCCTTTTTTCTCATCTTCTTCTTCCAGACCAACAAACACTGCAAACTCTGCTCCCTAAGATCTCTCATGTGATTTTCAGTAATCCAGTCAATCTCGGTCTCAGTTATTTGAAGTTTACGAGCAAGCTGCCGCCAGTCTCGACCAAGCTCTTCAACTACAATGTCGAAAGCTTCTGACAAATCTAAACGACAACAAAAGAAATGGGAGGGTTGGTTTCAGCAAATGGAGAAGTTCACAAATCTTGCATCTTAACATCTATTTGAATCTTGCATTGTTAAAATTCTGATACAGCAGAAACTTGTTTATAAATGAGCTCACTAAGAAAGAATCTGATTTATAATAATAACAACTAGTTCTTATTATAGCCCATTTTACAATAACCTCTCAATGCACTTAACACTAGTGTCCTGGTCATTGGGCTGAACTGCACTACAGTACTACTGTGTTAGGGTGTATAGCACTCATAGCAGGGCTAGAGAGTTACACTGGAGACCACCAAAGGCCTGAGGAAAGTATTTTTAGTATCAGGCCAGTAAACTCAAGACCGAACAAGTCCTGCGGTCTGTGTTTTTCGAATGAATAAATATCTGTAAAACAAAAATGATGATCAAATATTGACTTTGTATCTTTCGATTCTACCGAGTATCGAAGTATACCCAAAGAATGAGATCAATCTACTCTACAGTGGGTGTTTAAATACAAACAGTTTATATGTTAAACTAAATTTTCACATTTTGATTCTGGTCTTATATAAACGTTTCTGGTCTAGTAAAAATGCTGAGCTACCGCCTTGCAATCTTGTGAATTCCTCCCCCCCCGCCCCTCAAATTCTAGCTCTATGTATATCATCATCCAGTTTGGCTTAAATTAAAAAACAAAATCATTTCTGAATGTGTCATTCTATCATTCTAAAATAGAAACAAATTTTGTTTCAAAACTATTGCTAGAATAAAAAAATAAAAAATTATTTATGAACATCTCACCTTCACCTATGCTAACCTCCCTTGGTTGCTGAATTGGACCTTTTGTAATAACAAAGAGAAGAAGGACTGTTAAATTGGTGTTTCTTGACAGAAAATGGTTATTAATTTACAGAATGCTCTTACTTTATTGGATACAGGTTGTATGATTGTCTTACAAGTAACTAGAATTTAGTGACAAATAAAACCTAACAATTTTAGGGGTATTTTCATGGTCTTTGGCTGTTTCTGAATTGGCGACTACAGCTACGGCTACAACTGTTGTTAAGGACGCGTCGTCCTATACTTCAACGCATAATGACTTGACAATCCAGCCATAACCTTACACACACTGTCATGGTGTCAAGTTATTTTCATATGGCGTTAGTGAGTTAGGACCATTGTACTAGGTAATTTACGAGCAACTTACTCTTGGCAGTGTCATAGAAGAAGGTACATTCACACATAAATTGCCACAGAATTATCTTACATGGCCTTTTTAAACAAATTTTATTTGACACTACTTGTAGGGGAGCTCTTACTTTAAGGTCAAAATAAAAAATTGAAGGTCAAACAAAAGTGTTTTCTGTCTTATTGGTTCAGATTGATTTATTTGACAGTGAATGATTTCGTCAAGAAATTTTGCATGGCAAACTATTTAGACTGAACTTGTTTTGGCTAATACTGAGTAGCGAATGGAGATTTGTTGAGTAGCAACTGATACATTTTGTGTAGCATTTTCCTATGCTATACAAGGGAAATCGTCCCTGTTTGACTCCCTTTTTTTTGGGTGGACGGCAGGGCCAGACCAGCACACGAAGCGAGAATGTTAAAGGTGACACCTTACTGCTGCATGGTGGCGCTGGACCCTACCGCTATCTCTGGCTCTGTTCGCTTGTGCTTTATGAAACTCCGCAAGCATTCGTACATACTGAAGTGTTCTTTGTGCTTGCAGTGCAGTTGGTTGCCATCGTTTTAGGCTGTAAAAGTTGCACACTTAAATTGTCACAGAACTATTTTATGGCCAAGTTGAACAATTTTTTTTCCGCCCAACTGAAGTGTTCTTTGTGCTTGCAATGCAGTAAGTTGGTTGCCAGCATGTTGATTATGACAGTCCCCTTGTGGGACACACCACTTTGTTGGACTTAACATACTGTACCTCTGTTTCTGTGTGAGTCGGGCATGTCTACGGAGAGCTTGTGAAAGTTGTCACACACAGCATCAGTGGAGACCCTGTGCCCAAAATAACCTGTTGCTTGTTTAGTTCCTTCAGTTCCATTTCTTAAACAACCCTCGTACTCATCTAGCAACGCCACACAATCCGGTCTGTAGACCATGTTTAGCAGTTCTCTCAAAAAGACTGTATCGTCGGATGAAATCATTCCACGTTCTTCCAATTTGACAAAGAAATACAAGGGATCCTCAAGTTCCAAGTCTAGCTTTGTGAGTCCATCCACATCTTTGCAAATAAATCTAATAGTCTTGATATCCTCTGGGTTGAGTTTTCTTGCTATGTCACTCAGTGTTCTTCGGTACTGTAATTTCTACAAAGAGAGATTTAAAGAATCTGGTTTCTGAAACTGTTTGTGGAGTTGTTACTGTCATGGCTGTTACAATTTAACAATTAACAAGGGAAGGGGGAGTCTAGCATGTTGGCACTATTTATGGGGGGTTACAGAAACTGGAGTCCACGCCGTGCAGTCCCTACATTGGTTGCGAAAATTGTCAGCCTCCATTCTGCCGACAGTTGCAGACACGATTGTTACAAGATGGAGCATTTATAATTATCCAACTATCCTTACAGGATTTTTTCTTCGGCAAAAGTTAGTTTATGGCCTGACATTTCGACCGTAGTAGAGTAGGGCTAAATGACAACACAAAACACATGGGTGTACTGGTGTAACACTAACAAATAGAGTCAAGAGGAAAAAGATGAAAAGAGAGAGAGGCAAAAAGCATTTCCATTACATTAGGATTCTTTATAGCCCACCTTGTTGGGCTGTTATGGCTCTCTCTGCCATGATAAGACTGATGTTAAAAGAGAGCCATATTACATGTATTACAGCCCAACAAGGTGGGCTAGATTCTTTGCAGACTAAATAATCCAGATTCAGAATGAGATTCAGATCAGATTCTTCTGCCCGGACAATGAGATCCCCGAGACTAGGTTGGTGGGCGTGTCTGTAGTGAAGGCAACCTTTGCCACACAGTGAACTTTCACTTTCTCAGTTTAAGGTGTTCCTAGTCCTACACTTCCAACTCCAATCATATTATTAGTTGACTCAGATGCAAGTGCAATTAAAATTATGTTGAACTGTTTCGTTCATTAGGGATTTGAAATAATAAACCACAAAAAGGGGACATGACTGGGTATATTTTAAATGATTTGGGGTTAGACGACCTAAAGATTGATGAGCAGCACCGGTGCTCTATCATTATCAACTGAAACTAAGCAATAAATCTATCCCTATTTAATTTGTAAATATCAAAAATCTTTCTTTCGGCGGTGCCAGTCAGAAGCAATACAACAAGTACAAGTACAACCGAGCATCGGCACGTTAATTCCGGAGGTTCAAATCTTGCTCTAACGAGTAGTAATGTTTTCTTTGTTTGTTCAACCCCAAATCATAGGGGTTTAAAAAAATAACATTATTTATAAAATTGTCGTTTATTAATATTAAATAATAATATTATCAATAATAATTATTATTATCTATATAAGGCTTCCAAGTGGTACAATAAATCAGTGTATTTAATATCTTTAATATCATCCGGGAACTTCGCGCAAGTACCCGGATGACAGATCAATATTGTTTTCGTATTGCTCTGTCACTGTAGACCCATTGCACAACGCGCAGCGCACTTGCACGCGCGTCTCCTGTCTGCTATTTTTGGTGTCAAAACGTGGATGGTACATGTGTTTACATGCGCGTGTATGCACGCTGCGCGTTGTGCAATGGGTCTGTACCCAAAGTGCAAAACTGGTGTCCCTCCTGACGACAACGGAGCGTAGCGGTTGCGTATTGAACTACACACAAAATGGCAGCTTCCACGGGTGCAAGATTTGCGTCTGTTAACGCGGAAGAATTCAATGAAAATCTTCGAAATAAAGACGCCGAAAATACGATTAAGTCAACTCATCCGGGGTTAACTTGGATATAACAAGTTTATGATAAGATGGTAAGGCTCTTGTATCAATTAAATGAAGCAAATAATCTTTAAAACGTTCGACTTTTGTGAAGTTTTATGTCTGTCTTTTTTTAGCATTTAGGCAAGTTAAATTTGGTTATTTCGCTAGTCAGCCTGATATAGATAATAATAATATTGTATGGCTTTGTTTTCGTGTGATACAAGAATATATTGCTCTCGCTATGACAATATTGGACCATGGGTTCCTTCCTCCATGATTGGACTCGTCTTCGACTCGTCCAATATTGTCATAGCTCGAGCAATAAAAAAGCCTGATGAATATATTCTTGTATCACACTCAAGTCAAAACCATCCAATATTATGTAATTGTAAATACCCACCAACACAGGACTTTACATATATTTGTTAACATCAAAATACTAATACTAACAGTTTATTGCCGATTGGTCGTTTATTTACAAACTATTCATTTCTTCTATATTTACCTTGGAGTTGAACGCGCTACCCGACGACATGCTAACCATCGGCCGCTGCGGCCTCGCTTCAACCGGCATCATCATATTGCAGAAGACTTACTCGTTTTGAAAATCTTTTCTACAAGTACTAAGTGAAGTAGAAGTACTGAGTGAGAGTCATGAGTGGTAGTCCAACAAAACTTACAACTAGTTTTTGCTGTTGCTAATAATACTGATCATAAATTTACAATGTTTTCGTCACAAGAGAGACAGAGATGTGTCTAAATACTAGTGAAAGAAACAGAAACAGTCGTCACAGTCACACAGCGAGGGGACACTCCCTGACTAACAGTAATTATTGTGCAAGGGGGAAGTTGCAACAAACATGGCTGCTTTCACGCATGCGCACACTTAGTTATAGACCTTTCTTTTGCAACGTCACAGCCCGAGTTTTTGCCAACCCAGCAGATGGAAAACTATGGAAAGCCATACTTCAAATCAAAAACAGATAGCCATAGTTTGTAGCAATGTTACACAATGTTCTAAAATAGTGCTGAAATTGTTGGAAACAAATCAACCAATCATGGGAGGTATTTCAGTTCATGAATCTTTACAGAAAATGTTGAATTTGGTCACAATTTTGTTTTAACACACTTGGTGGTAAACATGATTTTACTATTATGGTTTTTACTTTGTAAATGGTCATTTTATGTCAGACCATGGAGGAAGAAGGTCAGACACATCTATGATGATTGACAGTTTTTTATTTTATTGTCTAGACCTGGACAGTTTTTATGAATGCATGTTCCGAAGATTTATTTTATTACACATTTTCACTGGCACAAAACTACAATACAGGGTTATAAAAAGATAAATAAGTTTAAATTAATAATACACCTTAAACCATAAAAACAAACTCTTGATCTACAATAGACACAATCGGCGACTGCAGCACGTGACTCAGTGGGTATACACAGTAAACAAACCGAGCAAAGTAATGCACAGTGAGTATGGAATTGAAAAGCATGGCTGCTTGTAGACTTGTGGACAAGTCGTTAAATGTCTGTCGCGGTGATAGCGGAACGGCTTTCTCGCAATATCCCGCGAGAGGGCTGCTCTGTGCGAGATAACTGCTCTCAAGACGAAGAGTCGGCAGCCAGCAACTTCGCGCGAGAGCAGTGATCTCGCGAGAGCATTCTTTATTAGGCTACAACACCACACGCGACTCGACTCACCGCGACCATCATTAACGACTTGTCAACAAGTCTAGGCTGCTTGCCGCTTTACGACAGTTGCACTCGGAAGCAGCCATGCGTTTCCATTCACGTAGTCTTGGTGCAAGACGTCCCTGTTCTGTATTTCCACGATCCGCCCCATTACAAATTGCCGCCAATAGAGGGCGCTATCATTCCACGAACCGCTATCACAGGAACGTCTTGGGAATCTCGTCAAACTGCCTTGAAAATTCCAGGGACATTCCGCTGTGACGTAGAAATTTGCATAATTCTTTGCAAGAAAAAAATCATGTGATGAGTCTAGTACCTGAACTGCCGCGTTTGTGAACCACTGATCTCTATTATTGTACTGTGGCTAGGCTGCACATGGAATCGTGTGTGGGGAATATGAATGGAACTTGTCGCCGTCGACCGACACCCGCGTGTGTACGTAGTAGTAACCCATAGAACTATTTAAACTAGTATTTTGCTGTCGTTTGCGTAATGACGGAGCGTGCCGTAAAAGTTGACAGTTAATGTAATAGAAGTTATAGTATAGTAATAACATTATTTGAATTAATGTATGTATTCAAATAATGTTATTACTATATTAGGCCTGGGGTCGATTTCACAAAGGACTTACTAAGATTTATCTGAAGTTATTTGCCATAGTGATTTGTATTGTGACATCACACATTGCTTATCAATTAAGATTAATAATACACAGTTAAGATCAATCTGAACTTTTTGTAAAATCAGCCCCTGGTGATTTAATGTTACTGTTGTGTACGCATTATTACATTTTTGGAGGATGAACCTCACATTTGTGCTTTTAAGGCAAGGAAGTATGTACAGTGTAGTTGTCTCACATTATCCAACACAACCTAGACTATCATGCTGAATCTACATCTTTTCCTTTGAAAACAAAAATACAACCAGTACTTGGTCATAAAGTTAACAGTTTATGGTAGAAAACTGTTCTGTTACTGTTACATTATATTTGTTATTTTAGCTGAACAATTTTAAATGGTCCTTTTTATTGTAAGTATAATGCCCACATTTATACATTTGTAAGCATAAATATTTCATCAGTGAACATTTCAACTAAATATGATAATTAATGTAAAGCATTGTAATAAACATTCACACTGATAGGACAGGGGTTTTTTCTTCAAATATCCACCAGTATATATATTTTTTTTAAAGTTTCTCCTCTAATTAGACCCAACTCCCTAGGTGTTTTTGCTAGAAACCATACAAATCCGCCAAAATCAATCAATTGCAACTGTAGGCCTCCTACTGAATCCATCATAATCAACGAATGCACTTAATGCTAATGTACTGGAATCAACTGGAATAAATCAGGATAATGCCGAGTACTTTGATGGATAGTCACCTGGTAGTCACGTGGACCCACGATGGAAAAATTGAAAAGGCGAAGGAAAAAATTGAAAAGGCGAGGGACAAAATTGAAAAGGCGACAGACAAAATTGAAAAGGCGAGGGACAAAATTGAAAAGGCGAGGGACAAAATTGAAAAGGCGAGGGACCAAATTGAAAAGGCGAGGGACCAAATTGAAAAGGCGACGGACAAAATTGAAAAGGCGTCGGAAAGGAGTGGCACATATGGAACACCATACGAACCCCTAATTTAATGCATTTCTACTTGACAGCTTCATCAACCCATCATACTCCAACATTGAGTGTGTACTTAAGGGAAATGTGAATTTTGATTATTTTGAGGCAGACAGTACCAATATTGTGAAACAGTGACTCGTTCGATCACCGGTCCTCGCCGACAATCTCACTTAAATCTTTGATGAAGCCCTTTTCTTGGCTTTCGTTAGTAAGGTGGTGTAACTCTTACAAGTTACTAGCTGCCGGTTACAAACTATACACCATCCGCCCTTTTTCGTACGGTGTGATGAGTATCGCGAGGCCATTATTCGCCAGCAAAGCTAGCCGTCATAATTGCAAAAAATCACGAAAGAGGCCGACCGTCCTTGCTACACAGAACAGCACACAGTGTGTCAGTATAGTAGACAATACAATTTCGTCTGCTACATTTTACAGCAGCGTGACCAGTCTGGTTGGTCGTTATGCGGCTTAAATTTTTTGTTCGTGCGCTTGCGTATTGCCGTTGTGACCTCAATGTGAATATGCAGATATAGGTCACAGCGATTGTATCACGTGATACTCGACGAGATTCCCAAGACGTTCCTGTGATAGCGGTTCGTGGGTGATAGCGGGTTCGTGGAATGATAGCGCCCTCTATTGGCGGCAATTTGTAATGGGGCGGATCGTGGAAATACAGAACAGGGACGTCTTGCACCAAGACTACCATTCACGCTGCGCATTGCTTGCTTGGTTTGTTTACATTGTATACCCACTGGGTCACGTGCTGCAGTCGCCGATTGTGTCTATTAAACAGACGCCAATATGGTTTATTAAAAACAATCAATTTGGTTGCCAGAGGCAAAATTACATTGAATTTACACTTTAAAAAAAACAAACCCAAAAACCAAAAACATCAAAATCATTAGGTAAGATTAAGAGAAGGTGGGACATAAACAATAAATAAATAAGTAAATTATTCAGCAAATTTACACTAAAATATGAGTGGATATAAACAATAATGGGAGAAATATTTTAAAAATGTTTACAAGAAGCTAAATGGAAGCACAGAAAAATAAAGATGGACATTTAGATTAAAAATGCAACATATGAAATGTGGTTGATACCAAGTGTAGGCTAAGCCCACGAACAAAGAATTCACATTTATATACAGCAAATAAAAAGCAATGAACAAACAGTAACCCAAAATATGCCACATGTACATGCATCAAATAGGAGAACGGTTTAACAGTTTTCATTGAGTAGTTTGACCATGTAAGGAATAGCACTATTAGCATGCCTCTTAAGTAAGAACATTAGGAGTTGTCAACAAATGAGAGTTACGTAACACAGGTCCATTGCAATCTCCTCTAGTTTTAGGAAGCCATTCACGGAATTCTTTACTGTACATCAGAGACTTGGCAAATTTTAGGCAAATGTCTTGACGGCGTTGCATAAGGTTTTGTATGTTACATAACTGTAGTGCATAATTGCACGACTCATAATCGTTAGCTAAAATAATCATACAGGCTCTTGTTTGTATGCGTTCCAGTGCGTTGTGTTGTTTTACAGTAAGACCTGGGTGCCAGACTGGGACAGCATATTCTAATAGTGGTCGAATGAAACCAACATAAATAGTGACCAGGTCTCTGATTGCTAGTCCAAATCTTCTAAGGGTAGTTAACATAAATAACCGTCCACTGGCTTTACTGACAATGTCGTTGATATGTATATCCCATTTAAGATGTTTTGTCACTGTAATGCCAAGTATTTTGAGGACTTCCCTAGACTTGTGGACAAGTCGTTAAATGTCTGTCGCGGTGATAGCGGAACGGCTTTCTCGCAATATCCCGCGAGAGGGCTGCTCTGTGCGAGATTATTGCTCTCACGACTGGTCGCATTTACCGACTTGTGAAACCCGCTGGCGGTTTGTGCACGGCCTATGGCCACTTCAGCCGAATTCGTACGGACGCATCTGATTGGTCAATTTCGTTATATCTATGAATATTCAAACTGTAGATGAATATTAAACATCAAATCCTGTACTGGATGGAGTTTTATGTTGCTTTGATCATGCACGATCAAAACCAAACACTGAGTGGTGAGAGTGATTGTGTTCATGAATATTTTGACACAAGAAAATACGTATTCAAATTATGGGTACAACTTGTAAATAATTACAAAAAATCGAACGTAAGATTTTATTTCAGTGTTTGACAGTGCACAGCGTGTGGGGACATGACGTAAAACACACGGGCAAATCGTGTAGCTGCATGCCATGGCGCGCAGAGTTTCTCTCGGTGGGGCTCAGCATGACGGAAACCCCTACCCTAGCATGCCAAGAGATAGCTGTACCTGGAAGCTCATGAACATGTGGGAGGGGTTAGGGAGCCAGACCACCAACTACCTTGTCATTGCGGGTTTGTTAGTCGGTAAACCTCGCTGATCGAATCCGCTGTTTTAAAATCGTTACGTTTCAATGTTCGGTGTACGTTCCTTTCCCCCGATTTGGAAATTAAATAAGATTTATGTCAATAAATAGGAAAACCACTCTTATATTGACGGTGCAATTAAGTTAAACAATTTGTGAGACAAAAACGAGCCCCCCCCCCAAAAAAAAAACAACACACAAAACCAGAGCCCCTGAAGGAACAGGTGAAAAATAAATTACAAATTAAAATGTGAAAAAAACATTCTCACTCTGAATTTCTTTTTCCACTCTCGACACACAAAATTCCAACAAAGTCATTTCGTTTCCTCAAAATATTATATAATTCAATCAAAATATAATTTTGTCACATAAAATTATATTTTTTTAAATTTGTAAACAAAGTTGTGTTTTTCTAGGTAGCAAAATAGATTTTTCCTAGAAAATACGTTTTTGTTCCCTCGAACACGCCTTCTCCACCCGAAATACGATTTTGTTACCCAGAAATACGCGTTTGTTCCCTGAAAGATACGCATTCGTTTCCTCGAAATATGATTTTGTTCGCACAAAATATAATTTTGTTCGCTCTAAATATGCTTTCGTTCAATAAAAATAATTTTTTCCACCGAAAGGAGATTTCTTTCCCTGAAAACAAGCTTTCGATTCATCAAAATACGACTTTGAATTAGTTGCCCGAAACATACTTTCATTCGTCCGAAATATGCTTTCGTTCTATAAAAATATGAATTTTTTCCACCGAAAGGAGATTTCTTTCCCTAAAAACAAGCGTTTGTTTCATCAAAATACGACTTTGAATTAGTTGCCAGAAATATACGTTCATTCGTCCGAAATATGCTTTCGTTCCCTTAATATACGCTCTCGTTCCTTCGCAATGAGATTTTGTTCCCCAAAATTCCTCTTTCGTTCCCTTAAGATAGCTAGCTTTTGTTCCCTTAAGATAGCTTTCGAAGCCCTGTAGTCCAATCACACAAATTTGTTAAATTCCCTTGTGAGGGGCGACTATGAGAGGGGACGAGTTTGTTGTCAGGGGCGACTTTGCTAGGGGCGACTTTGTAGTTGGTGACTTTGTACATGTGTTTTTTGAAATTGGCGACTTTGCTAGGGGGGCGAGTTGACTGGTTTCCGTGTCTGTTGTTTATACACACTTAATACACACAATCACTGTAGAACACATCGGGTTAAATGATTGGAGCGATCAGTAACTATTCACGGAAGGCATTATTTATTTTTATGAGGCAAAACACACATCTTAAACAATTATTATAATAATGAATTTTAAGATAAGTTTACTTTATTTCTTTAGTTACTAAATTAATGAAGGAGTTAACACCCACAAAACACACCCACAGATGTCTCAAGCGCAAGCATTCAGTACATTTACAGTAACTAAAATTACTACTACCCTTAGATAAAATGGACTCGTCTTCATGATCGTCGCTACAGCAACCGTAATGTACACTGCGTTCGTACATGAATAAATGAATATGAACCGCCGGCGGGTTTCACAAGTCGTTAATGACGAAGAAGAGTTGGCAGCCAGCAACTTCGCGCGAGAGCAGTGATCTCGCGAGAGCATTCTTTTACGAGACAGCACCAGATGCGACTCGACTCACCGCGACCATCATTAACGACTTGTCAACAAGTCTAGGACTTCCCTTGATTGAAGTTCTTGACCAGCCAGTCGAAGTGAATTTAGTGGAGCAGGGTTCTTAGCAAAGGTGGTGTCCATAGAAAAACACTTTGCTGGATTTAGCAACATGTTATTTTCAGATGCCCATAAATCAAAACGATCAAGAATTGATTGCATGTTGCTGGTACTTTTAATTGTCGTGTTCTCAATCAAGGTTAAATCATCAACATACTTGAGGGTGAGATTATGATTCTCAGTAACCACTGCTGCATCATTTATCATACTAAGGAAAGTTGCAGGACCTGTTAGAGTTCTTTGTGGGACGCCAGCTTGGAGTACTGACCAGCTTGAAAAGGAGTTATGATATCTAACACACTGATACCTGTCCGAGAGAAAATTGGCAATCCAAGGAATTAAACATGGTCTAGCGCCCATATTGAGTAGTTTTATTGATGACTATAATATATATTAAATTATTATGGTCCACTCGATCAAAGGCTTTGCAAAAGTCAGTGACAATTATCCGTGTGAGGCTTTTAGGTTTATCAGCATGTTTAAATATATTATTGTTAAGGAGCTTGACCAAGTAGTGTGTAGTGGAGTGGCCCTTACGAGCTCCAAACTGGTTGGGGTCAATGAGTGGTTCAATGTCTTCCATGAGCCAACTAATGGTAAAAGACTCAGCGAGTTTCAGCAAAGTGATCAGTTAAAGATATAGGTCTTAGTTGATTCCATGTTGGGGGTTACTTTTTGGTACTGGGACAACGATAGCTTTCTTCCACTGAGGAGGAACTATTGATTGCCTGAAAGATGCGTTGAGGATGTCTGTCAGGGGTGAGCTCCACAGGCGAATTCACGTATTATCTTAGTTGGGATGCCATCAGGGCCACCAGCCTTGGTACAGCTGATTTTGGAGAGTTTTGAGAACACTTGCCATGGGTGGATGTATATGTAGTTTGAGTGGGGGCAGGTAAATATGCAGGTAATTTTGAGACAGAGAGTGGGTTGATGTCATTGCCAATAGAGGAGAAATGTGTGTTGATACATTCAGCTATTGCAACATGATTTTCAGGGTCGATTAAATTAAATAGTCTGCCAATATCGATTGGAATCGCACAAAACATTATTCGAGTCGCATGCTTTGCCCAATTGCTCGCAAGTGTCATTGGAGGTTGTGTGATCTGAACGCCCGGCCCCTTTTCGCGCGCGCCCCGTTCGCAGTCAGCTGGCGCCTCACGTGAATCTCCGGACAACCCCGCCATCTTTGCGTGTCCCCTGCGAGCCCACCCCAGCCCGTGGGGACGCCGCCCGCCCGCGTGTGCCCAGTCAGTACAATAATGATCGTCCCCGTGCTGAACAGCCCCACTTGCGGTCAGCTGCACGCCAGTGTTGCTCGAATCTTCTGCCATGACATCATGCGGATTTACCATCCACCCGTCGAGTTGTCTGATCAAAAGTCGAGTTGTCTGATCAAAAGTCAAGTTGTCTTACGTTCGAACGGACAACCCGTCGAGTTGTCCGATCCGTCGAGTTGTCCGATCCGTCGAGTTGTCCGCCGGACGAGTTGTCTGACATTCGATTTTTTTTTTAGTCTGCCCTATTAACTAATTATTTACTTTTCTTCCAACCTTCCATTTTGTCCTTTGTGTTTCCAACTTCTTGTGGTCAAGCCATCCCTTCCCTCCAACCCCCCTTTGTCTCCGTAATCGCTGCTTACCCCCTGCTTTTTCTGAATGCTTTATGCTTTTCTCTCTCCACTCGCTCTATTTCCACTTGACTGCTCTTGTCACCCTTGTATGTGTGTTGTCTTGTCATTTATAGCCTTGCTAGGGTCGAAACGTCAGGCCACTAACTAATTTTTGGCATTCGAAAAAATACATGGATTTCTTTTTGTTTTTAATGGTCATCACCTCTTTTTAAAATGGAGTGTACCCAAACTGCGATCGCAAATGATTGCGCAATACCCCTTCCGCCCCGGCCCGGCCCCCACCTGTTTAAATCCTTCGGTTTGTGGTGCAGGTGGTAGCTACTCACCGAATTTCTAGATGGACTAGTTAGCCAGTTTATTGTATTGCTAGCCAATCACGAGAGCGTACGTATAAGTCAAAGGTCGCACTGTGTTTTGCCATGTGTGTGTGTACGTCGTACCCGTTATTCAGTCACTTCGTGTTTGCTTCTCGTCGTACTGTGGTTGGAGATTTTTCTATTTCCAAACCCAAAATTTACAACTTAAGCTACCATTTGCACTATGTTTTCGAGCAAGGAAATGGTTGTAGTTGTTTTTACATTGGTTTCCATCTTCAGTGTTGTGCGAGCTCAAAGTAAATATTCAGAAGACAATAACGAGTCTGGTGGGCGTAACATTCGAGATGGAAAGCGTTCTGCAGAAGGAGAGCTTGACTTCAGATCAAGAATTGTTCAACAAGTTTGGGAGAAAGCTAACAAGGTGAGTTCACAATTGAATACAGTCGTTTGACCAGTTCCGGATCATTGACCACTTCCGGATCACTTAAACTTTGCAACAATCACATAAATAAATTACTTCTCACATTACCAATTTCTGTTGATACATACATGTGAAGAATTAGACCCAGTAACTGGGGCGCTGTACTCCTTTTTTCGAAATTTTGACATCATCGGTCGTACTAGCGCCCCAGGTTATTAGTACGTCCCACTTCTGGATTCCGTGATATGGCATCATTTTGAATAGGGTAGACACAAAAAATGCCTCAGAACGACCAAAATACCCAACAAAATTGCTTTAAAAACGCCTACTGGCTTCTTGATATGTCTAAGGTGCAACATCAGGTATTTAAATGTACTCACGATTTTGTTTTGTGCTTGAATTTTACGTTTTTGTCGAGCAGATCGATGAAAATGGTCGTTTTGCCCAAATCAATGGCCGCCGCCACCAACAGTTTCATCGTCGCGATGCATTCTGGGTAGTAGATTTAATCAACGACTGTTTGCAGCGTGTGGTCAATGTATTCGTCGAAGGGGCGCGTGTTGTGATGGGAAAGAATGGTGCACTCGCTGCAAACAGTCGTTGATTAAATCTACTACCCAGAATGCATCGCGACGATGAAACTTGGTGGCGGCGGCCATTGATTTGGACACAACGAGAGACTGTCCACCATTTTCATCGATCTGCTCGACAAAAACGTAAAATTCAAGCACAAAACAAAATCGTGAGTACATTTAAATACCTGATGTTGCACCTTAGACATATCAAGAAGCCAGTAGGCGTTTTTAAAGCAATTTTGTTGGGTATTTTGGTCGTTCTGAGGCATTTTTTGTGTCTACCCTATTCAAAATGATGCCATATCACGGAATCCAGAAGTGGGATGTACTAATAACCTGGGGCGCTAGTACGACCGATGATGTCAAAATTTCGAAAAAAGGAGTACAGCGCCCCAGTTACTGGGTCTAGTGAAGAATAACATCCAATAAACCAACAAACCCAAAATAAGGTGACCAACATCATCGACAAATAAATTATGGTAATTTTTCTGAAGTTTGATCATTATTTAGGAAAAGTTTCCGGAGCACGCCACCACCTTCTGGACGTTTTTTTTTTTTTTTTTTTTACCAATATACACCTGAGGATGTATTCTATCGATAGGGTTAGTACCCCAAAATGTAAAATAAATAGTTTTCATAGGGGACCGATTTAAAAAAAACATTTTTTAAAAGTAAAATCCTAAAATTTGAAAAATCTAAAACACGCTTCTTTCCCCCTCTCCCCCCAGTCTTCTTTCCTCTTCCCCCACTACCTCTCCCCATCATTCACTCACTCTCTGTGGAAGGAATTGAACATTTGCAAGCAATTAAATAATGCAATGTACTTACCGGGAATTGAACCTGTATCAAGAGAGAACAAATTATATGCACAAGAGCATAGCCTATTTACCGCTAGGCTATGAGGGATTGATACCAAAATTGGTTTGATAGTTCTACAAATTTCTCCCATTACCTGTTTAGTAAAAGGTCATAATGAATATTTAATTTGCTATGAATATGAAAATCAGCAGTTATTGTCGAATAGTTTGCATAAACTGAATATTCAGGAGTTTATGAACTAAAACCTGCTTTACATATTAGTCACGTGAAAGGTTCTTTTGGATTATTTCATTAGTACAAGTCATGGGTAAGTTCATGTTCATAAGGGCAATATCGGGCTATTATTTCCCTTTTTGAATCATCCTTCAATGGGGGTATGTTTGTAGCGGCAATAGTTATGATTATGTGGAATTTGGGCTTTTTTTCCCTTTTTTGAATCATCCTTCAATGGGGGTATGTTCATCACATCAGAGGCCACTATAGCTGGCTTACCCATTCCATAAATCAACAAGTCCCGGTGAATTTTCCAATGCGCATGAACGATGACCGACTCATTGGAGTATTGCACATTTACCCGGACACACACACAGCAGGAAAACGAAAACAAAATGGTGTTTATTTTCGACGAAGCTTTTGCGATTTTCTGACGCCTTTTTAAGGCCTTTAGAATTGTACAATTTTCCTGTTTTTTGCTGTATATATTCAGTTAACCCATCTTGACAGGTAAGACTAAAATTTAGAGTAATCGGCCAGATATTGAGGGAGCTAGAGTGGTGGCGTGCTGCGGAATTTTAGCCATTATTTACGCCAAAAAATGTTGGTTGAAAAACGCTGTTAAAACTTCTCACCTTTCAAATTTAAACGCCAGGGTGAATAACATTTATGTAAAAATAATGGTAAGAATGTGTAAAAAATATTTCACGTAAATACTGAGCAGGCGTTTTTTTTTTTATGAGATTAAATTACCGAAATAGTTTGTTGGGAGGTAAACCCAGTAACTGGGGCGCTGTACTCCTTTTTTCGAAATTTTGACATCATCGGTCGTACTACTACTAGCGCCCCAGGTTATACGTCGCCATTCTGGATTCCCTGATATGGCATCATTTTGAATAGGGTAGCCACAAAAAATGCCTCAGAACGACCAAAATACCCAACAAAATTGCTTTAAAAACGCCTACTGGCTTCTTGATATGTCTAAGGTGCAACATCAGGTATTTAAATGTACTCACTATTTTGTTTTGTGCTTGAATTTTACGTTTTTGTCGAGCAGATCATTGAAAATGGTGGGCAGAGTCTCGTTTTGCCCAAATCAATGGCCGCCGCCACCTACAGTTTCATCGTCGCGATGCATTCTGGGTAGTAGATTTAATCAACGACTGTTTGCAGCGAGTGCACACAGTGTGGTCAATGTATTCGTCGAAGGGGCGCGTGTTTTGATGGGAAAGAAAGGCATTTTTTGTGGCTACCCTATTCAAAATGATGCCATATCAGGGAATCCAGAATGGCGACGTAAGTATAACCTGGGGCGCTAGTACGACCGATGGTGTCAAAATTTCGAAAAAAGGAGTACAGCGCCCCAGTTACTGGGTCTCCGATGATGTCAAAATTTCGAAAAAAGGAGTACAGCGCCCCAGTTACTGGGTCTAGTTGGGAGGCATCGTACCCTTGCCCAGTTCCGGATCACTCAATATGTTGGTGCGTCGATATGATGGCGCACTCAGTTAGTTAAAATCATACGGCTGTTGTAGAAAGTTTGTCATTTAAGTTGCACTGAAAGCGTGCATTTTTATATTTCAAGGAATGTAAAACTACATGTACTTCATCCAACAGCCGTCGATAACGTTGCATGTATTTTCAGTTTTATGAATGGGATTGGGAGTATTGGTTTGCAATAGAGGGCGCGCTACTGATCCGGAATAGATTCAACCGATCCGGAACTGGTCAAATGGGTGACGATACTTTTCTCGAAGCCACTTCAAAAGTATTACTTATTTTTTTGCAAATGGATACTTGGTGAATGTTATGACATGTGTAGGTAAACTGATCGACTTTTGTTTGTTTAAAATGTTAAAGAGAATGCAACAAAAACATCGTGAATTCAAAAAGTGATCCGGAACTGGTCAAACGACTGTAATACATGCACTGCATGAACAGTACTACGTACTGTTCAGGTACTATAGCCTATGACTCAGTTGGCATCTATTTGTACGCTTTATCTTTGTGTGTGAATTTGTCATGCTTTAATTCTGAGTGAGGGTATGTAGAATATTTGTACAATAACTTTTAAATATTAATTATGAAGTACTATTTCACTTGCACTCTTTTGAGTGAATACTGTTTAGTGTTACTAACTGTTCATTTGAATTTTAGCAGATGAATGTGGATGTTCTTTTTTGTTTCCTTATAAACAATCTCTCATGTTTCCTTCACTACGGTCTTGGCACAGGCAGTGGCAAGGGTCTCTCCCCAATTTAGATTTACAACAAAAGTATCATAACACTAACACAACAGTGTTTTTTCTGGGTTCAGAAATATAGTTATTAAAAAAGCAACTGCAGCTTTGTTTAATAATATCAAAGCTTATACTTATTGACTGATTGATTGAATTTATTCGGATAAAATACAGCAAGAACTTGGCAAAATACTTAGGTTCTTAAGTTCCACTTTTTGTTATTTTCATGAGTTTCAATGACACAACTTTCCTCAAGTTTTAGTTTTGAATGGTGTGGGTCATGCATGTACTACTAGTACTACTACTTAGCAATATTCTTTTCGTTTCATGACATTATCGTCCAAGAGGTTGAAACTTTTAACTTTGGGGACAATAGTAATGTGTCATTGTTAATTGGTGTCCAGAAAGATTGTACACCATTATAGAAATGAATACTGCCATGGGCCATTATGTAGTGTACAGACTTGACAGACACATTTGCTGATGTTATCAGCATCAAACGATAAATCTTAGTGAATCTTCTCTGGATTTAGATGAAGATGCCATCAGTCAAGATGAACGAATTGAAAGAGTCTTTGCTGAAACATGACACTAAAGTGATGCAGTTGAAGAAACATCAACGAGATGGAGCTGATGCTGATGGAGACACAGAAGCTCTCCTACGCCGACGATTATCGGGTAAGTCACCAAGTGTGTAGGATTATCTGGTGATTGGATTATCTGGTGGTCATAGTTTTATCTGGTGATCATGTATGGTGTTATCAGATGATCAGGACATTATCTGATACATGATTCCCAGATAATCATATATGAACACCAGGTAATCCTACAGTGTAGAATTATCTGGTGATTGTGTACATTTTTTATGTAATGATTATTAGGTGGTTAGTGTGTAGGATTATCTGGTGATGATGTATGGTGTTATCCGGTTTTTCTGTAAAGTATTATCTGGTGATCATGATATTATCTATGATTCCAAGATAATCATGAACATAACACCAGATAATCGTACAGTATACGATTATCTGGTGATCATGATAGTTTTCATACTTTACATGATTACCAGATAATCCTATCTATGATCACCAAATTTAATCAAATACATGATGGTGATCATACTGTACATCATGTACATGTAGAATCATCTTATTATTAATGTTAACCCTCCTACTGTTAGCAACATTTTCAAGTGAGTTGACCAACCATTTGAAACCATTCAACTGCCAAAGTTGTGTATGGTGGCACAACTGTGCACAGAACTGTGTACATGCATTCCCTCATTGTATCATATTGCAAGGGTGGCATAGCTTATCTATCATTCAAAACCACAGTGAATGGTATTGAATGGTCAGACAGCAAGAGGGTTAATGAAATAAAACAGAAAAAAAACGTTTCTAAGGAAAAACCTGTGCTGGCAAGAACTCATTGGTTGCAGCTGTGTTTGTGCTTGTGACTTCAGTTTGTTTGTTTGTTGATTTTCATTCATTTGTGAAAAAATTGAAAATGGGCACTTTCACAAATGAAAATAGTTCTTTCTCTTTGTCGGAAGATTCTGAACTGTGAAGTTTCATACCAATTTCCTCACAAGCTTTAATATATGTTGATGTAAAAAGTATTTTAGATAGATAAACCGATATTGGATTTATTGGACTGAAGGAAAATACTACATACATGTAGTTCATCTTTGACAATCTAAACATTCCTTAACAATGGTGTCAGCAGAAAATTTAGCAAAACAGTTTGCTAGGGACTTTAGGGAGGTCAGGTTGATTTTGTAAAATGGAAAGTGATAGTAATCGTGAGAATGTTCATAATAATTAAAGTAAACAGTTTTGTTTGAGTGTGATAGTGAAACTAAAATGACAGCTGACTTGGTCTCATTACAGCTGGAACAAGTGAAAGTAAACAACTTTAGTTTTGTTTTAGTTTGTTCACCATAAAAGGCAGGGTGTACATTACTTTCGGTAATTACTCCACAAGTTAATTCCCATAAAAACTTACTTGGTAAAGAGCACTGGAGAGCTGTTGATATTGAAAAACACTGTTAGAAACAACACCCTTTGGAGTAATGTTGGTTTTGAGAAAAAGGTAATTTTTCACCCAAAAGTTGAATCTGAGAAATACTTAAGGCATGAAGCCTTTCTCGGGCATCTGAAAACACACAATTCTATGCAACAAGTTTTTTGGGGTCATATTTTCTTGCAACTTGGGTGACCAATTGAGCCCAAATTTACACAGGTTTGTTATTTTGTGCATATGAGATACACCAAGTGAGGATACTGGTCTTTGACAATTACCAAAACTACACCCTGCTTTTCAAACAAACAATTTGAATTCAAAACTTTCACTGAAAAATGCAATCAAAGATTGGGAATTCTGATTTGTTTTGATCCTGTGTCGATATCTTTTCAGATATAATGAGACAATTTGGGATGATCCCGCCGGAAGAGTCGGAGCGAAGGAAGGCCAGAGAAGCTTTTAAAAAACCTGGCATGGATTTTAGTGATCCTAAAATCAACAAGCTATGGATGAAGGCGCAGCAATGTAAGTTTGAATATTTCAGAAACAAAAATAAACAATGATTTCAAGTTTATTAATTCAGCTGAAATTACAACACCTCTTCAAAATGAAAAATATGTCAAACTTAACCAGTTATCTGGGATCTTCCATTTTTTTCCCTTCCAGTGTGATGTGATTATTTTTTTTGAATTGCTGAAATCCTTTTTCTTTGATAGTACCTTTGGCACAACGACACCATGACTTAACAAAGCCAAGAGAGCAAAGATTCTGTTTGAAGCGCAGATATTTTGTTGTTCTCTTTCAAGAAAATGCACTATTCACACACTGTGAACAGCAAAACCTTGACCTCGAGTTTGCCAATTGGGCCCATGACCGGATTGGATTCTCGGTCTACTCGGACTTGCCTCCATTGAGACGAAATACAGTGAAAAACAATGGCGGAAGCTTCTCAATGTCACAAAATCTTCTTACACTCCATAACAAAGGCCTGGAATCCAGGATTACACAATAACCCCAGCACAAGCCAAATGTTTTCCTTTTTTCTGTACACCAACTGTCCTCTTTTGAGTTGGTGAAACGAGGCGTGAATGGGGTGTGCATGCTGTGACCACACTCAGTAGTGTAAAGTATGGGCAGCCTTTGTTTCGGTCATCTGATGTGAAACGAAAATGCAAAATGTTCATCACCCAAATTCCAGCAGGGAAAATATTGGCATGTTGACACGACATCCAGTGTCAAAACTGGTTAACACAATTCTTGAGCAAACATTCTCTGTTTCCCGTCTACCTCTTTTTACAGTACCCAACTTTAACGCTCTGGAATTGGAGCAGCTTAGAGAGGAACTACTTCACCATCAAGAAAAACAAGACCAATTCGAGCAGCTGTCAGATCAGCTCTATGGAGACAGTATGTCAATTTAATTTAATCAATTAAACCTGAATTTTATTAGTTATGATGAATATCGGATATTTAAAAAGGAATACAAGTCCACAATCTCTAAAGATTAAATGGAAAAAAAGAAATTCAGTCAGTTTTTCATCTCTGGTCATCTCATTCCAACCTTGGCTCCCCCAATGTTCACTCTCCACTCCTGCCTATCTTGCACTTTTTGGTGTTCCAGGTAGAAGGTTCTGCTAGGAATGATGTAATTTGTCCATCTCCTCCTTGGCCTTCCCCGTCTTTTTTCCCCAGATACTGTTAACAATGATAATAATAATACAGTAATTATATAGCGCAAAAATTCATGAAAAGCTGTAAGGCGCTTAACACAAATTATTAAGAAAGAAAATTACACATTAAAAAAGAGGCCGCTTTGCATTAAGCAATTTTCGATGAAAATATTAGTTTTTATCATAAATGTCATCATTTTCCTCTTTTTACGGCTCAGTGAGTTGTAACTTGTATGCCTGACCTAAACTTGCTCGGCGGTGCTACTCTTTTTCGGAATTCAATGATGGCATCTCTGCTTTTTGCTTTTCTCTCTCCACTCTCTCTATTCATGTATTTCCACTTGACTGCTCTTGTCACCCTTGTATGTTGTATATGTTGTCTTGTCATTTAGCCTTCGAGAAAGACTCTGCTAGGGTCGAAACGTCAGGCCACTAACTAATTTTTTGCATTTATACAACAGGTCCTTTTCGTTGGTAAGCAGTTTGCAACAGCTAATTCTATTTTCTCACATTAAAAAAGAATGAAAAAAACTGTTTCATGTAGATTGCAATTTGGAAGTCTGCTGTTTTCCGTTCTCACTATGTGGCAAAACCAGGCATCTTGTAGATTTGCAAGGTGATTAACTTTTACTTCCTGATACTAATTCATCCTTCAGAAACCAAAGACGCCAATCGTGTTGATCGTGATTCTATCAAACAAGTGGATCCAAAAGATCGTTCCATCTTGGAACTAGATCTGAAGCTCCAGCACCGGGAGCTGAATCGTGACTTTCAGCGACTGTCTTCAATCACCATTCCTGATGATCATCGAGGTGACTTCGTTGAGCCACGGATCATCAATCTTTGGAGGGAAGCCAAATTCTCAAACTTTACGGAGGAGGAACTTGAGTCACTCAAGGTGAGTGGAGTCAACTCTCTGGATTATCTTCTCTTTCATCCAACTTTCACAATATTATTTATTTGAAATGTTGCCGGTGTGCAGATTTTCCAAACTTAACAGAGGATTTGTTGTCGGACATTGGGCTTAAAAGCTTTTTGTGCAGTAGCCCACATGGCTAGTCAACTGTGCCTTTTACTTGCCCCAGGAAATTTTAGTAGTCCATATTTTAAACACACTTTAATAACTTAGTATTCACTTCTGAAAAGAAAGAAATCTGAGCATTTTCAACAAGTAGGTTACACAGTTTTTAGAAGCCCACATATTAAGTTGAGTATATAGCCTGTATAAGTTTTTACTGGACAATGTCTGCTGGGCTGGTGTTAAGGATAAGCCCATACTGTAGTCTAAATAGTTAAAGAATGCCCAACTGCTCTCATTTCTGACCTTCTATTTTAAAATAGTAATTTTAACTGCGAGTTCTTGTACACTGTTTATTAACTTATTATTTCCTTTGTTATCTTCATAATTGATTGATATGTTTGTTTATCTATTCATTTATTTAATGATGTGTCAGTTGTTTTGTTTTTGTTTAGCTTTTTTTGTGGGAGAGTCTAAAAGATGTTAATTAATGGGAGAGTCTTGTTATTTGTATAGACAGGTTGAACCTTTTTGTCGTAGGTATTTGATCGGTTCCCTACCCCCTTTTTATATTTTGCAATTGTTTCAGTATAATTTATCTTGTGCAATGTATTATCTATTTTGTACTTTTTTTATATATCTTAGTTTTCTTTGAATTTCTTTTTCATACTGAATTGAAACTTTTTGAGGCAAAGCTAACTAAGTTTGAGACAATACTTCTGTGTAAAAAGTTGTCAATTTCTTTTAACTTCTCTTTCAGACCGAATTGAAACATTTTGAGGCCAAGCTGACTAAGTTTGAAACTCTTCATATACAGTCATTGGAAGCAGAAAAGAATTACCGTGTATCTAAGAAACTTGGTGAACCGGCTGATGCCATGAAACACAGATCTCTCAGAGAACAGGCTACTGACATGGGCAGTAAGGTAAGTGATTGTTCCTAAGGAAGGACATAAGACTGCTCCTGGAGGGGTGGATATGAGTTTTTGTGTGGTGTAAGCGGGGGAAGTACTTGTTTGTTTGTTTGTTTGTTTGTTGTTGTTTTTTTTAGGGGGGACTATTCAATGTATTGAACGATTCATTTGTGCCTTTTGTTTGTCTATTTTTTTCCCCGGCGATATCTCAAAAACGCGACCACCTTTTGAAAATAAATTTTCTCAGGTTAGTTTTGTTGTATATATCTATATTTATATAGGATTAAAACAATCAAACAGTTCCAAAGGTATACTTTGCCTTGTAACAGAGCAGATTTCTTTTGAGCATATTGTGTATTAAAAGTCAGTTTTAATTGTATGCACAATTTTGAATTATTCCTGTCAGGTTCATCAATACATGAACGATGTCAGAGGTCGTATCAGACAGGGGAGGCTTCGTGCAGATGAGCTCTAATCAACCACCATCCAGAAAGATGGAACAGAACGAAATACACCACTTTTCAGTTACGGGAATGTCTTTTATATTTAAAACTTTGTTTGAAATAATAATCTCTTTTAACTATTTGTATTTTTAGAGATAGAGTATACATTGTAATAATTATGTTAGTTGATGAGATGACCACCATTCTTTGATACATTTATCTTTTATAATTTGTTTGAAAACTTTGGAAGAACGTTTTCTTTCACAACAACACAATGAGAGAAGTATTTGTAGGTTGTGATGTCTATAGCATTTATTTTTATTATTTTATTTTACACTTTTGCTTAAATTGGTTATTGAAACTATTTCATGTCCAACAAATTGTTTTCTTCCAGCTTTTGCTCAGCAAAATAAGCTAATGTTTTCTTTAGGTCACTTTCAAAGTGTATTCCCCCCTCCTCCCAAATGAGATATCCTCAAAAATCTTGTTTGCTTACTTCTCCAAATAAGCCTGAAATGTTCATCTCCATTGCTAAGATTTAACAAAGTACTACTGGTAATGCTTGGAAGCATTTACTGATAAAGAAAAGGTCAGAGATGTTTAAAGGCACTGGACACGTTTGGTAATTGTCAAAGACCAGTATTCTCACTATCCCAACATATGCATAAAATAACAAACCTGTGAAAATTTGGGCTCAATTGGTCATGGAAGTTGCAAGAAAATAATGTAAGAAAAATCACCCTTGTTGCACAAAATTGTGTGCTTTCAGATGCCTGAAAAAGGCTTCAGGCCTGAAGTCTTTTTCAGATTCAAATATTTTAGTGAGAAATTACCTCTTTTTCCTCTTTCTCAAAAACTACGTTTCTTCAGAGGGATTTTCTCACAATGTTTTATACTATCAACAGCTCTCCGTTGCTCGTTACCAAGTAAGTTTTTATGCTAGTATATATTTTGAGTAATTACCAAACGTGTCCAGTGCCTTTAAAGTAAACATATGGGATGACTATTTTGTTTTATATAGAATTGTTTTCTGCTTTTTCCGGAGAAGTACTCTTAAATATTTTGTAGTTTTGTAGTTTTCAAAATATTGTAATTTCTTACATTTCTTTAGTTATTTGTTTTATTGTGAGACATGTTTTGGATTTGTTGTGGTGTTATTTCTGTACTACACAAAGCGAAGTGATAAAGTGAATCGAATCTATGCAAATGTCTCTATATTGAAAATAAAAAAATCTTAAAATGTACTCTTTTCATTTATGAATTAAGGAGCATATTTTAGTTTTTTTTTTTTTAAACAGTCACAAAGAATAAACAAAAATGAAATTAATTAAAGATCATTTCACACGATTATCTCCCGTTATTTTTTTTCCTTGTAAGCAAGATGTATACCTCTTGAATATGACACCACAAGCCCCAAAACAGCGCCCTCACTGAGGTCAATGAAGAGCTATCATTGGCCGAGAGTCGTGTGGAGCGCGTACCACAACCGTGCACGCTTCCATTGTTTGACATTTAAAATGGCGGCCAATGCAATGGGGAGACTAGCCTGTTCCACATTCTCCCTCAGCCATCTGTTGATGATAAACTCGGATGAACACTACACCATGTGTTTGGTAGTGACCCTGGGAAAAATGTGTAGTTTTTATCCGAAAGGCTATTTGTTACAAAAAGGTAATTGTATGAATCCCACGGAACTCTTTGGTCTGAAGTACCCCCGTTGATTGAAATCAATAAATGTATGTCGAAGTCGTTGAATCTCCAAAGAACGCATTAAGACGATTTGTTGAGATTCAAATGTCCCTGGTGTCCGTTTGTGAATGCTGCGGCCATAGATGCGGCTGGTACCCGCCTACCTATAAACCAGATGGATTCGAAGTTCTTGATGAAAATACCATCATGACAGTTTTTCGCTTTTTCCCCTCAAGAAATTGACACTGTAATAAGCTTAAACTTTGAGAAAATAGAATTACCTGTTGCAAACTGCTTACCAACCAAAAGGACCTGTGGTATAAATGCAAAAAATAAGTTAGTGGCCTGACGTTTCGACCCTAGCAGAGTCTTTCTCGAAGGCTAAATAACACACAACACACATACAAGCAGACAAGAGTAGTCAAGTGGAAATACATGAATAGAGAGTGGAGGGAGAAGCAAAAAGCATTCAGAGAAGGCAGGGGGTATAAGCAGGGATTATGAACTTTGTTAAGTGACTTTCATTGTATCTGTTCTTATTATTTTATTTATAAACCAGCATTACGTAGACACAAGCAAATCTTTGACCCCATCTTTAAGATTTTGTCAAACAAAGTATATAATACGTTTGATAAATCGGAGAGCCATTCGGGGATTAAATTCTACGTCATCGTTGTTTTCCTAGGATTGGTTTTCTAAGTATTTGTTTATTTCGAAATTTATGCGTACTTCAAAGTTACTCATTTATTTTTAGAAGCAGTCGTTCGTGCTTTGAATTCCCGCGTTAATACACAACAAAAGCACTATAAAATGAACAGGCTTTTAACTACAAAAGAACAGCACTTATTGGACCCATTTAGGGATGCTGTCTTATCCAGCTCCAACAATGGGAGTAACTGTCGGCATTTGTTGGGACACACAATGCAAATAATGCAGTATTGATTTTACTGAAATGAAAGGCAAGAGATGGCTGTCGAATAGGGTTCGAGAGTTCGTTGATATGCTTGAAAACCACAAACCTTTTACTCCATAAACTAAGTTTATCTTAAAAGAGTGCATGCAAATGAACATACGCGGTTGCATTATATTATGTGAATGCTGCACTAATGCGTTACCAATTCTCATGGTGGACGAAATACGTTATAGAAAAACTGTACTAAGTAGAAAGTAATTGAATCAAAAAAATGTTTGAGTTATGTCCCACATTGTCAGAAAACCCCCCACTTCAAACAGGATTTTTTATTTATTTTTATTTTTTTTCAATTTTACATTCGAACCCATTTTCAGACCCGCCAAGCTTCACCAAGCAAAGGTGTGATTGGTTTATCCTTTATTTCTGGTGACACATTCATTGTACATGTATTTTTTCCGAACCCAAATGCAATGTAAAAGCAACCGGACAATCCTTGTGGGCACACAGGATATCAAAAAAGGATGAAAAGTCACTTATCTTGATATGAAGAAGTTAATACATACTACTTATGACAGCAGATTTATAGTAACGGTAGTTTTTGCTTTTGCGTAGTTGCTTTTGATGTAGCCTTCAGTCAATTTGCACGCGGCACCCGCCCCCAAATGTCACGCTTCAAAAAATACCAGTGCGAGCTGCTCGGATTGCGCTAGTATTTTTTTCGTGCGTGACTTCCTTCTGGGTGGGGGTGCCGCATTGGTCTTTTTTCGTGCGTGACATCTGGGGTGCCGCGTGCGCCTTGACTAAAGGCTACTTTTGCTGCGCGCTTTTGCTTTTGCTGTGCCTCTTTAGCTTTTGCAATGACAGTTGTGGGCCACCGTAATTATTAGCATTTTATAGTACCTTAGTGACACTTCTGAAATAATGCCACTCTGGGGAAATGTTTTCAATAAAACTAAGCTCTGCCATAATAGGCTCATTTCGATTTGCCACTGAGCAAGATCTTGCATAAACAATTCCCGAACAAATAATGTTATGATCTTTAATAATTGAATCCTATATAAGGACACCATAGCAACATAATATCGTTCAGTGCATGTTCCTCTTTACACGGAACCCATTATTTACACGCACTGTAAACACCATAGCAACAATCAGTGTTTGTTCGGGGTTCGAGACGATATCCCACATACTTCTCAAACAATCTACACAGTCAACAATTCTCATCGAGTCCTTTTAGAAGTTGAAGACTAATGAACCCTTTTGAATGACGTCTACAGAGCCTTTGATCAGTTAGTCAATGCTGACAACGATTTCTCGTGTATTTTCTGCCTTCGTTAATGTACGCCATCGATCTTCGATATTGTATACATGTCAAAACACCAGAGTTGACTATTTGTATAATATAGGACTCCTATATTAAAGCGTCGGGCGTTGCGGTAGTAAATAGGCCTATGACATGGCAAAATAAAGTATGACACGTGACGTGTGTTCCACCAATCAAATGACAACGGTCTGTCTGCGGTATTTATGTAAGTAGCCAAAAACGTGAGCTTGGTGCGCGTCGTGCATAACAACGGTAAATCAATCAGTCAATCAATCATTGTTGTGCACCACATACAATTATCTCAGCACACTGTACATTTGTTAAAAATAGTACCAGAAAACAGAAAAACATGTTAAAAGGTTACAAAGATGCAACTAGTGTGTAAGAATGCAACTAGTGTGTACAGTTCTTGAAACTTAGAAAATATATAAAGTTAAAATATATAAAGGTAAAATGTAAAACACTTTAAAAAGGGTGTAACTTCGTGTTGTGAGAGTGACTCTAGACAGTTATGTTATAAATCGTGATAGTTCACATCTTCAGCGAATAAGAAATAATTTTAAATTTCTCATCGAATTATTTGAGCGATTTGACTTTGATTGAAAAAACGTGCGGCTCGGCTTATCAAATTACTTGTGCAACATTCATTGCATTTGTAATTAAATATTCTTGGCAATTGGACTGCTTTCTACTGAGTTGTTTTCCTGTAAAGGAAATCTGCAAACGAATTTAAAATTGAGCCTCAGATTTAAGACATTGCACTCAACCGAACACTGCATAATTATTAAATTTAAAATTGAGCCTCAGATTTAAGACATTGCACTCAACCGAACACTGCATAATTATTAAATTACCAGGGACAGGAAGACCGTCGTCAGAATGGAAAAAATATACAAGCATTCGCAATCAAATTGTTGTGGAACGCCCCCTAGCGTTCAATGTTTCTTACAAATATTGCTTCACGCACAGTAGTAATGAAATCATACAAATTGTAAAATTGGGATTTATATGTGCTGTGAAAATCGTAATCACAGTTATTATGGTCAGCATTGGCACAGCACTTTTTAAGTTAGTTTTTCAACGTTTATCCGAACCGTACAAATGTAAATATTTAACCGGATGATCTGTTACTAAACCAAGTAACCGTCACAGGCTTACTTATAAGCCTGCGCATTCACTGTTATTTATTGTTAACGTGTAACCGTTTCTGAAACATTTGGTGATGCGTGTAACAGCAGTTCCATAAACAAAATTTCAGGTAAAAAATCCTGTTTACATAACTGCGCATGAGATCATAAACATTGTGTCTTCATTGCACCATTTTGTCTTTGCGCAATCGCCCTGCAAAATAAACGAGCATGTGTCAATCATATTTTTTTGGAACGCCCTCTAGCGTTCAATGTTTTTTGCAACTTTTGCGGCACGCAGAGTAGTATTGAAATAACAAAGACTACATGTCTGTAAATTGGGAATGATATGTGTGTGTGTTGCTCGTTTTCTTGCTGTGTTCAAAACACTTAAGCGCTAAAATTGTAATTGTTTTACTGGTCAATAACACTATTTTAAAACTATATTTTCAAAATAAGTTAATTGTTAGTGTCCTAATTTACATAAATTGTTTTGAAAAGTGAAATACTTTTTAATAAGTGATGTTCCAAGCCAAAAAATTAATAAAAGGACCGCTCTAATTAGCCATAATTAATCATTAATTAGTCCTGGCACCATGGCTACAACGCCGTACTTTTTGGACTAGATCCAATTCTACCTCCATGATCCAATCACCTTCAAGTCATCAGTTAAATTAGTATATGGTTCGCACACTGTGTGAAGCCTACTAAGAATGTGACTTGCCTGGGCCACATTAAATTAATTTCCAGATGTCATAGATTAAAATTTTTAATTAATTAATCACGTGACAGCGGCGTGAATATTTAATTAGCCAATCTTGTGTCTATCATATCTCAAGATGTATACATCCGATCCCCAAACTTTTTTCAGTTATGGACTTGTCTTGTATTGTAGATGTTAGTTCTGGCCTAAAATTACCCGTCACGTCATCATGACGTCACTTTTTGTGCTATAAATGTAGTATTTTGCTGGTCAAAAACGCAATATTTTTCAAATAATTTAAATTTGAATAAGTTGAATATCATTGTGTTCCTTATCAAATTTGTTAGTACTAAAAACATTTTTTTACTGTGACGTCATTAGGTGTCAACTTACGGTAATTCAAAGTTTATTACAAAAAAAATCAGATCTCCCGAACCACATGTCATAAAATCGTAATGATTGTGTTGTATTGTAGCTTGCAACACTTGCGACATTTTATTCAAAACAATGACCTAATTTTGACCTTTACTTCCGGTCTAAACAGGAAGCTCACAAATTGAGATAATCATATCTCCTGAACCACATGTCATAGGCCTAAGGTCGTAATGTTTGTAATATCTTGTTATTGTAAAAAAAAATATCAATCAGAAAACCGGAACAGCTTTGTGTTGTTGTGATTGGCGCTGCTCAAGTGGCGACACGGCCCTTTTATGTCTCTGCTCCACCGCATTTTTATCCTTCTTTTTACACCTTGTTTGAGTGTTAGTCTACACCTTTTTGTTGTACCATCATGTCAAATGTACCGTGCTCACCGATGCTTGTGATTTTGGTTGTTTTACTGACTGTTTCATCGGAATGTTAGGATAATTTTGGGTGCCGTCCACAGCAGCGAGGGTGAGACTCCACCATTGCTATCGTATAGCCGTGAGTTTCTACTGAGCTCGTCGTGCCTTATCTACCCTACTGGATTACACAATACCAGAAATAATGTGGGCCACACCCAAGGTGCGTAAACGGGGAAGGAAAGGAGGTGTTCGAAACAGGCTTAAACAAAATAGGTTTAGAACTCCACTCCCAACTATTATCCAAGAAAATGTTCAAAGTATTCGGAACAAAACTGATTAATTTAGAGCCAACATGCAATTCCTGTCAAACTATCGTGAATCCAGTATTATATGTCTGACAGAGACATGGCTAACTGACTCCCATGACTCAGCGGTTAACTTTAACAGGTACACCTTGCTGCGAAAGGAGAGGAATAAAGACTCCGGAAAAAGCAAAGGAGGCAGGGTATGTATTGTAACGAATGGCCTTTTGTGGTTGCTGGGCCAGCAGAAACCTCTCTTTTATCCTTAATGGGTTGGCTGAATGGATTCCTAAGGATTAGGTGCTTCTTTTGTGTTTCTTTGACTAGCCAAGTTCTTTTCTTGTTATGCATAATGTTTCTTTGGGGTTCAGTCACGCGGGCAGAAACTGTGGGTATAAAAGCTGAGTGATGCTAGTTGGGCGTTGGCCAGTGTATTCCAAGCAACACCATGGGAGGGTTGGAGGCAACCTTGTTTTGCTTTACTTTCAGGTATGGTTACCAAATTATTTTCGATTCGTTCTCTCTTTTTGGCATGTTATATTTTTGAAGGCACGCTTGTGCAGCCACACCAGCCCCCTAGCACCACTCATTATAATTATTCTCTATCCAATGTTTAGTTCACTTATTTCAGTCAGCCCTTTACGTTTTCATGTATACATTCTTTATTATTAATTATTAAACCTTCTGCAGTAAACGGAGGGCCCTCCGGATTTCCTGAATGTCATGTGTGGGTTATTTTTGTTTGTGTTTCTAAAATTACATAGTCGTTGCCACTCCCCGGCAACCCCGCGCACTCAACCGCTTGGTCCGTTACAGTATGTAAGTGAATGACGATACTGTAACCCTTTACACATTACCACTAAACACCGGATGTACACATGTACACCGGACCTTGAACTGCTCATTGTTCATCTACGGCCGTATTATTTGCCGAGGGAAATTCATCAGATTGTGTTTTTCGTGGTCTATATTATACCCCCTTCAGCAGATGCCGAGAAAGCTGTCGATATTCTACAAGACCTAATTGTCTCCCAAGCTGAAACGGCTTCACCTGATGCAGCTATAGGTTTATACAGGCGACTTTAATATGTGCAGCTTATCAGAATGCTTGCCAACATATAGACTTGGTTCCAAGTCTGTGCTCGTGGTTTTTAGTCTACCTGATAGCCAATACATTATTGCCTGAAATAGCGCCCTCTTGTGGATTAACCTCCGTCTTTAACCTACGATCACAGACTTGGGAACTTTGTTTTTCGGTTTGTACACACCCTATGGCGAATTAGTCCAAAAGTGGACGGAACACTCCGATTGGTCAGAATCTCAGAAGCCGTCAATAAAATGCACATTCAAACTTGACCGTTTATACCACGGGATATAGTACAGAAATACAACATTGATGCACATGTAACTAATCTGCCTCTGCTCAGTGATTCAACTTGCAGTTTGGAAACAAAAAACCCAAAGTGATTCTAGTTTTTAAATTCAAAATAAATAAAAAACGTTGGGAAAATCATTAGACGATTCCATTCAAATAAAGGGAACACAGTTTTTCGTCTAGTAGGGATCAGGTTATTTGTCATGTTTATTTTTCAATATTTTATGAATAGGCCTACATCTAGTATTAGTTTATGTATAAATTAGAAATAGCATACGTACAAAGCACTATAAAAATAAAAAACAATTGACTCGAACGATTTTACAGAAAATACTGAAGTGATTATAACCTATTGGGAATAGACGCAACCAACAGGAGTTTTGTGGCCTCCTGATTGGTCATCTCTCTGGCATAGTGTTGTTATGTAAATGTAAGTTGTGAATAAATGAATATCCCGTATACACAAGAGGGTCAAGTCTGAGATTGCGAGTTAGAGCGCGTGATAGCCAATCTGCGGGGGAAATTTTGTGTGGCTGATGCAGAGAAAAAGGCCGCGATCTCAGACTTGAAATCAAGTCTAGCCAACATATTACCAGTACGTAAATTGCCTCACCCGCCATATGGGAACATTGCGGGGGCATATCAAGCAAAACCCTTGTCTGGTTTATGATCCAGTTAGTTCCAGTCTATAAACCCTCTTGTGCGCAGAGAACCTGCCAAGAAAATCCAAGTGAAATCCTGGTCGAGTCAAGCTGTGGAGACCTTAAAAGGATGCTTTGCATGTACTAACTGGGAAGTTTTCACTGACCCTGCTGACGACTTGGATGAATCAGACTCATATACTAACGAACGTACACAGGACTACAGTGTTTAACTTCATAAACCGCTGTTTTTGTTAACACGGGTCGGGAAACACATTGAGGTCGTCATTGTTCAAGTTTATACGTCACTCTTGCTTGTTCAGAAATATTCGGATAAACAAGTTTGACCTTAATGTGCTTTCCGCACACGGGCAAGAATTCCTTCCACTTTGTAAAGTAGTTCTGTGTGCACTGCTTTGCGTGAAATCCGTTTTTATTGTCTTAAAATGTAATGTTTAATACAATAAACTTATTTGATTATTATAAAACCAATGAGACCACAGTATCTGCTTGGGTACTCCGATAAGGTAAGCTTGCAAAAAGCGCATTGATTTCAAAGGGTGGTTTGAGTAAACGGCCCGGGAATGGCAGGACCATTTTGGTTTCTTTTTCCTGGTTGTATTGGATAGAAGAGTTGTACTTCTGAAATGTTCTGAAATTATCGTCATTTTAATACCGCCCATGGCATTGTTTCTGACTGTATAACGCAATATGTAGGAGGATGTACCTCGTAGAAACCCGAGGTGAGTATATTTTGTGTTTTATCTCCCGATTACTGAAGAAATTATGGGGGACAAAATCTTTTTCAAGACTGCCATTGAGCCAACTCATCACCATCCGTACCTCTGGTGGGTACAGTAAATGACGCACCTGCGGGCGATATGGGTAACGTGTCCCTTGGCATCATTTGCGTACAACACGATATACAGTGCTATGTGCGAGCTGGGTGGAGGAAATGAAGGATAAGATTAACAAAACTTTTTTTGCTTCGGCAATATTTAGGTGTTCGGGCACTCCGCCCGGAACACCTCTTGTTTTTGTTCCGGTTTTTTTTCTTACTTTTTAATACTTCTTTTTCTTCTTATCCCCCGGATTGTCCGCTAAAAAAGCACACTTCCCAAGCTCATATAAACTTGAAACTTTACATATAGTTAGATAACCATTAGGAGATGAAACCGCTTCAGTGACGTCATGATGACGTCATCAGGTGTCAAATTACAAGGTTTTTAAGTTTTAAAAGTTTACTCAAAACAATGACCTTACTTTGACCTTTATTTTTGGTCTAACAGGAAGCTCAACATTTTAGATAATCATATCTCCTGAACCAGGAGGTCGTAATGTTTGTGATTTCTTGCAGCTTAGAAAGCTCGAAATTAAGAAAATTACCTGAACAGCTCTGTGATTGTTATTTACAATCACTGTCTCTAGTCTATAACTGGATCTCAGTCTTGCGCAGGATTGCAGCCGGGACTACTTTCAAACAAGTGTAGCGTGGACCGGGGGGGGGGGGGGGACGGAAGGGGGTAGTGACACGAACGCACCACCTCTGTTGAAAATAGTCGCATTCGACCCTCGCGACGTGGACTGATCGAGTCCCCTACAAAACCATTGTACAAACGTACGACGAAACCTCCCTGGTTCAATGTACTCGTGCATGTCAGATGTGAATTACACTGCCATTAAAACTAATCAATCGAACAAAGAATTTTTCGAGCTCTTAATCTTTTTTCGATTTCACAAACTGACAAAAACCTTTCATACTTTGTTGCCTATCAATTAAATTTAGGACGAAAAGCAGCCAAAGCACCATATAAATGAAAATCAAAGCATCAAGTCTCCACTGTAAGAAAACCAGTTAAAAATAGCCAGACGTTTTGAAGGAAAGCGGGATTTAAAAAAGCGTTCGACATGAAACGCCGTTTTCTACGATTGTTTACTTTTCACTGGGATCTACGTGTGTGTGGCGTCGGTGACGATTTGATAGCTCTAGTTACATTGACAAAAATCGGCTTGAAAGTAAGCATTCGTGACTTGTCGCATGACTGCTTGCAATGGTTTATTGTCTCATACAATGTATATACACTTCATAGAACTTCGGAGTCTAGACACTATTGTGTACATCCACTCATTTGCATATTTGATATTTTCACAGTCACTTTTACAAATTGTGTATTAGAGGTTATAGGTCAATAATTGTCGCATGACTGCTTGCAATGGTTTATTGACTGATACAATTTAAACGCTACATAAAACTTTGGAGTCTATAGGCACTATAATTAATGTACATTTAACCAGTACATACATTTGTACATATTTTGATAGTATCACAGTACATTGACAAAATGTGTCCTGAAAGTAAAAATCCATGCCTTGTTGCAGAACTGCTTGCAATGGTTTATTGTATGATACATAATGACATGAATATAATTAGCAAATCTTGAGACCACCATATCTCGAAAAGTATAAGTCCGATCAACTGTTTTCGATTGTGTACTTGTGGGATACTGTAGATGTGTTTGTTAGGCTAAAAACCTTGTGCGAAGTCATCGTGACATCACCAATGCGCAACGTAAAGTCAATAGATTTCGCTCGCCACAATTCTTGTCCTATAGCCTGTGGTAAAAAAACACCTCCATAAGACTGTGCGGCGCGGTAGGCCTATGCTACTTTATGTGTATCTGATGTTATAATGTAAGGAATTATGAAGTTGTTTCCCATCCCATCCCGGAATACTGTGAGCTACGGTACTCTTGTTTCAAGCTCGAAAACATTTTGCATCACGTACTAACACAAAACGTTTTACTTTATTGCTTATTAATTTAGGACGAAAAGCAGTCATAAGCGCCATATATATGAAGTTCAAAGTAACAAGTCTCCACTGTAAGAAAACTAGTGACGTTTTGAAGGAAAGCGGGATTTTATAAAAGCCTTCAACATTAAATGCCGTTTTCTCAAATTGTTATTTTTTATTGTCTACGTGTGTGTCAGTTCGTGGAATCGTGGGTGACGATTTGATAGCTTCACAGTTACCTTGAAAAATGTCTCGAAAGTAAACATTCATGACTTATCGCATGGCTGCTGTATCGCCCATAAATGTAATAAAAACCATAAATGTAATAACAACCATAATTGTAATTAAAAATCAACCATAAATGTAATAACCATAAATGTAATAAACCCATCAACCATAAATGTAATAAACCCATCAACCATAAATGTAATAAACCCATCAACCATAAATGTAATAACCCAATCAACCATAAATTTAACAAAAATCAACCATAAATGTAATAACAACTTACTGTTCTGTTTCAATTGTTACTAAAATTATTCTCGGTTGGGGAATTTCTCATGTTAAGGGCTTGTGGTCTAACCAGAATCAGACTTTAAATTATCAGCAATGGCGTACCCAGGATTATTAATTTTTTTTGGTAAAAATAAATGACCAAAAAACCAAACAAACAAATTGACAACCTTGGAGGGGTGGGCTCAAGCCCCCGACCTCCCTTGGGTCTGCCGCTGATAATTAGTTATCCCACGAGTGCGTTTGGAATACGAAATAATGCAATGCTGCTGTGACCCATATGCCACCGACGCACTACATTATTCTGTGTTCCACGAGCGCAAGTGGGATAGCGAATTTTCTCTTCAAGCAAACTTGACGTCGAATGCGTATGTGGTGAGGAATGTACGTGCACAGTGTGCATGCAGCAGGAGATAAAAAGCACACAATACACAATCACACTGTTGCTGCTATGGATAGACTAATCAGGATCTACATGTAGGCTTCAAGTTTGCTTGAAGATAATACTCAATATCGCAATCAAAGTTACCTTACCATTCATTACTGCGCTTCTTAAAATTGAATGACTCTCACAGACTTAGCATTTTGTTCCTTTGAAATGAATTTCACCTGGATGTGAGTCCGCTGAACTGGGTGCGGGTAGAAAGCATGGAACTGTTGCATACCACTCTCAAGGAATTCTCCGCACTGTTGCGCTTCAACTCTTGTCCACAAAATCAAACTGTATTCCTGGAATACTCACCTTAGCCCACGAATACAGCTGCTGAGCATTCGCGATTTGGTCTTCATACGGCCTCTGAAGACTGGCTTTTGCGGCCAAACGCTTTACAGTTCCACCCAATCCATCATACGGTCCTTTCCCATGTGATGTGGCGAAGAAATGCCACTCAGCATCCGATGAAAAGTCATCCTTTCAGTCATCCTTATCATTGGCGCACCCGAGGGTGGGGGAGGCTGAGCCCGACCCCTCCGAGGTTGTCAATTTGTTTGTTTGATTTTTTTGTCAATTATTTTTACAATCTTCTAAAGAAATTTGAAGAAAAAAATGAGCCCCAAGCCCCCCCCCACCCTCCAAAAAGGCAAAACCTGGGTTCGTCACTGCTGATAATTTAAAGTATGATTCTGGTTAGACCACATCAGCCCTCAACATGATAAATTCCCCATCCAAGAATAATTTTAGTAACAGTTGAAACAGAACAGTAAAGGTGTGTTAGTGGATTTCTATGGTAAAGTCTATAAATTGACTAATTTGTAACCTACCAACTGTACAAAAATAGTCATAAAGTTGTAAATTTTGAAGACCCCAATTATTTCTTAGAGCATGTCTTCCTCTATCAGAATCCACTATCAAGTCATTTTCATTTCGTTGATTTTCGGAATGATACATTAATACAAAAATTGGGTCAAAGGTCACGATAAAAAATTAAAGGTCACGGTGACCTACTTTTCACAGAATTTATTTTTGACGAAAAAATTGATTTGAGCGTGCAATTCTCATTATTTTAACACCAAATTTGCATATATTTGATAAAAATTAACACGGTTATGACATATTTGTACCAAAAAGGTTGTATTTTACTCTAAAAATGTCAGATTTTTGTCATTTCTGCCCTGACCACATGGTAGGTCGGGTCGGGCTAAAAATTGGTGTGTATTCATTGCTCATCAGGACCTACAAGCACAGCAATTTTTATCAAAATCGGAAGACATGAGGTAAAAAAGTGCGATGGTCTGACATGGAATGACCCACATGTTGTCCGCATAAAGGTCATTATGTATACCAATTTTGAAACGATTGGCATAAAATTCGCACAGACATCTAGTAAAAGTGTATTTTGGTATGTTGTTAACCTGCCGCTAGAGGGCGCTTCCAGATGTTATGACGTCACTGGTCCAATATTTGTGAACCAGACCCTTGCTGGGTTATAACATCGTTAAAAACAACTTGAAAATATTTGCCACTTTTAAATTACAAGGCACTTCCGGTTTCGACCGGAAGTAGAGGTCATGTCATGTCACGCACACAATAAAAAATGAAGACTTATATTACCTCTATATAATCCCGCAAAAAGCAACAGACGGTTTCTTCGTCTGGATTTAATATGGATTTTCAAATATTAAAATTGTTAATGTTTAAAAACCTTGTAGTTTGACACCTGATGACGTCATCATGACAACTACTTAATGGAGGTTTTATCAAGGTCCTAACATGGTTTAAATTTGAAGTTGATCAGATATACAGAAAATAAGATATTTGCCGGGAATTGTTTTTGAAAACTTACACAAGGGTAAACTTTGACCTTCCGGTACGACCGGAAGTACAAGTCATGTGAATTTGGCGTCAACTTTTCAAATGTTGCCGTGTCATGATCTATCATATGCCTAAATATGAACATTGTAGCTTTAATTTTCAGAGACATACAAGTATTGGCACGAGGTCACTTTTTGAACTTAAATGGCTTGTAATTTTACGTAACCGGACTTCACATGAAGTTTCAAGTTGATCCAAGATTCGCAAGATTCGTATGCGTGTGCTTGAGGACAAGCCCTCTGAGAAGAATAAGCAAAACAGAGAAAAAGAAAACAAAACCGAAAAATAACAAAGAGTTGTTCGGGCTAAAACAAATTGCCTATTCAGAATTACGCGGCTTCGAACCTCAAGGGAAATGAGAAGAAGAACAATTGCCTGTGCAAGTCTCGCGCGTATCCGAACGAGAAAACACTTCAAACGAAGAACATTTGTATTTCTGAAATCAAATCTTTGTTTTAAATTATATCTCATGACAAAATCTGAACAACAAAAATAAATCATTACAATTTTATGAAATTAGTTTTAGCTTTACAAAAAACAACACAAAAGTGGGTTAATTACAATAGAAACAAAAATTAAAACTCTGGGACAAGGATGCTTTTTTGATGTTAACTTTTTAGAAACCCCTTACGCGGATTCGTGATGGTGAAACGGGTTTTAAAGAGGATGCTGACGCCTCAACAACCATAGACTGCAATGAAAAGGGTTCGCTTTGCAATTACAGCATCTGGTGATTATAATCGCGCATCAAAAACAAGTGTTTACATAAGTTTTATGATCGGAGGCGAGCACAAAATTCTAATTTTTTGCAATAACCGGAAGCTGAGGTCAAGTTTAAATCTCAGGTTTTCTTCGTTATTTTGTTGTATATTGGTTTTACTTTCATATTTTGTTATCACTTAGTATTACATTCCCAACCTGTATAATTTTCTAGGTCATAAACTACGTTGAACTGAAATAATTGACGAAAAAAAATCTCGCCCACGTAAAACTCCATATGGTTGGGACCACTATGGTCCCGGAAGTTCGAATGTGCGCGAGACTTGCACAGTCTATTGGAAAGGTTAACTAAACAAAAACAAAACAAGATTTGCCACATATTTTTTTCAAAAAAGCATTTTAAACTTTCGATGGCACTAATGGGATTTCGTACCCTTATGCTGCATATCTGTCAAACGTTTTTAGAATTACAAGGTTTTTAAAGTTGAAAAATTACCATTTGCTTTTTGCTGTATCTCTTTGAATATGAAAGATATGATGTTCATAGATGGGCATATAATAGTTAAAGAGTGAGGCAACATTTGAAAAGTTAATACCAAATTTGTATGACCTTTTCTTCTGGTCGTACCGGAAGGTCAAAGTTTGCCTATGTGTTTTTCTAAAAAAAAACGTTTTTTCGGGGTTATCTACAGAAGAACTCAAGATTGAAATTGAATTAAGCATTGAAACTCATCAGACAACTGGACCTTGGTATCAAGACGACACACACTTGATGATGTCATGATGACGTCATCGGGTATCCAATTACAAATAAATCAAAGTTTAATACTTTAAAAAAATCATAACTCATGAACCACTTAATGGATTTTTACAATCTACACATCATCGGATAGCTCATATAAGGTTCGACAAATGCCATACAACACCTTACCCTCTTTGACCTTGACTTCCGGTTCAGATCGGAAGTTGAAAATTTCATAATATCTTATCTTGTTCATATCTTTAAAACTACTGACCATTTCAGCATAAGTTTTGTATCAGGTTGTAGAACGTTGAGCCTGCTCAATTTTTTGCACAAATACGACTACATTTTGACCATTACATCTGGTCGAAAAAGGACGTATCAGTTGACCGTCATTGACGGTCAATGAGGGTCAACCTCCTGTACACGTGCATCGCACGTGCGGTTTCGTTGACACGTAAATGTACATGTATTTGTGCTGTGTGGGACCATGCTGGAATACATTTCGCATCCGTTGGTGTTAGAACTGATATTGCACCCTAGCGGATAATCCATCTAATATTTGAAAAATTCGTAACTCCTTAACCACACATTAAATTTTAACAATTCATACATCATCTGAAAGACGATAATAGACTTATCACGTGCTACACAAAATTAGAACCCGGTTGACCTTGACTTCCGGTTAAAATGGAAATTGATATTTAATGTTACAAAAATCACAAATCCTGAACCACATGTTTGATTTTTATCATCTATACGTCATAAGAAAGAGCTCAGAAGACTCCACCAACGCTACCAAGTGTGACCTTATTTGACACTGCCTTCCGGTTCAAAACGGAAGTTGAAACTTTATATTTGAAAAAATCATAACTTCTGAACCACATATTGGGTATTTACAATTCATCCATCATCTAAAAGGTCTTCATAAACTAATCACGCGCTTCACAAAATGTGACCTCTGGTCCAAACCGGAAATTGATGTTTAAACGTTTGAAAAATTCATAACTCTTGAACCAGGCATTGGATTGATTAGGTATAATGTCGTTACCTATTAATTCAATCACTCACCACGAAAACCTTGTTTTTGTAAGTAATAAAAACTGAATTTCTGGGTTTTTTGTACACCGCATCCGTTGTGCAATTTGTTTATTTTTTTCACTCACTGAATTTCTTTTCACAAACCGTTTTTGTTTTCCTTCTAACCGATTATAATTTTGTTTACCCTTTTAATTTCTTCTTCTCATTTCCCTTGAGGTTCGAAGTCGGTGTGGACTGAGATTCTGTCCCCCGGTGAATCTGGTCCCCCCGGACAACTTTTCTTGGCTTGTCTAGGGTACAATTTCCCCCGAGACAGTATCTCCTAGGATAAACTGTCTCTTGTTAGGTTATTCTGTCCGTCGTGCTCAACGGAGATTATGTCCTCCAATGGAGAATGTCCCCCAGGCATGAGCGTCCATTGACGGAACTACTTTAATAAACTTGCTTTATTAACCCGCGCTTTGCTGGTTTATAATAGAAGTATTATCCATTTGTTCATTTTAGTTAATAATAATAATAATAATATGGATTTATATCGCGCTTTATCACACCCAAGGGCGCCTCAAAGCGCTTCGAACATTATTACCCCTGGTCACTGGGCCATTTATTTCATTCCTTAAACCATCTCAACTCCCTGGGGAGTATACAGCCTGTGCTGCAATATATGCGCTACTAGGCTAAATCAATCACAAGAACCATCTCTGCCCTCACAGGTACCCATTTTACCCCTGGGTGGAGAGAAGCAATTATAGTTAAGTGTCTTGCTCAGGGACACAAGTGTTACGACCGGGACTCGAACCCACACTCTGCTGAACAGAAACACCAGAGCTTGAGTTCGGTGCTCTTAACCGCTCGGCCACGACACGCCAATTCACACGATTCACCAATGTAATAATTATTCTTTTGTGTATTTATATTTCTTCAAATTATTTTTGTTGAGCCCTATAAACAAACACTCCATTTGGCATTTTCCCGTATTTTGTATCTATTTAGCCTCATTCACTTTTTTCTTATTTACTAGTTTCTTTTTAAATGATCGATTCAAGGGGCCATTAATATTCCATATATGTACTTTTTAAAAGATTAGCATTGAAGTTAATATTATAATTGAACTACATTTGCAGTAAAAAAATAATAAATAATATTCAAACACATGACAAGTCAATACAAACAACTGACAAGAAGCTTTTCGAAATTTCCATCTGTTTTCATTTTCTAAATGGACAGTTACAAACTTCCTCATTCAAATTCAATTAAAAAATTACATTTATTTACATGAAATAATCAAAACAATGCATACAACAACAAAAAATTGAAGAAGTATTCATGAATCCAGTTTTACAAGACAGAAAATAAAATAAGTATGCAAGCTATAAACTAGAAGCCAGAGGGCTCGTGGTGAAGTCCTGGCGGACAGAAAACCCTAGTCGAGGGACTAATTCCCCTACGAGATTCTGTACCCCGGACCGTAGTGCGGAGGCCGAATTCCCCGTGACACCGGACTTCTGAATGGGCGATTAGTAGTATTTATTTGAAAATATATAGATCTACAGCTAGGACTAGGTCTCTTTGTATAAAATACATTTTGACCCCTGGGCCTTTCATTAAGAAAAATTACTTAATAAATTCAACAGCGTCCTGTCGTGACAATTTGTTAAGGCTTTTAAAACGTCATTATGACACACGAAAACCCGAACACCTAGTGTTTGTAATCTTACAAAGACTACATTCCTAGTTTTTAAATACTTATTCTTCTTCTTCTTCCCCGCAATTGTCCGCAAAAAACGCAAACTTCTCAAGCTCTCACAACCTTCAAACTTCACATATAGTTAGACCTTTACTTGTAAAAGACACCACTGGATTGACGTCATGATGACGTCATCAAGTGTTGAATTGCAAGGTGTTTAAATATTTTTTTTTTAAATCTTTGAAATCTGTAACAAATCACAAATAAGACGCCGGCGGTTGCTTTTTGCGGGATCATACTAAGGTCATATAGGTCTTTATTTTTTGGGGAGGCGTGACCTCAGATGACCTCTACTTCCGGTCGAAACCGGAAGAGCCTTGTAATTTGAAAGTGGCAGGTTTTGTAAAGTTGTTTTTAAAGCGCCCTCTGTTTTTAAAGCGGCAGGTTGACAACAGTTGAAAACACACTTTTACTAGATGTCTGTGGCAAAGTTTATGAAAATATTTTCAAAACTGGCAAACATAATTACTTTTATGCAGCCAACATATTTGTGGAGTCGTAGAGTAATGACGTCATCATGTGGCATTTGGTAAGGCCCTAAAGGTGCACATTTTGAAGCCGTGTATCTACTAAACCAAAAAGCCGACTGAGTTGAAACTGGATGTACTATTAGACAACGACCATTGCTAATGAAACATTAAGTGTCGTCATGATGACGTCATCTAAATATAAAAAAAAAAATATTAAATCAAAGCTTAATATTTGAAAATATCATAACTCCCGAACAAGAAATTTGATTTTTGTACAAATCATCTACAAATCATCAAAAAGTTTTTTCACAAACTGAATATTCGATACACAGAGTGTGACCCCATTTGACCTTGTTTTCCTGTTGAAACTGGACGTAACGGAAAAAAAGTAACTCATGAACCACATGTTTGATTTTTACAATTTACACATAATCGGACAGGTCGTGAAAAGCTACACAAAACCTGACCCCATTTGACCTTGACTTCCGGTTCAATCCGGAAGTTGAAGTTTAATGTTTGAAAAATCATAACTCCTGAACTACACATTAGATTTTTACAATCAGGAAAAGTATTTAACAAATTCACAAACGCTACACAGAGTGTGGCTCCACTTTGACCTTGAACTCTTACAGAAAGTGTGACCCGTGTGACCATTACCTCCGATGGAAACCAGACGTGGAAGTGAAAATAAATATTCCCAGACCTCGTTTTGTGATCCGAAAATATAATGATCCACAACTAGGACTAGGTCTCTATGTATGAAATGAAGTTTGACCCCTGGGCCTTTCATTAAGAAAAATTACATAATAATTTCAACAGCATCCTCTAGTGACAAGTTTTCAAGGCTTTGACACACGAAAACCCGAACACATAATGACCTTCATGCAGACAACATGTGTGAAGTTTTAGATTGATGACGTCATCATGTGTCAAGTGGTATTGTCTTAAAGGTTTACTTTTTGAAGCCGTGTATCTACAAAACTGCAAGTTCCACAGAGTTGAAACTTGGCATGTTGATAGACAGTGTTATTGATTACTCAAAGCTAGAGTGAAGATTTGATGACGTCATCAAAATGATTTTAGAAATTTTGACAAATTATTACAAATCTTCAGTACAAAGCAAACTATAGTCAAATTTTATTTTGCATCAGACTTGCAAGGTCCTACAAGGATATAATGTGGAGTGACGTTTTCACGACGTCATCAATTTTCATGTTATTTCACCACCAAGGTAGTGTTTTACAAAATCTAAACGTACAGAACAACTTCTTTGAAAACACGAGGTCTGCTAACTCGGACGTATCTACACCGAACACCTTGTTTTTGTTTCAACAAAACATTATGTCTAGTTAAAATTGTTTTTGTTTTGTTTTTTTGGTTCCCCATTTGCAGGTTAGCGCAGCATTGGATACAACATGTATATGGTGGTAGTGAACTGTATCAACTTGAAAGACTTCAGTGCACTACTAATGAGTTAAGAAGCGACTCTTTCCATTGAAGATCTGATCTTCAAGATGCATCACTATCTAAGAAACCTTTTGATCTTATCCTTTGCAGGAACTGTCAACATTTTCATCTTTATTTACATCTCAGGATTGTCCACATCTTTCTTGAGACGAGCTCCCATGAGTGTAGAAACAAGCCACCATGGTGGACAAAGGGACCGTGTATACAAAACGATAGATACAGCCGAGTTTATTACATTAAAACAAGGTCCTATTATGACACATACCAGATCAAAGTACGAGGACTTGTACCCCCCCAGAGTTGAAACACCAGTAGCTGAGGTGGATAACGTAGCTCATATTAATCCTCATAATTATAAGCTGATTATTGATGAGCCAAAGGCATGTTATGACGACCATGGGAAACCACGGGAAACTTTCTTAGTCATCTTCATCTCCACGATTCACAGAAACTTTGAGCAGCGTCACGCTATTCGAGAGACGTGGGGAAGCCCTAGAGAGATCAACGGTAAGAGAATAGTCACACTGTTTCTCCTAGCTTACACCAAAGACAGCCATCTTCAGAAACTGGTCCGGGAAGAGAGTGAACAACATCATGATCTCCTTCAAGAAGATTTTGTTGATTCTTACAGGAACTTGACCCTAAAGACCATGATGGGGATGAAATGGGTAGGTTCTCATTGCTCGCATACATCTTATTTCATGAAGACGGACGATGATATGTATGTCGGCTACTCAAACCTTGTTACCTACCTGTCTAATTCTAGTACGCCCAAGACAGACATTGCCTTTGGTTTTCTCATCAACGGGGGACCCATTAGAAACCCGAAGAGCAAATGGTTCATGCCGAAGGAGACTTACCCTGGCAGCAGATACCCACCATTTCTCTCTGGAACGGGTTACGTCATGTCAGGGGACGTGGCAGGAAAAGTCTACAAGAAATCATTGGATACTGGTTTCTTATACCTTGAAGATGTTTTTGTGGCAGTGTGCTTTAAATCCTTAAACATCATCCCCAAAAAGCACAAAGATTTCAATAATTGGCGCACTCCCTACTCGTATTGCCGTTATCGGAAGTTGATAACTGCTCACATGGTTCCACCAAAGGAAATGACTCGGATTTGGAAAGACCAGCAACATGTACGTAGCAATAACTGCTAGAGTCAAAGATGGCCGTCATTTATACATTAACATATTCAAGACATTGAATATTTGCGGAAGACAGTTTGTGCTATTATCATGTGCCATGGAAAGTTCAAACAAGTAATTGTATTGAGGCCGGGCGAGTAGTGTAGTGCAAGTTGTGGTGGCCCAAGTCGTCAGAGTTTGGGTTTGAACCCTGACCTCGTTATAACACATGTGTCCACTCCTTGAGAAAGGTTCCTTTTTGCTTCTCATCATTCGGCATACTAGACTTGCGTCCGTGATCGCCTCGTCCTCAGATTGTAATGGGGGGGGGGGGGGGGGGTGCACTCCTGGGGGTCGCCGCCATCACCTGTTCTCTTTCAATCGCCTCTTTTCTCAGCTCTTGCAGACTTCTACCACTCCACTTTGTCACACTGTCTATGCTGTCCTACATCACATACCTGTGGGTGTGTCCTGGTCATCCCTCGGGGGTATGCAGGACAGCCTTATATTTCATTCAAGTCGGAGTTCACACTGTACTAAACAACAGATACTGGCAGATGGACAATATTTAAAATCCATGTTTCGATCTAACTTGCTTGTGATGCAACGTCTGTGAGATATGGGTTGGAAAACAGTGTATCCAGTGTAAAAAGGTGTACAACAAGTTTTCAGTGCTGTTATTTGACAGGTTTAAATATTTTGTAATTTAATATAATAATGTATAATATCTTTTTAACGTGACTTTTGGACTGGCAGAATATTTTGAAATGGTGGAGTATCAAGAAAACTTGCTCATTGCATGAAAACATTAAACTTGTTACCACTTTTTTACCAGGAAATATGCACGAGATTAAAACAAAATGTAAAGGTGCGCCTTCAAAAAAGGCATACTCGTTTTTGTTGGCTATTACTTGAAACCAACTTTGTCACACTCAACTTGGTAGGGAGAGTAGACCAATCAACTTCAAGAACGAGGAATTTGATACAGAGCCACAACGCTTGTTTTGTGTATCAATCACTAAATTGTACTTCCGAATTTGTAGAAAGACATGAAATGATTACTTCCATCTCAGGGCTGTCTTTGCTGCTAAGAAAATGTACTATTCACATGTACTATTCACATGTACTATTAAAGGTATCCCTACTTCTACTTGCAATTATATTTTGTGACGTTTTAGTGACAATTTGATTCAACCTTTGCCAGCGATTTTGCGCTGATCATTGGACCGTAAAATAAAGAATCCCCGATTTCAATGAAGAATTTACTGCTTTTGAATAGAAGTTTACAAGTAGATTTGATGGGACTTCTTCAAGAAAGTTTTAAAGTGTTTTTACATATTCAGAGCTTAGGATCAGTTTTTAATCACAGTTTTAAGCCATTTTGAAACTTTATCGATTATTGCATGGAATGTTGAATCAAGGTTATGATAATATAGGTTTTCTCGGTCAATTTCGGCAAATGAGCAGCCAATTTAACCACCACGCTATTCTATTTCGTGCGAAATCGAATGCTACTAAAAAGGGTCATTCGATTTCGTTTTATGACTAGTCAAATGTACTGTTGCGTCATTCGATTTAACAAAATAATCATTCAATTTAACGATTCATCAAAGCAGCATTCAAATTCGCCGGAGCTTTTTGAGGCGTGTGTTTAGTCATTCAAATTCATTTTTGGGCAGTCATTTCTGTAATTTGTGCAATCTAAAAAACGCTTTGTTAATAAGGCATATACGGTTCACTTATTTGCACTTGAGTCACTTTGTACTTCGAAGACGAGCTTTTTGCTACAGTTTTACACGCATATTTCAATAAGTTTGCAGCTTGTGGTACAACCATACCTATACGCCAAACATATACGCCAAGATGTCTGGCACGCCAACAGATTGATGGTTGAGGAAGAAACAACATAAACAACAAAAACCAGGAAAAACATAAAGAAACACCCCATTCAAACACAATACAAAATTAGGCCAGTTAACCAATAAAGATCCCCCCAAAAAGAATATAGGAGAAAACAAAGAAGAAAAAAACATCATGGGCCCCACGTAAAGTCTCCTGGGGTCGATTTCACAAAGCACTAAGATTCATCTTATGATGAGTTGCCAGTATTACCATAGTGATTTGTATTGTGATGTCACTCTTTGCTAAGCAACTACGATGGATTTGCAGTTACGATCAATCTTAACTCTTTGTGAAATCGAGCCCTGGAACCATAAATAAAGAAAATAAGGTTTGCCTGAATTAAAGTGAAGATACGAAACAGTTGCCTAATACAGATTATCTGTTTATTCGTATTTCTTTAGTCGTACTTATTTGAATTCTCATTTAGCGAAATTGATTGCCTCTTTACGAAATTGAAAAAAATTAAACCAGTAAAATCTCCAGTCGAACCAGCTTTGCTAAATTGAATGATGATTGTGCGTCACGAAAAAGAATGACGATATGCTAAATTGAACACAGTGCAAAAGGAATTTGAATGCCTCAATACGAAATTGAATGCCCGAATTCTGAATTTGAAACGCAGTAACAACTGGAGAGGCAAAATAGCTTTAATTCGAACGCACGAAAATGAAATCGGCTGCTCATTTGCCGAAATTGACCGAGAAAACCTATAGAAAAAACAGGAAATCTCTGAGGTTTGTTCTCGCGGAAAAACGCTTTAGGATCAGTTTTTTATCAAATGTTTAAGCCATTTTGAAGCTTTATCGATTATTGTATGGAATGTTTAATCAAGGTTATGATAATAGAAAAACAGGAAATCTCTGAGGTTTGTTCTCGCGGAAAAATACATGTATTGAAAAAAGGGGAGCCATTTTCACAGTAATTTTCAAAATTCAATTTGATGGTATTACAATAATAAATATAGATCTCCAAAATTAAGTGACAACAATTTTTAAATTTTATGTGACAAACATAATTTTTGTCCACTGATGGTTTTGTTCGATTTGATTGACTCTTGAGCTTGATTCCAAGATAAAGGCGATGCGATTCAAACAATTGTTCCTTTTTCTTTATCATGCGTTTCTTTATTATTAACAAATAGGGCCTATCAGTATCTTGGAATTGCCTTCAACTTATAACTTGGTTTTATTTAAATAAACAAAACACACAAAAAAAACCAACAAAAAACAAGAACAAGAAAAAGATCTAGCAATCTCGATAGTAATTTCAAGTCTATTATAATTAACCATAAACATTATAATGCCATCAAATTTAAATGTTGAAATGTGCTTTAAAAAATGCTTTAAAAGCTACTTCATGTCCAACAAATTGTTTTCTTCTATAGTATTGCTCAGCAAAATAAGCTAATGTTTTATTAGTTCACTTTCAAAGTGTATTTCCCCCTCCTTTCAAATGAGATATCCTCAAATCTTGTTTGCTTTGTTTAAAGTAAACATATGAGACGACCATTTCGTTTTATTTAGATTTTCCCCCTACTTTTTCTGAAGAAGTACTCTTAAATATTTTGTAGTTTTCGAAATATTTTCATTTCTTACCTTTCATTAGTAATTGTTTCTTGTGGAGACATGTTATGGATTTGTTGTGGGTTAAAGAGTGTTATTTCTGTACTACACAGTGAAGTGATATTAAGTGAATCAAATCTATGCAAATGTCTCTATATTGAAAATAAAAAATTCATAAAATTTACTCTTTTCATTTATGAACTATGGAGTGTTTTTTTTTAATATTCAAAACAGTGACAAAGAATAAACAAAAATTAAATTAATTAAAGATCATTTCACACGATTATCTCCTGTCTTTTTGTTGTTCCTTGTAAGCAAGATGTATACCTCTTGAATATGACGCCACAAGCCCCAAAACAGCGCCCTCACTGAGGTCAATGAAGAGCTATCATTGGCTGAGAGTCGTGCGGAGCTCGTACCACAACCGTGCACGTTCCATTGTTTGACATTTAAAATGGCGGCCAATGCAATGGGGAGAATAGCCTGTTTCACATTCTCCCTCAGCAGACGTCTTTTGATGATAACTCGGATGAACACTACACCATGTGTTTGGTAATGACCCTGGGGAAATGTGTAGCTTTTCTCCGAAAGGCTATTTGTTACAAAAAGGTAATTGTAAGTATGAATCCCGCGGAACTCTTTGGTCTGAAGTACCCCCGTTGATTGAAATCAATAAATGTATGTCGAAGTCGTTCAATCCCAAGATGCGGCTGGTACCCGCCGTCACCTATAAACCAGATGGATTCGAAGTTCTTGATGAAAATACCATCATGACAGTTTTTCGCTTTTCCCGCTCAAGAAATGGACACTGTAATCAGCTGAAACTTTGTCACGTGACTTTCATTGTATCTGTATTGATTGATTATTTTATTTATAAACCAGCATTACGCAGACAAAAGCAAATCTATGACCCCATCTTTAAGATTTTGTCAAACAAAGTATAATACGTTTGATAAATCAGAGAGCCATTCGGGGATTAAATTCTACGTCATCGTTGTTTTCCTTGGATTGGTTTTCTAAGTCTTTGTTCACTTAGAAATGTATGTATAATCTTCAAAGTTACTCATTTATTTATAGAATCAGTCGTTCGTGCTTCGAATTCCCGCGTGATTACACAACAAAAGCACTATAAAATGAACAGGCTTTAACTTACTACAAAAGAACAGAACTTATTGGACCCATTTAGGGATGCTGTCTTATCCAGCTCCAACAATGGGAGTAACTGCGGCATTTGTTGGGACACACAATGCAAATAATGCAGGATAGATTTTACTGAAATGAAAGGCAAGGGTGGTTGACGAATAGGGTTCGAGAGTTCGTTGATATGCTTGAAAACCACACTACCTTTTACTCCATACACGAAGTTTACCTTAAAAGAGTGCAGCGGCAAACGAAAAAAGCGGTTGCATTATATTATGTGAATGCTGCACACAATTTAAAAGTGGCACACTTTTTGAATTTTTTTTTAACGAGCAAGAGTCTGGTTTAAAAAAATAAGACAAGTGACGTCATAAAAGCCAAGAGCGCCCTCTAGCGGCAGGTTGAAAACAATTAAAAATACACTTTTACTAGATGTCTGTGGCGAAGTTCATGATAATCGTTTCAAAATTGATATGTTGTTGTTTTTTTCGTGCATGGCATAATTATCGTCACCGTTTTCACATGTCCAAACGCTTGATTGAGATAATCATTTTACGCTATGCTTGGCTTAAAACTGCAAAATCTGCAATACTGAAGCCACGGTTTGCAGTTATAAACCTCTCATATGATTCTGTATAAGTTTAACCTCTCCATTGACTAACTAATTTCTTAAGATATATTGGCTAATTGCCATCAAGGGCGTCGATTGCTACTGAAAAGTAGGGGGGACGGTCGAGCAAGTCTTGAAAAAATACATCTTACATTATTTGCACCCCACATTTTTAATATGCTTCGGGAGTCCGGCGTTTATCGTGTGTCAGCTTGTAGTTCTTCGAAAAAACAAAATATTGCTTCTTCAACAAATCTTGTCATGGCCCAAACTGCTCCTATTTATTTGAATGGATTTTACTACATTTTGTGCGTTGTGCGATTGTAACAAAATGAAACACATTTGCACGTGTGCGCACACACATACTTCCTTTGTGGAGGGATCGTGTACCGTACATTATAGCATACACAAACGACGCATAACTTGAATGCTAACAAGGTATGTAAGCGGGATTTTGGCGTTCTTGTCTTGGACGATACGTGTCATCTATTGTCTGTATTATATAAGCGGAAATGGGCCCAAAATACCATTCTGCGCGTGGTCCATCAGAAAAAAATATGAAAATGAAGAAAACATTTCATCGTTTGTTCGCTATTCTTTTACTTGAAAAAAAATTGTAATGAAATATTAAATCAAGAAAATGTTGTTGCATATTTCTAATGAACAGTCAATCAAAAAGTGGGGGGGACATCTGATATGCTGTCCCCCCCAGTCTAAAAAGTGGGGGGGACATGTCCCCCCCGTCCCCCACCCATCGACGCCCTTGATTGCCATAGTAATTAGTCAAAGATACGTGTCTCTTCGTGAAACCTAAAAAGTGAGATACTAAAACACCCAACTGGATAACGTATTAAACATAGGAAAGGGGCGCGCGTGTCACTTGATCACGCGCGCGCGCGCGAAGATAGGTGGCTCTTCGTGAAACCTGAAAAACGACTTTTGCTACATTTTACGCTCTTCTGTTTACAACGTATTACATAGACTTGTTGACAAGTCGTTAATTATGGTCGCGGTGAGTCGAGTCGCGTGTGGTGATGTAGCCTAATAAAGAATGCTCTCGCGCGAAGTTGCTGGCTGCCGACTCTTCGTCATTCTACCAGTCTAGAGCAGTAATCTCGCACAGAGCAGCCCTCTCGCGGGATATTGCGAGAAAGCCGTTCCGCTATCACCGCGACAGACATTTAACGACTTGTCCACAAGTCTACGTATTACAATGCATTTTCGGGGCCGATGGCTCTTCGTGAAAACGCAAAATGCGATCTATTGAGATAAAGGCCCCTGCTGAAATATCAATAATTTATCATTAAAAGATATGTGGCTCTTCGTGGGGGTGCCGCGTGCGCCTTGAGTAAATGCTACTTTTGCTGCGCGCTTTTGCTTTTGCCGTGCCTCTTTAGCTTTTGCAATGACAGTTGTGGGCCATCGTAATTATTCGCATTTTACAGTAGCTTAGTGATACTTCTGAAATAATGCCACTGTGGGGAAATGTTTTCAATAAAACTAAGCTCTACCATAATAGGCTCATTTCGATTTGCCACTGAGCAAGATCTTGCATAAACAATTCCCGAACAAATAATGTTATGATCTTTAATAATTGAATCCTATAAGGACACCATAGCAACATATATCGTTCGGTGCATGTTCCTCTTTACACGGAACCCATTATTTACACGCACTGTAAACACCATAGCAACAAACGGTGTTTGTGCGGGGTTCGAGACGATATCCCACATACTTCTCAAACAATCTACACAGTCAACAATTCTCATTGAGGATCATCGCTTGAGTCCTTTTAGAAGTTGAAGACTAATGAACCCTTTTGAATGACGTCTACAGAGCCTTTGATCAGTTAGTCAATGCTGACAACGATTTCTCGTGTATTTTCTGCCTTCGTTAATGTACGCCATCGATCTTCGATAATATTGTATACATGTCAAGACACCAGAGTCGACTAAAGATGTTTGCTTTTGAAAAAAAGATCTTTTACGCCCCCTGAAAAATAACATTATCACCGCTCAGCTTTTTGTCATGACACTGAGTTAGGGAAACATACACTTCAAAACCTGCGGTGTTAAAATTGACTACAGGGGTGTTAATGGATACCCCAAAAGAATGCCCATTAACAGCAGAGGGTGTAATTGTGTTGGCAGAAATAAATGTTATTTTAGTGTTATTTGAACACCCTATGATGTAAATTGTGATTCTTTTTCGTATCTATTTTATTATGTGACAACACCCTGGTGTCAATTTAATCTACATCCCAGTTTTTGCAGTGTACTATAACAATAGGCCTAACACTGATGAGCAAATAGTATTCAAAATGTTGGATGCATTTGAGCCAACCGGTCTTAAACAACTCTAGTCTTTATCAGCCATGCATGTAATACCTTATTGTTGAAATAAATTATAGATTTTTAATAACTTCATAATAGTTGTTGTTGAAATAAATTTAGTGAATTAGATGAAACATATCAGACGACAGGGATTACATGTGGGAGGTATATAAAACAATGATAGAATGCATTACAGTACACTCAGTCATTGAAATCTGGACTATTCCATTTTAATCGGCTTCACCTCGTGAAATAAAACGGTCCAGATTTCACCGCGTGATTATACTCTGCTATATAATGGTAATCATTATGCATCCACTATTTGTATAATATAGGACTCCTATATTAAATTTTGGAGCGTCCGGCGTTGCGGCAGTAAATAGGCCTATGACATGGCAAAATAAAGTATGACACGTGACGTGTGTTCCACCAATCAAATGACAACGGTATGTGTATTTATGTAAGTAGCCAAAAAGTAACGTGAGCTTGGTGCGCGTCGTGCATAACAACGGTAAATGCAACTAGTGTGTCACTTTTGTGCAAATTTGCAATGAACATTTATCGTAATGTAAAACAAGTACAGTTCTTGAAACTTGGGACATTTATGAAATTGCAGGTAAAATGTAAAACACTTTAAAAAGGGTGGTTTTGCAAGGTGTAACTTCGTGTTGTGAGAGTGACTCTAGGCAGTTCTGTTATAAATCGTGATAGTTCACATCTTCAGCGAATAAGAAATAATTTAAAAATTTCTCATCGAATTGTTTGAGTGATTTGACTTTGATTGAAAAAAACGTACGGCTCGGCTTATCAAATTACTTGTGCAACGTTCATTGCATTTGTAATTAAATATTCTTGACAATTGGACTGCTTTCTACTGAGTTGTTTTCCTGTAAAGGAAATCTGCAAACGAATTTCAAATTGAGCCTCAAATTAAAGACATTGCACTCAACCGAACACTGCATAATTATTAAATTACCGGGGACAGGAAGACCGTCGTCAGAATGGAAAAAATTGATAATTGTTGAATAATGTATATTCTTTTTTGAAACAAAAATTTATCTTGAAACTTTTCGTCTTGCCTCAAGAAAAAAGAAAGAAAGAAGCTATTCCTGTTTTACAATAACAATTATGTCACTTGATTCATAACCAGCAAATTGTAACAATAACTACTAATCAATTCAATTTCGTTTGACATAATAGGTGAAAATGAAAGAAAACTAAACAAAATAAGTACAGAGCAAGTATATTTTAATCAAAGACGATCAAGAACTGACTGAAAAAAAATAACAATCTTAACATGAAACTAAAAAGAGGCTTGCATAAAGAAAAAAGATCATCAGAAACACTGTTTTCCGGGTTTGAACAATATAAATCTTTAAAACAAGTTTGGGGAAAAAACCTTTTCAAAATCATTGTTGAGCATTGTTTATTCCCGTTTGTAGAACAATTTTTCATTGAGATCTGCTTCCCTTTTTTTGATGAATGGTCCAAAGACGTGTTCATCAATAAAGGCCTTTATAAGCCTTCAGAAGACCCGCCTATTCATCTTTTAAAGGTGGGGGTATACTTTTGGTAATTGTCAAAGACCATTATAATCTTCAAAACAAAAATGCCTGAGATTGGCTTTAATAAGCCTGAAGCCTTTCTCATAAAGATTAAAAAATTTGGGTGAAAAAAACTCAATTTCTAAAACTACATTCCTTCACAGAGTGTCATTTGAACCCCCTATGATGTTAATTGTGCGTCTCTCGTGGGTATCAACAATCAACCCATGGTGTCAAATTTAACACCACAGTTTTTGCAGTGTACGGGCAGCGCATTGTCGTGTAAGTAGTCAACTTACTTATTAAGCCTCTGCAGTTATACAGGCGACCCGTTTCGTTAATGCTCGGCAGATTCCAGCATTTTCCCCCACTTTCAATAAGCCTTCCCAGCTAACACAATCATCGTTGTTTCATCATCGAACATTGTACAACGATGTGATAAGGTTGCAATTTGGTTAAGCAATATCGGCAATATGGTAAATGGTTAACGTTATATTTCAGTTTGTATCGGTAAATTATTTATGTTTAGACCACCATGTTAATAGTTCAAACAGCTGGTTTGGATGGTTTTTATTGTCATTTATTAGCTAACAACTATTAGTATAATTATGAATTGTCTGTAGCCCCAGGCAAATCGGTTTTCATATGCCACTCGAGGAGTGTTACCACCTCATTATCCTATTTTAGTTTTATCACACAAAATATGCCTCGAAATTATGTGGTTTTCCTTTAACTTCATGCTAACTAATACGGTCCGCCATTTTGTGGAGTCAAAAAATTGGCTCTTCAAAATGGCAGGCCGTGTTAGTTCACGTAGTGAAAGGAAAACCACACAATTTCGAGGCATATTGTGTGGATCATTATATTCTACTTTTAACTTTCTAACCATATGCATTTCATAACTAACGGTTTGAAACGCTTTTTATAGCCCAAATCGCCCAATCTGAGGCAACGTGTCCCTTTAATGTTATTAAAGAGTTGAGTGTTTTTACACTTTTTAAATCGTAAATTTAATTGTTTCTTCGGCAAGTGTTATTCTTTCTACTTCGGTACAGTTTTATCGTCATCTTTTTAGGTCATGGTTTTTAAATTGGATAAAAGCCATACCGCTGTATAATAGTAATACGTAAAATGAAATAGGTGGCTTTATGTCAGCACTGCTCACAATTATATTAACTGCAGTTTAATTTGTTTTGTTTTTTCAATGGACGCCACGATAAATGTTACTCTCCAAAACTTATTAACACGACTGTTATTTAGGGAGCAAGATTGGGTGGCTGCTGGCATGGAGTCGAGTTGACTAATTTTAACCGTTAGTTGATCTAAATATCACTTGAATGCTCCATGGTTTAACTATCTAGTCCAACTGGATAAACCTAGCCAAAGAATACTGTATGTTTCTAACTCGCGAAGTTACGTCACGTTTTCCTAGATGGCAGTTAAAAGAGACGGAGATAGGTTTGTATTAAAAAAAAAAAAACCCAAAATTGCAATCACAAGCACAATAATTAATGTAAACACATATCCTAGAGTAGTGGCTACAACGATAAATAATAGGTGTTTGAAAGTTAATTATATCATTCATTGATAGTAATACTACGCAATAGTCATGTCCATTGTAAAGTCGTCGCCTTGTTGCCATTTTTGACGAATGCCATTCATTGATTAGACGCATTCGTGCGAAACACAGACCGCGCATGCGTGATTAAAATGGCAAATTGAAAAAAGGTTAGCAGCCGAACTTGCTCACTTAGTAATCAAGAGATTCTAAATCGTGTGACGCCTTGTACGCACTAACATCTCACGGTGTCTCCTTCTACTGGCAATAATTTATTCTCTACATATACACTGCAAAAACTGGGATGTTAAAACTGACACCTTATAAATAGATATCGAAGAGAGAATCAAAATTAACACCTTTAGGGTGTTAGAATAACACCAATGTAATTGTTTTCGCAGAAATTAGTCTTATTTTAACACTCTATTATGGTGTAAATTTTGACACCCGAGATTTTGCCATGTACAGTGAAAAGATTGTATAAATTCGTCAGTGAAATAACTGAAAGGCTTTTTATGCTGAAACCAATTGTATTAAGGTTGTGCAATGTGATTTTTAAAATATAGTGCATGCGTACACCACGGGTGTTGTCACTAAACAGATACCGGGGGAAAAAAATCAAACTTTACACCATAAGGGTGTTAAAATGACACTAATTTCTGCCAACACAATTACATTGGTGTTATTTTAACACACATGATGTTAATTTGGATTCTCTTTTTGGTATCTGTTGGACAACACCCACGATGTGTCAATTTTAACACCTCAATTTTTGCAGAGTAACTGATAATAGTGTTACACACAAAATATTAAATGTTTTCAGCAACAATAAATACCCCACAAAATAATTCACCATAACAGTGATACAGGGCCCAATTTCATAAAGTTGTTAAGCAAAAAATACTGCTAAGGAAATATTTATTCTAAGCAAAAAATGAGTGAGGCGCCAGTCTAAACAGGGTAAACTTTATGGAATTTTGGCTGGTAACCAGTTTCTGCTTAGCATATTGTTCTGTGTTTAGTATTTTTTTGCTTACATGTTTTAGGAAATTTGGCCCAGAATGAAAACTTAACTTTGTCTTTCACCACTAGTACAGAACTAACTTTTGCCAAGACTCAAATATACAGAAAACAAAGTAATTGTTGTATTAACTTACCTGTAGGCCTATGTAATGATCATTACGCCATTAATATTACACTGATTACACCGAATCAACATTTTAGTGTTTCCAGGATTCTACATGGAATCCAAATAAAAGAAAAACTTGTATTTAAGACATCAGCATCATTTTAAAAACTCACTATTATTTCTTTTCATACCATGTAATACTACCGACCATGTTTTGTGTTTTTCGAGAAAAAATAAAAAATATATAATATATAAATGTTGATTCAGGACAGTCTGGCGTCCCCATATTTTACCTTAAATGATTCGCACATGTGATTTTTTAAAACAATCCTGGAGTGTATGAAATAGATTAAAAATGAACCATAACATTACTGATCAGATTTGTTCTTTTCAAACTACCTTTTGAAAAAAGAACCTGTTTTGGTATTTATTATTTGAAACAGAACAATTCAAGTTCGTTCTCTCTGCCCAACACGGCCGGACACAGTAGTGATGTCCCCATCATTCTCAACCCGGTTGTTTCGGCCGAATAGTTTGTTCAGACCTTTCCGAAACTGTCTGTATTTCAACGCGTATATTATGGGATTTGCGCATGAATTACAAACAACCAGAAGTACCGAAATGATGTAAAGGGCCCCATCAAGATTGACCTCAACCCCAAGCAAAAACAAGCTAAATATGATAGTGTTTGGGGCCCAACATATCATGTAGACCACAAAGACAATGAAGAGCGTCTTGAAGGTGTTTCGTCTTGCGCGAAGAAGTGACCCATCTATCGTCGTTGCGTCCGAACTCGATGAAGCCGCTTGGGTGGGCGCGGCGCGTTTGGCCGTGCGTTTCAAAGCGATCGAGATATGGCTGTACGCTATGAACATGACTGTTGCAGGAACCATGAAATTCAGTTGCAAGAGTAAAAATGCGGAAACCACTGGTGGCTCGGGTAAGACGTACGGCTTACAGATACCGTATTTCCCGGTGTACTCCACCCACACCAGGTTAAAGCCTGAAGAGAGGAACCCGTACACCCATGTTGCTGTGATGAGGCCCGCAGCAAGACGTCGTCCAAAGAAAACTTGATATTTGAACGGGTAAACAATCGCCACGTACCTCTCGATTGTCAGGGACACCAAGTTTGTTGTGGACGTAAAGAATGATGACCATAAGAAGAAACGAGTCACCCAGAGGTAACATAACAAGAGGCCGGCAAATCCTTCTGGAACCGTCTTAGGGATGGGGATGTTAATGCTGAGTATCAAGATGAGAGATGAAAAGAAGTCCACCACAGCTTGATTGAAGATGAAAACATTAGTCAAAGTGTGCATGTTTCGAACGCGCCATATCACAATGCAGACGAGGCAGTTACCGAAGATACCAAGCAAGCCAGCGATCGTCTGGAAAGCACGAACGTAAGTTTCTGCCATGGTGCTCCGTAGTCACAAACTACTCTATTCTGAAACTGTTCGATCGCATATAACTTATCTACAACAATCATTGTACAGCAACCATCTCTCCAGATTTGAGGAGTAAAACAAGTCCCCACGGGAAAGTTTACAGTAATTGTCTTGTTGTTGTACGAATCTTATCGAGCTGACGACCCTGCACGATGTGATCAATTCTAGTAAAGCACGCTGTTGTCTTCGCTTTTAAATCAGGGGGCGTTTTAACTCCTCCAAAAAAAGACGTTGACCCGTCCAGGAGATACAAACAATGCTAGCTGTACTATACGATACCCGTAACTCACGATACCTTTTACAAAGTGTCTCTCACCTAATCTTCAATTCTGCGAGTTAAAAAAGAGTGCAGATAAAAGCTAATTATGACGGACGCGAACGCACCGTATACAATGAGTCGGTGTACACGCCAACGGTGAATAATTTTTTTTCAAAAAGATTGATTTTGAGTTCTGCCTTATTAATTTTGATTTCTGTGTTGGTTCCAATTTGGCGCCCATTATTTTCCCGCCAAAATTGATCACAAGTCCTGACTAAGATTCATAATCTAAACCTTTATATCATTTTTAGACGAACATCAGTTTTCTCCTTTCTTTTCGGATGATTTGGTTATTTTTAGTGCTATAATAAGCACCTTGTTATTCAATTGCCATATGTCGTTATTATTATCAATTCACAACGAGGATACCAAAATTTGACAAGCGACATGATCTCAAGTTGTTTTCGTTTGCCGTCTGCTGTCTTTATCTCTAAGTGAAGTTGTTTTCATGCATCTAAAATACCCGCTTCCTTTATCACTGCATCTTGTATCCAACCCTTAGAACTGACAATTATTAGAGTTAATGTTTACAAAGGTCACTTCGTGGCGCAAATCATCAATTAAAATTAACAAGTTCGTGCAGAACATCCCGAGCTCGTGAAGTTTTCAAAGCGAATTGGCGATTATCGCAGAGGTTTTCACTCAGGTGTCATGGAGTCTGGAACATTGGTGACTGTCGTTGACCGTGGCTGTCTTGCTTCGATTTCTTTCCTTAAAAAGGTGAAGGCGGCATTCTTGAGAAGATGTCAGGTATCATGTTTTCAAACATCAGTGAATAACCGTTAATCGCAGTCTTAAACAGACAGTTTCATGGATGTCTTGAGCGTTTTCCCGTTACAGAATGCTGTCAGCAGCTTAAACGATACACAACTCTACTTGTTCTTTGAGTTGAGGTATTTCCGACACGATGCAGAAATTCAGAAATTTCGGTTCCTTGAAAGACGTTGAAGATAAACCATAATGCATCTTCCAAGCAAACAATTGTTTCTTAATTGTAATTAGTGCTGAACACAGAATGTCGAGTCCCTTAAGAGAAGTTTAATGTGGATGTACACTTTTTGTTGATTTCCTTGAAAAATCCATACGATTTCCATCAGGTTATTCTGATTTAGAATAGCAAACAGTCTTCGGATACAAGAACTTTCGATGTTTTCCTCTCTGTGACATTGACATAGAATAAAACTGTGGATCTAATCTTGCCAACCAGTACCGTTACGATGGATGGTCCAAGCTCCTTGCGTGCATTGTCGCTTGGTGACAAATGAATGGAGAGACTGCTGAGAGAAAAAAAAGGCCAGTGGAGTTTTTTCCGTTCTTCATTAACCAAAGATCAAACTCCACTTGTTGTCCATTTGGCCATTTATTCGTGCGTGATTTGTGTTTGTTTTATATATCGGATGGAATGAGTGTCACTGTGATGTATAAACGGTTAAAATTATGATTGCATTATTTGCATTATAGTTATGCATTTAAAATATTATTACGCGTCAAATTGTATGTACACCATCAACAAATAAAAAATAAAACAATTTGAAAAGTACTTCGTTTTTAGTAAGATACTTAAAGGTATTATACAGGATTGGTAGAGCTGACAAAACAGTCGCAAACAAAGTTCATGTTTTGTGTGATTAACCACATACATGAAATAACAAACCTGTGAAAATTTCAGCTCAATTGGTCATCGAAGTCACGAGAAAATAGTAAAAAGAGACCTTATGTGTTTTCTGTTTTTCAAACATCGAGTTTATTATCACGCGCGCGATAAAAACTATTGTTTTACTCATTTCTCAGAAACGATAGCATTTTAGGCAGAAATATTTTAAGGAACCCTTTTCTACCATTACTTACTTCAAATCATGTAAGTTATGTGTGAATCTGTGAACATTTGTGTTTTTTGATCTTACCAATAGTGTACAGGGCCTTTAAGAGCCCCTAAAGGGACATAAGTTTATATATAAAAAATAAATAAATGATCACTAAAAAAGAAAAAAAAGAAAAAATAGCAGTAAAAAAAAAAATTGAGGTAAAACAAATTGCCTATTCAGAATTACACGGCTTCGAACCTCACGGGAAATGAGAAGACGAACAATTGGAAATGTTAACTAAACAAACAACAAGACAAGATTTTCCACATATTTTTTCAAAAAAAGCAATTTATACTTTCGATGGCACTAATTAGCTTTCGTACCCTTATGCTGCATCTGTCAAACGTTGGTACACCGCATCCGTTGTGCAATTTGTTTATTTTTTTCACACTCTGAATTTCTTTTCACTAACCGTAATTTGTTTTTCACTAACCGTTTTTGTTTTCCTTCTAACTTAAAATATTTTTCCGCTTGCCGATTATAATTTGTTTTACCTTTTCAATTTCTTCTTCTCATTTCCCTTGAGGTTCGAAGCCGGACTTCTGAATGGGCGATTAGTATTTGTTTTACCTCAAGAGTCTTAATTTGTTTTACTTCTAAATTTTTTGTAGGGGCTCCGTAAGGTACAAACTATTGACACGAATTCAAAATGTATGTTCATCCAGCAATAATAACAATTGATTTGCCAGAATCAGCAGAAGGAGTGTATACATTAATGTTATTGCTATACATTCAGCATTAGCAAAAAAACGTAATGTTTTGCCGAAAACATTTCCTCGAAGTAAACGTATGAAAATGTCAAATGCAAATTATAATGGGGAATGTGTTCAAGATTCTAAATATTTTGGTGACTTCTTTTTAACTTTTTTTAATTGTAAGGGCCTCGTCACACAGGGCAACTTTTATGGGCAACTTAGATGCAACAACTATGCTGCATGCAAAAGGAACACTCTGGTCGCACAGGAGTAAATTTTCTAACGATGTCGTACAATATCCAAGAAAATTATGGGCAAATTGATATGAGATTGCCTTTTTCTTCTTGGAGATTGCCTGGAACTGGTTGCCTGTAAAATTGCCTCGTGTGACATGGCCCATAGAACATGTTAATGAATTCACCTACGGATTAAAGAAAACAAAAATCGGATCATACGCAAAAACAAGGTTGAAATTCAGTGTTCTGAGGCGGTATCCAAATTGGCGGCTAAAGGGTGTTGCTAAGGAAGTCCTATACGAGGATGCCGCGGCAATCCAGAGCCGTAGCCGTAAGTCCTTATCGAATGGTATCAATGTATTTTTGTTTATTTGAAATATTTGAATATCTAAAAATAAAACATTTGCCTCGTTTATTATTCGATAAGGCCTTTATGCGTATTCTTTTACACCATTCTGATGAACTCGGCTGAACGACAAAATGTTTGCTCAATTGGTTTATTCGATTGTAGTGTTTGCTCGTGACGAAAATCACAAAACCATCGGAGGAAGTTCTTCCTCCATGCATACACCACTAAGTTTTGTTGTTGATTGGTCTGGTCATTGTTTGAACCGGTACTTGTCATCCCAACTTCCTGGTGCCGTGCCACTCATGTGCAACGAAGCGTTCTTGACGCGTCGTTTCTCCGCTATCGCCCGTACCATTACCATTGCTAATTATTATTCATGATTAATAATTAAATACATTTTTAATGAGCCTACCATTGTCTAGCTTTCACTTCGTCTATTCATGGAGGTAGAATTGGTCTATTTATGTTTTGGTCAAAAGAAATACTGTTTCGTTGTGTTGGTGTGTGCATGGCTCCATGGTGTGTGCATGGTGGGCTAATTTCCAGGATTAATGATAACATCAGATGCATGATTTGCAGTCTTCCTTGCATTACATTTGAAGTCAACAATTATGTTTGAACAGTTTTAATCGGGGTATATTCAGGGTGGCAGCAGACTTGTAACTCCATAGTTCTCGCTCGGGCGTGTTGGGGCCGCCGGCGGCTACGACGGCTAAATGGTGTTGCTAAGAAATCCAGAGCTTAGAATTAATTTCAATTTTCACATGACCCTTGGGCAGTCAGGTTGCGGTGAAGTGCTATATAGCCACGCCTTCCACCTATGGGACCCCAGTTCGAATCCCACCAGGGGCACTATTGTGCGGTTTTCAGTCCCTGCCTGATGGCGTGGGTTTTTCTCGGAATAATTCTCTGGGGTTTTCCTTCCACATCAAAAACTGAAACTTCCCTCATTGTCTTCTCTCCACAGGGTTATTGGCTAGTACAGTGATTAAGGTCGCTTTTCTGAGAATCCTTGGCTTCACAACCAGAATTAATAAACGGAATAAATGAAATGAAACTGGTCAGAAATAGGATTTTGACCAAGGGATTCTGCGTCAGTTTGACTCATTTCTGGTTCATTTGGACACACCGAAGGGTTTGGGTCAATCCCATGACCCGGGAGATTTAAGAGTTGCGTTTGTTGGGTTGTTTTAACGCTTAAGTGTGGACCTGAGAACAAAAAGGTCCACATAAGGGACTTGAAACAATATCTATGTGGACTTACACACGTCCACACAGTTTTGAAGAATATGATTTTTATGGAACGCCAAAGAGGCATTTAATAATCGGTGGTGGTCTTTTACAACCGGTGATCAAATTTTTTATCGGTGATGGTCTAACGCGATCGGTGATCAACTTTAGCAGTCGGTGATGTATCACGATCGGTGATGGTCTTACGCGATCGGTGGTCAACTTTAGCAATCGGTGATGCATATTCACGATCGGTGATGGTCTTACGCGATCGGTGATCAACTTTAGCAATCGGTGATGCATATTCACGATCGGTGATAGTCTTTCGCGATCGGTGGTCAACTTTAGCAATCGGTGATGCATATTCACGATCGGTGGTGGTCTTACGCGATCGGTGGTCAACTTTAGCAATCGGTGATGCATATTCACGATCGGTGATGGTCTTTCGCGATCGGTGGTCAACTTTAGCAATCGGTGATGGTCTTCTATTCATGACCGGTAATCAATGTGATTGGTGTAGACTTTCACAGCTGTTGATTAGTTCTGCAATATCGGTATTATTTCGCTATTAATGTTTTATTTCACTTCATTAATTGAAAGTTTGAAAATCTGTGATTGTTCTTTACTTGGTTACTAAGTGCACCACCCGCGTACTTTAAAGTTGAATACCCCCAAATTAACACCAATAATTGTTAAAGGCAAGTATCTTGGTTTTTCTCATCCCAGTATCTACATTTAGTAATTTGTTTATAAAAAATTAATGATTAATATGGCCAACTTTCGTAAATGTATTTTGGTCATGGTCTCGCTGTTGAAAATGGCATGAGTTTCCTCAAACGTGAACTTAACATTTCTATTTTAACCTTGCCAACTTGTCATCTTGATAATGTGGAATCAACTGCATTTATTTCTTTTTAATGAGGGGGTGTCTGACCACATTTTATGTGTATTATTTTGCGCACTTCACCATCAGTGACCTTTTAAAAAACAATATTATGTATTGTCGGTGTTAATGTTAAGTTGAAATAATAAAATCATATTAATAAAAATTTAAAAAGCTTTCAAAGTAGGCCAGTCAATTTATGAATTTAGTTTATTTTTTATTATCAAACTTTAGCGAAACGAAAGAAAAACAAGCAGAGCTATACATAAAATGTTAGATCGTTTTTAACAGTCACGTTAAGTAATCAAACAAATTCAAAATAATTTAGTTTTACAAATGGTAAGACTGGCGTAGCATATCGGTAATTATTCTACCTTTTTGAAGGCTACTGCGTGCACGATACAGTTAGACTGAAAGTTAAAACGCCCACGCCCCCGTCATGCAACCCACCCCCCCCCCCCAAAAAGAGATAGAAACACACCAAAACATCACATAAACCACCCACAGGCACTTCCCTCAGTTTATAATGGGCTTTGCCTTTATTTCCTTATAAAAAAATAATAATAGTGTTATACATGTAACAGGTAATGGTGAAATCTCAACTGTTTACATTTCAAGGGTAATTATCTCCATACTTGTTTATAATAATATATGACATTATTTTCGTGGCACGGAATGATTACATTCGACCCAGAATCTTGGCCTTCTCTTAGGAACATTTTCGAAAATTATTGATAAATTTTAATTGAATAATGTAATTGAGCTCGTGGTGCTTATATTATGGGTGGATATCATAATCAACACAAATGCTTAGAATTAATTCGTTATTAACACCAAACTTGGTGTAAATTTTTGACACTATTTATTGGTGTAATGTAATCCACAGGGTGTCAAAATGTATTATTTCCCGGTATCTATGCCAACACCCTTGGTGTTATTTTATTTACTTTTTAAACACCAACCTTCGTGTTCTTTCTCTTTTCTTTCATTTTGATAGCAAACCTGGTGTAGTATAGTTTTAAAATGGTACTCTTCTAAAATGTCTGACAAGTCAGTCGATGACCAGAGTGGTGAGTGGTGTGAACTAGATAGACCATCACCGATCCCTAAAGTTGATCACCGATCGCAAAGGACCATCACCGATCGTGAATATGCATCACCGATTGCTAAAGTTGATCACCGACCGCGAAAGACCATCACCGATCGTGAATATGCATCATCGATTGCTAAAGTTGACCACCGATCGCGTAAGACCAACACCAATCGTGAATATGTATCACCGACTGCTAAAGTTGATCACCGATCGCGAAAGACCATCACCGATCGTGATACATCACCGATTGCTAAAGTTGATCACCGATCGCGTTAGACCATCACCGATTAAAAATTTGATCACCGGTTGTAAAAGACCATCACCGATTATTAAATGCCTCTTTGGCGTTCCATAGATTTTAAACAGAACAAAATGTACGAGTGACTGCAACAGCTGTGTGTTTGTCTAGGCATGGAGGAAGAAATACATGTACATGTTTCTACTTCCTCCATGGTCTAGGAGTCAAGGTAATTGTTTTTAAAATTGGTTTTCTATTTTATATTCGGGTACCATATGGTCAGTTCGAGTCCATTGTCATTTAGATTCCAAGTCACGCTTCGACGGGGTTCGGAGTTATCCATTCATTTACACTCTTCAGGTCAGGATGCAGCAAGGTGGATATTCCGTTTAAATAGTCTTGATGTCTCCTCGCAGCCACCATCTTGCTTGGTACCACTTCAAGGTCTAATCGCTGGTAATCGCACGAACATGATTTATACATGATTACGAAGCGAGGATGAAGACACTGTGTGTACACACACGACGTACACAAGTACACGTAGACGTCGTGCACATTGACCAATATCCGTTGTGATGGAGAGGTGAGTAGAATGCCGAATTTTAATCTCAATTTTCACTATTAGTTCCAACATATTTCCAAAGGGTACTCTAAATAACAATAATATACTGTGTGTACTGAAAGGTAAAGACATTTGTGCTTGTAGACGTAGTGTACACTGTGAAAGTAGGGATGATAAATGACACGCCGCAATTTATTTTTTCAATTCATGTTTACGCTTCATTGCGTAAACCCAGTTATGGCATTGTTTTGTGTTTGTGCATTGGCATTTGTATCAGTTGTTTGAGTTAAAAACCGGAGGGAGGGTGGTGGGTTTGTGCCTTACACAATAACAGTGACACTTTACCACATACGGTATATTGCAAATTCCGCCTGGTTGATTATGCACATTGGTGGAAAGGCTCTCTGGTGGGTGATTGGATGCCGCCGAAATGAGACTAGTAGTACTAGTAGTATCTAAATAGACCCAGTAACTGGGGCGCTGTACTCATTTTTTGAAATTTTGTCTTTTATCTTTCGTACACTAGCTAGTACGAAAGATAAAAGACAAATTTTCAAAAAATGAGTACAGCGCCCCAGTTACTGGGTCTAGGACTAGTACTAAGTTACATTGCACCAGCACACACCTAGCTAGCCCACCTTGTTGGGCTATGGCTCTCTTTTAACATTGGTCTCATAACACTCACCATTACAGCCCACCATCCATACATGTCTCAAACGCGAAGTTTTTAAAGTACGAGCAAGTCGTACCTCTTTGATTGCAAATTTCTCCCATTTATAAACATCCCATACTACTCCAACCTACCGTACTTTGTTCCTTACATCTGAGGAATTTTTATGATACATTCCATGGCTCACCAAATGATGGCTTCATTTAAATATGATTTTTTGAAAATGGCAAAAAAAAACGGTGTACAAAAATTGCATTGAAGTTCGTTGTGCCTGGGGGCCGCCATCTTACTTTGAATCGCTGTCTGTTAATCATGAGAAAGTCAGGGCACCCGGCTGATCTACCAAGTCATTAATATGCATACCATGACGTCGCGGTATAACTTATGTTGCTCACCCAATGAACATGCAACTTGTGAAGCTACATGCAGCGTCACGGGTACTTGCATATTCATTAGATGGGCAAGTCTCAAGCTACAGTACAGCGCGACGTCACCTCTTACATATTTATGACTTGGCAGATCAGCCGGTCGCCCCGACTTTCTCACGATTACAGGCAGCGAATTATAAGTAAGATGGCGGCCCCCAGGCACGACAAACTTCAATGCGATTTTTGTACACCGTTTTTTTTTGCCATTTTCAAAAAATTATATTTAAATGAAGCCACCATTTGGTGAGCCATGGAATGTATCATAAAAATTCCTCGGATCAGATGTAAGGAACAAAGTACGGTAGGTTGGAGTAGTATGGGATGTTTATAAATGGGAGAAATTTGCGATCAAAGAGGTACGACTTGCTCGTACTTTAAAAACTTCGCGTTTGAGACATGTATGGATGGTGGGCTGTAATGGTGAGTGTTATGAGACCGATGTTAAAAGAGAGCCATTACAGCCCAACAAGGTGGGCTAACACCTAGCTAGACCATGACCATGCCTCGACCTAACTGGGACACTGTACACTGTAAACAAGTATAGTAGCATTCGATCGGTAAGTTTCATGATGCAGATCTTTGCAGAAAAACAAAACTCAATGGGGCACAACAATAGGTTTGCAATGGTGCTAGGGCCAAGGATACGGAGTGGATTGGCCCTATTCATGGGGCTAGATTCAACCATGATTTGTAAACCATTTGAAACAGCGTCAACTTCTGCGACTCAAGACAATTTTACGAAAACTAAAATCATCAAGTTAAAAATACCCCGAAACACATTTTGTTTCCCCAGAGGGAAGGTATCTGTTAAGATTATAAAGACGTCTGATGCTGATTGTCATTACCAAATATCCTACCAAGTGGAAACAAATTTGTTCCCGTAAAATTAACAAATTTTTCCCCGACCAAGAATGGGTAATTGTGATGCTACTGCGCTTGAGTATTGACACCAGACCTCACCATTTTATTAAGGGGAATACATTTTTGCAGGGTAAGAAAGAAAAGAAATGACTCGCACAAAAATGCTTTTGTTTTGCCGCTAAATTCAATACTGTTTTGCCACCAAAATTATTATCTGTATGCAAGAAAGGGTGTATAACAAGAAAGCACAATAACACCTGGTTGGCCAATTCTACGGACAGAAAAAATTGTAAATTTTACAATACACAAACTTGTTTTTCCATATAAATGAGTATGAATGTTATTGCCAGTCAGTTTTTTGACACATTTTCAGACATAATCTGGCAAAACAAATTGCATTCTTGAGAGTCATTGAATCAAATTATCGTTGAGTTTTCTTGAATTGTCATGAAATCGTGGAGTTGCAAAAAATAGTTAATGGCCTGACAATTGGACCCTAGCGGAGTCTTTCTGCAAGGCTAAAATGACATGACAACACACATAAACAGGTATACAAAATTACAAGTGTAACAGAAGCAGTCAAGTGGAAAAACATGAATTATAGAGAGAGAGAAGCAGAAAGCACAAAGACAAAGCAAGGAGTAACAATGAATAGGGGGAGAGTGGAGGGGGTGGGGTGTTGGAGGGAAGGGGCTGGTTTGACCACAAGAAGTTGGAAACACAAAGGACAAAATGGAAGGTTGGAAGAGGGAGAAAAAGTTAATAATTAGTGAATAAGGCAGACTCAAAAGGAGGATATCTGTGGGGAAAAGGAGAAGCCATTCCTTTTTGGATGTTCAAAACATGGGGTTGAATGGTTGAAATCATGTATTTCATGCTTATGGAAGGGACACACATATTTATTTCAGCGCTGTCATATATTACGCTTTGTCCAGTTTATAAAAAAAAAAAAAAAAAAAAAGGGAGGGTTGGCCTTTGGTTATTATTCTAAAAATTAATTCCCATAAAAACTTAGTTGGCAAAGAGCACTGGAGAGCTGTTGATATTACACAAAGTTTTACTTTGTTAGAAATGACCCCTTTCAAAGTAATGTAGTTTCAGAGAAAGAGGTAATTTTTCACTAACAAATTTGATTCAGAGAAAGGCTTCAGGCATGAAGGCTTTGTCAATTGTCAGGTATCTCAAACTTCAAAGCACACAATTCTAGAGTTAATAGGCCGACTGTAGAAAGCCAGTGAAATGTACCAACAGCTGCTTACAGCACTATGTCAAAATAAATGCTTTTTATTAGCGTTGTTTTCTTTGCAAATCACCATCTGGTACGCTCTGGAGGGCTATAAAAAACACTGCCCAGTTCAAGTCCTTGTTATCATACAGTTTGTACTTTGAGGTTGATATTTGGCCATTTGAAGGTCTATTAATTGACCATGTGTCTTGGGTTTACACGAAGAGTAACCTTGAATATCCAAGGGCATTTCCTGGTAGGCAAGATACTGCACTCGTCATGGGAAATTTTACATTTGGTGTCATAATTTCCACATTAATTCAAGAGTTATTATAAAAATAACAGCTGATCAAGTTCCCCCTTTCTTCATATCAAAAGTTGGTATAACCGATCAGACAGTGCAAATTCCAATAACATTTTCTTCCTAATTGGGAAGTGTGCTAATCGTACCTGCAGGAGGTCCAGGCGCTGTGGCGCTTTCGTAAAAATGTATTGTCACAGGTATTATAGTCTATCAAATGAATTCTTGTATGAAAAAAATATGGAAGTAGAGGGGAGAGGGGGTGGGGAGGGGGTGGGGACAGAGTACGATGGCTTGTTTTAAATTGCTATGTGTGGTGTGATTATCTTTCAACCACACTAAGTTTTGTGCTAAGCGCCTTGGAACTGAGGCTAAGCACCCAGGCAAATCATGTCTCAGCATAGTGTAAACCATTTTAACACACTAGACATGGGTTATTTGCACATGGGCAGGATATATTTGCCATTCTGTGTGGTGGATAAATTATAAGTGCTCTTAAGGATTCGACCTTTGAACTGTCTAGCATTGTGGGTGTGTCACTGTTTAACTTCCAATTTAAACAAATAATGCAAGCACAGAGTACATCTGCATAGCGTGCACCGTAGTTATTCCACTGAAAGATGATTTGAATCAATTCCAACTTTTAATTCAAGAACCTTGCAAATCCCCTACATCAACACTAAACCTAAATCATATTTAAACCATGCCTGCTTCTCACCAAGTAAGTTTTTATGGTCATATTTTTGGGGGGGGGTCATATTTTGGGGGGATTATTTACCAATGCATGTATACCCAGGGTTCTGCCCAGGATTTGTTTAGTGCCGGATTTTTTTTTTTCCTAGTACAGTCAAGTCAATTTCCTTTCGATCGTGCACGGAGTGGTTACACACGTGCGCCCTGCAGCTGTGCCTTGAATGTAGGCCCTCAGTGCGCGCACGCCTTTACCGCCATGGGAAAACAATTTACAGCATCTATAGCATGGTGCTTACTCTGCAGTTCATTTCCGTTGTATTAAACGCTGTAGAATAGGGTTCGCAACATGATGAAACTGGTATCATGTTCGTAAAGCTATAATCAGCGTGACTGGAAACCATTGCAAAATCAATGCGGGTTTCGTGCGTTGGATATATTGTACATCGTACAGGCGGGAGGAATGCTCGATCCTGGATCATTAAAATAGACTCAAACCAAAGAAGTAGGCTACTCGAAACTTTGGATAAAACTGCTTACTGGTAAATAATTTGTTTTACACGTTCTTCAAAATATTTTGAAGGAAATGGGCAAAAAAAGGGGAAAATGTGTGGTGGTCGGAAAAAGAAAAAATTATGCGAGTGCCGGTCAGGGAATCATGAGTGCCGGTCGGGTTTTCCGGCACCGACCACTGTGGGCAGAACCCTGTATACCCTACATTTAAGTCTGATTTCTGTTTTATGGGCCCGCAGAGAAATCAGCAACATTTTTATTCACAGCCAGGGGGTGTTAAAATCAGAGGAGAGGGCGACCTCATCCTTAAAAGACTTTCTTCCCCTACCCCCTTAATTTGGTCACTGAGAGTAATTTGGCCTTAGAGTCCCTCTCTAAGTCCTCCAAACATCAATAATAAAATGTTGGGTTTTTTTTTGGGGGGGGGGGTGAGGAGGGGGTGTACAAGGGTACATCATGTATACTTTACATTTGCTTGTCTGCAGGAGAGTGTACAATAAAGCTCAAATATATCTTCTTTTGTCCAAATCTCAGTAGAATCATGAAGTTTGTGTTTTGAATGGAAATATTAACTTTAATATTGGAGAAAGTACTGTAGAAATATCATATTTACTGGGGGCTTTGCCTGTAAATCAGACCACAGGTTTTTCCTCGTCTAACTTGTTTAAAATTGTTTTTTTTGTTTTGTTGGTTCCCCATGTGCAGGTTACCGCAGGGTCGCATTGGATAACTACATGTATATGGTGGTAGTGAACTGTATCAACTTGAAAGACTTCAGTGCACTATACTAAGGAGATAAGAAGCAACTCTTTCCATTGAAGATCTGATCTTCAAGATGCATCACTATCTAAGAAACCTTTTGATCTTATCCTTTATAGGAACTGTCAACTATTTCATCTTTATGTACATCTCAGGAAGGTCCACATTTTTCTTGGGACGAGCTTCCATGAGTTTAGAAGCAAACCACCATAGTGGACAAAGGGATCGTGCATACAAAACGATAGATACAAAGAATTTCCATTTTAATGATGTTTTAAGGCACGGAGGATATGCATCCTTACCATCAAATGCCGAAAAGAAAGTAAACAAGAGTAAAGCTTTTGATGATATTTTCATCTTTAAGAAGCCATCACCTGGAACTCGGCCTGAGACGACCAAGCTTGCTGATAACCGCCCGTCCGTTATAGCCGGGTTTATAAATAATACATTAAAACAAGGTCCTACTATGACACATACCAGATCAAAGTACGAGGACTTGTACCCCCCCAGAGTTGAAACACCAGTAGCTGAGGTGGATAACGTAGCTCATATTAATCCTCATAATTATAAGCTGATTATTGATGAGCCAAAGGCATGTTATGACGACCATGGGAAACCACGGGAGACTTTCTTAGTCATTCTCATCTCCACGATTCACAGAAACTTTGAGCAGCGTCACGCTATTCGAGAGACGTGGGGAAGCCCTAGAGAGATCAACGGTAAAAGAATAGTCACACTGTTTCTCCTAGCTTACACCAAAGACAGCCATCTTCAGAAACTGGTCCGGGAAGAGAGTGAACAACATCATGATCTCCTTCAAGAAGATTTTGTTGATTCTTACAAGAACTTGACCCTAAAGACCATGATGGGGATGAAATGGGTAGGTTCACGTTGCTCACAAGCATCTTATTTCATGAAGACGGACGATGATATGTACGTCAGCTACTCCAATCTTGTTACCTACCTGTCTAGTTCTAGTACGCCTAAAACAGACCTTGCCTTTGGTTTTCTCATCAACGGGGGACCCATAAGAGACCCGAAGAGCAAATGGTTCATGCCGAAGGAGACGTACCCTGGCAGCAGATACCCACCATTTCTCTCTGGAACGGGTTACGTCATGTCGGGGGACGTGGCAGGAAAAGTCTACAAGAAATCATTGGATACTGGTTTCTTATACCTTGAAGATGTTTTTGTGGCAGTGTGCTTTAAATCCTTAAACATCATCCCAAAGAAGCACAAAGATTTTAATAATTGGCGCACTCCCTACTTGTATTGCCGTTATCGGAAGTTGATAACTGCTCACATGGTTCCACCAACGGAAATGACTCGGATTTGGAAAGACCAACAACATGTACGTAGTAGCTCTAACTGCTAGAGTCAAAGATGGCCGTCATTTATACATTACCATATTCAAGACATTGAATGTTTGCAGAAGACAGTTTGATCATGTGCTATGGAAAGTTTAAACGAGTAATTGTATTGAGGCCGGACGAGTAGTGTAGTGCATTGGACTGCAGGCCTTGAACTTCGCTCTTGAACGGGCACAGCAATTTTCCTCTAGTAAGGGCACTTCTATGAGGAAAAAATGTAAATTTGTATTGGAACTTTGCAGAGGGCACCACAGCAAAAGCACAGGGCACTTCGGCAATTGCTGTGGGTGCCGTGGGTTAGTTCAAGGCCTGCGGACTCAAGTTGTGGTGGCCTAAGTCGTCAGAGTTTGGGTTTGAACCCTGACCTGGTTATGACACATGTGTCCTTGAGAAAGGTTCCCTTTTGCTTCTCGTCATTAAGGAGTCCTCATCATTCGGCATAGACTTGCAATGATTGTAACGGGGGCGCACTCCTGGGGTCGCCGCCATCACATGTTCTCTTTCAATCGCTGCTATTTTCAGCTCTCGCACACTTCTAGCACCCCCACTGACTTAGCACAGCTTAGGGCGACCTTTCAGCTGCGACCTCTGCCACAACTTGTACCCTTAGCCAGACTGTCTGTAACTGCGTCGGGTAGACCTCCCTGTATCATCATAATTTATGAGCACACCACATGGCTCCAACTCCTCGTCACCTGTAAGACCCCCAGCAAGGGTAGAGTTTGTTATTTTTGATTTTTTTAGCTATTAAATAATATTCATATTAATTATTTTTTTTTTTATCTGTCCAAGGGCACAAAATGCGCTCAAAGTTAGCACTGGTTAAGAGAAAGATTTTTTGAACAGAAAGGCCATTAGACTGGGCTTGAAGGACTGTAGAGATGGAGGTGTTTGGGCAATACTTTGTGGAAGAGCATTCTAAACTTGTGGAGCAGCCACCACAAGTGACCTGTCTCCACATGACTGTCTCTAACCAGTCTCCGACAGCCTGTCTCTAACCAGTCTCCGACAGCCTGTTGTTGTTAATTTCTGAATGAATTGAGAAAGCCGTCATTCTTTGAGTGGAAGTATGGTTTTTCAGGTCATATTTTGTAACAAAACAAAACGAATTAGGGGGGGGGGGGGACACACACAAGCTTCATTGGTAAATGCATCCTCATACTGTTTTGAGGTTGTATATTCCGTATTATTAAAGGAAATAAACCACAAGGGAGCTCCCCTGGCTGCTGCTTCCCAGGTTGTATTGTAAACCTGGGTGTGATCCCTGGCTACACGGCAGATAACGGTTGTATGGCTTCTGACTGGCGCCCCCAAACAAAGATATTGACAGAATAAGGAGACCGCTGACATATGTAGGACTAGATAGCTCAGTTGGTAGAGCGCTGGTCACGTTAAACTTGAGGTCGTTGGTTCAAATCCCGCTCTAGTCAATTTTTCCTTGTTCAACCCCAAATTAATTAAAGGGAAAGTATGCTGTTGTTTCAGGGAAGAGACAATCCTCCACAAACAACCTATTCAAATTTTTACCAAAGTTAGAATTCATGTGGTTTTTGTAGAAACAATGAAAGACCCTTTATGTTTCATGAAGATTTTGTGCCCGTTCAAATTGGGCTTATTTCGATTACGGCAGTTGAAATAAGCCACAGTGGTTTGTGGTGATTCAAATGTTAGACAGTAATGTAATGTGTGGATGGCATGTAATTTCAGATGGCAATAATTCTCAAGGAGGTTGCTGCTGGCGAGTCCTTAAAAGTCAGCAAGCTTTCAGATTGAAACTAAGCACTTTGGGATAATTACAAACCCTATACGCTAGAACTTTTAGACTCTGTCATCAATATGACCGCCTCATTTTAAAGACAGTTGATAAACTTGAACATTATTAGGGTTTTTGCAGAATGTGTCCTGCCATTTTAAGTTTGTTTTTAAATTAAATTAAATCAAGCAACTGAAATCAAATTTGTACAATCACAATTTGTACAATAATAACCAAGTTATAATTAAAGTGAGCAATTTTAATGAAGAAAACCTGCACACAACTCTTACGGGATGTTTTTCAGATTTTTAAATTGCATTTAATTTTATTCAACACCGAAAATAACTGTTTTTAGAAATGTAGTTAGACAAATCAAAGGGACCAGGGTTCATTTTCAATGGTCTGCTTTAATACCGTCGAGTTCTGCGCTTATATCCCATGGAATGATGTGCTTTACAGGACACGGTAAGCGTAGAACTCCACGGTAAGCGTAGAACTCCACGGTAAGCGTTGAACTCCACGGTAAGCGTAGAACTCCACGGTAAGCGTAGAACTCCACGGTAAGCGTAGAACTCCACAGTAAGGAGACCCATGTAATTGGACCCAGTTGTTTTGGATCATGATAAGTAAAGGATGTGGAATACAAGAACTTGGATTGTCACAGAGAGGAGGGAAGGGCAGTTCCAACTTGACAGGTAACTGGCAAAATGCTAAATACATTCCAAATGTTATCATCTGAAACACTGATAATGGTTGTTGAGTTACTGAGTTTTTGTTTTTTTATGTGTGCTGACTTAGACTTGTGGACAAGTCGTTAAATGTCTGTCGCGGTGATAGCGGAACGGCTTTCTCGCAATATCCCGCGAGAGGGCTGCTCTGTGCGAGATTACTGCTCTCAGGACTGGTACGAAGAGTCGGCAGCCAGCAACTTCGCGCGAGAGCAGTGATCTCGCGAGAGCATTCTTTATTACGCTACAGCACCACACGCGACTCGACCCACCGCGACCATCATTAACGACTTGTCAACAAGTCTAGTGCTGACTACATGTAAACCTAGTTTACTATGTTTTCAGTTTTAATATTCATGGGTTTGTTTAATTTTACTTCATTATTCACATGTTCATGTTTACATGGCAGTGCATGTAAGTAAGACGAGAAGGAAATCCACCGCTATGGAAATGAGTATATAATTTTGGACTATATGTTAATTATCTTGCTATTTTGTTTTGTAAATTCTTGTACAATTTGAATTGCAAATTAATCAGTAATTCAGCATGCCGTTTGGCTTCAAGTTCAATTCCTTTACTGGAGGTATTAGACAAATGGTTGAATTCAGTAGAATCATTGAGTTAACCTTTCAACTGACCTTGTGATTATCATCACTACATGTAGCTTGGGGTGTTATTGTCTTTTAAAAAAATAACACAAAACCCATTGTTATATCTGGATGGATTTTGAGGTTTTTAAGTTATTTTTTTAAAGTCTGGGTCCATTGGCCATTGATAAATTGTTTTGTTCATTGCTGCTAAGTAATACATAAAAAAACTTTCTCACCGGCCAAAAAGTCATGGAGTTTATACATTTGTATTACGCATGGCACACCAATTTGAAGCAAACCATCCACATGTATTTTTTTCTGTTCAACTTGTCTACTTTATAATTTAAAACTGCAATCTTTTATGTTGCCAAAATGGATGCTATTTAGAAAATATTTTATTTTGTATGTTCTCCAAAATAATTTAAAACAAGTCATATTTAAATTAGTTAGTTTTTACATCTGTGTTCACTTTTCATTTGAAAAAAAAAAATATATTTGTGTAATATTGTTATATTCAGTTGCTAAATGTATAATCTATATTATTGTTTATTTATATTTACAAAGCAAACGTACGTGATGTCCAATTCCCTCCAATTCGTGTGAATCCACTCAACAATTAGATGAACATTGTACACCTGGCTCAATTTCTTTAAATTGTTACATGTACCGCTCTATGCAGTACAGACAATTGGTTTTATGCTAGTCTTGATTTGTGGCGGTTTTTGTATTAGTCGCCGCTAGAGGCCGCAACACAGAGTGGCACCGAGGGACTGAGCAAGTTTACGTATCTGAATCGGACGTTTGGTTGGTACAGATATTATTTTGGTTGCGATATCGGCGACTATACGTTAACAAAACGAACATCTCAAATCAAGGCTATTATGAAGCAAGTATTGTATTTATTCGACAGAGCTGTTTCGCGCCACGTTTTATAATAGTTCATGTAGTATTTAGCTATTGGTTCGCTTAGCAGGCGACGTAAACGTAATGTTATAAAATCCACCCGGACCCGGTCTAGAAAAACAAAATCAACCCGAGCCATTTTTACTTTTTTGAACAATTGTATTGCCCTTGTCGTTTTTTCAAATGTAGATATATCATTAAAATACTGTTACAATAAATTATCGATTGAATCATTTATAGTTTACTTACAGGATTGGTAGAGATGACAAATAGTCGAATTTAGTGTTTATATTTTGTGTGATCAATCAACCTTATATACATGAAATAAACCTGTGGAAATTTGGCTCCCCCTTGTGGAAATTTGGGCTTACTCCGTTGTGTGTGTGTATCTGGAGAAGATGGGGAACAAACATGCACAATTTTCAGAATGTCAACACATCGCCTTAATTTTGATTGTAACAACTGAAAGCAGCTGTTGCGTTTTTTTTTCGGTTTTTAGAAACGGTTTTCTCGAATATGACTATGACATCATTTCAGGGGAAAAAATATTTCACAGGTTAATTAGTTCTAGTATGAACTTCATAATCATCGGTAAGCTTTCAGACTAATAATATTAAAGGGAATGTATACGTTTGGTAATCACTCTTAAACTTAATGGCAATAAAAACTTACTTGGTTAGAAGTACAACAGCTTTCGATTGTATAAAGCATTTTGAGAACCATTTCACTTCGAAGTAATGTGGTTAAGGAAAATTATACCAGTTTTTATCCCCCAAAATTTAAATCTGAGAAACGTTACTGTCAGTAACGTTTCTCATTGTGCTTTCCAATTGCGGATTAATCTTCCTGCGTGGACATAAACCGCTCCGGATTTTCAGCGATTTCTCAAAAACGCTACCAGTACCACCTTTTGAAATGAATTTTTCACAGGTTAGTTAAATTTTTGTATTATTGAGCAAGACGGTTAAAACTGTATTTGCTCATTTTCGCCCAAGAGTAATGGGTACTTTTGAGGGCAGAGATGTGGTTCTTGTGATTTATTTATCTTAAGTTGGTGCGCTACATGCTTTTGGCAGCACAGGCTGTATGCTCCCCAGGGAATTGAGATGATTTAAGGTATTAATCGGCCTAGTGGGACGGAGCCGGGGGGGGGGGGGGGTAAAAATGTGCATGTGTCGTTATGGAATTCAAAATGGCGGATACTGGCGCATGCTAAAATGTCCCGATATAGGCCTACAATATTGTATGTATTCAATAATAATTTATTTGCTTTCAAAACAAATTTATCAGTTTATAAACCACGACGGACACTGACTAGGTAAATTTTAAATGATTTGGGGTTTTAACAAAGGAAAACATTGTTGGAGCAGGATTTGAGCCAACAACCTCCGGTTAAACGTGGGCACGTTCGTGTGGCATGCAGGAGATTGGAGATCGCCCCCATACGGCAAACTGGTGTACAACAAAACTTCTTCTGATAGCGCCCTCTTTTGAATCGACCTCCTCCAGCCCAAACAGAATCTCGGGGAACAGATTTTCCCAAGACACCGGTGCTCTACCAACTGGGAGGTATCTAGCCCTATGATGGCGGTCTCCTCATTTTGTCAAAATTTGTTCTGGGGTGCCAGTCAGAAGCCTTACAACCGTTAGCTGATGTAGCCAGGGATCACACCCAAAGTTGCGACACAACCTGGTGGGAAGCAGCAGCAGAGGGATCACATTAAGGGGGTGCGACTTTTTAATTTCAAATATCAAGTTATTGTTGTGGGGCGGTTCGTGTAGTGCGCACATCATACATAATAATTATTGTCTGTTGTGTAGTGAGAGCGGCTCGTGGATGATAGCGCCCTCTCGTGGTGAAAATAGTGACTAATCAACACGAGCCACCAAGAACTTCCAACAAGATAAGATGGACATCTTTTTGCTGTTTTCTCAACAAGTTGACACTGTATTCAGCTGAAACTTTCACATGTGACTTTACTTTTATTGTATCGTTATTGACCTATAGGCCTAAATCAGCAATACGTTGACATCATCAAATCTATCACCCTTTAATTAAACCGCTTTGGACTTTTGAGGAGTAGGAAACGAGGAGTTTGCTCTGACATCTTGTCGTAGCCATTATGGAGAGTAGCTTTGATGCCCGTAACGGAGTTCAAGGGCCTTTTCCAAACGTCGGCTTTGGCTCCAGCTCCGACTCAGCTCATAAGTAATCAATATTAGTGTACATTCATGCACGGTGTTTACAACATAAAGCAGAGCCTGGAGCCTGAGAATTTTTTTTATCAGCCTTTTGTAATTGAACTACTGGACTATTTACGAAAATAGCTTCACTCGTGTTTTTATTGCACAGTCTAGACTTCCAGAAATAACTTTAAAATAATTCGTCGTGTAAGTTTCCGAATAAAGGGGGAATTAAATGGGAATGACATTGATTGGTACTTTAAACTATTTGATTTTACCAGGTTTTGCCTCTTATAAGCTTTCTTTTTGAAACGAGGAGTCTAGAATCAATTCGAGATGACCGGCGGGTGTACGCCCCCCCCCCCCCCCCCCCCACGCGATTGAATTGATAGTAGGACTGCCAAAACATGTTGCGACCAGCGTCTAGGCAAATATTTAGACAGACGTTGTCGGATGTTTGTCAAGGGACGCACGCTAACTACCAAACAACCCTTGCTCGTTTAATTGTATTTGTAGCCAACTCTACTGCGTTGCTACGTGTACATAAACTCACAAAAGACCATTAATTTTGTTGATTCTTTCAACAAGACTATTATCCTCTCTGCCGAGATCGAGAGAGCAATCTTTAAGTCTCTTGTTTTCTGTCTTCAACGACGTCTTTTCTGAGAAAACTGCGTTTAGGTGATCGATATTGTCGAAAGTAATTGTCGAGATAATTTCACAATACAACTTGTGAGTGAGGTGTTTTTCTCTTTTATGTCTTGACCTGGACGCTTTTAAATGAAAATTTATTATGTCTGAAGAATTAAAATGAAATAATTTCATAAAAAAATAAAAAATAATAAAAATAATTATATATACAAACAAATTTCCACCACAACTGTGACAACGATCGTAGGTCAGTGAAACAATAATTATTAACATTGATAAAGAGAAGTTTTATGTTTAACAAAACTGTTCTTTCGAATCTTTGTCAGTGATTCTTAAAATGAAAAACATTCCTATCATTTTTTAAAGTAAACTTCGTTGACAGCAGGGTTAATAAAATGAGTTCATTTTTGCCATTGATTATGTTAAAAGCCGTGATAAATATTTTGGAAGAAATATTGCGCGCTCTCCCTAGATTTGATACGAAGGGAGGGCGCCCTCGTGAAATAATAGGTTGAGATTTTTCAATACCATGTACAACCACAGGCCTGCTTTGACCATGGCGACAAAGTCCATTAAAGGGACACGTTGCCTTGGATCGGGCGAGTTGGTCTATGAAAAGCGTTTGTAACCGTTTGTTATAAAATGCAAATGGTTAGAAAAATGTAAAAAGTAGAATACAATGATCCACACAAATATGCCTCGAAATTGCGTGGTTTTCCTTTTACTTTGCGAACTAACAGGGTCCGCCATTTTGCGGAGTCAAGTTTTACTCCACTAAATGGCGTGCCGTGTTAGTTCACGATGTAAAAGGAAAACCACGCAATTTCGAGGCATATTTGTGTGGATCATTATATTCTACATTTTAAAACATCAATCTAACCAAGCATGTATCGCTTTATCTGTAAGAAAACTTCCACTGATAGTGTTCGATTTTTTCTAAAAAGCATGCATTTAAATGCAATGTTTATTAATTCAAAAATACATAGACAGGTGGCGGTAAAATGAGGGCCCTTAATGACCATACGACAAAATGTGGAAGCGTTGTAAAATTAGATACTATCTTTAGACTAAAATGTAATTAATGATGTGTCACACATGCGGAGGCTTCCTGCGGTAAACACTGCGTTGTCGTGTCGCAAGTAAGCAATTTCATCGGTGGTGGTATGAGCAAACAAGAGACATGTTTATCGGTCGTTTACGTCAAAGCATAAATTAAAAGAGGACGTAAATTGGGGAGAACATGGTTACGAACAAACACATTTTTTTTTTTTTTTTTAAGACCGATTGATTTATAGATAATTATGCCGTATATATATTTATTTGGAATAACATGTAATCAAAAAGTACTATTTAGAAGTAGGCCTAACGGGCCGACAGCAATGGAACGTGTTGTATTGTGAATACACGAGTGATTATTAAAAATTAGTAAAACAGGTTTTTAACCCCAGTTAATAAAACACGTCTGTGTCCATTTTAAGGAACATTGAGTTGCTATGCCTTTAGGGCAAAGGGCACCCCCAATACTCACATTATTATTAACACACTATTTCCCTCTTGTAACGAAGTACTCCCTAAAATCCGATGAGATACCAAGCACAGACTGAAAACACACTGGGGGTGGGGGTGGGGAGGTTATACCGTGCTCCATATTGAGCACCAACATGTAAACTGCAGGAAATAGCGTGTGGAGGAAATCAAGAGAGGGCGTCTGATACGTGGCGAGTTTCTCTGGTCTATTTTGTTCAATAAAACGTTATTTGTAGAATAAATGAACTTGATTTAATGGTGTTAGAGTCGGTAATTTATGCAAAATGTTGTAGTTCATTCTCCACTTCATACAGAGCTTTTATGTGTCGTTAAACCTTGCAACAATAATGTACAAAAGTAACCTCGAAACTAGTTTAAATTCCGCACATTCTACAGTCACGATATTCTCTGTTTCTGTAGTTCCCTTTTGATTGCAGGTATATAACAGTCTTTTTACATTCCGAAGTTGTTCGTGGTTGCTTCCTACCCCATCCCTATTTTGTATTCACGACAGACCATTTTAAGTGTTATCAAGGATGTAGAAACATAATATGGTCAGAAAATCATCTGCATCCCGGGCGAAGAGGACTGTAAAAAGCAGAAGATTATCAAGACCGCATCTAACCTGATGTGCCACCTACGCATCCGGATGTAAGTCGTATTCCATAATTTGATATAGCTCTTGAATTTGAAATTTTAAAATGTGAATTTATCAGGATATAGTAGGATTGTGTATCATCATAGAGAGAAGGTGTAGACTGCCGGGTGCCGGCGAAACATCTGCAGCAGTACCAGTTTACTGGTGGCGTGTGCATGATGCTTAATCCAGAGTGTAGCATGTTGTGTGGGTTATTATCCCTGAACGCCGCGAGTGTGCTACACGTGTAATTTTATAACCGACTAGTCGTCAAGACAAACTCGCTCCGAGCTTGAAGGGAATTGTACCGATAACGGATCATGGGATACCTGACGGTTACCGTCTTGGGCTATTTTCTTCTGCTGCTTCTTACTCCGAGGATGACAGGTGAGGTGTAGGAGCAATTAAGCTTATAATTCAAGGGTTTGTGTAGGTGTTAAGGTGAGGAGGGCATACGACAGTACACCTATGACGTTTCAGCGCATGCATTTAGCCTGGACTCTCGTACTGTCAGCCAACATTGAAAAGTTGGTTGGACGTTAACTTTGCAAACAAAATGCCAAAGTAATTTGGTGCTCGATATTTGGCATGGTGTATCCTTTTCCTCCCATTGTGTTTTCATTGTGTACTGGGAATCTTGGGAATTCTATAGAGGATTCTAGGGGGGGGGGGGTGGGGCGGTACTTCTGTACAAGAGGAAACAAGTGTGTTAAGAGGGAAGTTTTTATTTTTTTTAAAAATATATTTTTTATATATTTTTATTTATTTATTTTTTTATTATTGGGGCGACACACCCCCTGCAATATATCGGTCATGGTGAAGACTTACAGGTGCAACCAATATTGAGGAACAGAGGATCTTATAACTTGTTTCTGGTGTCGGGATTGTGTAAATCTTTTGTTCATATTGAGGTGTGATTTGCAATTCGCGAACGGGGGAGGAGAGTATACGCACTATCATGCGCTGGGCAACACTCAACTACATTATACCATGTCAAAATATTAAAATTAATATAATTTTTTTTTCCAAGGGCGGGATAATCTCACTGTGTATTGATTTTGACGACACAGGGTTGAAAGTTAGTTTTCTTAGCTGTTCGGTAGAAGGTACAAGCAAAATTAAAACTCATTAAATTTCTGGGAGAAAATTACACAGTGATTTATGAACCACGATATACATCACACTATACACAGACTGTGTATACAGAGACTTGCAAATTCTCACCACGGTTTGATTTTGACAAAGCGTGAAGATTCATCTTAAGATGAGGTGTTATCACCATAGTGATTTGTTTTGTGACGTCACTCTCTGCTTAGCAATTAAGATTGTCAAGGGCGTCGATGGGTGGGGGACGGGGGGGGGACATGCCCCCCACTTTTTAGACTGGGAGGGACAGCATATCAGATGTCCCCCCACTTTTTGATTGACTGTTCATTTTAAATATGCCAAAAAATATAAAAATATACACCATTTTTGTTCAAATAAAAGAATAGCGAACAAACGGTGAAATGTTTTCTTCATTTTCATCTTTTTTTCTGATGGACTACGCGCAGAATGGTATTTTGGGCCTATTTCCGTTTCTATAATACAGACAATAGACGAAAAGTTTCGTCCAAGACATCCCGCTTACATACCTTGTTAGCATTCAATGTGTCGTTTGTGTATGCTATAATGTACGGTACACGATCCCTCCACAAAGGAAGTCTGTGTGTGCGTGCAAGTGCAAATGTGTTACATTTTGTTACAATAATTGCACAACACACAAATAGTAAAATCCATTAAAATAAACAGGAGCAGTTTGTTCAGTGTTATTATTTTTTATTCTAAAAACAAGATATAGGCCTAAATTAAAATAAAAGAAAAACGAAAGAAGAAACAAAAACATCAAAAACTCTCTCAATTTTACTGAAGAAATTGTCGCAATGTGGTTTCAATTAAAAAGGATTGCGAATATGATGTTTGTATTTGTTAGAATCTCGGTTTTACATAAAGGGAAACCCAGGCCCAAACCCCATTTCGGATGATGTTATTGTTAAATATCACCCCCTGTAACTTGCCTCCTGGTCAAACAAAAAATAGGGAATAAGTGTAACACAGAAATTAAATGTACAAGTAATGGTGTGGGGTGCAAATAATGTAAGATGTATTTTTTCAAGACTTGCTCGCCCGTCCCCCCTACTTTTCAGTAGCGATCGACGCCCCTGAAGATTGTTACACATCTTGAGATTAATCTTCTTAGCTCCTTGGGAAATCAAGCTCGTTTTTTCAGTGAGAGCCGTGGGTTAGGAAGGTTCTATTTCGGACGAAAGTTGGAATAGTTCTAGAAAACACCGTACATCAAAATTGGGAAAGACTTAAATTGTAGAGTAGGGCCTTGTTTTGTACCGTGACTTTTCTGTCTTTTACGTAACAATACTTAAAACATATTACATCTGTTTTCCTCTAATTAATGCTCAAAGCAGCGAAACGGATAAACAGTCACGAGCTAGCTAGAACAATCAATACAAGTTTATTATTAGTAAAATAATCAATAGAAATATTGGATAGAGAAATGAAATTGTGTTAAGCTTGGTGGAGAAATAATTATAAAAAACCCGCATTCTTTTGTAATCTAAACGTAGAAGACCAATTGAAAATTAAAAGAGTATTTTTTTTCTTGGAGATGTCTCTATTTTTGTAATTTTTTTCCTGGATTCGCCTGATGTTCAAGTTTCACGTCCAGGCAAACTTTGGCTTTCTTGCTCCTCACGGGGTAATAATAAATCCCAGGAAACACTAAGGAGTAAATTCCTCACGCCAAGAAGTTTGTCCTGTGTTTGGTTGAGAAATAATCCCACTCCATACATATACATACATTTGATATATTGTCTTGAATGTTTGTATGTGACCATCACCGAGTCAGATCCACTCTCGCAGCGTCATCTTCTGCGCAGGTCGAACTTAAAGGTAGGGTCGTAGATTGGTAAATACTCCAAAAGTTTATTGCCATAAAAACTTACTGGATGAGAAGCACTCCATCTGTTGGTAGTGAACTATTTTGAGAAAGGATTCTCTTCGAAGTAATATGGTTTGGATAATTGTCCACCCGATAACATTTGAATCTGAGAATGAACCGTTTCTCAGATTTCTGAGGGTTGGTGTCCACCCGTGAATGGTGCCGCCAGAGATGCGGTTGGTACCCGCTGGTCACCTCGCTAAACGTGGAATATGGATTCGACGTTGTTGATGAAAATACCGTGACAGTGTTTCTGCTGTTTTCTCAACAATAGACAACGTATTCAGCTGAAACTTTCACATGTGACTTTGACTGTATCTTTATTTATAATTTTGCCTTTAAATCAGCATTACGATGACAACAACCAGACGAGGACCTCAACCTTTAAAGGGTGTGTACAACATTGGTAATTGCCAAAGACCTGTATCCACACTTGATGTGACCCAACATATACATGAAATAACAAACCTGTGAAAGTTTAAGCTAAATCGGTCTTCGGAGTCATGAGAAAACAGTGAAAAAAACCCTTCTTTTCAAACATCGGAATTTATCCTGCAGGATAAAGACTATTATTTTTACTCATTTCCTAAAAACTATGGCATTTCAAGCAAAACTATTTCAAGGGAAGTTTTCCACCATGACGATCTTTATACAATGTAAGTTATGTGCAAATCTGTGAACATTTATATTTTCATTCTACCAATGTTGTACACACCCTTTAAAGCTGAACGGTATCGGTATCGCCAACGTCACTGTTGATTACTGGAGTAACGCACTGGTCGATATATCCAGCGTGTAGTTGATGCTATCTTGAGTGACAATTAATTACACTGTACGTTGATCAGGTTTCTGGGTCAGTAACTACACATTCTTATATATTAATGACCAATGAAGATTTGATCAGAATAAGATCTGGTTGCTTCAAAACAATTTTCAATTCAGTGTTTTAGTTACTGCTGACATCTTGTTATTTTATTAAAGGTATTAACGCTTGGTAAGGATAAACACATCATTGTTTAGTTTGAAATATTTCCCTCTGAAATTCAGTCATATCGGAGAAAACTGTGAAAATAAAAAGAAGGCAACAGCCGATTTCGGTTTTTACAACCAAAATTGAGAACAATGTATTCAATATAGTCGCAGATAGTGTTCATGTTTTGTGTGATCAACCATTACATGAAATAACAAACCTGTGAAAATTTGGGCTTAATTCGTTGTTTGAGTCAGGAGAAAACCACTGCATATAAAAATGTTCAGCATGTAAGCATTGTCCTTAATTTTGGTTGAAAGATCCAAAACCAGCTGTTACGTTTTTTAAAATAATTTTTCAGATACAGTTTTTCGAATATCACTTCATTCAGAGGGAAATATTTCACAGAAAAAAATGGTTCCAGTATGAATTTCATAATCAGTATATTAGCTTTCAGACTAAAATTAAACAAGGATCTATTTTTTTTATATCCCTACCAAACCTGTAAGTCAGATAAGGAAACAAGTTAACACACAAATGAGATACCCTTTAATGCAGCTCTAACATAACAATCTGACAACTTTGAAATCAAAGATACTAATTACTTATTATAGAACGGTATACTTGTTTTGAATACGCTCTTCCGAAGGTTGCAGTAATGTATTTTCTTGTCCTCCGAGGATTGTTATGAATGTGCCTTCCACGAACTAACCGTTCTCTCTCTCTCCCTCCCCCCCCTTGAACTATATAATCCTCTTCCCATCGAGCCACCTGTCCACCACGGTCTTTCCTGCCAAAATAGAATGATTAATTTCATACGATATTTATGGATTTCATGTCTACTGTCGCTTTACTTTCACGTCTTGTTTTGTAATATTCTGTTAGAAAAGTTTGCCCTGCGGGTATGAATCTATGAAAATAAATGGGGAGTTTGGGTAAAGTTATCCGTTTCAGTTCTAGAATTTGATGAATATACATGACCTTACTGTCCTTGTCAGGTAAACGACGCAAATTGAGTGCCAGCGGACTTGGTCTTGCCTTTAATTAAAATTTCATTTTTTTTTTTTATGAAATATAGTTTTTTCAAAAAAAAATTAAAAACCTTTGTCCACTTTGGAAATACGGCGTGTGAAATATTTTAAATAACATGGTGTCTCTTTCTGTCTTGTGCACCATGACACAATGGATGGGATTCAATTAAAATTCAACTCAGACACATACACATTTTTATTTCAATACTTCTATGAAAATTAACGACAAATAGATGTAATTAAGGAGTAAAGCAAAACAGAAAAGTAATTAGCAATAAGCAGGATCAATATAATGGGGCTGTTTCTATAATCAGTATAAAACAGCCAAGCAAATAAACAAAGTAACAAACAAACAGACAATTCTGAACTACTCAATATAACTTCATACAACATAATGCCCTGCATTTCTGGGGAAAAAAATTAACAAAACCCGAATTTTGTTTTGTTTTTAATGACAATTAGCTACACTGACACAAACTCATAATGTCGATCGGAGATAAAACAGCGAATTCATAGGCCGTTTACGAAACGGAGGCTCAGGGTCAGGCTTAGTCTTAGGCTTCAGAAACGTCGGCCATATTGAATGAAGCCTTTGCGAATCCACCCCTTACCGAGGCTTTGTCAGGCGTCGTCAGGCTTCGTCAGGCTCCGCTTTGGGCCGAATTCCGAAGCCTCAAACACAAAGCCCAAGCCGGAGCCTCTGATTCGTATGAGGCCGATGTTTCTGAAGCCTAAGCCTGAGCCTGAGCCTCCGTTTCGTAAACGGCCCTAATGACCAAAGAGGTGGCCAAAGAGCTCAAGCAAAAGCGATTAAAAGGGGAAAGGAAGCAAATTACCGTCAAACTCACTAGACCGTTTCGATGAATTTTTAAATAATAAATTGTAAAAATTATGAGGGCTGTTTATCGATGATTTTTTACATAGTCATAATAACAGACTTTTCAAACGCTTGATACCACTTTATTTTATGCACTATATTGGTCAATTTACTGTGATCATTGAACCCTGCCATTTTGTACTCCAGGATGAAGGGAAGAAGTAATGGCAAAGAGTCTTGTTTTATGACAGTGTTGACGATCAGCAAATTCCATTGAAAAATAACCCACGCAAGACAGCCCTGTTTAGCTTGTGTCAATAATTCTCTACAAATAACTTGTCAGTATTTGATTTACAGAATTGTTTTAAGCAACTGACTTTAAGAACAAAACTTTTCAATTTCAACTTGGGCTGAACAACAATCAATTTCGTCTCCCCAGGGTCTGGATATTGAATATCCCGTGGTATGTTATAACAACTATAGTTAAACTCATTAAAATTAAAGATAATGCTATCGGCTCAATAGCGTAGGCATGACGGCTTCTTTACAAAATCTCCACGAACGAAACTCAGTCGCGCTTTAACCGCGGCAGTCGAAACTTAAACATTTTTGGCTTTAACATCCACGCAACGACAGCTGATTCTACAAAAATACTTATTTCCAACAAAAACAGCTAATGCTTATTCTGAATTATTGAAAACTCCATACAACATTATGCCTGGCATGTATTTCTGGAACAAAAACACAAAATTGTGTTTGCAGTAGACCATTTTATCAAGCAACAAAATATTTACTTATTCTGAAAATCAAAGTCGGGATATTGACTTTAGAAAAAAGCAAAGTTGTATTCCTGTAAACACTGCCCTTTAAAATAATACGCATGATAGAAGTCTACCCGCTTGTTTGCAAATTGCTTTGTAATCGTGAAATCCTCCAGCCTTCAAATGTAATTTTATTCTTAATACAATAGTGAATAATTCAGAGTAATGAAGGATGGCAACAGATAAAAATTTAATGGGAACATAAACTGGGTGCACTTTACCATAACTCACCAGTAGCGTACAATATGTTTTATCTGCTCATAATATAGTGATACGTAAACTTGACATAAGATAGCAACTGGCAAAAATTGTTCTTGATTTAAAACAAAAGAATGTTAGAAAAGTGCCAGCAAAAAAAGGGGGGAAATAAATCAATATCGATTTCAAATGCAGACTAGAAACTATGAGCAGGCCTATGTTTTTGCAAACAATTATTTATGAATTTTTGTCAGCGATAGTATAGGCCTACAGGTAATATTCCGGATCTGTCCAATTTTATTATAAATATTTTTTCCGAAAAATTGTTTATTTTTGTTGTTGTACATTTTACAAATTCAAGCCTTTGCTGTTTGTAAATAAATGCATACTTGTTATTTTTGATTATATACAACGTCTGGACTTGTGTTCCATCTTGTTTGTGGCTGGTTTTTCCTTTCATCATCATTTAGTTATTCGCATTTTTTGTAACTTCGCTGTCGTGCGAACCGCCTCAGTTGGTCAAACTCAAAATGAGCTGGTCGTAAGTGTATTGTGTAAGTTGTTTTTCCCCTGTGTCTGACACGAGGAGTTCAGAATAAATTTGGAATTTGTGCCTTTTTCTGGAAGACAAAAACGGTGGATGAGACCCCAGTCTCTCCGATAGGTAACCATGGGGACAGATCTTCTTAATAACACTAGTCTACAGTTGAAACTGAATCCCCACCCCGAGGGTCATATACTAGATAGTTACCCTGACACAATCTCCACCCCATGGGGATGTCCGGGGAGTGGCAGTGACGAATCAACACCTTAGGGTCTGCGGTGGCAATAAAGAGCAAAAAACCACAACTCATCAATAAAACACTTGTTTATCTTTAATACTAGTGGTGTCAGACAAACGTGACTTGTCCGGGACTGAAAACCTAACCCGTGGCCTGGATGATGATAGTTTCCCGCCAAAATATCAGAAGAGGAACATTAATATGGCGTGCGTTTAATAACACCGAGGCCGTAAATTGCAATTTAAACCACAGAGCAAGTATCATATCGCAGATGTTTTTCTACAGTGATAATGCAGCCATTATTGTTGAACGATATGCAGGATTCAACATGTAAAATTTGTTTGGTGAACCTTGTCGTCCAATGTATGGTAATGCAACCACAAAAAACCCTCGAGAAATCCCTCTGTCTCCATAGCTCGATATTACGTTTTTATTCTCAAAGACCCTATATCCATTAAAAATTGCGATCCACAATTTATACAAAGTGACATACAAAGTGACGAGCATCAATAAACCTGCATCAGTAATGATAAGGCACTGTACCAATAGTCTAACCACGTGCTATGAATATTTTCTGCGTAAAGTTGAACATTCTATACGACTGCCAGCCAACTCAGGTGGGAGTCCATCGCTACAAAACAAGAGATTTAAATCCTACATTGTCGCCCCAACTTGTAATTAGTTTCTTAAAAAAACAAAACATCAGTTGTAGGAAAATCTCGTTATTTTGAAGTATGTTTTGAAACTTAACAGTTACAATTTGACCTGACATGTCAACTAGCTCAACAATCATCTCTTGATCTCTTGAGTTTCAATGCTATAATTTCTGCATTGTTTTGAATCATAATTGAACTACTACACAGGATTGGTGTACTACACTGCAAAACCGTGGGAGGTAAAATTGACACCATAAGTGTTGTCACATAATTATAAACCCGAAAAAATAATAACAATTGACGGAAAAAGATGTTCAAATAACACTAATTTCTGCAAAAACATTACATTGGTGCTATTTTAACACCATAATTATAAGATGTTAATTTTGATTCTCTCCTCGGTATCTATAATGTGAAAACACCCAGTCGCAGTTTTTGCAGTGTAGAGCTGACAAAAATAGTCACAGACAATGCTCGTCTTTTGCGTAATCAACCATATACATGATAACAAAACTGTGAACATTTGAGCCTAATCCGTTGTGTGAGTCAGGAGAAAATAGTGAAAAACCATGCAAAATGTTCAGTATGTACAAATACTATCCTTAAGTTTGGTTGTAGCAACCGAAATCAGCTGTTGTGTTTATTTTTAGGTTTTCAGAAACAACTCTCTCAAATATGACGTCATTTCAGAGGGAAATATTTCACAGAAAATTGGTTCAAGTATGATCTTCATAATAAGCCTTCAGACTAATTTTATTATTTTTTTAAATCTTCACCAATCCAGTGTATACAGCAATCCTTCGCCGATATTGAACTCTTGGGGGCAGCAGACATGCCTCCATTACTGCGGTGGTACCTGGGTGGTACTGCGCTGCCTAGCGACTGGTATAAGGTTTGGGTTACACGGCGATCATTTGATCAGTCACGGGTTATTGGACTTTTACTTTGCAAATCGCTTAAACCCGTCGCTAGGCAGCGCAGTACCACCCAGGTACCACCACAATAATGGCGGTATCTGCTGCCACCAAGAGTTCAAGATCGGTGAAGGATTGCTGTATACCCTTAAATGATTGATGGGGTCCTTGTGTATTATGCTACCACGTCGTTTAAAATCTTCAATGTATAAGTAACTTTTAACAGGTTGTTTTGACCAAAATTGTATTTGTCTTTAGGGCATCTTTGATATTCCTTGCCCGTTGGCATGGCAACGCATCAACTGTGATTATTTCCTGTGAACTTTTCAGAAAGAAAAAAAACCCCAACCCACCACGATCTTCATTGCAAACTCAACAAGCCCTTGGATGACTGTATCAGACTGAACCTCACACACTGTTGATTGCAAAAGTAATGTTGTGGAATAATCACGGATTACATTTTAATCTGTTTACTAATCTCATCTTAACGTCTTTGTACGTAAAATATGACGCTCCAAAGTAATTTAAGTAATGGCGTTGATGTATCAATGCACTTTAATACGCATTAAACCCGGAGAGAATTTCACAGAAGACTCGGTTCAATTTCAATGCTAAAACTCCTGGGTCGTATTTCCTATATACCAAAGCAATAAAGAATAATGATTCTTAATGTACCAAAGCGGTATCAGACTCGATCTGGTTACGTTGGTTGTTAATGGGCGATTTGCGAGATGGCTCTTCACATTGAGATGAAGACCTTGGCTTTGGGTTGAGTGCATTCATCGCGAGTCCGAGACTAGACAATGTACTTAACATTTAACAAAATAAGGGTGTCATATTATGATACTGTTTTAAAAAATTACTTATACCTTTAAACCCTTATAAAAAGTTTGCCTGATTTCTAAAATTTTCTTCAAGTCTAGCATATGACGTCACTGTTTTATCACAGGTGCATTTACAGATAGTGCTTCCGTGTACAGTGGTATCCTCTGATTTGAACTTTTCTTGTAATAGTGACGGTTGTAGATGCCGATTTGATTGTGTTGATAAGGTTACTTCTAACGATGTACAAATCTATCTTCAATCAGCATAGGTGCATCCTCCATCCGGAATGGTAAGGACAAGTTGAAGATGTGCCACTTCCTGTTGATTCAAATTAAACGTCAACGATAGCAGGTGAAAATAACTCACACCTTGTATTATATTACTGCAGGCCTGCTTGGATTTCCCTCTATAAATTTAAATAAGTCTTCGGTAATTCTCATTATGCAGTGTTACACTTCATTAAATATTCAACGATTGACTTAATTAAACTGGGTGATCCTTCTCACACTCTTACCCATCACTATGTGAACTCCCTTCCAATCTCTGACTAGTCATTACATATCCCAGCTTCAAAACTCATTTGAAAACTTATTTGTGTGTTTAAATTGTCGTCTTTGTAACTCATTGTAGACCCACTTGTTTTTGTCGGCATCCCTCCTGCGCCATGAAAGTCTTCAGACAGACATGGCGCATTCAAAATGGCCACTATTTTGTATTAGTATTATTAATTAAATTGGGCGTGGCTCTCATAGCGGAGGCTTACAAGATTCAATGATAGACAAATACGTCACACGTCGGAACCTTCTTTCAACATTCACTGGTCCTCTTTAACATAAATCAGCGTATTACCACCCTTTAAAAGACTGAGGTATACAAACTTTTTATTTGCAACAAACAGACCAATACTTTCTCGTCAATTCTTCTACCATATATCATGTAGATCGTTCAGCGCTTATTCAAAGATCTAAGCGCTTTATATACAAAACAAATACGCATATAATAATCCCGCGTACAAATCAAAACATCGAAACATTCGGTTATGCAAACAGATGAATTTTTAATAATTTCTTGAAGATGATGAGAGAGGGTGCTTCCCTAATGGAGGTGGGAAGAGAGAACATAGGAAAGAGAACGGCTAGTTTTTGGAACATTATAGCCAGGGCCCAGATATAGAACTGCTTAAACATTAAAGTAGATAAACAAAAACAAATAATGCTTACCAGAATAAGGTTACCAGCCAAATCATTTCACATGTACACATTTTAACTGGTATCCCGCTCTTTTCTTCTGAGCAGAAAAACATTGTTAAGCAATGTTTTTCTACTTAGTGAAACTTGGCCCTGATGTGATCAGTATGGGATATAAGGGCTTGACATAAAAAGTAGATAAGCACAACAAATTAATGCTTACCAAAATAAGGTTACCAGCCAAACTACCATTTCACATGTACAAATTGTAACTGGTATCCTGCTCTAAAAATTGTTAAGCAATATTTTCTGCTGTAAAACTTGGCCCTAATGTGATCATTATGAGCTATAAGGGCTTGATCGAGAACATCTCGGTTTTTGCATGGAGGTAGAATTAGACCTCCATGGTTTTTGTAAAAAACAATGTTCTCAGACAGATCAGAAGGAAAATGTTATAGGCCTATCCTTTGAGAGTGTGTGGTGTTAGGCCTACTGCTGCAAATCGTCTGTTAATAAGCTGTGATATTTATTGGTTGTATAACTGAAAGAGTAATTGGAATTTATGGCTTTGTTTTTCACCGAGGATTGAGTGGATTGTGTCCTTGTGCTTACGTGGTTTTCTTAAAGGTACGGTCTTAGATTTGTTTTTGTCAACGTAATGCTCGTTTATAGGCAAAATTATTAAGAAAGATGTAAGTGACATGCGAAAGTTCCAGCTGAATCCGAAAGTCTACTTGCTGATAAAAACAGCAAAAGACTCTCATGATATTTTCACAAGAACGTTGAATCCATCCACGTTTAGCAAGGTGACGGTGGGTACCAACCACATCTCTGGTCGCAGCATTCGCGATCTTCAAAAATCCGAGAAACGAATTATAAATATGCATGAATCGTTTCTCAGATTCAAATGTTTTGAGGTGAACAATTATCCAAACCATATTTCTTCGACGGGAATCCTTTCTCAAAATAGTTTATACTATCAACAGCTGCAGTTCTTCTCACCAAGTAATTTTTGTATTGTCATTTATTTGAGTATGGCACTTTTAACCTCCACTAATGATTGTATTTTAATTGAAGATCGTAAGGAAATAGCGTGACTTGAACTGCATTTATAAAGTTCATGACGTGAGTTTTGCTGGAAAAAAAGTTTTTATTATTTTGTTTTCTCGTAATGTTTTTTTGACTGATGATGCTATTTCAAATCGTAAAGCATATACAAACTTTGATCGCATATGCCACTTAAATGCAACCCGGCCTTGTATAATTTTTTTTTTTTTTTACTTGTGATTTTTAGTGCGTTCTAAGTTTTGTGTGTGTGTATATTTAATGTTTTTAGACACGCAAAACCAAAATGCATTTCACTGTATATATATTTATGTGTATATGTGACAATAAAAATACCATACTATACTATACTACTATACTATACTATAATCCCAAATGGATTCTCTATATGCTTTGATTGAGAAACACCCCAAGCTGTAAATCCATCATATCGAACCGATGATTGCATCATGGTGTATATAGCAGAAAATAAATAGGTTATTAAATTATGGGACAAAAAATCTGTGTGAAATTACCAGAAGTTATTCACGGAGGGATTGGCATTTGGAAGGTTTTAATTAATTAGCCCAATTTTACCGTTTTTGTCTTTACAAATGTCATTTGATGATTGGTGTTATCTGGAGTATCCAACACGTAGGCGAAGATGTGCAACATTCTATAGCTTTCTTGTAACGCACTCGCCGACGGTTGTTTAAGTGTGATGGAAGATGTATATTACAGTAGTGCTATTAGTATTATCAGCGGATTTAGGACAGCAGAACAAAGGAACACAAAAGCAACAATGCTGTCCTTACATTGGATTCCTTTGAATTGTGTCCTTACATTTTGTTCGTGGGCTTAGTCTATGGAGAGTGTTAAGTTAATTAAAAGAGACCAAAAAATGGTCCTCACAATCATTGATTATAGCCATAAATTGATGTTGGATATACCTGTTTTGATTTCAGAGGTTGCAGTTTGTACGAACAAACTGGAGAATATATTATGATGATTGTTCAACCAATCAAATGGAATGCTATATGTAAGTCATGACCCCAAACAGAAAGAAAAAGAGGACAAAACAGGCCTAGAAAAAAAGACACTTGTACATTCGTACATGCAGAAATAACATGCATTATTCAATCGCATCTGGCATTAATGTATCGCGAGTAATAGCAAAACGTGTTATATAGCAGCCGGGTGACCGTAAACAAACATCACTTTGTTTGCCGTGTTGAAGGTAAATATAGATAGAGTAAATTGCCAGATGAAACCTGTTATTCCCCTCCATCGAAACTATAATTAAGAAAGACTTAATGAATGTAGCAGGTCGGCAAAGTACACTCAGTAATCGAGGAAGTGTTTGGTCTCTTTTTCCATTCTCTGTCAACTTGTAAGTGGAGGCTGAACGATAATTTGGGTGGTGTTAAGATAAACATCGATGTCACATCACTCCATTTTAATAATGGCTTTAATGACGTAAACCTTCCTCTACATCCAGTGTTGATACGAACCTTTTAATTTCAAAATGATCAAATAAATATGATGAAACTCGGTTCATTATGATGCTGGTAGATCTATCCAGGGTTATTAATTTCGATGAGGCATGTTTGCTTAATTTAATAAGCAGACCCCGCCTCCATTTAAACAAACATTAGTCCAGAAAAAATGAAATCTATTTTACAAAGACATAGTTTAAATCCAAGATTTTGTTCTCATAGCCTATAATATGAACAAAAAACATATTTCTAAGAAAGAACCTTTAAAAAAACCCACACAAACTAACAAATGGAACTGTACTTTGATTTAAAACTACCGGTAAGAAATCCAATTAAACATTAGAAACTTCGAAAGTCTTCAGAAACTTAAAGCAAGAATCCACTCCTCAAAAAGAAACAAATCAGATGTTGTATCGTATGTGCTACAATATAATGCATAAAATATGCAAGACAATCAGAGTTGGGTATGGAAGGAGAGAAATCGTTAAGAAGACGACGTATTGCTTTCACTCTGACTTTCTCATTTTCCCTATTCCTAAGGGAGATGGCTCGGTAAGACTTGGGGAAGGTGAAATAATTGAGAAATAAATCATATCAGTCGATCAAATCAAGGACTATGCAAAACAAGAGTAATATTCTAAGGCAAGTAAGTGACAGAGAGAGAGAAATGGGGGCGGGGAATGCCCCCGCAGTATTGTGGAAATCAGCTCGGCGCCTGGGGACGTAGAGAAATGATCTAGGCTAGTTGAAGGTTTCCCTGTGACAGAAGTCAAAAAATGAGGCAACTTTTACTCTGGGAATAGATTTTCTTTTCTTTAAGGTTTCGTGTTCAAATTAAATACGCTCTTCTTACCCCCCGATCCCTACTCCGTTGAAATCAATTTGACCAAATTGAGGCTGGGGGAAATGTAGTCTTGCACCTTTTACATGTATTGGGAATTAGTCTTTAATATAATGGGATTGGGTATACGGGGGTTCAGACCAATATAGCCGTAGTATTGTCAGGGTCTGGCCCCTTTTTGCAATATCAGAAACAGTTTATGTTATGGATTCGAGGGACAAGACCAGTGTAACCTCGCACGTAGTATTGTTGTATTATAATGGTCTTCTTATCTGATAAATATTGATAGGATATTGGGACATTTATTTGTGATTCCACACAAGTTTGTCAAAACAGGTAACACTTTTCCATGTTTTTGTGTGATAAACCTTTGATTTGAGCAAATTTAGTATGTGTTTATCATTGTGGGGAAGTTCAATGGCTGAGTTCACGAAACTTAATAATGAAGTTATAGCGAAACATATCTAAAACCGTTTTGGAAACCACTGCTTGATTTGGGGCTTGGCTCCGTCCGTTACAATAGAAAACGTGCACTTTTCTCGAGTGCTCGCCATGGTTAACTCAGATGGGTTAACTATAAAGGTCGACTATTTTGGCTCAAACCCAGGGTTGTCGACCATTGGTTGACTACTGTGGTCGACCATTTGGAACCAGCCTCAGGACCATGGTTTCTTCCGTAGTCCCGATAGCCTTGTTTCATGCGTCCACGTGTACAGTGCAGAAGGGAACCAGTGACACTATAGCGAAAAAGCGGAAGGCAGTGGAAATGTTGAATACCGTACCGATGGTTGACTATCAAACGAGTCGTTCGAGTGAGTACGTCACCGTGCATGTACACGTTGATAGTCAGTGGTCAACCACGGGTCGACTAAAATTTATGTGGGCACTCGAACTTGCATTAATAAGTTTATTGATGAATGAACATTCATTGATGAATGTAAATCACAAAACAATATACATGCTAATCCTCTGCTCTTTTAGTATTTCGGATAACAAATGTCAAATATATAACATTTATAATTCGATGTAGATCTTCTGTTAAAGTCACTTTTAATGAAGTTCAAATACATCCAAGATACGTATATATTTACATTTGTAAGAAAAAAGGGAAAAGACAAATCTTGTTTTATTTTTTTATTTTGAAGAGTGCCATTGCCCCCAAGTTGCTGTTCACAATGATGAACTAACCACATTGACTTTAAGAGTATCCGCAAACAGTGAATAACTGAATACATCTACAGAAAGGGGACAGGCTTTGAACTCTCTACGATGTGCCGACATAAGAACATGTGGGTAGTAGAACTGAAAGCCAAACAAATTTATTATTCAGCTTTTTAATTAAAAGGAAACCAATGTTTTCCAATCGGGAGTTTGATTTAGCTGTTAATAGTTCTCGATCCTTCAGGGCTGGTGAGCTCATAAGAATAATCAAGTTTAATTTCTTGATGCTAAATACTCCGCTTGCATTGCGTTAAAGGCGTTATATACAGGATTGGTAGAGCTGACAAAATAGACGCAGACAGTGTTCATGTTTTGTGTGAATACCCAAATACATGAAATAACAAACCTGTGAAAATTTGGGCTTAATCCATTGTATAAGTCAGGAGAAAATAGTGAAAAAACCTGCACATTTTTCAGCATGTGCACGAACACATTGTCCTTGTTTTGGTTGTAACCGACGAAATCAGTTGTTGAGTTTTCAAAGGTGTTGTATTAGGTCTTCAGACAGTTTTTCTCGAACATGACTTCATTGCAGAGGAAAATATATACGGACAAAGTGTTCGAGCTTTCTTAATCAGTAGGATTTCAGACTAAAATTAAACAGTGAGTTTTGTATCCTTACCAATAATGTATACCTTCCAAAAATGATTTATATAATTTGCATACAAATTATCTAAGATAGGCCTAATGTTTATATTATACAAACAAATAGTATAGGCCTACATTAACATTGAGGTGATCCCTCTGCTGCCACTTCCCAGGTTGTATCGTAAACTTGGGTGTGATCCCTGGCTATACGGCAGTTACAGGTTGAATGGCTTCTGACTGGCACCGCAAACAAAGATACTGACAAACTAGACTTAAATTTTTGTTACACAACAAAAACAAGGTGTTCGGCATGACGTTCAAATATGGGATGTTACTCATTGTCAGCTTGAATACATCAATTTGGTTTTAAGCTTGACCAAGCAATTGTAATACTGAGTATACAAATCTGGTAAAACTGCAACTTTAAGTCGAAGTCATGTTACAATTGATGACGTCTTTTATCAGGAAAACAAGCGTTAAATGTAATATATCGCGGCTTGAGCTCAATCTTGCAATTTACTATAGGAGCACAAAAATAATGCTCCAGTACATAATATAATTAAATTGGGCCCCACGAGTGCAAAACACAACATTGCAAATTTATTGTAAATTTGCAACGTGGTTGTAGATCGTTGTTACGTTATACGCATGTTTTCTGCTAGTATTAATAAGCACACGACAATTCCTTTTGTCACCTTAGTGACGAAATGCCTTATATTCAGCGTACCCTGTCACCGATTAACGTTTTACAGCAAATCAAAGCAAATTGACCACGTCATTGACCACCATCATTGATGAAAAACAATGGAAAAGTGCACGCGTGTACGCGCTACGCACGACTCAAAGTGTGTCTTTGTTGGCCAACAAAAATGCTCACATTGGTGTTTGCGTAGACTAAAACGAGCCGATCTGTCACAGAGCAAGCCAATAATGCCACAAAGCGTGGTAAAAGCATGACCATAATTTGATATAGCACCACCAGCTTTAGCAAAAGTTTTAAAAAGCACACGATCGAAAGCATAGCATTTGATTGTTAACGAGGTTTGCATGGACGGCTGTTTTAGAGACTAACAAAGCGTATTGTCAAAAGCAGGTTGCGCGAACCTTGAACAGAGACTAGACCACAAGCATGTTTGATGGACTTTGAACCTTGCGGATGATTTGCTCAACGTATACACACACACTACGTGATAACAAAACAGTAAACTGGTTTAGTTCGCGTAGTGTGTGTGTAGCCCGTGGTTTGACAGCGGGTCAATAAATACCCGTAATAATTGGTCAATATTTCAAATATTTGTATAAAAAAAAGGAATGACGTCATCATGTTCTTTCTTTAGATTTACATAGTCAATATCACTGTCTTTCAACATGCCAAGTTTCAACTCAGTCGATCTTGTGGTTTTGTAAATACACGGCTTCAAAAAGTAAACCTTTAAGGCAATACCACGTGACACACGATGACGTCATCAATCTAAAACTTCACACATATGTTGTCTGCATGAAGGTCATTATGTATACCAATTTCGAAACGATTATCTGAAACTTCGCCACAGACATCTAGGAAAAGTGCATTTTTAATTGTTTTCAACCTGCCGCTAGAGGGCGCTCTTGACTTTTATGACGTCATTTGTCTTATTTTGTTAAACCAGACTCTTGCTCGACTATAACACCGTTAAAAAAAACTTCAAAAAGTGTGCCACTTTTAAATTACAAGGCACTTCCTGTTTCTTCCTGTTACGACCGGAAGTAGAGGTCATGTGAGGTCATGCACACGACAAAAAATAAAGACCTATATGACCTAAGTATGATCCCGCATAAAACAACCGCCGGTCTCTTAAGTGTGATTTGTTACAGATTTTCAAAGATTATTTTTTTTTTCCTAAAAACCTTGTAAATTGACACCTGATGACGTCATCATGACGTAAATGAAACGGTTTCGTCTCCTAATGGTTATCTAACTATGGTAGAAATTTCAAAATTATACGAGCTTGGGAAGTGTGCTTTTGTTAGCGGACAATCGCGGGGGATAAGAAGAAGAATAAGAAGTATTAACTAGAAATAATTTTTTGTTGGAAACAAAAAAGAGGTGTTCGGTGTGACCTCGTATTTCAAAGAAATGTTATAAACATGTCTGTGTATTAAATATTGTATACTTCTATAGAGTCTTTAGAATGGTGGTTCTAAAGATTTGACCAAACTTTTTGGATGTAACACATCCCAGCTTGAGTACATGCAAAGTTTCCATTTGATCACCAAAGTTGTTCTGTACATATAGATCTTGTAAAACACTACCTTGGTGGTGACATAACATGAACATCGATGACGTCGTGAAAACGTCACTCCACGTTATATCCTTGTAGGACCTTCCAAGTCTCATGCAAAATGAAATTTGACTATAACTTGCTTTGTACTGAAGATATGTACCAATTGGTCAAATTGATCCCGCATAAAACAACCGCCGGTCTCTTAAGTGTGATTTGTTACAGATTTTCAAAGATTATATTTTTTTTCCTAAAAACCTTGTAAATTGACACCTGATGACGTCATCATGACGTAAATCAAACGGTTTCGTCTCCTAATGGTTATCTAACTATGGTAAAAATTTCAAGTTTATATAAGCTTGGGAAGTGTGCTTTTGTTAGCGGACAAGGGACGGAGAGAAGAAGAAGAATAAGAAGTAAAAAAACTAGACATAATTTTTTGTTGGAAACAAAAAAGAGGTGTTCGGTGTGACCTCGTATTTCAAAGAAATGTTATAAACATGTCTGTGTATTAAATATTGTATACTTCTATAGAGTCTTTAGAATGGTGGTTCTAAAGATTTGACCAAACTTTTTGGATGTAACACATCCCAGCTTGAGTACATGCAAAGTTTCCATTTGATCACCAAAGTTGTTCTGTACATATAGATCTTGTAAAACACTACCTTGGTGGTGACATAACATGAAAATCGATGACGTCGTGAAAACGTCACTCCACGTTATATCCTTGTAGGACCTTCCAAGTCTCATGCAAAATGAAATTTGACTATAACTTGCTTTGTACTGAAGATATGTACCAATTGGTCAAATTTTCTAAAATTTGTATAAAAAAAATTAATGACGTCATCAAGTCGTCACTCTAGCTTTAAGTAGTCAATATAACTGTCTATCAACATGCCAAGTTTCAGCTCAGTCAAACTTGTGGTTTTGTAGATACACAGCTTCAAAAAGTAAACCTTTAATGCGATACCACGTGACACATGATGACGTCATCAATCTAAAAATTCACACATATGTTGTCTGCAAGAAGGTCATTATGTATACCAATTTTGAAACGATTATCATAAACTTCGCCACAGACATCTAGTAAAAGTGTATTTTTAATTGTTTTCAACCTGCCGCTAGAGGGCGCTCTTAACTTTTATGACGTCACTTGTCTTATTTTTTTAAACCAGACTCTTGCTCGACTATAACACCGTTAAAAAAAACTTCAAAAAGTGTGCCACTTTTAAATTACAAGGCACTTCCTGTTCCTTCCTGTTTCGACCGGAAGTAGAGGTCAAGTCATGTCACTCAAAAAAAAAAAAATGAAGACCCATATTACCTCTATATAATCCCGCAAAAAGTAACCAACGGTCTCTTCATCTTGATTTGATATGGATTTTCAAAGATTAAATTTTTTAATTTTAAAAACCTTGTAACTTGACACCTGATGACGTCATCATGACGTAAATCAAACGGTTTCGTCTCCTAATGGTTATCTAACTATGGTAAAAATTTCAAGTTTATATAAGCTTGGGAAGTGTGCTTTTGTTAGCGGACAAGGGACGGAGAGAAGAAGAAGAATAAGAAGTAAAAAAAACAAAAAAAAACGAACAATAACAAGAGGTGTTCGGAGCTACGCTCCGCTCCGAACACCTAAAAAAAAAAAAAACGAACAATAACAAGAGGTGTTCGGAGCTACGCTCCGCTCCGAACACCTAAAAAGTAAGAAAAAAAACCGGAACAAAAACAAGAGGTGTTACGGGCTGTGTGCCCGAACACCTAAATAGGGAGACCAACATAGGGCTAGATAGCTCAGTTGGTAGAGCGCCGGCATGTCAATCCGGAAGTTTCAGGTTCAAGCCCTTCTCTATAGCTCTGCGCTTTCGCGCTCAGAAACATACGTATTAAGCACTCTATAAATGTTGATAGTCGATTTTTCTTTATTTCAATCAAAACATTTTCTGAAAAGTTATTACAGAAAGTCAATATTTGTAAAATATACCAAAGGATACCAAAGGTCATGTGTATAACTCGGAATTGTTCCACAGTCCGATAATCGCATCGACCGTCTTATCGAATGTATAAAAACCGGAAAGTTACTTCCTGCTGCACTGACGTTCAATACTCCCCGCTGTGCTACATCGTTGACCAAAACACCCTCAATATGCTAAGTGTCGCTCATTTTTCTGTCTGTATAATTATTTTGATCTGGATTATCTGGGACAGAATATCTGGGACTATTGACAAGCCCGGGGGTGGCTTGTGGGTGGCTGGGGACGCACAGTGGGGGCGCGTTTTTGTGTGTGTTGGCCTCTTTAATAACTAGAACATCTGATTTTGGGTAAAACTGTGCATGCAGCAGAGATAGAGCGACATTTCATGTGATGTGCTAAAAATTACTGCTTGAAAATAAGGCCACGAGAACTTCACTAAACAGTTGTACACGAAATTCTAAACGTTTACAGATTAATGGGGTTTTAGAGTGTTTGACGTGGTTACCACAGAATTCTGCTATTTTGTTGAATTTAACAGTTTTAAAGTATTCAATTCGGTGATTTTAAACTTAACAATCCTTATGCTAAACAAGTATGGCGCCACTCAAAAACAAGAACACCAAACAGTTGGGTGTTGTTGCTATTGATCTTCAAATGTTTGTATCACCTCCAAATAACCCAGGAAATCGTGGACAGTAAATACATGGACACATTTCTTTTGTTTAGACAGGTGATTGGAATAATTATATTGATAAAGTTTTCACACAAAAGTATTGTGTTAACAAGACGTACATGCGAGAAGAATATAAATTAGCACCAGGTTTGGCCCCAAGCCAAGAAACTTGTGAATTTCTGTTGGTACATGCTGCATTTATTTTATTACAATCTGTATAAATTCCTTTTACCATGTTCACAGCGGAGTCTAACTCTTCGTGTCATGAAGATATTAATACCCATGAAGAAGTAAAGAAACACCAAAAGAATTAATGAAACATTGGTATGACTGTATGCAACATTGAATTGTGGAAGGTAATCGGCTAACAACGTCGACACATTGTGCTTGGCCGGGTGCATGCTGGGAACATGCAGATGACATTTAAGATGCGTCAATATCTATTGAAACGTCTAATCCTTGTTTTAATTGGCAATTTTGCAAGAAGACGACAACAACTCAGGCCTACTAATGAGACTTTCTTAGTCTCACAACATTTTTGGTTGTAATGAGAGACCGTAGATTTCAGCCCTTGCTTAAAGGGAAGGCCTACGTTTGGTCACTCTTAAAATTAATGGCAATACAAACTTATTGGTAAGAAGTATAGCAGCTTTCGATAGTTTTGAGAAACATTTCACTTGGAAGAAATGTGGTTATGTAAACACATAGCAGTTTTTGTGCCTCAAGAATCTGGGAAACGTTATACTGTCAGATACGTTTCTCATATAAATGTGTATTCCTATTAGTGATACTAGTGATTTGCCTTCCTGCGTGGACATATTCGCTCCGGATTTTCGGCGATATCTCAAAAACGCGACCACCTTTTGAAATAATTTTTTTAAGGGGTTAGTTATTGAATAATATTATCTACATTTGTTTTATACATGATTAAAACACTCCTATACGGTTCGAAAAACCAAAGGTATACTTTGCCTTTAAGAGAGACACGACGGCAGGCTGTCCACTAGGGTATAAAAGACCTCCCTAACAGCACTCCCCAAAAGTGACTGTTCAAGTGTCCCCTCAGTAGGCGAGAATTACTAGCGACCCGCGGTCGAGCACCCCGGCACTTTAACGGTCACTACGTAATATAACGAAGTTAAAGGAAATGCACTCTCTAAATGTATCGGTAGTTTATCAAGATTGAGATGAGAGCTCTGTACACAAACTAAAATGTCACACTGTTTTAGCTGTTCTGTGTCATCAATGAGCTGTGACGTTTTTTGTTTCATAGGCCTACTGGTTCAACCCATTGGAATAAGAATGAATTTATTTCAGTTTTAATAGACCTTATGCATATGACGTCATTTGAGTAGGGCGCCCTCACCTAGAGGTCAAAAGGAAGATGCTCATTGGCCAGTCTTGTGCGCCGCGCGTACAAATCAGCGCGTTTCCATTGTTTCATCATCAGTTTACCTCTAAGATGGCGGCTTGGTGACGTCAATGCATAAGGTCTATATTCAGAGTATTGTATTTTTTTAAAGAGGTGAAGAATGTTCTCAAGACATATGACACTTACAGAATCATAACCTTTCGGAAAAGTCAACTATTGACAAGCGATTAATTTATGGTGACCCTTTGGCTAACCGTGTTCCTTTAACAACCTCGATCAATGGCCGGGGACGATGTACCCCATTTGGTCACTTGACCCTTTTTGAATTGGACAGAGCACCATGTCATCGATTCACTGATTTATTGACTAACTCTTGAATGACCGCCGTTCAAGCCGCCCGATACGGGTACTTGAAACGGGGTTTTCACGGCGTCACTTTCTAACCTTTTCAGTAAAGTTGTCTTTTGTTCTAAACTGGATGAAGGCCTAGACACATTTTAAAGAGAACTATTCAAATCTGACTTATTTCGATTTTCAGAACTTACGTCATGTGTTTGTTTGACCCTAATTATTTTATGATTATCATACAAATAAGGCTTGCCATCCGAACTTATAGGCACGCGACACTTCTGGGCCTCCGGCATCATTTCTTGTTCGTTGTTGATGTCTGAAGTACAACTGTAGTGTACTCTCTTGAAAGCCATGACAAAAAAAAACTAACACTAACAACTCTAAATTAGAATTCTGCTTTTTGAATTCCTGCTGGAGTGAGCAAAATAACACAAGGAGACCAAATCTTGAAAGGGTGTTGCGTTTTTAGAAATGCAAGTTGATTGGTGCTCGCTTTAAAGGTGTTATACAGGATTGGTAAGGGTAAAAATATCATTAATGTTTAATGTTTATTTCTAGTCTGAAGTTCAAACTAGAATCATTTTCTCTGTAAAATATTGCTCTCTATATAATGAAGTCAAATTTTAAGAAAACTGTATATGAAATCATAAAATATAAAAAAAACGCGACAGCTGATTTCGGTTGTTACATGCTGAAAGTTGTGCTTGGTTTTTCTTTATTTTCTCATGACTCACACAACGGATTAAGCTAAAATATACACAGGTTTGTTATTAATTTTAATGTATAGGCCTATGGTTGATCACACAAAACACAAACACTGTCTGTGACTGTTTTGTCAGCTCTACCAATCCTGTATAATACCTTTAACTCGGGCATCTCATCTGCTCAATGATTAACGAGCCAGTGTAGTATAGGAGGAACCATTGGGACTCATTATGTGCGGAGGAGTCAACTGATCAGAGCAAGGGACTGTGGTGCCGTCAGAGCAAGGGACTGTGTATAATGACACAGATGTTGTGATAACAACGTAAATGAGGTGTAAAGCTCGAGTAAAAATATTTGCCAAGGCATCGTGTATGTAAGAGTCAATAGGTGTAACAAGACTTCGTCAAACAGAATAAGAGAAAAGCACTTCCAGACAGCTCTTTTAATCGTGAGGTCCTTGCTCTATGTCTTGGTGATATCCATCGTGTTTTGGTGTGCAAATGTCATCCGGAAGGTTGTAAGACATACTTCCTTTTATGTTAATCTGTCTTTTTGTTTCGTGGCTGCTGACAACATGTTGGGACTTACCTCGGCAGTTTATTCGAACTGGTCAATTAGATGCAAAAGTATTAGTTAATTTCAGCCTATCGCGTATGAGAACCAGTCAATGAATATTCATGACGCAGTTTACGTCACTGATCATACATCTCCAAAGGGCATAAGTTATAGAGTGCATTTTTATGTCCACGTGAACTAAGTGCAGGGGAGCCACGAAGTGAGTTGACGAACCATAAATTATAAAGGAAATCAAAAATCCGATTTCATGATCTGTTGTGAATAATAACACGACGATGGCGGTTATCCATGGATTTCGGTAGTCAAGAGAAGACGTTTTTAGCATAATATTGATGTAAGTCCTCTGGAGGTATTTGTGGGCAGCGTCAAATCTACCTTCGCCAAAGTCTGATGGGAATACATACTTTTACATCATGTTTTGTGTTTTACAGCCTGTCTCGTCTCGTCCCGCCTGGGGGGAGGGGGGGGGGGCTGGGGGTATTTTTCAGTAGAAGGGTACATCAACCTTAGAAAATTGTTAAGTGTTTAGTTAAGGAATGTACAAAAAAATATAAGAAGATTATGTGGTTGTCTAATTTGTCTTTAATATCCCAAAGAGAACAGGATGTTTTTCATCTTCTTCTTTTGGATCGTTGGCTATATATAGGCCTAAATATCTCGTATACAAAGTTAAAATAATAGTAAAACATGCTTCTTACGCAGAGCCTCAAAGCGCTTTACAAACAAAATAAAGCAAACAAGCCAGAGAAACAGTAGGAAAAACACTAACGAAACAAACATTATACTAAAAGTATGCCTACATAAATAAAAATACAAGCAAATAGACAAAATACTAGAAGTAAAATGAAAAAGGATTTAAAGGCACTGAACACGTTTTGTAATTGTCAAAGACCAGTATTCTCACTTGGTGTATCCAAACATATGCATAAAATAACAAGCCTGTGAAAATTTGGGCTCAATTGGTCATTGAAGTTGCAAGAAAATGATGAAAGAAAAAACACCCTTGTTGTTCAAATCAGTGTGCTTTCAGATAGGAATAAAAGGCTTCTGGCCAGAAGTCTTTTATTATTTTAGTGGGAAATTACCTCTTTCTCAAAAACTACGTTACTTCAGAGGGAGTCGTTTCTCACAATGTTTTATACTATCAACAGCTCTCCGTTGCTCGTTACCAAGTAAGTTTTTATGCTAATATATATTTTGAGTAATTACCAAACGTGTACAGTGCCTTTAAATATGTATTTTGTTGTTACTGATTTGTTGCAATATATTACTGTTACAACTATTATTTCATGGCAACACTAAATAACAACGTGGAATAACGTAATGGTGTGTTAATAGTTGATACCAAAGCTCTTAACAAAGGGTTAGCCTTATACAAGTTCTCGGAAAGGTGGTCATCAATCACATATTTATATTTCTAGTAACTTGTATTTATATCGAAGGGAGTGAATTCCCTCCTGGCTGTAAAAAAAAAAAAAAAAGTGACGAGTGAAGAGCACTCAATTTGTAAGTCGTATTTTAACCTTCACAGAAACACAATCTAATTGACAACCAGGCTTATACAGCAATCCTTCATCGATCTTGAACTCTTGGTGGCAGCAGATACCGCCATTATTGCGGTGGTACCTGGGTGGTACTGCGCTGCCTAGCGACGGGTTTAAGCGATTTGCAAAGTAAAAGTCCAATAACCCGTGACTGATTAAATGATCGCCGTGTAGCCCAAACCTTATACCAGTCGCTAGGGAGCGCAGTACCACCCAGGTACCACCGCAGTAATGGAGGCATGTCTGCTGCCACCAAGAGTTCAAGATCGGTGAAGGATTGCTGTATATGTTAGACGTAAAGAAATCTGAAAAGACTTTTGATGACAATAATGCTTTTCTAATTCTTCCGTTGACAATGCGCTTCATTATGATACTCAAATATTCACGATTACTGTTTGTATCTAAAGGATAAGGATAACAGAGAAGTCCTTGTAAAGGGTGGTTTTTCATATAATATGTGCTAAATTTCTTGCAAGCGGTTTTATGAAGACGAACTACATGTCTCCCCAAGAAAATAAATAAATACAATTAACTAATAAAAAAATAAAATAAAACAAACAAACAAATAAACAGATTAAACAAAATTATGAAATAATAAAACAATAAAAGATAAAACAATATTTTAAAAAGTGAAAGAAATTTGAAGGAAAAAAAAAGGACATAAAAGAAATGTTATACCGGAACGAATTATTACGGCAGATGTTTTGGCACATCGTTGGTCTATCAATTTGAAATTGCATTCATTTTCGCATGCGTATCTGATTGGTTGCAATTACAAAGGAGCAGATGTCTGTACTTATACCCCTTTGTTGACGAGCTCTGGTGATTTATTATTTGATTCATGGTTCACGACTATTTAAATAGAGTTTGTAACGATGCAGGAACCGGTTTAGTCAAGAAGATAAATATAGCGAAATGGAGTAGAGTATTGACTTCAGAATAAAAGTAACAAATCAAAGAAAGCTTTGTTGAGCCTTAGCACTCTTATATTTTCTGTCTCCTAGTTTTGACTATTGTTGCGAAACATCCCTCCCAACTTATGCAGTCTTCTCAGAACAAGTTGATTACCTTGCATGTTTAAAATGTAGCTGATAAAATGATATTAAGATGCAAGAGCGAACAGTCAAGTGTTTTTACCTTGTGGAAACGTCTGGCGTTTCCAGCCTCCTTGATGTTGTGTCATTTCTCAAGGACTTTAAAGGGTATTGGGAAGTTTCGTTAATTAAGTTTGCTTTAAAAGGGAAAGATTGTTGGCCATTTTTGATGAGTAAAATGACACCCAAGGTCTATGGGTTGTGTTAAAGTGACGCCTATGGCGTCTACCAAGCACCCTGTCATAACAAGCTTTGAGTCTCTTCTTGAATTGCTTCGGAAATACACTGGTATTGAAAGACTGACTCAAATCAAGTATTTCTAGGTAATCCACAATTAAACAAGGAAGAAACAAAAATAACGTGATAACATTACATTTGAAAATTAACCGAGAAAAGGTCATTATGGCTTTACAATTTTTGAACACTTTACATTATCTGCTGAAAGTGGTTATCAGGCCTAACCAGGACCAGTTAGATACAATAATTTATTTATTTATTTATTTATTTATTTTAATTTTATTACACTTCACACTGGCAAAATACTAAAGGTTCTTAAAAGGTACAAACCACAAAACTAAACTTTGACTGAGAACAAAATACATATAAATACAGACATTCAAAATTGTCAAAAAATACCCCGCCACTCGGATTAAAAAACACCAAACAAACAAACAAACAACCCAACAACCCAACAAACAAACAAACAAACCCCAAAACATCATTCTGAAAAAGTTACACAGTTTATTCTAAGTCGTCTTTCACACTAAAAGTTTGAATTCATTTTTAGACACTTATCAGATAGTTTATCTTGAAGGTAGGGTCAAAGGTTGGTAAATACTCCGAAACAAACGACAATGAAAACTTACTTGGTATAAGAAGCACAGCTGTTGATAGTATAAAACAATTTGCGAAAGGATTCCATTTGAAGTAATATGGTTTGGATAATTTTCCACCCAAAACATTTGAATCTGAGAAACCATTCATGCTTGAATCTTTTCTCAGATTTCTGAAGGTTGGTGTCCGTTATTGAATGCTGCGGCAAGAGATTAGGTTGGTACCCGCTGTCACCTCTCTATATATAAACGTGAATGAATTATACCGTGACAGTTGCTTGTTTGCTATTTTTCTCAACAAATGACACTGCACTCAGCTGAAACTGTCACATGTTACTTTTATTGTATCTTTCTTTATAATTTTGCCTATAAAATAGCATTACGCTGACAAACCCCAATATTTGACCCTTCCTTCAACCTTGCAATAAATGTTCATTGCTATTTTCTTGTGGCAGTTTGGGAAAGGACTGATGTTTTCTTACGGGGCGAGTATGACATCCACGCACCTGGATGGAACCCATTAACACAGGGATTATCTTCCCCTCAGTAACTCCTTAGGGAAACCAATGATGCGATATTGGATAGGACAGGGCCCCATCAAAGTTGTCTTACAATGATTCTGAAGATAAATCAAAGATGCAAATCAAATGTCACAAGACGTGTTGCTTATATAAATCAGAAAGTTGTAATAAGATTTAAAGCTTAGGACAATGACAGGAAATTACATATAATGACTTTAGTGGATCAATTATAAAGTTCGATCTACCATTGATTTTTGCATTTATATGTGATATTGAGATTTAAAAAAGGAAAAGAAAAAGGAAACAATTTAACCTTTAGTAGTTCTATTGGTTTGTTTTTGCTTGTGTAAGGTATTGCATGCCCAGATTTTGCCGAAAAACATACAACAACCGTCTCGTATGGGGGGGGACAAAGCACACACAATACATGTTACATTATACAATTTTATGTACATGGCTAATGTACGTGAGGAATTGAAGGAATCCCGGCAATAATTCATTCTCTAGCTTTCAATTTTAAACTATCACTGGCGAATTATTTTCAAATAAAAGCTGACTCATAACTTTCTCAAATCTATAGAAGCTATTTATATTGAGATATAAACAAAATCGGGTCAAATCGGCCAAAACAATAACCTAGCATCTATAAGATCTAACTATTCTTCATTTATTGCACTTGTTCTTGATATTTGAAGCAAAAAAATGTACGATTTTGCATAGTCTTCGACCAACAAGGTGACATACATAATGTAGTAGAGTTGAGTTCTATTGAAACCCTTAAATGCAGAAAGGTTCCACTATTTACTGGCTCCCCACAAGTAAGCCAAAGTGTTTGATTGGCAGGGAAGGGGGATTGTAAACCTCAGAACCTATAGCAAAGGCTTTCAGAAAGACATCTGGAAGCCTGCTACAAAGAACAGGTGGATCCATTTTATCAGAGGCTTAGATCTGTGTAGGTCTGTGTATGTCTGTACAATTTTGTGCACGAAGTAGTGAAAATATTTTTTTCATCCCCTCAAAAAAACATTAAAAGGCCCCAAAACTGCACAACTCTGGTAACTGATCCCCCTCTTAGATATGTGGAACAGTCCAATCTAAGACATCAAGGCCTTTGAATCCACAGGGAAGACAAGTGCACTTTGAAGAAAACAGTGAAATAAATAAAATGTACCACGACATAGTGTTTTACCAGCGCTCACTTGTGGGTTTTTAAGATACAACAGTAAAAAGGTAAATTACGAACGCAAAACGTCGACACAACATAAATTTAGACAGGCGCTAGTTTTACCTTCTCGAAACAAACTTACGTTGAGTATCTCAAGGATTATCTCTAACGTTATTGACTTGCAATGAAAGTGTTACATTAAACATTGAATTTAAGATAAATTCTCCAGTATAATCGTTCAAAGAAGAGTATATTTTCTTTTTTTGGGGGAAAGATTATTAAACATTCTCAGGGAAAAAAACTGGAAATCAAGACCCCCGAGTTGACGTAGAAATTAATCACTCCATTCGTTTAAACTAATATACACAGGCAAATTGGGGATGGAAAGCGTTTAAGCGTATAAAGCCACAATTTTGATTAGTTCTTGCTGGGCCCCAACTTGTCACGTCTTTACTTGACCCTACGATTGTCGAACTCTTGAGGGTTATCTCCAGGTTATATCCGTTCTTGGAAGTTCTCCAAACACGATAAAAGAGATTTACACTGCGATTATGCTGAGCGTAAAGAAAATTATATCAAGTCCGTAAATGCGGTCCGAGGAAAGAAGGAATGGCCGCATTCTGTTCTTCAAAGTATTATATGAAGCTATATTTGGGAATGTTGATGCGTATTGAGTTGACTAAGATTAGGATTTGGGTCAAATCCCACCCCGTTTCTATGACAACGTCTTAAGAACTTTGTTTATCGTATATTCCAAGACACGGTTCTATCTTCTTGGTTGTTAGAAAAGCACTGCATATTTGTTGAAGAATTGGAACAGGAGAAAATCCTGACTGAAGTATTGACGCTTTCACGGTCTAAAATACTCTGTTTTTGGAAGCAACTCGGGCACGGCCTTGGTCCTAAGCTTTTTGCAAAGTAGCCCAGCGGGCTAGTATTAGTAAACCGTGCATTTTACTTGCCCCCACATGCAGGAAGTTTGGTAGCTCAGATTTTAAACATGTATTGCCTTAAAATAATGTGTCTCTCTGATGTATTATTATTAATGGTAGCGATCACAACCAGTTTAATGGTCAATTGACGCACACTCAACCGACGCGTCGGTCCCGTGAACTAGGATTCGTACTGCATAGAACACAGAACACTTACCGTGGAAGAGTGCGGGTTAAACTCGGTATTCTGGTTCACATAGTATGCACCCTTTTGCTTGCGAGCTAAAGTGATTATATACGTTCACATTACAAATTTTAAGGCATCCTTGGTTTCACTACCAGAACATTTTCATAATGATAATGGTTGTTCTATAGATAGGTTGCAGTATGACGTAAGTCGGCCATCTTTACGGGCAATTTGGAACACAAAGTCATGCGTTACGCGTGAGAACGGCGTGCAGCACGCGCACATTTCACCAAACTCATTGCATGATTGGTTAATGATTGACGCGGCTGCGTTAATAATTTGAGCGCTTGACGCGCCTGCAAGCCAAAATGCGATTTGCCCGTAAAGATGGCGTCTACTGGGAACTATCTATATACATTAGACTTAAAAATTAATATAAATTATTTTGATCGCTTAAAGTTTTAGATAAAACTTAACAATAATTGTATCAGATCATTGTTGATGGGAATTCCAACTAAAATTCCAATGTCACATTTTCAAAGGTGGGGGAAAATTACCAAAGACATCGCGAAGTCAAAGTTACTTGTGACCATACTTACCTGGTCATTGCACTCAGCAGGGTAAATGGAACTTTAAGGTAATATCAACAAAATGTTATACTTATCAAAAAAGATTGGTATGGGATAAACATACACCATTAATGTTTAGTTTTAGTTTGAAAGCTTACTGATTATAAAGTCTATACTAGAACAATTCTTTTACCTGTGAAATATTTCCCTCTGAAATGAAGTCATATTCGACAAAACTGTATCTGAAAACCTACTTTTGTTTATATAATAAAATTTGAAAACCTGCTACAGCTGATTTCGGTGGTCACAACCAAAATTAAGGACAATGTGTTTTACATGATGAAAATAGGTTGTTGGTTATTCACTATTTTCTCTTGACTCACACAACAGATAAAGCCTCAATTTTCAAAGGTTTGTTATTTAATGTGTATGTATGACCACACAAAACATAAACACTGTCAGTGACAATACTTTTTCAACTCTACCAATCCGGTACAATACCTTTAACAACAAGTTGTTATTAACTGCTCCAAAACCCAAAGGCCTGTAAGGTTGTGTTCTCCAATGTTTCAGAAATTTGATACAAACTTTTGGGTTTAAATCTGTAAAGTAAAGCAAGATTTGACGTATCCACAGCCAATGATCTGTTCAAACAACAATTATCTCAAGGAATCGCCATCAGCCGTCAACGTCGTGGCATGATGTGCTAGTCAAACAGTTTCCTCAGCTATAAGTGTCAATATTTATAAGTCTTTGATTAGTTTCTCAAACTTGAGCGCCACTTTTGATTTCATTTCCTCAAATTATTTCAGGCTTATTATTTTTTATTGGAAACTGTGTGCATGATGTGTTGTACATTCCTTGAGTATGGTACCATCGGGCATCGTGCTTGCAGACACCATGGTGTAGATTAACAGTCAACACTTCTAGCCACAATTTGTTTTTATAAGAAACTTCTCCCCTTGTGTATAGTTCTTCCCACATTAGTTTGATTGATTCGCAGGAAGACACCAGGGAATAAATACTAAGATGATTTTGTGTCTATCCCGACTTGAGGCAATGTTTCTTTGAAGTTTTTCTTGTTAGTAGCGGTTTTCATTTCTGGGTAAAATAGATCCGTGAGAATTCCATCCACGGCAAACATGTGCAGATTCGTACGGAGCTCCGGAAGTGCCACCCGACTTGTCGTCATCCCGGGATAACTTTCACAGGATCTTAGCTATAGTTCGTTGGCACCTTGGGAACTCCGTATTACTCAGCTTATAAGTTATTTCGATGATGAACTGCACTAGAATGAGTCCATAGAGAATCCTATAATGCATTACCGTTGCTTAAATTGAAGACGGACCACACTCATAAATACAGCGGTGCATCTGTTAGACATATCACGAATAGGTCCGTCTTATTAGGAAGACGATGGTTCTTCTTGGAACTGCACTTCTTTCATCTTCAGAAGGTGTTTATAGCGTTAACCTTGTTCTTATTTAACGTTGCAAAGCTTTAATATTCGATCAATTATCTTTAATTATAGACGATCAATTCTTGTTGGAACCCCTTCTTTATATGTAGCTGATGTTGTACATAATACCGGTCTACATTGTTCTACATTGAAAAGCTTTATCCAGAATAGATTTCAGTTCCTGATGGAACTACTCTATAGCTGGTGTTATATAATACCGTTCACATTGTACTGCATTGCAAAGCTTTACCCAATAATTATAGGCTTCCCGATAGAACTACTCTTCTTTATTTGCAGCTGGTGTATATAATACCGTCCTACATTGTTCTGCAATGCAAAGCTTTATATTCAATAGACATCAGTTCTTGTTGAACTACTCTTCTGTATTTTGTAGCTGGTGTTGTACCAAACTTCTTCATTTGTTCGCACGGCCCCACCGGTCTCATCCAAGACTGCTGGGATGGGCTGATGAATTTTTGTACAAATAATTGTTCAGGATGTAGTGATGCATGATGGGAGCGATTGCAGTGCTGATCGGCGCAATGCGCACAATATTGTACACGCTATGATTAATATAAAGCAAAAAGGAGGCTCCTTGACACAAGCAGTAAATTACTCGAATCGTGGTTCAAATTTTCTAAGGACACCCAAGGCTTATATTAGTTAGGCCCTTTGTGCAGTTTTCGTCTTTTCCGTGAATATTGTCATTGAATAACTAAGTCCCTAGGGAACAATAAGTGCCTCTCGTTAACGGCTGCCGGTATTTTTTATGGTGATTATTTTTCATAAGGATAAAATGAACACAATAGTTAATTTTGATAGTATCATCATAATGAAAGAAAATTACTCCCTTTTTGGTTACAAATGAGCGTGGTTTTGGTGAAAGCTACAAAATGTCATCATCATTAGCACTTCAATTATTGTTACAAGTCATATATGCGCGTACGCACGGCAGACACTGTGAGAAAACGAACAAAATTTAGTTTTCTTTAACGTTGGGAGCTGCATTATTTCACGAAAATGACGGATTAATGAGGAATATATGACGTCCAAAACCCACCGCAGCAAAATGTATGCCGCCATGGAATGTGAATCTTGTGAAATTAGTTGCTTCTTGCAGGTAAGATTTGACTTATGAAGCTTCTCCGCCCCAGAAACGTGCCCTAATATAAATTAGGACCCTGTATCTGTGTACAGCACACAGAGGAAGAGTCTTATAATAGGGCTAGGAGGCTCCATGGATAATGTAAATGATCTTTTTAAACCAAAGTTGCAAAAAGAATGGTGCGATCGAGCCCTGTTTTTAGAACAAGGCAAGGAATGACAATAATTATTTGCAATGGATTGACACTATAGAGCTACATGATTGTTATTAATAGTCGAATTTTTCGTAAACAGGAGATTAAAGTTGACCGGGTGGTTCTTAAAGGTCTCGTTCGCAAGTGCAAAGCCATCCCAAGCCAGCGCCTGACCGAGCGAATTTTATTTGTAGCTTGTGTAATACACACCGTTCCTCGTTCTGAATTGCAAAGCTTTAAATCCAATGCAGACTTCTCATAAGTTCATTTAAAAGCTGAACTTGTTTATGTTTGACGTAGTCTTCCTGAACACGGAGAGAGTTTCCTTTACTGATGAAGAAAGTGTGACTTGTGGATGTGACTTGTAGGCTTATAGCACAACGCAACATTTGGCAATTGATGAAGACCAGTATCAACATATAGGCCTATATGAAATAACAAACCTGTGAAAGTTTTAGCTCAAACGGTCATCGGAGTCACAAGAAAATAGTGAAGCAAAAAACTTGTATGTTTTCACTCTTTTCAAACATCGGGTTATGGACTCGCGATATCAAAACTATATTGCTACACGCATTTCTCAAAAGCTTTATAATTATTAGCAAGACTATTTCAAGGGCCTTCTATATAGATAGTTCCCAGTAGACGCCATCTTTACGGGCAAATCGCATTTTGGCTTGCAGGCGCGTCAAGCGCTCAAATTATTAACGCAGCCGCGTCGTTTACTAACCAATCACGCAATGAGTTTTGTGAAATGTGCGCGTGCTGCACGCCGTTCTCACGCGTAACGCATGACTGTGTGTTCCAAATTGCCCGTAAAGATGGCCGATTTACGTCATATTGCAACCTATCTATACCATGTAAGCTGTTATGCAAATAATTATGTGAACATGTATATTTTCACTCTTACTAATGTTTACACCCCTTAAAGGCACAGTACACGTTTGGTAATGACTCTGAAAATTAATGGCAATACAAACTTACTTGGTAAGAAGTACAGCAGCTTTGGGTAGTATAATGAATTTTGAGAAACTTTTATTTTCGATGTACTACGGTTATGGAAAAATATATCACTTTTTATTCCCCAAAACTTGAATCTGAGAAGGACAGACTGTGTATTTCTATGGGGAATATTCTTCCTGCGTGGAATAATTCGCTCCGGTTTTTCGGTGATATCTCAAAAACGCGACCACCTTTTGAAGTTAAATTTGCACAGGTTAGTTTTATTGTATGTACCTACATTTATATAGGATTAACACAATCAGTAGGCTCCAATTACCAAACGTATGCAGCACCTTTAATTGGGATATAGACCTTCTGAGCATCTCTCATTAACTTTGTCAATCCATGGGTCCATTCCTGTATAAATAATGAATGTTTAAAGCGAAGCAATTATATGCAAACACAATTTCTATGCAAATAAACTGAATGACGAGTGTTTTTGGTTTTGATTATTCCATTGTTTGGACGGGTTGATTGGTAGGCAAATATTTCAATTATAATAACAATGGCCTGTTGTATTTGTTTCATCCCCTGTGTAAGAAATGACGTGTAACTATAAGTTACACTGTAAATGTGCAAACAATTTTTAAAATTAAGTACGAATTTGGCGAGCATGAAGACCAATAGAATACGTGATTCGTCTCGGTTTTAGACTCTCGCTGTTAGACTTCGTGCAAGTTCTCAAATTTCATAGAAAATGTGTTTGCTCTTGGAAATTGCTCTCCGTCGCCGGCTTTCTCTCCGCCGTTCCCATGGGAACGTTTCATGCGTCGCATTTGGGAACGGGGAAAAAACAATCGAAATGATTTCCCTTTCCTATACACAACATCACACCAAGTTTTGTGTTTGCCCGCACACCTTACTAAACTGGGGCAGATTCGTGGGGTCTTACGAAAGTGCATTTACCGGGGGATCTCTGGCACAGGATGATCAAGCGCCAAGCCAAACAAACTTTAGTTGACCAAGCTTTTACATTCCACTTCATTTAGACGGAATTACGAGAGGGAGAGAGAGAGAGAGGGGGGGGGGTGTCGACGAGGATGGATTGAAGATTTTCCGGATGACTTGTCAAGATGCGTACAAATTTCTATCATTTTATTTCAGGACCTTTGGTGACCTCATATCCGGCAAGACTTCAAGCATTATTTGAGTCACTTCTGTAACAAAAATAAGTACATAATGGTTGATTTTTAGTTGTACTCTTTGCGCTCGTTGAAAAAAGGCAGAAAACACCAAATTTTTTTTTAGGAATTGTAAAATATTGAGTTGGCGCTATTTTAACACTTGAAGTGTATAAAACAAACAAAAAATGATTCAACGACTACACTTTGAAATTATGCAAGACTGGGCAGTGTGTAGTTAAACACTAGGGTGTGTACAACATTAGTAACTGTCAAAGACCTGTATCCACACTTGATGTGACCCAACATTATATACATGAAATAACAAACCTGTGAAAGTTTCAGCTAAATCGGTCTTCGGAGTCATGAGAAAACAGTGAAAAACCTCATTATGTGTTTTCACTGTTTTCAAACATCGGATTTTATCGGATAAAGACTAATTGTTTTACCCATTTCCTAAAAACTAAAGCATTTCAAGCAAAACTATTTAAAGGGAAGTTTTTCACCATGATCATCTATATACAATGTAAGTTATGTGCCAATCTGTGAATATTTATATTTTCAATCTTACCAATGTTGTACACACCCTTTAAGCGTCATCAACTTCTTATCGTATTTACATTACTTTTATATCAGACCCTTTCTCAGAAGAGGTTGGTGTAAACATGATAAAGTTTAAACACTTCAGATATGCCCATTGTGTTCAGAACGGTTCTCACGCTACACCGTGATACTCTTCGGTGCTCCTCTTTTTCATAATTCAATTATTCCCTAAGAAGTCTGGAAATCTCTAGCCTTGTTCCCCCGGAGGCTTGTCCCCATCCCTTCACCGGAAGAATAATTATACTTATACACTAATTAACTCACCATCAACGCCTGAGGGCGCTCGTTGACTCCACCTCAATGAATCGATCTTGTTTTCAACGGGTCGTTTCATTAACATAGTTAATCAACCTTAGGGTCAAGCATGGGAGCGAAGAGCCAATACAGGACAGGAACAACAAGAGTTGATGCCAGTTTAACTGAGTTGTACACTGGTAAACACTTTCCGCTTACAAGCGCTGTCGCCCTCACGTTATGGTTCAGGGAAAGACCTCTTCAAAATTCTACAACTACTGCGTCGGTCGGACGTCAGTAGTAAAGGGACGGTAAACTCACCCCCAAAGCAGAGAGCTCAGAAGAAGTGTTTTTGGCTGATTTGAGCAAACAGGATCCTGTCACAGTCGTCTAGAGAAATCAAATAGTCACATCCTGGATGCGGATGACATTTTGTTGCTCTTAATTGCATTCTTTAAGTTTGCTTTTATACCTATTATTGAGGTAGTTATCCAACAGCGAGATTCAACATCAGGGGAGACGGGGTCCATACTCAGGCAACATACTCGACTCAGGCAACACTGGAATAGGCTGTGCAAGTCTCGCGCGTATCCGAACGAGAAAACACGTCAAACGAAGAACATTTTTATTTCTGAAATCAAATCTTTGTTTTAAATTATATCTCATGACAAAATCTGAACAACAAAAATAAATCATTACAATTTCATGAAATTAGTTTTAGCTTTTTAAAAAAATACGCCAAAGTGTGTTAATTATTATTAAAAACAAATTAAAACTCTGGGACAAGGATGCTTTTTTGATGTTAACTTTTTAGAAACCCCTTACGCAGATTCGTGAAGGTCAAACGGGTTTTAAATTGACCCGTATCGCAGTTTAAAGAGGAATGCCGACGCCTCAACACCATAGACTGCAATGAAAAGGGTTTGCTTTGCAATTACAGCATCCGGCGATTATAATCGCGCATCCAAAACAAGCTTTTACATAAGTTTTATGATCGGAGGTGAGCACAAAATTCTTATTTTTTTGCAATAACCGGAAGCTGAGGTCAAGTTTAATTCTCGGGTTTTCTTCGTTATATTGTTGAATTGGTTTTACTTTCATATTTTGTTATCACTTAGTATTGCGTTCCCAACAACATGTATAATTTTTTAGGTCATAAACTACGTTAAACTAAAATAATTGACGAAACAAAATCTCGCCCACGTAAAACTCCATATGGTTGGGACCACTATGGTCCCGGAAATTCGAATGCGCGCGAGACTTGCACAGTCTATTAAAAGTCAAATAAAGAATTGAATTGAACATGAATAAAATACAGCTTTTACACGATGTCGTGACCGAGCGGTTAAAAGCACCAGACTCGAGCTCTTGGGTTTCTGATCGGAAGAATGTCGAGTCCCGGTCGTGGCACTTGTGTACTTGAGCAAGATACTTTACCATCATTATTTTGTCCTTCGGATGGGACGTTAATCCGTAGGTTCCGTGTACTAGGATTGGTAGTGCTTATAAAAGAGCCCATCACACTTATCATGGAAGAGCAGGGGTTAACCCCGGTGTTTCTTGTTCACATAGCAAGCACCCTTGGTTTCCTCAGGCTTGCGAGCTACAGTGATTAAGTTCACTTACGAGGCATCCTTGGTTTCATTACCAGAAATATGTAATGACAGAAACGCTGGGCTGTTTCCCCACAACTGTTATATTTTGGTTTGTATGATTTTTCCTTCAAACTCTTAATTGTGTTTATTTTCAGGTTCGGAAGTGTCCAGTTTTTACTTCACCATGGATTCTTACTCAACAAAGATACCATCTGACCTACGCGTAAATGAGTCCATCGCACAGATCTACACACGACCGTTGACCAATAAAAAATCTTCTTATTTACTTCAATTGGCTGTGGAAAAACCCCCAAATGCTTTGAGTAGGGAGGTCGAGGAATTTTTTGCCATCGACCAGGAAACTGGGCAGATTTACCTTCAGCAGCCGTTCGATTCCAAAGGAAATTTAACAGGTATTTTCTAATGGCGGACATTTTGGGGACGCTAGGGGGCAGCAAAATTACCGGTTAAATCCATAAGTTCTCTGTAATGTGTGCATGCTCAGAACTACGTAAAAATGGAAACTTACCTGGTAAGTCTGCTGCCACCTAGCGTTCAAAAGTCTCCCATTGATGGCACAGTTGCCAACTACTGATGGCAACTGTAGGAATAGATAGAGGAATAATTTAGTGGTGGTTTCATTGAGCGAGTTTAGTTAATGCCACTTATGGTAAACTCTGACCTAAGTGTAGCCCGGCCCATAGTCTTGATTGGTGACACTAGTTTATGTGTTAGTCACCGGTAGAGGGCGCAACATCGACTGGTTTGGAGTGACTGGGCAAGTCTACGAATCTGGATCAACACTAGATGTTTGTTTGACACAGGTATCTCTTCTCCTGTAATTCGTATTGCGATACTCGGCAACCACGAACGTTGCCAATGAAGACTAGCCCAACCATAAATGTAGCCCCGTGTCCCTGAACATAGAGGGAGCAAGTTCACACAAATACGGCATTGGGTTCCGTAAGATGTTTTCATTTGATGCAGAGGTCTTCGACAACACCTCCTCATATAATTATACTTCGTTTGTCTTTTTCAAGATGTAATCGTAAACCAATTAAACAAACAAACAAAAAACACCGGGAAAGGATTGGTTGCTGAGAATGAAGAATAAACGAAAATAGAATCTTGTTTCAAGATACATAACCTGGAAGTTTGATCTTGTATCAACCTTTCAGGTTATCAGAGTATAGAGAACGTGCATTATCCGGAATTGGTTTTAAATGTTCTTGTTTCAGGGTGGAATTTCACGCTGCAAATCTCGGCCTGGAGTCAACGGGAACGACCCCGTGAAGCAGTGGACGAGGCTAGGATGACAGTGGAGGTCATTGACGATATACCCCGGTGTACCTGTTTCGATACAACCCGCTATGTGTTCCGGTTGCGACCGGACTCTGAACTTGGTGCCTTTGGAATATTACGATCCTCATCGAGCTGCTTGAATGCCAACAGTGCCTCATTCACATACGCTTTTTTAACTGGTACGTTTACCTTTCATTGTTTCCATATCATGTTTGTAGCTCCATGCTTCCAAAATGGCCCACAGGCAAAACGTTTCATGACGGACTCGTCAGAGCAAGTTTAAAAACAATAGCTACTTTAAAGCACATTTGTCACATTGGTAATTGTCAAAGACCAGTGTCCACAATTGATGTGACCCAACATATACATGAAATGACGAACCTGTGAAAAAAATCAACCAGTCGCTGGAGTCACGAGAAAAAAAGTGGAAAAACCTTAAATGTTTTCACTGTTTTCAAACACTGAGTTTTTGACATACAAGGTAAAAACTAATTTTGTTACTCATTACTCAAAATTATTACAAGGGAAGTTTCCCACCATGACCAAGATTTTACCATGCACTTTTTTTTCCATATTTTTACTCTTACCAATGTTATACACGCCCTTTAAAAGGGACCGGTCACAGTATTCATGTAGGCTACCGGTGCTGTGTACATGGCATGTCAGCTCACCTGTTTCAACCCTACCAAACATATAGTGTCATTGGTGCTCGGCGAAACTCTGGTCTCCCGTTGCGTTATGGCCTGTAACATTTTTCTACAAAATGCATAATATTTGTTGCAGTTGTTATATATTTTGATCATTTAGTAACGGATCGTCTGTTTTGATTGTTTTTGATTCGCCATAAAACAAATTAAACTAATAACAGTTCAATTCAAACCTTTCAGAAAACTTTGGAGAGTGGCTTTCTATTGACGACCACACTTCCGAATTAGTTTTATTACGTCATCCGAAGTCATCACAAGATGGGAGGAGTATAAACGTTTTGTGCACTATGGTAACCGAAGAAGGAGACAGTAACCAGACTCTTACAGAAACAACCGAAATATTGTTGAGCATAGAGGCGGTGCCAGACTACTATAACGTCGACATTAGAGAAAATCGATCGCGGGTTGGTATTATGTTTTGTATCATCTTGTCTTCATTTTTTATTTTATTTTTTTTTATTTGAGGGGGGGGGTAGCAAAATGAAACTCCAAAGGCAGTGTGTAATTAGTAATTGTCAAAGAGCAGTATCCTCACTGGGCGTATCCCAATACATGCATAAAACAACAAACCTGTGAAAATTTGGGCTCAATTGGTCATCGAAGTTGCAAGAAAATAATGAAAGAAATAAAACACCCTTGTTGCATTTAGAAACCTACCTGCCTTTAAAAAAATACTTGCCTTTAAACAGCATACTTATTGAGTGGTTTATCGCAATATGTGTACCGTATCATGCAGTTCACCGTCCCGGCATACTTTCTCTTCCCAGGGACACCATGTCGCCTGGATCCACACGAATAATTCCGACGCAATCAAGTGGCAGACAATCTCTGTAACGATGGTGGGAAAACACAATGATACCTACGGTGTAAACACATTAAGCGCGGAGTCGCCCATGGCAACCACAGTTTCATCAGGCGAGAGAGTAATCGGAGGTGAGTTTATTGTTGACTTTCCCGCCACCAGAGGAGGCTTGTTAGACGAAGAGTATCTCGTTAATGTTAAAAGTCAAACTTGTTACAGATCCTTGTCACGTGATAATCTAAGAGTATAAGTGGGTTTGTGTTTTTGTTGTCGACAACGAAATAGTGTTCTTCTCAATGATTGGTTTATAATTTCTACTTAATATGTACATCTTGTTCTCAATAAAATACAAAACGGAACATGAGTTTTATTTGAACAGGTCTTACTTCAAGTAGCTGTGTCCTTTTACATATTAAATGAAAACAAAGTTGCTGCAAAACAGTATGGATCTACAAGACCGGGTATGACCATTGCCGTTGTTGTATTATATGCCTATGTATTTAGTAACGAGTAAATTAAATGTGGTATCTTCATGGTGTGTCCATTTTCAGAGATCGTTCTCCTCCGCATGTTGCCATGTAACATGGTGGATCATCATACAATAACCATACAGCTTCATGAGGGGAACGATACGATGAGCGAGCGTGATTCAACACGAGGGAAGGAGGTTGTGACAGTACTGATTGATGTAGATGTACATTCATCGTTGGAGCATCTTGTCGTCATAAACACAAGCTTAAACCGTGGTGCCACGCAGTATACCCGAGTAAGAATTGTATGCCCAAACGATGTTACCAGGAAAAAATACAAATTCTATGTTCTTTAAGATTTAAAACGGGGAATATTTAGCAATTGGTTGGGTGAATTCAATAAATGGGACAGTAGGTGGCAGCAGGGTTATCAGGTACTTTTGTGTATACTGTTTACGTATTGAGCTCACACCACAGGTACTGTAAGTTATACTGCCACTTGTACTTTAGACTTGATTTCAAGTCTGAGATCGTGATTAATTCTGTGCATCAGCCGCGCAAAACGCCCCCCACAGATTACGCGCCCCAACTCGCAATCTCGTGATCGTAGGTTAAAGGCGGAGATTAATCCACAAGGGGACGTTATTTCAGAAAATAATATATTGGCTATCAGGTAGACTAAAAACCACGATCACAGACTTGGAACCAAGTCTACTTGCACCCCAAAGTCTCCAATTGATCAGAATGATCAACGTTTTTGCAAGATGGATTCTTGAAAAAGTATTTCTCGTCTTATTCGGATCTCATCAGTACGGTAGTGCCGCCACGTGAATGAAAAAAAACCAATCCCGCACTTATCATGTATGAAGTGAACATGATAACTAATATGTATCTACCAATTACTTTAGACTTATCGTGTACGTACACAATAAGAGCATGATTTTGATATCGAATTCATTGTGTATGTACACGAAAACTATCATGTATGAACACGATAACTATCATGTATATGTGCACAAAAACTATCATGTACATGCACAATAACTATCATGTACGTACATGATAGCTTTCGTGTACGTACACGATAAGTCTGGAGATATCGTGTACGTACACGATAGTTACCTTGTACTTACACGGTAAAAATTCATGTTGCGGCATTACATTTCCGTAGGATCGCACCAGTTGTGGATGGGAGAGTTTCAACATCTTCCTCGCATCTATTTCTGTTTTTGTTTTCCATCACCAGGTTACAACGTTACAACTTCCACCGTGCATCTCAATGAGTACCTCAATGAGTGGATTTATAACCGACCGGGATTCGTTTATACAGGTTGGCAAAACATCAGGGATAGTTTACCTCCGTGACGTCACATACCTGAGAAATCTCAGCCTTACGTCTTACACAAAAGAAATAAAAACGATTGCCAACTTCGGAGAAGATTTGTTTATCGCTGAATGGGAAATCAACATTGAGATAATTGGTGAGTATTCTGAGCTACCGGTCCTTTGATCTATACAGAGAAACTAAGCCGGAAATACTAGCTATATTTGATTTGTCTTGATTTCCTGCTATCAATGTTTTACATTGATCTTCCTGTGCCTTCAGATTTTCTAAAGGAAAATTTTCCATTTCTGAGATGACGACCAGGCTTTTGTCACGACCAAACCCTTAAAATATATCTAATTGAAACAATGTGAAGAGTCTGTAAACATTTACAATGAACCATATTGCAATTTAATTGGCTTTATCTCCATACACTGACATGTTTTCTATCCAAGTTTGAGGATTTTTAATTTTTATTCAGTCTCGCTGTTACTGCTTAGCAAACAAATGACAGGGAACCAGTCGTCTGCATAGTACAAAGCATTGTATTTTTGGCTGGTAAAGCGTTGTTAAGATTAGGCTTTGCTAAGCAAGCAGCTTTCAAATAAAGACTTAAATTGAAGTTTCATTGGTTTAACCCCAAAAATTACTTTCGTCATTGTGATTGGCCAATTAATTAATTTTCAATTCTAATTTGTTTCCTTTTATTTCAAGATTCAGGCAGCATGGCAAACTGCCCCCTTGATGGTGAGTGATTCAAAATAACAAGTTACTTCTATTCTTCTAATACACAAAATAAAATTGTAATTACATGTCATTGTTATTTTTCTTAAAATGCAGTATACGACACTATTAAAAAAACCAAAAAACATTTATATGTCTGTTACATTTTTGTATGATATCTAATAAAAAACCACAAGGGAAACTGACTCGGTAAACTCGTTGGTTCAAATCCCGCTCTAGTCAAATTTTCTTTGTTCTACCCAAAATCACGTTTTGTATGTTCACCTTTTACTTCAAGCTATCATTGGCTGTTCGTATTACCGTTCTGAGGAGGATTGCAAGAGTCAATGCGGTTATGGCTCCCCGAAGGGTGTCTGCGAATGGAGGCAACAGAAAAAACCTCTTAACAAGAGCTCTGATTTCTCCACCTGTTCTCCAGATTTGGGTAGTTGCCCAAATCGGGAATGCGATGAACTTGAACAATTGGTTCCTCGCCTCTGTCCGCAAGATTGTATCGGTAACTATCAACACACTGACTTTAAAAATAAAACCTTTCAGCCAATAGGCATGTACCCTTGTTTACAAACAAGAGTGTCCTTGCACATTCCTTATCATGTCCTGGCAGGCAAGAAATTACCGTAATTTGGTCCTTTTAAACATACATTCCGGTGGCTTATACACTGACGCATAAATCTTGTTTTGACAAATTCTTGGCATAGCGGCTTATACAGCAGGCGGCCTATATGCCGAAGATTACGGTACACCGGTCAATTTTATATTTTGTGTTATAATGTCCACATAAATTCAAAGGTTATAAAAAATAACAGCAAAGCAAGTTACCCCCCTTTCGTCGTATCAAAAGTTGTTAAAAATCATGAAAAATATAAGATTTTATGTTTTCTTCTATTGAGCTGTGTAAGAATCGTGCTAACAGTAAATCTAAGCTTTGTGGCCACTTTGTAAACGTGTGATGCCACAGGTTACATGGTCTATATAGGAAACTGGTTTGGGGGTGACGTAACGTATAGGCCTACATCTAACAATCTCAAAGATTGCTGTGGTTCTGACACGCAGAAACAGATGATAGGCCTAAGTCTCGATGATAGGCCTAAGTCTCGACGTTTCGAGCAGTCCGTGTCCGTGTACAAAGCGCTTACTGTAAACACTTTTAAGTTTATTTATAATATTGTGAAACCGAAATGACACATTATTTCTTGGTTAATACATCATTTTTATATAAGTTTGTCTATATTTATTTTTAGAGACCTTAGCCAGCGGGAATATGTACTTTATGGTGTCATTGAATCACAATGGATATGGTATTGGTCAAGCAATAGGTCCTTGCTGGTGTGACTTGCAACCAGACTGCTTATGTGAAGGTCCATCCCATGACAGTTCAACTTCAGGGGTGGAAAATGTTTCAACTACTCAAGGTAAATAAATAGTTGCAAAGGCTTTTTAAACTTTGAAAAAGTATATACAAAATAAAATGCAAAGTTGCCAAAAACTGTCGGATAAATAAAGATAACACGACTAACGATGCTTTTTATTTTAAACTTTACAGTGAGGCCCATTGACCAATCTAACATTTTACAACAAGCAACAACTACTATAACAGCTCGTACGACTAGACAAGTCTATTACTACAACCCCAACCCCAACAAGTCATCCGTTTCAAGTACTGAAGACCAATGCAAGAACTGTTTGTTTATTATACTTTTCTGCGTCTTGGTGCTCGCCCTGGTAGTTGTTGTTTTCATCTGTACTCGGCGAGGTAGAGCTTCGCCATTACGGCGAATTCTCTCGGGAAGAAACTACAAACCGCCTGTAATTATTGATGGTTCGGACTCTCGGCTAACTTCGGTGCTTTCCGAGTGCTCTGACGATGGGCTGCATCTGAATAAAGTTTCAGTGATCCGCTTAAAAACAGAGGTAAACATCACCGCTCAGTGCACTACTTCAGAGGGCGCTGTTTACGATGATTTGTTGCCGAAACATCATGATTAGTTTCACAATAAACGTTCGACTTTGACTATTTTGCGCTCAGCTATTATATTATCTTATTGATGTTCTACAGGACGCCCCCTAGAAAAACAATGTTTATGAAAAAAAACCAAAAAAAAAAACACCAAATAAACAACATGATAAAATAAAATAAAATAAAATAAATTGAATAAACAAATCAATCAAATAAATCAAATAAAAATAAAAGCACAAGCAAATAAATAATTAAATAAATACAAACATAATTGAATAATAACTAATAGTTGATTGAAAATGAATAATTAATATAATGAAATGTATACATATCTTGATTATTGCAAATTTCGAATTCAATATATTTTTTCAAAAGTTCGATCCCAAGTGGGAGTTTTCCCGGCGGAATCTTATACTTGATAAAGTGCTCGGAGAGGGAGAATTCGGGAGAGTCGTGCGGGCGCAGGCACTCAGCCTGCGGGGCCACACGGGATATACAACGGTAGCGGTTAAGATGCTGAAAGGTAGGTGGAGCTGGCCTTCGGTCAACTTTTGTTTTTCTTCATAATTGCTCCAAGGGTATATTTGCCCAAATCTTTGTATTTCTAAAATCTTGGTATTTAACAAAAAGGTGTCTAGGTATCTTCACTTTTTGCATGTTCCGTTTTTGTTTGATATTATTTATCATACAATGCATGATCGGAAACTTGATCAGTTTTCTCGTCAATGACTACGTAATGTTTACGAAAAAACACTCATTGGCTCATCAAGAGTGCCTCCAGGCCCCCCTACCAACCTTCTCAACAAGATCCCATTCAATATTTTGCTCTCCAAAGTTTCGAATCACTCAGCAAATATTCTTCTGTATAAATCAAGCGCAAAGATGTCGTCAACATCCCTGCCGCCATTCTGTTTTTACTATCTGTTCTCCTAGTGAATGGCAAAGGTGAATGCCCATGAATTGAGAGAGATAGAGAAAACAAGTGTATGAATAATTGAGCCGTTGAGTTACGACCGATCAATTTGAATGTAGTGGTGACTTCTTCGACCTTTATTGCAGCAATCAAGGAGTTATTTTTCATCACGTTGTTGACGAGCAAACGCGTCAATCCGATGACGCAATCCCCCCTGCGCGATTAATGTGCTCCTTAGCCAAAGAATGTTTCGCATTGTTGACCTAATTTGAATAATTATTCAGACAACAGGAGCTCTGGCTTTTTCTTTGGCAAGCTAATTCACCCTTTTTAGATTTATTATGCAACACACAATTCCCACTGGTAGTGCAAAAATCCATTGCCAATGTGAATGGTGGTTCTTACACATAGGATTGTCATGTAGGGCACGATAGAAGTTGTCAGTGTACAACAACATGATGTCAATGTAAAAAAGGGCTGCAAATGACAGTTCGTGTGAGGAACGAAGCGGACATTTTGTTCTTCTATGTTGACACACCATTTGGGTGCGATAGTACAAATGGCTACACCATCCACACCTAATGGTTTCAAGTTGATGCACAGAGCAAAGTTGCTCTATGGATGAAGTAAGCCATTATTGTTTGTTGAGTGGTAAAATTGAAGAACTTTATCGTCTTGTGTTTACTACTTTTGTTCTTTCTATATTTTTACCAAGCTAGTGATTTCTTGCCGTAATATTATTTTTGTAATTTTACTCGTTGTTGACTTTATTCATCCAATTTGCATTATCGATCTATAAATGTATTGTATTTATGTAATTTCATTTCATGTTATTTTATGTGTGATTTGCATTCGAACTCAGCTGTCTGTTTATTGCATAGTTGTTTGTACTGTTCATATTTATTAATGATAGTACCTTTAATATTTTTTGTTTTATGCTGCATATTTATTTACCATAACTGTTGCTCTTACATGATCAGGGTTTTGTTTTGTTCTACATTCTAAAAAACTTAGATTACTTGTATTATGCGTCATTTTGGACCCATTTTGGGGTCATTTTGAAACAATTCAGGGTCAGGCCCCAGGTCCCCGGATCCGGGTCATTTTCAAACCCAGATGATTTAGAGTGTATCACTCATTAAACTGACTTATTTGCATATTGAATATTCATGGTTAATATCTAATATGTCACATGAATTCAGGTCAATTATACTTACCAACTTATTTGCATAATTGAATATTCATGATTAATTTCTATCGTGTCACATAAATTCAGTGTCATAATAGTAACTGACTTGTTTGCATATTGAATATTCATAAATGCAGGGTCATATACCACTGATGACCTCCAGGATTTGATAACCGAGATGAATCTTTTGAAGGAGCTGAACCACCCTAATGTTGTCAAACTTCTTGGCGCTTCGACGCAGAAGGGTAAATTATTTATTGACATTGGTATCCCTGTTCTCAAGGCAGCCTCCCCACCCCGTCCCAAAAACTCAAATGCAACAAATTCCTTGTCTATCACTTGGTAAGCTGTTTCCATCTCCAAAATAACATGAAGCCAACGACTTTCAGGGACACGTTGCCGTCGGATTGGGCGCTTTGGGCCATAAAAGTAGTCGTTATGAAATGAAAATGGTTTGAAAGATATTTTAAAAGTAGAATATGATTCACACTAATATACCTCGAAATTTTGTGTTTTTCCTTTTACTTCCTGCACTATAACAAGGTCCGTCATTTTTTTAAAGCAATTGTTTTGACTCCACAAACATACGGACCGTGTTAGTTGAAGAAGTAAATTGAAAACCACACAATTTCTAAGGACATAATTGTGTTGTGTGAATCGTTATGTCCTACTTTAAAACATCTTTCCGACCATACAACAAACGTTTTTATAGCCCAAAGTGCACAAATCCGAATGCAATATGTGTCCTTTTATATCAAAACCATTAAAACACGATATTGTTTTGGGGTGTAACGATGAAAACTACATGAAATGATTATTTAAATGGGATTCGAACCGTGGTCCATGGGGTTTGAAGAAAAGTACCACTTGATATCCACAATCCTTTAAATAATAATAATGTCATTATTTACTACATCAGGTCCACTGTACGTCATTGTCGAATACTGCCAATATGGCTGTCTCCGTGACTTCCTACGTCAGAACCGTCAGAATCCTACCTTCCAAGACGACGACTGTTCACTGAATTATTGTAAAGAGGACGGCAAGGAAGTCGTGCTGAGCAATCGGGATTTACTTTCATTTGCCTGGCAGATCTGTAAAGGAATGCAATATCTCGCAATGTTAAAGGTCAGAGTCTGACATTTATATGGCTATTTCTCGTGGAGTTTTCAGAAACTTTACGCTACTCCCCGTGAAGAACGAGACGACTATTTCTATTTATTTTTATTTTTTTAAACCACGGCAATAACAAACAAGTAAACAAACAAGTAAACAAACAAACACAATTATCGGATTTCAATCAGTATTGTCTTTTGATCACTTACAACCCTTAAGTCGTGGCACATGTTATTTATTTCACTGTTTTCTCCAAATTGCCGTACCCGAGGAGTCAGAGTCCTTGATATCCTATAGGCTGGACCATTTCACATTATCTAAGAGGGGAATCGTTCCCAGAGTTGTGTATTTTTCCTTAAGGGGATGAACAGTATTTTTACTCATGTGCACAAATTTTTAAAGACATACAGACCTACCCAGATCTAACCCTATGATAAAGTGGATCTGTAGTGATCACTTAGTGATGCTACACCCCCAACATGAAAGTGGACTAATCTATGTATATAATTAAGACCCCTTAGAATACTGAGAGGAGTAGCCTTTTCTTATTTAGATTTATGAAAGTATTTAGAACTGAGCATCCCTAACTATTGTTATGGCCATGCGTGAATGGGCAGGGTCCTGGATAGGAAAACACACACATACATTCTCTCTCTACAGACCACTGGAGTGGGCAGTGCCTTTGGTTATCTCTACCAGCACCAGTATCTTAATGTACAAAGTATGAAAATTAGCCCGTGCACAGTAATAAGTAGGTTTAGGTAATTATTTCTTATTAAATAAATATAACTACATTAAATAGGCTAGGAAAGTTCCATCATTTATTGAACGTCGGGCGTGTCCATCGTGGTGTTGGCAGTAGTATACCGCCACCCAAAAGGTGTACACCCCGTGTTCAACGACGATACCTGCCTGCACCTACGCCAGCTAACAATGAACATATGAAGGAGGGGTAAGTAATAAAAACAAACCTTTGCCTCTTCAGATCCATCTGTTCTTTGCTGAAAGCTTCCAGATGACTTCTGACAGCCTGTGCTAGGTTCTATTAATCAAACTTGTTGTTGCTAGGGAGCCAGTAACCACTGGAACCTTCCCGCATTTATGTCATAACTGGAGTTACTCTCTAACTTAAAGTTTTAAAATGATTGTTTTGTCACCGTTTAGCTCGTTCACAGAGACTTGGCTGCTAGGAATATTCTTGTCACAGATGGTCTGGTCATCAAAGTGTCTGATTTCGGACTCGCAAGAGAGACACATGAAAATGGTTCTTACATCAAGACGAGTAAGGTCAGTCAAGGCATTCTTATTTCTTTACATATATTTCTTTATACATTATCTGTCAAGGAATTAAAATAGATTATGGTAAACATACAGGATTATAAAAAACAATATTGCCTGACCTATCATAGCTTACTATACACACGGTTTTATTAAAATCAACTTCTTTTTTACTTTCCAATCGTTATCTTTTCAGAGCCGTATTCCAATGAAGTGGATGGCACCGGAGTCGTTATTTGATAACATATACACGTCGAAGACCGACATGTAAGTTTATGACTGTAATTGAGTTAGCATTTTTCGTTCAAATACAATTTCTTTTTTTTATAAACTTTGCAAAATTTACGCATATTTATTAGATCCAGTGTGAAGGAACACCTTGCACATGAACTTCTTTTAAACTTAAAGAAGAAGCCAAACATTACAACCGGATGTCTGAATGCTAACCGTCCTCACTGGTGTAATGCAACTATGTTCTTTAAAGGGCGCCCTCAATGTATTATGTTGATGTTGTTTTCTTTTTACTCAGATGGTCGTTCGGCGTCTTATTCTGGGAGATTGTGACGATGGGTGCCATGCCTTATCCCGGTATGATGTCACATAAATTATGTCAGATGCTTAGGGAAGGATATCGACTGGAACGCCCAGATGGATGCGCAGATGAATTGTGAGCATGTCATTTGTCTTCTTTTTTTGCGTTTGTTAAGCAAATTATAACTTCTCTTTTGAGTTACTTTACTGGTAAAAAAACAAAAACATCTCTTAATAAGATGTGTTGTAGTGAAACAAGTCTTGTCTTCTTTACACCTTTAATGTTATACTATTTCATAATTTTGATAACACTTTAGTCACACTGCTTCTTGACGTATTGTTTTGTCATGACGTTTCATCAACTTGGTAACACTTTAGTTTATACACTGCTGGTGCTTGATATAATGTTTTATCATGATTTCATAGATATTATGATGACACTCTAGTTACACTGCTGGTCTGTTTGATGCAATGTTTATCATGATGTTTCATCAATTTGCTAACACTTTAGTTACACTGCTAGTCTGCTTGATGTAATTTTTTTGGGTCAATGATTTTCAGATATGCGATCATGCAAAAGTGTTGGCAAAGCGATCCGAACGACCGACCGGACTTCGATATGGTGGGCGTCATGTTAGAGAGGATTATGGAGATTAATGCTGTAAGCTTGATTAAGTTTAACCCACCGGGGTTAGCCTACGCTCCAAAATTTTAAACTCTTTGAAATTTGATATTTTCCTTTTACGAGTTCATACCAGTGTTTTTATGCAATTATATTTCACTTTGTATTAATTCCCTGTTACTAGTTCATACCATTGTATTTTTCCTATTTTCCCATATTGAGTTCATACTATTGTATTTCCTAATTAGAAATTTCCCTATAAAAAGTTCATACCACTGTATTTCCCTATTTGATATTTCCCTATACGAGTTCATATTATTGTATGTCCATATTTTATATTTCCCTACAACGAGTTCACACCGTTGTATTTCCTTTGATATTTCCCTATAACGAGTTTATATTATTGTATATCCTTATTTGATACTTTCCCATATTGAGTTCATACTATTGTGTTTCCTTTTTTGATGTTTCCCTATAACGAGTTGATACCATTGTATTTCCCTATTTAATTTCCCATAACGAGTTCGAACCATTGTATATACCTATTTGATATTTCCCTAATACGAGTTCATTCCATTGTATTTCCCTATAATTAAACAAGAACATACTATTGTAAAAGCGTACACCACACTATAGATGGGTGCTACAGTACTTATGTACGAGCCTTGTGAAATGAGAGCTAAATCGCGCTGTTTGTACTTTGGTTTGAAGCTTTTCTGAATTTAGTTGTGATTGAAGAGTTTTCCCCCATGATAATCCGCATTTGAAATTTTTAGTAAAACCATGGTCTTTTGACTTTCTGAAAGAAATTTCAAAATAAAATACAATAAACTGTTGCTTTTGTCAACATTAGGGTCTACGTCCTACTCATATCTCTTCAAATTCTTTTTCTTATTGTCAGGACTATCTCGATCTGTCTTGCGAACCTTTCGGTGATTGCTCAGACAAGGAATTTCCAAATAGCGTCCTCAAGGATGACAAGACGTCCAGTGCAGTTCCCTTACTTCAGATACCTACTCCAGAGTCTACGGAGCTCATGCCTCTTATGAAAGAGCGTCTTGAGAAGTCGAATGAGAAAGAACTCAAGAAAATAAGTAAGTAAACAATATATCGTGTGGGGGCGCTTTCAACTGCGAATTTCATTGCATCAAAATCAGTTTTATCTTAATTGATTGCCTGTATGTTGTTTTCTTGTATAATTGCCCAAAATAGCAACAACATCAATGAAAACTCGTTTTACTGATCGCATCATGTAAACTTAGTTCACATACGCCCCCACGCGGTCAAAATACTGCAACTGGGTGTTATTCTTGACAGAGGGATTTCCATTTCCAGAGAAAAGGATAACAGATTGAAACTATATACTCACGAACCCTTGTCATGAAATTAAGTTCAAAAACCTTTAGTTTATAGCTTTGCTTTAACTACGTTATCGGTTACTAATATGTATTTCTCAATGTTGTTATTGATAATTTCACTTTTAATTTGAATTTGTCTTAATTCATGCATTTTTAATAAGTGCCTTGAACTATATTTTATTTATAGAGGCCTAAATATCCGTGTAATGAATTGCATTGTATTACGTTTACTCTGCATTTTGAATAATGGTTGAGGTAATCCTGCTTATTTATTTTGTGCTTTAAAAAAACTCGCCTTTACATTTTTTATGTAATTGGTTGATTTATGTTGTAATTTGGGACACTTTGCGTGCCATACTTAACCATTCACATGATTGAATCACCCGCTTCGGGAGACAAGGGTACAATTATTACTTACCCAGTGGCCTGTTATCTTCTCTAATGACTTTAGAAAATATTAGACAATCTTATAAAGATTAAGAGTGTATATTTTTTTAACCTGACGGTGATTAGATTCTTATCCAAGAAGTAGTTTATATTGAATAAAAAAAATAAACCATAAATTTGAAATGAATAACTATATTTTCATCTTCAGTTGTTGAAGAGACTGATGTGGACTCTGGACCTCTATACGGAGACATAGATTCTTGTCAACTCTACAACAACCTGAACTTCCTCACAGATCATCTGTGTAAAACAGTCAGCGAGCCCAACTTAGAGTCCGCCCGAAAGTTCCAGGAGTGACCGCTACACAGCGCCCTCTTTTGGTAATATGCGTGTTGGGATTGACCAGGAGTTATTACAAGCGTTTATGGAAGACATGACGATTTTTGTGTAAAAAGGTATTAATTAATGATTCATGGTGGGACAAATGATATGCAAAGAAACAAACTGTGGAAGAATTTATCTTATAATGACCTGTTGCAGAAAAACAGCTAGCTGTAACAAGTTAGGTGACGAATCGTTTGCTTCCCCCCCAAAAAAAACACCCCAAAAAACCCCCAAAAAGCAAACAAACAGAACAAACAAAAACAACAACTGGAACAAAAACACACAGACGGAAAAATGCATCCTTGTGGAGCACTCTTTTGTTCTTTCCTTTGTCCCTGCACTTAACAGTTTCCCATAGACTTTGTACACAAATTTCCTTGTGGAGCACCCCGGTCTTTAGAAATTCCATGTGGAGTCCTTTTGTTTTCCCTTTTTTGTTTTGTCCTTGGTCTCCAGAAGGTACCGAAAGTGAGAGCATCACACACACACACACACACACACCCTTACAGATCCGGTTTGTGGGGTACTGCTATTGTTGTTCTATTATTCCCTTTTCTGAAGAATTCCCTTGTGGGGTCCAATTGTTCCTATTGAAATGACCTTGTGGGGTCCATTGTTCCATTGTTGTCAGGACCCCACAAGTGCCAATCCGTGCGAACACCCACACACACACACACCCACATATACGGATCGGGTTTGTGGGGTCCTGCTTTTGTTCTATTATTCTCTTTTCTAAAGAATATCACTGTGAGGTCCAAGTTGAACAAAGAAAAACTTTATGTGATTCCAATGTTCCATTGTGTAAAAGACACCACAAGGGCCCTTCCGTAAGCCCACACGTCTGTGTTGCATACATTCTGTGGACATTCTTTTGTTCTGTGCACTTAAGAAAAACACTGTGTGGACGTATGCAAGTCCCGATAGTGTCTCAAGTAAACATTATGCGTGGACTTCTTTTGTTCTTAGGTCCACTCTTTGTATTTACTAATTAAACTCAAAACAAAACAAAATAAAACTAAACTAAACAAACAAAAAATAACCAAACAAACGAACAAAACCATTAACGATTTTAAAAGATACTAATAACTTTTCTGTCGGGTGCTATGGATTGATAAAAGTAAGATGATATTTTGGATGTCAATTCGTTCATTTACAGGGTATTCAATGTTTTCCTACTCTTCAAAGAAAAATGCCTTCAGATTTAGTGCTAGAAGTCTGCTGGCAGGCCGACATGCTGAAACGGGCAATATAAATACAAAAAAATATAAGGATTTGCAGCGGAAATGAATGAAAACAAAACTTGATGAAAAATATGTAAAAAATCTATGTTGTACTCCCCTTTGGTCATTCTGACTGCGGCGTTGAAAGTAACGGCGGAAGCTAAACTAGAAACATAATCGTAACAAAATAAGGATAACATGTTCCAGTGGCATCTATGGCATCCTGTAAGTAAAAATCCCTTTGACGTCTGTAAACTTTGAAAGTATTCTAAAAAAATATCTCCTTTTATATGCAACACCATCTTGCTTATCGGTGAACGAATGTGAACTGCGAAAATCGGACATACATGACTACAGTCATGTAAAATTTGCGCAGCGCCCTCTGTTAACTTTCCATTATTCTGGGAATTATTTCTAGGTGCTTATTTTTGTGTTTTCTAAGACATCTTTTTTAAACACTCTAAAGTCTCTATTGTACACTGTATTGGTTGATAGGAATGACTATTTGGTACCTATTATAATCTTAATTTAAAACTCCTTTCACCATTGAATTCTACCGTGGGGCGATATAACAAAAAACACGACTGGCGAATGGTGTATAGAAAATTTGAGCGTGTCATTATAGGGAATGGAAGTGTATATAGGATAAGAAAAACAAAGCCTCATTGATCGCACAAAGTCTGTTTTTATAGATGGGTTAGAAAGTTTCTAAAATTCATAAAAAATTTCTACGCTAGCTTTCAATACTAAAATGAACCAACTTAACTTCACTGAAGTGTCTTCGGTGAAATGTTTGCAAAGAACTTATCAACCTCAGAGTTCCTTTAAGAAATCTATATCATAGATCGATAACTTCGAAGCATTATTATATAATGAAAATACCATAATTGTATGATATTTAATACTTTTCCATTATTCCTCCTACCATTGTGAACCAATCATTCGGTGGAGGTCAATTAATAAGGATATTTACCGCTGTTTGTTTTGCCATTCATTATCTATATACTGAGAAATGTGAAGTGGCTTTTTAATTCGATGTTTTTGATTGGTGTTTCTGAGGGAGGTAGAATCTTTATACCACTGAGCAACTGACTGTGAACTATGATTCAGGAAGATTAAACAACAAATTATAATATATTTTGCTAATCACCTTTTATTTCTACATTAATATTGTAAATACTATTGTTAAAATTTTACTTTCCATATTTGAGAATATTCATCTAATAAATGTTATATCCTTCATTTATCCAGTATTTCTTTTTAGTCAAAAGTGTTTTGTAGACTCCCTTGATTTTAAGATAGATGTCCTCTCCTGAGAGGACTGCCTGCACTCTATTAATAGCCTCCGGGGTCTGAACTGATCCGGATTCCGGGTCGCCTCCAGGTTCGTAACCGATCCGGATTCCGGGTCACAGGTGATTTGACCCATTTCCGGGGCAGGCTGACTCGGAAAGTGGTTTAAAGGTGATTTTAACTCGGATATTGCCTTACATGAACCGTGTCTGGTCACTTTGACACAAATTGTGGGTTCTACTTACCAGAAATGGGTCAGGCCCCACGGGACTCCCTGATCCGGGTCAATTTTGACCTGGAAGTGTTCAGAGTGTGCCCGTATTTCGATCCAACCTGAGGAACGCTTTAAATATTGCTAACAATAAATTGGCAATAAACACTGCATTTCTAATCTGCAACTTTTATTTTTCAATCATCAAGCTTCACTCATAAGTATAAGAACGTATTAAGAAAATTATACAGACAGCAAAAAAATGACAAGGAAATTTCTGTTATTAGTAGTATTTTAATTCTCTCCGTAAGTTTAATAAAATTACACACAGAAGAACAGTTAAACCTAAAATAGATATGGATTTGGCTATAGACCGAGGAGGAAAATGAAATGTTTTCTTTTAGTCAAAAGGTTCACTCTGCCAATAAAAGTATTTCTATGAGTTCAGACAGGCAATATAATGCACGAAAAACAAATTACAGAACAGGAAATTATGATCCAGATGCAAGGAATCAAAAGAGGCATTGCTGCATTCTGTATAATTATAAAGGTGTCCTGCTTATGCAAACAGTGGACTTAAAAATGAATAAAATCTACAAATTTCCGGTCATATAATTGCTTTTATTTTGCTCTTATTTCTGATATTGACAACTTTTCCCCCCTGAAACCTTGGTGGTTTGAGAATTAACGCGATTGTATTTCATTGTGCGACCTAGTGCTCTCCTGAGACATTAACTCGTGCCTTCTTTTCATATGAAATGATTATTGTGCTCCACGTGCCCCCTTTTATATGGCCTGATCTGTTAATCCGGTGAGCCAGGTTTTCTATTATTAATGAAGTAGTAATGGCTGCAGTAGTGAACCTATAACGCTATGTACATACAGACACTTCGGGAATCATTTTTCACACCGCGTCACTTTATGATATAAGATGCAAAAAATTTGTTAGTGGCCTGACGTTTCGACCATAGCAGAGTCTTTCTCGAAGGCTAAATGACAGCACAACACACATAAACATGTATATTAGTGTTACAAGAGCAGTCAAGTGGAAATACATGTTCTATTTTCTCTTTTTGATAAGATGTATAATATATATATATATATTGCATCAACTTCATGTACTAATGAAATATAGAAGCGAAATGAAACATCCTTTTTTTAATGGATAATGGTATCACAAAGGGTCAATGTATTTATAAACATATAAGTTTATCTTTCACAATAAAGTAACTTGAAGCCTGAAAATTACTTTATTCTCGGTGACATGCAGTTGTTGCCTCTTGAAGACACTTAGCCAGTACAGATTGGTCGAAACGTCGTGGTCAATGAAATTTGGTTCATTTCAAAGCCTCTAATACTACAATTGATTACTCCTGTACACGTTGTCGTTCTGAATTTGCATTTCGCATGTTGTAAACTGTTCATTTAAGCTTCGGGCATCAAACGAATACACTTTAAGACCATGGTGTATCCGTTTTGTGGTAAATTCGGCACTGTAGATAAATCCCAAGTGAACGCATGTCTGTACAACTTTCGAAACCCAACCAGATTTAAAAAAATACATCTACACGATCGTTCACCAACGTCACTCGGTTTAAATCGTCTCACATGCGATTATTTTCATCGCATCGAGCCTTAAAGTTGCGTGGCCCGCTTTTCACCCGAAAAAACAGAACTTTTGTTCGAAAAAAATGTTGTCAGATGGCTGCTGTTTCAAAGAGGAAATACAAAACTTTCGTCTATGCCACGGACAATGTCCTGATTACATGTGATAGACAAAAATGTTTGTGGCTGATAGACGTGGGATAATATCGGGATCCCGACATAACACGAATGTTTTTAACTTAACTACAACTCATCATTGGCGAATGTTTTCGTGCAATATCTTATAACTTTCTCAAATATATTAATAAAGTATTTAAGTCTAGTTTCGGGTCAAATCGGCAAAAAAATTTACTTAGAATATGTAACACGAGAAACAGCTTAAATCTTATATTTGACAAACATTTCTTATTGAATCGTTTTGTCTAGAATTCAAAGTCGCAACGGTTAAAAATAATCTCTCGGGTGTTTATTTTTACAACAGTGCTGAAAAGTCCATTGATAATGCTTCAATAATTGATGATTCCATTATTGTGGTTAAAAACTGTTTACTGCGATACCGTACTCCATTGGTTTCTGCTCACTGATGTTGAAGCATTTAATAACCTCGTCTGTGATGGGAATATGAATGAGCAAGGCATGAAATATTAATATGCTCCGTTAGTAAATGAAGTATAAGGAATAGTACCGCTATAGTAATGCAACGTGCAACTCTTCCTTGTTAGGCTGTGTTCGAATTATCGGCTACAGATTCGGCTCTGGCTGGATCACCGCGTCATCATGCGTTGAAGTATAGGACATCCCTAGCCTAGCAATAGTCGTAGCTCTAGGTATAGCCGCCAATTCGGATACAGCCGTAATATGAACTGATTGCGTTTACCACAACGATGCCATCTTGTTTTCTCACCACAAGAATCAATATAACGAAACCGAGGCTGTGTGGAATCATGATCAGGCCCTGCTATATAAAGACTGCGTGTCAGTATTAGTGAATGCTAAAGATTGTATTGAATGCAACAAGCATCACGCGACGTCACTTGGCTGTATAGGATCTTAGGGTCTCGATCCAAACTAAATTGGTATAACTGCTGCCTCGGGACAAACGCACGCTGTGAGTGTCATACCATCATAGAGCTACTGGGTACCATACTACTGTCCTGTTCTGTTAGTGGCACCTTGCTTTCATAACGATGCAGACTAAAAACAGAATATTAGCTTTCTTCTTTTTATTACACTCTTCTTCATTGGGGGTCTCATCATTGTGTAGCATCCATGCCGTCTCAATTTCAATGGTCAATAATTATGACTAATGCACTGTTGCACAGTTTGTCATCCAATTACTGCATATTCTTGGTGTACCAATTGCAGATAGTTAAAGGGAAGATACATCAATGTATTCGGAAGAGTTGATTCATTTCCATTTTCTAGTTATCGATAAACACACCGTGCAACCAACATTTATTTAGACATTTATTTATTTATTTGTTATTCATTTATTTATTTATTTTGGGGGTTCTAATTTTATTCCTACCTATATCTATCTTATTTACTTATTTACTTTTACTTTGTTACTCACTTATTTATTCACTTATTATTTTAGTTAATTTTTATTTAATTTTGTTTTCTCTTGATTGGAGTTTATATACGACTTCGTTTATTTCACACTCCAAAAATATCACATCCTTCACAAACAAAACACCAAAGCTTATTTACTAATTAAAGGAACAAAGTAATTAATATAATATATACAAAGTAGGTTGCCTAGAGTTATATACAACGGCTATATACAATTAGAGAGGAGTCATTAAATAAGTGTATTAATAGTAATTAATAGTACACAAATAATACAGATTGAGCATGTACAATTGGATCATAAAATCAATAGTTGAATTCCATTCGATTATCCTATAGCACTCACTATTATTTCTAGCATATACAGACAAAAACTTATCACCGCTCATTCGTTCCTTTTCTAAAGTGAGAAAGTGCTTATGAGAGTACGTTTGAACTGAAAAATTATATTTATTCATTTATTTATTTACTTATGTTTATCCTCGACTGTGATGGAACTCCACATACAGAAATCAGGTAACTTTAAATCGACGAGCTTCAGCAGGTTAAACTTATCACTTTGTCCACCAATTCACTAACTTCTCTTTATAATAATCTTTCTCATTTGAAGATTTCAAGCTCGGTTTACACTGATCTTCTCTCCCGACACCTTAAATTAATATCGATCACAGGTAGTTACTTTAAAATGCAAACATTACCTAGATTAACATTGACAGAGATCGAGCCGATATTTTTTATTGCTTATTGAGACAAAAAGAGTCCCATTCTGTCGCTTTAAAACTTTGTGAACCTAAGAGGGCTGGATGTGTGAGGGGCATATTCAATTGGATCAGCCCAGTTTCAAATGCTCGCCGTGTCAGCCCTCATTAAGTGCCCCAATAACATCAGAAGCCTGCTGATCACCTCGGCATTAACACACGTAATAAGATTGAAGGAATAGATTACGGCAATTAGATTTCCTTCCACCCCCGCATCGCCACAGAGTCCCACGGTGTGAACGCAGCGCGTGGCTACCCTATAGCTGGCTGTGACGGTGATCAATCAAGTACGTTGGGAATGGGCGCAGGACTGAATATCACACGCTGTTTCAGTTTTATGTCCATTTATTTCAAGACAGATACATGATGAGTTCTTTTCCTACTGACTGGAATATGTGTTTCCCATCTCACTGCCAAATTTGTTTTTCGGAGAGAGTAGTGAGAAACCGCAGCTATAGCGCGAAGGATCATTGCTACATGACAATCAAAACAAACACTTGAAATATTTCCACTGTTTGTCTCAATAATTGGGTTGATTGACATTGTATTAAAAAAATCCCATATTCTAACCGGTTAGTTTCTTATTATTAAAGTGAAGACATTATTATTGATGCAGCCCAAAATCAAACCTATTTTAAGGCAGTTGTATTTTTAGTCTATTATCTCATTTTTTTCTTCTTTTCTTTGGACAGTACGATATAACGAGCAGAGGCCGTCCAGGGAAAGGCAAAAGTAAAACAAACTGTCATCAAAAAAGATATTTCCTCCCAGACCTTGCTCATTTAAAAGAATAACAATTTATACTATAGGCCTATAGCACACAGAAATCTAAAATTGTAGTTCAGTCGAAAGGTTTAAATAAACCTTAGTATTACGAATGCACTCTAAAAACTCCCGCGTTGATCTGGGTCCCGGGGGTCCCGTGGGGCCTGATCTATTTCTGGGTCAATATAACCCGGAATATGTGTCAAATTGACACAGAAATTGGTTAAACTGACGCAGAATTCAAGTTAAAAAACACAATTTTGTACCAGTTTACGGGTCAGCCTGACCCGATATTTATTCCAGAATTGGTTCAGGCCCAATGGGAACCGGAATCCGTGGTCGAGTCTAACCCGTGGTTTGTTTTTTATAGTGTACTTAAAGTAAAGGTCAAACTGAATAACAGTTGCAGGAAGTAAACGTTTACTTTCTGATAACTAGTTCACACTAATAATATTGAACATTTTAAAAAGCGCGTAAATCCATAAAAGTGCTCATGGCGCTAACACGTGACAAGTGCAAGATTGAAAAAAAGGAAAACAGAAAAGAAAAAAAGATTCAGTTCTCTTCAGGTTTATTCTGTATCTCTGCTCTTCATCAATTTTACCACACTTCTACTTTTAGAGACAAATATTTTTGAATAAATAATGTCTGGAAATTAGCATATGAGGTCATCTAGGGTGTCATAGTTAAACAATTCGGCCAGTTCCAGTAACACAATCGTCCTTTTTTTACATTGTTCAAACATTAACACAGAGACGGGTACATTTCAATCGCGTGTTTCAAAGACTTGCGAACATTAAAGAGGGGCTTCAAGGTCGAATTCAGCGGGAAATTTTAGAAGGGTCTAACAGCACGTTAAAATTGTGTAAAATGCCACTGTGTTTGATACCCTTCAAGAGTAATTTTTGTCAAAAACCCAAAAACGTTCGATGACGTCACATTTCAAAAAACAATACTCTGTACATATTTGTACGGAGAATGTTAAATTCATTCCTGAATTTGGGTGACATTCAATCAAAACAGCATTTAATTTTACCTTTTGACTGCGCAACAAATTCATCTTTGTATTGTAAAGACCCATTTGTTTAGGATGTTCGATGAGCGTCACATTTCAAATTTCGCTATAAAAGAGTATCAGATAAAATGAATTGTTAACACTCTTTCAATGTGAGGTTACAGACTTTCATGAGGACTCTTTAAAAATGAGTGCATCTCAAAACTGAATATTGATATTGAATCCCATCCGTACTGTATAAAATAATTACAAAGAATGACATTTACAGTTGATGCTTTGATAACATTATTTCGTTATACTCGGGTATTGTCAATCAAATTGGATTTGTATCGACGCAATAGTCTGGGGTCTCAAGGGTCGAGTTAGCCAGTGGCTGCAGATTATTCCCATCCCATAGCTTTATACAGTGGGATACCAAATACCCTCCCTTCAAGATTTCAAACCTGATTATGTTCTTCCTTAAACTCCCGCAAGACGAGATACGCAAAGCAGGTCAAGCCAAATCATGGGGGCTATAGCTTGCGTTGTTACGGTAACGTTTAATTGGTGCCCAGATTTGATGCGTGTGTTGACATGGTTTAAATGGTACTTGGTTGGCGCCATTTTGAAGTGGCCAATAATGTCAGTGTTGGTACTGTCATTGAGATGATATTGATAAGTTAACAACGTGCAATCATTCCAGAGCTGGTTTGTAAAAAGGAAACGTCATTATATGTTAAACTATATCATCTTCAATCATTAAAACTCAAATGAACTCTCGGTGGCATTCTTGACTGTCGAAAAGCATTTTGCTTGTTGGTCTTCGCGAAATCAATAAAACAACACCATGTCTCAAGTTTTGCGCCACACTGTTTTCGCTGTTGTAGGCCCAATGGCAATCACCCGTTCTCACAATTGACAACATGGTAACGAGTACAATGTTACACCTCGTAAATAATTTCAAAGCACGTGACTCTAGATTTAAAGATCGCACGATAGCGAAATGTCTTATGTGCCACCATTTTAAATCATATCCCGTTTAACGAAACGATTTCATGCCAAAAAACAGACATTTTCACACACACATGCTAAAACACCCACACTAATATCGACTTAACCTGATCACGTCCTTATTTATGGAAAAGGACTAAACGCCATTTCATAGCTGAGTGAACAATTTGTTCAATGAATTTTAGGAGCTTTCAGAGTAAATCATGCAAGGAACATTATATATGGCCAATTAGGAATCGCTGACCTTGATGGGTGCTTTAACAATGGAATAAATGATTAGACTTGTTAGTGTCTAGTGATGGATTGGGTATTGCTGTCACAATTCTTCTTCTTCTTCTTCATTTAGAGTGCAGCCTTCACTGAAGACAACAGAAAATTGTGCCAGTGTCATTCGCTGCTTTTTAACATTATTGTCTCATTTTGAGGGTGGGGTAGAGCATGTAGAAAAGGAGGGAAGAGCGAATCATACATAGCCGTGTGAAGTTCAAGCCACGAGAGGATGTGAAAACAGCTTGATATTCTAGGTTTTAAAGCATCATAAGGCTTTATAAAAGACACGCATGCATAGAAATGTAAGACCAGACAGCTTTTCATGGTATTCAAGACTTCTATTTGTCAGTTTCTGACAATTGGTAGAGTAAACTAACTTTATACCTCCGATCAATAGTTGACGCAGATACAGGTTTTTTCTTTATCAATTACCGTTATTGAAAGTTATTCGATAAACCAATCTTCAGAAGTGTCTTTCACGGATCAGTCCAACACCTTAATCAACACTACATCTTTCGAGAGCATTTTAATTTCCGATAATCACTGGTCCTAGTCCAGCCAACCTGTGATACACGGCACCTGGACTGACATCACAACGACGGTTCATTCACTACAATTAGGCAACAGTACAAGTGACTGATTACCGGAGTGGCAGACGACTTGTCTATTTTCATTTTAATTACGAGCGTATAATGTGAATAGGCTCTTCAAATAGCAACACATTCTCGGGTCCTTCTCTTTAGGGGATAATTAATTAACTTTGGCCAACGGGCACTAGGTCAATGTTCTCTTTGTTAGCTGTAACTACGGTCATGTTTCCTAACCTACCCAACTTTATTTTCCTTCAAATATTGTCTCTGGTTCAAAAAGTGGGTCACAGTCATGTACAAAAGAGTTACTGATAAATACAGCTGTCGAGGACATACAAACTAAACCAACAAGCAACTGCGTTATTGAAGCTTCATATTTCACTGCATGGGTAAACATAGGACACTGCATTTTATCCATGCAGTTTATTGCAGTGTTGTTAAAGGGGGGAGTACGTCATTGCTCCTGATGCAAACCACTACCCTATCAAGTTACAGCTCATGATGTTGAGTTGGTACAAATATCAGTCACCAGGAGCAACCAGCTTCAGTAGGTCTCAGTTTTGTGGAAGTGGTGACTGAAATGTCAAATTAAGAAAAATATGAGAGATTAATACACAATCTGTTACAATGCTACCTTGAAGAACGGTGTTATAATTAGTTTCCTTCCTATTCACTCCGTTGTTAATCCACCAACCATTGAATAAGTCAATAGAAGTTGGAGTATCAAGTTTACCTCCATTTTAGTTCAAAATCTAGGTCTCAATTTTATGGAAGTGGTGACTAAAATGGCAAATGAAAAAAGTATTAAACAATATTACACAATCTGTGCAATGCTACCTTGAAGGTCGATGATGTAATTAATTTTCTTTGTCTCCTTCAATGGTTATTTCACTTTAACCTTTGGATAAGTCATTGTGGCGTGTCGTGGCCTAGCGGTCTAGATCACCGGACCTAAGCTCTGGTGTTTTCAGCAGCAGAGTGTGGGTTCGATACCCGGTCATGACACTTGTGCCCCTGAGCAAGGCACTTAACCATAATTGCTTCGAAAAAGTTGGGAAGGTAGTGCATTCTGCTCTACCAGACGGGCATCCTAGTGGATGATACCCGTGCCTACATCCTTATGGACTGTGAAGGGGGTAACCCTGTTTCAGCCCCAGGAGTAGGAGGCAACGTGTCCCTGGTGTCAATTGATTTGAGTCGATAGCCCAAATCAGTTATGTGTAGCCCTCACCTTGAAGTGGCCGTTCGTGGCCTTGTGAGTAAGGCGATATCTCATTAAAAAAATGGAAGTTAAAATATCATTCTCCCATGTCATTCAAGATCTTTAAAAAATCTTTCTTAATAAATCTGTGCTTGAAAAACATAACTGCAGATTTAATGCAATCGAAATTACTGTCAACTGAGTTTTCAGTGTATAACCATATGGTCGATTTTTTTAATGTAAAACTAATACTTGGTGTGAAACTGATGATGCCATATGTTTCCAACCTAAAACTTTCACAGGTTGGAGATAAAAAGCGAACATTGAGCTAATTTATTGGATGTTAAGTGACATGGCGTACTCTGTCACGAGCTAAACTGTCTGTCAAATGGCAGATGTCTGGTTTTCTACTTCACTTCGTAGCCGATAGACATATGATCATGACATAAACAATGCCGGAATGAGCGAAAAGCCGAGTAACACAAAGTGGAACTAAATGGAACAATCAATCTTTAACTGACAAAATCGTAATGACGTGTTCTTAGAAGAGCCAGTCGACGTCAAAGGTGGTGCGCTTTTCTTTACCGAGAGACCCTCAAGAGAGTTTGTCGTCTCGGGAGGCAGTTTAAGTAATTCATGTTTAGCTCTTAATCGATAACCAGGAAATCACCGAGTGATAACCAAACCTACACAGGGTTTGCCCTTAACCTTTTTTCAGCGACTAGCTTGTCATTTCACGAGTCGACCATGCATGTTCACTATAGTCCCTATTTCATATGCTTTTTAACACTGGACTAACCAGCCGGACCACTTGAAGAGAATTTTGACTTATCCTAAAGTGTTTTAACTACACTCTGAAAATTCCGGTTCAGGATTATTCCGGTTCAGAATTTTTCCGGTTCAGAATTATTCCGGTTCAGAATTTTTCCGGTTCAGAATTATTCCGGTTCCGAATTAAACCGGATCTGGTTCCCGCGGGACCTGACCCTTTTCTGGGTCGGTATGACCCGGAATATGTGTCAAAATGACCAAGAAATGGTACAAGGGACACATAATCCGAGTTAAAATCCCATTTTAACCAACTTTCGGGTCAATCTGACCCCGCAAATGGGTCAGGGTTCCTTGGACTCGGAATTTGGGTCAATTCTGATCCAGGAGGGTTTTGTTTAGAGTGAAGCGCTTGCCCTGTGGTCCACTGTAAAGAAGACAGGCTGTTGTACCCTGACAAACTGATTAGTAGTTTTTCAGTTGGAGAATTACCCAAAGATGAGCATGGATGAACACACACCGTTGAGGTTAAAGTTAAGTGACAGACCCGGTGAGATTTCCCGGATCACTCATCTCCACCCAGCCTCTCATCTGCCAGAAATTACCCAAGTAACCTTGAAGGGATTATGATTTTAAAAAATTACCGTACCGGTGTGTTAAATACGCGGAACGACATTGTTTATCGTCCTAATTTTTTTCTGAGTATAAAATATCAAACTGCGTTCACCTAAAGTACATCATCTAAACATCTGTTTAAGAGTCAATGAGTTAAATTATTGACCACGGTTGTACTTTATGACTTCCGTACACACCCTCCTAAATCTTAAGGTCTGTCAGCGCAGCTTCAAAGGCAGCTGCCATTCTAAAGTCATGGCTTGATTTTGACCACCACGGAAGCAGTTGACAAGTCACAGCCGTAACCACGGTAAGACAGAGCCTTACGGCTGACGGATGCAATCCGTGTCATGTACATGTACATACACTTCGATCCGCAATGAAGTGTTGAAGATCCGATGCGTTGTCACCTGCCGCCGGGCCACGGATCGATAGAAGAGGATTTCCCGTCAGCATCGCCCCCTCCGTTCGGCTCATTAACCTTGGACCACCACAACATCGTTTTGTTTCACAAGCTCAGGTGTGATGCGGACAGACAATCTGGCTGGATTGACGCCCTGGGGAGAATGGAGTAAGGAGGGATTCCTGAGAAAAAGCAAGCATGTTTTATAGCAGGAGTTGCTATCAAACAAAGATTGTTTACCTAGGCAGTGAAACATTCTCTTGAGGACTTGATTGTAGCCATATTGAGGGCATACAATCTCTTCATTTTGACATTACCAATCAACCCGCAAGAAATCACCTCACAATTTGTTAGTTTGTCTGTTTGTTTGTTCGCATGCAGCGGGGTGTTTGTTTGTCTGTTTGTCACGGTTTGTTTGTTTGTTTGTTGGGGTGTTTGTTTGTTTGTTTGTTTGTTTGTTGGGTTGTTTGGTGGGGTGTTTGTTGGTATGTTTGTTTGTTTGTTTGTTTTGGGGGATTTTATCGTTAAAATGTTTCGTGATTATTCGGGGGCAATGAAAAAAAGATGCAGCCCCGATCATAAATCTAAACTGGTAATTTCGCAGTATTAAAAAAAAATAACGTAAAATTACACTGTAATTTTTTTAAACAAAATTATCTCTAAAGGTATTAGACAGGATTGGTAAGGATAAAAAAGATCATTGTTTAATTTTAGTTGAAACCTTGCTGATTGTGAAGTTCAAACAATAACCTTTTTCTAAGCTCTGAAATGAAGTAGGCCTAATATTCGAGAAAACTGTATTTGAAAGCATTAAGAAAAAATGCAACAGTTGAATTCGGTTGTTACAACCCAGATTAACCCTAATTTGTTTACATGCTGAACATTGTGTGGATGGTTTTTAACTATTTTATCTTGATTCACACAATGGATTAAGCCATTTTTTTTCACAGGTTTGTTATTTCGTGTTTATGGTTGATCACACAAGACATGAACACTGTCTGCGATTATTTTTCAGACCACTTTGGGTTTTATGCCGACCCTGCAATACCTTTAGTCTTTTTAAAAAGTAAATTACTGTACTTTAGACAATCTTATTCTTAAAATGGAGTCTACAGCAACCTAACCAATAATGTGCAAGACCATAAATCGATGAGTACAGTGAGCTGCAATGAATTTTCTCTCATCACCACATCATCACATTCTCCAGTATGAGCAGACCTTTAATTTCTACTCAGAATATTCCCCGAGGTACCCGGTAGTTAGAGTAACATCACCATTTGTTTATGTTTATGTTCATCTTGAATTAGCTGTAACTTTTTGCTTTCATCATGAGACTGTGTGAGTTTAACGCACGGTGTACATGTACATTGCCACAAAACTCCCGCGTCTTTCTCAATGAGGGAAAGTTACGGAAGCGCTAAATGGACATTGAGAGATCAAGAAAATTAATGTCATAATTATGATTTAAATCTCATAACTATGGCTTTGTACAAGTATAACTATAACTTAGTACATGTCTTAATTATGACTCATGTAAATATACCTTAATTGACACAAAGCATAGGCCTAGGCCTATATATGACTTTTGCTGAATCGTTATTATGAGATATAAGTCACAATTATGACTTTATTTTATTACTCTTTATTCTCAACGTCTCTTTAATGCTTCCAAAAAAACTTGCTGCAACAGACTGAAATCTCGAGCGTATAATTTGAACTTTAACCAAGTTGGTCCCAACCATAATTGAGTTTTTCTTGTGTGCGATTCTGTTTCTTTAACTATAAAAAATGTATCATAGGGGCCTATTGTTGGGAAAGTAACATTTAGCCATTAGATTTGTGGAAATAAAATAAATTTAATAAAATCAATAAACAAACACTGAGAATAAGACTTGGCCTCCATTTCCGATTACTTGTAAACACATTTTTCCCGACTGTCGTTCATATTGTCAATCAATATAATGTAATGTCGCACAAATTCGGGCGTGATTCACAAACGGCGCTAAAAAAACATCCTTGACATGTCCCAAGTTTTAACTTTGTTTCATTGTAATTGTAACAAATTATTTGTATTATTGAAATTGTACTTATAATTGCTATGAATATTTGTATTTTCAAGAATTTTGTATAAATAGAATTTACAAAGAAGATGTGATTTCATAGTGTAGTCTTCGTTCGAGTCGTTGTCTTGTTTTCGTTACGCGCGAGACTTGCATAGTCTATTGTAAATCAATGCATGGATAGTATCTGGTGGTTCATCTATAAATCGTGCTCATGTATAGAGCCACAGTGCATAATGACATGCAAATAAAGACATGCTAAGAAGTCAGTTGGCCAGACATGTTTTCACGGGCCAGAAGTTCATGCTAAGGTTTCAGGGAGTCGACCTGTGTTGTACTAGCTTGATCTATATAGACATTATCAACCTGTATATACGCAACTGTGATTTATAAGTGTTTATTGTAAATACAAACAGGCACCAGACTGGTTTGTTTCCTGTCCCCACTTGTGTTTGGGTGCAATTATTTAAGAGAAAATTGCTGCGTTGTTATGATGGCCAATACTGTGTGCGATGACATCGCATCTTTATTCAAAACAAGCGTTCATTTACCTTGGTGCGCTGTGTAATACACCATTGAACTATATTTCACCCAACATGTACATTTATCTGTTTACCAATATTGTCGATACCACCGCGTGAGGATTGAAGGCCACCACGGCTCACTGATTTTGTCTGATGGATTTTTCAAAAGAAAGAAAGCAATTAAATTTGGAAAGGCCAGCAGGATCTAGAGAACAGCACGTCGAATTGAGGACAATCATGGAACGCCAGGGCTCCAGACACAACCATAACAGACTATTATTATGTAGACTTTGTTTTTTATCTCACTGCTCACAGATTCCATAGAAATAAAGGGTGTGTACAACATTGGTATTTTTGTCAAGGACCTGTTCCACACTTGATGTGACCTAACATATATACATGAAATAACAAACCTGTAAAACAGTTTCAGCTAAATCGGTCTTCGGAGTCATGAGAAAACAGTGAAAAACCTCATTAGGCCACATAAAAAAAACAAATTGTTGATCGTCCCCGCCCGACCGTTCAAAACCCCCCGACCCCATTTTTTTTTTTTTTTTTTTTTTTTTTTTTTAATCATAAAAAACAACCTTTTCAATGATATTTTCGGTCAAATTTGGCTCCACACTGCACCGCACGCACAGTAACATCAACGCCGACACCGGGTTTCGATCTTGCGGCACGCAAATTGTATTTCCTTCAAAAAGTCGGCAAAGCCGTAAAACCGTGTGATACGAAACAACAAAATTGCTGGCCGTGGTTGGTCCCCTGTCGTGAAAAACACACAAACCATCTGTTTTATAGTGATTGTGATGATTTCTTTATTCTTGATTTCATATTTGGCATGTCAACAAAACTTTAAAAAAAAAAAAAAAAAAAAAAAAAAAAAAACTCCCTCCCTCCCCCATCCGCAAAAAAAAAAGGACGATCAACAATTTTTTTTTTTTATGTGGCCTTATGTGTTTTCACTGTTTTCAAACATCGGATTTTATCGGATAAAGACTAATTGTTTTACCCATTTCCTAAAAACTAAAGCATTTCAAGCAAAACTATTTAAAGGGAAGTTTTTCACCATGATCATCTTAAGTTTATACAATGTAAGTTATGTGCCAATCTGTGAAAATTTATATTTTCAATCTTACCAATGTCGTATACTACACACCCTTTAAGGAAATGAAAATAATAAAATGAACTTTGTTGCCCCTGCACAGGTACAAAGGTCAATCTGTCTTGTGGAATCTCGATAGGAATTTCAAGTACGAGTGAGAAATCCTTATCACGAGGTACTTTACCAGCTAATCCGGTTCTCTGGAACTGTTCCTACAACTCCGAAAATATAATCGCCATGGAATTATCATTTTATTGCCGGAGGGTATAGACGTTCCCGTGTGTAATGAATGTGAATAATGACACCGGTTCCGAGGAATATTTTGTAGAATAATCCGTAGCTGTCCTCTGTGACTTCAATGTAGGCACGGTCTTATTTTTGTATTCGAAGTTTCTGTTTAGTTTTTCTCTATGTTCCTTGTGAATAACGTCAGAGCAGAGATACAACATAATATTTGATTTTGAAGATTATATGCTGTTGTTTTTCCTTTTCTCACCGTGCTTTCTTGCAATCATTGCATGTGTACAAATCATCATCCAGAAAAACACAAAACTATAGGAAAGGAAAGTCTCAGTAGACGAGTCGTCATCATTGGTCCCTGCCTTCAAATAATCCAAAGTATACAAATCGAAGGACAAACCCTGCCACATGTGTTCCTTTCTTTTTTTTACACAAGACTGTTTGAATTTTTGAGCCTTTTTTCCAAGCAAACCCTAGGCTCACGACAGGCTCCAATGTAAAACTCAGTTGGTTTTTTGGCACTCATTTTCCTGTAGATAGAGTCATTAATGGTGAAAACAAAACTCTAACCTCACGCTAAAGCGGTGTAAATGCCACTATATGTCTGATACCCTTCAATTTCTTTTCAAAAATTCATAAGAGTTCGATGACGTCACATTCAAATATATTGTCTGTATATTTTTTCACAGAGGATTGTTAGTTTATTCCTTGATTTTGATGATATTCAATCAAAATGGTATGAGTTTGACATTTTGACTGGCGAAAAAAGGTCATGTTTGGAATGACAGACCCATTTGTTTTTGATGTCCGATGACGTCATGTTTCCAATTTTGCTCTGAAAGAGTATCAAATAAAATGACATATCTTACTTTTTTTATTTCTTTATTCATGTTCACCCAAAACAAGGATAAATTAAAAGACACTCTTGGTAAAGGATACAAGAAAAACATTTCATATGAATGTAACTAAAGGGATTGAGCTGAATGTAGGAATTGATATCCTCCTCCTAAAACAGACTAGGTTGTGGTCACAAAACTTCATCTGACTTAGAATCCTATTTTTAAAGAAAATATATTAAAAAAATTAATAAAAATAAGATTGTGTTCCAAATTGTGTGTTTAACAAAAAACACCTCTTGACGGCTGGGGTCACGCCAAAGGAACATAGCAATGGAATTAGGGGAAGGAATTTACTTGATCATCATTAAGAAGCCGTAATCTTAGTCCTGCCTCCCCTCATCTCGTCAAGTGGCAACGCCCACTCAATGCTGAACTCCAAGCATTGTGATACCACCTCGTCGTTTACACAATTTGCTTGAATGATATGTCCAACTATAATTAAGAAGCACGTTTTACACGACCTCCATGAAAAGCAAGAGAAGCCTATTGGAAACCCAGAGAAGCCTATTGGAAACTTAATAACATGCAGGCACAATGTCCTCAATTGAATTGTGGACATGTATTTGTGGTAGACGCTTGTAAGCACGCATCGTTCTCATACCAGGAGCAATAATCCAATATTAGACACGTGTGGATGAATGACTTGGGGATTATCAGCGTTACTCCTGGGGACGACTTATAGCTGCAGTGAGTTGAAGTTTGAGATGGCGAGTTAGGATGCAAGTTTAAAAAACAGTTATTTCTTTTCAACCCGAAGAAAGGCATCGCGAACTGCTTCTTCCTCCTGTTAGAAACTCGACTGGTCTCACTCCCTTCAAAGACAATGTACAACATTGGTAATATTGTCAAAGACCAGTATCCACACTTGATGTGACCCAACATATACATAAAATAGCAACATTTAAGCTAAATCGGTCTTCGGAGTCATGAGAAAACAGTGAAAAAACCCATTATGTGTTTTCACTGTTAAGTGAAGACTAATTGTTTTAAAGACTAATTGTTTTACTTCTTTCCTAAAAACTATAGCATTTCAAGCAAAACTATTTCAAGGGAGGTTTTCCACTATGACCATCTTTATACTTTGTAATTCATGTGCAAATCTGTGAACATTGAAATTTTCAATCTTACCAATGTTACACATCCTTTAAAATAGCTCCCAAGACCCATCTTTTCTCTGTTGGCATGAAATCTGAGTTTCTCCTGTCTGTCTCCCTCCACCCTCCTTTTCTGTTTCTCTCTTCTTTTATTTTCCATCGCTTTGCATCCTCTGGTAGTAGGCGCTGTAAATGTTCTGCTTGTTACTATTAATATTAAAGAGGAGTTCCGTGGTCGAAACATGGTTTTGTGATGCATTCATTTTCCAATAAATAGAAACCTTAAAGGTAGGATAGTCTTTTGTTAATTATCAAAGACCAGTATCCTCACTTGGTGCATCCCAACATATGAATAAAATAACACACCTGTGAAAATAATGTGCTCAATTGGTCATCGAGATTGCAAGAAAATAATGAATTTAAAAAACCACCCTCGAATTAGAATTGTGTGCTTTCAAATGTCTTAAAAAGGCTTCATGCCTGAAGCCTTTTTTCAATTTGATGGAAAATTACAGCTTTCTCTAAAACTACCTTACTTCAAAGGATGTCATTTCTAACAATGTTTTATAATATCAACAGCTGTCCAGTGCTCTGTACCAAGTAAGTTTTTATGGTCGTTAATTTTTGGAGTAATTACCAAAGGTGTACACTCCCTTTAAAGTGAGTAGACAGAAAATTGCAAGTCTCACGATAAAAGAAAAAAAACAAACAATAAATTAGCACAACAAATCAAATAACTAAATATATAAATAAATAAACAAATATATGAAAAAAATTCAAATAATTAAAATTAATAAATAAAATGAATCAAAATTACAAATAAAATAAAAAAGTAAAAAAATGAAAGGAATCAAAATCACAAAAAGTGTTTTTCAAAAGTAAAATGAGACATATTGTCTCAATGGATAAACTTCATTTCCTTAATTAGAAAGCCTTAATTTGATTTCCTGTTCATTTGTTTCCAATGACGTTGCATACGTGGCCCATTTCACAACACTTTATAATGTGCTATTAAAGCAAAATATATGCGTAAGCAAAAGTGTATTTACGAACAAGAACATGTGGCAGTGAGTGTGCGCGTCCACCAATCAAAGAGGAGCCGATGGCAAGTTACCTTTCGCCTTGCTTATGGTAAGCAATAATTATGACATTAAAACTGGGTCATGGACCTTTCTGTAAGCATGTCTAATAAATTGGCCCCAGTATTTTAATCACACTGCCGCCTTCTTGACCAGAATCCCTTCTCATCTTACGATGTTTCTCTGTCCCTCCATCATCTGTTTCTTAACAACTCGGAACAAATAGTTTGGAGATAAAACACAAAACTTTGTACATTTGAAACTTGATCGAGAATAATTGTGATTAAATTGTGGGTGGTTTTGTTTATCCCTGTGTCCAATTTGTCTGATAATTACTGGTTCCTAGACGTGTTCATCTAGACATTGCATCCTTCACCTTAAAAGGCCAACCCATGTGCAAAACGAAGACGGGTTTAGTTCAGGCTTCTGAACGCCCTCCATTATTGATTCAGACTGTCTAACCCATTCTCGAAATCGGTTTAAATGCTCGCATCACTGATATACATTAGATCATCCCTTCATAGCAAAGAAATGAAAACATCTTAATCTTTGCCAAACATGATTCTGAGATGGTTCTGACAAGATGAGAATGACTATATGAAGAGCAGTAACCCTTGGTATTCAAGGTATACGAGTGATGTATCTAAGACAGTAGATGTAGCGGCCATGTATAATGAGGCATACATTGGTTAACCTTTCTTTTATAAAAGCCAGGTTACTTTTATTGGATACCACGCTGATATCGAACTGTACGATATAACCCGATTACGCGCAGTACTCAGTCTTAAAATGTAGCATCCAACCTTCTGATTCAAGCGGGTAATTGCTCTCAGGGACAATAATAAAGACACGGTGTATAGGAATCCAAAGGGTACATTGCGGGCAACAATTATGCCATTAAGGACAAAACCAAAATCTCTCTTCTCTGTTTCCCTCCTTTCGAAGCTTTCTCATCCCTAGACCTTTTGTAAGATGTTTTGTTAAAATTCAATTATCTACACGCACTAGTAAAGATACATTTGTGTTATAGTACAACACAAACAAATTTGACAATAACTGCACTTGTAGATACAAAGGGGGTTTCTAAAAGGATGAATAACATAACAAAAAAACAATCATCTTTTGTAAGATGGTTTGTTAATAATCTACGTAATAAGTGAAGATAAAATTATAGATCCTTCCCATGAATGATAACTACATTCACGCATGCGTACAGACACTATTGGTTGGCAACCGCTATAAAGATGTGCACAAAGCAGACGCACAAACGCGTCTACGCCACCATTAACCCCATATGACAGGCGCGATTTTCCAACATTTTGCCAACCAAAGTGTTAGTGCGCACGCGCAATGTACAATTTACATATTTCGTGTGAAGGGTCTATATTGTGTTGTTTAGTACAGCAGAAACAACTTTGACAAGATCTGCACTTGTAGATATAAAAGGGGGTGTCCAAAAGGACAACAACATAAAAGAAAATCAATGTGAGACAAAGATGTTCAAAATAACCATGAATTCACATTTTGATATTCATGAATTTTGAATCAACATTCAGTTGTTATTCTTTAGCTTTATGTGTCGATTCATAATCGCCATCGGCACTTTACTTGAATTTCACTCAAATATAAACAAAGAGAAAATTTTTAGCACGGAGGAAATTGTTGCTTGAAATAAGAGTATAAGTGACGTAGACTGGCTCCTTGTTTGTAGAGCTTACATTATTGCACATGTGAAAAGGAAATATGACCAACATGACCAAGCATGTGTTTATCAAATAAGATTAGACAAACATTGAAGATTTGAAAAAACTGTTTCATGTTTTATGATTATTTCCTCCGAATCCAGACTCTCACAATTCTTTTGATATTCCAACAGGGCATCGTACGTCATTATTTCAGTTTATTATTCTGGGCGCAGTTTGCCATTCCAAAATGCAGACTCGGCTTTGGTCATGCTGTTTCTTGCAGTAAACAGTTTTTTGTTATGTACAGGCACAATCGGTGGTAACTTTGACAGTGAAATTTGCACTATCATCTTTAAGTTCGTTTCTGCATGGGATGAGCAGAATAAGGCCGTCTAGGATTAAGACATAAAAATGCTCATGGTCTAGCAGCTTAAGATCCTATCATCTTATGTCAAACCTACTTAAATTTAATAAGACTTGCATGAATTTAACTTGTCTCAGTCTACCCATTTCTCCTTGAATTCAACTTGTACCAGTCTACTAGAAGATTGATCTAGACCGTGTGGATCAACGTCGGTAACTTTAGACCAACTAAATGAGCAACCCTATAACAAAAATAGATTTGTCCAAGATGCCGGATACCAGAAGAAGGGTCAGTGTTGTACTTGGCCTGTTTGATTGGGGTTTTAGACGATTTTGTTTTATATCAACGCTTGGGTTAAGCCTGTGACCTCTTAATCCGATAAAAGCATCCACTGTCGAGCCAAAGCTCACCATTAAGCTAATCCTTGAGGAAAATGATTGAACTTTTAATATGGAAGTCACACTCTAACTTTAATGCTTTTTGCCCTGGGCTTGTCTAGTGACGGTTTCCTTTCAATGCCGCATGGTTGCAACTTATCGGCCCATGCAGCTGCCTCAACTATGAAGGTATAAGAACACATTGTAACTCGTAGTTAGACCGTCAGCCCATGTGGCCAACACGATGAAAAGATTCAAAAAGTAGTTCAAAAATCCTATAAGTTTCAACTCATGTGACATATCTCGTCAATGATGACAAACTCACGTGCGGTATATACGTGAGCGTGTTGACTATCACTGGCTAATCATTGATGCTTTAATTCCGTGATTAAGTGAGGTATGAAATCAGCTTTTTAAAAGTCTAATAACATAGATCTGAACATTGTGTTAAATTACATCTCTGTTGTTCCTTTTTTGAAGTAATACTTTTAGTGGAATCATTTCTTGGAGTAGGTTTGTTATAATTATGGAATGGGAGGTTAACATGTTTATTGATTTAGCTTGCAATCAAGTGACTTAAAGGCCCTGTACACGATTGGTAAGATCGAAAAACACAAATCTTCACAGATTCACACATAACTTACATGATTTAAAGTAAGTAACGGTAGAAAGGGTTCCTTAAAATTTTTCTGCCTGAAATGCTATCGTTTCTGAGAAATGAGTAAAACAATAGTTTTTATCGCGCGCGATAATAAACTCCATGTTTGAAAAACAGAAAACACATAAGGTCTCTTTTCACTATTTTCTCGTGATCTCGATGACCAATTGAGCTCAAATTTTCACAGGTTTGTTATTTCATGTATGTGGTTGATTACACAAAACATGAACACTGTCTGTGATTATTTTGTCAGCTCTGCCAATCCTGTATAATACCTTTAATATACCAAGGAATGTAGATTGATATTGTCTCAAAGCCTTCCAAATGGTACTTTCGGATAATCGTAAAACCCGTCTCGTATTTCAATTGTGACATTTGGAGTGTTTTCATTTCTGTTATCCTACTCTAGTGGAGGAATTCCATTATCGTTTCCCCCTCCTGTTTGGCCAGCTTTTCAAGACAGGGATGTCTCAAGTCACTGACCGGATAAGACGGAAAGAACCGATGATTCCCCCATGGTTTATAAAGGAAGTCTTCACACACCAAACTGCGATTGTAGAAATTATCTTTGTGATACCATGCCAACCTAGAAAAGGGAAAACTGAAGAAAAGGAAGACAGAAGAGAAGATGGAGAGACGAAAACCTAACATACACAAACACGAAAACTTAAGACTAGAATAGCAAAAAGGAGAAGAGGACGGAAATTGCACGAGGATGGTATTATCAAACATTGGTCGAACACAACCTGATGATGATGATGATAATGATGATGATGATGATGGGGGGGGGGGGGGGAAATCCGTAGATCCCTTTGTGATGATCCACTCTCCCCGTCATAAGAGTAAATAAAGTGATTCTTTTAATCCGTCACCCCTTCCATAGCCTTGATTCATCGGATCAAGATTAACACATGAATTTCCCTTTCCCCTTTTAAGCCGAATACAATTATCAAAATCGAATGAGTCATCAAGAAAAATCAACAGTAAGTTGAGATACATTTTTAAGATTAACTTTTCATTATTTAATCAGGTTTTTTTTAAAGCAGTGTTTTAGTCAAACACCCGTTGCTTGTACGATCAAACGTTAATTGGATTGTATCTCGTGTATTTGATCAAAACAGATCAAGTACTGGTCTCCCATTTTTTCCGAGGGTACCTGACAGGGAAAGTATCTTTGGGTAAGTATGACCAGGCGAAATACGATGCTGTTGAGTAAACCTTCGCTTGGTGTTATATGCAGAAGGTTTTGTTGATGATTGAACTACTTCGATGTAATTACATACATTGCTAAGGATTGAGCGGAATAACAACCGGCGTGGGTTGCCGCGGGGTTGTGTTTGTTGCAAGCTGAAGTGTCAAAACTGCATGAATACAATCACTCAAAGTTACGACTTGTTGTGCGTCTAGGGATAACAGAACGCTTGTTCTCGGTATAACGACGTTTTGGGGTTTGTAGAGTGCCACCTATACGCGCCAAAAATGTGTCATTCGCTACCTGCACGGATCCGCCACGTACGTGTAGAGCCTCGACTTCATGTTTCGTTTGTATTGTATGTATCTGTTTGGATGCAAATATCATTACATTACCGTAACAATACAGAGTTATATAATGCCTTTATAGTCAATTCGAGGCTCTACACGCAAGTGGCTGACCGTGCAAGGGGCGAAAGCTGAGTATTGATAGAGTTGCGGAAAATTGCAATTAGAAGCTATTCGGTCCAAAGAACAACAGGTGCGCACACGAGGTGCCAGACTAGTCTGCCCATTGGGTTGTGCTGTATTAATTGGACCAAAAACGGCGTCCAGCAACCACGTGACGGAAGAAAACTGGTCCCTCCGTGTTGCAACTCTCTCAATACACTGCTCTGTCATGTGGGTGGTTGCAAATCTCGTTTCGCAACTCGTTTTACAACGACAGAATGTGTATACCCGCCCAATGGTAATAAATACCCAATAGGGGTTATGTCAACACCGTAATCTAAGCCGATAGAGCGCACGACTAGAATAAACGGAGAATAACATTCATTTTTTACATCAGATCACATTTCATGATATGTCAAGGTTCATGCATCTTGTTACAGCGGCCGATAACCGATTAATCGAAAAAATATTCATCTCTTCTCCATTAGCAACGTTAACCAAAGGGTAATGCTTACTTTCATCGGAATCAAAAATCTCAACTAATCGATGAATGTAATTTCAGTAGATGATGTTGTTTGTCACAGAGCAACATTGTTATGAATCATCTCTGATACTGCATTACAAAACCGCAACAAAATTCTTGATTATAAGACCATGTGACCTGTGACGTCACATGTTATCAAAAGATCCACAGAGCCTGGACTTCCTGCAGGCATGATTTGTACACAGCTCAACGGATATTGAGATTACATCAAACATTTGTTATCAACTTTTGATACAACGAAAACATGGCACATCTAAAAACTTGTTCAGCTGTTAACTCTTGAATAGACCCCTTGCATAACGCGGAACGCTAAATGGACCCTGAGGTTACGCACACTATTTTACGCACAAAGAACACCTATCGTCCAATCATCTGCCTCCTTTGACCTCAGTGAGGGCGCTTTTTGGCCTCAGTGAGGGCGCTATTTTTAGCGTGTGATGTCATATGCAAGGGGTCTATTGATGTTGACAAGCCTATAACACAAAATTTAACATTTCTGATATGATCAGTGTGGTATCTTGCCTGCCAAAAAGTACATGGAATGTACAAGGTCCCTTTTTTTGTAAGGAATGGTTGTGATAATTTTGACATAGTAGAACCGCAGGATGAAACCAATATTTTCGCCCATTTCATCATTCACAATGCATATGTTAGAGTATCACTGAAAAATAAAAGATTGAAGGTTTTATAACAAACCTGTGAACATTTGGGCTTAATCCGTTGTGTCAGTCAGGAGAAAAATATTAAAAAACAAAGCAACATTTTAAGCATGTAAAAACATTGTCCTTAATTTTAACAACCGAAATCACTTTTTTTTTTCTTTTTTTTAAAAAGGTTTTCAGTTCAGATACAGTGGTTGACGGTCCTTTTAGAGGGAAATATTTCAGACAAAAATCGGGTCCTAGTAGTAATATGGACTTCATCATCGGTAAGCTTTCAGAGTGAAATTAAACAATTATGTTTTTATCCTTACCGATCCCATAAAGTGGTTATCAAGGAAGACCTTGAAATCATATATCGAGTTTAACACTGCTCTAAGCGGTCCATCTCTCATCTCGAACGCGCTTGACATTGACAGATTGGCACAACTCGTCAAGTCATCGCAAAAGTGAATGAACAATAAAATGTACAATCAAAGGGGCTTGTGATTGAAGGAATAAGATACATTAAATCTCAAAAATAGTTGTTACCGAAGCATAAACATTAAGAATAAAGTAAGGAATTGTTTTCTTGTTCAGGTTTTCACTTGGAAGGGTCTGCCTGTGGTAGTTACTCCAAAAATTAATTTACCATACAATCTTTGTTGTTAAGGAGCACAGCAGCTGCTGATAATTTATAACACTTTGCGAAACGATTCCCTCCAAAGGAATATAGTTTTAGAAAGGGATTTTAATAATGTTCTCAATCATTTAGTAATTTAATTTTAACTTTGATGTTTGTTTGTAGCTGCTGGGCCCCTCTGAAAAACAGTGTTTCACTGAGAGGTCTCCCCAGGGTAAAGAAGAAATAAATAAATAAATAAACCATTTCAATCTGAGAAACGTTTCAGCTTGAAACGTTTCTCAGATTGTATATTCCAATTACGGATAATCTTCCTGCGTGGACATAACCCCTCCAGAATTTCGGCGATTTCTCAAAAACGCTATCGCCTTTTGAAATGAAATTTTCACATGTTATTTTTATTGTATATTATCTACATTTATATAGGATTTTAACAATCATTAAAACGGATCAAAAAACCAAAGGTATACTTTGCCTTTAATGTTAATAATGTTAAAATACAGTGTAGTAGACTTCTATAGTGGGAAGTTATTGACGCTATCTTTTCATCAAATGCCGCTGATGCAAACCTCCCTCGTCAACCATCGATCGCCGACAATTCATGCAAAGACTAAATTGTAAATAAAGAAAAAGTCAATCCCCGAACGATTAGTACTTCACCTTTCTTCGAATTCTCGATAGCCCAAAAAGAAATTCACTGATTGCACATTCTGTAAGCTCATACAAAAAAGTATTAGTATAATTTTAAGCCGGTTCCAGACACTGTAGAAGGTACCGCTGAAATCCTCGTCTTGGAATTATGCGTATCCTACCTGAAGGAGCAGTCGAGGCGATAATCAAAGCATAGTCCAAGTGTAAAGTCGGCAGGGAATTCTTCGATTTAGAAGAATAACATCCTTGCGGACACAAAAACCTTGACAATATTTGAGATCTTGAGAGAATACCTGTTTTAATAGGTCATGCATGGGATGATACAGGAATGTACAATATCCATGGGGTACAATTTTCAACATCGCGTGAAGATGTCAGATGGAATTCGTATACACTGTATCACTATTATTTCTTAATCTGCACATTCCTATACATTTAGCCCCAGCGTTTTATTTTGTAACACTTGTTATTCCCTCTTCTCTCCGGGGACTACAATCCCTCCTGCTTTCACTACGGTAGAATGGATTGTTTCTATCAATGCTCCCAAATGACTGTACTGTCTCGAAGACATGGAGGCAGTTCTTCCTTCTAGGAGAAATCCCAAGGACCCCCTTGATAAAAAAGAACATCACACGTATGACCCTTTGCTAGAATTGTGATCATGCAGAACTCACAAGCACTGAGCATTTCGCACGTAGCATTTTCAAGTGGATGCTGAAGAACTCAGCTTTTTGAAGCTCTGTATCCCAATAGAGTTTGGCTTGCACCCATCCCCCCTCCCACCACAGTCTTGCACTAGACAGTCAATACTCCTTTGTTTATAGAGAATTTTAGATGGGTTAAATAAAACTTAAAACGTGAGTCAACAAAAGGCGACTTTGCAATGCACAAATATCCGGTCGCGTCTTCTTCTGTATTTTGGGATCTCGTTATGAAGGGATATTTACACAACAACAATAATGGAACAGCTGTTAAAGTTTTACATACATAAGTGTGGACCTTAGAACAAAAGAAATCCACACAATGTAGGGTTTTGAAACACGATGTGGACTTACACATGTCCACACAGTGTTTTCTTACAGTGTTGAAGAATATGTTTTTAGTGCAAAGACCAAAGGCATGTCCACAGAGTGTGTGCAACGCAGAGCTGTTGGCCGTGATGGGGTCTTTTACACAATGGAACAAAGGTCCTCGCAAAGTTTCTCTTTGTTCTAATTGGTCCCCACAGAGGAATTCTTTAGACAAAGGAATAATAGAACAATACTAGCACCCCATACCCCGATCTGTAAGGTTGCGTGGGTTTGTGAGAATGTGGGGTTTTACTTATTTATTATATATATATTTGTTTAAATGCCCAAATACTTTCTCGCAGAATGTGTTCCACTTCTTGCCATGTTGTCCTTGTTTTGACACCATGTAAAGAGAACTAGATCAAAGTTTACCGCAATTTTTTACAAAATATCAAACTCCAAATTAATATTTTTTGAGTAGACAACGCAGAGTAACGTCTAACAAAATGTCCACTGGTTTTATAAATGAAAATGTTTGTTTCTGTATTCGAGTCATGTTATGTATAACACGCAATTCGACTTTCCAGTTAATTTGTCACTTTCTACAAGAAAACACTTTCTTAGAATTACACTTTCAATGCGGAATGGATATATCTTCATTAATTCAGGACACCAGCCAAGTTTTAATTTGAACTTTGTGATGATCAGCCCAGAAGCATTCCGGTAGTGTTCCCTAAACATCTTCTGGCTATCTCCTTTTATTAATTTCTTCCTCCGTCCACATCTGACTTTCCAAGTGACATTCACACCTTCAAGATCTTAAGTTTCCCTCCCACGAATCCAGTCGAGTCCAACTTTCTCTCTCATCTTCTTCTTAAGAGGAGCGACACCAGACTCTCCGGGGATTCTCAAGACAGTTGTGAAACAGTTGATGTCGATTCGAGTAGCGTTAAATGATCATCAGGTCTAGATGTATCAGTTCTTCTGGGGATTGAAGCTGACGAGATAAATATAGACTCTTCGCATAATAAGACGAACTAATAAGATAGAAAGCTCGTCTTAAGTTTCGGATCAACACCGATACACGTCCAGAGATTGATCAACACATTTTTATCTAATTCACGACACTTGGTGTTGCTTTTCTCACCTACTGCGTCTTGTTATGCTAAAGGCATCCTAGTTATGGGGAATTAATTATTGCACCCTTTTGAACGTATGGAAATGGGCTAAAGCATTGACTGTTCAGATTACTTGAATGGCACATGAGGATGCTTTTATTAGCTTTTCTTTGTTTTAGGCTCCTCCACAAATGCAAATGGAGACTTGAACCATTATTTTCGTCCTAACTTTATGACACCCTAACTCCCACTATTCTTTGTTTCATATATCTCAAAACAGCTGAGTTCACACTACTGTGTTCAGTCACCTCTTCTCCTGGGGGTATCAACCTCGATTCCATCCCACGGCCTGTCAGTGACAAACACAAACTTTATTCAATTAAAAGCATGTCATTTTTTACAATTCCTTGATTTATAAGATTTCTTCTTTTTGAACATCCATCAATATGTCAACGCTCAGTAAAAATGAGTAATGACCAATTGAATACGTTGGCCAGTGGTGATCCAACTGTCGAGGTCACCCGAGGCGGCGGCCAGACTCTTGTCTCGGATCCCGGCTATTGCAATCAATATGATGTAACTACAGCCAAGAGCACCAGGCCAGTCGCGATGCTGTTACGGCCGATACGTTACCTCGAAATAGCCAGCCCGGTAAATAATCTCTATTTTTGAATGTCTAGATTTCTTATGTCTCCGGGCTAATGATAGAGTTATGAAGTTTTGGGGATTGATTGAGGATTTAGTTTTGGATTTTTTCCCCCCTTCAGCATGTCCTCCTGACGACAGATTGATGATGTGACCCAGAGATTAAGGAATAGGTCTACCAGTGACTCGGTCTGTAGGAGTGACGTCATTAAATGCGGATGTATGGCGCTCGGAGTGATAATACGCGTGCTCGTGCGCCTGCGTAATCCAGTCAGCTTCAGGCTAGATTTGTTCTGGTCAGCCGGGATCTCTTTTCTCTCTCTCCCTCTCCCTCTCTCTGACTGTACTGTCAAAACAATATTAATCAATAGGCACAATAATAAAGAATCTTCTGGTTCGCTTGATGTTTTCAATGGCGTGATTAATTAACTAGCGCAGTTCAATGGCGTGATTAATTAAGCGGGATAATTGAACTAAGTTCCCATAGATTTCGGGAGATATAATCATGCTTTGGTTTTTGGAATTGCTTTTGTTTTAACGTTTTACTGTTGTGTGATTTTTAAAACCTTTTGTGTGCAATCTCCATTTTAATAATAATTATATTTTTTATTGTTGGCAGGGTTCCTATTGTACACATCTTTCGATGACAGTTCTTATACTACTGTATATCCTTGACAGCCCCTGTTCCACTTGTATTCCTTGTGTAACTGTCTAAAGATTTAAAATAAAAAATAAAATAAATGCTTCATAATAAAATTATGGTTAATTTTGATTTACAATTTTATTGACAATAGTTCACAGAAACCAAAAGAACAATATTTCATTGCATGCATGTGATTTTACAGGATTTGACAACGGTAATAACATCTGGACATAACATTGTACGAGTGATAAAAAACAAATGACGTCATCAGTTGTCACAGTGGGTGCTATTTTGAAATCTGGATACTTTGGATATCTGAACTATGTAGTCGGCAATTTAGCCTGGCGTTTTTAGATTCGCGCGGTAATATTCAAATCATGTCCATATACTGCAATATATTTTTCGGAAAAATAAACATAAGTTTTCAATTTTAAAAGCAGCCGAATGGAATTCTCAATCAGTTTGAAAGACGATTTGAGATCTTATATAAACGACAAAACAGTCTTTAACACAAGACTGAAGTTATTGTAATAGGTCATACACAATTACTACACTTTTATATAATTTATAAAAAATAGTGGTGCTATAATTACATAAAAATACATCCGATCCAGCCCGTAACTTACAATAATAACCCGAAATTATTTTCGTTCAAGAAAACTACAAGATGATTGGGCAAATCTAACTGGTATCAACGCTTTGTGAACATTGAATTTCTAATGACTAAAAAGCCAATGAAGGGGAATAGATTTCTGTTTTATAAAACGATTGCCCATAAATAATTACAAGAATCCTACTCGGGCAATCATCCATAGCTGAAATTTAGTTAGTTATCCAAAGAAAGACAAGCAGTGATTAGCAGTGATAGGGGAAAATATTTCCAGCAAGAAACCAATTAACCCAACATGACTTATACTGCCTTGAAATTGTTTACAGATCAACAAATTCTTTTGCACATTTGTCCCTTAGTTGCATTTATTTAAGAATATAAATATTAATACCCTCTGTATTTTATGTTTTTGTTGAGTATTATAGGCTAGTCTAGAGCTCTTCTGTGCCAGTCGTTTCACCACACAGTACAATTCTTCCACCATTTCATACATAATTATTTCCAGTTATCATTTCAGCCGTTATTTATTTTCCTTCCTATATCATTTGTTCTCTCTTTTATACAACATTCCTTTTCTGTCCTCTCTCAAAAATCGATCCAACAACCTCCTCCTATTCTTCACCTCTACTCTTAACCCCAACTCATCTATTCATCTTTACTTCCCTCCCGATCCAATCGACCACCACCACCCCGCCTATAGCTCTCCGCTTTCACTCAAAGACCAAGACCGTCTTATTTCCCGGCTGCTGTTTTATTTTCCTCCCATCTGATTACCTCACAGTCTCTTCCCATTACTCATTTTGTCCTTGCTAATATTCTCATTCTTGATCCCCCAAAGATTCCCCTTTTCCCTTCCATCTCCCTTCGTTCCCATCTCAGCTTTCATTCCTTCATCTGATATCTTCGTCTTCAATCATCCCTCTTTTCTTTCTTGGACTCAAATCTGTTTTCCTCCCAGTCGAACTCGTACTATACGGTAGTCTCTCATTAACAATCTCAAATCATAATCGCGATCTTACTGACATTTTGCTTTATATCGCCAAATACGAAATGTCCTCTCTTTTTTATCATAGTCTCATCTTTCTTATTTTTCGTTTTCCTCAATCCCCTTGTTGCTCTATCCAATCATCCCATTCTCCCAACTCTAAAGGTGTTAGGTCAAAGCAACCAGGAAATGGAGATCCCTTCAGTTGCTCGCACACTATTATGAATAATTAAAACACACACAATATGGTTTAAAATAACAATGAACTTTAGACTAGCTTTTGAGGTAACCTCGATTCACGGAACACAACTTGTTCCATTGTTCTTTTTCTTAATTATCTCCATGCTATTAGTCTAAAATTTAGGTCACTATTGACCCTGATGTAGGTCAGAAAAAACACTCCCGGAAAAGGTCAATAGCATTGTTCTAACTTGGTTACATTAATTAAGGAAACGTGTACCTTCGTAATTATGGACATTGTTTCTTGTACCGTACAGTCCTGAGTTACAGAGATGAACAACAAGCAGATGGCACAAGACACGTTTTATAAATTTGTGTTTGTCATAGTTATAATAGCTACATACATGAACAGTAAATACATTAACAATACGTTGAATAGTGATTCTTTCGAAGATAAAGAAATCTTTCATTATAAAATATACTTATCCGTTTGCAAGTACAAAATTTACACAGGTTTTTTTTCCTCTCGGTATAGATAGGTTGCAGTATGACGTAAATCGGCCATCTTTACGGGCAATTTGGAACACACAAAGTCACGCGTTACGCGTGAGAACGGCGTGCAGGACGCGCACATTTCACAAAACTCATTGCATGATTGGTTAGTGAATGACGCGGCTGCGTTAATAATTTGAGCGCTTGACGCGCCTGCATGCCAAAATGCGATTTGCCCGTAAAGATGGCGTCTACTGGGAACTATCTATACTCTGTTTATCTTCCCGCCACATTTGCATTTCGTATTGTAGGTCGTGAAATGCATTTTCCCCACACATTCAACAGTTCCTCCTCAACAACCCCATTCACACTCCCTTTTTAAACCGAGGGTGTTAAATTAACACTAGATGATATGTCACTCAATATGTTTCTATATTTGATGACTACCCATCGTTGATTGACACTGGAATAGGTTTTTAACACCATCGTGTTCAAAATGTTTTGCAATGACAGTTTGTTTTTAATAAATCGACACATTATAGCCCGGTTATTGTGCATGATATTATGAAATAAAGGAGAATTCGATCGCAAGGCTGAAGAGAAAGGAAAACAATTTCGAAATTTTGCCCACTAGTTTTGTCGAGGTCAACTCTTTCACACTTTCATCAAGTATCAAGGCTTTGACCTTTGAACTTAGATATAACAGTAATTTATTTTTTCCATGTGCTGTTTGGGATAATTGTTGGGAAAGCAGGCACTTTTTAATAATCACATAATGCATGGCCATGTTTCGTCGACAATTTCAAAAATATTAACACCATTTGTGACCAATTTTTAAGATGCTTTGTTATAAAATTCTAAATACGGATTGCACATAGGTTTCACTAGATCACAATTAAAGAAGTAGAATATATTGGTCTAATCAAAACTAATTTAGCTTGTCCCCAAAAGGCATGTTATTTAAAACCTCCAAACATGTATCACATGAAAGAGGTTCTAGTCTCTCCATCAGAATTTGACGCCCGTCCATTCTTAGCGATCTTTGCCTGGTCTTGGGTCCACCATCTTCCCCTGTCGTTCCTGGAGCCCATAGACATCGTCTCTGTTTGGGTTTGGGCCGTGTTTGCGCGCCTGAGCCCCGTGAAGCCGTTCCAGTCCCCCTGGTAGTTGACGCAAGGCAGGAACCGGAACACGGACCGGAAACCGTTCCGGAATTTGATGTTCATCCAGCAGTAAATGAAAGGGTTATACACGCAGTTACTCATAGCGCACAGAAGGGCACAGAGGTACACTATCTAAATGACAATAAAGAAATAAACAAAGCTGAACTACGTTTAAAGACAAAGTATACCATCGGTCGTTGGAACCGCTCGATTGTTTTGATCCAATAATGTCGACATGCACAATGACACTAACCTGTGAAAATTTCATTTCAAAAGGTGGTAGCTTTTTTGAGCAATCACCGAATATCTGGAGGGCTTATGTTCATCATGCATGAAGAATAATCCGTAATTGGAATACACGACCTGAGAAACGTTTCATAGAAGGGAGTCGTTTTTTCAACATGTTACACATTATCAACAGCTGCAGTGCTTCTTACTAAGTAAATTGTCATGGCCATTATATAGTTTTTGGAGTAATTACCAAAGATATACCCTGCTCCCTTTAGAAAAAACCCAAATCTTATCCCAACTGCCACCATCTTCACAATCACTCGCGGCTGTAGGTCGTCTTGACAACGACTGACCATTCATTTATTATGTATTAAAACTAGTAGCCCATTCTACCGAAGTTGTTTTTCAAGCCGCCGAGTGCATAAAAACTTCTCAAATTTGGAAAAACACACAGAAGAAAATTAGCAATTAGATCAAAAGATAAAACAGATTTTATAGAAAAGGCAATATCACTTCAAAATAAATTAATCAAACGAGAAGATGTGTAAGTTTAATGATTAGAAATTACTGTGAAATTGGAAAATATTAACTTAAACACAGAGAAGTATGTTAAAGAAAAGTGACTCCAACAGCATGTGGATTTTGAGGGTCTGTCATACAACATATATATCGCATAGGCCTATATAGTTTACGGGGCTAATATTTGCAATGAGACACGTCTGATTCATAAGTAGACTAGTAGGCCTACTTGCAAAAAATGGAGTGCAATAATACGATCCGACGACCCTTGGAGCATTGTATTCGAACACTTAACCCACCTAGATCGATCAGTGTACATGGTATGGCACCCTGACGTCAAATAAATGTGAGTAGAATTGATCTGTTTGCATGGTATGGTACCTAGACGTCAACTCCATATGAGAGGGGGGGGATCGATTAGTGTACACAATTGTACACTGAATTTACATAAAACCTCTGCAATCTTGTTTAACTTCATCCCTCTGGTTTTGGATTATGACCGAGAATTATAATAAAAAATATAACAAAATGGGGAGGGGAGTGAGTCAATATTTTAAAAGTCTTTATACGTACCTTTATGTAATAGAAATAAAGTATATCCCGGTAGCTGTCCTGTAAAATGGTGTATATCTGGATTGGCATATAGCACAGAGCAAAAAGCAACACTATAGTTGCAAACATTTTCACCAGCTGGAATAGAACCGGATAAAAAAATACAATCCAAACAAAAATTACGGTAATTCAAAGGTGCATCCTAAGAAAATTCATTTTGAAAATATATTCTGTTCAAACTGACAGTTTAAAGAGTATGTGTTGAAGTACACAAAAAGCAGACCAGTCGAGTATGAGTACAAGTACACCAGACTAGTTGAGTACGAGATTAAGTACTCAGACCAATCGAGTATAGTACAAGTACACAGACTAGTTGAGTACAAGTACCCGTACCATTCGAATACGAACTCAAGTACACAAACTAGTTGAGTATGAGTACACGTATAGAGCCTAGTTGAGTACGAGTATGAGCATACAAACCAGTCAAGTACAAGGACCAGCACCCAGACCAGTCGTGTACAAGAGCGAGCACTCAGACCATTCGAGTACAAGGACTAGCACTCATACCATTCGAGTACAAGATCGAGCACTCGGACCAGTCGTGTACAAGAACGAGTACACATTAATTAGTCTAGAACAATCCGAGTACATAAAGTGTAACAGGGAAGAGTGCAACTCGAGTACCAGTATACGCACTAAATATTCGACATAGTCCACATGAAATGTGCCTACTTGAGTTAAACAGATAATGTTACAAGTGAAGACGTACCAACAAAGATACCTTGAAGCATTTGAAGAACATGACGAGGTAATTAATAGTATGCACATTGCCCTGTCAGTCTCACTTGGTGTCTAATATGCAAACCAGAAACGTATGCTTCCTTTAAACCGACCGATAAAAAGATGGGCTGACACTGGATTAGAATATTGCATTTCAATATATGCCCTCCCCTCCTCCCACCCCATGGGGGGATGGCCAACCAGAGCGACTCCAGACATAGACGGATCGTAACTAGCTGTCTCTTCACTACTTGAGCCATGTCCATTAAGACGATGGAGTCTAGTAACAAAGACCCCGAGGAAATACTTTTTTATATGCACCTGTATAAACTAGGCGGGTATAACTGCAGACTGTACGGACACTCGGCCTAAGAAGGAGTTTAACATTCTCTTAGGAAACGTCAAGGACTACATCATTTAAATCAACATCACTCACACGTAGTGAAATCAATACATAGATGTATGTGATGGTTGAAACTCAAATCCCGCAAAGCTTTCTCTCTTTCCTGAATAAACAGACAACTTTCTTATACGAGACAGAGAAAGTTGGATGTTGTTTTTCGGCCTGATGACAAGTGTCTTTATGATCAAGAAGGGCATATTTGACCGGGATGTCGCTATTTCGTATTTACCAATCTGAGCTTCCTAATGCGTAGATTGAAGTAAACCCATTGATGTGTGCATACCATGATTGCTTGGACTTGAAATAGCCTAACAGGTGGTCGTGAACAAACGTAATCAAGAAGGAGCAAATGCATTTACTAAATGCATGCTCTTTGGAAAGATAAAGATGAGTTCAGTCACCTGGGCTGGCTATACAAGCTCAAGCCATCGGTGCTCAAACTAACAACTGCATGGAATAAGAATAAATTAAGGTTTTACTTTTGAGCGAGACAAACTTCTGCCAAGAAAAGTAACGAAAGTGCTATTATGGAGTCGGCTGACTCATGCTCCGGGCCATCTTATTTCAGTGAGGGCGCTACTTCGACGCTAACAACCAGATTTATTTGACCCTGCTTCTAACCCAATTATTTCGACCCTATTTTCACGATGGAATTCTTTAACCTTTTTCTTTCAGGGGTTGTATGAAATTGTAATACTCACCCTTGCTTTAGATTCGCTCATTTTCTTATCTCTTTCCGCCTCCACTTCTCCCGGTGTCCTCCGCCCCCAGATTCTCCTTCCGATTCTTATGTACGCCCCCATAAGCACTGCCAATGGTAGGAAATACTGTAAGACCATACATACTAGAGAATACACAAGTGAGTCTTCCCAGGAACCGTCAGTACAAAACGTGCTTTCTCCCTGAGATTCCACTGTGGTGAAGAGAGCAGCGGGCAGCGCAAGGGCGATGGATATGACCCAGATCACCCCAATCACGAACAAGGTCTCTTTAGATCCCATACGAGGTCTCAAAGGGTGGATAATTGCAAAGTAACGATCTACCCCTATAGCCACTAGGGTGTAGATACTAACAGACACCGAGATGGTCTGAGAAAAGGATACCAGCTTACACATGAGCTCGCCAAACGGCCATCGTGTGTATAGAGTCGCATAGACTGTAAAATTTACGCACATTGCCGCCATCAGGAGATCTCCAATGGCTAGGTTTACAATGAAGTAGTTGGTAACCGTACGCATTCGAGGGTGCCCCAGGACAATATAACATACGATACCATTCCCAAAGATACCTAAGACGCTGACTGTTCCGTAGAGAAATATGAAGATCGCTTGTATCCAGACTGGTTCCTCATAATACTCAAACATGGGATAATCGTAGTCAGAGGGATCAGTGGTGTTATCAGTTTGAGAAAAGTTGGATATGGTTAATCCCTCCATATCGATGGTATGCTAAATCCTTTCTCGCTGTTTCACTGTGTGGCGGCTGCTCCGTGGCGAACCCGTTCGCTGCTGTCAAGGTGTGGTATGTGTGCTTAATACGCCAGTTTGTTTTGAGATGGCGTGCACCCCTCTTGTAGTCTGAGTGTCTGGTTAATTTCCTGAATTCCAAACGAAGAAATCTTTAGACCAATCTGCTTGAGAGACCTTACTGATCCAGAACACCAACCTTTATTCTATCCTTTCACTGTGATTCGATACAGCCAGTATAAATACGTCACGCGATTAAATTGCACTAACCCCAAGGGTTAAAAGATACTGTTCACTGCCCAAACAAGCACACTGTATATCCTGCCTCTTTGTTAATTAATGAAAATGGTGGGTGACCGTTGCTTACACCAATTTGGCAACTGCTTTTCATGAGATGCAATGTGCATGAGAAGTGACCGTTGGTTGTTGGGTCGATCCCGTATTGAGCTCCTTTATAAAAACGAGTCGTTGGGGAACTCTTGTCGTGAGAACGATCTCGAAAACATCCTCGCTACGGTATCTCAAAGACGCCACGCAGAATCCCGGGAGACGGCGAGATCTGGAGATACGTATGTTGATCTAGAAGGAAAAGAAACACTGATTAACGTATTGTAACGTGACTACATTTAAGTACGGAAACAGGAAGGATGTACCGAGGTTACCTTTATGAATGTGTATGAGGAGTTGGGGACCAGACGACTGCTTAATAATGACATTTGCAATCCGGGTTGAATTGAGTTTCAAGCTAGTAATTTTTGTAGATCCATATAATACCGTTTTAAAAACATTGAATTGTACTGTTACAAAAGAGTTTTAAAAGTAAAAAGAATTGTACATATAATTCATTGGAGAACAGAAAAATAGAATCACTCAAGATATCAATATATTCATAGTTTTCTACAGTTTACCGGTACAAGACGAACAGATTGCCATCGTTTGCATTAAATCATCAAGTTTAATTACGGAAAATGAAAAAAAAACATTGATCGAAGTTTTACGTATATCAGTTTGTTTATTATAACAAAAATCTTCTTTCAAATTCAGATTTTAGTCTGTGCAATTTGTATGTATTCGTTGTATGCATGCAGCACTTGTATAGACCTTATGCATATGACGTCATTTGAGTAGGGCGCCCTCACCTAGAGGTCAAAAGGAAGATGCTCATTGGCCAGTCCTGTGCGCCGCGCGTACAAATCAGCGCGTTTCCATTGTTTCGTCATCAGTTTACCTCTAAGATGGCGGCTTGGTGACGTCAATGCATAAGGTCTATTAGAAAGGGGTGTGCATGCAGTTGTTTTGGTGAAGCGTTGAAGAATGGTTTATGATTTTTGTTTTTACATTACGAGTACGTGATACCATTGCACATCTTTAAGCGAGCCTGCTAAAAGTAATTCCATTCCGTGCACTTTAGATTACAACTTGCATATACAAAAGCAAAACAGCCAATTTAAGATTCATACATTCCAAATACTCGTTGATAAAAAAGGGACAATTTACTGCCGGATACGTTCCAGTTTCATGACTGGCGCTTTGGTCCATTAAAATCATATCAATATAAATACACAACTGTACTACGGTTCTGGCGTCGTGTATAACATCTCTCCACAACAACCGTCCCAGAAACAATATCCCCGGGTACAACTTAAGACAGCCAGAGCAAGAAAACCTAAAGTGCTGGGTAGCCACAGATGATGAATATCATTTTTCTTTAGGAACGGACGTCAATAGCACTTTTGCCAGGTTTAGGGTTTCCGTAAATTTTTTAGCAAGGACCTATCCGGTATCGATCTCTGAGCGTGGAAAGAGCATCGTCGTTTGGTCATAATCGTGTCTATACGGGACATTGAACCGGTGCTCTAGGCATGCGTTAATTGGCTGGCTCGCGTTTCATGGAGCATTGATTTGTGTACTGTTTCGTTGGTTCTCGGGAATCATCAATCAGTATATTATGCTGAATGAGCCTACTCCATCATTGCTACACGTTATGGTTGATTTAACCAACGACATCTCGTTATGAGACAATCTATCATAGAACTCCGGGTCTAACAAAACCCATAAAGAATCAACACACTGTGCAAGTCTCGCGTATATTGAAAACGAGAAAACAACTCGAAACTACTATATTTTCCGCGAAATCAAATCTACGTTTAATATGTTATTAGTACAAAACTCTTGAAAATAGAATTTAAAAAACATTACAATTACTATTACAATTTCAATGTTCATACAAACAATTTGTTTAAAATTAACACTGAAATAATTTTATAACTTGTTACGAGAGGATGCTTACGAGAGGAAACCCCATTTGCCAATCATGCCTGAACTTGTGCAAACATTACATAGGTTTAATTAAAGGTAACATGAACGTCAGTTGGGCAACATTCTAATTTTTTGTTTGTTTATTTATTTATTTTTGTAGTTTTTATCTGACTTAGAAATCAATAAAAGTATATCAAAAATTCAAATCTCCAAAACTAATCTCCGGGCGAGTTTTGATGATTCAAATTTCCATAGATAGTTCCCAGTAGACGCCATCTTTACGGGCAAATCGCATTTTGGCTTGCAGGCGCGTCAAGCGCTCAAATTATTAACGCAGCCGCGTCATTCACAAACCAATCATGCAATGAGTTTGGTGAAATGTGCGCGTGCTGCACGCCGTTCTCACGCGTAACGCATGACTGTGTGTTCCAAATTGCCCGTAAAGATGGCCGATTTACGTCATATACGCCTCTCTTAATATTTATGCTCGAGTACGTCACAATTCTAACCCAAAACGAGGCCATAGGCGCAGCCACTGCAAGTGGTGGCGGACGCGCGCCTATAGCCTCATTTTAAGTAAGAATTATGACGTCATGCATGAATATTAAGAGAGGCGTATTGCAACCTATCTATAGATTTGTTTTGAATACTGCGGCCGGAGATGCTTGGTACCCGCGTCACCTCAATAAGCGTGGGTGGGTTTGACGTTCTTGATGAAAATGTGACAGTTTTTTTCTGTTTTCTCAATAAGTAGACACTGTATTTAAATGAAACTTTCACATTTGACTTATATTGTATCTTGCTTGATAACTTGGCCTATAAATCAGCGTTGACAAAACCAAACGATTACAAACATTTGGGACCAATGTGCCACGGAAGTTTGAGTACCTGCGAGACTTGCGCAGTCTATTGAAGACAGACTTGTTTCCAGTCCAGCTCGGGTTTATTAATTTAGCCAATTTGACCTTCTTCATAATCAATCTCAATAAAGTCCATTTCTGTATCAAAATCCTTACATTTTAAATAAAGTTTTATGTTGTAATTTTGCAACTAGGCTTTAATGTGTGTTACTTTAATTCTAATGATGAGTACCATTCGTTTTTCATCTAATGTGTACATTAATGCCACACACTGATTGAACAAGTACTTCATAAATGACTCAATAAATAAAGATATAAAACAAACGTGGACAAACATTCGTTTTGCTTGTTTAGCTGGAGTCAATTTACCCAACAGAATCTGTCGTTGTCTATTACGGTGTGTTAAACAAATAAATGAGTGTAAATCTTTGTAAAATTACCAACAAAAAAATTCAAATATTCTGACTTATCGTTAACGGACTTTGTTCGACCCCTTATGTCGTGTCTATATTATAAAAGAAGAAAACACATTCTTGTGGATTCAAAGACGCGTAACCCTGCCTCTGATTGCGATGAAAGCGTCTATTTACTCAGTCAACACTTGTTTTTACCAGAAAAACTGTAAAAACAACGACGCGAGCCGGGCGTGTGATCTTAATCGCGAATCCATCATAAGGCGTGTTATGATATTTACGGAGTGATTTGCAATCCACAAGGGAACGTCATCTTAGAGTTTAGGCTGAAGATAACTATAGCACAGCGGAGAGTTCAGGGGTCAATCTCTAAAAAAATAAAATAGAAACCTGATATCTTGGATGTTCTTCTTTATCTGTAGGTTTAACAAATAAATGTTTAGTGAACAAAATAGTGATCTCTTGATGAATTCTGACGCAATTAAAGGCACTGAACACGTTTTGTAATTGTCAAAGACCAGTATTCTCACTTGGTGTATCCCAACATATGCATAAAATAACAAACCTGTGAAAATTTGGGCTCAATTGGTCATTGAAGTTGCAAGAAAATGATGAAAGAAAAAACACCCTTGTTGTACAAATTAGTGTGCTTTCAGATAGGAATAAAAGGCTTCTGGCCAGAAGTCTTTTATTATTTTAGTGAGAAATTACCTCTTTCTCAAAAACTACGTTACTTCAGAGGGAGTCGTTTCTCACAATGTTTTATACTATCAACAGGTCTCAGTTGCTCGTTACCAAGTAAGTTTTTATGCTAACATATATTTTGAGTAATTACCAAACGTGTACAGTGCCTTTAAACAACATCTCTTATGAAGATTTGTGTCAGAAAAAACAAGGCACTTATAAGAGAGCGCGTAAATTGAACAAAACATCCATCCATTATAAAGATGTTATGAAGACCCAGTATCTTATAAAGTGGCCTATTTGCAGAGAGATCCGTTTTGGAAAAGTGTTCTTTACTCAAGACACGAAAGATGACTCTCTAACCGTTTATACATTCTACAGACTCGTCCCCACAGCCATCAGCGATTCTCCTCCCTTCGGATCCCACGACCCCCGTCATCAAGACATCAAATTTAGAGAATTTTCCCCCAACCTTATCACTGTGAATCAGTTGCGTAGAGCTGTGAATGGAAGTTGACATTTAATCTAGCGACCAGTGCAATATGATACTTGCTCTTTCAGTCTACTGTGTCCTAATTGCCCATAGATATAATGCCTTGCTAAATTTACAATACTTCCTTTTCCTTACAGTCATGATGCAGCACGCATCTTGTAAAAGGAGCATTTTTTAACATCTTGAAGAATGGTAAAAGCATTGAATTTCAGGAGAACAGAAACACTCAAGGCGGGAACATTTGCGGTAGCCAGATGTCAATTTGTCTAAAGAGTTGTGGAACCTTTAACAAGACTAGCTGGTCTTCAAGAATAATTTCTTACAACCGTTCCCGCCGATCCTTAATTATTTTCAGCTGTATTTTGTGCCAAACGCGATTTGGTTTTTTGCCAAAACGCATAATTTTATTTCCTTTTATGCAACTTAAAATTCCAGATTATATATAGGACCTTCAAATGTTTAGCTACTCATACAAATGTTCAGTGTTCCCCGCAGGGAAATCTATTCGCAACCATTTGTCAGAGACAAGTTATAGTTATGCATGACATGACGTCAAGTGCTACATTTTATGTTCTTGTTACGTACACCTACAAATAGTGCTAATCCCTAACAAGTAGCTGGTGCAGGCAATTGAACCCCGAATTATGCATACCCATGCATGCCGCATATGAACAACCAATAGGTCAAAGTTGAGATTGCTAAAAGAAAGTCGCCCGATAGTTGGTGTCTTTGCGGAGACGTGTTTGTTGTTAGAATTTTCGGCTTAGATCTAATAGAGTCGGTGACCAAGCAAAGCTTTCAGATGACACCTACGCCAAAATGGGTTAATGTATTCGGTTGTTTGATCGGTTATTAGTTCAATATGCAATTATCTGTATGCCTGTTTTATAGATTGGTATAAAATAACATAACAACCGCATGAGTTTATCTGCTGCAATCAACAACATGCCAACCACCGGTTCTTTTCAGAACCAACACTTCTCAAAAGAGATTTACACATGGTGCTATTGCAAACCTCACCTAACAACAACGTGCCGTTTGACTGGTAACTTGTCTATTATAATCCAGGCCTCAAAGTATGACGTCAGACCTCTGGAGTTTACAAAGCAAGAAGAATCCCGATGTACGTTAATTTCAGCGCATCTTCAGACTTTTCATTTAGATTAGTTTAATCAGGACCTGGAAAGCCAACCTTGAAAAACTAACAAAGAAATTTAAGATTACTTGTACAGCCAGAGTAAAGGGACGTCGTCAGCTTATTGTTCTGTGCAAAAGGCAATCCTGTGCAAAAATGCCTGCCATAAGCAAGCCACGCGTGTCCCAGAATGAGATGAAAGACCACTATCAGTTCGGATAAAAACACTCTTTTGCAGGAATTTTACAATTTTCTTTCGACAATTAAAACTGCAAATTGTTTAATTAGTAACCAAACAGACCACCAGGTGTACGCATTTAGGTATCAAACGACCACGTGTGTACTGCAATATGGCGACCACTATGTGTCGTGTTATTATTGCGTTTTGATATCAAACTATATAAGGCAAACCGCTGAGTTACCTGAGGCAAGCACGTTCTTTAGAAGATAGACCATAAACTGACAAGTAACCAATACTTTCTACTTGCCATGACCTCAAACACAATAACTGATCAACTCTTTCAGTGGTCTTATCATAACATGGAGTATTCTTGACGACCCAAAACGTGTTTTCAACATAGATGATATTTTTTTGAAGGATGGTGTCCCCTGAATATTGCCGTGTATTGGGCTTACGCCTGCTGTGTACACAATGTTCGGTGCCTTCTTCCCCTTGGTTTTGTCTATGCAATAATATTTTCCAGGATACTTTTCGTTGAAGTGGGGAATATGTTTCATAAACATCAATGGGTTATATCGGGAGTGAGTTTTATTCGAGATTCTCAGGATTGAATAACAAAACAAACCCTTCAGGGGTCTAAATTATCAATGTTCAGACTGAGCTGAAGCACAAACTATATCTCCCAAGTGAAATTACCAACGCGATTCGCCCCGTTATTCCAAGAGTCCCCGGAGGTTGAGATAAAATGGGATATGTCAACTAATCAATTCGAACTACACTCGCGTGTGGACAAACAATGAAGCAGTCAAATCTGATTAAATAGATGGGTTTCCAAGTGAACTTGGATTAGGTTGGCTTACGTATCATGTTGAATGGGACTACTATACAAATGGGAACGATGGAACGCCAATTTGGAAAGATATATTGATGTTGGTTGATACGATGTTTGTAATGTGAAGCTGGGGGAACCAAAGCGAAGATGGCAATCGCAAGGGCGATGGTGATAAAACTAAACTTTGTCTTGGTGTTGAAAAAAATAATACATAGGCCTAAATGGATATCTCTTACGACCACACGGCTGCAACAGATTCGGTTGGTACTCGATGTCACCTCGTTCGAACGTGGAATGGATTCGACGTTCTTGTGACAATACCGTGCCAGTTTTTGTGTTGTTTTCTCAGCAAGAAGACGCTGTATTCAACTGAAACCTTCACATGTGATTGTTATTGTATCTTCCTTTTCAATTTTTCCTATAAATCAGCACTACTTTGACAAAAAACAAAACAAAAAACACAACAATCTTTGGTACTACCTTTAAACCTTCCCAACTACCGCTTGTTCCCCAAAGGTTTCGAAGCTTTTCACTCAAGCAGTTTTTCTTCATCTTAAGCAAACATCTTGAATGATTTGATGGGATGATTTGAGTATCCGTCTAACTTTCCTTGCACCCTATACGGACTGAAGATGATTGTGCATAGCAATAAATCAAGTAAAATTACGTCACAAGTTATTGCCACACTCTTTTGACCGCGTGAGGACGCTCCAACGGTGAATTTCCTCGCGTCACAGGTGCAGTTTTATCCTATTTTGACTGCATTAAGCAAGTTCGGTTGGCTGACAAGAGTCGACTAGACTTAACCAAATTGTAGATCTACATGTCACTCGGACGCTGCATGGTTGAACTAGCTAGTCCAACAGGTTCAACCTAGCTCCAGAGCACTGTTTCTCTAGTCAACTAACTAACTTGTCAAGGTGGCGTTTTGGGCCAATACATTTTAACCTTTCGTTACGTCGTCGCCATGTTGGTTGCCATGTTTGCCGAATCAATCTACTAAACGTTTGAGTGAAACACAGACCACGCATGGGTAATTTAAACGTTAAAGTGACTAAAGGTTAATACCTGAACTTGCTCCTGTATTCTGTTTTCTTGTATCGATGGTCAGATAGATTATTTTTTACAAGTTCAATGACAAAACCAGTTCGTTTTACTTGTTTTGTATCCCATAAATTTGGATCACACACGCCCCCACACGGTCAAAAATACTGCAAATTATTTGGCAATCTAGCCCTTTTTCGTAAACAATATTTACCCAACCATAACTTAATATACTTCACTAATGTTTGTTCGTTAAATTTGCATTCATTCGCAGTTTGTAACCATTGCTTTATGTAATCCACGCATGCCCCACCAATGTTATAAATGAGACAGTTACTCGTGCCAAGACCAAAATGTTTCACGAAAGGAGTATTGTTTACCGGTACTTACAGGCCGAGTGCGTCCCATTAAAGTAAGCCAATTCATTCTAGTTTGTGCTCAAACTCAAAAACAAAACCTTATTAACTCATAATAAGTTATCTGGCATATTCCATCCATAGATCTCCTCATAAATAAAAACAGAAGTTCTTTGAGAACGTTAAAATGTAAGTAGTTTAGCGATTATACATTTTCCGGGACGTTTGCCGATAAATAACAAAAGCTCAATTTTCAAGCCCGTAAATCAATGGAATGCATGTCATGACTCGTCTGTCAGCTCAGATCGAGTCAACAATCAGAGTAAGGATAAATTACCATCCATGATTCATCTCTCAATTCTCCATCGTTTATGGAGATGAGAATCGAAATGTCTGCTCGATTAGTTACCGACTGAACATCGATCAGGAGATGTAGTGGAGCAAACTGACCACTCGTATACGATCACCTTGCCTCGGGAACTAAAACGTCATACCCCGGTGTATCACTTTGCCTACAACTAAGACAAGTCTCCTCTTCTAGATAGAGGACGGGTAGAAAACGGCTCCACTTTGAAAAAAATTGCAACACTCAGAGGGCATCCTTGAATCACAAATAGACAATTGAAGAAGACGAAGCAATCTCGGCAAGGCCATCTCTGCATCTCCTTCAGGTTTCTGGCGTACTGTGAATTAATTTGAACACCTCTTGGTTTAAACCAGTTGATTAAAACACAAAGGGGGGGCTGCATTTGGAGCGTCCAGCAGTGAGAATATAAGGCTTTTCGTAATAGCTGACTTTATACAATATGTGACGTCATGGTTACGTATGTAAGTTAGCAAACTCAGCGTAGTTGAAAGCCGGCACGGTCTTCAAAATAAATTTGGCGAGGACTCGAGTTGAAAAGTCTGATTCTGCACTCCTTTCCTTGAGCCCTTCGCTGCCAAAACAGTACTATTCATCATGCCCCCCCTTCGTCTCCTCCCCAAATTGGGATCCTGCGTCACCCTTCGATTATTGTTCTATATTAACCATGCGAAGTAATCGACGAAACAACGAGACGTTATTCCTCTGCCCACTCGAATAGCATATTTGGAATTTAGTACAAACGACATCTTACTTCTGCATTTTAAAGGCAAAGTGTATCTTTGGTTTTTGGAACCGCTCGATTTTTTTAATCCAATATAAATGTCGACATGTACAATGAAACTAACCTGTGAAATTTCATTTCAAAAGGTGGTCGCGTTTTTGAGAGATCGCCGAAAATCCGGAGCGACTATGTCCACGTAGGAAGAATAATCCCTATTAAAGGTGCTGCATACGTTTGGTAATTGGAGCCTACTGATTGTGTTAATCCTATATAAATGTAGGTACATACAATAAAACTAACCTGTGAAAATTTCACTTCAAAAGGTGGTCGCGTTTTTGAGATATCACCGAAAAACCGGAGCAAATGTTTCCACGCAGGAAGAAAATTCCCCATATGAATACACTGTCTGAGAAGCGTTTCTGACAGAAACGCTTCTCAGATTCAAATTTTGGGGAATAAAAAGTGATATATTTTTCCCTAACCGTAGTACTTCAAAGTTAAAAGTTTCTAAGAATTCATTATACTATCCAAAGCTGCTGTACTTCTTACCAAGTAAGTTTTTATTGCCATTAATTTTCAGAGTCATTACCAAACGTGGGAAGCGTTTCTGACAGACGTTTCTTAGATTCAAATTTGGGGGCATTAAAACTGATATATTTTTACATAACCACAAAACATCGAAGTGAAATGTTTCTCAAAATGCTTTATACTATATCGAAAGCTGTTGTAGGCTTCTAACCAATAGGTTTGTATTGCCATTAAATTTTAGAGTGATTAACAAACGTATACCTTCCCTTTAAAGGCACTGAACACGTTTGGTAATTGTCAAAGTCCAGTTTTCTCACTTGGTGTATCCCAACATATGCATAAAATAACAAACCTGTGAAAATTTGGGCTCAATTGGTCATCGAAGTTGCAAGAAAATGATGAAAGAAAAAACACCCTTGTTGTACAAATTAGTGTGCTTTCAGATGGAATAAAAGGCTTCTGGCCAGAAGTCTTTTATTATTTTAGTGAGAAATTACCTCTTTCTCAAAAACTACGTTACTTCAGAGGGAGTCGTTTCTCACAATGTTTTATACTATCAACAGCTCTCCGTTGCTCGTTACCAAGTAAGTTTTTATGCTAATATATATTTTGAGTAATTACCAAACGTATACAGTGCCTTTAAAAGGTCGAAAGTTTTTTCTTTGACTTTTCTTCTTGTCTTTTCCTTCCGTTTCTTTAATTGAATTTTGGAGGACGCAATTAGAAGAGTGTGTTATCATTAGTCTGTTCTAATGAGGAAGGTTTTTGTCTTTGTAAATGCAATAAAAGCTCGTACTTCAAAGGTTGATCCTAATCCAAACGGTCATATTGTAACTTGAACCGACTGGATGTTATTGCCTCGGTAAGGACCCTCGGACGGTCTCAGAAATTCACGGAATGTCCCGTAATATTGAATGTTTTCAACTACACATTATTCTTGTTTACATTCGCATCATATATTAGGTATAAAATATTTGCTGAGAGATATTTCTCTTCATTCGTTAATGAACGTCTGTATCACATTTCTGTCCACGGGTCTTGTAATAAAGTATTCGCCTGAAGATGGACCAAAGAATATAAAAATGAAAATGACAATTCTAAAGAGGTTTTCAGAATCGAAAATAAAGAAGGATCACCCTACTTACTCTACTCCTCTACAGGCCGGGTCTAAACCCCGGATAACTCTATAAAACGTCCATCGTATTGAACGACACGATTTGGTATCGCCAAATACCCAATTTGAAAATGCCCTCTCAACAAAAATGCATTATTCAAAAATTGTCAAGTGTAGCGGTTTAAAGTACCGGGCGCTCCAACCCCCGACGAGGTGCGTCTTACCGACCAATCAACCCGTGAAATGTAATAAATAATCGGCATGGTCTTTACGGACCCCAAACGCTCCCTCTTCAATTGTTTTCCTATATCAATCATATACAAGCCCTCGAATAAAGGACGACGCCTTATTTTTGTGTCCATGGGTGATCTATTTTGACGCACTTTCTCCCAAGGAGAGGTGTTTTTATTGGGGGGGGGGGGGGGAGAGAACTTGCGGCAGGAGACGGTGCGAGCCTTGCGTCATCAGCAGCGCCTGCAAAACACGTAACCACTTCAAATTCTTAAATGTGTTTACTGCAATTGTGCATAGGACTTGGCATATTGGGACTTGCCCCCTACCGTCTGTTGTACTCTGAGCATGTGATTGATGAGGTAGTAGTAGTGGATTTCTTTTTAGCGGGTATTTTGTTGAATCTAAACGCAGAGGAGGAATGGGATAAACAACGCGTCTAAATGAGTGATGGGGCCCAAGGCGACGTCCATACAGCACTGAATCAATCTAGTCAAACTCATTAAAAATATGTACACAGCATTTATCTTGAAATTGTTAAATTGGTAGCAAATGTTTTCGTTTTTTGTCTGTATTAACGGTCAACAAAGCTTACTGTTTATCCGAGAAAACATTTGTCAATCTTGGCTTGTATATGCATCACGGCACTTTTTAAGTGCTGTTTGTAAACTGCATTAAGCCGCACGCACTTAGTTCAAATTTATAGCTGTACTTTTGCGAACTCGAATACGGCCAATTAAAATAAAGGTTGGTGAAATTTGATGAATTGAGTAAAATGTAAAACATGGTGTCTCGATGTCATTAAATTTTACCGTCTCACTTCATGGTGTGTTTATTTTAAGGTAAATTAAATGTCCATGGCCTTTAACTATATTTATAAACAAAAAACTTTTTTATTTTGTATCTTTTAAATCGCGATATCTTCGGCATTGTGTTGATGTCAAATCTGTTTTTGTTGTAGGGTCAAGTTTCTTGTGATGTTTTAATGTAGTTAGCTTTGTACAAACAAACACATGTCTCTTAGCTACTAACTTAAAAGAGAAGCTGTAAGGTCAAATTAAGTTGTGTGGTTCACTTATTTTCCAATTGATTAGTAAGAGTCCTTATGAAAACGAGGAAAATTAAATGTTTCTGTACTCCCGTTAAAAACGCCACTGTTTTTGATAACTTTCAATAGCAGATTTTGTCAACATTAAAAAATAATCGATGTTGTCACATTTCAAATAAAAGGTCTGTTCATTTTTTTTACAGATGGGCCTAGTTGTAGCTCATTCCAAATTCCTAAATTTTGATGATATTCAATCAAAATGGAATCGAATTTGACCTTTATAGACTGGCGGAAAAATTCCTTTTTGGAACGAACAGACCCATTTGTCCATAGTGTCCGATGACGTCACACATTTCGTTCTGAAAGTGTATATCGAATGAGAGTGACATGTTACACCATGTTAACAGTATGACGTTATAAGACTTGTGATTTCTACCCCACTTTCACGAGGACCATATCTATTATGTGTCTCAAAACTGAATTTTACCTAGGAACCCCTCTTTAAAGGTCCCTCCGTGTATAGCCTTGCTCAAGGCGGTCGAAGTTTTCACTCCGAAAAAGACGCCGTGAAACCAACCCGTATCTGTACACTAGCACTGTGCGTAATAATGACTGTGTATCACACAGTGCACAACGCCCGTACTCCTACTGTGCGCGGGTCATCCGCAGTCGTATTACTGTGCGCATGCGGAGGCCGTTAGAGAGTAGTCCACGTAAGTACAGCTCACACCACGCAAGCACTGCGCTACACATGATGTGCACATATCCAGAGCCTGCACATAGCTCGGGTGGTACTATATAGCGCAATGGCGCAATAGCGGAAAACCATAATCAAAAAACCAAATTAATAAATGAAAATAAAACTCCAACGCCTTGGTCAAGGCTACTCCGTGTAAAGTTTGCTGATGCATCAATATTTCATATCATTATGATATCTGAAGCGACTTCTACGCTGCATGCTGTCTTAGAATTGATCCTGTCAACTTGTTTTGTACAAAACGTCTTTGTATAAATTTCACGGCAAAATGCTAAACGAAGTCATTAGAGGTTGAGCAAAGTTACGATCAAAGGTAAACTAAGTTTTCTAAGGAGCTTCAATTGTAATCCTCAAACATAACTTTCACACAAATGTTTCTTTAATCTTTGGTTTTGTTCTTTGGATGAAAATTGCCAGGAAGCATCTTGATCGATTTCTTGCAAATTTATCTTCAGGTGCATCAATCGTAATCGCTGAGCAAAATGTGATGTCTTAATTGAAATCACTAATGGCAATATTGACAACTCATCTTAAACTTGAATCTGAGTACTGTGAAATGGAGCCATGGTACGGCACTGCCCGGGGTCTTCAAGTTAGTCACTCACATTTTCCCCAGTGATAATGTACTGTTTATTAAGAACACCTTTCAGTTCTAACACACCCAAACCTCGGGGAACAAAACAAATATCCTCGATACGTCCTTATTCTCATCTCGTTGACAGTCCCGATCGTGCGAAGCATCTTTATACCATTTTTATCACCTCCATGCAATTTACAATACAACCCACTTATCTCAGAATGCACTAAAAGCATTGTCTAGCTCTCTTGTTTTGTAGGTTAAATCCGACACGATTCAAACTATGCTGTACCCCTGAGCAAATCAATTCAGCTCAGTTCCCTTTCTCTTCAAGACGTATATAGTGTTTCCGCTGTAACTAAGTGCGAGGCATTTACGGCGGTTGTGACAACGTCCCTGGTGTGTTGGAAAATGACGTGCACATGGACTTGCAACAGCCATACTATAAGCCCGTGTTTCGCTACAAGCAAAATGTTCTTTACTTTCATAACAAACTGCACACGACACTCTAAAAATTGCTTCAAATAAATTTTCTTGGAAACATCTTGACGATTTTTGAAATAAGTATTGCATTCATGGTTGTGACACAGTGTCTCTTTAATTCCGCTCGAACAAAACCCAACTGATCACGCATCCGGTGGTTTTGAGTGACAAATTGATTGTATAATTTTACCTGTTCAATATTATTAGTTCATTTTCAGACATTAGGTTGAGGCACTTCAAAATTAATTACAAACTTCAGCTTCCGGATCAGCTATAACCGTTTTGACAGGTGTAGTAGAAATATTGCATTGATAAAGTCTTCCAGTTTGATAAGATTCACAATTATTTTAAGATTTGTAACCTGGCGCCAGAAGTCTGTTCGAAGGGAGGGGAGATCCGGAGTTGGGCTAAGTCGTTCTTCTCTAACAGTCGACGTTCATATTTCCTTTTCAATAAATCTCAAAATCAACAGTGATGTTCCAATTAAAACACAGCCCAGCCCTGCATCATTTTTTAGTCAATTTATGCACGGCCACTATCAACACTGGCTGTCACTGACACTAATGGGCCGTATTAAACTAAGTCCCGCGAAGTTGTCCGGGTTGGGGATAGAGTCTGCCCCGCTCTGTCGGAAATACTCCCCCGGGATATTTGCTCAAATCCCGGTCTAGAGAGGAAAGCAAAGCCTTGGTCGGGACAAGGCTTGCCATACAAGCATCCGTATGATAATTAATTGAATCCCCTTTTCATTCCATCCATCGCGGAGGTAGTTTTGAAATATTTCTAAACAGCCTTGTTCCCTTCAAAGTCAAAGCGTCCGATCACATTTTGACTTTACTTAATTAATCTTTGTTTGGATTTCTTGTGGCACATCTGATTTCATCCTTGAGCATAAGTAGTCCTTGCCCAATAATCACATAAAACTTCTTACAATGCACAAATTTTATAAACATCCATTTCATATTCTTTTCAAAAGAACATTCATCTCAAAATTCCTCAGCATTTATTTAAAAAACCTTTTTCTTTCAACCGGACTTAATTCTTTTAACCCATAAAGGTTGCAGACATCAATGCGGTTTGCATCGTTGCCAGTGGCACAAAGAAGAGACGGCTCTGTGTTTATACATACTCACTTGCTGGTTGTTTTGTCCTTTAACTAAATTTATATTTCGATGTGTTCAGCCTTTTAGATATGTTCCTTCATACTCGGATTTATTTGGGTCACCCTTTTTTAAAAGCCTCTCCGTTTTGCATTCATTGGATTACGTCTCGCGTTTCTCACAGGGATCCATAGAAACTTTGAGTACAATTTATCAATTTCTTCTCTGTAGGTAGATTTTTTTTTTACACTCTCTGATAATTCGAAAGAAAATGTCTTTCTCACAATTGTTGTCGTTTATTAATTTAACAATCGGAACATTCTGTACAGAGTTAAGATTGATATAGCATGTCGAAAGCTTTTAGAGCTCAGTGGAAAATGTTAAATTTGTATTATGAATGCATAGAGCTTGTTGTCCAATTCTCTGTAAAATTAAATAACTAATGTAGAATGAATATAACTGTACCCTTTATGCAGAAGCGGAACCCTAAATCCTGAACATTTCGTTTGATGGCTTTTATTTCTAATGGTTATTTTTTTAATACACCTCAGTGGGTACAATACCAATAGACATAGAACGCCATAACCTGTTGAAATTCGAAAGCCATAAATTCTTAGAATTTGAAAGCCACAGTTGTTGTGGATTTGAAAGCCATACGGAATTTGAAATCCATAACTGTTGGGAGTTGAAAGCCATGACTTGTTGGGATTTAAAAGACAAAACGTGTTGGGACTTGAAAGCTATTACTTGTTTTGATTTGAAATCCATAATTTGTTGGGATTTGAAAACTGCCATTACTTGTTGGAATTTGAAAGCTATCACTTGTTGGGATTTGAAAGCCGTAACTGGTTGGGATTTGAAAGCTATAACAAGTTGGGATTTGTATGAATGCTGTTCTATGCTAATGAGGCAGTTGGGGGAAATGATACTGCGTGGATATCCAAGCCAAACCCTTAATGTAACCCCAAGGTATTCTTTCAAATTTACACTGCAAAAACTGGGGTTTTAAAATTGACACCATTTGTGTTGTCAATAATATAGATACCAAAGAGAGAGAAAACATTAACATCATGGAGTATTAAAATAACACCATCAAATGTAATTGTTTTGGCAGAAATTAGTGTTATATAAACACCATTATTAATATTATACCTTATGCACATGACGTCATTTGTGTAGGGCGCCCTCGGCGAGAGGTCAAAAGGAGGTATCTCATTGGCTGATAATGTGCGCCACGCGTACATAGCTGCGCGTTTTCCATTGTTTCGTCGTATATAGTTTTACCTCTAAGATGGCGGCTTGATGACGTCAATGCATAAGGTCTTTTATGGTGTACATTTTTATTCTCTCGATCTATGTGACAGCAACCATGGTGTCAATTTTAACACTCCAGTTTTTGCAGTGTACCATCCTACTAGGGAGTAATTATGTGCGGTAGAGAACGTTCCTAATGTACCAACTTCCACATAGCTTTTGTTATTATACTTAGTTCGTTATCGTATTATTTTTAAGTTGCTCTTACTTGTTTTTCATTCATTACAAGGTTCCGCCCCAATATATAATTCTGCTCTAATGACTCGGTACAAGCCTGCTAGGAGCCTTAGATCTTCAGATTTGTCCTTGCTTGTTGTTTCTCTCACTCACAATACCTGGGGTGATCGATCATTCTCTAATGCCGGTCCTCTTCTTTGGAATAAACTTCCTCAAAATAATCGCAACATATCTTCTGTGAGTAGTTTTAAGGAAACTCTCAAAACATGGTTGTTCACTCAAGCTTATAGTCCAAAGGTACTGTTCTGTTTTTCTCTAAGGTAGTAGCTATGTATATATACTTATTTCTTTCAATTAATTTTTCCGGTTATTGCGCCATGAGCATCTTTTGTGATGGATACCGGCGCATTATAAATATTCATATTATTATTATTATTATTATTTATTAGCACTAACCCTAATTGTATAAACTGGCGTGATCAGTAGCCTAACCTTAAGCCTGATTTCAAAGGTGCAATTATTTTTTCCAGCCACCGTATTCAGTGACATTTAGTATGTCTGTTTTGAAGAACGTCGCAGTTTTGTTGTTTTTCTACATCTCCTGAAATGTAAATGTGCCGCTTTACAAAATGAAACTCCACCATGTCCCTTTTCACAGCGCAAAATGGCCCACGCGACCGTTGATTCTGACTTGAGGGAATACCTGTTTATACGCAAAGCAGATTTCCAACTGCTGAAATTATTACTAAAGATAGCTGAGACTAGCTCTTATTAAGATACCCACTGGACACCTGTTAAAGGAGAATCCTAAGATGATAATCACTGACGGACGACACTTTAGAAACCGATAATAATTTCCCAGGTGAACTATCCGATGGAATTGTTCCGGCTACAAATCACATTTATTGTTCCTATTCATGCGGAGAATTGCGGGATGATTTCTGCATCTTGTGCGCCAGTGTTTTATTTCCGAGGGAGATATATGGCAAGTTTAAAGACCCCCGTAAAAAAACCAAAACCCCACAACAATTCCCGGTCAACATATTTTTGGTTGAATTAGGATTGTCAGAATCTCAAGAAGTATGAGAGTGAGCCTGCAGTAAATGACCCAAAAGGGAACACCTGGACAAAACTTAAGCATCATTTTTACGATAATTTATATATTCATTACTTTATTAATGCAATGATATGGAGATAGCCGTGTTAGTCTGATAGACAAAACAAGGAATGAAGTGGTAACACTTAAAAACTAACTTATTACATAAAAAACTGCATGAGCTTTCGTAGCCACAACTTCTTCATCAGATATTGAAACTCTTTTTTTATATCGAAATTCAAATTGGCCCATCAACATAACAATCAATTAATTAATGCATTAATTAATTAACTGATAATTTATTGCATGTTTATCAAATGTTGTATTAATTACTCAATTAATTGATAATTAATTCATAACCCCAAAGAGCAACAAACGTCACGAACAGAAATAATTTAATTTCTATATATTTATATCAATGTATAAGCTGTCTCCACCCTATTAGCCGAACAAAAAGAGAGCATTATACAATGTACATTTGTATGCATTTTCTTTACGCCACGCCCCCGATACTTCCCACAAAATTATTAAAAATCTCATGCGCGAATGTAACAATGAGGTCAAACAACTGGAAAGCCGATTGAGTAGACTGGTACCCTGACTTCATCCATCACCCTGAATGGATGACGTCAGGTGAGATGAGACGCTGGGTGGCAGCAGACTTTTGTAATACTCGTTGATTATTACATAACATTGGATGGATGGAAGAATCCATTGTTCCAGAATTACAAACACATTGGAAACTATGTGTTCTGCGACCTATAACAGGAAGAAGAACACAGACTGACAGTTTCCATCCAGTTGGCCAATCATGTGAGTTGTCTCTTTGTGAATTCATCCGTGATGTTTCTGCTTCATTCTGAATGCACGTTGCACCTAATGAAATGGCGGACACTGCAAAAGGCTATCTCAGCCTAGGGCGTGGTTTTGTAATGGCTAAGAACCTTTGTGTTCGCACGTACACAACATTTTATTTTTTCAACTTCGTTTTTCACCTTGGTTCCTTCGGATAGAATTCCTCAGACGTCGATTTAGTCAATAAAAAACAAACAAATGCATCATTACCCTACCAGCAAACAAAAATATTTCCCTTTTGTCCTATACTTATTTCAGTATAGCTTAAGCCAACTGCAAATTAGACATAACGAAGACGATCACACCTTTCATAATTAAGTATAATTTAGTATAATATATGTACATACTAATCCAGTTACACTGCTAAATTTATCACACTGAAGACGATAGCATTGCATTACATGAATAAATTAGAAATAATTAAATTTTGTCGTATTGTACAGCTTCAAAAATCGATTCATTGTTAGAAGTATTCGCATAAAATTGTTTTAAGGAATACATGAATTTTTCCACTCAGGATAACGTCTTAGACAAGGGCCAAAACTTTTCACCAAATTTGTTTATAAATAGCAGTAGATGTGACAAAAAGAAAGAAAGAAAGAAACGTAAATGGGGAACATTGCATAGCACTGCAATCTGATCTGCTGGCGTATGGGAATTTGTTTAAAAACATATGAGAACATCTTAAAAGATTGTAACTTTAATGTATCAAACGGGAATGGTAAAGATCATCATTGTTCAATTTTAGTCTGAAAGCCCACTGATTATGAAGTTCATACTAAAACATTTTTTTCTGTGACATATTTCTCTCTTAAAGGCCCTGTACACTATTGGTAAGATCGAAAAACACAAATGTTCACAGATTCACACATAACTTACATGATTTAAAGTAAGTAATGGTAGAAAGGGTTCCTTAAAATATTTCTGCCTAAAATGCTATCGTTTCTGAGAAATGAGTAAAACAATAGTTTTTATCACGGGTGATAATAAACTCGATGTTTGAAAAACAGAAAACACATAAGGTCTCTTTTCACTATTTTCTCGTGATCTCGATGACCAATTGAGCTCAAATTTTCACATGTTTGTTATTTCATGTATGTGGTTGATTACACAAAACATGAACACTGTCTGTGATTATTTTGTCAGCTCTACCAATCCTGTATAATACCTTTAAATGAAGTGATACTCGAGAGAAATGTATCTGAAAACCTAACGCAACAGCTGCTTTCGGATGTTACAACCAAAATTAAGGACAATGTGTTTACATACTGAACATTTTGCATGATTTTTCACTAATTTCTCCTGACTCACACAACGGATTTATCCCAAATTTTCACAGGTTTGTTATTTCATGTGTGTGGTAGTGATCACACAAAACATGAACACAGTCTGTGACTATTTTGACAGCTCTACCAATCTTTAGAAAATAAAAAAATAAAATATATAAATACAATTAAAAATAAATAAATAAATATATAAATAAACAGGAGAACATTGAGATGGTAACTCATAATGAACATATTATGCTTAGCACATCTTGTTAATCTAAGCAGCTTTAATAAGAAAGTGGATTTTGTGCCATGAGAAGATGTTGCCCGAGTGCTATGTTTTTCTTAGCGTATACATTTCATTCCTCCCGTGGGACGAATCAAACACACACTAAAGCGAGAGCAAAACGTTGACACTACGTGATAGGAAATTTAGTCGCTGAGTAATTATTAAGGTTTTTTTTACGCCGTGGTGGTGTCGATACGTACGGACGTTGTACGGTCCTGAATGTTAATAGTGACAATTAGATCATCCACCAAGCGAGACTCGGGAAGATAAATGTTTGTCCAGTCCATCAAGTAGTTTAGATTCCAACAAATGGATTGTACCTAAGTTCCGTCGAAGCGACACCATTTGCTACGTTTTTTGAATGCACAATCTATAGAATGTTGAAACGTCCACATTGACAGATGATACACTAGCTTGCGGAAAGGTATGGATAACAAACAAAAAACAGGGAGAAAAACTGAACCTGCCTTTAATATTGCATGTTTGAAAGACACCAAATCTTATTAAAAATGTCAAGTTCTGCCTCGAGAACTGCTTTGGGACGGTGACACCAAGGAATTTAGGTTGAATTACACCGAAAACGTATGCCAACCTTTAAAGGGAAGTGGCGAAATGAATGTCCGTATACAACAAAATATGCGCATGTGTGACGTATCCACTTATACGAGCCGGCTGCTGAAAGTGCATTAACTTCCCTTTACAAATAATTGGGCCTTTAAATTGTTAACCCAAATGAAAACAAACGATTTTTTTTCAAACTTCGCTAAATTAGATCGAATTGGCGCCTGAAGAGAGAGAAGGTAAAATATTTATGAGATTTATTTCACCATTGATCCGCTGCAGATAAGTCAATGTTTGCTCAGTTCACGCCGAAAGGACCAGCTTTGTTTGCAAGGAAAACATTTTGGGAATTCAATTAATTTAATGAGATAGCATTACTTGGCTTACCTGTCAAGTTTAATAGTAAAATAAATGGGTCTCGTCTAAGGGTTTGTATTCCATTGGGGATTTTCCTCAATTAAAAATTCTTGATACTTTGGGTGAATGAAAAATAGAGCCCCCCATAATTATTGTTAATGAAAACTTGAAGTACAGGGCCAAAATTTAAAGAGCTTCGCAGAAAATATTGCTCAACATTTTTCTGCTTAGCAAAAATGTGCAGGATATCAGTCAAAATGTGTACTGATTACATGGTAATTTGGCTGGTAACCTTAATCTGGTAAGCACAATGTTGATGTGCTAAGCTTCTTTTTGTGTCTAAGCAGTTCTATGAAATTGGGCACAGGTTTTGAAAGTGTTTCATTTACACATTATAAATCAATACGTGAAATCAATTCAATATCATTTTCCGGGTGTTGAAGGAATAGTAAATTCAGTTGAACTGCATCTATCTTGGCATACTATTTTGCTATTTCTAAATATACTATACTTTGGAATACTATGAATAACAATTTCTTTATCTTTCTATACCCTGAAGTTCCCAGGTCTTTTTTCTAAAGAATGTATAGTTGGTAATTTGCAGGGTTTTTTGGCGGGAAACTACTGAGAGGCTCTACCCGGAAATGACCGTCTGACTTGGAGATATCTAAATGGCCGCTCTTATAATTGTGTATATTAAAATTGAAGGGTACTTATATACTCGCCATCTCGAGTGGACTGGCTTCTCAGACGACAAAGTACATCATAGCAAATGGAGGTTATATTTGTAATTTTGTTTTGATGGCCTTATCGAGTTGATGGTTGACGATTGTCGGTTTTGTTTTCCTGTATAACTATAGGTTTTTACAACAAAACAGATGTGTTATCTTGGTGCCCTTTGTATAGCTCCCTTGGCAACCATTGTACACTCTATAATGGTCGCAGTTTGATTTGAAGCCTTCTGGTATCAACTGGTGCTACGGTGTGACATGTTGTAACCACGATGGACATTTATATAGATTTAGAGTATAGTTTACACAATGAAAAAGCTCTGGCCCAAATATTTCTCCATGAGAAAAAAAACCCCATTTATTTACAGTAGAATAATAGCAAGAAATTAAGATACTGATGGTCCTATTTTCTCGTGAATTAAAACAAAATGAAAGTCAAGACTTGCATATAGATTGATTATGTATAACGTTGCAGTATCTTAGTCCGACAGCTGTATACTTTTGCCTGTATTGCGACAGCGCCGTACCATTTCTTGACTCATAGACAGTAAGCGTCATTCCTAACCGACATTTTTTTTTTTAAGCACTCCATCATCTTTAACCGTGAAATTTAAAGCCGAGTATATCTGCCTCGGTAAGCCAATCTTTCTGAACTTACCCCGTAAACAAATCCAATGTGGTATCCATGAACTGCCTCCTTATGAAAAAGGTTGAGAGAGAATCCCCGGCCCTGAAGACTGATGTTTCATGACAATCTGAGGTTACATCCGACAGGTTCTTACGGCTCCCTTTCTCATGGTACAAGACGCCAATATCCTCCCGGTGTATATTGTTTCAGCGATAACCGACCCCTTCTATCGGCAACCCGCCATTGTGTGCTTCAAATCGAACTTGGTTTTGGCTTTCAATCTAATACACACACGAGATGTAGACCCATCTTGCATACTGAGTGTCAAGGTGCTTAAATACTGGAAGGCCAACGATGCCCCACATCCATACACACACACATTGGTGTGCCTTAGAAACACCCTTGAGCAAACAACCGCCTCTTTCTTGATCGATCAGATGATGGTTTGAACACTTCTACCTCCCGACCAAGTTCCCGCTCACAAGCATCCCCAAGTTGTGGTGACTGTACACTAACACACGCCAAGTGGGGACATACCATTTTTATCAAGCCGGTTTTGTGTGGCACGAGCCTGCGCGTAGGCGTTGATAGTATCTCGCATTACGCAGGACGCAATCTAGGAACCGCAATACAAGCCTTCCTTTTAAAATTGTGCTACTGTTCTCGTAGTACACTATCAGCACCCCCCCCCCCCCCCCCCCCCACGGCCTCAAACAATTCCTTATCTGGTTTTTGTTTTGCCCCTTTTCAGACTTTGAAGCTGAATTTACAAAAAGCGGGGACAAAAATGAAAATGTATCAAAATGTTATGTGACGTGTACATCGCGCGATAGGTGAGACTGGCATTAGGGATGGGCAACACAATAGTCTCTCCCGAACTACAAGAAGAAAACTGCAGCACGATATCGACGATGCTGTATCTGTTACTACGTTGCTCTGGTTACAATTCCACTCCAGCTATTTAAATGTCATTCCAACAATTGTTTTTATTCATGGTATAAATTTACACGATCTTCAATTGGATTAATCAGCATAACCCATTCATTAAAAATGCGGTAACAACTTTGTGAAGAAAAATCTTTGTAATTTGTCATTTTACAAACTAACCATTTAAGCTTCCATTTGAATAGTTTGGAAGCTGTTTCATTTCAAACAGTGCGACAAATGTTCAACCCCCCAATCACCACCACAAGGTTGGGCAGTTATTTAAATGAACTTTTAATTAGATGTTTGTATGTTTCGAAAGTAATTGAAAATGGAAACTCTCTTTCCCGAATATGACTTCATTTCAGAAGGAACTATCTCACAGAAAAAAATTTCTTGTTTGAGAACTTCGTAATCAATAAGCTTTCAGACTAATGATGGTGGTTTTTGGGGGTTTTTTTCCTTATAATATATTTGATAAATTATGTAAATTAAAGCGCTGTTTCTCTTTGAACGCTCCGTAAGAATTTTTTTTTAAATGTATATCTTTTGGCCGAAACCCTGCCGTGGAATATTTCTTGCATCAGCCGTATAATATTATTATGCCAAAGTTCAGTTGATTTCTCTTAACCCAAATGAAATGCATTTAAATTAATGCGGTAAGCCCATTCTCGACAGTGTAATGGCAATCCAATTCTCGCACATAAACAGTGGGCCCAATTTCATAAAGCTGTTTCGCAGAAAATACTGCTTGGAAAATTTATTTGCTTAGCAAAAAATGAGTGGGGCACCAGTCGCAACAATGTTAACTTTACGGAATGTTGGCAGGTAACCTGTTTTCGTTAAGCAAAGTTTTTCTGTGCTTAGCAAATTTTTGTGCTTACAGGCTTTATGAAATTGGGCCCTGTTAATAAACCTTATAAACCCCAATGCGTATGACGTCAGACGCTTAAACAGCGCCCTCACTGAGGTCAAAGGAAGACCTATCATTGGGTGAGAGTTGCGCGAGGTGCGCAGCCGCACGCCCTGGCACGTTCTTTCCATTATTGTTCGACCTCAGTGTGATGGCGGCCCATGTAAAGAGTCAATGGTCTCAAACTAAATATTTGCCTAGCATTTCTGAAATCGAAAGCTAATTATAGAGCCAGATGTTTACAATAAAAATAGGTATGTGTTAAGACATAATGATAGGACTCTGTAATTTATAAGTAGAGTTTTAAAAAAGCTTTTTAAGGTGGAATTTGTCTTGAATTCTGTGATGGAAAAATTGTCTGGTTAACTTTGCAAATGGTTAAAATGTTCGACTTAATGGGGGAGACAAAATATTGGTCAAATGACAGGAAAAGTTTAAAATAAATACGTGTGTTTACAATTATCTTTAATACAGTCAACATGTTTATGTAACGTTGTTTATACATCACCAGCGATGTGGTATCTAAACTTCCCCTTCATTTTCTTCAGAAAAAAAAATGATTCAGAAACAGTTGATTTATTTATTATGGTGTGATGATAAGGAATGTTGTTTATGATCAGTAATGATACGATATATCATTCTACACACAGTCGTTTTGTCAGTTTTCACCGAATGTCTGCAATAATGTCATTTGGGTGTTGAGAGTGACCTGTTTTTTCTATGACCACCACGAACACATTTATAGTATAAATACCCTCGCTTCATCTACCCAATATAAATAACCAAGTCCCCGGAGTTCTAATTAAAACTCATTTGAAAATTCCCCCAACTGGATTTGTGTAGAGAGCGTGTGAAGAAAGCGCCTCCAGCGTCCGTTGGGTGTTTAGTTTTAGAATACACGTGATAATCACGCGCATCTGTGGTGAAATCTCGCGGGCGTGCCTCGTTGTTACGAAATCGGCTTTGGCGAGAAGTCCGCCAGCCTGGGTTTAATCAATGAAGTTGTTTACTTCGATTTCTTTGAGGGTGTTTATTTAATTCCATGACAGATATGAAATAGGTTTGGACTAGAAGAGCATCTGCTTTCTACAGGGGCTGAAACAGGACTGTTGCACGATCAGTGTTATCTATCGATATTTACGATAGCGTGACTACCCGAGAGAAAATCTTCACGAGGACTCGGAAGTAAATCTTCCAAACAACGGAGGCACAGCACCTGCGGAATGAGAATGGAATCTCACAGAGTCTTCGCCTGACTCAGTCTTATTGCTAGTGTAGTCCGAATTAGGTCAGAGATAAAAACATGGGGAAACTTTACCAATGGGTACGACCTGAGGACGAATCGAAGACCAATTTAGTTATGATAATAAAACTGACACGTCCTCGTGAGCTGGAGGGGAACTGAGAAAGATTCCTGATTGAACTTGAAGATGGTGGTGGATTTGAGAACTGAGTGGCTATAGAATCAACTGGAAGCTTATGAACATCCAACCATGACTTCAGCCCAGTCTGCTGACTAACAACTAATCCTTGCATATATCAAAATAGTTCTGTGTGCTTTCTGCCTCTTCTATTTTCATCTCTTTCCACTTGACTGCTTCTGTTACTACAGTGGGTCTCCTGACGATGACTAGAGCAAGCTAGTCGAAACGTTGAGACCAATTAAGAACTCGCTCCGCGGCAGTGTATAATAACGAGAAGTCCCCTCGACCCACAAAGAGAAAGTAGTAGTCCCGGCCGATTATACCTCCCGCCCAGGTAGTATTTAATAAGCAGGGCAGTTCTTTTCAGAACTGTGAGAAGTCTCCCGAAGTCTCCCGAATTCCGAATAATCTACTCCGCGACAGTAGAATTAATAGCAAGACAAGTTCTCAAATAACAAAATCTACCAAGCAAGTAGATAACACATGGTGTTACCGCAAGCCAAATAGCCTATATATTGACACCTCACCATGCAATGCCTCAAATCCCAATTTATGCAGTGTACCTGTTTATGTGAGCGTTGAGAGAAAGAACTGCTAGATCGAAACATCAGGCCATTAACTATTTTTTTTGCATTTATACCATTTATTTTTTTACATTTAAGTTTTGCAAACAGCTAATTCTATTCTCTCAAAACATTTGAACATTTAAAACTGTATGTTAGACCGGCATTAGCTGTCAGTTTTCTAAGGATGATCGTCATTTCAAATTGTTCGATCTACAAGTTTGGTATCCTGTCCCGGCGGTCTTTTTAGTCTACACTTGATAATGTCTTCCCAGTGTCAATTTGTTAACACTGCAAGTTGTAGAGCATGAGCCCGTGGGTTCAGCCTCTAGCTGGGAAGTTAACAAATTTCCATGTAATAATAATAATAAGCCATTTTTATATAGCGCATATCACCGTGAGGTCCCTATGCGCTGTAAAGGGAAATTAACAATTAAAAAAAATGTACAAAGTAAACAGATACGTTTTCACACGGGTTTTGAACTGTTCTGATGTCTTTGCCTGTTTAACAACCTCTGGAAGACTAGATTTCTAGCTGGTTTATACTCCTGAACTAAACTTTGAAGATAAACAGGGGCAATGCGATGGATACACTGATAAGTCAGAACCAAAATTATGAAATCTATTCTAGCTCGTATTGGTAGCCAATGTAAATCCTTTATAATGGGTGTTATGGATTCCCGAGTGCGAGTTCTGGTGACAAGTCTAGCAGCGGAATTTTGTAAACGCTACAATCTATAGCAATAATTTGATTGTCGGGTAGTCCGTAGTGGACTGTTGCAAGTATCTATGCGACACATGACCAAGGAATGAACCAATTTTTCAGTAGATTTCATATCCAGATAATGTCTGATGGAGCCAATTCTATATAGAGCAAATGAGGCAGCACGACAAACATTGCTGACAAGATTGTTTAGCGAAAGATTGGCATCAAAGAGAACTCCGAGGTTGCGAGCACTTGATACTGGGGGTATAGAAGTATTGTCCAATGTGATACTAGAGATGGGTCTAACAGGTCTGTGGCGACTGGAAAAATGAATGACCTCGGTTTTATTCTCGTTTAATTTAAGAAAGTTTTTAGTAGACCATGACTTGATGTCTTTCAAGCAATCTTGAAGCTGGACTATGCCTGACGTTCTTTCATCTTTTTTGAGAATGATGTATAAAGTTGGGTGTCATCAGCGTAAATCATGTTGGCGATACCATGGTGATTAATGACGTATCCAAGCGGTGAAGAATATAGAGTAAAGGCTAAAGGACCAATTACTGAGCCCTGTGGTACTCCATGAGGACCCTGGAAGTAGGGCGATGATTCGTCTTTCCCAATGACAACGGACTGTATAATTAGCATTGGTCCGTGTATAGGCCTACCCATAATATGTAAGGAAATTGACGTGTGCCGAGCATTCTTCTAGTGGGTGTGGTTAGGGGCCATGAGAAATTACTCGAAAGGTGAGTTTGATCAGCTTGAGTTAAACTGATGATGAAAGCTGCTGAAAAAGGAGGAAGGGTGAGAAAGGGAAACTTGGTGCACGGGCTATCTTAGCGAATTTGTGGGATTGCGGGAAATTTTTGAACTTGGTTCCGGCGGTAACCATCGAAAGATTAAAGGGAGATCAAGCGTTGTTTCCAGTTTGGCTTTGGTGCGGTCTCTGGTAAGTTATTAACCATCCTACGACTGTTTGGATGTTGTTTTTGTGGGAAACAATGGACTCCGTTTTGGGGAAAGTCAATACGTGATAGTAATATACCAGAACTTTACTTATAAGTATTCATTCACTCTTACACGGGGGGGGGGGGGGGGGGTAAACAGAAAGAGGGAAGGGGGAAAGTACTAGATCTTACTACAAGGAACATTTTCCGGTGATATCACCTGCCTAACACGTTATAAATCACGCCATTTAAACACACCCCACGTGAAGTTCTAATGAGGTTATTGCATTGGAGCACACGTTACATCAACTTGCACGGGTGCGTGTCTCGCTCTTGGTGTGAAAACGGGCAATGCGAAGAGCTACATATAATGATTATTTCAATGTTGCCAATCTAATGAAATTTATGCACACTCAAAAGGCCTTCTCACTTCGCTTTAAAGAAGTGTATGACATGAAGAAAAGCCAGGGCTAGAGACAGCAATGGGAATTACTGACGGTTGGCTTGTGCTTCCTCGCAAGGCGCCATTTTGATTTAATTAGCCCTGTTGACTCTCCTGTCGACACCCACAGATTTTTACCAATCAAGAACACTTTGAGTGTCGTGTACTTTTACCACTCGTGAAATGATTGGAAAGCTCTCTGATAATAATCACATGCTTTTGAAAAGATTACAGCACGGTTCAGTCTGGTTTGCAACCCAAGTTTTTTCAAATCAAATATGAATTCACGAGGTCGTCAGTCTGATATAGAGAGTCGATATCCAACCAGTATCGATCATCCTGAGAAATGTTTTCTCCGTGATAAATCATCTCTTGGGAGGCTGACCGAGTTCCAAATCCGGAGTGACACCGATCGTGTAAACGCTTCACTCTTTGCCAGAAAAAAAAATCACAACAAGCGTTGTATTGGATAACAGTTGTCTAGTAATAGTATGTGTTTGATTCGTAAGTTCTTTACATCGGTAAGACATACAGATCAAGGAATCCGGGAAGAAGTGTATTCTCAGATTTATTTTACCGGGTATGTTCCCTCTCTCTCTCTCGCCCTCTCATTGCAGCTCTCCACCAAAGCTCTAATTTTGCTCAAGTTTTTTGCTCCGGGCCATTCCGAAATTAGGAGCTACTTTCCGGTTTACTTTACAGTCAGATTTAATTAAGGATCGGGTTTCATGGAGATGGAGATATCCAGGTTACTGGTTTATTGAACTTAATATGATATTCAGTAATGTAATGTCTGCTAACAGGAAAACTATCATTAAAATGTCAATCAAACTGCAGCAGGTGATTGCACTTGTCATTTTAAAGTTAATTGTTACTAATTAATAGGTAGTTTTTTTAAATTGTCGGGCTATTGTAGTTATATCAACAAAAACTCCGCTCTTGTTACCACCAGCATCACGGTTTATCACTACTATGATGTTAATTTCACCAACGATATAGTATATGAAGATAACTAACACCATCTCGGTGTTGTCACACGAATCAATATTACACCCCAGTTTTTGCAGTGCTCAGTTTTTGCAGTTTTGAATTATTAGTTTTTTCAAATAATGAACACATTTTTGTTTCTCGTCAACATCTCTGAACACTGCAAAAACTGGAGTGTAAATTTGATTCGTTACCTCCATATACTATATCGTTAGTGAAATAAACACATAGACACCGTCGGTGAAGTCACATTAAACCACCCAAGAGAATCAATTTGATACCCCAGTTTTGGCAGTGAACATCGATGAGGGAAATTTACAATGTTCATTATTTTTACATCATATTTATATCATATTTTTATAAATCTCAACGGTACCAACATTGCATATACATCTTCATTTTCTAATTCTCTAGGTACTTCTCGAAGCTTCCCGTCTTAAATTCCTCTTGCTTCCTGCCTCCTCGTCATCTTCGTTTCGCTATCATATCATATCGTTAATTGGCCTCGAAACTTGTAGTTTGTCGATTTAAATCAAATTGTGGAGACATCGATTCTGTAATGTCATATTGTTAACATCCGTTTCGATTTTTTATTTTTTTTTAACGGCAAATTTGTGTTTAAAGAATCGTTGCATCAACAGTTCCTGTGATACTTCTACAATGAAATTGTAAATCTAATGTCACTCGATAATATTTTGTACAGGAAAACACTATATTTAAAGACAAAAATCCTACAAGTAGCTCTGAATGTAGCAGAATCGAAAGCACAAACGGGTTTTTTATTTTTATTTGTTTATTAGAAAGTAAAAGATGTCAGAAAAGAAATCTATATAAGTAACCTTTTTCTTTTACTCAAAGAGTAACTTGTACATCCCACCGCCTTTCTGGCAGGCAATTGATACTGCTCTGATCACATGGGAATTTACATTTGGTGTCATTAACACAAATTCAAGAGTTATAAAGAGTAACAGCTGAACAAGTTTTGAGATGTGCTTCCATTCTTCACATCAAAAGTTCAGACAGTGCAATCTCCGTAGAAAAAAATGTATAAAATGTTTTCTTCCATTGAACTATGTGCAGGAAGTCCAGGCTCTGTGGCTCTTTTGTAAGCACGTAATGTGACTTCGCGGGTAACATGGTCTTTACAGAACGATTGTTAATTGTTATTCAAATTTGTTAGAGAATTCATCATTGGCGCAAGAGCCCGATTTTACAAAGTAAGAATTATTGCCACAAAACATACAAGTAGCTATATAGCCAAAGTTTACTTGAAACTGATTCAACCTTATACAATATCACCACCACCCCTGATTTTTTCTTTTTCTTGGGAGTCCCCCAGAAAACCCTTCCCTCCCCGCCCCGCACCCGACCCCCGCAAGTAATAGTGTAGTTTTAGAAAAACACAACATTTGCTATCATTTTTGTGGAAGTTATCTGTTATTCTGTTTGATAGAGGCAAGATGGAGGTAGGTAAAGATTATTAGTTGAACATTAAACATGCATTGCCTTCACTTCCTAATATTAATTTCCTCTTGTCATGCGGTTTACTAATTCTGCACTCAACTCCTCACAGTATACTTGCTAGTCCCGGACGCATGGTCAAGATTAAATACTTTGACGTGTGTATTAAGAGTGCAATCCTACATCTAGTGGACGTTTCTCCCCGGGCGAAACCTCCGGCATTCCCCACTGAAAAGTGCAGCTAACACGCTGAGATGACGATCCTTCGCGGGAGATGAAGGGGATTGGGGGAAATAATTTCGTCCACTGACGACAAACATGCCTTGTCAAATTGTAAATGTTCGTACTCGTCTGACCTAAATTTTACTGTGCTTTTAAAACGAGCCGTTGATGTAAACCGCCATGTTGAATGTCGGCTGCGTTTTTTAGGGCACCACGGTGAATGGCGCTACGGTTTAATTAAATCACAATTTGATTTTGAAAGATATTTTGAACGTGTGTCATGTGATAATTTAAAAACTTAAATACCTCGTCTTCTTACTGATTATTAAAAAGTCTTATTTTAGGAGAGTTAGGCCTACATTCCCAAAGAGACAAGAACTAGAATCTCGTCATGCAGCGGTAATTAAACTGCAGTCAATGTTTCCAGGACGAGTGTTTCATTATTCGACTTGTAATCAACTTTTAGCAATGAAGCAAAATGGGGCAATTAGTGTTTGCTCTGTGTACACGCTAATAGCTCTATGGTCAGACAAGGAAGGCCAAGTTTATTACGGCCACTGAACACACCGTCGTCTTATTGAACGTCAGAAGAAAAGTCTTATCATCTGATGAAGATTTAATGTCAACTGAAATGCCATTCCAGGAATTACGTATTACCTCCTTTAAGCATCTTTAAAAAAAACTCTAAGACATTGCGTCCAGGTCGAGAGTCTCAAGACTACAAGTTTGTTTACAATTGCATTTTGTACTTGTAATAGGAAAGGACACCGTTGTCGTATAGAGATACCCAAAGTGTTTTCCACTTATACAGGCGGAGTATTATCACTCGCATGTCCCGCACCCCAAAACCCTTCAGGCACACTTCTCTGTCTTTCAAATGAGATTTTCCCTGCCAAAAGATCGCCAAGATAGGTGGCAGAAATAACAGTATCTTGCGGAAGGATGTTGCCAATGGGATGCCGGAGCTATATAGTTGATGGTGTGTTCGTAGTGCTAGAATGCACAGGCTGGGTGGTTTACCCTTACATTAGATGTGGTTAAGGGAAGCCTTAGGGCTAGCAAGGTGCATGCTCATCTTGTCTCAGTCGTAGTTCGTGTGGCCTAATGATGCACATTTCACACCTTAATTAGTTTTTGTTCCAAGGGTTAGTTTTGTCATCGAGGCGTGTAGCATAGGCATCGAGGCCGGTGGCCTGGGGAACTGAAAGAAGGCACTGATTGGCTATTATTTTAATCGAATTACAATAATCAGATATTTGGCGCCATGCCACTCATTCTATACCAAATTGCATCCAATGTTTCAACTGAATTGAAGCAAAACGGGAAGAAAACTTTCCCCTGGGTCTATGTCATCTCAAACTGCATGTTTTTTCCTTAGAAATCATAGGGATGTTTTTGGAAACGAAAATGCCCGTTTTGTTTTTTTCTCTTTGAATGTCATGAGTTCCTTCATGGCGTGGTTGATAGGTAGGCCTACCATAGTTTGACTGAAACAAGACTAGTCTGTGATATAATGAGAAAGTTCGCTTCAACAAATTATATTGAAAATAGAATCCAGAGTTTGAAACTTCCTTCTCTTCCTATGTGGGTTAAGAAATCAAAAAAAAGGGCAATAAAATTACTACCATTCTAGACTCAATTTAGATTGCGTGTTTAACAATCAATCAACGCCCTCTATAATCAATTGAAGTTACTCCATATTCTGTCCTAAATACCACCAATACGTCATGGCAGAAATCATCGCATTTAGGTCTGTTTAGATCAAGCTGGCACAACTCTAACTACTTGAGCGCAGTGATTGCAAACCTGTATCTCTGAAGACGTATGGTAGAGAAGAGATTGCGAACAGTTTGCCATGAAGCTATAAATAGAGCAAGGGGTAATCATGCACAACGATGAAAGTATGACACAATGGTGATTGATTGCAAGTTTCTTTCAATGGCTGAAAACACGATGGAAACTGCCATGGGTATTGATCCCGATACACAACGCTGAAGAGGAAAAATGTAATTTAGCACTGGAACAACAAATCAAGTTGGCTTAAACTTGTACAATATTGCAGATGTCTTTATCTGTCTCAAGATTTGAATCCGCGAGCAAAATATCCGTTGTATTTAGAAAGTAAAGTGACGTCAAAAACGAACTGTTTGTATAACGATGAATGAGCCGAGTTCAATAACAAAAACATTCCTTCTCTTCCTATGTGGGTTAAGAAATCAAGAAAAAGGGCAATAAAATTACTACCATTCTAGACTCAATTTAGATGCAAACTGCTTTTGAACAAATACGCGCTGTTAAACAAAAAACAAACTGGAGCATGCCAAAAAATGAACAGGTGACCTGGACGAGATGTAATGTTTTCGAATGACAGACTATTGTTAAATGAGAGCTTGAACAAGCTTGAACTAGTTACATTCGTGAGCAAAAGGGACGGAGGTGTTTCCATTTTATCACTTACACCGATCCATTAAGCCACGCCCATTTCTCTTTGACCAATCACAACCGCGAAATCTGATCACCATTTGAGCCGTTTGGTGATCTTTGCACTAATGGTGATCGGGTTTCGCGGCTGTGATTGGTCAACTCGTAAGGAGGCGGGGCTTAATGGATCGGTCTACGAGAGTGAAAACACGAGGTAAATTACAGACAGGGTTGTGTATATAACATAATATTGTTTGCTAAATCATGTAAAGCGACTGAGTTATCTCGAGTTATAATCGATTTATATTTCTCGATGGCACCTATATAGTCTGGAGGCGGGGTTGCCGCAACTTTGATCTTATTAGACAAGTAGGCCGTTTACTATAGGCGGGGATGCGACAACTATGATCTTATTACTCTGGAAGGTACGATGGGGGAGGGGTGGTGGCCGGTTTATGTTTCTGCCAGGGAAATTTGATAAGCTCGGACACACAAACATGTCCGCGGGGAGGGGGACGGGATTGCCATTTGCTTGGAATAACTTGTCAATTCTATGGTTAAATTTCCATAACTTGACAGAAAATGAACAGAGTGGTGGCCCGTTGATCATGTCAGTACTGTTGGTAATTGTATTTCATTTTTGCCTTAACTCAGTTATGACATAGCTCGCCAACAGCGTTATTTTCTTTGGTCTGTGTAAATACGCTACACTTGTTTATGGACTGGTTGAATATTGAGCATGATGGGGATTGAAGCTTAGGAAATATCTTAGCTGTAGGCAGTAGAAGGTAAACAATGTGAGTTGGTCAACTATGGCATTTTGGGAGCTTCCTTACATGTGTTTTTATTTTATTTTAATTTTACCTTAGCTAGAAACAGTATACTTATTAAGAAGTGCGAGATCAATATTTCAATATTTAAGAGCAATGTGATGTAATGTCTTTATTCGGCAGCTTAAACGTTTCATTTTGGTTTCTATGGCTTCCCCAAGCTTTTTTCCTGGGTCTGCGATGGCATTTAGAAGCTTCCATCATTTTCTCTTAATCTAACGCAAGGAAGGGACACCTTTGGTAAAATGCAATTGTAAAAATAACTTTAGGGCCTACCAGTGGCGTAACTAAGGGGGGGGGGCACGGGGGGGGGGGGGGGGCACGTGCCCCCAATTGATGTCAATGCCCCCGGGTGCCCCCCCCCCCCCCCATTTGAAATCTGAATCTTTGAGATTATAATAATTACCAGAATATAAAATTATTTTGGGTTGAACAAAGAAGAAGAGCGCCGGCACGTTAAACTGGAGGTCGTTGGTTCAAATCCCGCTCTAGTAAATTTTTCTTTGTTCAACCCAAAATCATTTAAAAATTTACCCAGTCAGTTTCCCTTGTGGTTTATTATTAGAATATAAAATGTTAAGTTTTATCAACTTTGATGGAGCACTGGTGGCGTATAACTCAATGTTTCAAACTACTTTTCTATTTACACATATTTGTTGTACCTTTGCAATGGACAGTTGTTATTTTTACCAACGTCTTCAGAGTACGGTAAATCACGTCCGCAAATTGTATGATGACTCATCGCTCGTGCGCGCCCCATTCTACCACAGTCTGCCACGTTAAATGCGGTACGGCTAGTGTCACATGAAGCTACACGACGTGCTGGGTGCCGTTGCATTTATCGTAAGTACATGAGGAAAAGCCATTGTAAAGTCTTGAGCTGTGACAGCATTGATTTAAAATATCTGCTTCATTTGAGACATTACTTTGTTCTTCAGTGTATATAGGGTATATTAAATAGTTTGTCAATATGTAAAAATCGAAATTGGGGGGGGGGCGGATGGGTCAAAACAATTTCGAAAAAAGATCAAAGTTTTTAACATTGATTAGGCCTACTGCATGGCCCCAAGGGTGTAATATTATCAATAATAGTGCCAGTCCTCAAATACATAAATCCCGCACAAAAAAGACTCCGGTCTCGCAATCCCTTGTTAACAGTTATGATTTATTTCTACACATTCAAACAGTAACTGCATGGTTCTAGATGTGCGAAAAAGAAGAGAGAAAAAAGAGAGAAAACAAACCATATTTGTTAACATTATTAATAGTAAACGAAGTGCTGAATAAGAGCATAGAAACATCATTTTGCAAATTGACCATATTCCCTTTGGTTTAATTGAGGGGCTGTTTGGAACCCGCCATTGCGTAGATTAAGATCCAGTTTTTTAAAAGTGCAAAGGAATCTATAGTTGATATGCCAGCAGTGCCCCCCTAGAAAAAATGGTGCCCCCCCCCCCCTTGTGCCCCCCTAAAAATGTACCTTAGTTACGCCGCTGGTGCCTACTTAAACAGACTCGGGCGTTTTGCATAACCTAAAGTAAAAACCTAATGAAGGTTTAATTTAATTTCATTTGAACACAATAATTGTTTGTATTTCCCTTTTCTTTTTCACTTGCTAACTTTCATTGAGTTTTTGAAAATATTTGATATCTGGAAATAACCGAGTTACCAACCCGCAGTATCAAATCTCAGTGAAAAATGAATCATGCATCATTCCTTTAGCTGTCAAACATGAAACTCCAGTTCAAATACAATATTTATACGTGCACCTGCAATCAGGTCAGCCTCGAGGGGGAATGTTTAGAGTTAGAAGTAAGTAAACTGACAGTATGGTCCAGGAGTTTGTGCTTCTTCTTTTTGCCCCAGAAGCTTCAGGCCGTTTGGGAGAGACTATAAGGTTTATCTGCGTTTGATGTACAAACGAAATTTGAACACATGGATGCGACGATTTGGTTTGAACCAACATACTAGAGTGGGTTCTTGTATATCCACTGAAACTCAGTATAGGGTGAAAAATGTTATTATCTTGCGTAATCCCCGTTGGCGCACTTTGTCCCATATACAGTTGTTGTGCCAGCTTGAAGATCTGGTTAGAATACGTACAGATGAGGATGGATTTCAATAAAATCTAGACTAATTAGCCAGTTTTGTAAATTATTACTCTCCTCTAACACTGCTTCTCGTTTTCCTCCCTTCGACTCATCTACGGTCATCCTCAGAGACATCAAGCAGGTGCAGCCAGTTTTCTTGCACTTTCATGCGATGCGACGGTACAACATGTTTACAAATTCCGGTCCCGTGGGTCTGTCATTTCGCCCCCAACTGCCAACTGCTCTCGCTCGATGAAAGTGTGTTTCCGGCACAAATAAACTTTCCGCATACCGTTCAGCCGCCTGCAATATATTATTATCGTGTTACCCTCCTTCATTGTATTTTTGTTTCATTTATTATTTGAAAATGGCAGAATATTGGATATGAGATAAATTACTAGCCCTCTTTGTTTCAAACTACCTCTTTTGTTATAGGTCCACGGTTTGATTGTCTATACCCACCCACATACAACGTTACGGATTTTAGGTTTTTGGGGTCCTGCTATTGTTGTTCTATTATTTACTTTCTAAAGAATACCTCCGTGCGGTCAAAGTGAAAAAAGAAAAACTTTGTGGGGTCTATTGTTCCAGTCTATTGTCCAACATAAGAGCCCGTCAGTAAACCCACATACACACACACACAACTTTCGGTTCGGGTTTGTTTGTCGACCCCGTATGGAGAAGATCTCTCTGTTCTCCCATTGTTTAGATTTGTAAATTGGGCACGTCTTCATACACAAAATAATACAAATAGAATTAGCTGTTGCAAACTGCTTACCAACCAAAAGGACCTGTGGTATAAATGCAAAAAATAAGTTAGTGGCCTGACGTTTCGACCCTAGCAGAGTCTTTCTCCTAGGGTCGAAACGTCAGGCCACTAACTTATTTTTTGCAAAATAATACAAAGTATAATATCCTCGGTTTTTCAAAATATCCAGATCCTTTTGGCTTTTGCTAAGTTATCAGTTTCAGTGCATAAATTCCAACACAAACCTCCACTTTCAATGCCGCCCTAAAACTCATCCTCTTCCCCCTCCTCTATCCTCCCCTACCCCTCCCATATTCCCTGCATTTCACCCCACCTACATAAGTCCTTGTCGTTGTTACCACGCATGATCCCCAAAGATAACCCGTCTTAAATCAATCAATACAGCTGCAACAATCTAGTCCAGAAGGTCCAGGTGAAATACTCCACTTATTATTTCCCAATAATAATTTCCAATGAGTGTTTAAAAAATAGACTGTATAAAATAGAGCTTTTTCCCAGAAGTATTTCGATTAATGGATGCGAGAAAAGAAAAAAAATGTGTATAAAATCCAAACAAGGATTCTTGTAATTTTTCTTTAAACTGAATGGACGTCACCGTGTGGTGCTTTGGTTACTGGTTACACTACAGCTAGAAGTGTGTAAAAAAAATCTTCACAAAATATCCAACGATGTTACAAAGCAGGTGCTTCTTGCCCTGCAATGAGAAAATTTATTGCTCCAGGCTCATCTAAAATTGAAGTTTCCAACCCTCCCTTCATTTGCTTCACCGTGGAAAATCATGCATGTTTTGTCCCGAAACAAAGGGTCCCACTCGACCCCAGCGATAGCGGGCCCTTTTTAGGAGCTGTTTTTTGATTAATAAATTCTAGTTTGCCGAATCGAATGTATTTACTTCCGCTATTTTGAGCAGTTTTCGTCCTGGATACGGACTCTAATGTATCGTTGGGAAAAGCTTGTCCAGGAGCAAACCCGGAAAAGGGGGTAGCTCTAAAGGTTAAAATTTGATAAGGGTATAAGAGATAAGCAGGATTAGTATTCTATTCCGGTCGAGCGACTCGGGACGCTCTTAAGCCTACCTCCTTCCGTTAGACCAAGCCGAAACCATTTCCCATCCATACTTTTTGCTTTATTTTGAAGTATCTTTTTCATCTCTTGTGTTTTTATATTTTGGGGTGTGTTTTTGTTTTTTAGGAGGGAGAGAATTATTGACTTTATTTAGTTATTATATTAAAAGCAGTTCTGCACCAAGGGCACTATTTTTGTAAGCAAGGTGACACTGCATCAAAATGTTGGTTTCGAAGAGAAAGATAATGACAGCTGTAATTAATTATATTAAGAAAATATATTTAGGTCACAAAATTAACAAATTTTTTCCGGATCTGAAATCAATTGATATTTGTTTTGATTAGGCCCACTTGGCTGGCGTCCTATAAATGGCACAAACTGACCCTTGGGAATTCCCTCCACTTAATATCTATATCATCCATTACCCTTTTTGTGCCCCCCCCCCCCCCCCATTTTTTTAAATCTGTCAATATAAGATTGACATCCATGCATTAACGTGACTGATGATGAAAATTAAACTGATTTGTAGATAACCAAGAGAGGGCGCTATGCTTCATAAAATGATGACGGGGAAAAACACAATAACTTGAGTCATATTTTTTACAGTGAATGGTGTTTATTTTAGTTTTTGTTTTCTCTTTTCCCCCTTTTTGTAAGCGTTAAAACCAGTTGCCATGCATATTCGACATCAGTAGTGATCTGAAAGAAAAACAAGTGTCGTATTCCATAACGAAGCAATCAGAATTATTTTTATTTTTATCATATTTTCACCGTGTTCTTGGAGGAATAAAAGGTGTTCCCTACCAGCTCTCATCAGCCCTTGGTTTTCTTATAACCGCGTGGAAAGATGAAAGATGCTGTGGATTATATTGACGACCGTTTTATGGAGCGAGCAATTGTCATCAGTCTGAAATGATTTGAGCTGAATCATATCATAATATTGATTTCATGTAGCTAAAGTTTTTGATGGAATTTCAACCAATTTGTTATTATCATAAAATGTCTTTGAACTATTCACACTAATCTGAAGATGGTATCTATACCTCAACCAGGATAGTCTACATGCAACAGCCGTCAGTTTCTTTCGCCAGGGGCACACAGGTAACATGATCGAAGAGATCAGTGCAACCCAATTGCGCTTTTTAATGGCAGCGGTATCTAAAAAGTCGAAGGCAATCCTTTATTGAGGGCGTTATTATTACCCTAATCTACTATGTTGGCCAAGGGCCTGATTTTATCGATTCCACTGTTTTTATCAAGAAGTACGTATTAACCTAGTATTGAAGACGTGTATCATGTTTGATTGCTATACACGAGGATGCCAAAGGTTGTCAAATTTCAAGATCATGATAACGGTAGATTTTTGCAGAAACGGCTTGGTGGAAGACTAATAAAACAGGCCTGCGGGCGTATTTGCAGCTCGAGTATCTAATTTAGTGTTCAATACTCGTTGAACTAGTTTGCATGCAAGACACAAACTGTTATGTGCCATTCCTCCACCTGCCCATCCCAGCCTGCAGCTGCATGAGATGAGATATTCAGTAAGTCTTCTGTTCCCTAGTAGTAGTGCAACCGTCAGTTCCCCCAGGTTAATTCCTACTCTATATGCCCCCGACCTTCATTCTCTCAAAAGGTGAGACTCAAGCACGTGGCCTACGGGCACTGGGTGGCAGCATGCCATATGGATCCGGGAAAGAACCCATTAAACTATGAACATTGCTTTAAAAACGTCACTTGCCGATGGGAAACTGTCTGATAGACAATAACCCATCCTAAAACTACCCAATACACCCAACCCCTGCAAATCAACGCTCCATTGAACTTGACTGATATCGTTCTTCCATCGTGCTTACACTTACACTTACAATTTAATGGGAAATGATAGGCTACGCCTTTAAATACCTCATAATCCTTCCAATGTCTATCGAGCTCATTTTTGAAGGCATTAGTAGTTTTCGCTCCAATCTCATTCTTCGGGAGTTTGTTCCATTGATTGATGACTCTCTGCGAAAAGAAGTCTGCTCTGCACTTCAGTGACCTTTCTAATCTCGGTTTGAATAGCTTCAGGTTATGTCCTCTTGTGTCTGTTTCTGCTAGTTGGAAGAAGTGGCTCGGTTGTGTTCTTTCAAAACCTTTTAGGAAATTAGGATATTGAATGTTTCAATTAAGCCGCCTCGTTCTCTTCTCTGCACTAGGCTGTACAAGTTAAGCATATTCAGTCGATCTTGGTACGGCAGATGTTTGCATTCAGGCACAAGTTTGGTGGCTCTCCTCTGAATCTTTTCCAATACGTGTATACCCTTTTTCAAACCTGGGTTCCATGCCTGGACGCAGTACTCAAGGTGTGGTCTGATGTAGGTCTTGTACAGGACTGTAAAGCTGTCTTTATTGATATATTTGAAGGTGCGCTTGATATAACTCTTAATTTAGGTTGTTCATAGCTTTCTGTGCTGCAGTTCGTACCGCATTGAATGCTTTTCTTGCACTGTTTGTAATGAAGACGCCCAGGTCCTTCTCCTGCTGGTCAGTACCTGGTCAGTATTTTGTAGCATTTTGTCTTTCATGTTGTAGACACCATAGTTAGGCCTACTTCTTCCTAAATGCATAAAATTATAGTTTTGCATTTGTCTGCATTGAAGCGCAACAGCTATTTCTCGGACCATAATTAAAGTGCTGAAAAATCTTCTTGAAGTTTGGTCAGATCTTCAGTAGTGTTGACTATAGTGAATATTTTAGTGTCGTCTGCGAACATCTGAATACTTGATTTGGATGGGAGAGTATCCTAGCCCCAGTGAAGTGGCCCGATTCCATCCACAGGGTTTTCCCTGCATTTTGCACTTAACAGCCCAGCAGACTGGTACTTTGAGTCATATTTCTTGGGCAGTCAATTCCCTCACTGGTAGTACCAATTTCCATTCAGAACAATGTTCTGAGGTCATAAAATAAAATAGTATACAATACAAAGGACCCCAAAAAATCATTTCGTGTTATGCAGCAGGCTCCCTGCATATAGCTAGCGCATGCATTATTTCAATAATAATGCAATTCAAACAACAGAGGGCGCCATGCCAAAATAAGATGATTTTCTCCTCGTTCACGTAAATGTAATAAATTTGTATTAAATTATTTGTTTTATTTGCTTACAATTTTAAATAATTTTTAAATAAAATAATTTAAAGTACACTTTAGTTTTTTTAAAACTACAATATGTTTTTAAAATTATTTTAATGTAAAACTTCTGAACTATAGTTTGTACATTCAACTTGTAAACAACAGCTTGGCAACACTATCCGGCCCATGGTCGGGTCCCGGCCATAGCCGACTAGCTCTCGTTTGTGTGTGTGTGTGTGTGCGTCGTGTAGAAAAGGGTAGGTAATCCCTGAATTATTTCTTGTGTATTTCATGTATTTAATGTGGATTCAGTCTGAGAATCTGTAGAAAAGTTTATCGATAATACTAAAGTGCTGTGTCTTTAGATTGGCGTTTCCTGTCTGTCTGTACTTACGCTTTATTTAAAGCCAAAAACTAAAAAGAAAAAGGTAAACTTGTTGTTGTCAATTTCATTTGTCATGTTTGTTGTTTTTCTTCTTTTTTGTGTTTTTTTTCAAGAAAATTTTAGAATTCAGTAAATCAACAAACAAATTATCTTGCGTATCATTTACTTTTGAATTTGAATTTTATTATTGCAGATAATGTTTTATTGAATAATAATAATATTATAATTGATTGCTTGAACACTTGTTTTTTAGATAAAGGGTCATTGAGTTGACATTAATTATAAATACTCAAAAATTGAATCACTGTGACCATAAGGTTTATCGCGATTCAGAATCGCAATGGATCATGGGAGGGCAGAGGGGGCAAATGCTACAGTCGGTCGTCGTGCGCGAGTTCCCGGGTTGCCCCCTTTCACTACACTATCATGCGCGGCAAAACAGCGCCCTCTCTTGGTATTTTGCTATTCGCGATAAACCTTATGGCATACAAAATTAGTACTCTGCAGCTGTTGTATTTTGAGAAAGGATTCCCTTCGAAGTATTAATATGGTTTGGATAATTTTCCACCCCAAAACATTTGAATCTAAGAAACGACTCATGCATGAATCGTTTCTCAGATTTCTGAAGGTTGGTGTCCGTTCACGAATGCTGCGGCCTGGGCCCAATTTCATAGAGCTGCTTAATGGTAAGCAAATTTTCGTGCTAACTGTAGCAGAAAATTTTGCTTAAGCATATTAGCGTACTTCACAGGTTAGCAAGAAAATCAGCATTACAATGGCTTAAAAACCATCTATGATCTTTGAGCTTAACTTTATTAAGTAAATAAAATGTTTTTAAAAGGTAGCACAGTTACCTTACTCACTGTATGTGTCTCCTTTATTTTTTTGACTTTTTCTCAGGTGACCTTCCTAGCCATAGCTAGGCACATCTGAGTGATAGCAGACTGAGACTGAGTGACAAAATGGACACGGAGTATTTGAAGAGAAACCTTGGGAGCTGTTTGACCTCAGCATTGGCCGAGGTCGCAGAGAAACGACCTATGGATCCGATTGAATACATAGCGCAGTGGCTGTACAAGTTTAAGGAAAATGAATGCTACTATGCAGATGTAGGTGTAGCTCATTTCAATAATGGGTGACTGTTCTTTTTTAAACATCAGTCATACCATTTTACACTTTTAAAATAAATCCATACTAATTTCGGGCCGAACAAAGAAAAATTGAGTGGGACTTGACTGCTACCTCTGTATTAAATTGTTGGTGCTTCACCAACTGAGCTTTAGCCCTACGTTGGTGATCTCTCTTAAGGAGGTCCCTCTGTTGCCAATTCCCAGTTTGTGTCAAAATCTTGTGTGTTTCCTGGCTGTATGGCAGTTACAGGTTGAATAACTTCTGACTGGCACCCCCCCCCCCCCCCCCCCCGAACAAAGATATTGACAAAAAGGGAAACTGCCAGGATGGCTCACAGTTGGCAGAGTGCCGACATGTTAATATGAAGATCGGAGGTTCAAGTCTCACTCTATTCAAATTTTCTTAATTCAACCCCAAATTTTTGAAAATTCTACCCCTCAGTTTCCCTTGTGGTTTATTACTTGAATCCAAACTATTTACAAGTAAAAGCTGTAGTTAGCATAAAGGATTCAAACTTGCCTCACTAAATCTACTCTATAATAAGTTTTTGTTGAGATTATTTTGCAAACATGACATAATTTATTGTGTTTTGAATCACAGGAGGAAGCCCAAGGTCAACAACTTTCCATTGAGAGAGTTGAGGCAGAGAAAGAAAAGCAGCGCCAAGAAATAATGAGACAAGAAGCGGAAAAACTGGCTCAAGAAGAAGCTGAAGCAAGGAAGGTAAGATTGTCAAAGTCCAACGAATACCAAAGTTTTATCTTCATTTGGGCTTGCCCCCCCCCCCTTTTTTTTAAGGGAAGGTAATCACCCTTTCAATGAATGACAACAAAACTCATTGGTTAGAAGCCAACAGCAGCTTTCGACAGTATAAAGCATTTTGAGAATAATTTCACTTTGAAGTAAAGAAAGATATCAGTTGTTATGCCCCAAAATTTGAATCTGAGAAGCGTTACGGTCAGAAACCTTTCTCAGATTGTGTATTCCTTTAGGGATTTGTTCTTCCTGCGTGGACATGTTCGCCCTGGATTTTCTGTGATATCTATAAAAAAAACGTGACCACCTTTTGAAATGAAATTTTCACAGGTTTTTAAAGTCTATATTTACATTTATACAGGATTAAAACAATGGAACGGTTCCAAAAACCAAAGGTATACTTTGCCTTTAAAGTATCATCCAAACTTCACCTTTTGCCAAACTTTTATTTACCAATTTGTTTTTGTTTTGTTTTTGTTTTCCTTTCTTCTAGGCTGAGGAGCCACCACCAGAAGTTCCGGTCGAAGAAGATAAATCAACAGTCTCCAAAGAAAGAAGCAATCTTCCTGGTGCGCCCAACCTTGAGACTGTTCCAGAGGGGGAAGAACAGCAGGAGGAAGAGCAGGTGGCCCCAACCGACGATACTGAACAAACAGAAACAAAGGTGAGGATTATGTAATCTTCGTCAAATTTGTTGTGAAAACTTGGTTAAATTTCACAGTTTCACATGGAACCTTTATTCGAAAGCCTATAGTAATAAACTTTCAACTGATTATAATGTATACTTTTTGTACAGCTGAGAACGTAAGATGTTTATGTTACACATTGTTTCTTGATTCAGGAGGAAGATGAAGAGAAAGATGAAGAGAAAGATGAAGAGAAAGACGAAGACAAAGAGGCAGATGGAGATGATGCTGGGACTCAGGATGCAGATGCGGACGAGGCAACAGGAGACGGAGAGCAGCAAGCCGCCGAGACAGAGCAAGAAGCAGAGGAAGCAAGCTAGCAAGGTTTCTTATCTAAAGAGACAGGAGATGGAAGTAGGGATTCAGATGGGGATTAGGATTTGTAAAAGGATCAACATGTACGATCTTACAATTCAAGACGTTGAATATTGTATTGATTGAGAGGATCAAGTGTCCATCATCAGTACCCTCCCTCCTGAAAGGCCGCAGAACAGTGCCTTCTTAGGAGTTGTAAATATTGTTATAAGAAAACAAAAGTGTTTAATATGATATTTGTACTAAAGCCAGTTATCTATGTTACTTTCCTGTTGACTTCTTTGTACATACTTAAGATTTTAATCAAGGATTTTTTGTTTTTATTTACTCCCATTGATTTATTTTGTCATAACATCAAGTTTTTGTGTATTAAAGGTACAGTCATACTTTGGAAATGACCCCCAAAAATAACTTCTCATTTGTATTCGAAAGTCTTCTTGTTACAAAGAAAAATGGTAGTGGTAGTAAGAATCCTGCGAAATTATTTGTTCTGATGTTCCCCCATTGATTAAGCAAAGTACGCCCCCAAAATTGAATCACCAAATATCGCCTAAAAGGTGACTTTGGGCGTTTCAAATATTTGTGAATGCTGCTGCCAGAGATCGGTTGGTACCTGCTGTCACCTTGCTGATAAAGGATTGTTTTGACATTTTTTGATAAAAATACCCTGACGGTTTGTTCCTGTTTTCTCAAACCAGTGTATTCAAATGAAACTTTCACAGGTGACTTGTTCCTGTTGTTCCTTCCTGTTAGTTCTGCCTATAAATAAGCATTAAAGGCACTGAACACGTTTGGTAATTGTCAAAGTCCAGTGTTCTCACTTGGTGTATCCCAACATATGCATAAAATAACAAGCCTGTGGAAATTTGGACTCAATTGGTCACTGAAGTTGCAAGAAAATGAAAGAAAAAAACACCCTTGTTGTACAAATTAGTATGCTTTCAGATGGAATAAAAGGCTTCTGGCCAGAAGTCTTTTATTATTTTAGTGACCCCTTTCTCAAAAACTATGTTACTTCAGAGGGAGTCGTTTCTCACAATGTTTTATACTATCAACAGCTCTCCGTTGCTCGTTACCAAGTAAGTTTTTATGCTAATGAGTAATTACCAAACGTGTACACACGTGTACAGTGCTTTAAGTTGATAAAAAGCAAACGATGAATATATCATGAAAATATTATGGGAGAAAGATCTCTCAAAGTTTGGAACTGAATGAAATATGATCGATTTAGAAAACCGTTCTGCGAAAACAATCGCTCTTTCTCTCTGTACACACAGAGAGCTCATGATGTTTAATAATTTTTATTTTGTTTGTTTTAATCTTATTGGCAAACATGTAAACAGAAACTACTCGCACATGGGATGAAATAAATTATTCCTTGGAAAATGTTAGCTTTTAGTCTGTGGTTTTTATTTCATTTTTTGTTTATGTTCACTTTTAATGATGTAAAAGACTTGAGCAAAATAATTATAGTCGTGTTTCATGAACGTAATGTAAATGAAAATTCCCAAACCAATGTGGAATTTTTTTTATGATGGAGTCTCCCAGCCTCGGTTTTGCTACACCATACCCACTAGTTTGAATGAAAATTTAAAAAAACGTCGCGTAATGGTCTTGTGAAATAGCGCCACCATGAGTTGAAGCAAGGAAAATAGCCTGGTTACTCTTCCACTGTGTACTACTAAAAGCCTTGTAAAGTCAAGGTGCATTACATCTATACAACACGTGTGGTTTGTTCTTTCTCCAACGCGTGGACCGGTATGTGAAATTTAACAACGTTTTGTTTAAATTTTTTGTAAAATATAATTACTGCCACACTCCTATTTATGATAGATCACTCGCCTGGTGTTTTCTTCTTTTATCTGGCAATGAAATTATTGTGTATACATGTGTTATTTTATGTTAGTTCTTTAAGAAAGTGTTGAAGTCAGATTCTGTGTCATGTGTTGTGTGTGTGCACTGTGTGTACTGTGTGCTCTCACTTTCGGTACCTTCTGGAGACCAAGGACAAAACAAAAAAGGGAAAACAAAAGGACTCCACATGGAATTTCTAAAGACCGGGGTGCTCCACAAGGAAATTTGTGTACAAAGTCTATGGGAAACTGTTAAGTGCAGGGACAAAGGAAAGAACAAAAGAGTGCTCCACAAGGATGCATTTTTCAGTCTGTGTCACTGTGTGTACTGTTGACAGCAGTGCTTCCACTCCCCAAAATTGAATTTCCTTAGATTGACATAATTTTTTCCTTAGATTAAAAGAAATTTCCTTAGAGTTTTGGGAGGATTTCCTTAAAATTTCCTTAGATAAAATAACTTAAACTATTGATGGTAATTGATGAAAATTGTCATAGTATACCAGTCCCAATTTTAGTCAAACAGCAATGAACAAACAACACAACCTGTACAATGTACAGTATGCAAAATCTACGACGTGCAAACCACACATACAGTCATCATGTGGTCGGTAGTAGTATAGTGTGGATGCGCGACCCCGCCGCATATCAGGCCTGGGCTCAGCCTACGATGCAATCGAAACCAGACTAATTACTTGGGGGCGCCAGGCGCAGCTAGCAGTGGAGCGATGCTTTTAGTACGCACCGACCGGGTTCTAATTCTATGGTACGCGCTATAAGCAACCAACCTCGTTCCCAGCCGTGATCGATCTCACTGCGCCATTTTTCGCTGATATGAACCCTAAAAATGGCCAGTTTTCATGTTTTATTGTATTTTTTTTGTATGATTTGCTTTTATTCTCAAATTTCTTTAAATTTTTCTTAAAATTTTGAAATTTCCTTAAAATTTCTTTAGATTTTTGAAATTTCCTTAAATTTCCTTAGATTTTTTGTTTCCTTAGAAATTTCCTTAGGACGTTAAAATTTCCTTAAAATAAGGAAATTTCCTTAGAAGTGGAAACGCTGGTTGACAGTGTTGGTTGACTTTTTTTGAGATAGGAATGCTAGTCAATTCGCCCCATCAGCAAAGTCGCCCCTAGCGAAGTCGCCCCTAGCGAAGTCGCCCCCTCACATACAAACTCTCCCCCTCTCAAAGTCACCCCTCACAAAGTTAGTTGTCCCCCGCCCGATAGAGTCGCTTCCCCGACTAAAAGTTTGAGCGATTTTTTTAAGCCATTTTTTTTATTTGTCAACAGCTCAAGTCAACGCTACACAAAACACGGCGTAAAATGTTTTCGTTTGCGACCTGATGTTCCAACCTTTGCTTGCAGAGTCTTTCACGAAAGCTTAGCCATAAATAGTACAGTCAGTTCAGTAGTAGGCTATGAATATGATTAGCTCTTTCATAAAGTAATAACTAATTATCTAATATAATAATTTACATTTTCCCACAGATTAAATAAATAAACCAAAGATGAGCTACAGAGGTGGTGGAGGCGGGGGCAGTTGGAGAGGAGGAGGAGGGGGTAACCGAGGAGGGAATGGATACCGAGGAGGTGGCCGAGGAGGGGGTGGGGGTTTCCGAGGGGGGCGTGGTGGACGAGGAGGCGGAAGAGGGGGATTTGGAGGGCAAAGCTACGGACCACCAGATGAAGTTGTTGGTAAGTATTAAAACTTTACTCTGGCTTCTTAAAAATATATTTGTTTGTCACATTGTCTTTTTTCAAACGTGAATTTTTCCTTGCTGTTTTTATTTACCTTCTTTTGAATTAATGTGCTGTTGTATTCCATTATCTTCTTGTAGAAATTGGTGAATACGTGCACCCCTGTCAGGATGACATGGTGGTGAAGGGAACCATTGAAAAGATCCCGTATTTCAATGCACCTATCTTCCTTCAAAATAAAGAACAAATCGGCAAGGTGGATGAGATCTTCGGCCATCTAACGGAATATGTATCCTTTTAAAATATTCAATTACTTGCTTGATTTTTAGAAAACCACAATTTGATCGAAGTAAAATTCACTTGCTTACAAGACCCTTGGGTAAAATACTTCACTACAAATCAGTATTTGAGTTAATTCATTATGAAACTGTTATATCAATTTTGTCATCCTTAACTTGTTAATTGTAGTATTTTTCAGTCAAGATGTCGGACAACATGAAAGTATCTTCCTTCAATAAAGACCAAAAGGTGAGGTTAATACTTAACTTGCACAGAATTCCTCTTGACTAAAAAGGGCAAGAAGTTTGTTTTGTCAATCTCCACCTTTCATTTGAACTCCTCATTAACATTTCTCTGTTTCTTTGATAGTTTTACATCGATCCAATGAAGCTTCTCCCCTTACAACGCTTCCTCCCTGGCTCCGTGCAGAAGAGAGGTAGAGGAGGGCGGGGCGGGGGATTCCGTGGAGGGAGAGGTGAGTGTGAAATATTATATTGAATATATTTAAAATAATTTGGAGTTGAACTTTAAAACATTTACTAGAGCAGGATTTGAACCACTGAGTGACCTTCAGACTAACATGCCGTCACTCTAGCAACTGAGCTATGTAGCCTTATGTTGACAGTCGCCCTATTTTGTTCGGGGATGGCTTCTGACTGGCAACCCCGTACAAAGATTTTAACAAAATAAGGAGACTGCCATTATAGGGCTTGATAGCTCAGTTTTTTTAGCACTGGCACAATGATCTGGAGGTCGTTGTTTCAAATTCCGCTCTTGTCAATTTGTCTTTGTTCAACCCCAAATTATTAAAATTTACTCTGTCAGTTTCCCTTCTGACTTTCTTTTACAAATTTATTTGTATGATATCGACACTGATGTACCAAAATAAAGACAAGACTTCATAGAAGTGTTTGAATTTATGATTCATTTCCACTAGCTGTCTTTCCTGACTGAATCTTTAAAATATAATTCCGTTCATCATTTCTCTGAAGGAGGAAGAGGGGGCGGAGGTGGTTTCAGAGGACGAGGTGGGGGCGGAGGTGGTTTCAGAGGACGAGGTGGTGGCGGTGGCTTCCGCGGAGGTAGCGGAGGAGGGAGAGGTAGAGGAGGTGAGTTGATTCAACCCGAGCAGGTGTAAATTACGACATGTTAAAGAAATTGCAACTACAAATTCTAGGAACCAGTGACTGCAGTCAAAGCATACCAAGCTCAAAGCAGACTTTCCAAACTTGAATTTGATCACAACTTGAGTTTTCACAAAGGTCACTTGAAGGTCAAGTGGTATGTTGTAACCAATACAATTGCATTACAGGCCATGTCAATATCAAGCCCCCAAATTGGGCCGATATAATCATCCCGGGCAACTGGCAGGGTCAGTTCTGTGAGGCAACAATAACAGAAGCTAAGAGATGGCATCATTTTTATGTGTAGCTGGCAAGGCCAAAGTAGGGGCATATTATAGTGTTTGCATTGTCCTTCTGTATTGGTGTGGGTTGGTATACACAAACCATTGTCCAAGCGATAAACTCATTTAACAAAAGAGGACAATAGGGTTCCCAGTTGGGTGAAAGTCCCCAGTTAGAAAGTGTGTTCAAAACCAATGGAAGCTGTTGCCAAAAAGTTTTATGAGTACAAACAAAAGAGGAACAATAGGAGGTCCCTGATTGCAGGTGTTTACACACTTACATGTCTGTGCCTGTGCAACCATTGTCCAAGCGATAAACTCATTTAACTCAAGTTGGACTTGACATATCAATTCCAAACTTTGTATGTGGATTGGTCTTGAGATCCCCAACAAGAAGCCTATTGTTTTTGGACCACCTATGTTAAGTGTCAAGGTCATTATGGCTAAAACAGAAGGAATGATGTCTAAGCGATAACTCAAGAAGAGATTAATCTTGTTGGGGGGGGGGGGGGCATTTGTGTTTGTCAACACACCATTCTTGTTATTAGTAGAGTTATAAAAAATACATCAATATTTGCAGAACTTGTCTCCTCTATAAGACTGCAATTTCTAAAAGTGAACAAAATTATTGAACTACTATTTTGATTTTGATTTTGTTACCAGGATTCCGAGGTGGAAGATGACGAGTGTGATTGGAAACTACCTGAGCTGGATAATAAAGTTCTTTTATTCTCATCTGCTGTAAATATTAAACGACTTTTGATAATAAAAGTTAGACATTATGTTAATATCAACATTTGACTAATCAAAAACCCCAGACCACCATAGTAATGGACCTAGCAACAGCACAAGCTATTTTGAGTTATGGTGGATATTTTACACACATTATGATCTGACCCCGTGAGGGCGTGTGTCACTGGAAATATTGAAAAGTTGAATTTAATTAAGCATGATAAATTGTCCATTTTACTTAGTTAGAAAAATAATATTTGTTTGTGTGTTATTCATTGTCACACCGATGTAATAAGATAATTTTAATTTACTCTCTACTTTTTGCTTTAGATTTGTTTAGAGTGAAATTTTCCTCTGAAAAGCATGATACTTTTTTTTTCTTTTTCTCTTTATTTGTTCAACTTGTTTTCATATAACCATGTAGAAATTTTTGAATCAATAAAAAGTGGGTCATTTTAAGAGTATACGTGTTCTTTTCTTTTAATTGATATTGCCTGTTTTTGGTAACTACATGTATTACTAAAGGCTATGTTAAACGGGAGATTTAGCGGTCGAAAATGTTTTTGCGTGGTTGCGCCCTCTATCGGTAATTTGTTGAGTGAGAGACTTAACAATAGAGGGCGCACTTCACTTTAGCGAGAAAATAATTTCCGCTGTCGTCGATCAACACGGCCACCGTCACATAACTGGATCTCTTCAATTTCAGCGATAAGTAGGATGATCTGGCAGGAATAATTTTAGACATGGAGAAACAAGCCAACACCGTTTCTGATAGTTCGACTGGGGATGAGATGAAATCAACAAGAGGTAAAGAAATTCAAACGAAAAGAATGTTTTTATATTGACTGATTTGTGAGTGGGAGTCGTGTGTTTTGTTTGTTTATCTGCTGCCCTCTGTCGTCTGCCACCATTAAAATAAACATGTTTATTGTAAAATATGTAAATTTTTAAATTTTTAGACTTTACACTGGCTAAACAAATAGTTTGTCAGTAAAAGATACAATCATACACGCACAAAAACTAAGAGTGACAAATAAAAATGTACACATAAATTTCAAATAATGCTCCAACAAACCACCCCCCCCCCCCCCCCCCCCCACATATGCCCCACCACCCTGCGCACTTTTCTGCCCTCTGGCTGCTCTGCTGTTCTCATCTCGGGCTCAGGCGAGTTTCAGTTCCATCCGCACTACTCCTCCCTCCCTTGACCTTTGTTGTGGTATTGTTCCGCTATTTTCTCCACGTGGAGATGGTGGTGGACAAACTTTTCTGCCCTCATATTTAGTTTTTTTATAGGAGTACACACTACCTACATAGAATAGATTTGTAAATGTTTTTTTATTGACAACTTGTACTGCACTGACTGTAGTGAAGTGTACTGAGTAAGTGATAGAGCTAGGTGTGAAAACTGGTACTGGGTATGGTCGCCATCTAGATCTACTACTACACTACCAATCTACACTAAAGTTACACACCGACCTGACACGTCAACTCTTTTTTTATCTCATTCTCTCTCAGTTATCTTTTGATGAGACAATAGCTATTTTATTTTTTACTTTATTTGCAATAATTTGAACAACTTTTAGTTTCCAATAATCATTACCCTTGTCCTCTCGGTTGTCGTAGAGTGGAGGGTTCCTGACATTGCATGCTTTTACTGTTATTTTACTCATTTATTTTCGTTTTATAAATTAGTTATTTATTATTTATTTATTATTGGTTTTGTATTATTATCTGCTTTTATTATTGCGTGTACTATATTATATGTTTAAATCTATATTTATTTCATTGTGTACCCCAGATGTGGGGCAACAGATCTACGGATCATAGTATGTATTTGCTTTTGTTGTCCCTTGCCCATCTCGGGGTATATTGTCTTGTATTTTGTTTTGTACTGTTATGGCAAATAAAATAATAATAATAATAATAATAATAATTCACCATGGACTCCTAGAAAATAATTTGCAGGCAAAAACGAGCATCAAAGACTGGCTGGGTTGTTCCAGTAATCGTGTGTGTGCAATTTCACAGAAAATTTACTCAAAAAGTGTTTATAATAATAATAATGTGAGTCGACAACGGGTGTACAATGGGTGTACTAAGAAACAACATTGAAAAGGCTCAATAAATTAAGTCACTGTATTCACCTAAATAAACCTTCTTGCCTCTGATTCTGTAGACAGTTCTGAAGTTGGTGTTGAGACTGGAACAGAGGCTACCGAGCCTGATCATGATATCGCTGAGCTGACTCGAGATATGTTTAATAAGATGACTGCATACATCCGAGGAGATTTAACAAGTAGGTTTAATAAAAAACTTAAAACAAAATTTTGGGTATAAGTTTGGAGGGTCATAGATTGGTGTTTGTAAATTTAATGCTTGCAAATGCTTGCAAAAGGCACTTCCATTGAAAAATGTTAAAGTACGAGGGAAACTTTTAAAGTGGCACCAAGGCCAAGACCAGGGGCAACAGAGGTCAGGGCCTCGGTGGCGTCCGGGTAATTCCAGGCCTGCAAATTATAAGAAAGATACAATAAAAGTCACCTGTGAAGGTTTCAGTGGAACACAGTGTCTACTTGTTGAGAAAACAGCAAAAAATTGTCACAGTATTTTCATCATGAACGTTGAATTTATCCACATTATTAGCAAAGTGACAGTGGGTACCAACCGCATCTGGCCGCAGCATTCACAAAACGGCCACCACAGAAATTTAAATCTCAAAACTTGCCTAGAGGTGAGTTTTGGAGATTCAAACTTTTTGACCTACATTATTCGTTTCTAATCAACAAAGGCACTGTAAACAAAATAATATTGCAGGGTGCTTTCTATTACCACCTTAGTAACAAGGAGACTATCGAGTGGAAATTACACCTTTTTTTGTCCTAGATTACTGCCAAAGTATGACCCTACCCTTTAACAAAGAACAATGTTTATTTTGTTTTTTACATCGATTGTTTGTCAGAAAGGATGAACTGCGTAGTGACCATCCTTACATGTATCTGAGTTAAAAATATCGATAGGGTAAATTAATGCAGACTTTTCGCTGCCAAAATGTGCTCATCTTGGACCTTGAAAACAACTTGTGTTTACATTGTAGCTTGAATTTAAACAGCTACCTGAGCAAAATAAAAGTGACAGGAATGCTATTTAAACTTGTTTATATCATTCATTGGTTTCTTAATGTGAACTAAATTTTACTTGTTGATTGAAAACATTGTAAATGAATTTCAGCAAAGATCACTTTTTGCTATTTTCGTTCAAGTTGGTTTTTTTAAGATGCCAGGATTTTTCTTATCTAACATTACAGCAACAGCAGAAGATTACAAGCTTCTTGAAGACATGAACAGAATAACCTCTAAGAAGTATGAAGATATGAAGCAAGCGGCATGTGAGATCTCCAGCGCCATGAAGACTTTGGATGAAAAATGTAAGGATGTTAAAACACCTTTCCTTTTAAAGACGGGCTCCAAGGTCACATTCAGATCCAACTCACTTTCTAGTAGATAGTCTTTTTGAAAATGGGGGAAAAAACTGCAAGTCTCTACCTTACGTTAAAACAGTTTAAAATGCCACTGAGTGGCACTGTGTTTAATACCCTTAAGTGTAACTTTTGTCAAAACCAAAAAAATGTTTGATGACGTCACATTTCAAGTATATGGTCTGTACATTTTTTGTGCAGACCATTTACAGTTCATTCCTGAATTTTGATACTATTCAATGTTCGCTCTGAAAGAGTATCAAATAAATTGGAATTTTACACAATTTTAACTTTTTCAGTTCGAGACTTGTAATTTGGCCACCCTTTTTATGAGGACTCTATCTATTGAGAAATGTTTGTGTATCACAAAGTTGAATTTTACCTTGGAGCCCCTCTTTAACCCTCCTACTGTCTGACCATTCAATATCATCCACTGTGGTTTTGAATGGTAGATAAACTATGCCAGCCTGCAATGTAATATCATGTGGTAAATTTATCTACACAGTACACACATGTTATGTGCACAGTTGTGCCATCATACACAACCAGTGCAGTTGAATGGTTTCAAAAATGGTTGGTCAACTCACTGGAAAATGTTACCAAGAGTAGGAGGGTTAAAGGGTGTGTACAACATTGGTAAGATTGAAAATATAAATGTTCACAGATTTGCACATAACTTACATGGTATAAAGATGGTCATGGTGGAAAACTTCCCTTGAAATAGTTTTGCTTGAAATGCCATAGTTTTTAGGAAATGAGTACAACATTAGTCTTTATCCTGCAGGATAAAATCAGAATGTTGAAAAAAAGTTTAAACATATAATTGTTTTTTCCCACTATTTTCTCATGACTTTGAAGACCGATTGAGCTTAAACTTTCACAGGTTTGTTATTTCATGTATATGTTAGGCCACATCAAGTGTGGATACAGGTCTTTGGCAATTACCAATGTTGTACAAGAAAAGAAAATTTATTGTTTTGAGATTTAAAAGACAAAGATTTAAAGATTTCTTGAAGGAAAATAAATAGATTTTTTTATTTTCTCTTTTCTCCTGACAGATAAAAATCTTGAGCCGTATTTGGCTCAAGTTGATCAGATTGAAGAAAGTGTTCTCAGTTTAGAGCATGCAGCTTTGAGACTTGACGCTTATGCAAGAAGACTAGGTAATGTATTTATCTTTCATTTTTGTAGTGGTGCACTCTTAGAAATTACAGATTGGGGCATGCGTACATTTCTGTTACAAAACTTTCTAGAAAGTGACTTAAAAAATGAAATGTTGTAACGTTTTGAATTCATTTGTCAATTTAAATTTTGCACCTTGAATTTTATTATTTATTTTTATTAAAGGTATTATACAGGATTGTTATGGATAAAAAATCACATGGTTTAATATTAGTCTGAAAGCTTACTGATTACAAAGTTCATGCTAGAACAATTTTTTCTGTGAAATATTTCCCTCTGAAATGAAGTCATATAAGATAAAACTGTATCTGAAAACCTAAAAACGCAACAGCAGATTTTGGTTGTCATAACCAAAATCAAGGTCAATGCTGAAAATTGTGCATGTTTTTTTTATACTAATTTCTCCTGACACACACAACGGATTAAGTGAAATTTTTCACAGGTTTGTTATTTCATGTAAAAGATTGATCACACAAAACATGAACACTGTCTGAGACTATTTTCTTCTGACTCGCGCAATGGATTAAGCCAAACTTTTCACAGGTTTGTTATTTCAACATAAACACTGTCTGCGACTATATTGTTAGCTCTACCAATCCTGTACAATTCCTTCAAGGCACTTTGTCTTTTCTCATCCACAGAAGCCAAATTCAAGCATCTTGAGAAAAGGTGAGATGAAGATTGCAGAAGGTAAACCACCTCCATGGCTGAGAAAGGATGTCCACAAGAAAAGCATTGTCTGATCATGTTATTGTTCTCTCTTGCTCTTGCTGAGTAAAATGAAACAGCAGCAGGACCTTGTAAAGTTTTCCTTTAAAAGCGTTTAAAAGCTACACAAAATAAATTCATAGAGATCAAAGTCCTACATCAAAGGAAAAAGGGGCATACATGTAGTTCCCTAGGTCTGTCTGTTGTGACTTATCTTACAAGATGGTTAACATCTGAGGGAATAGTGTCAGTGTATACTTAGAATGTTGCTATTGAAAATGGAATGATATCTGTACTGAACAAATCATTGTGTCAGTGCCAAAACGATGCATCTCCTAAAATAGCACTTACATTACCGCATGAGTTGTCAAAACGTATAACAGCTCGGCCGACACATAAAACAAGTACACGCCAATATACAAAGTTTTTGCATGGAGAATTTTTGTGAGATACGTTGCAAGATACAATGTTTTTTTACTGTTGCGATGAAATGATGAAGGGGTCAAGGTTAAATTAAATTGCTTGCTAGCCAACAGGGAAAGTAGAAAACAAAGTTACTGTCCCACCAGAAAATTTTGTGGCCGTGTACTATTTTATGTCATTTAAAGCTGGTTGCAATTATCATTTTATATGTCATCTTTTCGTCATCTGGCTTCAATCATGCTAAACTGACCATTCTCCTATGGTTGGTTTCAGTGATATATTGAGAACAATTTTTGTCACTGTTCTACCGGGCCATCATTTTTGGTGTATTTGGTTTCCCAAAGATATTTTTAGTGGTCACGAGCCAGCTGGCCACCGCTAGTTTAGACTACTGTGATGAGTTGACTATCACGAATGTATTGGGAAATTGAAATGGCTCATGCTAGCCCAAAACCTGTGGATCAGCTGGGGGGGGGGGGGGGGTCCAATCCAACTCACAACACTTTTTCATGTAATATAAAATGGAAATGCTTTAAAACATTATGTGATATTTTCCAAATTACATGTGAACAATTATGTTCATCTGTTTTTAAATTTAATTTATATTCATTATGTTGTAAATATAACTGTCTATCATTGTTTATACTGCTAATCAAAATAAAACTGGTAAAAATGAAAACCTTTATTGTTACCTCATCAATTATTTTATGTCCTTGTAAAAAAAACACCCAGCACAAGGCAACAAGGAAAACACAAAACAAAATAGTGAGAAGAAAGAAGGACAGAAGAGTAACTTGTCAAAGGAAGTAAGATCTCTGGTCCTTTCTCTATGGTTGGATGAACCATTCCCCCTCGTGCTCGACGCCCAACCCCTTGCCTCAGAAACACCAGGTTGAGAAAATAAAATTCATGTTTCCTGCGTTGTCCTTTTTATATGCTGAGGTATGTTAGAGTGTTACTTCCTGCTAATCTTCCGAGAGCACAGTTAGAGTGAACTCTGGATGGAGACGACCTTGCATGTCCCTGGATTTTCGTTGAGGAAATAGGAAATCCGACCAACGACTATTCAGCTTTGAAAGGCCAGTTCAAGTATTTCGAGGTAGCAATTACTTGTACCTTGTAGGGATTACTAGGAGCATGCTGGGATCATGACTGACGGTGAATCCAATTTCATGTTTTGTTTTGGTTTGTGCGGTTTTTTTCCGTTTTTTTAAAAGAAAGTTTGCTCCAATCAATGCTAAACGAATCTACTCTTGGTAAAGGGCTACAACACAAGAAGAAAACATTTAAGATGAAAATAACTCGTGGTGGGGGGGGGGGGAGCTGAAGGTGTTTACAATCCTTTAAAAACAGGCTAGATTGTAGGTTGGAAACACCATGCATTAGGCAAGGAGTTCCAAAGAGATGCAGTATGTGGTCCTTTCTCTATGGTGGGATAAAGCTGTTGGAATGTCTCTTTGTTCTACATCTCAGCAAAGCAAGAGTGTATGGGTGTGAACATGGAGCAAGGAACAGAAAGCCTGGTTTTACGCTCAAACACCCTGATAGGAGGAACCAGGTCGGACACACTGGTGGCACATTTTACCATAAAAATTAATGACAAGATTGCACTTGTTGGAAAGGAAAAAGTTGGAAAGGAAAAAGTCTACGAAATAGTCATCTTCACAAGAAATTTGATAATGATTATTTCATATTGCCCCGCCCCTTGTCCATTGATATCTCTGTGGCTAACCTTCATGTAAGGAACTTTTTGTGGTCATTTCCATCTTGTAGTTAACCCATACTCGCTGTTTTGGGTTGCATGAAAATTGACCCTTTGGCCTTTGACCAAGCCCACCCCCTCCCGATCCCACCACCACCCCGCCCCCCTTCTTGGTAAAAAGACCCCCCCCCCCCCCCCCCCCCCCGCCCCCATGATTCTACCACCTCGCCAGTGAACCAATCATTTTACGTAATTGTAGTGACGTACGCAATAATAAGACCGTAGCTTGCATTAATGAATATCAAATTAACATATAGTCTGCGCTTGCGCACTTGGACCCGACCGCCCGGCGATTTGATTGTGTGTGTGTGAATTTCACGAACGAAACGGCACTGGGCTGACCGAAGACGGTAAGAAACTTCCTACTTTTTCATGCTTTAAACTTGAAAATGAAGGTGATACTCATGTAAAATAAACTTAAGTTATGTGTGGTTGGTTAACTTCGTATCTGATGTTAGGGTGTATTTGATTTAAATAGATGACAATTTTAGTAAGTTAAAACTGGGATTGAAGAGTTTGTTGGCAGTGACTGACTGGTGAGTGCCCAAAATTGCAACGTTACAATTTTTTTCATCCTTATCCTGTCACACTATCACACGACATATATTCACGTTTTTCCATATAAGATTTTGCTATTGTTTTGTTGGTTTTTCTATGTCGGTTTTTATATGATTTTGGGCCTTCCTCCATACAGATCAGCTCCTTTTGAGTTGATCAATGTCGTACCCTTTTGGTCCGTACGTAGTGGTGCCTCCACACGCTGCTGCAGTGGACTTGGCGGACGTGCAGTCTCGCTACCCCGGTATGGCAGCGGGCACTCAACAATGGAGCAGCATGGCCGTGATGACAATTTTTGATTTTTGTTCTTGTTATATTTTGTTTACCCCATATTTTGTAATCAGGGACGAAGGAACCTAAATTTCCGTATCCTGCCACCACTTTTTCATTTGTTATGAAATAAAATAGTGATTTTGGGTTGTGGTTTATTATTTGAAATCTAAACTCAAATGAGATATAATAATATAGGCCTATTATTATCTATAGTAGTAATAATTCCTTTCGTTTTGGTAAAAATGATTGAAAAATGGTGGCAGGATTGGATACAGAAAAATTGTCCACTAGGACTCCTAGTCCTAGCATGCCTAGTGTACGCACATAATGCATGACAATACATATTTTGTTTATTATTTATTAATTATTAAGAGGTAAAACATTCTTGATTGAATCTTGCATTGTCTATTCTGACTAAATCCCAGTCATGCCAGTGCAAGATTCATTTTATTTACAAAAATGCTCAAGATAAGGATTTTGAAAACTTGTTTGTTTTTAAATAGTAGACCCACCTTGTAAATTTTAACATTTTCGGTGTACATTATGACCCAAGATGTGAAAATTTCAGGGGGAAAAAAAGGAGTACAGCGCCCCACCTACTGGGTCTAGCTTTTTTAATGTTTATTGCACGAATTTTGCCTTTGGTTTCAGTACATTTTATATGTGAAATCCCCTACCCCCCTTTTTCAGAGAATTTTGTTCACATAGAAAATCAATGAAGGCGGCCAGATAAAGACACCATAATACACCTATCAATTGTATGACGCACTATGAGACCCCCGGGGATGGTGCGTCACTGTCCATATGTGGGGACGGATTTGCGTGTCCAAAGACCCACCCTGAGTCAAAAAATTGACACACTTGTTGCAGATTTGGACGGTCTTCCGAACGTTTTTTTGACTCACCTTTCGCGGATAGCAACGCACCACCGACGGACAAATCGACACACATATAATCGCTTGCTATGCTGCAAACGATGCACGTGCAGTGAATACCAAGTATTTCAACCTTGTATGTACCCCCGAGTTTCCCGGCACACATGCTGAAAATACATGGCAAGTGTATGCACGAGGCGAGAATGTACTACTTGATCTTCGAGACGTGCGGTTCCCAACGCACTAGCTATCAAACACACGAAATAATAGAGAGGGAACCAGTCTACTAAATAATGCATCTTCGTATCCATCCATGACTCGACGATCGACCCCCAGTATCGTGCATGTGAGAGATATAATATACCACGGGGCAGAGGTTGACAAAACCACTGCGCCATGAATTACATGTGACTAAATAACACACATCCTCGTAATAACTGGTAATGACTGGCCGCTTTCCGATTGGCCGATCGCGTGAATAATTATTTATGACGTAGTGCTTCTCACAGCGCTGTATTCATCACCGCGATCCCGCAGATGTGCTTGTTCTACCTAACGTGGTAAACTTTATAGTTAGGGGGCGAAGGAATGGCGTGTAGCTGTGGGAGCGATAAGGCAAGGGAAATTCCCTTGGTGAGAAAATCACTGCGTGGTCAGAGATGTTTTTACACGTGCGTGAGCAATACTGCAGTTTTCGTTTGTCAAACTCAAATACACACGGAAGTGATGGGCCGGGGATATTCACACGACTTCGACTCTGCGGGATGTTGTGCTTATAAAGATCGTGAAGGATTATCTCTCGGTCGTATATTTTAGAACAAATTCACTTGCCGCCGACAAACGGTTAACCGTTTAGAAAAGTTTGAAACGGATAGTAAATTAAACGTATGGTCACAGGCTTTAATACCTCGTATCCATCTATGACTCGACAATCGACCCCCACTATCGTGCGTGTGAGAGATATAATACACCACGGGGCCGAGGATGACAAAACCACCACGGCACATGTGTATTGGGCTTGGGCAAAAGGCTTGCTATGTGCAGTGTGGAAAATAAACGGCCGTCTGAGCTGGCATGTGGTGATCGCTGACTTTCGGGCGGTAAATTCCCGACCCTCAGGCAACATAAATGTTAACAAAATAATACCAACATCATTTTACACAGGCGGGGAGGGTAGGTGCATTTTTATTCACCACTAAATAAACAAAATAAATGTTGAAATGGACATCGACGGACCATGACGTACCACGACGCACCGCTCGAAGATTTTTTGACTGACCACTATTGGACTTGACGTACCCACAGTCACTTTTTCCGAGAGTAAAGACGCAAACTTGACGCACCATCCCCGGGGGTCTCATAGTGCGTCATACAATTGATAGGTGTATAATTGCTCTGCTGTGCTTCACTTTTATACCTACGGAACCCGTAATTTAATATTGTGTCAAGTTGACCAATTTTTGTAAGGGATTTTGACAATCCAGATAGTCAAAAACCATAGCAGACTATACATGTACATATAGCGGGGCTGGGAATCCAGAGTACATACATGTAGACCTGTGCACAACAATTTCCTGGGCTGTTATAAAGGTCACTTTAATATGGTAAACAAAAATCATCTCTTTGGAACTTTACAATTTGCACCATGGTACTTGAAGCATGAATTGGTGGTACAATTAAATTCAAAGCATACCATTACCACTACATGTACCAGTTTCGTTTGACATCCATTCACACTGAAGGTTGTTTATTCAAAGCACCACCTTTGCCTACATGTATTGTAATGGAGTTGCCTAGTCATGCAAAACATCTTTTGAAAATTTAAGAGCTGGTACTGGATGGCCTTATGAGTACAAAGACATGTCCCTGGTGGAGTGAAGGCTGTTTTTGTAGATCAAACATGGGGGGGGGGGGGGGAGGGGGGGAGGAAATAGGTGTGCTTTGCTCCGTGTGCTTTGCTTATGATTGATTCAATGCTTTTGCTTGAATCATCCAACCAATATTATAGCAAAATTCAGTGAGTGTCATTAAAAAAACTGATGCCTGGATTGTAAATTCCACAATTTTAAAAGTTGCCAATGCACTCGCTGGCTTTATTGTTAACGCTACCAGAGGATTCTGGCTAGGGTGCTGATTTGATTTGATATTTAAAGAAAGATTATTTTCCATCTCAAGTTATTCAGTCCTAGCACGCAAGTTTAAAGAAATCTTGTCTTGTGTATGAAACCCGCGTTTTATAACGATTCGTTCTGGAAAGTTTCCCATGACGTGAAAATCAGTGAAATGTTATGCTCTTTTGATTTCCTTTATGACAGTGACACAAACAGCCTTTAGGGTAATAATGCCTCAGTGAAAACTTAAACTTTGTAAAGGTTTTCTTTTGAAATAGATGTACTTGATTAGCTAGCAACTACATGTACATCATACATGTAGGTTACTTTTAAGCATTGTGTATAAAGGTTAAATACTGTCTGGAAAGTTGGCTTTATGCTGTTTTACAAGCATACAGTACATAGTATCACTAATGGATTGCAATAATCGTCTACATTTCCACAGTAGTTAAGTATTGGGCCTAGTAGAAAAAGAAATACAAGGGCTGGGACTGCACACCACTTTTATGCAGTGAAAAATGTGTTGAACAAAGCAGGAAATTCAAGCAAATAATTGGAAAACTTTGTTTTTTAAGAGCGTAGAGGAAAAGGACGTGTGTAGATAAACATCTTTTTGAAATGCATGTTTACAAATTAGAACTTCCCCATGGACTTATGAATTGTCATTATACATGTAGTATACGAACATGGTTTATTATGGTGTGGTGTTTGTTGTGAAGCTGTTTGCAAATATTTGATAAAACCAAGGATCCGACTAATCTCACTAACTGTATCTATGACACAGTTTAACAAAAATATCTTGTTATTTGTTTGGTGGTTTTCTGTTCTCCATTTTTCCAAAATCAGCACAGTCATCATGGGTGTGTTCATTTTATCTCATCCTTGTTTGTTTTTATTCACCCCAGTTGCCAGCCTCTGCAATGGATTGTGGGAGGGAGCAGCTACTTAGCGATGTAAAACGCAAGGTAGTCTGCATACAAGATGCCATTGCTAGCATCTCCGAAAAACAGGAGAAGTTGTACCACAGTGCTGTAGGGGTGAGTAGATTTAAAGGAAGACGGGGCCTGCATTTCATGAAAAAACAGTATTAATGTAGGCCTGGAATTAGATAAAGGCAATGACCTCTGTTGCCATAGTCTTGGCCTTGGTGCCCCTTCAACATTTTTTCCATAGACTTCAAGATTTTCCAATGGAAGTTCCCTTTGCAAAATGAAAATGGCCTCAAGTGCCCACTCAAAGATTCCAGGCCTGTTAATTTAGCCATTATGCAGTTGTTATGTTTGTTTTCCACGTAAAAAAAACCCTGTTATTTCATCTCATTGTGATATGACCAAGACCCAAATAATACAGCTGCTTAAGCAGACGATTTTGCTTAGAAATTGTGTGCTTAGCAAAAACTAGCAGGATACCAGTCAGAAACTGGTGCATCTCACATATATTTTGGCTGGTAACCTTAATAGTCTGGTAAATGTAATTTTGTCGTGCTTAGCTACTTTTTCTGCTAAAGCAGTTGTTGGGTCTAGCTTTTAATTTGCGGTGTTTTGGTCTTCTTTCAAACAAAGGTCAAGTCTGAAATTCACACAGCCATCTCGCGTCAGCTTGAAACTCTTCGCAATCGAGAGGTTTGGCTTCTCGATCAAGTTGAGGCCATCCTACGTATCCAAGACCAACTCTTGCAGGAGCATCTCGTGTGCTTGATGCACGAGCTGGGAGGACTGCAACGTCTTGTAGAAGTTGCTCAGTGTCATGAGGAGAACAGGGAAGGATTGAACGAAGAGTTGGCCCAGACATTATCAAGGTATGGACTCTCCTTCAAGAGAATTGTATAGATCAAGAAATGTCATGGCTGTAAATGTCAATTAACTTTCTCCCTCGATGATGTTGCTCAACTGTTTTTGTTTGTCTTTTCTTTTTCGTTAGATTTGTGTGCTCCATTTTATTCTAGGAACAGTTGTATTTTGACCCAGACTGACATTTGATGAATTGATTGTTATTTGCTATTTTTCACGACTGGATTGTTGAGCTTTTGTTTTCGATCTACATGTTTACCTTTAGTTGGAAGTTGTGATAGGTCTGTGAATGGGATTGAATATTTGCTTTTTATTTATTTTATTTTTTATGAAATTTGCCTCATCCACAGACATTTACTGTCATTCCTGGCTACATACATGTTAGCTCAGAGTCAGGTCAGGACTATAAAGACGTTAGTGCAGTTTGTACCAATTTCTTAACATTGCTAATGCATACTGTGGAGGTCCTGGTAAATGAAGTTTATTGATGAACTAAGAAAAACGTCTTTTTATGGTAGGATGTAAAAAAAAAAAATAATCCTTTTTTTATTTTTTATTTAATTTTTTTTTTTTTTTTTTATGCATTTTTTCATTTAAAGTCCTTATGATCCTCATGGATATGAAATTGCAATTAATGACCTTGAAGATGTATTTTTGTTTTTACTATCATCATCTTCTAAAATCTTCATAATGACTCCATGTTCATATTTTCCGGGATCCTTACTTATCAGGTTGATGATTATCTCAACTAAATTTGTCCGCTTTGTTTGTCGTTTGGTAGACTTGGTTTGCTCCATCTCCAGCCAATTGAAGATACGACGATCAACTTCACTGCAGACATGGCTAGTCTAAGACGGGCCCTTCATGACTTCGGAGAGATTGATGCGAAGCGGCCTCGTTGGAGTCAAGACGTGGATGTGGGGCTCTCTCCAAAGGAGAACGAGGTAAACGGCTGAAAAGTTGATGGGTGCTAAATCATGTCATAAATAAATTTATTCGATGCAGGTTTCATATTCTCAATTCTTTATTTTACAAAAATTATGCTTTTATGTAGTTACTGAGAACTACCATGAGTCCATGCCATAGAAATAGAACCCGGAGAACGCTGAGTGCGTCATTGTGCGTGCGGTTTCGTTGTGAGACCATTTTTATGGACGCGCGTACGCCATTTGTTTTACGCGTGTATGGCAAAATTAGCATATTACGGTCTATGTGCGTTGCCATTTTTGCCATACACGCGTGTCACGTGATCATTTTGCCATACACGCGTGTCGCGTGGTATTGATACGCCGCGTCCACAGACGACACAGAGGACGGTCGAGCTCAGCGTTCTCCGGGTTCTATTTCTATGGTCCATGCATATTCATATGATCTCAATGAATAACCAAATGATGTTGATAGATTTATCGTATGTATGATGTGTTGTAGATTAATAAGGAATGTAATTCGAGGCCTGTGATGTATTGTAGATTAATAAGGAAATAAATGTGTTTTTACACTTTATGCTGACACTCTTTGCAATGTCATCATTAATGAGCCATTTTATTTTATGGCCTATGTGCATTTTCATCAACTTAATTGTGTCAGTGAACGAACAAGTGGCACTTGCGCAAAGTCCGACCTTCTGATCTTCAATCTTCATTGTCTGTTTATTTTGGTCAGATGATCGTGTTTGATAAAGCAATTGGGGCAGAGTTCAGTATTTGCTTAAAATACTTAGATGAAAGTATGTTTTAGTTCCTGACATGTAATGGATAAAACAGCCAGTGAGTCAAATTCGCTCGACCCAAGCCGTTCTCATCCAAGACTGCTGGGATGGGCTGATGAGCTTGTACAAATTCTTGTTCAGGATGTAGTGATGCATGTTGGGAACGATTGTAGTGCTGATCGGCACAATGCGCACAATATTGTACACGCTACAATATGACAAAGCATGGAGGCTCCATGGTTAATGTAATAGTCTTTTTAAACCAAAGTTGCAAAAAGTATGGTGAGATCAAACCCTTTTTTTAGTACAAGGCAAAGATTGACTATAAGTATTTGCAATAGATTTACAAAATATAGCTACATGTACATTATTATTGATAGTCGAACCTTTCATAAAAAGGAAGAGTCCACTGGGTGTAATTAGGTTCAAGGAATGATCCAATGCGCATGCGTATACCTCAGCCCATCCTAGGGTCTATGGATGTGGTGCTGGGACTGAGCGAATGGACTCATATGTTGACTGCTATGGTTAAAGCTACGACTCCCTGCATTCTGTTTTCCTGAGGCAAAGCCGAGGGAAAATAGAACGGTCTGGGGATCACCTTGGCAATCATAGTTTTAACCGTAGCACAAGTAAAAGCAGTCAATTTAAAGTTTATAACATCCCAGACAACTATTATGACAAGACGTCTAGGTACTAATAAGCTGCTGTTGCTATGGGTGTAGTACACTGGTTGCTATGGATATAGTACATTGTTTGTTGTGTGTATAGCGCATTGCGTTCGGGTGGCTTTCTAGTAAAAAATAAGACATATCATGTAACGCACTCTAAACCAATCAAAAGGCAGAATCTTTGTGAGGGGTGTTATGAAAGTTTATTAGCCCTTCGGTGTAAACAACAATAGTGCATTGTTCTCATATCAACAAGTCTATTTTTATGTGATCAGAATGAGGACTTTTAACCTTCAATTTTATCATTAAAAGAGTAGACTTTCAACCTTATATCTGGTACCCTTATCATTAACAGATAATAACAGCGATAGCTGGTACCCCTAGCATTAACAGATTACAGCAGACGTCATTAATATATAAATTAGGGTTAAAACTTGAAAAAGTGTTTTGATCTGCAAAGCAATGACCTCCTGACCCACTTTATCTTGGTTATCAATTTTAACAGATTCAGAAGAATATTGGAAATTACAGAGGGAATTTCGGGGCAGATTATTTGTTGTTTTAGTGATGATCTGTATTTGTTAATCTGCAAACTAAAGTTGTTTGGTATTATTATTTGTTTTCTCTCATCAGAATCCAGCCTTGGAGCTTTCTTACAACCAGTCTGATTGGCTCATAAAGAACACCACACCTTTCTCATCCAGTCAGAGTGAAGGTACTATAAAGCTTGTGTGCATCAGGGATGAAGAATTGTATTACGTTTAACTTTTACCCTCCATCAATATGTGATGAGCGCTGTATCCATCAGTAATTTACCCTCTGGTTACCGAATATTTTTGACAGAAACAGCAGCTGGTGACCATATTGTTTGACCACTCAAGCCTAGAACAGACATTCTCACACAACACTACAGAAAAATTGTGTTCAAAGGTCTATTTTACAAACTCTATCATTTCCTTCAAAATTGTATTTTGAAGTAAGAAGTAAGAAATATTTCTTACTTTATTGAATTTCCTTTCATAATAAAAAAAATCATTGAAATAAATCCACAGACATAACCCTTTGCCACTGCATTCTAGAAAAGATCCTCCAGTAGCCAAAATGTGTTTCTTGCATTTGCTGCATTTCTTATTTTTCAAATTACTGACATTCTTACTGACATTCTTGTGTTTGCTGCATTTAAAAATAGATTGTTGACAAAGAACGCCACACTTTTTTTTGTCCATAGATGACTTTGAGCTCATTGATGACGACCAATCAGAAACTGAAATAGAGATCATTCGTGATGCTCAAGAGGCGAATGAACCCCCATCTTGGCCCATCACAGCCTCCACACCAACCTTTGAGCATATTGACGAGTTGATGAAATCACCATGGACAGATTGGCTTGCTGATTGTGGCAACAATCCAACTCAAGATTACCAGGAGATACCTTACTTCAGGTACGTGTTTATCAAACTCTTTTTGTTCAAATTGGTTTTTAGATCAGTGTTTAATTGCTAAGAAGGCAGTGTGAACGGCAAGGTTCAGTGGCTTTAGTTACAGAGTGGGACCTGCAGTAGAGGTTGTTTGTTTGCACCTGTAAAAAGAATCAATTAACTTTAATGTTTATCTAGTTTCTGTTGTTTTGTACCACTTCTACAGTTACTTGATGCCATTTGTTTAAAGAGGGACTCCCAAAGGTCAAATTGAGTTGTGTGATGTGCTCATTTTTACAATAGATAAGAGTCTTCTTGAACGTGGGGGAAAAGTTACAAGTCTTTATTTAGCCTCACGGTAAAATGGTGTAAAATATTGATACTCTGTCAGAGCAAAATTTGAAGCGTGATGTCATTGGACAGCGAAGACAGATGGGTCTAAACAGTCCAATGAGGAAGTTGTGCGCCAGTCGTAAGCTCAAATTCAATGACATTTTTATTGAATATCATCAGAATTCAGGAATGAACGGAATTCTCTGTACAAAAATGTACAAACCATTATTTGAAATCATAATGTGACATCATCGAAGGTTTTTGGATTTTGACAAAAATTGCACCTGAAGCTTATCAGACACACACCATTGTACCATTTTAACATGAGGTTTAGAGACTTGTAATTTGCCCGCTTTTTCAAAAGAACTCCTTTTGGAAAATGAGTGGATCATAAAAGTTAATTTGACCTTGGGAGTCCCTCTTTCAGTATGTTATTGGTAAGACACTTCTTAGTAAAAATAATGGAATGCAGGAACTTATTTTCTGAACTTTCTTGTATTTAAACAGTGAGGTGCCCGACGACATCCAGTCATGGTTAGTCTGTAGTGAACAGAGGATGGAAGATGACGGTGTAGATGAAGAAGATGATGAAGAAGAGGATGAAGATGAAGATGAAGAAGAAGATGATGAAGATGAAGAAGAAGATGAAGACATAAATGAAGCTGAGGAGGAAGACAGACTATCCTGCCCTAAACCATCTTGTGCCTGCACTGCTGCAGAACAAGGCCCACAGGTATGTTAATTACAGGGTTCAAGGTTTTCTTTTTCTTTTTTTTTGGGGGGGGGGGGGTCCACAAGTCTGAAGGGGTTAACAATTTTAATAGACCAGAATTTGTTTTACAAGACCAGAATCAAAATGAGTTGAACAAACACTCAGCGAAGATCTATCACATTTGTCTTATAAGTAAGCATACTTTGATACTCAAGAGAATTGGAAAATATCTGAGTCACCATTTGTCCACAAAGGTATTACACAGTGTGTTAGCCTATTATTAATCAATTGAAAAACACAATACCACTGGGCTTGTCCGGTCATGAGTTTACTGGCATGATGCTTAAAATCACTGGCCTTGGGCCGGCAGTCCAGTGTTTTATGCATTACAATAAAAGTTTGGGATTTGTTGAAGTGTTTTGTTTCCCAGCAGTAACACAAAATGTTTCTGTAAAGTCTGATGTTTTACTATGAAACTGTTTGGTTTTGGGTTTGGATTTTTGTCGTCATGGTTTACCTTAATTGTTTCTGATCTGCTTTGCTTTTTTTGAAAAACCATAAAACTGTCTTCAACTTATATAAATTTGGTTGTGAGATTTAAAAAAACAAAAACTTAAATAACTGATTAAAAATTGAGAAAATACCCCATAAATCCTAACTGAGCAAGGCACAATATTATAGAAATATTGACTGCTATTCGGGGCACAGTTAAAATTATAGGCCCAAGGTGATGTCAAATGCCCGAAGCGAAGCTGAGGGCATAGTCATGGTTTTGACATCACCGAGGGACTATAATTTTAACTGTGCCCCGAATATTAAGCAGTCAATATTTCTTTTATATACCGAAGAAAGGTCACAGTTTGCGCCGTGACGCGAATGTATTACAAGCGACCTATGAATAAAGTGTGTTGCGACTGTTCCATTATTTTCAGGGCGGGCACAGTCGATTGCTGTGCCCCGGGCACAGTTAATTATGACGTCATCTTGATAGAAAAAAGGGGGTCCAGCTATTTCAATGACTCCACTTTGCTATTACCCCACCTCGCCGCTGACCATTTGCATTGTCGAGCCTTGTTGAATAAGTGTATGTTACTCATATGAAAGCGGCAGTCTAAAGCTAGCTACGTTGCTTTTCCCTGCTACATCGTTATTTGTGTGAGATGTCTCTCTAACTCGAGTTGTTAACAGCAAGAACTGCACATTGCAGCCAAATTTGTAGCAGCGGTGTACAGTATGGCGCATACTGTGTAAGCACACTTTCAGCCTTCAAACAAGTAGGGAACAAGACTCTAGTAAGCGAGAGTAGCATAAACTATCGCTTAGACAGGCAAGTGTTTTGTTGGTTTTGTGAATTTGTTTACATTTTTTTTTTTGCCAAACCAAAGTTTACATAATAATAGCAAAAAAAATTATTTGAGAAGGAGATAATGTTGTATTCAATAATTTGTTTATTGAGATTTATCATTCGATTTTTAATCAGACTTTTTACAATTTTTCTGCCTTTGTCAGTTTTATGAAATAGAAAACCTGGCACAGCTTCTATGCATTCAAGACAACGCTCCACCGAAGCCAGCCCCAAAGACAAGTTCCTTCAACTCTAACAAGTGGCTTGCAAGATCAAAAGAAGATGATGTGGATAACACACCCCTCCCTCAAGTTGAGAAGGTGTGTCGTGCAAATGAACCTTGCCGAGATTTTTCCGAGTGTTTGTTTGACACAAATTGTTGTCAGAGTGATAGCGGAGAAAACTCGCCCTGGTTAATGTCAAATAGGGGAACATGTGAGAAATCGAAAGAAGATCTAAGCCCTTCAGAAAAATCCCCAGAAATAGATTATTGGTTGGTTCAGAAAAGTAGTAACAACAGGTGTTCAGAGAAGACATCTGATTGGCTGCCTTGTCATTTAAAAAACATTCCAACAACCAATGAAACGCCATCTCCCATCAGTGGCTTTCTATCTGATACCTCTGATTGGCTAGTCAAGGAATCAAAAGATGAAAGTCGGTTCTCAGTAGCCAATAGCATTGAGGACTATTTTGGGCGTCTTTCTAACGAGCCATCTGATTGGTTGGTGCCAGAGCAACAGCATGCAACAACCACTCTGGTGTCTCCTCTGGAAAGCTATTTCAATCAGAGATCTGAGAGTGAATCTGATTGGTTGATTCAAAAGAAAAGTGAGTCCCCAAGGTGCCTTGAAGCGACAACCTACTATGCAATCTCCTCTTCTGCCTCGCCTAACTGGCTTGCTTGTAGCGAAACAAATTCTGACAGAAACCCTACACCAACATTTAACACTTACTTTGAATCACGATCAGATGAGCCCTCTGATTGGATCGCACAACCCAATAAAAAATCAGCTGCATTCTCACTGACCAATCATGACTCGCCTTTGTCGGTCTACTTGAAAGAACGCTCAGAGGAGCTTTCTGATTGGTTAGTGCTTGAGAAGGAAGGGTCAAAGGTATCCCCTGAAAAGCACTCAGATTGGCTACCAACGGAAAAGACGGACGCGAAATCGTCTGAAAAGTTCTGGTTAATATCTGAGAAGTCTGGGATGAAAGATAACAAGAACTGTGTGGAAGAGCTTTCACAAATGGTTCACCAGTTCTCAATCTCAACAGCTAAGAATGAGAAACAACCTAACCCATGGTTGTCTAACTCCACCCTTGGGTGTAATGACCATGTTGCTAACACCAGTGACTTGTTCTCAAGCTTCAATGAGAAGTTGGATGTGAAGAGATGGCTTGTGTCTTGAGGTCAAAGGTGAAATATTTAGATTTTTTTTACCTGGCTTCTAATTGTGGTTGATGAAATAATGAGATGAGAGACAGTCCTTTGATTGCCTGTCACTCATCAGTGTAAAAAAACCTATTCAATAAGGTATAGTCAAATTAATCGGGGACATTATTGTACTAAAAAGAAATTTTTCAACCAGTTAAAAAACATCACATTATCATGGATCGGTTTGAACTTAATTGACATGACCACTTAAAGTCAAAAATAACAGGCATTAAAAATATGAGTTGTGTAAAGACAAAAAAGCCGTTTCTGATATTGAAAAGATTTGATTAATTCATTAGTTCATTTGGTGTCGTACCCTACACCTATTATATTATTGTCTTATTCTTGGTTTTGGAGACTGTATAATTACTCATTAAGTTTATATAAAGTTTCTTCATTTTAGGTATCTAAAATCAGCTTCTTAAGATTTTAAGTTGATCCCATTGCACTGTCTTGATAATTCTGTTTATTGGAAATAACTTTTACCAGTACGGGTACAACCATGTTTAATTCTCATGTGGGAGAAATGTTCGGTCATTAACCATAGCATCACCAGCAGTCCAGCATTCTCCTGAAGATGAGCAAAGTGTACTGATCGAAACCTCAAGACCATTCCAACGGCTATTTTCAGAGCCAATACTCCACCTAAACGAGTTTTACATGTGGTTGTACCCACAATCGTACTAGTACATGGAATAGTTACTTCTATTTTTTCATTGGGACTGCCCAACTGTTGCTTGGACCCAGAGATCTGTTGTGAATAGCCCATTTGCATAATAGCGCCATCTTAAAAATATATACCTCAATGCGTCTTTATAGGAAACCAAGTATGGTTACAAAAGAAATCAAGCTGCTAAATTGGATGCTATGCAAATTTGATTGATTTATAGGAGGAATATTATACAGAGATCCTGAGTTACAATTTAGGGGTTTTTAGTTTAAATATCTTTATTTTGGTTTGTATACTCATTAACCCTCCTACTGTTCGCAACATTTTCAAGTGAGTTGACCAACCATTTGAAACCATTCAACTGCCAAAGTTGTGTATGGTGGCACAACTGCACAGAACTAACTGTGTACTGTGTACATGCATTCCCTCATGGTATCATATTGCAAGGCTGGCATAGCTTATCTATCATTCAAAACCACAGTGAATGGCATTGAATGGTCAGACAGCAAGAGGGTTAATATACTTTTCGAATCTAAAAAGTTATGTTAAAATTTCTGTATTTTCCTTGTTTTATGTTACAACTGTTGTATTTGAAAAGTTTAGACTTTTCAATTGACATTAATACCACCTCATCACTGCTCGTTTTTATTAGCTGAATATAAGGCCGTATCCGAATTGGCGGCTACAGCTACGGCTACGGCTGTTGCTAAGGGTGTTGCTAAGGACGTCCTATACTTTAATGCACGATGACGCGGAAATCTAGCCGTAGCTGTAGTCGCCAATTCGGACACGGCCTAAGGACATGTATCTGATTGTAGTTGTATACATTTTACCATGGTAACGGTTGATACATTTTACCATGGTAATGGTTGATAACTTGATAGGGTAAGGTCTTCGTTTGGCATTTCAGAATAAGTTGATGATTAAAATATAATGTCGTTATTATTCCTCCCAAGGGAGATGCAAAGTCCTGTAATCTTTAAACTGTTTTTAAATCTTGTTAATATTAATAATTAATTTAATCTGGTTTAAAGGTGAAGTACATTATTGAGTTTTCGACAACCAGTCCGGGAAAATTGCAACCAACTCTGTGGCCATGAATTCAGAGAGTGTGTGACACCAGGCAATTAACAGGCAACCAGTTCCAGGCAATCTCTGATAAGAAAAGGCTTTCACATTTGAATGTTCACATATTTTTCTTGGGGATCGCAAGACATTGTTTGAAAATTACTCACATTCTACCAAAGTGATCCTGTATAGACCATGTTGTTTACAGAACTAGTGACCTTGTACATTCTAATGCATTTCCTGACAGGCAATATACTACACAGGCCATAATGGGAAAATTTTAATTGTGTCATAATTTTCACTTAAATTCAAGAGTTACAAAAGCAACAGCTGAACAGCTTTTGAGATGTCCCCCCTTTCTTTTTATCAAAAGTTGAGAAAAATCAGACAGACAGTGCAATCTCCATAAAACATACGATTTAGCGTTTTCTTCCATTGAGCTGCGTACAAACTGTGCCTGCAGGAAGTCCAGGCTCTGTGGCTCTTTTGTAAACATGTGATGTCACAGGTCACATGGTCTATTATATAGCATGCACTGTTGTTGGTTGCCTGCATAAGTTGCCTCATGTGACAAGGCCCTTAGATTTCAGGTTTGTCAGGAACTTTGTCTGCATTCCTACCAGGCTTGTTTCAATTGGGGCAGTCAAAATAAGCAACAGTGATTTGTATACTCTGTGTATTTAAAGGTGTTATACTGGATTGGTAATGGTAAAAAGCATTACTTAATATTAGTCTGAAAGCCTACTGATTATGAAGTTCACACTAGAACCATTGTTTTTTCCTGTTAAATACTTCTTTCTGAAATGAAGTGATATTTGAGAAAACTATCTGAAATCTAAAAACCCAAATTAAGAACAATGTGTTTCCATGCTGAAAATTGTGCATGGTTTTTCACTATTTTCTCCGGACTCACACAATGGATTAAGCCCAAATGTTCACAGGTTTGTTATTTCATGTGTATGGCTGATCACACAAAACAAGAAAACTATGTGCCACCAATCCTGTATAATACCATAAAGACATTAATTTCTTTGGGGATAGATACTAAAAATAAACTTTATTGAAACTAATGAATATATTTTTGATAATTGCCAAGGATGTAGGCCTACTTTTTCTTAGTTTCAAATTTACCCATTATTTGGTTGATCGTTTAAAAGTAAGCTATAATTATATTGGGTTTTTTGTGGAAATTGGAGGTGGGCTTTGATTTATGTTAAATTGTCTTTGTTTGAGGTAATACGTCTGTTTCGTTTAAACCACAAAGTGAATGTCAGGAGAATTTATGTAATGAAATAAATTCCTAACTTAATTGAAAAGTTATGGGTAGCTTTTTATTTTGTATTCGACATATTTGATGTTTATCTGGATTAATGGTTTTCTTATGTTTTCCATGCAACGTGATGTTTCATCTGTTTCCGTTGACCAGACGGTCACCATTCCACTTCCATTTAATTGACACAACTACACAACTACCCCAGGGTTTTAAAAGAAACAAGTTTCGGGGAATCTTGCAAAGCGACAAAGGAACTGAAAATAATGACACGAGAGTACCAGCAACTCTTAGCTAGGGAATCAAAAGGGGAATCACCGAGGATGTGGCGCAAAGTTAAAGGGGAAGTGTAAACTTCAAGATGAGTATCGAGTTCTGAGCTTAAATTAAAGGAAAAAGAGTGTTCGTGATTGAAAAGGACGGTGACATTCGCTCGGAACCTGGGGTTAAAAATCATCAAAGTAATTTGTGAGTATTATACTCACTATAGAAATTGCTGAAAATGTTGAGACAAAGATCCCACAATGGCTTCATCATTCTTACCGTAATGCCAAATATGATCAGTAATATTTTTTGACAGAATTTTGTAAATTTCGAGTAGAAGTAGTCATGACTAATGCTTGTTTCAACCACATTATCGACCGTTGCATTATCTTTGTTTGCAAAGGAGTGAACTTGTAACTTGTACATTCCAGGGCTTTTCTGGCAGGCAAGATACTACACTGGTCATTTGGGATTTTCCCATTTTGTGTCACAATTTCCACATAAATTCAAGAGTTATAAAAGCAATAGCTGTTTGGGTTTTGAAACGCGCCCCCTTTCTCCAAATCTTAAAATGTTGATAACAATGATAGTGGAATATCCATAAAATAATTATAAGATTTTATGTTTTCTTCCTTTGAGCTGTGTATAAATCGTACAGGCTCTGTGGCTATTTTGTAAGCACGTGATGTGACATGTTTTATTTACATAGTCTTTATGCATCAACTTTATTTATTGTGAATTTTTCTGGAATTATTTCAAATTTGTGGAGATACTTACTCCGTTAGGCAACAACAACAAAAAACACTTTGCCTCAACAACCCAACATTAAAAGGTTGGTAGCATTGGGGTCCGAATCGGGTATGGGGATAACCCCAATCGTTTGTGAAGTCCCTTCCTTTTTTTTTAAGTTGATCGGAGGGAATTACTTTGATGCTTCATGGACTTTCCTGAAAGGCTCCAAGTACAGTTCCAGGAAGGCACTGCTACAAAGGATAGTTTTTCAACCATGACACAGTCGTATTATACATCATTATTACTTTACCGAGTGGCAGGCCGGAAAGGAAAGTTAATAGAGCAGCGAGATTATGGTCACGCTACCTGTAGCATATTGAAGGTCGGGAAAATACAAATCTACGTCAGTTTTTCAAATCACCTATGTTTGTAGTATGTTCATTTTCATGAAGAATTAGTCTACTAGAGAGCGTTAAAATTACAAATGTTATTGTCCACACCATAAAAATACAGGAATTTGGTTTCCATTGGCGCATTAAAGAAATATACAATTAGGTAAAAGCAATAATTTATCGACTCGCCTATAGGCAGGGTAAACGTAAAAATAAAATTAAAATAATGAAAAGTATAGGGTGTACTTTTTGGTAAATGTCAAAGACTAGCGTCCTCACTTGATGTATCCCAACATATACATAAAATAACAAGCCTGTGAAAATTTTGGCTCAATTGGTCATTGAAGTTGCAAAAAATAATGAAAGAAAAAAATGCCCTGTTGCGTTGATTTGTGTGCTTTCAGATGCCCGAGAAAGCCTTAATTTACCTCTTTCTCTAAAACTACATTACATCAAAGGGGGCAATTTTATAATTTAAATACAATAATTTATAATACAATGATTTATAGTATCAACAGCTCTCCAGCGCTCTTTACGAAGTAAGTTTTTATGGTCATTGTTGAGGAGCAACTACCAAAAGTACCGGCCTTTACATTGAATCGTTTCCCTTTTTTCTCTTTTTGCCCAAACACTTCAAAAATGCATCCAAGACTCATTTCTTCATAAACTATAATCGTCTATTTGAAAAACGACTTGACTCTTTGACTTGCTCAAGTCATTATTCCCATCGACAGTACCTGCTTGATCGAGATCCTTTGAGATTTGTCTAAATTTGGCTACAAAGGAGGCGAATACGTGGTAATGGAGTTCTAAAGTACAATATACAATAAAATGAATAAACTAATTAATAATGAAAAATGGAAATTCGTATGTTGGGGTTATTTATACAGCGCCCTCTAGTGCTTGGACATTTATGGCGATTGTGCGTCTTACCTCGTGTTTGAGGAAGAATCAGTTCTGTTCACTCATTTACTATCATTTCGGTTTCTTGAAATCTTTTTGAAAAAACAATAACATTTCAAAGATAAGAATTCCCTTCTGCTGTCGAAACAATGAAATAAGAAACTCCAGTTTCAGGTCTCGAAATGGTAAACGTATAAGGTGGAATCAATTCTTGGAACTTTTCGTGTTGGACAAAAGGGAAAAACCCCTGAAATATAACCCTAGCACTTTTGGGGGGGTGGCGACGGGGACGGAGGTAATAATTATTAATTTAGCACTGAGTGGATCTAACATCCGCGGCTTGTACTTTACAGCAAGGAAGTTTAGCATGGGCCTACAATATCCGATTGAATTCCTTGAATCGGAAGTAAACCTTTACAAGGTGCTTTCAGTTTTGGGTAACTTTTGTTATTTAAAAAAATAAAATAAAAGGCTTGCAAAGAAAGACAACCATAGAAAACATGCAATGATTTGTATTAACTTATATTTTACGAAGAACCCGCGGTTGCCTGTGGCAATCTTGCAACCAGTGCACTTTATACCATGCCTGATATGTGGCAGAGGCCCCCTCCCCTCAAATGTTCCCATTATACTTTGACACACTCTTTTTCTCTTATCACAGAAGCACCCCCCCCCCCCCAAACAAAAATAGGAAGGAGTCGAGCACAAAACGTTTCAGCTGGCAGCTGAGTTCCTCCTTTTTCTCTTTATCGCTTTCTTTTATATATATATATATATATATTTATTAATGATTAGTAGTTCCATCGAGATCCCAAAACTAATTATATTTTTCCATTACAAAGTTTCATGTCTGAAGTTGTAAGACCAAAATTGTTGCCAATTCTGCAGCTAGATTACTTTTTTGTTGTTTCAAATTTATAACACACCATTAATGGTAATTGCCGCTGGAGCTCTACAATTGTCTTTTAGGCCTAATACCATGGAAGAAGAATCCCGTGTTTATGCACAATTCACTGGCTCGATTACAAAGCATTCTTTAAAGGGAGGGCGTACCTCTGGTAATTACTCCAAAAATTAATTACCATAAAAAACTTACTTGGTAAAGAGAACTGGACAGCTGTTGATGTTAAAAATGTTGTCAGAAATGACACCCTTTGAAGTAACGTAGTTTATGAGAAGGAGGTAATTTGTTTTACCCCAAAATTTGAATCTGAGAAAGGCTTCAGGCATGCAGCCTTTCTCAGGCATCTGAAAGTACAACTTTTCTTGCAACTTCGATGACCAACTGAGCCCAAATTTTCAGAGGTTTGTTTCGGGCACACCAAGTAAGGAGACTGGTCTTTGACAATTGCTTACAGTAAACCCTGCCTTTAAACATTTATGAAGAACCTGCCGAAGATGATGGTGAGTGTGATATTTTGGGGGGTAGGGTTTTTTATGATAGACCGGAAACTAGATTAACTGATAAAACGGAGGGTCGCCATTTTATTGCGACATACTACTGACTGAGTAAATAGGACAGATAGAAGAGGATTTAATCTGTGTGTATTGTATAAGTAAGGTCAGTCAGCCGTTGGAATGTTTTCCCAATGGCTAGGACTGGATTAGCTCTGGTGCAATCTGAATTCAATTGTCCCCAGCTACCACCAATAATGATTATAGGTTGTGCTTTAGAATGTATCTATACGTCGGTATGTAGAACTAGCATCTCTAATTAGGGATCGCAAAATTAACTTAGTTGAGTTTCGCAGAGGAGGGGGTAAGTGGTCGGCTCTTAATAATTACCGATGATTGTTCTGTCTTCTGTGGTGTGTCGTGGCTGAATGGTCTACTGCATCGGACTCGGGCTCTGATGGTTGAATCATCGGGGTGTGGGTTCGAATCCCGGTCGTGACACTTAACCATAACTGCTTCTCTTTACAAGGTGTATAGATGGGAACATGTGAGGGCTGATGCAGTATTGTGATGGACTGATCCCTTAGCGCTAATTTAAGCAGCTTGGGGTTGTATGCTCCCATAGAGCAAGGACCAGTCCCGAGGGAATTGAGAAAGTTAGAGGACTGGTCTAAAAGTATGCACGGTTAACAGGGTGTAAATATTGTGAAGCGCTAGGTTCGAAGAACCAGTTATTGGCGAATTACAGCAGATATTATATTTTCCGCATGCACTCTGGTTCATTCCTAAACAGTTCGCAAATCTTCCACTGTGTGTTTCATTTTGTTTTAGTGTTTGCTCAATAAAAAGGCAAACTCCTCGGTTTATATGTATATGTATAAATATACATTTTATATCGCAGGTTTTATTACTCTAACAAATCAATTTGCTATAGTTTTCTTTCTTTCTGATACTGGTGTTGTGTGCATGGGACCAGACATGATGAGCAGTTGCTCTACCATACAATGTAACAGCCTCGGATCCGTAACGAAGTTCCCATCGCAGCAGATCGATTTTTTGTTTCGGTAAATAATGACCGAAAAAGCTTTTAAACTCCACAACATCATGGCGTTTATTCAATCCATCCGTATGCACATTTTCGTTTCACAATCAGATAATGATAGTTTGTTCAATAACAGGTGTAGTTGATGAAATGGTGACATTAAGAAAAATAAATATTTGTAATAACGATAATACCGGTCCGGTACTCTAACCCATGGTGGGTAGGCATCATTTTAAAGGCAGAAATAGGGTTAGTACTTATCGAAAACAATATTGATAAGTGCCAGTAGGCTCAATATTCAATAATTAAAGTTCATGGCGGGCAGGCTCACATTCTAAAGGCAGAAGCAGGGTTAGTACTTATCGAAAACAATATTGATAAGTGCCAATCTGAAAGCTCAATTTTCAACAATAAAACTTCATGCTCGACTAAAATGTAGGTTCAGGAAATATCATTTGGAAACACTGAAAATCACCCCTATTACTTATTTTGATCGCATCATTTGAAACAAGTGCGTTTGTTATGTGCTCTAAATCCCTGACGAAGAGTTTTGCGCGCTTTTCTATTTTATCTTTTACTAAAACGATTATAGACCCATTGCATATGACGTCATCATCTACACGCGCGTAATTTTGGGGGTCAAAACGTGCACAAAAGAATGGTACACGTGTTTACAAGCGCATTGTGCGTAAGTGTATCATCCTTTTGTGCACGTTTTGACACCTAAAATGGCGGACAGGAGACGCGCGTGCAAGTGCGCTGCGCGGTGCAATGGGTCAGTGGCAACACCAATGGTGTCAATTTCAACACCACAGTTTTTGCAGTGTAACAACGTAGTCACTCCTGAAGACAATACAGTATGGACCTATTGACCGAAACGTTGGGTTCTTTACTGAGTCTACACAAAATATTAACGTCAATAAAAATTAATGTTTACAATCACCATTGTAGCTTCCCCTACTTCACGAGTCTCGCTGAGCATTCAGCCTGTACAATCCAAAGAAATATAGGCTTTTGAAGAGGGTGCGAAGGTCTCCCCTAATATTATATATATGTTTAATTATCTTTGTGATGACGTCAGCGGAACCCTTTTTTAGATAACTTCAAAGTAATGGTACAATTGTTTTGATTTAACTTTTGACATTTCAGACTTTTATCATGTATCGTATGGTGTTCCATATGTGCCACTCCTTTCCGTCGCCTTTTCAATTTTTTCCGTCGCCTTTTCAATTTTTTCCGTCGCCTTTTCAATTTTTTCCGTCGCCTTTTCAATTTTTTCCGTCGCCTTTTCAATTTTTTCCGTCGCCTTTTCAATTTTAGTCCGTCGCCTTTTCAATTTTGGTCCGTCGCCTTTTCAATTTTGGTCCGTCGCCTTTTCAATTTTGGTCCGTCGCCTTTTCAATTTTGGTCCGTCGCCTTTTCAATTTTGGTCCGTCGCCTTTTCAATTTTGGTCCGTCGCCTTTTCAATTTTGGTCCGTCGCCTTTTCAATTTTGGTCCGTCGCCTTTTCAATTTTGTCCGTCGCCTTTTCAATTTTTCCATCGTGGGTCCACGTGACTACCAGGTGATTATCACATGACTCCAAAGGAAATTCGACCTTTGGGAGGCATACCGCTGTTGCCAAAATGTATACGTTGCTTCATCCACAGTCGAGACCAGATAGCTATGGGGCGCCGTTTGTCAATTAATTGTTTAGCGTATTTTTGACGTGTTTTTACCATGGTTTGTAATAATTAGATGTAAACCATAGAAAGTGCTGTCAATTTATTTTGTGGTTTACATACAATCAAAGCTTATAAATTATGGTTTATAAACCATGAAAATTTAAGCACCTTCAAAACATGTAAACATGGTTTACAAATCATGATTCATGGTTTATAAACCATGAAAATTTAAGCACCCCTCAAGTTTTTTTTGTTTTTTTTTTTTTTGATAATATATGTTTTATCCAGGAATTCTTAATTTCTTTATTCTCGTGTGATTTCCATTTTAACTTTTTGTGTCATTTGTGTATATGTTCGTCGATTATTTTATGTTTATTTTAAAGCATGTTATATTTATTTAAACTAAATTTAACTAAAACTTCTTGCCTGTTTATTATTATTTTATTAATGTGTATAACTTTTAATGAATCTTATGTTACTTTAATTGTTTTATAGTATTGTTTTTACATTCAGGGCCTCGTGGGAGACCACATTAATGTGAACGAGTCACCCTGATTAAAGATCAGATATAAATAAATAAATAAATAAATCCTCAAAACATGGTTTATAAATCATGGTTTTATAAACCATGAAAAGTGAAGCATCATAAAACATGGTTTACAAACCATGAAAATCGTGTGTTCACAAATCATGCGGGTTTATAATTAACAGGCACGTAGGAAGATGACTTTAACAGGGGGGGGGGGGGGCAGGTTATATGGTCACTCACCTTACACTTTACCCGAATCCCTCGATCACCAGAATTGCATAAAATCGATGTAAAACTTGAAGTTAAAAATATTTGTGTAAACATGGAGGTAGGAACTTGGAAGTGTAAAGCGCACACAGGCTTCTCCATTTGTAACTAAAATAAACTTGAGGGGTGGGGTCCAGGGGCCGGCCTCACGGCCCCTGGTGGGGTCCAGGGGCGAAGCCCCGGTGGGCGAAGCCCCCCGCAGCTCTGAGCTTTTGGCGTTTTGGGGTCGAAAAATCAAGCCTCCGTGTACCTAAATACAGAGGAAAAGAGCACTTCTGATCAATATCAATCGTCTAATTTTACAGGACAATTTCCTGTAACATCAACGAACAGGGACTCCTAGAAAATGTTAATCCCACGCTGGCTTTTGTATACACGCATAACAGGGGCGGATCCAGGATTTTTTTAACCGGGGGGCACAACGGCGCAACCAGGATTTTGTATTACAGGGTAAACCAAAAATGGGTGGGGTCCAGGGGCGAAGGTTGGGGGTTCAGGGGGCTTCGCCCCCTGAAGCTCTGAGCTTTTGGCATTTTGAGGGGTAAACAATCAAGCCTCTGTGTGCCTGAAACCGAAAAGCCTTTTAAGCTCTTCTGATTCATACCAATTTTCTAATTTTACTCAAAGAAACTGTTAATCCCACAAATCTCGCGTTTGGATCTGGTCGCTGCAATATCTGGTTTCATGCATATTCATTCAAATTAGTTCAAGCTTAGTGTATAGTTTTTACTTGAATGCCAGAACGACATGAACTATACTTTATCCAGGACAAATTGGCACGTCAGGTTTCAAACGCTTATGTTATCGTGCAAATCTAAGCAATTACAAGTGACATATCATGAAAGATTCATTTTGGCAGAAAGAAACATGTACAAATTTGATAGGCATAGGATGAAAAAGAAATTCATCCTGCCGCTTGGGGAAAAGACACCACACACACTTGTGGCTAATTTTTGTGGCTAATTTTTAAGCAAGTAGGCCTAGATAGTTTAAAAAATTAAACTTAAAATAAAAAAATAATAAAATTTTACCCGGGGGGGAGGTGCCCCCTGGATCCGCGCTTGCATAAGGAATGGGCGCCTCCTAGGATCCCTTCACTGTTGACCCCATACTGTGTGGTACAAATATAACAAAAATGGGGCCGGGCGTCTGCGAAGAAACTTCAAGATTCCGTAAGCAAATGTATTCAAATAGCCACTTTGTCAATGTGATCTGATTAACCCTTTCAGCCCCAAGTTCTTTTGACATAAACAACTGCTGGAGCCCACGTTCTTTGACCACTCAAGCGTGAAGCACACTTCCTGACACAACAGGAAGCTGGTGTTCAAAGTTTGATTTTACAAACTCTGTTATTACCTTGAAGATTTTATTTAAGAGCATAATGAGTAATAAAAATTGTCTTACTTATTGAATTTCCTTTCATATAATTCAAAAATCATTGAAATCAGCCAAAAAAGTCCAAGTTCTTGGTATTTGCTTCCTCAGTGTGTTCTGAAAACCCAAACACTTATTTGCACACAACCTTATGGTGCTCCATAGGTGTTTGGCATTTCGGATCTTTCTACTCTAATTTGAAGCGGTTGCAAAATAACAACCCTATCTTATTTTACCATCATTGGAAAGATCCGACCTTTCTCTTTCCAATGATGGTAAGCTTGGGTATGGAGGGTGAACATGGACAAAACTACAACTTTTTAACAAATGGCCTTTGTGCCCAGGCTTGAGTGCTTTGTTGTGTGTTGTCTTGGGCGACTATAGTCGCCCTTGGGGCTGAAGCAGGGTATAGTGCACAGTCGACTATAGTTGCCCTTGGGGCTGAAAGGGTTAAATGGCCTACAGAAACTGCAGTACTATTCCCTCAGAACACATGAACAAGCCAATTTATCATCCGGACAATTTTTTTTTAGGGGGGCCCGGCCCCCCCGCATTTTTTTCAGCGGGGGCCAGTGGGCCCCCCGCCCCCCCCCCCCGGTTCCTACGTGCCTGATTAACCATGAAAATCGTGTGTTCACAAGTCATGGTTTATAAACCATAAAAAACGTGTGTTCACAAATCATGGTTTATAAACCATGATTTGTAGACCATGTTTTGATGCTTAAATTTGTATGGTTTATAAACCATGTTTTGAAGGCGCTTAAATTTTCATGGTTTATAAACCATGATTTGTAAACCATATGTTTTATGATGCTTAAATTGTTATGGTTTATAAACCGTGTTTTGAAGGTGCTTAAATTTTCATGGTTTATAAACCATTTTTTATGAAGCTTCAATTTTCATGGTTTATAAACCATAATTTATAAGCTTTGATTGTATGTAAACCACAAAATAAATTGACAGCACTTTCTATGGTTTACATCTAATTATTACATCGATTTTATGCAATTCTGGTGATCGAGAGATTCGGGTAAAGTGTAAGGTGAGTGACCATATAACCTGGCCCCCCCCCCCCCCCCCTGTTAAAGTCATCTTCCTACGTGCCTGTTAATTATAAACCCGCATGATTTGTGAACACACGATTTTCATGGTTTGTAAACCATGTTTTATGATGCTTCACTTTTCATGGTTTATAAAACCATGATTTATAAACCATGTTTTGAGGATGCTTAAATTTTCATGGTTTATAAACCATGAATCATGATTTGTAAACCATGTTTACATGTTTTGAAGGTGCTTAAATTTTCATGGTTTATAAACCATAATTTATAAGCTTTGATTGTATGTAAACCACAAAATAAATTGACAGCACTTTCTATGGTTTACATCTAATTATTACAAACCATGGTAAAAACACGTCAAAAATACGCTAAACAATTAATTGACAAACGGCGCCCCATAGCTATCTGGTCTCGACTGTGGATGAAGCAACGTATACATTTTGGCAACAGCGGTATGCCTCCCAAAGGTCGAATTTCCTTTGGAGTCATGTGATAATCACCTGGTAGTCACGTGGACCCACGATGGAAAAATTGAAAAGGCGACGGACAAAATTGAAAAGGCGACGGACCAAAATTGAAAAGGCGACGGACCAAAATTGAAAAGGCGACGGACCAAAATTGAAAAGGCGACGGACCAAAATTGAAAAGGCGACGGACCAAAATTGAAAAGGCGACGGACCAAAATTGAAAAGGCGACGGACCAAAATTGAAAAGGCGACGGACCAAAATTGAAAAGGCGACGGACTAAAATTGAAAAGGCGACGGAAAAAATTGAAAAGGCGACGGAAAAAATTGAAAAGGCGACGGACAAAATTGAAAAGGCGACGGACAAAATTGAAAAGGCGACGGAAAGGAGTGGCACATATGGAACACCATATGTATCGTCATTACGTCAAATTAATAACCTTTACATCAGTGCGACTATGCTGTAGTAATTGCTACATACACGACATTGGGCAGAGTGTACCCCCCCCCCCCCCCCCCCCGCCACACACACACAAGTGTGTAACAGCCTGCAATCGTGGACCCTCCTTTGTTCAACTCTTTGTGATAGCAACCGTAGACCACAAAGCTTTCCTTTGTGATAGCAACCGTGGACCTATTGTCCTTTTTTGTTATAGGTCCCCGGTTTGAATGTGGTTACCTACTCACACACACACACCAATGTTCACGCACTTTAACACACTATTTTCCTCTTGAACAGATTTAAGCTTCCCCAAAAAGATCCTCTAAAGAATAGATCGATCCATTAAGCCCCGCCTCCTTACGAGTTGACCAATCACAGCCGCGAAACCCGATCACCATTAGTGCAAAGATCACCAAATGGCTCAAATGGTGATCAGATTTCGCGGTTGTGATTGGTCAATGAGAAATGGGCGTGGCTTAATGGATCGGTGTATTCCTGAGATTCCAAGCAAACAATGAAGACACAATAGGGGTGTACATCATGCCCCACATCGAGCATCAAAATGACATGACTTGTTTTTTTAATTTTTTGTAAGAAATGATACAGTTTCACCAACTTCAAAGTGTTTACTCCCCCTGCCTTCCCCATGCATTGACATCTCCTCAAGTGTTGTCGTGATGTATCCTTTTCTTCAATGACTTTCTTCTTCTTTTTGAAAAACAAAAATTGTAAACTTAATCCTACCCAACCAAAAAGGAATTTATAGTAGAGCGATTCTGTAATAATATCAAAAGGTGTTTCTTGAACATCCACGAAGGAAATGATAAACGACTTCCTGTCTTTGCCTTCTCCCTTTTCCCTTCAGATACCCCCCTTTTAGTCTTTCTCATTCACGAATAAATTACATTTTCTCCCTCTTCCCACCATTGATTTTGCCTTTTGTGTTTCCAACCTCTTGTGGTTAGATAAACCAGCCAGCCCCCCCCCCCCCCCGCCCCCCACCATCCCTCGTCTCATCCTTCATTGTTCTTCTCTGGTTTTTCTGAGTTCTTTCTGTGTGTGTCTCTCTCTCACTTCATTTCTTTCCACGTGACTGCTTCTGTTACCCCAGTAGGCCTACCTGTTCTGTGTGTTGCGTTAGCCTTAGAGAAAGACTCACCCAAGGGAGGTTCGAAACGTCCGGCCATTTCTACTTTTTGCATTAAAAAAAACCACCTCTTAATGTTTAGTTTTCCCTTTAGCTCCTCATTCAGACGGGGCGATAACTTGGGGGAGGGGGGGGGGGCATTATCTCGATAAACACACAACTACTTGATATCGTTGATGGATCCAAAGTCGATAGATAGATACTGAAAAGCATAAGTCACGGGATTTATTGTTTGTTTATTTTTTGTTGGTTCCGGTAAATCACTCTGTTCAAGCTGATGTGATGGAAAGTCCCTCAATATGTGAATTTCATATTGGGGTTGGAAAGACATCGTTTTCATGTTTGTAATTTTGATTTCATTTATGGGATGCAGGGGAGAGGGAGGGGGGACGACTTGAGCATAGAAAACATATAGTATGATAGTTATAAAAAGAAGGTGAATTGCGCGATATTTCCTAACTATGCGCCATCATCCATTTAAAAAAAACTTCTACTAAAATTGACCGATGAGTTCGGTAAAACGTTTAGAATTACGAATTGGAAAAATAATAATATAAAACGCACTATACAGGATTGGTAGAGCTGACAAAATAGTCGCAGACAGTGTTTGTGTGATCAACCATAGGATACATGAAAACAAACCTGTGAAAAATTGGGCTTAATCTGTTGTGTGAGACAGGAGAAAATAGTGAAAAACCATGAAAAATGTTAAGCATTTAAACACATTTTCCTTAATTTTGGTTGTAACAACCGAAATCAGCTGTTTCGTTTATTTGTTTGTCGGTGTGGGGGGGGGGGGGTTCAGGTACAGTATTCTCGAATATGACTTTATTTCAGAGGGAAATATTTCACAGAAAAGAATGTTCTAGTATGCACTTCATAATCAGTAAATTTCCAGACTAAAATTAAACAATGAAGTTCTTTTATCCATATGGGCTACCAATCCTGTACAATAATTATGGGGGGGGGGGGGGTGGTAAAAACAGAATAGATGCAGACGAAACGTCATGCAGTCAGGACATCAACTAAAGCAATTTGATCTTTAAAATAACAAGATTAGCAACAAACAAAAACAAAAACAAAACAAATCACAAAAGTGTCGATTTTGTTTTGATTTTTTTTTTTTTTTTTTCAGATTATAAAAGTGCACCGGTGACGTAGACGTGAGTACAAAGTTCAAACTTAAACAAACTTTGAAACTTTAAAGGATAAACAAACTTCAGTTGAAAAACTGAAAACCGATAGAAATATTTATCCGAATGTTTTATTCTTTTCGAATTGTAGTCTACCCTTTTCCCCGGCCACGCCTCCCGCTCCTCCCTTCAACCGCCCTTCCACCTGCCTCCTTGATTCGGTTTTGCTAAGACACTCTGACACGCTGTGGCGGTGATTGAAGTTTGAATAAGTCCGTTCAACGCATACAGATCAGTATTTGTTTGGGTTAGATTACACAACGGAAGTTGATGAAGCCCTATGTATATAAAACAGAAGGTCGATAATCGTTTCTCAAAATAAAAGACTGATATCCAATATCGACAACTCAATACGATCATTCAATCAATGTCGTTGCATAGTTGTGAACGAATGAAGTTATTTAACTGATTAATTGTTATTTATAATGAAAAAGCTGGATTTGCATTTTGATGCTAATCCGTTTAAAAGTGCTTTAAAATATTATAACAATATTTGAATAAATTACTACATACAATTGTTTTTTTTTCGAAAGAAACATCCCACTTCTACATTTCAAGTAAAAATAATTTATATCAACTATATCATATCAAATTGGTTTGGTTTTTGTCCCCCAACTTGAAATGAGTAATACACAAACGCAAATCAAAGTTAAAGAAACTTAAACAGAGAAACTACTGCCCTCACTCGTCGTGGAGGATTCTACTTAATTATATTAATTGTATTATCGGTTCTTCTTCTTTTCTTCTTCCATTCATTAATTTATAACGGTCATTTCGGTAAGACTGAGTCAACCACATAATAATCCTACACCATGACATATCACTTCCCAACCGTCTCGACCAGATTTCCCAGTTATATGCCCAGCCTTTTATATCATTCGTCAGTTTTATTAGATTCAACACTCTGTGAATACCCCCAGCTCACGGCTTTCATTGTGTGCTGCTTCTTTTATACGCACCATTATCTAATTCAATTGTGTCGTCACGAGCACGTGTCAATACACGGCGTTCATTCATAAAAATCTCTTCCGGACCTCCGGAAGCGACACACAAGAGCTACCGCCCGTTTTACCATATATGGTATACACTCTCCAGCCGACCAATCAGCGTCGGTGAGAATTCCGCAATGGCTATGAATATGCAACGAGTCGGGTGAAGTTCACGTTACGTCGACTGATCTTATCAATGGGATCGTATTTATAGAGCGAGGGGAACTCTATAATGGGCGGGCTTATCTTCTGAAGTGGCTATAATGCTGGACGGGGGATTGCCGTATAAAAGCGGGATTCCTTCTGTAGGCTCACTGTGTGTCTATGTGACTCATAACGAGTGGTGTGCCCAAGCAAGCCTGGCTCTGCTCCTTTCCTTGGAACATTAATCGCCACTTACTTCTCTTTTTATCAGCTTGAGGTAAGACTTGATTTTATTTTTGTTTTCATCAGAAAGTCGGCCAAACCGCAAAGATGTTAAGTTTTGTTGACTTTCATTTTGTATGAACCGAGAATGTTCAAAATTAAAATTTGATTTGAGTGGAGACGTTTTTCATTTGTGATGTTTAAAATAGGGTTTTAATAGGCCTATACCTGCCAGTTCCAAGAAGCGGTTTATAAATTTCCTTAAATATTGGAAATGTATCTTTTCTTCAGCCGAGCCAGTAAATTCTTCACTGCACATTAGAGTTCACAAACCGCAATGTTTGTGTTTGAATTATTTTGTGTACACTCTTGTGTGGACAAGTTACTTTGAGGTTTTGTCTACTTGTCAAAAATTAGTCCGGGCCTTAAAGGAATCCCCCCCCCCCCCTGCGTGTCACGTGCCCACGTTTGCGTGGGTGGTTTGATGTCATTATTGCGCAACCTGATTCTTTATTTTAAAAGAGCTATGATCAACTATTTAAATTGTATTACTGTAATTGGTTTGCCATTTAATTTTGTCTGATTTAAAAAAAAAAAATTGTGGACCTGTTTTGCGCAACACGTGGAAATTATTGTAGAAGTATGTCACCACTATTCTTATAGTGTGACTTCTTCAATGATGCTCAAAACAAATAAAGTTGCATCATTTTTTTCCCCCGAGAAAAAGAATAACGAGAAAAAGAATAACTTTGAAACAATCTTAATTTATTTTGGATACTGTTTTAATAATTGTTCGGTCTGACAAACTGCAAACGACTTTTGTAGACCATAAATCTATAATTTTGTTAATTTAAGTTTGATCGTTACTTTTAGACTTAGATACATTCTGGAATAATTCCTTGTTTTACTTTTGTTATAAATGTCATCAATACAAAGATTCGAGTACAGCACCAGGGTCTAGCAAACTGATCCTTGGAACAACCTTCAGATATTTACTTCTGTGCACGCATCTATTTCCTGCAGTCTAAATAGAATACCGGGAAAGCCCAGGGCTTGTGTTTCAGTACATCCTTTGTCTTGAAGGATTTTTGTTGTTTGATAAAAATAAATTTCGCCGAAAGTTTAGGGTCGTGAGATTGTCTCAGTGGTCTTGGAATAGTTCAAGTCAGTGACAGTCATCTAAGTTTGAATAGTCCAGGTGCGGATTCTTTGTCAAATACCGATATCATTATAAATTGTGTGTACAGCAATGCCTAATTGAGCAATGATATCGACAGTGATATCCACTTATAGAAAACCAACTTCTGAATGACTTATCTTTGCATGTCTTTATCGTTCTTATCAGCCAATCTGAGAAGAAAAAACTTTCTCAACTTCAAACGACTGATGGAAATCTTCTCTGAAAACAGAACAAGAAAAATGTATAAAACTATATAGGGTAGTGGAAACACGTTGTAGAGTAGCAGTGAGAAGTTATTGGCCGTTGTCACCCATTGGGATATACATGTACTTTCTGATGTAAAACCTTGCAACATTGGTGATGGTGGGGGGGGGGGGGTTCGGTTGCAATACAAAACAACAAGACAAGGAACACATGGTGTTACGTCCACGTGTAGTAATTATAACTCACATGACTTGAATGCGCAAGGTCGTATGAGTCACGTGACCCTGTCATCAGGCATCACTTGCTTAGTGTGTGGGTGTATACGGTGGACACATGGACTGTATGACTTAACATAAATATCTCCAATGTGACTTGAATCAGTGCTTAGTGCTTAGTGGTTAATCCTTAATGTTAGATGTTCAATATTGATGGCCTCAAAGTCAGTGATTGAAAAAAAATAAACTCGCTGATTATGATCGATCTTCATTCATAAAGTTGAAGTCCAGCCTACAGAGTTACCCCATTGGCTGGCACGACGGTGACGTTTCACTAATCACAATGCAGCTTTGATCTACGTCACATAAAGAGGGAGGTTCCCAACCTTTAGGGCATTCGTGTGTAGACTTGAAAGCGCTGCTCAATTGCCTCTTTCACTTCATCGGTTCATCCAAGTTTGAACCGGGGTGTTCTCTGCTTTTTTGGGAGGTATCCAAGACGGGATTTCGACCGTGTGGCGTCAACATACGCCAACATTGTATGTATTTCTTTCTCTTTTGAAATATTTTATTGAAACACAGTCAATATTTTTTTTTTTTTTATTTATTTTTTTGGTTTTGTGGCCTTGAGTTTGGACTTGACTTTGTGGTTTCGAAATTGCGCCCGAAAAGAAAAGACAGGTGTATTTTAAAAGAATGTCATATTCAAAAGAGGTAACGGATGGAGTCGCTTTTCATTTTGATCACTTATGCTTGGATTCATGTACGAGCCACTCAACGTGTATTAGAGACTGGACTTAAGCAGATATGCTTTTATGTTTCTTTTCGGATCGATGGCATAATGTGAACCAACAAGAAATTCACTTCAGCGTATGGTCCTTGTAGTAACTTGAAGATGATCCAGATCTTGTATGGCCACACCCAAGCCCTCTTGAAGGGACCATAGTTGTTAGCACCTGTTCTTCTCTAGGCCTATGTGGTATTTTTCATCTCCGTCCCCAGTTTAAAACGGCTGTTTCCACCTTTTGTTCAATTGATGTATATAGTTTTGGAACTTCAATAATTTTACTGTAGCGTGAATTTTACATTGCACCAGTAACGTGAAAATTTCCCTAAACTGTTTCGAGCAACGTGTTCGACGGTCGTATACGCCTACCGTAAAAGCAAAATGGCGTCAGATGACTCCACGGTTCTATGATGTAGGTCGCCGAGGGGTGCGGTGTCCATGAAAGATTTCGCAATTCAACTACACACTAAGACATCGAGAATTTGACATCGAATCCGATATCTTCGCATTTATAAGGACCACTTTGTGACTAAGACAAGGGCGTATAATGGAACTGTGTTAGAAAATAACTCTTTACCTCGCAATTCAGATGAAAAGTGATTACAACTACCCATTTACTCTCCACTCTGAGGCTTTGGGGTGACTAATTATGAAGCTATGCACTGCAACAAAAGACACTGCAACGAACAGTAATGTTAACCCCGAACATGTATCAGCTTTTCTCAAAAGCACACCGTCTGTTTATTGTTTGGAATTGTTGGGCTTTTTAAATAAAAATGATTGTCATGATATTTTTGGAGCGGTCTTAATATATATATTTTGTTTACAAATTGTCTGATCTGTCGACAGAACTCCGAGGAGACATAACCAAAGCATGCCGGCACTGATGTCCATTCCACCGTCCAGTTTCACCATTTACCCCAACGCCACCAGCGGTGGGACGAGGGTACTCAACCCGTCCATCTCGTCGGTTCGCCCGGTCGAGAGGATGCGTCTCCGACCATGGCTCATCCGTAATATCGTGGAGAAAACTATACCCGGGTTGGAATGGTTGGATGAGAAGGAGCAGCTGGTCAAGATACCATGGAAACATGCTGCGAGACATGGCTGGACCTGTGACAAAGATGCATCACTGTTCCGTGCTTGGGCCGTCCATACAAGTAAGTTACTTGTTCCCAAAGTTCTTTTTTATTTTTATTTGAATGATTATTTTGCTCTAACCACTGTTCCAATTAGTTCTAATATTAATCGTGTATTCACCTTTGATCTTTCTCCACCGAAAAAAAAGTTTCCATCTCTCAAAGTAAAACTAACATAAGTTAAACATTTTGTGTGTCTCCAAATTATTTTCATTCATATACTTGAGGTAATTTTCTAACTTAAAATATTTTTATTATGATGTTCCTATGGTTTTGAATAGATAGTTAAGTGAAAAGTAAAACAAATTTCATGTAAACCAATAAAATATATTAGTGTGGGGATCGGACATTCGTACGATCAGCGCCCTAGGCCTGTACTGCAACGTTTTTTGTTCAATTAATCATCAATCATTTCAGCAAAAATACTAACATAGATTCTTCCATTTTCCATTTTGTGATTTTCATAAAATCACTGTCAGTAGTTTTCAAAAATATACTCCGAGCCCTTGCGTCCACGATTCACCATCAGAATCTTATGATGCAGATAGGGGAGAGGAGGTCAAATTCACAATGTATTTGATGTATTATTCGTAAATATAGTTGTTTTTAAAATTGCTCATGAATTAATATCAAATTTAGTCCATACAAACAGGAAGACGCACTGGCGTTTTGCAGCTCAAATAAGCTGGTTCGGTAAAAGTTTTCCCATTTGTCCAGTTATGTCTAAATATTTCTTCCACAATTTTTGTTGCGTGAGAAGTTAAACCTCCACCGTTTGAATAAGTCACCAATTTAAAGTCAATATTGTCTGAAAAACCGCCTGTTCGGCAATAAAAATTAAACAAATGTTGCCTAATGAGCAGTTAATATTAATCAATTTCTAAACAGTGGGTGTGGAGTGGCTTTCTCAAATTAGTAATAAACTCATATAAATTCGACTGCAATGAGAACAGACGTCGAAAATCGATTCGTCACTTTAGAAGCCTGATGAGAAAATCAATGAGTAAATAAAGGCCTCTAAAATCAAATAATGATTTATCTATGGTGGATAATAAAATCATGTGAACACCGATCAGGTGTGAGTTAGGGTATGACATTATGAAGAGATGATCAATGATGCCTGTATTTACAGCCACTGTGGAAAAGCCATATACACCACTATGAATAAACTCAATCATTTTTCATACAAACTCGCTGTTGAAGCCACAATTCTGATTTGTTTTTTAAATTATTATTATTTTTTATTTTAATTTGTTTTAAATTAAAAAATAAAGACTTGTCGATCCTCTTAGAATCTTTTTTATTCATCGCGTGCAAGACCGTGATTAGGTTTTGTAAAACAAAATTCAAGACGGAACACAGAGATTTCTTCAACGCCCTGGATCAGTGATTTTAGGGGAAGTTTTCCACACAATTGATTTGTTTTTTAAAGGCAGGCGATAACTGTAATTTTAAGTAGCCCTGGGAGTGTTTCCGTTCACGGAAAGGACTTGCTTCGAAACAAGGAACAAACTTTTATCAAAACGAGGAAACTTAATGCATTATTACACAATTGTTTTGATTTAAGAAATACAGCCATGAAGTGTGTTGAAACATTTCCTTCAAACTCCCACGTCATATCACATAACGCTGACGAGCACTTCTATTTTCTTTCCCCAAACTGGTAAATTAATTTGCTTTCCCCAAACTGGTAAATTAATTTGCTTTTGGGAGCAATTGTACAAGAGTAAATATTCATTAAAGTTTATAACTTGATATGAATTAACGTTTTCGGGAAATGCTTTTACTTTTTATGATCATGATTGACTTACAGTGCGATTATACTTTTATACTTTTTAGTCTCACTTCCGCAATATAAGAAAATAAAGTCTCAAATCTCTTCCAAACACATGGCTAAATAACTGTTATCTTTCCAAATGTCTGTCACTGACAAGTTGTCACTTACAAAGATCGAAAACATGCTTCACAATAATGAAAAATACATCTTCTTGTCATTTTTTGTTTTGATGGAAATCAATTTTGTTTTTCAGTCTGACGATGAGTATAAAAGCTCTCTAAAAACCTGTCATTCATGCAGACGTTTAGCAATCTAAACTATGTATTAGTGGATATCTGTTGTTTGATAAGTTGTCACTTTGGGATGGTCTATACATCATTTCCCCACCAAACGAAGAATACATCTGCTGAGAAGTTCAACAACAATCAGGCGAAGGTGATTAAGCCCACAGCCATGAAATAGCACCAGTGCGAGTCGTAAGCAAACTTTTTTTTCCGGAGTTAACAACAACTTGCAAGTTTTTGGCGCGAAGATACCGGAAAAAAGAGGATGTTGACTTCACGGGGTCCCAATATGATTTCAAGGTTCATTTAAGATGTCACTGGATTCATATCATTCAACGAAACTGTATCAATAGTAATTAGGAAGGGGTGCTTTATCCGGTTTATAAGTATTGATCAAGACTAGCTACCGGTACTCAATTCAAAAACCATTCACAAGAAAATACTGAGGGAAAAAATGAATCACGAACATTAAGTCACTTCAGTCCTGTAGAAAGAAAAAGTCCAAGCCCACGGCCCACGGGACAAGAAGAATTCAAACTCCGTGGTAAGAATCCGTTTCGCAACATGGTGGACACCCCAGGTGTGCGTGGGGTGGGATGGTGAACCCACCCACCCCCAGTACTAGGTAAAGACTGTCACGGGCAGTAATGTAATTATAGTCCAGATGGATGTTCAATACTTAATAGCGTAAAGTGAATTGTTCCCATCAGCAGTGGCTAGGTTACAGTAGCTGTTAGAGGATATTGTAACGTGGGTGTATTATATAACAGCAGGATCACTTTACAAGTTGTTTTTAATTTTTATTCTGTATTGTTTTTGAGCCAGCGTTCAGAAATAGGATAGTGTCAGATGCATTGCTTGAATTCTTGACTAATTGTGTATGATGACTTCCGGTGACAGAAGATTTTTTGTTCATTTTTGAAAGTATTAAAATGTGCATGAGGCGTACGTAAGTTTGGTTGGGAAATAATGAAGAAACAATTTATTTAGCATAATTCACAAAAATATAATTTAGAGGAAACAACAACATACGATCGATGCACTTGCATTACCAAGTGGGAGCACGCCGGTATTGAATGCCATGTTTAATTGGTATCCTACAAGAAAACATACATTCAATATAGGCCTTTTAAGTGAACCAGTGAAAAACTCAACACTATCCATTCCCGAAAATGAAATACTGCATTATTCTTAGACTAGCAACGGTCGACCCTCAACTCCACACGGGGCCCATGTTTCGTGCGTGGGCGTTATGCAAGGGATCACGGCCCGCGACTAGCGGCAAGTTTTATGACCTACAATGTATGTAGATGCTTGACGAACAGGCTGAGTCAAAGTCACAAGACCAGCCTGAAGCGAACAAACAACTTTGTTTGTGACTTGGGTAAAGAGGCCGGGCCCGAACCCAAATTCCCCCGGTTGTCATTGCTAAAGGTAGCGCCTTCTCATGGGTTGTTTTTCGCAACATGTTCAAGTTTGTGGATTATTTGTTATCTTTCAAACATGGACAAGAAGTACTTGAACTTTCCTTGTCACGGGAGAAGAAGATGATCTCATCGTGTTGTGGAGTTTAAGGAGTCTGTTCGGTTGCGAAATGTTGATAATTGCAAGGGAAGCTGGACAACTGAGGTAAAAAACTGACCTTCAGGGCGTAGATTTGGCGCTGTTTTTCTCAGTTAAAGTGAATGTATATTTTTTTTGCACAGTAAAAGTTACACTGTATAATACGTTTACGGTTCTTTTGAAAATCTAACAATAAGATCTACAAAACCTTGACGTGAGATAAATATGAGTGTTCGCACCCTCGAAACAATACGTGTACTTAAAACAAAATTACTGTTTTGAACCGCAAAAACAAACCCGATCATTGTTCGAAAAGTTGATTAGTCCATTCAACCACTTGATCCGCTTGAATCTTTTTCACAATAACTACTGAAGTCCAAATTTGTGATTCACACGGTCGGAAAGAATTGACAAGAATTTCCACAGTCACGGGAAATTCAGTTTGGATAAAAAATGAAAGGGGTTTCCCTCGGTTTAAACAATGCATGATTCTTCTATAAAATATGCTTTGTACTTTCCCAGGGACTATTCTGCGTGGGTGGACACTACACTTTGTAACACCAAAGTGATATGCTTGAATGCATACGCGGGATTCCCTCTCCGCCCACGCCTTTGTACATTGGGGCAAATTTAAAACTCCAAAATGAAAACGGAATGTTAATTTGCGTCGAATTTGATTTCGTTTTTGTCGAAATATGCCGTTTACTGGAAGGAAAAGGAAAGTAAAAGAGAAAACATTGCGTCCTGGTAGACAGCTGTATAAATAGTTCAGTCCTGGAAATATTTCTTTCCTTACTCGAGTTCCTTTGTTAGAGGTATTTCAGAGTTCTTTTTAATTCTGTTGATCATTTCAGTTCGTCGGTGTACCCTTTCGTTGTTAGTATTACTTTCGAGTTAACTAAAACTAATATGAAATAAATATTTGAATCGTGTGTGATGTTTTAACGGCAGGGTTCAATTTTGGTAATTGGCAAAGACCAGTATCCTCACTTTGTGTATCCCAACATAAAGTGATAAACCTGTGAAAATTTTGGCTCAATTGGTCATCAAAGTTGCATAGAATTGTGTGTTTTCAGATTCCTGAGAAAAAGGCTTAGTGGCTGAACCCTTTCTTATACAAATTTTTGGGTGAAAACGTAACCTCTCTCTCGAAAACTGTATATTGCTTCAAAGGGGGTCGTTTCTAACAATGTGTTATAATATCAACAGCTCTCAAGTGCTCTTTACAAAATGGTCATTAATTGTTGAAGTAATTACAAAAGGTTTACCCTCCCTCTACGTTTTCTTCGAGTTTACACGAGAATTCATTGTATACACGAGAATTCATTGTATACGCACATATCAAACGGAGTACGGTAGCCGTTCGTGTTTGAGGCACAAGTACACGCACGTGCGACGGTTTACTTTTGAAAAAATGGTCCCTAACAGCTGCTGTGAAATAGCATAAATGCTATGTGCTCTTGCCCTAGTTTGACCAAAAAGGTGAACATTTTGTCATAGATGTTAAATTCCCACGTGGTGTTCTAACCCATGTCTTTCTTTACGTTTTAAATTGATTACCAATTTTTCTTGATTAAAATTGAATGCTGAGGTAGTCAGTGTTAGCATCATCCACGGAAAGTACTCTCAGACTTGAGTCTAATCTCTCGGCCGGATCCATTGTGCAAAATGATACCCGGACAGACTTCCAATTTCACACATGTTCTCAAAATCTTGAAAAGACAGCAGGCTGGCTCTGAAAACGTCATCATCAAGTCGCCAATTAAAGCGAGAGAAAAAAAAAGTGAGGGAAAACTTGTCTTGTACAACATGTACAGAGAGACAATCAGTCGACTTTGTAGAAATCATACCAAATTTGTGAATTTGTCTTCAATTTTCGAACGACATTAACATGAAGTTGAGAAATTAGAAAGACGAAATTGAAAGTGGGTTAGAATAATGTGCTTAGCTAATGAGACTCTTGTATTTTTCTGGTTACATCATTAGTGTAAATTTCAGTATACTATTTATTTTTATTTTTTCTACTAACCATAATCCATGTTCCCATGGTTCACAAATCCTTCCAAGCCAGGCAAGTGGTCTATTTTGTCAACCACTTCATTGCATAATCGCAACGGCATCCCCAAATATTTGGAGGTCATCATCTTTCAAACAAGTACACAAAAACTTGCATACCCCTCATTGTAAAAACATCGCTCATGGTGGTGCAGAACACGAAGCCCTCCGCAGCGAGTGGAGAATACAAAATGCGTGGGTGTACCCGCGGTGTCGGTTTACGGCGCGCGCCGCTGATTCTGTAAAGGCCCAGTCAAATTACGTGAAGAACTCGTGACTCTCCGGAGGTCGCAGGGGGTCAGGAGGAAAGAAAAAAACCTGAAAATATGAAGGGGAATCCTTCATTTTTCGTTAGGATGTTTTATTTTTGGAGGTATATTGCGTCACTTTTGTAACACCTGGTAGCAATAACACAAAAAGTGTATAACGTGTACCTTTCGTTTTACCTGTGGGAATGAACAACATCGCTGAATAGAGTTCAACAAACTTTACGATTTTAAAGTTAGTTTCGTACTTGCTTCTGCAAATTGCATTTGGTGATAACTATTGTCCATTTTGTAAATGTTCACAATAACCCAAATTATATTAATTGATTTGTTCTGTCGTTCACAATTTCAACGTAAATTTGTGGAATGTTGAACCATTTTAGTCCATTCTTTTTGCCAATAAATTACAATGAACATTATTAACCACTAACAAAACAAAACAAAACAAAAACAGATAACATGTTCAGAATACACTCAAATTTCAACCAAACTTTTACAGCCAGTTTACCATAATGATGTAACATATGTTTAACTAACACAAACTTTGATTTTAAATTCTTTCCACTGCAAGTTTGTTCTCTCCATAAAAATTGCCGATCATCCTCATTATTAAAACAGCGACTGAAACTGAAAGGAAAGAAAACACGGCAAACCCCAAACTCAAACTTTCTGTCACATCTCCGTTGACTTACATGCAGTTAACAAATTTCTGAAAAGAATAAAGTTAACCACTGAGGGGAAACCTAATAAAAGAGTAAAAATGTCATGCTTGATGCACAGCACGTGATTGCTTTTAGAATTCTCCGTTGTTGCGTATGAGAGACCAGAGCCTTCAGGGGCACTCGGGCTTTATTCATCCCGTGGTGTGTTGCTTGACTGTTCATGTACTATTGCGCAATTTGTGGTAACACGTGCACATACCAAAGCGATTGACAGTCGTTCCTCAAGGTCGGAATATACCCTATGTTAAACAAGAATACCCCCGGACTTTAAACCATCGAGTGTGAAACGTGCTTTCAATAAAACTTAAACAAAAATTCTATAGCGCTCTGTGTCTCTCAATTCTCTCGCTCATCGTCATCAATAAAATAAGTTCTTACTCACTCTTTTCAAGATTCAGTCGATTGATTTTTGTCGTGCTTGCTTTTCCCATTTTGAAAAAAAAAATGTGTTTGTTGTTTTTATTCGAGTCAGTATAGATTACAATTATAATACAGTAGGGTTTGTGCAGAATACAAACTGTGGAAGAGTTGCATATAAAATGATTATTATGTCCAGGTTTTAAATTAGCAGCAATGTATTAAACATATACAATAAGTATTTTAACTTGTACTATTGTCAACACACCCTCTTCAAAATATAGACTTCCAATTGGAATTGCTACACTTTTCTACACTCACTTCAAGTTCATTGTCAAGGACAGAATTCCTAAACCATTTTAATAGAACTCAATCCCTAATCCTGCCCGGCCCTGCCCCCAGCTGTGAAAACGTTCCACACACAAAATCCCTGAATGTCAATTTTTCATGTATTAATCATCAAGTTCCCATACGGCAAACGATGTATCGCTTCAACGTGCAAGTTAAAAAGTGCGGTAACTCCTAAGTTGAGGCAAAAACCACAAGTATGCTTGAATTGCTAGCCCCTTGGAAATGTGGTTTTAGGGTTGGCAAACTATGAGGAGATTGCAATGTGTTCTACTACAGTGTGTGGCTTCTGATATTAATACACCTTTTTATGAGCGTTGAATTTGATCGAAGAAAGTAGGTCAATGGTATTGTTTAAACTTCAGTGTCCCAAATGGATTCCTGGAAGGAGGTGTTAGACTACCTCTTAGTCTTCTGAGCTAGATCCTTAAAAAGAAAGAGTACGCAAAGCAGAAAGCAGAAAATAGCCAGGGATCAACCCCTGACCTCTTCCCGGCACCCCCCCCCCCCCACACTACCACTACCAACTGTTGGCTTGTGGCTCATTCTCTGCCTAATTAGTGTATAATTTTTTATGATAATTTTTCTTTTCTTTTTTACAGAAAAATACGACCCGGTTTCCAACAGCCCAAAGGCGAATCCGAAAATCTGGAAGGCGAACTTCCGGTGTGCGATCAATTCACTTCCGGACATTCTGGAGGTCAAGGATCAGGGAAAGAGTAAAGGGAACGATGCTTATAAAATTTACAAGTTGATTCCAAAGAAGGCAAGAAAAAGCAAACCTGGTGAGCTACATTCATTTTTTGTCTTTACTTGCATGGGGCATAGGCTAATGGGGACACTTTGGTTAAAAGTGGGGCAGAGGGATTGAGTTGCTAGAAACTTTACACACATACAAACATAAGTACAAATTTCTAATAGTGTTATTTGGGGTTTGGGTGGTGTTTTTTTTGTTTTGGGTTTTTTTTCTTCTTCTTCTTTTTTTTTTTAGGGGGGGGGGGTGTTTTTTTGCTTTCTCTGTTCAATGGTTTTCTTTCTTCTTACTATGCCCGAATTTTCCCGACTAATTTGCCCTAATTTGGGAGGGTAGTTGCACCCCCCTGCCCCAGCCCCTGCCCCCATGTTTACTTCAATGCCTCACCTCCAGCAATTTTCTGTCAAATGTCATTAGGGTATAGAGGAGGTTTTAGAAAAAGAACATATTCAACTTAAAGAGTAACGGACTATAGGTCTGTACGCAACTTTTTTTTCTTCAAATTTAGGTAATAAAATAAATGTTTCTTGTAATTATTGTTCATTAAAAAAACTTCTTTATCTTGGTTTGCAGTGGGTGACGGCAGTACAATACACAAGAAAATCAGTAGGACTACAAGAAGATCGCCAAAGACCGGTTTACTCAAAGTGCAATCAAGAATTCTTCAGGTGAGCGTTTAGCTTCGCTTTGCTTGTATTCCTTATAGAATCGACCTATACTTGTGTGTGTGTTGGTTTTTTTTCGTTTGTTTATTTTTTTGAAACACAACCTTAAAACGGACCTTGGTTCGAATCCTACTCGGACACAACCCCCCCCCCCATGTCGAATTGAGATGCATGTTTATTCAGTTTAGTCCAGTTAAAATTTTGCAGTAGAGTAGTTTCTTTACAAAATTCCTTTACTGTGTAATCTTCTTTATAATCTAGAAATTCATATGGAATATCAAACATTATCAATGCAGAAACAGGAGCCCAAACGTGTCAGATTAAGTTATTACTCTGCCAACTTCTTCTAACAAAATTGATTTCGTTGTGTTCTCTTTCGTAAAGACTCGCGACAGTATTACATCCACTCATCAGACTTCTCGCCAATTCCCACCTGAGTTTTGGAAAGAGCATAATGAAGTCAGCCAATCACAGATGAATACAGGTAAGCTGAATGGTCACGTGATCAAAAACTTTAGATCAGTGCTTCCCGATTGGTTTAAATATCTATAGGTAAAATCATACCCCACACCGGTTGAAAGTCAAACCACTTTCTAGAATTATTATCCGGATTTGATTGGTGTTTAAAGTTGCATACTGAGTTGCAATTCAAGTAACATTCTTTCTCGCACGATCCAACATGATATAAGTATTATCGCGTGCATGCAAAACCTTGAATAAAGTGAGTTGATGTGAGCGCTCAATGTGGAAAAAACTTCGATGAAGAAACACAAACAGAAAAACAGGATCATGTTATTTGCAGAGAAACAAATTGAGGAAGTCATCAGATCTTTCTGACTATACATACATCTGCCAAGCATTGTACGTCACTCCAAAACCCATCCACACACAAGCGGCTGAAAATGAAAGTGATATATCGGTGGTCGTTTTGTTTTGTTTAATTCCTGTTCGAACATTTTCCCACGATTCGATACAGGAATTAATCGAGGTGTAAAGGTGGACAAACAATAGTCATGTGAACATGCTGTAATTAACACGATCTACTGGTGAAGACAAACAAGTCATAAAGCGAAAATAACTTAATATTTTGTCTTTGTTTGGGTTGACTTTTAACCCACTCGCCCGTAACCCGAGTCTGGTTTATCGAGACTTGCAAAGTCAGTCATCCTGTCATCCAGTCGAAATGATATTATTTACATTGACTGGTGTCTTTCACTAATAGCGGTGTTAAACACTCCATTCTCTTCATGTCGCTGATTTTCTAGATACTTGGCATTCGAGTGTTACATTCAACAATCAGACGTCACCAATGAGACACGAACTTCCTCCCTACTCCTCTCCAACGTCTTCACGGGTTAGCAATTTATCAAGCCTTCCCTCACCCCTCTCACCAACAACATCAGTTTTAAGCCCACCACCTCCGTATCCATGTCGAGGCACAGCTTATTCACCCCTCTACGTACGGAGGGAGCTGATGGGTTTCATGTGTGATGGAAGATCACAAGATGACGTCACTGAATCAAATGGTTATCAGGAACACCACGATACAGGTAAGGAACCTCTCTTTTCCTTTCTGACTGGATTTACATGAGCAATTTCGAGCAAATTTGCAAGGAAATTTCTCCCATTTCCAAATGTGAAAATGAAAGCGATAATCTTTATACAAATATCTGTTTAGTTAGAGCCAGTTTTTAGTTTAAAAGAAAAAAAGGGATCACTACGTAAGTGAATCTGAAACCGTTGTTTCATCATTTATATGTTGATGAAAGTACAAGGATTCATTTCTGTACCCTGGGTGCATTAACTCTCTCTTATCACTGGTCGTTCATGTGTTGATTTAATCATTAGAACTAATCAATGCTTATTACTTCTTCGATGCGATTTCCTTGTGGTTATTCGTTCATCCCATTTCCTCCTAAATACCTTTGTTCTATTTGTGGCTGAGTGGTGTGCACAATCAGCGGGGAGTCAATCGTCTTGTTTTTATTGGTCTATAGTTCATGTTATCTACCGGTATACATTGTTTTGTTTGGGGGGTCACTGGCAGAAGAAAACCGGGAGATTTCATAAAAACAAAATTACCGTGAGAAGTAGAACAGGAGAGTAAACCTTCTATGACACCACAACTAAAGGTTCCAGAACTATTAGGACATACATGATTGACCTCCTAAAAAAGTGCTTTCAATGTGATTAATGTAAGAACAAACGGTGATTAGTATTATAAGACTGTGTGGACTGACTTGTGCTGTCTTCTGTCTTTGCGTAGTCCCCTTGCCCTACGTTGAAATCGTCATTTCCGTCTGAATACTGAACGATCATTTAGGGGGGGGTTTTTTCCTCCTTGAGTTAAAAATAAGTTTAATGATGTTAACCTCCTGATACTAAACGAGTTTTATTTTAATTTTATTTTCACCACAGAGAGTAATTGCAGTAATGTGCCCTCCGATGAGGAAATTGTTGAGGTAGGTTATGGACAATTAAACAAAATCCAATTATCAAATAATTATGAGTGCTTTAAATTAAAATACTATTCTTTTCGAGCCAGACTTTATGGATGAAATTACCTAAACTTCATATCAATTTACACATTATTGTTGACGAATACGAATACGAACTTACATGAATAAGATGAACTTATTTTGTTTTTTACTATTTAATATTTAATGAATGATACATATCAATAACAAAAGCTAAATTCACCACCCTGTGCTTCTTAAACCTGACTAATTACACACATTAATAAAGCCACTGTCATGTAAGTTCGAAGCGCCCTCTCTTGACCAAAAGGGCAACATTATTGTTGTTTACCGCGTAGATGCCTGAAAATCAGACGATTCAGCAAATTGTTCCCCATCCCTGGGGAATTAGACGTCTAAAATCATTGCCCAAATATAGAGAGGTTTATGAACGTCTCCTTCAGACAAAAGAACCCTTTTGAAGGGACGAGAAATTGTTTTTTAGCTGCTGAGACATCGCCAGATATGGAAGTGAAGATCATTCCCTTGGTCTTATAAGGAGCGATTTCAAGATCATGTTGGGAGGTTCTGACACATTAATTCTTAGCTTTCACTTTTCCACGTAAAATCCTAAATTACTGTTAATTTGAAAATGCTTTGATGGAGGTCTTTTCGTGATTGAATACGCGGTTGGTGTCTTGGCGTAAAAGTAACGCCTTTCCGAACGTGTCACTGAGATTCAGAATCTGCGCACTCGTTTAGCACAATAACTTTCCCGTCGACCTGAAGTCCCATTGGTCGATATTTTCCGCGTCGATTTACGTATTCATGATCTGGTCAGTTTGAACAGGCATGATTGGCTATTGGTCAGCGAATCTAACTGTCGGTTTCTAACACCCCCTATAGATCGTGGATGATATGACGAAAAATAGCCCAGAACACAGCCCAACGTGCACTTCTCCATTTGATGGTAACAACAACAGTAGCTCCTACTGGCCAACAACAACATTAGACCACAAACGTTTCATGAGCGATGCACCTATGATGAACCAAACAAGTGGTAAGTTAACGCCCCTTGCGCGTGGTAAAAATGACGAAGCCCCACTGGAGTCTTAATTCCTCGTTAATTCCAAACTTCAATTCAATTATATTCACCCACAGAGTGGTTCATTACAAGATATTTGAAACCCTTTGAGATATTCAAAGTCATTTTTGTAGATTTCGACTTCTGAATTGGTGAGATTTTCTTCTAGCTGGTTTTGTGTGCGCTGAGTGCTCTTTCGTTTTGGTCAACATGACAGAGGCGTCACCAATTAATTCCCGATGGTTACTATTATGGTCTTTTACACATGGGGTGCCTGTTTTGACAACATTGGTGTATGATTCATTGGGAAAAGATGTTAAGACTGTCTCTTTTATCTACCCCGACCTTTGCATTCTAGTTTTGAGAAATTGTTTACCCCCGATGATAGGCGTGCCCATGGTTTAAGACGGAGAGTCACAGGAAGTGTTTTATAACACTCTGAAAGTACTCTCGCCAAAAGTTAGTTCATTGTCAACAATCGTTTCATTGCAATTAACAAGTAAAGTGCGTCTGGGGTTACAGATCATGACCATTTTTATGTCCCTTTGTCCATGACCCTGAAAGGGTCAAAACTGACCCCAGAAGAATCAATACATGAACTAGACCCATACGAGAGTCAAATTAGGTTGTAATACATGGATAGCGATGATACGGTGCAGACCTGGGCCCAATTTCATAGAGCTGCTTAAGCACAAAAAGTTGCTAAGCACAACAAAAGTATGCTTACCAGAATAAGGTTACCAGCCAAACTGCCATGTACATTTTGTGACTGGTATCCTGCTCATTTCTGCTTAGCAAACAATTGTTAAGCAATAATTATTTTCTGCTTAAGCAGCTCTATGAAATTGGGCCCTGGAATTACACGAAGGCCATGGCCTCTGTTGCCCCTGGTCTTGGCCTTGGTGCCCCTTCAAAAGTGTCCATTGACTGTCTAATGGAAGTGCCCTTTGCAAAATAGAAATGGTCTTTACCCTCTCAAAGTAGAAATTCCATGCCTGAAGTGTATAGCTGTAAACACGGTGCATGGATATCCAACGCGGTGTACACAGGTAAATTCCATGACGGTAGATGGCATCCTGATGGCCGGATGAGTCTTGTGACTAAGGTCAAAAGGGCATGACTTAACAAACAAACATCATTTTCATTCACTCTGATTAAAATCAATTTGTTTTAGGCATTTCTCTTGAACTTGTCAATATTTTTGTATAAGAGTTTTTTATTTTTATTTTTTGTTGATGCAGACTTACCAATGAGACCACCCCCTCCGGAGTATAATTATCCTAGCTCTAGCCACGCCTTCATCAAAGCAGAAACCAGAGCGCCGTGCCAGTACATGAAATCTGCAGTCAGCCACAGCGAAATGACAGGTAATTATTAGGCACAGTTGATATAAAAGTAAACAATGAACAATTCAAGAAGTCATGGTTTGTTTTTATGATTACTTCCATCATTGTGTTACTCAATTCCATTCCCATCACTTATGGTTATTCTTTATCGTTATGTCTTAACAGATAGACCTATCAGAATTACAAAGACGAGCACAGGAGCCTGCTTCTATGAGATGTGAGAATCGTCTCGACGACCCAAGCCCTCCCCCCCCCCCCCACCTAACCGTGTGGTTGAAAGCTGTTTTAGCAGACCTTGTGGCTCACAAGGGGCTTCCGTAATCTTGCAAAGTGTTTCGTTAGTTCACTTGAAGACGACAAACATTATTTCTGAACAACACTTACAAGACGCTTGTTTGTGAATAGAGGACCAAAGTTATCACGATCGAATCGCTTCGTGCAGACGTCATCCGCTCATGCTTAGCACACGAGAAACAACGCCACGAACGACATCAGATATCCAAAAACGATTTGTTGACCAAAATTCCGTAAAACTGCTTGAACTTGACTTAAATTGTTATTAAATACACATGTTTATTTGAAATTATTTCATTTTTATTGATGTACATTTTTTGTATAAACGTAAAATGACCCGAAATACAATAATATTGCATCAATTTTGTATCAAACAGAGTTTCGTGTACATAGCAAAGTTGTCTGTCAGTGAAGGGATAATGATGAAAGGCAATTGTGTTTTATTTTGTCTTATAAGAGGTTTGAACATGGCAGCGTCATAGTGTTGTAACCTGTGACCATCAAACCAGAAACGCAAGTCTTCACCGTGTTTCATTTTACTAATAACAGTCACTTGTTTTCTGTAGATGCAGTACTTGTCCCTTTTTAAAAATCTAATTACTGTATAATATCATAACACCAAGTGTATGGAAATTGAAAGTGGTGACGTAATTGAGGAAATAAGTTCGTTGTTGATGTAATATATATTTTGGCACATCGTGCACAGTGACACGGCCAAATGTTTGATGAGATGGTATAACGTCGTTTTGTTTTTATTGAAATTACCTTTGTTTTAATGAGGAACTACAAACTACAGATAAAATTTTCTGAAAATATAAAGTAACTTGTGAGAGCGCATTGTGAGACTTCAGATAGTGAAATGTTATTAGTATAGTCTATGTTCATAAATCTTTAAGATAATATCGAACTTACTTTAACTCTCCCTAAAACTGACGATGTACTATCCCTGTGGAACTTAGCAGATTCCACATTAAATAACTTGTAGATTGTTTATGGCACAAGCCCCAAACCGGATAGTGACGTGTAAATAAAATGAATTTATTTGTATATAAGAGAAAAGTCCTGAACAGGTTTAAAACGTTTTGAGTTAAAATTCTCATTTTGAATTTGGATAGTGCTTAAAAATAGCAAGTTTTGCATTCGCTTTTAATCATTTTTGTTTCAAAAACAGAGTTTATATAGTGATTACCACTGTAGGTTTTTGGGTGGAAACGTTGTTTATATAAAACATTTTAAATCCAAATTACCTTTTTATATTTGTTTGAAAAGCAGTTTGCTTAAAAATCAATGTAAGTTTGCATTGCTCTAGTAGACCCTGCGGGTCATGCATTAAGTAAAATCTGCAACTAGCAAAATATGATTTCACCCCCGTTTTTAGTGGAGACATTTTCGCCTTTGATGTTCTCGATAAATGTAATTGAAGTACTATAATGAAATATGAACTGTCAATTTCGGAAGAGCGGTGTAAATGATATACCTATGATACTGGTGAATGATTCTGTGTGTTTGTTGTTGATTTTTATATAAATTTCGTGTTGATTTCCAATTGCTGTTTCTTTAAGTGTCTTGATGGATTTTAGTTTTAAGATTGATTAACAAACTGGAAATATTGTTGTAATTGTTTACAAATTGGCTTCAAAATTTGAAACGAAATAAGAGTGCCTTTTATTGTGTCTTTTGCTATGAAATTGTGCTACGGTCTCGTGTTATGAGAGCGGGAAATGTGTTTCGTATATCGGCGTTTAATCGTTGAAATTAATGTTGACTTCAACAGTTTTTAGAGAAATAACATTTTGTACAGCAAACGAGTATCAATAAAATTTACATTTGAAGGAATAAGTCGAATGAATGAAGTGATAGTTTGAATTTTTACTTCGAAAGGTTGAAAATCTGATATTTTGAAAGTGACTGATGGGATCTCTGTCAATAATTCGTTTTTTGCCCGATAACTCGCGTGTCGTTGGGTTTTTTCCTGTGTCGTAATAATTGTCATACGTGTTGTTGTTTATTCATTATTGTTTATGTGCAAACACAGTTTGGTAATGATGACCTTATTCAGGTGAATGACGGATTTCCCATCTTGTGTTTTTAAACAATACAAAAGTCCCTTATGCTTTCCACACAAGAGAACATCCTGGAGTCCAGTATAATCGGTCATACTTTGATAACCATGTCCGTATAGACGGTGTGACCTGTGACGTCACATGTTTTCAAAAGAGCCACAGAGCCTGGACTTCCTGCAGGCACATTTTGTACACAGATCAATGGAAGAAAACAACAAATCTTATGTTTTATGGAGATTGCACTGTCTGTTTTTTCTCAACTTTTGATTTGAAGAAAGTGGGGACATCTCAAAAGCTGTACAGCTGTTGCTTTTGTAAATTTTGAATTTATGTGAAAATTATGACACAAAATGTAAATTTGCCCGTCAGGAAATGCATTAGAATGTACAAGGTCACCACTCTGTAAACAAATGTAACATGGTCTATAGAAACACCATAGCTCAACCAAACTAGAAAACCAATAGAGGTTTCCACAACTTTAGATAAGAACTCTCACCTTTGTTCTTGGAAAGAAATTCGCCTCCTGTATCACGTCGTAATGAAGTGAGTGCAATTCCCAGCGTGTTGCCTACCACAGGCGCGTGCCCAGTAACCGGGGTCGCAGGACCCACAAGGGGAAGTGTGAACACACGCACCCTCGTGTTCCCGGAAATAATAATTATAGAACCTGGTTTTGTACTTCCCCCATCCTTTTCACCCATTTGGATACGGAATTAGCTATAACACATGGAGCCTTGTAGTCTTCATTGAAGTGAAATGTTGTATACCTTTGCGTCCCCAGATGAAGGAAAAGTCGCTTTAATTGGATGGCTGCGAGACACAATTAACAGGGGAAATGGTAAAACAAAAATTGTTATATGCCTATTCAGCTATCACAAGTACATAAACACCGATCCTGAACCAAGGAGATCTGTGGACAACCAAGCCATAGCCCATGTATCCCTCTCCCGTGGCACATGGACAAGTTTGTCTGTTGCCACGTACAGAACAAGAACAATGACAAGAAATGATCCCATCATGACAAACTTTGTTTTTCAACCAAGGAGTTTGTGAAGAACAAAAGCCAAGCTCGAAGAACAAAATCTACACAGCAAAGTAGAAATACACAATCTTTTCTACTTTTTGGCAGTAGTTTTGGACTAAGATTTCCCTGGCGAAATTTTCAATCGGTATGACCTGCTTTTCGATCCGCTGTTCAATGTCGCTTGTTAGTTTTACGCCGTTGATGGCGCTAACCTTGTTCATTAAAAAAGAGGAAAGTTACGAAATATTTTTCGATTAGCCTGACGCCCAACTCAAATCCGTATAATATGAATAGACATTGATGCACGTTAAAATTTACCAGACTATTTCATCAAATTATTCGCTCGCCAGACTACATGCATGCATTCCAAAGGTTCGATTGGTCGTGGTTCCGACGTACAGCCCACGCAGCATTATGCAGCCTTTTTTCATACACATGCGGTGTGCATTTAATTTACACGTGGAGAGGAAATTGCGCAGCGCAGCACGTACAACTTACAAGAAGTGAAGTTTTTTGGGGCAGATAATTTCAACATTTACGTAAAGTAAATGCCTTGTGAAACATATAGAATGGATGAAGATTCCATTCAAGATGTAGGAACTGATGTTGAGAAGAAGAAGTTGAAAACCAAGAAGTCTAAAAAGCAGAAGGTAAATGAAAGACTGTTCGATAAAGTTTAATTTTTTACGTGACAAACCATGCGAACTGCACTGCCATGCTGCATGCAGTCACGATCACTGAACACAGTTAGTTCAGACTACTGGATGGGGAGTACTGATGTGGTCAGAGCATGGTCAGAGGGTCAAATTTCCGTATCCGACTGCCACTTATTCATTCATTTTGAAATTAAATAGTATCTTATTTATTTACTCAAATGAGACATTACTTTAGTTTAGGTAACACCACCCCTGGGTAACAACAACGAGTGAAAAAGTGGCATGGTGGCAGTCACTGTGAGTCATGTCAGATGATATGGTCTTATGGACGGGAATCTTTCAGAAAATAAGTTGTGATAAATTGCAAATCTGGTCTTAATTATTTACGTTAGTTGTCTCATAACCCCCGGTCTCTGACCGTCGGGAGGATGGTGGGTTACAATTATCGCAATTACTATCTGAAAATAAGTTTTTTTTTTTTACATCTACTTTGTCTAGGCTACAGTCATTTGACCAGTTCAGGATCATTGACCAGTTCGGGATCACTTCAACTTTGCAATAACCAAATAATTATATTTATATTACTTCTCACATTACCAATTTCTGTTGATACATTATGTGAAGAATAACACCCATTAAACCAACAAACCCAAAATAAGGTGCCAAACATCATCGGCAAATAAATTATGGCAATTTTCCTGAAGTTTGTCTGTGATATTGATCATTATTTTGTTAAAAAATGTTGGTTGAAAAACGCTGTTAAAACTGTTCACCTTTAGAATTTGAACGCCAGGGCGAAAAACATTAAATGTAAAATGCTAAGAATGTGTAAAATATACTTCACGTAAATACTGAGCAGTCGCCTTGTTTTTTGAGGAGACGAAATTACAAAAATCATCTTTGGGGGGCATTGTACCCTTGACCAGTTCGGGATCACTCAACATATCTCATTGTGTCAAATGGTGCCGCACTAACTTACTAAGTGAGGTAAAATCATACTGCTGCAGTAGAAAGTTTATTTATTGCTTTTGAGATACATTACTTCAACAAATTCTTGTAGATTTTTTTTTTTTTTTGTGAGAAAATGAAACTAGGAGGTCAATGTTGCTTTAGGTGTGCTTCACTTTTTCATTCGCCTTTGCTGTTGGAGACACTCACATGAGTGACATTCACTAAAGAAAGGAAGTCCAAGTTCATGCGAACACACTTCTGAAGTTTCGTGTCCTTGAGAGACAGTTTTATGAATGGGAGTATGGGTTTGCAATAAAGGGCACACTACTGATTCAGAATAGATTCAACTGATCCTGAACTGGTCAAACAGGTGACGATACTTTTCTCAAAGCCTCTTCAAAAGTACTAATCTTTTTTTGTCAGTGGATACTTGGTGAGTTTTATGACATGTTTAGGTAAACTGATCAACTTTTTTGTTCAAGATGTCAGAGAGATTGCAATAAAAAACAACATGAATTCAAAAAGTGATCCAGAACTGGTCAAACGACTGTACATCATCATACATGATTACAATAATGACACTGACAGTCAGTCACTCATATGGTGACACTGAATGTGAGTAGAGTTCGACTGTTGACTGACAGTGCCACAAATGTGTAAAGTGCCACGAAAAATTACAAAAATATCAAAAAACTACAAAAGAGCTTGAAAATCGCCAGCTGGATTCTCAATATGTCATAGATACAACATCAGGCATTTAATTGTACTCACGATCATTTTCTGTGCTCCAAATCAATGATTTTTAAGTCTACATCTGAGAAACGATGTCAACTCTGCCCTAAATATTTTGCACCCAGATCAAAAACATGGACGAGTGCCATGCCGTTGCGTCATCGTCGCGGTGTGTAGATCATGTGGTCACATCACGTGTCCGGTTTGCTGCTGATGCGTTATGGATGCAAAAGAGAAGAACATTTCTAAAGTCATAGCATTGATCAAATTTTAATTTCAGAAGGAACAGCCTACGGGTGAAGAAGCAGATGCAATTGTCAACGGCCACAGTTCTGCAGATAACAGTGCTGAAGATGCAACCAAAGACAAGAAGAAAAGTAAGAAAAGAAAGCAGGACTCCGATGAAGGAGAGGATGCGGCTAATGTAAAGAAGAAACCCAAGAAGGTCGCCAAGAATGATGAAGCAGCAGCTACTGAGAAACAGGAAGCTCCAGAGGTAAATGTCAAAGGTCAAAATCAGTCAATAAGCCTTAATTACAGAACTTTCTGTCTTCTTAGTTTGTTAAGTAATTTATATTTTTGATGTTTCTTCCTAGTTTGCAGTTTCTCACCTTTGCATTGTGTTGGCTGGCACATGCATGATTAAACACATATATCTGTTAAAATCCTAGATTTTGTATCCCAGGGTTTGCCCCTAAATTGTTTAGTGACTGGCCAGCAGGACCAGTCGTTACCCTTTGTATTTTGTTTATTATTCATATTGAATAGGGGTGCTGTTCAACACTGCACTAGCCAGCTGGACCACTGGAGAGAGTTCTAACTGGTCCTCTAATTTAATAGATGTTAATTTTTGCATCGGGGATAATGAATATAATTTTGTTTTTACCCTACACGATGTGTGTTAAGCACTGTATACTCGGTACTTTACTGAGTTCTGTGAAGAAAAAAATCCACGACCACAGGCAAATCACTCGGGTGGGATTCGAACCCACGACCTTTGCATTGCTAGAGCAGATGTCTTACCACTAGACCACCGAGCTAGCCTGATGGCTAGAGGCAGTTCGAATCATTGGCAGTGGGTACCGCAACAATTTAATTGTCCTCTAATGTTTTAACTGGCGTTTGACTGTTCAGGGAGTAGGCTCCATCTGTCACACGCAGCAATGTACATTTGTCAAACAGGCATGACAGGTCCCAAAAGTACTTGAATAAATTATTGTGCATGAGACTCCCGCAGTACCAATGATATCACCATAGTTACTGTCATAGTTTATAAATTGATTATTTTTGTCAGATGTCACAAGAGGAGAAGGACGGTGCATTTGAAAACTTCCGCATTTCACCCAAGACAATTCAGCTTCTCAAAGGTAAAGAAAAGTTAAACTCAATCAAATTTCATCCTTTTAATAAATAATTTTAAAATGTGATTCTTATCAATCTTTACTTTTTAAAATATAATTGACTGTTATTTTTGGTTTTTTATAGCTCGTAAGGTCACCTACCTGTTTCCTATCCAAGCAAAGACTTTCAACGACGTGTTTGACGGTCAAGATGTAATTGCTCAAGCCCGTAAGTTGACACTTGTCTTCAGACAACCAAGGCCTTTCCTCGACACAACAGAAGTTGTAGGCTTGACTGTCCCACACAAATGACAAATATCCACCCCATCCATTTCCCCCAACCTACCGTCTGAACCACAAATACCCATCCCTAGCCCCTTCCACCATTCTACCCTCTCAACATTGTAGTCATTCCACCCAGGCCAGGCCCCTTCCCCGTACCTACTCTCTGAAGCTTGTTTAATTTTACCCTAGCCCCCTCCCCCAACCTACCCTCTGAACTACAAGTACCCATCCATAGTCCCTTCCCCCATCCTAATTCCAGCCTACCCCCAACCTACCCTCTAAACCTTGTAGCAATACAAACAAGAAACCATAACTTACTCTTGCCTCGTTACAGGAACCGGAACTGGCAAGACCTTATCCTTCGTCCTCCCACTGAATGAGAAACTGAAGGATATACCTCGTAAAAGTGGCCGTCCTCCGACTGTCATGGCCCTCGCCCCTACCAGGGAATTGGCCAAACAGGTTAGTCAAGCTCATTTGCATCCCTCCGGTCATACTTAAGCCTCGGCATCAACTGGAGTCAGGGATACTGTTTGAAATGAAGAGACCAAAGTGGCTCCTTTCAGATAAAACACTCCCCCCACCCCCCCCCCCCCCAAAATGAAATAAATAAATAAATTTACACACGATTGTACCCGCAAGTTTACTAGTAAAAGCAAATTTCAGGCTCTTGAATACCGACTAGGAAAAATGTTAAGCAATAGTTCCTTCATGCTAGTGTACTTTAAAGAACTGATTACAACATCTGAACAAATCGTCAGAACAGTCCCAAAGAATATCAGTGAACTTGAGCACTTATGCTTAGAGCATACCATTATAGCCAGAGGGAAGTCTGGATGCCTGTTAGATACCCCCGTTTTGAATATGTATACTATGCTTTTTAATGCTTCTAAATATTAAACTCTGTCTAACTCTGGCTTGAAGCATCTCCAAAACCTCTACAAATAAAATTTTAAAAAACTACAAGTAAAAGAGCGCCACTCATAGTTCCTTTTTTTTTTCTCGACTTCTTTTTCTTAACAAAGTTATCCAAATTGTTATGTTCCTCTTAATTTTGTTCAAAGGTGTGTGAGGAGTTTGAGGCGGTGAGCCCATCGTTGACAACGTGTTGCATCTATGGGGGTGTGGCATACTGGCCACAAGAGTCTGCTATCCGTAAAGGCATCGATATCCTAGTCGGAACGCCAGGACGCGTCTTGGATTATGTCCGAAAGCGCACCCTTAATCTGTCTCAGCTGAAGCACGTCGTGTTGGATGAAGTAGATCGTATGCTTGATATGGGCTTCACTGAGTCGGTGGAAGAGATCCTGTCAGCGGCTTATAACAAAGGTAATTTGTCTTTATCTTCGATTACTTACACATTTATTTTCCTCCATTTTAAAGTAAAGATTCAATGAATGTCTTAACTCTTTCAGTGCCAAGGTCGTACATGTACGATCTATTTTATGTATTGATAATGAAAGTGCCGTCATCGTACATATGATCTATTTTATGTGCTCAAAAAGTTTCATCAATCATACATCTACGACCAATGTTATAACGAAGGGCAATATTGCTCAAGAAATTCAATTGACTTTGGGATGTACCAAGGCAACACAAACCAGCAAGATACATTGTTTGGTGAGAAAGGCTTAATATTTGTTATTGTACAGAATTTCGAAAAAAACATCTATCATAAAGCTTGGCATTTTAGGTTAAAAACGATAGCGGCAACTGAAAGAGTTAAATAACATTGTCACATTTCTGCTCTTACATGTAATGGCCCTCTGCACCATTTTTGCTCAAAATACTCGGCTGTCGGACAAACCTTCCACCACTTACAGGATCACCTCATCATTGTTACGCCAAACCGCACTAGTAGTATAGTCAGTACTCGGGAGTAATCATAAAACTTGGACATTTATGTGCGCGTATGTTAGTGTTATTTGACTTGTTGTCTGAGAGGCTGGTACTGGGCTTCCAATTTTAGCAACAGTGCGGAATGCTATTACTAAGTAAGGTTCCTAACATCAGTGGAAACAATGGGTCTTAAAGGTATTATACAGGATTGGCAGAGCTGACAAAATAATCACAGACAGTGTTCATGTTTTGTGTAATCAACCACATACATGAAATAACAAACCTGTGAAAATTTGAGCTCAATTGGTCATCGAGATCACGAGAAAATAGTGAAAAAAGACCTATGTGTTTTCTGTTTTTCAAACATGGAGTTTATTATCGCGCGCGATAAAAACTATTGTTTTACTCATTTCTCAGAAACGATAGCATTTCAGGCAGAAATATTTTAAGGAACCCTTTCTACCATTACTTACTTTAAATCATGTAAGTTATGTGTGAATCTGTGAACATTTGTGTTTTTCGATCTTACCAATCGTGTACAGGGCCTTTAAGCCATTTTGTAGGGTGTCATGGCCGAGTGGTTAAGAGCATCGGATTCAAGTTCTGGTGGTTTAGTCATCGGGGTGTGGGTTCGAGTCCCGGTCATGACGCTTGTGTCCTTCAGTAAGACACTTTACTATAATTGCTTCTCTTCACCCAGGGGTATAAATGGGTACCTGCAAGGGTAGAGGTTGATATTGTGTTTGAAAAAGCCTTTGGAGCGCCATCACGGCAGCCCGGGCTGTATACTCCCCAGGGAGCTGAGAAAGATTAAAGGAATGTTATTGGCCCAATGACCAGGGCACTAATGTAAAGCGCATTGGGACGTTATTGTGAAATGCACTATATAAGAACTAGTTATTATTATTTATTATTATTAAGCAAAGTTACTTTGTAAAGTGTGAAGTAAGACATGTTTCCACTTCTCAAATTTCCGCTGGAGAAAAGCCAATTGACCTTTTATGGGGGCTATCTCGCTTTGACCTCTCTTTAGTATCAGAAACAGGCATGTGATTTCCCAGTATTGTTTGCTGATTTTCAGGTTTTTTTTCAAATCTCCTTGATCCTTCAAATTTCGTTGAAAGAAGTAAAGCAGTCACCAAGGGGAGAAAGAAATAGTCCAACATTGTGTCCAAACCTGTAGTTATGTATTTCTGGTGATAAACTTAGTCTGTTAACCTCCAGAATTGTAACATCGCATAGGTTGAAGGACTAAAATAAGGGGGGACCCAGACCAGTAATGTTCATATCTCATTACTGCAGTCAAGCCAGCGGAAGTGAAGCCAGCCGAAGGGGCATCTGCTGCAACCACTGAGCAGCTGGGCAACCCCCAGACACTGCTCTTCTCCGCCACAGTTCCCGACTGGGTTCATAAAACGGCTCGCAAGTACATGAGGACAGATTTGAAAAAGCACGATCTGGTTGGTTCACGGACAGCCAAGACGGCTGTAAACGTCAAGGTAAAAACTTTATCTCTTCAAAAACTCTGCTATTTTGATTTGTAGTTGTTTTTTTAGACTGAAAAAACGTAAACAAAAAAAAAACGACTGAAAAAACGTAAACAAAATTATTTTGTTTTCTTCCAATGACCTTTGTCAAATCGTGCCCCTTGGGGTCTGATTTCGCAGAGCTGCTTGAGCGGAAAATATTGCGTAACAATTATGTGCTAAGCAAAAATGAGCAGGATACCAGTCGCAGTAAGTACACAGCATTTTGGCTGATTAACCTTTCTCTGGGGACCATTATTTCATTGTACTTGGTTACTTTTTGTGCTTAAGCAGCTCTATTAATATGGGATTTGAGGCATTGCATGGTGAGGTATCGATATATATTTGGTTTGCGGTAACACCATGTGTATATCTACTTGCTAGGTAGATTTTGTTCTTTGAGAACTTGTCTTGCTTTTTATTCTACTGCATATTCGGAGCAAGCTAGTCGAAACGTTGAGACCTATTAAGAACTCACTCCGCGGTAGTGTAGTTATTTATGAGAAGTCCCCCCGATCCACATAGCGAAAGTAGTAGTCCCGCCCGATTTCCTACCCCCCGCCCAGGTAGTAGTTAATAAGCAGGACAGTTCTTTTCAGAACTGAGAAGTCTCCCGAATTCCGAATATTCTACTCCGCGGCAGTAGAATAAAAAGCAAGACAAGTTCTCAAAGAACAAAATCTACCTAGCAAGTAGATATACACATGGTGTTACCGCAAACCAAATATATACAGCTCTAGTAAATTGGACACAGAAGTCCAGGCTCTGTGGCGCTTTTGTAAACGTGTGATGTAACAGATTATATGGGTGGTAGTATAAATGTATCTTGTGCGTTTTGTTTTGTTGAATTACAGCATCTCTCAATCTGCGTCAATTATAAAGATCGACCATGTCTGATCAGCGATGTGATCCGTATCTACAGTGGAATCAACGGCCGGATTATGGTCTTCTGTGAGACCAAAGCTGAAGTTAATGAACTATCAATGAATTCAGCTTTGAAGGTCGATGCTCAAGTCTTACATGGTGATATTGCGCAAAATCAACGAGAGATAACACTCAAGGTAAAGCTGGGAACATTTCTGAGCCTCGTTTCGGGTGGTCGGGTTGGTGTAGTGGTATCTTTCCTCGCCTTCCACCTCTGGGAACCCTGTTCGAATCCTGCCAGGGCCACTATGTGGATTGGGTTTTTCAGTTCCTACCTGATAGCGTGGGTTTCCCCCCTGGGTGTTTTCCCGCCTACATCTAAAACTGAAAACTTCCTTCTTCTTTTTTTTCTCTCCATGGGGGTTCTTGGCTAGTATAGCGATTCAGTTTGCTTTTCTGAGAGTCCTTGGCTTCACAACCAGAATTATTGAATGAAATGAAATTTAACCCTCCTACTGTTCGCAACATTTTCAAGTGAGTTGACCAACCATTTGAAACCATTCAACTGCCAAAGTTGTGTATCGTGGCACAACTGTGCACAGAACTAACTGTGTACTGTGTACATGCATTCCCTCATGGTATCATATTGCAAGGCTGGCTGGCATAGCTTATCTGTCATTCAAAACCACAGTGAATGGTATTGAATGGTCAGACAGCAAAAGAGCACTGCTATTAAGAGGTTCTGCTTATAAAGAGCACATTCTGAAGTCCCTAATCTCATTTCTGCTTTGTGTTTCTTTGTTTTGCTGTCCTCTTATAAGGACGTAATTTGACCTGTCCCAGCGATCTTGTTATAAAGACAGTTGACTCTCTACTGGCCAACATTGATCCGTATGTTTCACTGGCCAACTTTATTTCTAAAATTGTCTGTTTTGGTTGCTGATTACTTTTGTGCTGCATTCAGTTTCATTTCACTCTCTAATACGATTTGGAACAACGTGCAATCTTTGGGGATGTGATCGATTATGACTTCTTTGAAATGAGGCAAAAAATTAATGACTTGTTTTATTCAACCTATTTATTCAGGGATTTCGTGAGGGTAAATTCCAATGTCTTGTCACAACCGATGTCGCTGCAAGAGGGCTAGATGTTCCGGAAGTTGATTTGGTCATCCAGTGCTGTCCACCAAGGGTAAGAATATTGCCATCCCTTCCCTCCCCAACACCCCCCCCCCCCCCCACACCACACCCATCAACAATTTTTGTAAAACCTTTCACAGATGAGTTGGAGTAGGGACATTAAATTTTTCAAAATTGTCAAACTTGTTATCAATGTATCTGCACATTTCTTGTATATTTCCAACTATGATTGATTAGTTGACTTTGATTTACATAACACAGGTGTTTTGAAGGGGTTTGGGTTATTGTCTAATTGGTCAATCCATAGCAACAAGAGTGTGATATAAACCCATATTAAATGGCCCATATCAAACCCTGGTCACTATTCAAAGCTACGCTTCAAGTTTGCTTGAAGATAAATGCTTTATCACACATGGCTCGTGGAAATACGGAAAAATATTGCGTGTCTGCGTCCCATATCCAACTCTGCCTTCGACCTCAATGGATATGGGATGCGGAAGTGCTATTCAATTATTCAAGATTCAAAGTAGTATTGTCATGATAAAAGGCATGAAATTTGGCTTCCCTGTGTATTAGGAGAATACTTACAAGTAGAGGCATAAAAAAACAATAGACGACAAGAGTCAAAATTTACAAAATTACTTAATTTTCCACTCACGCTTGTGCGACAACTAATATTGTTTGCAAAACTGAATGGAATGACACTTCTTGACATGGTTGTCTATCTTTTGAATGACAGGATGTGGATTCTTACATTCATCGATCTGGACGGACGGGCAGAGCTGGACGGTCTGGAATCTGTATTTGTTTGTACAAACCGCAGGAAGAGCAAGACATCAGAAGAGTTGAAGTTCAGTCGGTGAGTCTATGAAAAAACTAATCATTGTGAAAATGCTGCCGATTGACTTAATTAAACTATCAACATTTGTCACTATTGGTGTCTCTTGGCCTAGTGGTCTAGTGCACTGGGCTTAAGTTCGGGTGTTTTACCAAGATGGTTGTTTGGGTCCCGGACTTGGCACCTGCTTCCTTGACCAAGACACATGACCACTTTTGCCTCAATTTTCAATTATGTAAGGTTGTTGGTCCAGTGTGTCGTAAAGTAAAGTGCACTTTGTAAGAACCAAGTACACTTGCCACAAGGTAATAGATGCCTGTAAACAAAGTGCTTTAAAAGATCTATGGATTATTGCTTAGTTTTTTTTGTTCATTACAGTATACTGTGCGGTTGTTTTGTGCATTGTGTAAAGCTTGAATTGTAATCCTGAGCTAGCTTCAAATTTGAAGTCATTTAAGCTTCTGTTTTGAAATGTTTCAGTTTTAGAAATTTGTTGTGAAGTCAGTTGATCTTTTATTCACCAGGGGATGACATTCACCAAGACTATTCCACCTCAACCAGCTGACATCATCACAGCAAATTCCAAGGAGGCATCAAAGTAAGTCCCATCGTTCCTCATCAACTTCTGACTTCATAACCTTAAATTTTCTCGAAATGAACCATTTCAAATCTATTGAGCATCAGGGCTTGAATTTTACACTGGACCGCAGGTTCTAGGCCAGTGGTTTTAGTGTCGGGCCAGTAAACTAATTGTTCAGACAAGTCCGGCAGTCTTGTATTTACAATTGAATAACTGTACGTGTACCTCACTGTGTAATATCTCGAGCAGAAACAAATTATGTTGACTTTGAGTCTGACTTTAAATACCTTTAAATTCTATTGAGTAATGAAGTAATTTTGGGTTGAACAAGGAAAAATTGACTAGAGCGGGATTTGAACCAACGACCTCCGGATTGACATGCCGGCGCTCTACCAACTGAGCTATCTAGCCCTATGAATGAAGTAAACATAATTCCCCAAAAGACAGATGAGATCAATCTTCTCTAACACGTCTTAGTGCTTAGTTGTTCAAATATAAAAAAAAATAAAAAATGTTGTCAGGAATCAGGAAGTTCTTTCTCAATTTTATTCCGATCTTGTACAAAAAGAATTCTTGCCCAGTAAACATTTTGAGCTACAAGCCCTTGTGGATTTTCCGCCAAAATTTGAGGCCTGAATATGGCTGCAAAACGGGAGTTTAAAAGTCATATTCTGTATACCATTAGATCAAGTTGAATCATCACTGACTTGCATATTGTGTTCTGCAAGTAAAACTTACTGTCTTATTATGTTTTTTTCCCCCGAAGATTATTGGAAGCAGTACCAGCCGGGGTTGTTAAATACTTCACAGCTGCAGCCCAAGAAATCTTGAAGGAGAAGACGGCTGAAGAGGCTCTAGCTGCTGCTCTTGCGCACATCTCTGGAGCTACTGAACTCAAGACCAGGTCTTTGATCAATTCTCAACAGGTAGGTCAAGGGCATTTTCCAAACCTGGGTTTAGGCTGTGTCTCCGGCTCCAGGTTCCGTTTGATGTTGAAAACACTATGTTGGAAACACTGTGCAAAATGTACACTGTTCCAAAATTGATGACGGGCCTAAGCCAGAGCTGGATCCCGAGCCGAAGTTTGGGAAATTACATTAATAGATGGAATTCAGGGAATAATCTAACTTCTCCACATACAAACAGCCTTGATGCTTTATGGAGGCAATTGCCTCAATGCTCCTGGTCATTTCTGTGGTGTCTCTTTGAAACGTAGAAGCGGGGATGTGATTTCTCCGTTCTTAACCGGAAATCCAGGGGTTTTTTTTTAACTTGAGATCAAATTCATTAAGAAATGAAGATAAAACCATATATAACGCCCCAGATTGCAGAGTAGTGCTTTTAAAACCAAAGATGTTATTAGTGGGCTTTGGCTCGCAAGCTTTCGTGCTTTGCGCTCAGAGTTCAGGTCCTTTTTCAACAGCCTATCACATCCCTGCGTAGAAGTTTACAATTACCCAGAGAAAAGGCCTTGGTGTCCTTTCCATTCCAAGAATGAAGCCTTACACCTGTACAAACTCCTTCACCCAAACTGTTGGAGAAAGCTGTTCAGCTTCTAACGTGCTGATGTAGCCTTTTTGGGGCGAACTTGCATTATTAATTTTGTACATTTTTTTAAAAATCCCATTATGTTTTGTTTTCCTTTGTTTCAGGGTGTGAAAACCTACATGCTAAGGACAAACTATCAGTTGTTTACTGGAGGAGATGCCCTTAAAGCTTTAGGGTTTCACATCTCTCAAGATGTCAAAAGTGAAATTCGTGATGTACGAATCTGTAAAGATAGAGTCTCGGCTGCACTGGATATCCCACAACATCTAGAGAAGAAACTCCTGGTAAGAAGATAAAGTCAATTTGATATCCTATTTTTCTTTCGCGTAGATTATTTAAACAGTCTGGATGAGAAGTATTTAATGGAGGGTCGGAAGCCTATTAATCTTGTATGCTATGTTTTTATGGCGTGTCTTGGCCGAGCGGGTAAGAACATCCGTCTCAAGCTGTGGTGTTTCTGATCAGCAGAGTGTGGGTTCAAGTCCCGGTGGTCACACTTGTGTCCTTAAGCAAGACACTTAACCATTATTGCGAAGTCCCTTGGATGGAGCTAAAGCCGTTGGTCCCGTGTGTTGTGTAATGCACGTAAAAGAACCCAGTGCACTTTGTCGCAAAGAGAAGGGGTTCGCCTGGTTTGATTGGCTGCATATTGCACCACAGCACCTTGTAAACCATTACATGGTGCTATGTAAAGGAAAAAAGGTCTCATACTTCAAAAGCGTAGCTCTGCATACCTTGCAGGAAAAGTTACTAAAGCGCTGTGGTCTAAATGAAATGATGCTATGTAAAAGCCCAGTGTATGTATGTATGTATTTTACCATTTATAAAAACAAGGTATTGGAGTTGACTATTTCTTATCCAGGAATAACACGACTCGGGTATTTGAAGGATAATCATTCAAATTTTAAAAATAATTCAAGGAATTTAGATCTTTCTTAATGAACCTCTTTTAAATATCTATTATTTTGTTTTTTCTCTAAATAGAAACAGTGGCAGGATTCTCCAGACTGTACATTGAATCTAGCAACTGAACTTCCTGATCTGGTACCGACTGCAGGCGGCGGCGGAGGTGGAAGGTATGGAGGCGGTGGTAGACGGTTCGGAGGAGGAGGAGGAGGGGGTTGGGGAAGACGAGGAGGAGGAGATCGAAGGGGTGGTGGTGGTGCACGATGGGGTGGGGGTGGCGGTAGAGGTGGCGGCGGGAGAGGTGGGAGAAGATGGTAGAGGTGGGGGAAAATGGTCAACTGACGACAGCTGTGTCTAACAACTGAAACAGTATTTGCCCATAATGGTAAACAGGTGTGTGATTTCTTATGAGAATTCCTGATTTCGGGATTTTTTCTTCCAAGAGCCTTCAAATTTTCTTGAAAGAAGGAAAGCAATCACCTAAGGGAGAAAGAAATAGTCAGCATTGTGTCCAAACCTGTAGTGTTGTATTTCTGGTGATGCACAGAGTCTGTAAACCTGAATTGTAACACTGCAGAGGTTTTGGGTCTAGAATAAGAGGGACTTGGATCCGCAAGCCATTTTTCAGGAATTTTCACGTCTGTCAAATCTCATCCCTGTTGTGTAAACCTTTGGATGTTCGCCTGTATATATATAACCACTATCTTGTTGTAGTTTTACATAGTGAGATATATGTAATGATAATAAGGTTCTATGGAAAGTTAAGTTAATGCACAAATGTAAAAAAAAATACGAAGGAAGAAGTCCAAACAAAGTTAAAGATTGGGTTTTCAAGTTAACACCAAATAATTTGGGATGTCTGAAACCCGGTTCTTACCTCATGCAAAAATTTGTTGACGCAAACAATCGTGTATGCGCTGTTTTCAAATAGTGACGCAGGGAATTTCGTTTCACTTTCGCATGAAGTATAAACTGGGCTTTAACAGTTGAGAAGATATGACAACATGTTCGCATTTAGAACTTACTATTTAAAAATGGTTTGAATGTTTCTAAAACTTGTGAGAAATTGATTTTGAAATGTCCCACGTAAATTTAAGAGTAATATGTATTGTATTCATTTTTGCTTTATTTAACCACATGTTAACAAGCATTTTAATATTATTTTATCTTTCAAACTAGCTCTCTGTTGGTTAATTTGGTAATATTTGTAGTGAGAAATTAGTATTTTCTTTGATTTACAATATGCTTTATTAAAGGCACTGAACATGTTTGGTAATTATCAAAGACCAGTATTGTCACTCGGTGTATCCCAACATATGCATAAAATAACAAACCTGTGAAAATTTGGGCTGAATCGGTCATCGAAGTTGCAAGAAAACATACAACATCACACTTAAAACTGACAACTGACGACATCACTTTTTAAATGCACTGGAAAACCATGTCTGAAGTTTAACATACCATTAAGTATGCAAAAAAAAGTTAATGGCCTGGTTGGTTAGCAGTTTGCAACAGCTAATTCTATTTTCTCGTACCATTAAGTCACAAAAACCTTAAGAGTTGTGTTTTGAACTTATTTAAAAGATTTTCGGCATTAGTGTCATCAATGCCATTAAGTCAGGATTATTAAAATTAAACCCTGACATTGTTCAAGAAAATAAAGACGGGAAAAGTCATAAAATTATGACATGTAATGAGGTAATAAAAAATTTATTAGAAATAAAATGTTTGTGATTGTGAATTTTATTTAATGTTTTGTCATGTTTCAAAAGTAGTTTAGGTTATATTTACAAGAATTCTGCACTTTCTGCACTTTGGTTATAATGCATTTTTTAGCTGGATTTTCATGTGTGCGATCTAAATGCAGTGGAAGATCATTAACTTCAATTTTTCGCATGTATCCTCTTTGGTCTTGTATTGATCTTGAACTTTTGTCTTGATCTTTTTACTTGACTGTTCTTGGTTTGCTGAGAGACAGAATAGGGATGGGGTTAGGAGGGATGACTTGGGGTTAAGATTTATAGGGTTAGGGTTGTGGAGTGAGGGGTTAGGGTTGTGGAGTTGGGGGTTAGGGTTAGGGTTGTGGAGTTTGGGGTTAGGGTTTGGGTTGTGGAGTTTGGGGTTAGGGTTAGGGTTTTGGAGTTGGGGGTTGGGGTTAGGGTTGTGGAGTGAGGGGTTAGGGTTGTGGAGTTGGGGGTTAGGGTTAGGGTTGTGGAGTTTGGGGTTAGGGTTGTGGAGTGAGGGGTTAGGGTTGTGGAGTGAGGGGTTAGGGTTGTGGAGTGAGGGGTTTGGGTTGTGGAGTTGGGGGGTTAGGGTTTGGGTTGTGGAGTGAGGGGTTAGGGTTAGGGTTGTGGAGTTTGGGGTTAGGGTTGTGGAGTTGGGGGGTTAGGGTTAGGGTTGTGGAGTGAGGGGTTAGGGTTGTGGAGTTGGGGGTTAGGGTTAGGGTTAGGGTTGTGGAGTGAGGGGTTAGGGTTGGGGGTTGTGAATTTAGTGGTTAGGGTTTAGGGTTATAGGGTTAGGGTAAAGCCCGGTTCATTTTTCCTGCGAATGCTCATGCCAAGCAAATTTTGGTGACACAATAATCGGTACGCACTGCCCCCCAATTGTGACACAAGATAATTCTCTTCGCAGGAAGTATGAACCGGGTTTCGGGGCTTGGGGTTAGGGTTAGGGAAAGGATAAGGGATGACTTAAGGTAAGGGATAGGGTTGGGATTACCACAAGGGCCAATATTCCCTCGTTAAAAATAATTTTAATAATCGCTTTTACAATACAATGGATTCAAGTAAAAAGTTTCAACTGATCAAATATGACACAAAACGTTACTGATTAGTGTACAATTTCCAGCTCTTTTTATTCAATTTCCCTCCAATAGTAATTACTTAATTAATATACACATTCTACAAAAATATCATATTATTAAATATATAATTGCGTAAATTTGATGATAGCTTTTATACAAACATTTGACTGTTTGGGTTGAAAAAATTAATTCACACAAATGATGTTAACTTTAACTCTAAAAAACATTTCAGAATACTACACAAATCTAAGATTATTCAGGCATAGTATGAGCCACAGAGAGAAAGTATTTATATTTCAAGAAATCATTTCTAACATTATTAAAAAGATTCCTTTTGTTTATAAATCGCAAAAACTCCATGATCGGGAAGAAAAAGTCAAATTTCCTCAATACAACATGGGCAAAAATATCTCAGCATAATAGCTACATCACTGAAATCTATTTTGTTAACTTTAGCTATTATTTATTATAGTACTAATCTACTATCTACTTGAAATAATATTTATGATACAAAATAGTTTCTTTTCAGTAGTTTTGACAAAAATTACTTTGTCTTAATCTGAAAATATTTTACAAAATAACATGTACCTTCTTCACTCACTAAAGAATATTTTAACAGGCCTATTGGTTTCTTGATCCCTTGAAAGACAACGTCTTGGATACATGTTCTTGAATTCATCTGGCCAATTAACATGAATAATCATTAGATGAAATTTACATAAGTGAATTTTCAGATAATTTTTTTCCATAACGCTGGGTGGTTAACAATGTTATTACATACTATCTATTTACTATAAAATGAAAAAAATATGCTGTGAAAATGTGGACAAAGGGAAATTTAAAAAAGACATGGTAAAAAGAAATTAAATTGATTGATAATTAAGTGAAAAAGTTTGATCAACATAAATAACGAGATAAAATAAAAATGGTGTCAGTTCTCAAGAAAGTAGTTGAAGATTCAAAGTTGAATTCTGCAATCTTCAGCACAATTTGAGAGTCTCTTGCAAAATTGTAAATAAACAATTAGTCTTTCGTTACCTCCTCTCACTTTTTAAAGCTACCTATGGTTACTTGGAAGGAGACTCAGTGAAGCTTGTAAACATATACATGTGTAAGTGGTGAAAACAAGTATACAAATATTTTGCAAGAAAGACAAAGAATTTTGTTTCAAAACTCAAACACAAGGAGTCTTCAAGTCAGATGTAATGATTTTTGCAGCGAGAAACAGTGGTGAGACATTGTGGAAGAATGTACGACTTAAGTTGTACATGTATTAGTAGCAGTATGATTTGAATTGTATTTTAATTAAAATATCTCAAATATTGATCTCAATTTTAAAAAATAAAATAAAACACAATTTCTTTAGTTACACTTAAATTTGTGTTCTTCTTTTGGCAAATTTCTTATGCAACATCCACAAAGCAGCCAAATAAAAATTAACACGAAGAATAAAATCATAAATGTGTCAATAGCAAATCAAATAAAATACAACTGAAAAATAGAATACAAGGCACGATGATTTGAAAATGTACAGGCTGAAAATAAACAATGCTGCTTTGAAAAAACCCAAAATGTACAGGCTGAAAATAAACAATGCTGCTTTGAAAAAAACCCCAAAAAGACAATTTTAGTCTGTGAAGGCGGTAAAAACTTAATTTGTTTAGAGCAAAATAAAAGTGGAAAATGTTCTTTAAGAAGCAAAGTAGAAAGGGAACACATTGTTGTCATGTAAACATTCAGTGGAGGTTATAGACCATGTTACCTTTGTTTACAGGAATAGTGACCTTGTACACTCTAATGCAATTCCTGACAGGCAAGATACTTCACAGGCCATATGGGAAAATTTACATTTTGTGTCATAACTTTCACATAAATTCAAGAGTTACAAAAGCAACAGCTGTACAGCTTTTGAGATGTTCCTCCTTTCTTCATATCAAAAGTTGATAAAAATCAGACAGTGCAATCTCCATAAAACATGAGATTTATTGTATTCTTCCATTGAGCTGCGTACAAACTGTGCCTGCAGGAAGTCCAGACTCTGTGGCTCTTTTGTAAACATGTGATGTCACAGGTCACATGGTCTATAGGTAAGGGGGCGTTGGTTAACCAGGGCTCGAATTTTACACTGGACCGCAGGCCCTCTAGAGGCCAGTGGTTTTAGTGTTGGGCCAGTAAATTAAATGTTCAGACATGTCTAGCGGTCTTGTGTCTTCCAATTGAATAACTGTACATGTACCTCACTGTGTAATATCTCGGGCAGAAACAAATTATGTTCAATTGTCTACTTTGAGTCGGACTTTAATTCTATTGAGTAACGGAAGTATACTTAATACCCCAAGAGACAGATGAGATCAATCTTCTCGAACATGTCTTAGTGCCGAGTTGTTCAAATAAAAACAGTTAAATACATGTTGCCAGGAATCAGGAAGTTCTTTCTTGTTTTGGTTCTGGTCTAGTAAACATTTTGAGCCACAAGCCCTGCAGTCTTTTTCTCCCAAAATTCGAGCCCTGTTAACTGAAAAGTTCTCCACACTTAGTTTACATTTCAGTTTAGTTTTGAGTTATCTTATATTACAAAGAATATTAGTACTACGATTAATTCTACCAACTATAATTAAATACCCAAACCAACAATTTGCTATGGATAAAGAGTGTCTGGAGATAACATAAATAAATAAGTCCAAAATTTTACAAAAGAAATCAGGCACTTCTAATGTTGAAAATATACTGGAAATTTAAGACAAACAAATCTCTTTATTATATCATGCATACATCAAGACTCTAAAATTAACTTGAGAGTTCTCAAAATTCCAAGGTGATTTAGTTTTCAAGTACTATCAGGGACAACAGAAAATATTTACATATCATTAGAATATTGCAGGATGTGCATGAAAAAACACCATCTTGTCAATTTGCAGAAGATCACATTGAATTTATTAAGAAAATTGTGTACCTCCTTTGTGTTTTGGCTAAATTCTGATTATTTTTGACACAAAATCTCTGCACATTGCTTTTCAAGTAATTCACACGATGATTGAATGAAGTTTTTCAGTTTAAAAATCAAAAATCAATAAATTTAAGATTTTTTTATATTCTGGGTAGTCTGTAATGAGTTTGCATTAATAAATTAAAAACTTGTTAGTGTTTCTTTTAGTTAGGAAGGATGAAATGAGTTTCTAGTGATTTATATTCTATACTATTCTTTACCGTAGAAATTATTCAAGGAATCAAAAAAGTGGATGACATTCCTTAGACCGAAGAGGTAAGATTCGTCTCTTGTATCGGCCTCCACTACATGAGTGAAGTCAATCATCTTGATGATAGCTAACCTACTATCCGATTCTTTCTCTGGGTCTAAGGGAATGACTTCAGCTTCTACCGGTAAAGGAGGCTCAGCATGGTTGTCATCTTCGGATTTACTGTCCTCTACTAGGGCCGGCACAGAGCTCTCTGATTGGACAGACTGTGGTGGTGGGCTACCAACTTGTCCATTTGATTGGCTGAGACTTCTTTGTCTTTCTCTCATCTGTGAGACGGTCAACCTTCCGTTAATGTCAAGAAGTTGGGGTTGACTCTCACCTCTGTTATTAGTAGACAAAGCTCTGTCTGCGCTGTTGTTGTTAAATCCACCATCCACTGACCCCCCTCCGTGCACCATCTTGGCTGCTATGGACTCTTGATACGTCGGCAGCCGATTCACAAATCCATTTTCCTCAGCTGGGAATACGTCGTCTGTGACTTCTATTGAATTCAGGGGAAGACTTTCTGATTCTGGGGCAGCGTGTTTGACCTTTGGACCTGCTCGTTTAAGATGCGAGTAACTCACAAAATTCGGTTGGTTGCTACTCAGGTTGTCGTTCTCTTGTGTCGCTGGTGCGGGAGAGGTCACCATCATTGAGCTTGTAGGAGCTGCTCCCTCGTAGACAAAGAGGAGTGAACTTGAGAAGAAGTGAAACTGTTTTTGGTTCATGAACCATCGTTGAATTTGTCTCAACTGTTTGAGAAACTCTGGTATGACGTCGATCCTGATGCCATCGACAACATTTAGATATCTTGCAAATCCTAAAAAAAAAGAAAACAACAACTAATCAATCAGTATTATTTTGGTGTTAACCCATCACCAATGTGTGATCAGTGCTTTCCGGAGTCCTGGGGATAGAAATCCACAGGCATACTAGGGTGGGATTCGAACCAATGACCCCCGCCATTCTAGAGCAGATGTCTTTACCACAAGACCACCGAGTGAGTCTGGTGTCGTTAGACCAGTCTGAATCCTTTAGTTGTAGCAGTGGGAAGTCAGTGCAAAAAACATATCTCGATTTTGCAAAAATGTTTTAATCTCGCAAGAAAATGCTCTGTGCAAAAAAATTGTATCTCGGCGCGTACACGTTTTGTATGTACATCTTGGCAATTATAAGCGAAATACAAAGTTTTGACAATTTCAAACTTGTGCGTAACAAAAGTGCTATTTTAGGAGATACATCATTCTTGCACAGACACATAGATTTAATAGATGTAATAAATGCATAAAGGATGAGCAATATTTTAAAGGTTTTTACCCTACACCTGTACGCTCAGTGTTTTCGCGGTTCCTGACAAAGTAAACAAAGTTCTAGGTATACATTATTCATCACACATCGATGAAAGGTAAAATCTAATAATATTATTTATCCCAGATGCAATATTACAAAATGGTTCTAGTATGAACTTCATAATCAGAAAGCTTTCTGGAATTTTTTTAACAATGGTGGTTTTTATCCTTACCAATCTTGTATAACACCAATAACTGGTTAAAGAAAGAAGTCAAAAAATAAAAGATACCTTCAATAGCATTATCCACATGTAGACTCCGTCCATAAAACTTGTCCTGGCATTCAAATTCATCAGTTGCTGGATGGTACACCTGTAAACAATATAGTTGTTGACAAATCAATTCAATTCAAACTCACATTTATTTCCATACTTCATATAATTTTGTAACAGAACATAGCCAAAACATTGATTTAAAGAAGTAATCAAAGAAGCATTAATTACAAGGCAGAAAATAACATAAGTATGGAGTCATCATCTAGAAGCCGAGGCTTGTGGTGAGATGCCTGATGGACAGACAAACAGAACGTAAACAGGAACAAGAACAAAGTATTTTATTTCAAGCTAAACAAATTCTGATGCACAATCTTTGTCAAAAATTACATTATGTATGCCCTACTTTCTGAAAGTATTAAAGTTGAAGTAATGGATATTACAGTTACATAGCATTTTGGAGACTTTGCCCTGTGCGAGATATCCAGCCTATTGGAGTTTGCACAGTAACAAACAGATGCAGATGCTCCTAGTCAGTACCAAAATTCCTGAGCAACACCTCATTTATTCATTCTGGTTGTGAAGCCAAGGATTCTCCAAAAAGCAAACTTAGTCACTGTAGTAGCCAATAACCCCACGGAGAGAAGATAAGGAAGGAAGTGTTCAATTTCAAGATGTGGGAAGAAAACCCTAGAGACGTATTCCAGGGAAAACCCACGCAATCAGGTAGGGACTGAAAAGCCAATCCACATAGTGCCCCTGTGGGGTTCGAACCGGGGTCCTAGAGGTGGAAGGCGAGGAAAGAAATCACTAAGCCAAACCCGACTGCCCCAGATATTCCAGTATAATAAACTTTTGACATTTACTATTCTGTTGGGGTCAATTGATCACTGAGCAATTACTAATGGATCAAAACTCAGTCATCAAAAAAAAAAAAAATCAGAAAACAAAAGGGACGATAATAATACTTCTACCAACAATAATAATATCATCTTCAGCTATTACAATAATAAGATGACAGAGGAGTGGTAAAAACATCAGCTGACAACGGTCACTGAGAATGATGCTGTCACTAGCCTTTTGGACGTGCCAATCCACACTGACAGGGAGGTAGAAGCAAACAGACCTGACATCATCATCACGGACAAGAAGGACCAGAGGTGTATGCTCATAGATGTATCAATACCCTCTGAATGAAACACTTCCCCGTGAAAGTAACAACAAAGCTGTCTAAGTACAAAGACCTTGAGCTCAAGATCAACAGGATGTGGGGAATGAAGACCGAGACAATACTGGTGGTCATCGGAAACACTAGACTAGTGAAGAAGGGACTTGATAAGTTTTAGGACTAGTGAAGAAGGGACTGGGTAAATTTATCGACCGTATCCAAGGCAACAGATCTAATGTTCATAGTATGTATTTTGCTGTCCCTCGCCCATCTTGGGGTAAATTGTCTCGTATTTTGTTATGTACTGTTTTTATGGCAAATAAAATAATAATAATAACATTAACATCAACCATAGTCCAGAAGATAGCACTCCTCGGAACAGCCCACATATTACGTAGAATACTATCCATTACAATAACATCACCCCTTTTCTGCCTTAGATCCATGGTCTGGATCTGGCTCTATGGGGCGTATAATCGATTGGATAAAGGAAAACATCTTATAATAACAATACAAATACATGTAATACAGCATTTGTAGGGCGCACTTCATCTGTAAAACATTCAAAGGCACCAATCGTAGAAAAGCACCACCATAGAAAAGTGACCAATCATAGAAAAGCACCACCATAGAAAAGTGACCAATCGTAGAAAAGCACCACCATAGAAAAGTGACCAATCGTAGATAAGCACCACCATAGAAAAGTGACCAATCGTAGAAAAGTGAACTATTTACCCTCATTCCAAGGATCTGGAAGCCGATCTTCTCCAAGTTTGGATATTTCTGTTTAGCAATTTCAACTTTTCGCAGCGATACTCCGTCTTCATAGCTCTTGGAGCCGATCTTGACGTCCATTATACACGGCTTGCGGAACCTTGTCGTTACATCATTTATCTTCAAGTAGATCACTGATGAGGTCGGGTCAAAGGTTAAGGTCAAAAGCCTCTTTGTGTTTAACTTAAAGGTAGGGTTGGTTTTTGTCAACGTAATGCTGATTTCTAAGCAAAATTACAAAGACAAATACAACAAAATTCACATGTGAAAGTTGCAGCTGAAAAACAGCAAAAAACTGTCACGGTATTTTCAAATGAAAGTCGAATCCATCCACATTTAGCAAGTTGACAACAGACACCATCCAACCACCCCACCGCAGCATTTGCGAACAGACACCAATCCTCAGAACTCTGAAAACGATTCATGCAAGAATCGTTTCTCAGATTCAAATGTTTTGGGGTGAACAAATATTCCAGACCATATTACTTCAAAGGGAATCCTTTCTCAAAATAGTTTGTACTATCAACACTGCAGTGCTTCTCACATTCTAAGTTTTTTATGGTCATTCATTTTTGGAGTATTTACCAATCTACAACCCTACCTTTAAAAAGAGAACAATTTTTTTCTTCTAAAGTTTTGAAGTAATTTTACTTCAAAATAAATATCATTTGCATTTTACAATCAAACAGAAACACCCTTCCACCAACAGATGGGAAAGAAGAATACCCACCAACTTATGATTATTTTAATTTATTGAATTAAAGAGAATCCTGTTTCCTCATTGAATTATAATTTCTTTCGCCCGACTCGTCGCTTCTGACAAACAGGAAATGCTAAACAAGTTACATCACTTCAACTGAATTATGTAGAGTTTAAACGCCTGTGGAGCAAACCTCTAGAACTGCAGTAAGCTGTTTTAGCTACAGTGTTTATGAATATAGACAACAACACCATATGGTTGGACCTTGTAAATTATTAATAACTTTATTTGTTTTTTATTCCTACATTCAGTTATTGAATAGACCCATCCCAAGAAATATGCTAATTACATTCACGCATGCGTACAGACACTATTGGTTGGCAAACGCCATAGAGTTAAGCACTAAGCAGGCGCACAAACGCATCTGCGTCACGCGACCATCAGCCCCATACAAAAAGGCGCTACATGTATGTTCAATCATTTTGCCAACCAAAGTGTTAGTGCGCACATGCGACATGCAATTACATATTTCGTGGGAAGGGTCTATTTTAAAAGCATAATACATGTAGGAGTTTTGACTACTATTTACAGTCAACCCTCGTTATGAATATCACTGTTGTAAAGAGGTTTCACCCTCGTTATAAAGAGCAGTGATATAAAGAGGTTTCACCCTCGTTATAAAGAGCAGTGATATAAAGAGGTTCCACCCTCGTTATAAAGAGCACTGTTATAAAGAGGTTCAACCCTCGTTATAAAGAGCACTGTTATAAAGAGGTTCAACCCTCGTTATAAAGAGCACTGTTGTAAAGAGGTTCAACCCTCGTTATAAAGAGCACTGTTATAAAGAGGTTCCACCCTCGTTATAAAGAGCACTGTTATAAAGAGGTTCCACCCTCGTTATAAAGAGCACTGTTATAAAGAGGTTCCACCCTCGTTATAAAGAGCACTGTTGTAAAGAGGTTCCACCCTCGTTATAAAGAGCACTGTTATAAAGAGGTTCCACCCTCATTATACAGAGCACTGTTATAAAGAGGTTCCACCCTCATTATACAGAGCACTGTTATAAAGAGGTTCCACCCTCATTATACAGAGCACTGTTATAAAGAGGTTCCACCCTCATTATACAGAGCACTGTTATAAAGAGGTTCAACCCTCGTTATAAAGAGCACTGTTATAAAGAGGTTCCACCCTCGTTATAAAGAGCACTGTTGTAAAGAGGTTCAACCCTCGTTGTAAAGAGGTTCAACCCTCGTTGTAAAGAGGTTCAACCCTCGTTATAAAGAGCAGTGTTATAAAGAGGTTCCACCCTCATTATACAGAGCACTGTTATAAAGAGGTTCAACCCTCATTATACAGAGCACTGTTATAAAGAGGTTCAACCCTCATTATACAGAGCACTGTTATAAAGAGGTCCACCCTCATTATACAGAGCACTGTTATAAAGAGGTTCCACCCTCGTTATAAAGAGCACTGTTGTAAAGAGGTTCAACCCTCGTTATAAAGAGCAGTGTTATAAAGAGGTTCCACCCTCATTATACAGAGCACTGTTATAAAGAGGTTCAACCCTCATTATACAGAGCACTGTTATAAAGAGGTTCAACCCTCATTATACAGAGCACTGTTATAAAGAGGTTCCACCCTCATTATACAGAGCACTGTTATAAAGAGGTTCAACCCTCGTTATGAAGAGCACTGTTATAAAGAGGTTCCACCCTCGTTATAAAGAGCACTGTTGTAAAGAGGTTCAACCCTCATTATACAGAGCAGTGTTATAAAGAGGTTCCACCCTCGTTATGAAGAGCAGTGTTATAAAGAGGTTCAACCCTCGTTATGAATATCACTGTTATAAAGAGGTACCACCCTCGTTATACAGAGCACTGTTATAAAGAGGTTCAACCCTCGTTATGAAGAGCAGTGTTATAAAGAGGTTCAATCCTCGTTATAAAGAGCATGCTTTGTGTTTCTTTGTTTTGCTGTCCTCTTACAACAATGTTCCTGTTACAAAGAGGTAATTTGGCCAGTCCCAGCGACCTCGTTATAACGAGAGTCGACCGTAATTAGAAAAACTCATTAGTTTCCATCCCATTACTTCCTAATTCCAGCTTATCAATCCAATCTCGAAATATCGATCGTCGTAATTTTTTGATCTGTTGGGTTGATAGCACTTTTCCCTACTTCACTGTATTCACAATCATAAAAATAATTCCTGATAATCACAATGTCTCGAGAGAATCCTTGAAATTCACAACACTTTATTGGTTTACTGATTTAGTTTGTCTAATCGGCACTTCTTAAAGGATACATGAAGGGTCTTCTGGTGACATGAAAGTACCATAGAATCTCGGTACAAACGGTCTGAGACCTGTGTAGATCTGACTTGGCTGGTCCGGTCTGCTCACGTTGTGATAAAACATTCGTTCCCTCTTACCTCTGGAGGAATTCTGGGCTGGTTTTAGGACAGCTCCTGTACCATCTTGAAGAAGACCTGAGTAGGTGAAAGTCAAATTAAAAAATCAACTTTTGTCAACATCAGTATTGAATAACACAGAACAATGTTATGGTGTGATATAGTTGCGATAATCGTAACCCTCCATCCTCCCGACAGTTACCAGACATTCAGACAACCCCAATAATAATTCTCCAGTGTAATTTCAACTTTTACAATTTTTACCACTTTCAAAAATCGTGACACACATTCTAAGAACACCGATTTGATCTTCATGTAATGGATCCATTTAGAACACTAAAAACATCATCAAAGAAAAAATTAAGAAAAAAATGACAAAAATTTTACCAGCGTGTACATGTAGGCATTCTTCGATTACACAGCTAGCGCAGAAATTCAGCACTTGCCATATAAGCAAAGAATGGTAATCGCAAGCGCAGAATTTGGCAGTGTGCAGAACCATGAAATAGGGCCCAGCACATTTCCATCAGGACAGATGTGCCTTTACTTTACAATGCAAACTGCATACAAAAATGCAGCTAACACTAACAGCTGATTATTACAAATGAATAATAATGGAGACCTTCAACAATGCTTTATAATTGCGTTGTGGCACTGTGTCCGTACTGCAGCACTGGAATGCAATGTACACGTTACACAAACAGAAAATGAACTATAAAAACCTATCAGTGAGAGTAGGCTTTACATGATTGTTTCAATTCTCAAACAGTACTAAATATTACATGTATGTGTGCATGTGATGGTTTGAAATGCCATCTTTATTAGTTATTGAATACTGGCTGTCGACACAAGGACATGTACAAGTAGTTCATGGTTCTACTCTCAATCTATGAGGTTTGCAGTTTTGCATGGCACAGACAAATTACACTTGGTATTCAACAGATTTCGTATTCTCCAAGCTTTGATAAAAATGTCTGAATAAAATTCCTGGAGTATAAACCCAGACTGTGTGTTCACTGCTTTCAACAGTTTTATCCTCCGAGTGTAGACTATTACGGTCATATTTCGTGTGTACATTGTGTGAAAATACATACAACAATTGTAAATTTACACACAGGGGACACAGCATACAAAATGTGGTCCCTAATAGAGTATTTACACTGTCAGTAGGTGTTTGCAATCAGCTGTTATGTCAACACTAAACCAATGAGTCATTCAATGTTAATAATAGACTAGCTCACTGTCATCGGGGCTGTCAAATGGTACAGCAATTCCACCGGAATCTTTTCAATTTGTTACGACAAAGTCATTCTGTTTTTCTATCATTCCAATGGATAAAGGCCAAATGTGAATTGGCGGCTACGGCTACGACTGTTGTTAAGGGTGTTGCTAAGGCATCCTATAGGCCTACTTTAAAGGGAATGTATACGTTTGGTAATCACTCTTAAAATTATTGGCACTAAAAACGTACTGTTTAGAAGCCTACAGCAGCTTTCGATAATATAAAGCATTTTGAGAAACATTTCACTTTGAAGAAAATGTCCTTATGTAAAAAGATATCAGTCTTTATGCCCCCCAATTTGAATCAGAGTTCGCGTTTCTGTCAGAAACGTTTCTCTGATTGTGTATTACTATTAGGGATTGTTCTTCCTGCGTGGACATATTTGCTCCGGATTTTCGGCGATATCTCAAAAACGCGACCACCTTTTGAAATGAAATTTTCACAGGTTAGTTTTATTGTATATATCTACATTTAAGTAGGATTAAAACAATCAAACGGTTCCAAAAACCAAATGTATACTTTGCCTTCAATACATGATGATGCGATCCCACAAAAGAGCCACAGAGCCTGGACTTCCTGCAGGCACGATTTGTACACAACCCAATTGGGAGAAAACATTAAATCTTATATTTTATGGAGATATTTTATGATATGAAGAAAGGGACACATATGTAGACTCAAAACTTGTTCAGCTGTTACTTTCATAACTCTTAAATTTATGTGGAAATTATGACCTATAAAATGCAAAATTTCACATTATGACCAGGGCAGTATCTTGCCCACCAGGAAGACCCTGGAATGGACAAGGTCACATTTTTTGTAGACAAAGGTTTCAAAAAATATTTCAAAATGTTTGGGAAAGTTCTTAAAAAGGGTAACCAAGACCAAGACATGAAGACAAAGAGCAATGGAGGTAACTGTCTCTACCATGACCTTAAAGGCATTCAACACCATGTTCTGTACCTCACACTTAAGGGCAGACATTACAATGTACTGATGCCAAGTCCCGACTGCTTCGGGGAGAACAATTGCCAGGATCTCATAAAAAAAAGCAGCACATTCTTCCATGGTGGCCTTTTTGCCATTTAACAATTGATCCCCAAGACATTTTGATATTCCAAGAGAAGTGCCCTTTTCTCACGTAGAGTGACCTTAATCACAGATTAAAGTTACAGTATTCTTGAATTGACAATTGAGAAAACAAGTTTTCATTTTTAAGATCTGCCAACATTTGCGTCTTGCAATCAAGGAGATTTTGTACATCAATCAGGGAGATATTTAGAATTACATTCAACATAATAGAGAAAAAATTTCCATAATCAGGGAGATTGTCAAAATGTGTTCATCAGAGCATGGAGAGATTGGTCTATTTTCAGGAAACTTTCTGCAGAATCAGGGAGAGTTGACAGCTCTGCATCATATCATCGTACTACATTTTAAGAAGTCCAGTCTGCCCATCAGCTACCAAATCTTCCACACCTTTTTAAAAAATTCATTAAGAGCTGCACTATTTGTGATGAAGCGAGTCACATGAGTCACTGCTGATATGACATCAATCTAGCTGGAAATAATCCTCGCCTCGGGCATCTAAGATGATGATGAGAGGAAGGATAAGATGGAGACTGAGATTGATTAACGCTCAGCAACACAATAACCCATTGTTGTTTTAAAGATGTATCACAAGATCAGGGCGGGGTACACTCTACTTCTCCAACTCCTATCTGGGCTCAATTTAGGAGAGAAATCCACAACAATCACAACAGAGCTTGTACACGTAGCTCAGAATTTTTACTCGACCAGAACTATTTTTACAAGCGCAGAATCAAAATGAGAAAAGATAAGAAGACTATCAAAACGAGAACACAATTTAATTTGTAAGCTGGTTTGATTTGAACAAGCACTTCAGAAAAGTACGATCTCATTTGTCTTATGGGTAAATCAACTTCGATAACCAACAGAATTGATAAATCAGACTCAAAGTAAACATAACAAAAAAAATATATATGTTTTAATTAAAGATATCACACAGTGATTTGAAAAACGAAGGACTGCCAGAATTTTCCTATCGTGAATTTATTGACACGATGCTAAAATCACTGACCTGGAGCCTGCAGACCAGTGTAAATGTTGAGCCCTGCCTACTCTAAATGGGTAATTCAGTGTTATTGTTATCATTTGACAATTGCTATATTATCAACGTACTTTAATACTGACCCCCAAGCACAAAGGTCACATGCTGCTCATGCTGCTAACTGTTACGCTCGCCCTTTTGAGAGTTACATGTACATCTACATGTAATAATGTAATGCTCTATATGTACTCATGCTCTGTAAACAAAATCACAGCTAATTAAACTACATGTAATAAGTAAATTAGAAGAAAAAAGACTGAGTAATTTCAAATGAATAATTAAGGAGGAAAAGGTAGGTTTTAATTAGTTGCTTGAAATTGTACAATTGAGCTAGCCGACTAAATATGATTGCAAACAATGGAAATGTGCATGCGTGTCACCTCGCACTACTGTCAGCCAACGATAGGTCTTCATTGACATCACTGATAAAGATGTTTGGGCTCATTGGTTTTAAAACAAACAATTAGATACATTTCTTTTGATCATCTTCAGTGTTCCAAAGCTTAAGTTTACCTTTTATCGTTTTATATTTATTTGTTTAAGAGTCATTTGTCACTTAACATTGGATTATTGGTCTTTTGAGTCAGAGTGGTTAGGTTCACTTTTATCAGTCCTGACCATCTTAGAATGGGTTTGTTTTGTCGTTTGATTGCAATACTTGTTCTTGCCTAATTGATTCGTAACTGTCCGTTACAACTGTACGTGCGCTTAAACATGACTGCCCTGAAATGCACAAACGACACTGTGTGCAAACAAGTATACCCTGAACAAACAAAAGTTGGCGTAGACACCCAAAGCGGCTGTTGCATTAGGAATGCAAGATTTGAGAAACACCAAGAAAGTGCAGCCATTGCAGTAATGAAACACACTGGGCAAGAATAACACAAGACCTAAGGGAATACAGAAGGAGTGCATGCGGACAAATGAGCCGTCCCAAACGACGGCCGCTGCATGACAAAAAATATTGAATGAACAAAATTATGAAAAGCGGACATTCGCCCGTGACAGAACATTAATGTCTTGGGCAGAGTCTAGAAGCGTGACTATGACTCTGAGCGCTGGATTTTTCCTGACACAAAGGTACAGTGCTCCCCCTCTCCAGCTGTGGGACCTACTACATGTAGTTGTTCTGGATGCTACGTATGTGCCACAAATGTTGAATGATTTCACTCTTATTATATTACATGTTGAGGCACTCTATGTGTGAGGTTATCACTTTGAAAGTCTCTCATATTCAGTCACACAAAACTTACTTGGGGTATATGTGTATTGTAAGATTCTGTTGGAAACTTGTTGAGTGCTGCATTTATCATGTTGTACAGTGTTTCTTTTTGCATACAATGCAGCAGGTCTCAAAATAGATCGATCCATTAAGCCCCGCCTCCTTACGAGTTGACCAATCACAGCCGCAAAACCCGATCACCGTTAGTGCAAAGATCACCAAACGGCTCAAATGGTGATCAGATTTCGCGGTTGTGATTGGTCAATGAGAAATGGGCGTGGCTTAATGGATCGGTGTATTGACAGTGGACGGCAGGCTCGAGGCCAGTGATTACAGCATTGGGCTAGTACACTCAGGACTAGACAAGTCCGGCGGTTCTTGCGCTTTTGTTCAAATGTTGACTTTCAGTCTGATAAATCTCTTTCAGTTCCTTCAAGTATTGAAGATTTGTTTACCTATTAATACAAATGAGATCAATCTTCTCTTAGTGCTCGTTCAAATCAAAACAGGTCAAATGTTAAACTGTGAAGGTATTTTTTTCACATTTCAATTCTGGTCTTGAAAACAAGAGTGGACCAGTTAACATGTTGAGCTACAAACCCTATGGTCTTGTGTGGGTTCCCACTCCCCCCAAAAAAATTCGAGCCCTTTGGAGGTTGATGACTTTTAAGTGTCATAACAGAATAACACTCAATCTACTGTTGGGTTTGGGCAGATTCAGGGCTAGCTACATGTATGCATTCAGTAAGGCCAAATAAAAAAAAATACCAGTTGATCGTCCTGATTTTTCCAAAAAGAGGAGGATGAGGGCCTTTATATTTATTATTTATTATTTTTTTCCAAGATGGCCGCCAAGTATTTCAATTCAAACAGGCCACCAATTCTTCAGTTTGAAATCACCGCTAACTTTCTTTATATCAATTTATTGCATGAGGACCCAGGTTAACAGGGGGGTTTGCCGAAACATCCAACTTGTTCTTGGATTCCCCAATGTTGACCTGAACCTGGAAAAGTATAGTTAGAAAAGAAATACACTTTCTCAAAATCTATTTGTGTGCAGGTATTTTTCAAAGGATTAACAAAATAGTAACACCTCACCCAAGCAATCAGAAAAACACAAAAAATGCAGAATACATCAGAGAGACCAAGTCAGATTTGATCATGAAAAAATACTTGTGAAAAAAAATTTCAAATGACGTTGGATCATGTACCCGGCACGCCAGAAAAAAATATTTGTAAAAAATTTTAAAAAATTAAAAAAATAAAAATGATGTGGGTCATGTACCCGACACATCATGCAGTTTACTATTTTTTATAATTAATATTTAAAAACAACATTTTGAAGATTCCATAGGTTTGGCTAGTTCAAAAAAATAAAACAAAAAGAGCTTTTGAACTTCGAGTTGTATTTGTAAATAAAAATGTTTGGCTCCACCTGCACTAGTTCCTTGACTACATCTTATACAAACAATGCACACTCAGTAGTAGTCTGGTACTGGTCAGACACCGTTGTCGAAGTCTCCCGACGCATAGTCCGAGAAAATATCGACAAGCATGCGTTTTTCGTCTCCTACTGACCGTGCACCACGGCTTAAGAATTTTGCTTTTGGTGCGAATTACACACACACAAAGACCATCTTGCAGCTCACCTCTGATAAATTTTACTCTGAAAAAAACGTGTTCAGATTCAGAAGACGCCACACGAGATGCGTGGGTCAGCAACGCGGCAATGAAGACCAACTCGACACGTTTGAAAGAACTCCACAGTCGAGTCAACTCGATCAAAACTTACAACGTAAGATAACAGGTCGAGTTGTCTCAATGGTCGAAGTGGTGACGACCGTAACCCTAGCTAAACTTCGTTCCCATGGATGATCGATCTCGTAGCACTATTCGATACGGCACGCTCCCATGCATGGTAGCGAGGTTGCATAGAGCTATGCTCGTATATCTTGCACGCACGTGAGCCTGCATGCAGCGTGCAGTCTACCGACGGCCCCATAATAAATGCGGTTTTGTGTTTTCCGACCCCCTTTTTTGTGTTGCAAATTCTAAAATATCGGTAAGTTTACATCAAAAATATTTTTAAAAATCCTAAATTATGTCAAGGGTGGATTAAAAATACAAACAAATATTGTCTTTTTTTAGGAAAAATCGAAAATAATAAATAGTAAAAAAAAGGATGCGGCCTCAAAAAAGGATGCGGGCGGGGACGATCAACTGGTATTTTTTTTTACTTGGCCTAATGGCTTTACCATTAAATCAGATTGTATACACAACCTATAGGATGTGCTAAATTACATATTGGCACAGCCAAAAATGAATGGCACCGGAAACGCACACTACAAACAAACCAGAGATCTAGAGCGTCAAAGTCCCTGCTGGTCAGGGAAAAGTGTTTTCATGATAGGACTGTATTTTAAGAGTGGAGGATAAATCAAGGTCACATTAGGGTCAAGGAATAAATCAACACTTGAATTTTTTTTTATGTGATCTCTGAGCATGCTCTGAGCATAGAGAAAGGACCACGGAGGCAGCAATGTTTAGATTGTCCTGTCATGCATGCAGGATGAATGGGACAATTATTATTATGTGGGAGGGGGGGTTGGACGCTGCAGTGGTGTAACGGTCTTCATCATTTCACCATGGAATACTTCGCAAATACATTCTACGCGAGCATTATAGCCCTAATAAGGTGCATGCTGGTCGAGAGAGACTGGGAATTTATCATTACCTAGACCAGCATGCACCTCATTTTACAGCTAACACGCGCGTTGTCATTACCTAGACCAGCATGCACCTCATTTTACAGCTAACACACGCGTTGTCATTACCTAGACCAGCATGCACCTCATTTTACAGCTAACACGCGCGTTGTCTTTACCTAGACCAGCATGCACCTCATTTTACAGCTAACACGCGCGTTGTCATTACCTAGACCAGCATGCACCTCATTTTACGGCCAACGCGCTCAAGTACTGATCTAACATGTCCAACCAACGTTTCTTTGTTCAACCCCAAATCTGTCTTTATTAGTTAATTTGAGTATTAATGTAACAGTATGTAGGTCAACAAAAAGGTGAACATTATAATAAATTTAATTTATACAGTTTCAGAATAGATGTTAAATGCATAGGACGCCATTTGAGTAGAGTGCCCTCACGAAGAGGTCAAAAGGAAGTTTGTCCATTGGCCCATCCTGTGCGCTGTGCGGACAAATCTGTGCCTTGCCATTGTTTCATCATTGGTTTACCTCTAAGATGGCGGCTGTATGACATCAATGCATAAGGTCAAACTTAGTACATAGGGACTGAAGTCAGAGTATGACCAAGTGTAATTGTTAACAAGTGAATGATGCTGTACCCACCTAAAAGCTTCATTGATTTTCACTCTGATCAAGGACTAAACTGGTTTTTCCATCTTGCCGTGATATCTGATGACTGTCCCCAAGACGCCAGCATATGTTATTTTCAATTAAGCAGTTTGCAAGATGAGTCAAGATGTCTGGCGTGTACATTTAACATTGTAGACAGTCCCTACGGGGCTTAATTACAACGTCCAATTAATTCAACACCTTCATGTGAGAGACAAGAAGTTAACTACATGGAGTAATTAAAACAACATGCAGTTACTTCATCCGGCCAAACACTTCACGGAGGCAATTGCCTACGTTTCCCCTGGTCATTGATGCCTTGGTGCCCCTTGGTTTCCTATAGAAATTTACAATAGTGCCCTTTACCAACAACAAAATGCCTTGGTACCCTTGCCCTTTCAATTCAGAAACAAAGTATCAAGCCTGCCACACATCATATCTTTTTTTTTGCTCCCTCTAGTTGTTCTGCGACATCACCTTATTCATCATGAGTTTGCCTTCTTCAGTCTTATTCCCTGACTTTAAACGAAAGCATGTAAATATCTTGAACATTTGTCATCGGCAATGTCAGACACTGTGTCTAGGAGTGCACGTTCCTGCTTACCGCACAGACAGTCAAGCCAAAGATATTATGAACAAATCAAACTGCAGATGTCTCTTGCCTGCACACGCACTTGTTAATATTGACTGAGTTCAGATTGCTCATAATTGTAAATTATATGTCTCCAATGACATCTGGCACAAAATATACCACAATAATTTCTCATGTCACACGATCAGAGCTGCCAACATTTGCATCTTACAATTAGGGTGATTTTGCACAACAATCAGGGAAATAATTAGAATTAAATTCAACATATCAGGGACATAATCTCCACAATCAATCAGGGAAACTCTCAAATTTGTTCATCAGAACGTGGAAAGATTGGTTTATTTTCAGAGATCTTCCTGCAGAATCAGGGAGAGTTGGCAGCTTTGTGTATGTCTGAATCTACATTTTATCAGTTCAGTTCTAACACACCTACATGTAACTGTAAGGTCTTTGGGTTAAAAATGGAGTATACCTAAAACGCAAAATGATTGCACAATACCCCTTCCAATCCCCCCCCCCCCCCAAGGCTTGTGTATGGTCTGTGATGTGTTTCAGGACGAAGGAAAGAAATCCTCTAAGGTTTGAGACTCTACATTTACAAGGATTAGTATCAGTTTAAAGGTCAGGGAACACAACACAGTTCAATTGTGATTGGATTGGCATTATGTGATATTATGGTCCATACACACACACAGAACTACTCGTTGTATGTTGCATGCGGTTTGCGGACGTGTTGTTGGGTATGAGACTTCCGACCCTTGAACCTTTGAAGGTAGAAAACAATTTTTTCTTCTTCTTAATATGGGGACGATATGTTTTCTTTTAGACCTTTGTAGTGTTGAGATCGCGCTCCATCTACAGCTGTTTGGTGGGCTTCAATTGCACACGTGAGTAAAACTCAAGATACGACACGCCAAACTCCTCGGGCAGTTTAGGGGGTGGTTTGAGGAGTACCAGGCAGGCCAGTTTTGGGCCGGTTTGAGGACTTAAGTTTTAACATAGAGTCAACTTTAACGGCACACTGCCTGACGTTTTTAACAAGTAATATAATAATAATAAACTGTATTTCTGTAGCGCACATATCCTATGCTCATGGCGCTTTACAAATATACCAATAGGCCAAAATTAGAAATAAAATGAACAAGCAATTACAATACTACACTTACAAAAAATACAAGTAACCAGGGTTTCATTCCCTGTCTACAAAAGTCAAGGATGTCCTGTATATTGCCATAATAATAACTATGTAAGAACCTTGGTATACATAATTTGTGATGTCATTATTGAGACCTCCTGTCTCTTTGAGTTTCTGGATTGAATTGTTTCCTTTAACCACAAATCATGGGTGCTTTAGAAGACAGTGACTGTGTAGTTAAATTGGCATACCATCTTTTGGCAGAACTAAAATTACAAATTGGGTCTTCATACAGTACATTTTTTTAAATGCTATTTTCCAAAATTGATGAATGGTGTGGTTGGGTGTGTGGGTGGGTAGTAGCGCTAGTGGGTAGGTATACACAGTCAAACCAGGACCTATAACAAAAGAGGACAATAGGGTCCCCGGTTGGGTGAAGGTCCCCGGTTGGGTGAAGGTCCCCAGTTGGAAAGTATGTACAAAAACAATGGGAGCTACATGTATTGCCTAAAAGTACAATCAAAAGAGGGACAATAGAGGGTCCCAGATTGCAGGTGTTTACACACACACACACACACCTTTGTGGGGACTTTTACACAATGGAACCAATGTAGGCCTACAGTCCAACAAGTCAGTGTTTTTCTTTGTTCAACTGGTTCCCCAACAAGGGAAATCTTTAGAAAAAAAGGTAATAGTAGAACAACAATGGCAAGTCCCCCACAACTAGGTGTTCAAAAGACTGTGTGTCTGGGAGGGTATGGGGTTGGATAGGGGCCTAGGGAGGGGTTAAAGAAGGGGGCAGCGTTACAGCTATTAAAAGTTTGAGATTTCCCCCCCTTTTCCCCTTTTTTATTGTTCATCCCTTGATTTTTCTGTGTGCTTGCTGCCTCTCTCTCTCTCTTTTAAATTTCTTTCCACTTGACGGATTCTGTTACACAATGATCTAGAGATAGCCATGTTAGTCTGATCATGGAGGTAGAAATTCTACCTCCATGGTCTGATAGATTCACAAGGAAGATAGTGGTAGCATTTAAAGACTAACTAATTACATACAAAACTGTATTGAGCTTTCTTAGCAAATTGCTACTTCATCAGATGCAATGAAGGGGATAAGCCAAGAAGTACATGCTACTACAAGAAGGTTACGGGTGAATGAATCCAAAAACAAAGGTGGAGTAGTATTGGGACAGGAAACCATGGTACCTTTCTGCTACACCAGTATATGTTGTGTGGTCATTTAGCCTTAAAAAAAGACTCTGTTTTAGGGTCGAAAAATCAGGCCATTAGCTAAATTCTTTGAAAACAAACTTCGACAACATTCCAACCCTTAAGTTACAGTCCCAATTCCTTTAATATCCAATTGCCAACGTAAAGGATTCAGAAGGACTGGGGCCAGTGCGCCCATAAAAATATATCACAGGGTCAGGTAATCCAAATATCAAAGTCCAAACAACTTGGTGTAAACCAGGGCTCGAATTTTACACTGGACCGCAGGGCTGAGGCCAGCAATTAATACATCAACTAGCGTAAATGTATTGACATTCACAATCTGATCTTACACTTACAGTCATGTCAGGTTTTAAATACTGTCCACAAAACCTGTAAAAAATCTTCCAAACTCTTAAGTAGGCTTCTGAAGTTCCCACCCTACAAAGTAAAGAGGTTTGGCATTTCACAGGAACGCCCACCAACATAGGGCTGGGTCACTCAGTTGGAAGCAGCGCTCATACGGTATTCAAGAGGTTGCAGGTTTGAGTCCAGCATCAGCCACATTTTCTTTGCTTACAATCAGGCTTGAAATTTCATGAGAGGGCAAGGCCATTTATATACAATGGGCAATTCCATTGGAAAATCATCAAATCTATGGGAAACTTCTGAAAGAGCACCAAGGCCAAGACAAGGGCAACAGATGCCATGGCAACTCGGGTAATTCCAGCCCTGCACTTTCAATATACAATGAAAAATAATGATACAGAAAACAACAAAACAAACCTGCTTTTGAAGTTCCCATACCATACATGTGACCTGCAACTTGATGACTGAGTGGCTGACATCCTTTGGGTAAAGGTGGTGTCACAACAATTCCATTTGAACGATCTGCTCCTGCATTGTCACCTCCTGTACGAATAATAATAATAATAATATCGGCTCTTATATAGTGCAATTTTAAAGAATTCATTTGCGCTTCACACATTATTACCCCTGGTCACTGGGCCATTTATTTCATTCCTGAAACCATCTCAGCTCCCTGAGGAGTATACAACCTGTGCTGTCAAAGCGTACTAAGCTAAGTCATTCACAAGATCTCTGCCCTCACAGATTTTTACCCCATTTTACCCCTGGGTGAAGAGAAGCAATTATATAGTTAAGTGTCTTGACGGGGATTCGAACCCACACCCTGATGACTCAGCCACCAGAACTTGAGTCCGATGCACTTTAACCGCTCGGCAACGACAAGCCACTTGTAAAAAAAATACAGTTAAGGCCGCTTTAAATCATTTCATGAACAGCAAAATAATTCAAAAATCTTTAAGTTGGTAACCAAGCGTTTTGACAAAGTCCAGGAATGGATGCCTCGATTGAACTTTTTCCAAATCTTCAAGAATCTCCCTCAAACTGCTTCAAAAACAAATTTGCTATAAAATCAAAAGCATCCTCAAATCTCACTTCATTGATGGGTTGTGTTTTGTTTAAATATTTGCTGAAATATTTAAAAGAAAAGAAGGTTAAAACCATTGTTTGTTTCTTTTGTGATTTCTATTTAGGAAAATAATAAGCAAACCTAACCTTGTATCTATAAAACTAAATGTAAAAAATAACCAAAGTAATTTCAATGAACTACGCCTACAAAGTGCAGTACAGGCCTAAATTGATCACTTATAATAGATTATTATAACAAGAAGCATGAACAGACAGAACACAGCCAACAAACAAGCAAAACAGTGAGTCAGTAGGCCTACATCAATGATTGACATTGACAACGTTTTTATTTAATTAAAATTTACAGCTTTAAAATTTTTAGTGCAAAAAACCTTCAAACTGACTGTCAAAAACAGCATTGAAACCTACCAGCACCACTGATATCCGATGTCAAACTTTGACACTCTTGATCCAACAAATCGTCCTCGGCACACCCTTTTGTTGACCGTGTCATGTCCGATGCCAAAGCCCCGTTGAAAGCGGTGCCCGCCCCGCCACAACCTCCTGGCTCAGCTTCGGTCGCGACCTTGAATTCCATCGCACACTGCCACTCGGGAGTGTGAAGTTTTGCTCCCTATTTAGGCTTAGTGAACGGTTCAAACTGTTGCATTTATGTGTTGAGAGTTTACAATTTCACTTATGGATTCCTGTAGTGTCGCATCTGGTGATTTGATGAAATTCTAATAAATAACTTGATCAACTCCTGTGCACTTTACGAGTACAATGTGTGTGCACGATGGACACCGAATAATATCTTGTTATAATGTATACCCCGTGCATGTGATGCACACACACACATTCACTCGTCTACATCGTATGTACCTGGCAAAGCGATGTACTGGGCTGTGGCAAGACGTCATACGGAACCAGACGAATCAACCGAGATGGTCTCCGTAGAGTGCGACCTCTGTTGTTGATTTTTGTGACATTTTTTTTTTTTTTTTTTTTTTTTTTCGCCCTGCCCCCTCAAGACTCTGCGCTTGGACCGAGCGAAGTTTTGTTGTTATTAGTGTCAAAACCAACATCAATGTTTTTTGTTTTACAACAACAAGCATTCTTGATTTCACAGCATCAATCGTAATTATTTTCAACTATTATATTATATGCTTTGTGGTCATTTTCTTGAATAAAGCCATTCAAACAATAACAATAAAAACATTTTTGACGGCTTTGCAGTAGCTTATGGCTGACCGGGTTGTTGGATGGCTATTCTTCACCGTTGTTTAAAGGCACTGAACACGTTTGGTAATTGTCAAAGACCAGTATTCTCACTTGGTGTATCCCAACATATGCATAAAATAACAAGCCTGTGAAAATTTGGACTCAATTGGTCATTGAAGTTGCAAGAAAATGATGATGAAAGAAGAAACACCCTTAATTGTTTTGTACAAAATTAGTGTGCTTTCAGATAGGAATAAAAGGCTTCTGGCCAGAAGTCTTTTATTATTTTAGTGAGAAGTTACCTCTTTCTCAAAAACTACGTTACTTCAGAGGGAGTCGTTTCTCACAATGTTTTATACTATCAACAGCTCTCCGTTGCTCGTTACCAAGTAAGTTTTTATGCTAATATATATTTTGAGTAATTCCCAAACGTGTAGCCTACAGTGCCTTTAACAGCAGCCATAGTCCTAACCGAAGACACTTTATTCAGATGCAACTTCCTGAATTTGGGTAATGGTAAAGTTGTTTACATCTCATTGAAAGAGCCAAAGAAATAATGCAAAAATGTGTATGAATTTTGTTAACTAGGAACCAGTATTAATTTATTCATGTCAAATCTCTTTATTTATAACGATTGTATTAATTAGGCTTATTATGATAAATGTATTACTGGTGGTAAAATATATTGTGTGAAGAAAATCGTTAGATACAATAGTCTATAATACAAGTTGTTGTTCTCTTTTTGCATTGGGTTTTAATAATAATAATAATAATAAAACAGTATTTATATAGCACAATATGAATAAACATTCCCCAAAGCGCTTAACAGCAAAATGAAAAGCATTAAGTAAACAAAAACTTGGAGTATATTTTCCAATTTAAGCCCACTAACAAATTAATATAAAATTAGGCCAGACCAGCTGTTACCTAAATGAAACCATTAAAAAAATACTACAAACAACTAAAAGGATCTGAAAAATTACTGTAAAACTACTTATTAAAAATTACAAATTTAAAAGCCAAAAAGATTAAAATGCCTAAATGCTGAAAATTACACAGAAACTATACACAGTCTAGGAAAAGGTTTTAATTACAGATAAAAAGATGGGTCTTCAGCAAATTCTTAAAAACATCTAATGACTTAGCACACCTTATAGACATTGGGAGCTCATTCCAAAGTTTGGGAGCAGCAGCTGAGAATGCTCTATCGATCTATCGCCATACGATGTTGATGTTATGGCAGGTTTCAGGAGAAGTTTGCTACTAGATCTTAGTGACCGGATCGGCTTATGGCTAATGTTTATGGCTAATCAATAATTCGGATAGTCAGGTGCCAGCCCGTGAAGTGCTTTATAAGTAAGCAGCACAATCTTAAACAAAATTACTTCAAAAGAGTAATACTTTTAAAACTTTAAAGATCGCCTTGACAAAATGATGATACTACTCGTGTGTGACTGATGGATAGGAATAAAGCCGTAGTTCCCGATATCCACTTGTCGTTTCGAGATAAGGGCTTGCCCCTCCAACCACACTCCCTAGACCCCAACGGGCAATTGGCCGTTGACCGCGTGAGGGCGTATGTGGACCAAATTCAGGTGTTGCAAAACAAGTAAACAAATTGGGGGGTTTTCATTGTTGTTATTACAATAATTATTTTTATGTAATTCATCATTGATGCCATAAAACTAAATACAGGCTAATAAAACAAGATGACACTGTAATTTGTGATGCGAGACAATTTCCCTATGATATGAACGGGCCCTCATGCGGTCAAAATGGTAAATTTTTCTTACATCTAGCAGCGGCAGTGGAACACTACACGAAACGAAATGCCTATCTTTCTCTCACTTTGGTCATGTCACTTTAATGCAAAACAGTATCAGTGGGTTTGCTATGATAAAACATTCACTTTTAATTCCAAGGAGAGCCGGCAAACTTATAAGCCACCAATGCTGCAACCCCGAGCTCAAACGTGTTCCAAATAGGTAGTTGTGCCGAGCTGATGCTAGAGTTGTTACAACCATCAGTACCGCAGCAGAATGTACACGTCTGTACGTCGATCCCGAAGCCCCTGGTATCACATAACGGACTGCATGTTTCTGAGCAGTCTCTCTCAAAGAGTTCGATGACTCGGTTTCCTTTAACTACATGGGTCTGTAAAAAGAAATCACAAAGATTATGTAGCATTAATTTTGCAAATGGTGCCGCCAATTATGGCTAGTTATCTCAGTTGGTAGAGAACCCCGGTGTGGCAGGAGATTGTCCCGGAAACCCCCCCCCCCCTACCCCCCCCCCCCAAAAAAAACCCCAAAAACAAAAACATAAAAACACACAATTCTCAATGCTTTTCGTTTGATTATTTATTTTGCAGATAAGCGCCTACCTTACAAAACCGCTCATGTGGTTGGCAGTCTCTGGGCTCATACATGATATCACCAGTGCTATTTATCACGTTATAGATGCAGTTGGGGTCTGGGTCTGCCCTCGTCTGGAAATCAACATTGCAGTCATAGCAACGAAGATTGCCTTGTGCTGTAAAATAGAGAAGGTAATTGCGAATAATTTGTGAAGGTACAGACCTATGTTATTTTTTCACAAGTTTGTTAATCCTAAAGAGAGTACATGTATGTCACATACAGCCTTGGGGGTTGGACTTGAAAGTACTTGAGATTTTAAAGTCATCTCCCGCCCCATGAAACCTATTCATTCGAATTAGGGGGTTTATGTAGGGTTGTAAACTGTTCCTTGAAGTTGAAGCGCCTGCTCAGTCAAGAATTAGAGTGACGAGCATTATACAATGGCATTGATCGTTTGATTGTGTCATACGCCTGTACATACTCGTTGTTTTCTTGGCAACATTTCATCCATGAGTATGCCTATCTTTAGATTCGTCTCTCAAAGGTTGATATTTATCCGTTCTTATCTGAACGAAAACGAGCACTGCAAAAACTGTCTGTGATGTTAACATTGACAGCATGTGTGTTGTCACAAAGCCCTGTTCACACTACTCTATTCCCCGTGGGCAACCCCGTGGAATAACGGCCGACCTATACACACTATGATCGCTTTACCCCCTGTCTGCCCCGGCAAGTGGGCATACCCCGGGGAATAGCCATCCCTGCTCCGGAGTAGGGGTAAGCGGTAAAACTCCGGGGTATTCTTGAAACATGCAACAGGAAACCTGTGGAATAGGGACCTAGGCGGGGATAGTGTGAAAGTGCGCCGGGGTAACCGTAGGGTAAAAATAACCCAGTGCACGTTTTGACACCCAAAATGGCGGACAGGAGACGCGCGTGTATGTGCGCTGCGCGTTGTGCAATGGGTCTATAGCATATAAATACAGAATAATTATACGCAATAATCGCGCCCACCTAGCGAAGGCCGCGCGTCGCGCGGCATTTCGCTAGTAGCATATAGGGTGCGTTCGATTAGCTTCCCCGGGTCCCCAGGTCTTCCCCCGGTGCGTTCGAATAGCTTTGACGTCATTCGCGGGGCTCACCCGGGTCAGCCCCAAGTGCCCTGCTTGCGGAGCGGGTCACTTGGGGCTGCCCCTGGTTCATGACGTCACGCGGCGAAAAACTTTCTCAATGGCCACCATTTTGTTTGTAATTCAGCGGGACATTTTAGGAAGTTTGACACACATTTTCGCCATTACAACAGCGTTTTTGTGAGCAATAAGTATTTTTTATTCGAAGCCGGGTACCTTTGTATCACTGTGGGGTTGTACAAATTGTTTAATGTTGCAGTTTTACCTTGAGAATAATAATTTTACGATGTTTTCGTGAATCCACGGAAAGTATTGGACATACGGCACAAAATGGAAGTAGTTCCGGTAGGCTGTCCCAAGATGCATCGGTGTGAATGCTGGGGGAAGTTGGCGTTCGATTAGCTCATGGTTAGGGGCTCACCCAGATGAGCAGACCGGGGTCGACCCGGGGAAGCTAATCGAACCCACCCATAAATACAGAATATAATACCTAGATCGGACGCGCGTATACATACGCAGGTTCTGGCATGAGTGCGGCCATTGGTCACGTGAACAAGGTTAAAAGTTTAAACGCGCACTAGTGACTTACGTACTAGTGCTTTAGTCTTTAAGTTCGTGACTCCCTTACCACCGTATTGAATTGTTCCTATGTTATTTTAGGGAAGGAAATGAGCTTGTTTTAAAAACAGTATAAAAACCGGCAAAACTCCTATTTCTGACATGATGTTAGTTTCGAAAATTACAAACATTTTCACTCATTTGTCGTGATATTTACTACGTCCGCTTTTCTGGCAAGCTTTCGTGAGTGACTCAAAAATACGGAAAAATTATTGATACCCTCCTGCAAAATTAAAGGGGGATAAACCCCGTTTAGTAAAAACAGTTATGTTAATGTTCGCTTCACAAAATTGCATATGCTTGTACTAATGAGCGACTGAAGATTTACTTATAGGCCTACCACATTATTCATGACAAATAAAGGTTATGGTGGTCGCTTTATATGGGAACATTAGCTGTGTTATTTGTGCTCTTTTCGTTTCCATCGATTAAAAAAAAACTCTTTTGAAAAATACTTTTCTCGTGGATTTTTTTTTAATGTTTAGTCCATCCCCCATAATATTTTTTTATTTCTATGCCTAAACGGTTCTTGCATTAGTGGTTTTCTTTCAGAAGCAATTTGGGAGGGTTTGTGGCAAGGGGATGACCTAAGCCATTTTTTTATGTGTAGAGAATAGAATCATAGTATGATGTTATGTAATAACATGGGCATTGAGGGAATTTGAATTGACGACAAATAATTCCAGCCGACGACACTGTTTTGTTTATGAATGTTCTGAAAACGAATTTTCTGAAAACAATTATGAATGTTCTTCATTGGTAGGCTACCCACGCATGCTTTTTAGGTACTTGGTATTGGGTGTTCTACCAAAACAACCCAGACTTTATGATTTTGCTTTAAATTTAGATAAGATTACTTTATCTTTACGTAATCAGATTTTGTATATGAATATAAGTGTACTTATTCACAGTGACTGTAGTTAACCTTTTAACCACTGGACCGCCCAGCTGGCAAAAGTGATACACCATAGGCCCTAAATGCGGTAGGAGGAAACACTCACAAGCTTGTGTATTGCAATAAAAAGTAACATCAAAATAAATTTATAGTCTGTGGTACGCATTAGTCAAGTCAATGGCAATCGATGATATAAATAAATTTTAATTTTCCCCTTCACACATGACTTGTAACAATTGTAATGCTAATGATGATGACATTTTGTAGCTTTCACCAAAACCACGCTCATTTGTTACCCCCAAAATGAGTAATTTTCTTTCATTATGATGATACTGTCAAAAACTATTGGCTTAGCAATTAATTAGTATCAGCATTGATGCCAGATAAAAAGGCTTCAAAAACTATTGTGTTCATGTTAACCTTATGAAGCCGTTAACGAGAGGCACTTATTGTTCCTTATATAGATAGGTTGCAGTATGACGTAAGTCGGCCATCTTTACGGGCAATTTGGAACACACAGTCATGCGTTACGCGTGAGAACGGCGTTCAGCACGCGCACATTTCACCAAACTCATTGCATGATTGGTTAGTGAATGACGCGGCTGCGTTAATAATTTGAGCGCTTGACGCGCCTGCAAGCCAAAATGCAATTTGCCCGTAAAGATGGCGTCTACTGGGAACTATCTATAGGGACTTAATTATTCAATGACAATGGACGAAAACTGTAAAAGGGGCCTAAATAATTAACCTTGGGTGTCTTTTGAAAATTTGAACCACGATTCAAGTAATTTACTGCTTGTACAATTGGTAATATTCAAGTTGGCAAAGAAGTGCATTATTCGCAATGGGAGTGTTCAGTGCCAATGTCATTTGTGGTCTTTTAAACAATGATGGCAATTTTCTTTCATTTGTTAACTTAAAGAGTAGGCCTAAGTTCGGCGTTCGCGCTATTAGAGAATTTTCTTTCTGGAACTCAGTAGTTGCTTGGATTAGGATAAAGCTAACATAAATACCTTGGGCAAGGAAGTCATTTTAGCCTATTTTGGTCAAACAGAGTCTAGGTGGAAGATTCATTGTTAATCTTATGCTTTAAATTGGTCGATTTCATGTGTAAACAAAAAAAAAATGGATGAGAGAGGTCCAACCCCGTTAATACTCAAAAAGTACTTTACAATAGAGAATGTATATCTCCATTGATAATATTTCAAATGGTAATTTCAATGGTAATCTACCACAAATTGTTTTGTTTTTTTGTATTGTGCCATGAATTCTTTCCAAATGTTATTTTTGAATTGAATATAGGCCTACAATGATGATCTAAAACTTTATTCAACTTTCAGTGAAAAATAAATGACTATCCCCTTGTGATATAAGATTTTCATTAATGCTTCCGTATTCAACGCTTAGGTGTTTATGTTGAGTTGATGAATCTTGCTTTTTGTTATTTATTCCATGAAATGGGTCTTCAAAATGTACCACAAACCTGTCAAATAGTATACGCCTCTCTTAATATTCATGCATGACGTCATAATTCTTACTTAAAATGAGGCTATAGGCGCGCGTCCGCCACCACTTGCAGTGGCTGCGCCTATGGCCTCGTTTTGGGTTAGAATTGTGACGTACTCGAGCATAAATATTAAGAGAGGCGTATAGCCTTACAGGGATACAGTATTACTAGGCCTTAGTTCTTTCGTCTTCAGCGCGTTACCTTGTTCACGTGACTTTTTAGCGCATCCATGAAGAACCAGGAATTTTTGTGTACGGCTAATGGCGCGTATGTACGCGCATCCGATCTAGGTATTATATTCTATAGACCCATTGCACAACGCGCAGCGCGCATGCATGCGCGTAATTTTGGGTGTCAAAACGTGCACACTAAAAGGATGGTACACGTGTTTATGCACAATGCGCTCGTAAACACGTGTACCATTCTTTTGTGCACGTTTTGACACCCAAAATTACGCGCGTGTAGATGATGACGTCATATGCAATGGGTCTATAATTATCTATGGTCTATAGGGCCTATAAGATAACACCAAAGATCGTACAGCGCCGTAGGCGCTGGATAACACCCATAGTGACAATGTACCACCCCGGTTTTTGCAGTGATCTGAAGGAATTACGAGTTGGCATTGAAGAACTTTCAACCACTGTGATTATGATTAAGAATGCTCTGAGTGCTGCTTTTTCAGTGATCGGCTCAAGTGACCATGCTACCGTTCTCGGGAGCCTTGAATATAATTGCAATTCTTCTTGGTGATTAGAAGTGGTGTTGAAAGACCAACCCGGGTAGTGCCGTACATTACAACCTATCGGCCTTAAAGGGACACGTTGCCTTGGATCGGACGAGTTGGTCTATAAAAAGCGTTTGTAACCGTTTGTTATAAAATGCATATGGTTAGAAAGATGTTTTAAAAGTAGAATACAATGATCCACACAAATATGCCTCGAAATTGCGTGGTTTTCCTTTTACTTTGCAAACTAACACGGTCGGCCATTGATGGGAGTCAACAATTTGACTCCCATAAATGGCCGACCGTGTTAGTTGACGAGGTAAAAGGAAAAACACGCAATTTCGAGGCATATTTGTGTAGATCATTGAATTCTACCTTTACAACATCTTTCTAACCATATGCATTTTATAACAAACGGTTACAAACGCTTTTTATAGACCAACTCGTCCGATCCAAGGCAACGTGTCCCTTTAAGTCAAAGTCTTTCTCATCAAGACTGGGATGCCACATCTTTGAATGGACGCACCAAGGGACCAAATGGTGACTGATACTCTCAAGATTCGCATCTCCCAAAGAGATATTATAGTGTTGGTCATAAAGACTCTTTTCTAAAATGCAGCATCGTGCATACTAACAGCAGAGCTCGGAGTAAACATTACAGTATAGTGAGTGTATTCCAGTGACTTTGTTTAGAGTTGTTCAAATATTAGCTCTGCCACTTTTCTGTCACTTCTCCAGAGCACTGGAGACTTGTTGATTTATATAAAACATTGTTAAGAATGACCCCTTTGAAATAAATAATGTACTTTTAGAGACAGAGTTTGGGTTAAAACAAAGAATCCAAACTTTTTAGAATAATACCCAGTCAGTTTCCCTCGTGGTTTAATACTTGATATTTTAGAGAAAGGGGTAAATTTTGACACACAAAAATTAGAATCTGAGAAAGGCTTCGGGCAAGAAGCCTTTCTCAGGCGTCTTAAAGCACACAATTCAATGCTACAAAAAGGTGAGCCCAAGTTTTCACATGTTTGTTATTTGATGCATAATGATGGGATACACCAAGTGAGGATACTGGTCGTTGACAACTACCACAGTTAACACACTGCCTTTAACAAAATAATGCAGGTAAAAATAAAATAATTTAAAGATTTTGTGTGTGTGTTAAACATCGTTTTGTTTAAGATTAAAGCTAGGCCCGTTCGAAAAACATTGCTATACTTACCAAAGTAAATGGTTGCTACGAAGATAAACATGCGCATCACAAGACGTTGTGAAGATGAGGTAGGCCTATTATCCATCTTACAAATTAATCCTCTTCGGTATAAAAATGAAACTATATATTAGAACTTATCCAGTGGTCTTGTTCTCGTTATTCACGTTTTGAAATAACATCGAAACATCGCAGTACGTGCATGAGACAAAAATGATGAAACTATTCCACTCTTCCTATCACAATATGCACGGCACTCATCAAGGTACACACTTAGGCCGTTCTATTCGTTCAATTAACGGCGATGATATTCATCGGTATCCGGCTAGAAAGACGAACAATCACCCTCAAAACGTGATCATCAGGAGCATTCGTCAAAACTCACTTAAAAGCTAATGTTTGCTGCCAACATCAAGACGCCGTCTCGGAAGATAATGATTAATTTCCCCTTCCTTGTAACAATGGTAATGCCAATGATGATGACATTTTGTAGCTTTCACCAAAACCACGCTCATTAATTTTGTAACCAAAAAAGGAGTACTTTTCTTTCATTTTGACGATACTATCAAAAACTATTGGCTTAGCAATTAATCAGTATGAGCATTTGATGCCAGATAAAAAAAGGCTTACAAAACTATTGTGTTCATTTTAACATGAAAAATAATCGCCATAAAAATTACCGGCAGCCATTAACGAGAGGCACTTATTGTTCCATGTGGGGATTTAGTTATTCAATGGCAATATTCATGAAAGGAAGTACTTTACAATAAAGAATGTATATCTCCAATGATAATAATTGTTTTAAATGGTTATTTCAATGGTAATCTACCACAAATTGGGGTTTTTCTGTATTGTGCCATGAATTACTACCAATTGTTATGTTTGAATTGAATATATGCCTACTATGATGATCTACGTTTTTATTCAACTTTCAGTGAAAAATAAATAACTATCCCCTTGTAATATAAGATTTTCTTATGTTTCCGTATTCAACGCTTAGGCCTATAATTATGTGGTTATTTTGAGTTGATGAATCTTGCTTTTTGTTATTTATTCCATGAAATGGGTCTTCAAAATGTACCACAAACCTGTCAAGTATAGCCTTACAGTATCATTTAAGCCTATTTAAATTTTTCATATTCAGCGCGTTACCTTGTTCACGTGACTTTTTAGCGCGTCCGTGAAGAACCATGTGTACGGCTAATGGCGCGTATGTACGCGCGTCCCATCTCGGTATATAGACCCATTGCATATGACGTCATCATCTACACGCGCGTAATTTTGGGGGTCAAAACGTGCACAAAAGAATGGTACACATGTTTACAATTAAGCGCATTGGGCGTAAACACGTGTACCATCCTTTTGTGCACGTTTTGACCCCCAAAATTACGCGCATGTATGCGCGCTGCGCGTTGTGCAATGGGTCTATAGACCTTATTATGCATTGACGTCACCAAGCCGCCATCTTAGAGGTAAACTGATGATGAAACAATGGAAACGCGCTGATTTGTACGCGCGGCGCACAGGACTGGCCAATGAACATCTTCCTTTTGACCTCTTGGCGAGGGCGCCCTACTTAAATGACGTCATATGTATAAGGTCTATTATACTCTATATCTATCTATGGGTGTAAGGCGCTGACTGAGCTGCTGCCATTCTCTTTAGGGCTCTCTTGATTGGGGCTTGTTATGGGTTTTTACAAGTTGTTTAAAATTGAACAACTGTGGTGACGTCACTGATCATTATCTTGTGACCGTAGTTTCTATAAGCCTTTTTGAGTTATGGCGGACACACTGCTACAACACTATAAAGGTTTGGGTAAATTTGTCTGTATACACCCAAACTAAACAGTGCACTCCTATAGTGTCCGCCATATCTCAAAATGGCTACTATGTGGAACAAGACTCCATACCGTCATGCTCATCACTGGCAGCCTTCAGGAAGCCCCATTTATTTGACTCCAAGCTTTTGTTAGTTCTGTGTTTCTGCTTGTCGAGCACTGTGATACAGCTTTTGTGAGAGTGCTATGTAAATGTTTTTTGTATTGTATTGTATTGTATTGTATTCTATGGTCAATGAACCGAATCCTCATTAAACAAAAGCCTATAGGCCATGCAACCCCAGCCGAAGAGTGACATTTCAGGTGGCTATATAGAATTGAAAACAATGCACGAACCAGAGCTTCAGAGGTGTCTTGTCAAATTGTCTTTGTTCAACCCAATGTTATTTATCAATCTGTTTTGAATTATCAAACTTCATTGAGCTGTGAACTATTATTTTCACTCCGCACTATAACGACGTCTCTTTTGCTCGATCAAAAGGACGTTTAGTTTGGAGAGTCTGCTGTTTTTTTACACCGCAGTGAGAGGTTTTGTACTGTAACACTGTCAATTCCGTCTTGAGATAGGAGACTACGTCTATAGCCCTAAACCCTAACCCTAACCCTAACCCTAACCCTGACCCTGACCCTGACCCTAACCCTAACCCTAACCCTAACCCTAACCCTGGCCCTAACCTTGACCCTAACCCTGACCCTAACCTGACCCTAACCCTAACCCTACCCTCTATAGTCATAAATGTTTGTAGTCTCATCTCAAGACAGGAATTGGCAGAATTACAGTACAAAACCCCTCGCTGCGGTGTAAAAAAGAAATTGCCCCCCCCCCCCCCCGCGCCAAATTGTGCAGAAATCTGATAGCGCCCTCTTTTCAACCAACTTCAAGTCGCTGTTGTGTGTGTGGTGGTGGTGTGTATTGATTCCTTTTTAGCACAGGTTTGTTCGGAGAGTGACTGGGTTGCTTGCTGCAGGGGGCCGTCATTTTATTTTTAAAATAATTCCACGCTCAGTGATTGCAAACATGTCTGATACTGCTGGGAAGGTCCGTATTATATAATTTATTTTTTATTTTGTGTCTGTTTTTTGAACTAGTATTACTTTTTAGTGTAATTTTAATAAGCATTTCATGATTGAAAGTTGCGATAATCGTAACCCTCCATCCTCCCGACGGCCGGTCCTGTCGGGGGAGGAGGGGGGTTACGATTTTTGCAACTAGATTGATAACTGCCCTCTCACTCTCTTCCATTTTTTATGCAGCATGCATGTTATAAATCGATATCATTAAGGTGTGCCGATTTACAATGAACATTATACAATTGTCACTGTCACTGTCTGTGTACAGGCGACTATTATTAATAATTATAATAATTGTCAATTGATTTCAGTATTTATCTTCAAGTTATCTAATGAAACATGCACGAATATGAAGAGTTATTCAGTTAATATTGGCTGAGCTGAGAGGTTTATGTACACAGCGCAAACACGTTCCTATTTCCATTGTTTGTCATCAAAGATGGCGGCCAATGCAACATGTGCAGTGCAATGGCTAGATGCAGTAACCGGGGCGCTGTACTCCGTTTTTAAAATTATTATTCTGACGTCTGTGGTCGTACTACAGAATTGTTAAGTGATTATGAAAGCACGACTGCATGCAAATGTCAAAATTTCGAAACAACAGAGTACAGCGCCCCAGTTTAATACTGGGGGTCTCCTGACGGGCGCAGTAGGGACATGACCGAGAGCTAGAATCAAAAGGAGTCCTGTGACCGATTTCACAAAATGTTATGCAACTGCATACGTCCACTTAATATTCATAATTTCTTGTGTAAGTGGTGCAAAACTGATGCAAGTAAAAAGCTTAAATTCTGCATTCGGCTACCACTTTATCTCCCTTACTTTAAGTCAAATTTTATCTTTACCTGTTCAGAAGGAGATAATGGCTGCGCTTCTTATAGCCCCACCAGCCACTCTCCGCCCCCACCGGGAAATTCGCTGTATTTTTGACCGCGTGAGGGCGTATGTGGACCAAATTCAGGTGATGCAAAACATGTAAACAAATTCTGGTTTTTTCATATGTTGTCATTGTTATTTTTATGTATTTCGTCATTGATCAAGAAAACTAAACACAGGCTAATAAAACAATTCCAATATGAAACTGTAATATTGTGATGCAAGACAATTCACCTATGATAGCGCCCTCATGCGGTCAAAAATGTGGTAAATTTTTCTGACAAGCATTTTAAACGAAACGAAATGCGTATCCTTCTCTCACTCTATGGTCATGTCACTTTATTGCAAAACAGTATCAGTGGGTTTGCTATATTATTATGAAACATTCATTTTTAATTCCAAGGAGAGCCTGCAAACTTATAAGCCACCAATGCTGCAACCCCGAGCTCAAACGTGTTCCAAGTAGGTGGTTGTGCCGAGCTGCTAGAGTTGTTACAACCATCAGTACCGCAGCAGAATGTACACGTCTGTACGTCGATCCCGAAGCCCCTGGTATCGCAGAACGGATTGCATGTGTCTGAGCAGTCTCTCTCAAAGAGTTTGATGACTCGGTTTCCTTTAACTACATGGGTCTGTAAAATGATATAAAAAAGATTATGTAGCATTAATTTTGCAATGGGCACCGCCAATATGGCTAGATAGCTCAGTTGGTAGAGAGCGCCGGTGTTGGGCAGGAGATTATCCCGGAGATCCCCCCCCCCCCCAAAAAACCCCAAAACAAACAAACAAAAAACCCCAAAAAGTTCCCCCCCAAAAAAAAAACAACCCCACACACACACACACACACACAAAACACCCAGACGAATTGAGTAGAAATTTCTTCTGATAGCGCCCTCTTACAAATCAACTTCATTCAGCATGTTAGTTTACTGTACACCGACGTCGGGGTGACCATTGACCAGTGGTTAATCATTGGTCAGTGGCAGAAAGTTATTGGTTACAGCCTCGAAAACGCACGCTTGCTAGCCTAAACATCTGACGTCACACTTACGTGAAAAACGTCACGTGGGCGCTTCTCAGGACCCTGCCAGACCCTGCTTTGACCTCGCACCCCACATCACACACACGCGCACATTGATTGAACTTTTTTGCAACTGGTGCAGCTGACAAACTACGTCACTTCGGAGTAGACCAATCATAGCACATAAATTGAAAGCTTACGTCACTACAAGCTTATATCCACTGAAATCATTCGGCTTGGAAGACCAGTGCCTATCTTTATATAAGACAGGGGACCAGTTTAGGGGGACCCCACAGCGATCGGGGGACAAAATCCCGTGAAACGTTAATGCGGAGGTTGCATTTTCACTGGTTCCGCTCATAGTAAACTTTTCTTCGTTCAACCCACAAAGTTCATTAGTTTTTCCGATTTTCAGAACTGATAATGCTGCGCAGGCTATGACATCTGGTCATGCTGGAAATTAACTTTTAATTGTTAATTGTGTTAAACATTGCAACAGATCAAGAGCAGGGCACATTTTTGTTAATAATCAAGTTCATCTGATCAATGAAGTAAAAAGTCACAATATTTACAATTCTCAATGCTTTTTCCTTTGATATCAGCAGATAAGCGCCTACCTTACAAAACCGCTCATGTGGTTGGCAGTCTCTGGGCTCATACATGACAACACCAGTGCTATTTATCACGTTATAGATGCAGTTGAGGTCTGGGTCTGCCATCGTCTTGAAATCAACATTGCAGTCATAGCAACGAAGATTGCCTTGTGCTGTAAAATAGAGAAGGTAATTGCGAATATTTTTTGAAGGTACAGACCTATGTTATTTTTTCATAAGTTTGGTAACCGTCACATACAGCCTTGGACTTGAAAGTACTTGCGATTTTAAAGTCTTCACTCCCGCCCCATGAAACATATTCACTCGAATTAGGGGGTTTATGAATGGTTGTAATCTGTTCCTAAAAGCACCAGCTCAGTCAAGAAGTGACGAACATTAAATGGCATTGATAGTTTGGCTTGTGTCATACGCCTGTGGTACCTATAATATGCGTTGTTTTCTTGGCAACGTTTCATCCATGAGTTAGTAGGCCTACTTTAGATTCGTCTCTCAAAGGATGATTATTGCTTTTTCTCTCAAGGCAATCCAATCAACGTTTGAGAAACCGACCTGTCTGTTTTTATGTCAGCCAATAAAACGAGCCTAATTCAAGTAATGGAAAATTCATTACCAACTAAATTTAATTACGGAGGCTATATTATAGGGACACGGTAAAAACTGAATGGTGACTTATTGATGAAGTAGATTATGGTTAGATGATTCTAAACAATTTCTACATCAGGAAGGAGTTCTGGATATTGATCTAACGAGAGTTAATAGCGTACATTAGTTGCATATGTTGCGTGTAGACGATGAGGTTGGGTTTTTGCATAACAAAAGAAACCCCATAAATCATTGTACTACTTACAATAGCAGCAGTGGCGTAACTAGACATTAATTTTCATTATGGGGAAAGCAGGGGAAAATACATAGGGAGGGGGACTATCACGTATCAAAGCATTCGTTTGTGAATTGTTTTAAAATCTCATTTGGGGCAAGATGGGGGCAAGGGTTCGGAGTGGGGGTGGGGGGGGGGGGGGTCTGCCACCCACTGCACTGAATACACCTCTGTGCAATAGACATCTGTCGTATAACTCATTAATCCAAAAAAATCATACAATAGTTAAAAGCATTTTGTGCTAATATATAATACATTTCCACCACAAAAAATACATATTTTGTATATATATACTTCTCGTAAACAGTTTGCTTAAAAGCTTATAACTATGTAATTCATTCGAAACATTAAACTGTTTGATAGTTCATGTATTTATTTATTTGTTTTTATTCATAATTGTTGTTACAAAGAACATGATTATATATTATAATGAGCTATAAGCTCATAATTTTCTCAGTCTCTTTTTGACTTGTCTGCCATCCTTCATGATCATGAATTTATTACCAGCCAGTGTAGCCTACAGCAGTCACCCCTCAATGTACATTTAGATTATATTTTAATTAGTTCCCCGCTGACATTTCAGTTGAGGCGGTCGATATGCTCATTTCGTCCTGGGGTATTACGACCAGCTTACTACACTGCAATTTGAACTTTGTTTTATTATAGCTTATAATACTTGAGAGGTTAATTGCCTTTTGTTGAAAGGATATACAATCGCCATCATTTCCAGTTGATTCAATGATCGTTCTGTCTTACTGTATTTTGTTTTTGCCAGTGTTGTTCCCTCTGCAGAATTGCTGTGATTATTAATTTGTTCCAATGATAATATTTTAAGAAAGCATTAAGAATAATAGTTAAGAATTATGATATCAGATTACGGCTGCATCATCAAAATAGGTGATAATATTTGAAGTTCAGCAAATTTATTAGGTAGGGTCATCGTCATAGATTTTTTTTTTCTCAACGTAATGCTGATTTAAAGGCACAATTATAAAGCAAGGTACAATAAAAGTCACATGTGAAAGTTTCAGCCGAATACAGCGTCCTATACTTGCTGAGCAGAAAACAGCCAAAAACTCTGTCACGGTATTTCCACAAGAACGTCGAATTCATCCACGTTTATATATAGCGATGTGACAGCGGGTACCAATCATCTCTAGCTGCAGCACATGCAAAAAACGGACACCAAACCTTTAAAAATCTGAGAAATTTTTCAAGCATAACCTTTAACCCCCAACCAATGTTGAATTTATGTAATAATTCGGCTTGCAGAGCCCCAGGGTGTAACTTTGACATACATCAATCATATGCCATATTAAAAATGTACACTCTTGTTAAAATTGCATTATTACTTCACCACCATCTTTTGGGTCCATTGGTTCTTTTAAAAGGCAACAGGAAATTATGGATGATCCCAATTTCGCTGCAATAGAAAATCGGTCAACAGAAACAAATCGGTTTAGTGGAAGTGAACATAAATATCAGTCCCAACTGTTGTCTGTGTTGTTTTTATATCAACTTAAATTAAAGGTAAACATGCGTTACTATAATGGTAATCATTTATGTTCAAAACATAATTATCGCGAACCCACTAAAATGAATTGATTTAGAGAACACTGTCTTTCAAATACGTTCACCGAATTGACAGCATGTGTGCTGTCATATTATACATACCGAAGAGAGGATCAAACCATAGTGAACACCCTATGGTGTAAATTTTGATATATTTTTCATCTATTTATGTGATAACACCCTATGGTGTAAATTTTGATACATTTTTTTCTTCTATTATGTGATAACAACCTATGGTGTAAATTTTGATATAAAATTATATAACACATAATAACACCCATGGTATCAATGTAATGGTATTTTTTTGCAGTGAATCAATCCGATGGGATTACGAGTTTGCATTGAAGAACTTTCAACCACTGTGATATTTTAAGAATGCTCCCTGAGTGCTGATTTTCGGTGATCGGCTCAAGTGACCATGCTACCGTTCTCGGGAGCCTTGAGTATAATTGCAATTCTTCTTGATGATTAGAAGAGGTTGAAAGACCAACCCGGGTAGTGTCGTACATTACAACCTATCGGCCTTAAGTCAACAAGTCTTTCTCATCAAGACTGGGACGCCACATCTTTGAATGGACGCACCAAGGGACCAAATGGTGACTGATACTCTCAAGATTCGCATCTCCCAAAGAGATATTATAGTGTTGCCCATAAAGACTCTTTTCTAAAATGCAGCATCGTGCATACTTTGAAGAATTAACAGCAGAGCTCGGAGTAAACATTACAGTATAGTGAGTGTATTCCAGTGACTTTGTTTAGAGTTGTTCAAATATTAGCTCTGCCACTTTTCTGTCATTTCTCCAGAGCACCGGAGAGTTGTTGTTATATACAGCATTGTTAGAAATGACCCCTTTGAAATAAATACTGTACTTTTAGAGACAGAGTTTGGGTTAGAACAAAGAACCCAAACTTTTTCAAATATACCCAGTTAGTTTCCCTTGTGGTTTATATCTTGATATTTTAGAGAAAGAGGTATATTTTCACCAAAAAATTAGAATCTGAGAAGCTTCGGGCAAGAAGCCTCTCTCAGGCATCTGAAAGCACACAATTCAATGCTACAAAAAGGTGAGCCAAATTTTTCTCAAGTTTGTAATTCGATGCATAATTATGTTGGGGTACACCAAGTGAGGATTGTGGTCGTTGACAACTACAAACGTACACACTGCCTTTAACAAAATAATGCAAGTGAAAATAAAATAGTTTAAAGATTTTGTGTGTGTTAAACATCGTTTTGTTTGGGATTAAAGCTAGGCCCGTTCGAAAAACGTTGCTACTTACCAAAGTAAATGGTTGCTACGAAGATAAGCATTCGCATCACAAGACGTTGTGAAGATGAGGTATCCATCTTACAAATCCTCTTCGGTGAAAAATGAAACTATCCAGTGGTCATGTTCTCGTTATTTACGTTTTGATGAAGTATACATCGAAACATCGCAGTAAACAAAATGATGAAACTATACCATACTTCCTATCACTATATGCAGGGCACTCATCAAGGTATGCACACTTCGGCCGTTCTATATTTATTTTGTTCAATTAACAGCGATGATATTCATCGGTATCCGGCTAGAAAGACGAAAAATCACCCTCAAAACGTGATTATCAGGAGCATTCGTCAAAACTCACTGAAAAGCTATAATGTTTGTTGCCAACATCAAGACGCCGTCTCGGAAGATATCAGGCTTGCCGTAGACGGCGTGTGTGTGTGTGTGTGAGCTGAGACTGAATCGATCGATGCTGATATCTAAAAGTCAACAGCCGTATCGTATAAAGACTGGAAGTTGAAGTAATTAGATGTCACGACTGTCATTGCATCATAGTGTTTTTGATAACAGCGCCCTCTATTGAATTGATTCCCAACGACAAACAGTCTTAATTAATACATCAGTGGTTTTTCTTTATAATGATAGCATTGAGAGTCTGGAAATGTTTACGCTGGATTGTAATCATGTCGCTTTTATGTTAAAATACAGACCATTGAGAGAGGAACATAAAATGTAGCGCTCTAATGACTAACTAGTAATAAATAAATATCTGTATAAGCTTTCAGTAGCAACAACTGCTTATCAGATATAAGCCGGGTAACCCTTGTTTACAAAAAGAGTGACTTGGTACATTCCAGGTCATTTATTGGCAAGCAAAAATCAAATTTTAAATTTGGTGTCACAATTTCCATACAACTTCAAGAAATATAAACAATAACAGCTGAACAAGTTTTTCGATTCGTCTCCTTTCTTCGTATCAAAAGTTGATACAAATCGGACAGTGAAATCTCAGTGAAATTTAAAGTTGTAGGCCTATAATGTGTTTTCTTCCGTTGGGCAGTGTACAGATCGTGCCTTCAGAAAAAGTCCAGGCTCTGATGCTCTTTTGCGAACATGTGACGTCACATGTTACATTGTGTAAGGTGCTGACTGGGCTGCTGCCATTCTCTTTAATAGCTCTCTTGATTGGGGCTTGTATTGATATTATGGGTTTTTACAAGTTGTGCAAAATTGAACTATTGTGGTGACGTCACTGATCATTATCTTGTGACCGTAGTTTCCATGCTGCTGTGCCAACTATATGTAACAAGTTTTTATAGTTTCTATAACCCAATGTTATTTATCAATCTGTTTTGAATTATTGATTTTAATTGAGCTGTGAACTGTTATTTTCACTCCGCACTATCTCTTTCTATAGCATCTGTCATGCTCTCATCACTGTGGCCTTCAGGCAGGAGAAGCCCCATTTATTTGACTCATAGCTTTTGTTAATTCTGGTTTTTCTGCTTGTTGAGCACTGTGATACAGCTTTTGTGAGAGCGCTATACAAATGCTTTTTGTATTGTATCGTATGGTCTATATGGGCAATGAACCGAGTCCTCATTAAACAATAGTCTATACAACCCCAGCCGAGGAGTGACATGACATTTCAGGTGGTTGCGCTGCTATCAGAATTGAAAACAATGCGATCTACTGACAATCCCTACCCAGGAACCAGAGCTTCAGAGGTGTCTTGTCAAATTTTCTTTGTTCAACCCAATGTTATTTATCAATCTGTTTTGAATTATTGATTTTAATTGAGCTGTGAACTGTTATTTTCACTCCGCACTAGTTTGCTCACAAGGACGTTAGTTTTGAGAGTCTCTGCCCCCGCCGAATTAATCGTGCAGAAGTCTGATAGCGCCCTCTTTTAAATCAACTTCAAGTCGCTTTGGTGGTGATTTTGGCCGATCTGAAACACCGTATGAATTCTTTTTAGCAAAGGTCCTTGGCCAGAGTGATTCAGTCGCTGCTGAGTGCCGTCATTTGTTCACATAATTCCACGCTCAGTGATTGCAAACATGTCTGATACTGCTGGGAAGGTCTGTATTATTCCAATCATTTTTATTTTGTGTCTGTTTTTTTAGCTAGTATTTTTTTGTTGTGTAATTTTAGTAAGCATTTCATGATTGATAGAGTTGCGATAATTCTACCCTCCATCCTCCACGCATATAAAGAGATAATATTGGCTTAGCTGAGAGTACTTAAAGTACACAGTACAAACACGCGTTCCTGTTTCCATTGTTTGTCATCAAAGATGGCTGCCAATGCAACATGTACAAGGGCTAGATCTAGATGAAGTAAACTGGGGCGCTGTTCTCAAATTTTGTTAAAATTCTGACATCTGCGGCCGTACTAGCACAACTGCATGCAGATATCAAAATTTTGAAACGACAGAGTACAGCGCCCCAGTTACTCAGGGAGTCAGGGTCTATGCAAGGGGTCTCCTGACGGGCGCAGTAGGGACATGACTAAGAGCTAGAATTAAAAGGAGTCCTTTGACTGATTTCACAAAATTGTATGCAACTGCATACGTCCACTTAATAAGGGAATAAAATGGTGGCGACGAGTTCTTAAACGGGCGTTTAAAACCGGCAGGATCTTGGCCGTGCGTTAAAGGCCTGAGCCGAAGGCGAGGGCCTTTATCGCCTGGCCACGACCCTGCAAGGTTTTAAACGTCTGGGGTATTTATGAATAATGGATAATTAATTAATGTGTAAGTGGTGCAAAACTGATGCAAGTAAAGAGCAATAGTTCAGTCGGCACGATGAAATGTGCGCTTGAATTTTGCTTTAAAAATTTAGCGTTTCAGGGAAAATAAAAAAATCAAGTAAATCCCAAGGTGGTGGCCGGATGCGGAAATGTTTCCGTGAAAGTTTTGTGACACTGTTTGTTGGACTTCATGTCATTGTAAGACAGTTACTGATTGACTTTTCCTTTCTACTTTGTTATATTTCAGCCAATTAAGTGTCGAGCTGCTGTTGCCTGGGAGGCTTGCAAACCATTGAGCATTGAAGAGGTGGAGGTTGCACCGCCCAAGGAGGGAGAGGTTCGCATCAAGGTCAGTAGTGCAGGTCAAGATATGCAGTTCACTTAGTGTGGTGGCTGAAGTTGTAAGCATTCTCCCTTGGGTTCGCTGGCCAACATCTAAAACCTTTTCACTTCTTGGATAGGAATTATTTGTTAAATTGTTGGATCCTTTTTGGCGAAAAAAAACCCAAAAACATGTTTAGTGTCCTCGCTGCCTTTTTTAATTTTTATTTTTTTACAATTTGTTAAATTTTTTTATTTAACGATCTCTGAAGATTTTTGTTATTTTTTATTGAATAAGGTCGTATTTTTAGACTCTAGCACATCGAAAAAGCACACACAAAAAAAGCTGGCAACCATCTTGAAAAATAGCCGGCCGGTTGTCTTGAAAGATAAGTCGTGCGGCCATTTTTGAAAAAAACAAAACAAAAAAAGGCCCTCCTCCCATTTGTTTCAAAAAGGCAGGACGCTAAACTTTTTTTTTTCTTCTTTTTCTGCCTTACCATCTCTCTGACACAGGTTGTAGCGACAGGTGTTTGTCATACAGATGCTGGTACCCTGGGTGGCACTGATTCCGAGGGTAAATTTCCCTGTATTCTAGGACATGAAGGAGGTGGAATTGTTGAGAGCGTTGGCCCGGGGGTAACGACTGTCCAAGCAGGGGACCATGTTATACCACTCTACATTCCGCAGTGCAAGAAGTGCAAGTTTTGCTTGAGCCCTAAAACCAATCTTTGCCAGATGATCAGGTAAGTGGTCTTAGGTCTTGTGTTAGCCAGAGGGGTGTCTGTTGGACACCCTGTTTTAAATTTGGACATCCTGTTTTATCTGTCATTTACATGTAAATGTATTGTAAGTGAACAATTTGGACACCCAGATTTTTAATTTCCAGCATATTTGGAACACCCCCCCCCCCCTTTACAAAATCCTGGCTAAAACCTTGGTTCACATTAAATCATTTCATCCTGTTTAATGTTAACACGCATAGGCTCGACCCACTATTCACTAAGTAAGTCGTTAAATAGAGAACCAGTGGTGTAGACTTTCATCATGGGATTGGTGCACCCATATTGTTGCACCCATATTGTTGTTGTTTACTCACAAAAACCAAGGTAATCAAAGAGAGGCTGTGAATAATAAAAAAGTAAATACATCAATCAATTATTCAATCAATCAAGAAATTAATCATTCAATCAATCAGTCAATCAATCAGGGTGCACTTTTTGTAATTACTCCACAAGTCAATTTGATTATGTAGCATTTTGTACTATTCTTATTTTATTTAAATAAATGTAAGTGTTATTCTCTTTCAGCCAAGGTCATGATTAATTGATGATCTCAAACACATTAGGAAGGTCAGGCTTGTGGTTTCTCAGGAGATTTCGTGGTTTCTCAGGAGATTTCCTGATTTTAGGATTTTCTCAAAACACCCTTTAGTTTTCAAATTGTCATGAAGGACGTAAAGCAGTCACAACAGGGAGAAAGAAATAGTCCACATTTTGTCCAAACCTATAGTTTTGTATTTCTGATGATGTACAGAGTCTGTGAACCTTCTAATTTGTAAGATCTTGGAGGTTCTGCACATAGAATAAATGGGGGACGCTGCTGCCAGGCCCCAACCCAAGCCATTTTTCAAAGTTGGCACACCTAAGTTTCTTCAAATGTTGACCAACTCATGCCAGTCAGAAGCCGCAAACAAAGATATTGACAAAATAGGGAGACTGCCAACATATGTCTGGATAACTTAGTTGGTAGAGCGCCGGCACGTTAATCTGGAGGTTGCAGGTTCAAGTCTCGCTAGAGTCGATTTTTCTTAGTTCAACCCCAAATTATTTTTTTAAACTAACAATGTTTATTCGGTACCAGGGTGACTCAAGGCAAGGGGCAGATGCCCGATGGTACGTCACGCTTTACCTGTAAAGGGCAAGAAGTGGCCCACTTCATGGGGACATCCACATTCAGTGAGTACACTGTGGTAGCAGAGGTGTCAGTTGCTAAGGTAACCTTTTAATGTATATTTGGTTTGCGGTAACACCATGTGTATATCTACTTGCTAGGTAGATTTTTTTCTTTGAGAACTTGTCTTGCCATTTATTCTGCTGCCGCGGAGTAGATTATTCGGAATTCGGGAGACTTCTTTACCTTTTACCTTTCGTAACCTTTTAACTTTTAATATTATACATGGGTGGTCATGTTGGTGTAGAGGTATGTTTCCTCACCTTCCAACTCCAGGACCCGGGTTCGAATCACGCCGGGGGCACTATGTGGATTTGGTTTTCAGTCCCTACCTGACTGCGTGGGTTTTTCCTGGAATAATTCTCTGGGGTTTTCCTCCCACATTTAAAACTGAAACTTCCTTCCTTGTCTTCTCTCCTCGGGGTTCTTGGCTAGTCTAGTAAAAAATCACGCTTTTTTGAGAGTTTTGGGCTTCACAACCAGAATAAATGAAATAAAAGAATGAACATGTTCAGGGGCTATCAGATTTGTTATTATTAATTATATACCTCATATATAGAATCCTCTAATCTGATTGGTTAAAAGTGGAGTCATTGAAATAGCTGGGCCCCCTTTTTCTATCAAGATGACGTCATAATTAACTGTGCCCGGGGCACAGCAATCGACTGTTCCCGCCTGCAGTCGCAACACACTGTATTCATAGGTCGCTTGTGTACTGTATGCGTTGTATACGTTCGTGTCACGGCGCGAACTGTGACATTTCTTCGGTATATAAAAGAAATATTGACTGCTTAATATTCGGGGCACAAATAAAATTATAGGCCCTCGGTGATGTCAAAACCATGACTATGCCCTCAGCTTCGCTTCGGGCATAAGTCATGGTTTTGACATCACCTTGGGCCTATAATTTTAACTGTGCCCCTCATAGCAGTCAATATTTCTATACTGTTGCACAACTTCTGGAGAAGTGTTTTAAATTGTACATGGTCAAGGGCCACCTGATCCTCATTATTATTCATGGCTTGTTTTTTCTTTGTCTTGGGTTTAGGTTGACAAGGCAGCCCCATTGGATAAGGTTTGTCTGTTGGGTTGTGGAATATCAACTGGATACGGTGCTGTCTTCAACACTGCAAAGGTAATCGATGGTCTGTCATGAAGACAATAAAAACCAATCAATGTCGTTGGTAGAATTTTTGGTTCATTACTGACTTTTTCTGAGCGAAATTTGAAACATGACGTTTTCAACAACAAATGGGTCTTTAGATTTCAAGGAGGAATGTTTTGTCAGTCAAAAGGTCAAATTTAAGGTCGAATTGATTGAATACCATTAAAAGTCAGGAATAAACCACACAAAAAACCCATACAAAAATGTACAGACCCATTTTTCTCAGAATAATGTCATCGAATGTTTTGGATGTTGACAAATTTTGCAGTGGAAGGTTATTGAATACAATGGCAATTTACACCATTTTAACGTAAGGTTAGAGACTTGTACGTCACAATATTGAATTTGACATTTTCCATCTTCTTTAAGTGGTAAAGACACCTAATCTAAAATGCCGAAGGTACTGGGTTCCAATCCCACCCATGGTGTCTGGGCATTCTTCTGCATGACTCGGAAATCATAAGTTGATTGCATGTCATAAATAAATCTCAGGCAAAAAAAACCAACTAATGACATTAATTCAACCAATGATGAACAACTTATTCGTTTTAAGTTGACCAAAAAGAACCTTTGTATTTTGGTGCTAAGGTGGAGGCAGGGGCTACCTGTGCTGTTTGGGGTCTTGGGTGTGTTGGTCTGGCTGTTATTATGGGATGTAAAGCCATTGGTGCCTCCAAGATTATCGCTATCGATATTAACCCTGATAAAGAAGCTAAAGGTATGTATCAACATTTTTCAAACTTTTCATAATGACTTATTATTATTCAACTTAAGACAGTTCACTGAAGAGCGAAATTATAAATAACAAGTGGAAATTTTGAAACAGAGATTATTAAGTTGGGAAGGTGGTGCATTCTGCTCTACCAGCCAGGCTCCCAGTGGATGATACCCGTGCCTACATCCTTACAGACTGTGAAGGGGGTAACTCCGTTTCAGCCCCAGGAGTAGGTGGCAATGTGTCCCTGGTGACAGTTGATTAGGGTCCACAGCCCAAATCGATAAAGTGTAACTTTCACCTTGAAGTGGCCATCCGGCCTTGTGACGTTAGGCAATCTCTCATATAAGCAAAATTTGAAAACTAAACACGTTTCTCTCAGCTAAGGAGTTTGGAGCCACCGATTTTGTGAACCCAAAGACGTTGGACAAGCCTTTGCAAGAGGTTCTCAGTGGTATGACCGATGGTGGTTTGGATTATACATTCGAGTGTATCGGAAACATCCACACTATGGTAAAGATATCTTTTTACTTGTTTTCGTTGTTTGATGTCAATGAAATCTTTGTGAAAGTGAAAGTTTTTGTAAAAGTTTTTGGGTGCTAAGGTTGGAGGTAGGAGCTACTTCTGCTGTTTTGGGGTCTTAAGTGTGGTGGTCTGGCTGTTATTATGGGATGTAAAGCCATTGGCGCCTTCAAAATGGCTCTGTGGGTGGAACTATATGTTGATGTTGATCTAGATGTGATTATTTGATTGTACATAACCTTCCAAACAGACTCATTTTTGATATTTTTGTAACATTCATTCCAAAACGTGTTCATTATTATTATTCTTTTACATCGGTCCATATCGAAGACTCTACCACCCACACTTCTAATGACGCAATCGCCTGAATGGCTCCTTTTGTCACCCTTAATATATTTGCCTACCACATTCCCGTCACATTGCGAATATGATAAACTGACACGGACCCTACCCATAAAACTTGTAAACCTAACTTTGCAAACCTATGGTTTTCAAGTCAACAGTTATAAAGTGTCACTGAATTGGACAGTGCCATCATTTATTGACCATTTTGAATTTCCACCATTATTTTATTGGATATGTTTGTTTCTCATGACAGCGCCAAGCCCTAGAGTGCTCCCATAAGGGGTGGGGTGTGTCTACAATCATCGGTGTAGCCGGGGCAGGCCAAGAAATCTCTACACGCCCATTTCAACTAGTCACTGGGCGTGTCTGGAAGGGAACTGCCTTTGGAGGTATGTATTAAAAGTAAAGGGTTGAATAATGTTTGGACGGTTTGTTTGTGCAATATTTATTCTGGAGACAAATTTGTTAAAAGGCAGGTCTCTTTTAATAAAATATTTTAAATGTATTTTTGCAACCCTTTAAAGAACTTTCGGGCAGAAAATCAAAACCTCTGAGCTTCATTACCTTACCTTGTTCGTAATTTTAATAAGTTGTTTTTTGCTTCTTTTAATGTTTTTCTCTTCTACTTCTTTTCCCTTTTTTTCTACAGTACCTTGCATAACTTTTAAAGGGTCTGTATACGTTTGGTAATGACTCTGAAAATGAATGGCAATAAAACTTACTTGGCAAGAAGTACAGCAGCTTTGGGTAGTATAATGAATTTTGAGAAACTTTTAACTTCGAAGTACTACGGTTATGGAAAATATATCACTTTTTATTCCCCAAAATTTGAATCTGAGAAGCGTTACGGCCGTAACGCTTCTCAGACTGTGTATTCCTATGGGGAATATTCTTCCTGCGTGGAAATATTCGCTCCGGTTTTTCGGTGATATCTCAAAAACGCGTCCACCTTTTGAAGTTAAATTTTCACAGGTTAGTTTTATTGTATATACCTACATTTATATAGGATTAACACAATCAGTAGGCTCCAATTACCAAACGTATACAGCACCTTTAAGCTTACTGTATCTAATTATATTCCTTGTGCAATTTTAGTACTTCTAGTTGTGTATCTTGTTGTTTTAAACTCATTGCTGTTATTTCATTGTGCTTTCTTCAATTTGGTAAACTGTTTTTGTAAATGTACTTGCAATTCGACTAATGCCGTGATTTGTAAATTATCTAATAAACCATGATTGAATGAATAAATATACTCCCCCTTATTCTCCCCCTGGTTCAACCTTAAAGGATACAAGAGTCGTGACAGTGTCCCCAAGTTAGTTGACGAGTACCAAGCAGGCAAGATGAAGGTGGATGAGTTCATAACGCACAATGTCAACTTTGATAAAATCAACGAGGCATTTGACCTGCTTCACGCTGGCAAAAGGTAACAAATTTATTTCCACATAAGGGGAATTTCAGAGTGTCACAAAATTGTTTAACCCTTTAGAGACCATAGCGGCCGCGAGCGGCTTAGACATTCATCCTGAAAACATTGAGTACAAAATCAACAAAATTTGCAATTTCTGGGCACAGTGTAATGATTATACAGAAATGAATGGTCTCTTAAGGGTTACGTTAAATTGTTTTGCTTTCAGACTCAAGTTAAACAATGTTTGTATCCTTACCAATCCTGTAAAATAATTTTAAATCTGATTTGATAACACAAGTTCTTATATCAATCTTGTTATTCTGTGTTTTTGTTTCAGCATTCGCACCATTGTGCATTACAATTAGGAGACGGCGACACCGACGACGTCAGATGAAGATTATTCTCTGCCCTCTCCGCTTTCCCAGACACCAGAAAGTTTCATACTATATTTTTATGTAGTTTCTTGAAAAGAAATTAATTTTGATTTAATAATCTAGAAAATGAAGCAAATTTTCTAAAAAGATTCATCTGATTGTTTTTAAGCATCAGTTCATTACATTTTTTTGTATTGAAGAGATCATAAAATGAAAAATTGTGTCGTAACAACCCTATTCAAACGACAGCAATTTAGCGGGGGTCCCTTTCTTAATTTTAGCATGGTTGTAAAATTTTGCTAATTGCACTTCGTGTGAAAGGACAACAATGTTTAGGCTGTCCAAGGTCCCAGGAGAAATCGTCTCAAACTTTGCTGATTTTTGTTGGAGTTCCACAGCTGTGTGAAAGCTTGTTAAATTAGTCGTCATGCATGATGACAACTAAACAATCAGTGCTCAATGTAAAAAGTATGCAAAGTTATGCAATCACTTTACAATTTGGGTAGCCAAAAGTACTTGCGCAAGTACAATTTTGTTGTGAGAGTAATTCTTATTCTTATCATGTGTTCTCCTGTGCTGCAGCATTTGCAATCGGGGAGATTCAAGTTTCCATACTCGCTCATCAGAACGTTGAAAGAGTGGTTTATTTTCAGGGAATTTTCTGCGGTAGCTCTGCATTTCAGTTTTATAACTTTCAAAGTTCACTGAAACAGACTTTAAAATCCCCAAAACGACCTTCCTAAGTCTCCATGGCAAGATACTACCGTCACGACTTGTTTTACTTCTTGCATCTGTAGCGCTGTTTTGAAATGCAATATTGCAACGCAGCGTAGATACTTGATCAAAGCATACAAATCGACATGGATTCAAAAAAATTATATATGAATGTTAAACATGATCTGTGCCTATAAATATGTCATTGAAAATGAAACACAATAAAAAACAGTTATGGCAAAGAAATAAAATTGTATCTATTTATTGTTTTGTGTGATCTTTGTAGTATACATGTATTTGATTTTATCAAACCAGTAACAGGTTTTGAAACTTTGCATGGTGGCGATACAATCAAGTGAGGTTTGCAGTGACACCATGTCGTAAATCTCTCTCATGAGCTGTGGTTGTTCTGAGAGGTCTTCTGGAGAAAGCCTCGAGTTTTCAATCAAGTGAGGTATCGGATACACCATGTAATGAAATCTCTTTTATGAGCTGTGGTGGTTGAGAAAAACCAGTGTTCTCTGATGTCTTCATGACAAATCCTTGAGGTTTGCCGTGACACCATGTGATAAATCTCTCTTATGAGCTGTGGTGGTTCTAACAAGTACCAGTGGTTTTAACAACTTGACGTTTCGATCAATGTGCTCGGACCATCTTCAACAGTTGAGATTTTAAACCACTGGTTCTTCACAGAACCACCACAGCTCAAAAAGAGGTTTATTTAATGGTGTCCCCCCAAACCTCACTTGATCCTACAGTGTCCTTAATGAAAAGACATGCTTTATTACCATCCAAGGACCAAGGTGTGAAACTTATCAACATTCTTGCATTCAAATGTTATTAAAACACCTCATCATTTATACAAAAATAACCAATGTTATGATTGTTTCTGAAACTTTTCAAAATTTTTCTTAATTCTTTTTTCCATTGCTCTCTTCTAATCTATTCATAAAAAAGTGATGTACGTTCAATTAGGTTATAAAGGATTGGTTAGTCTGAAAGCTGAACAATTTTGAAGTTACAATAGAACAATTTTTTCTGTGAAATATTTTCCTCTGAAATAGTCATATTCAGAAAAACTATCTGAAAAAACGAAACAGCTGATTTCGGTTGTTGCAACCAAAATTAAGTACAGTGTGTTTACATGCTCAAAATTGTGCATGGTTTTTCACCATTTTCTCCTGACTCACACAACTGGTTTGTTATTTCATGTATATGGTTGATCAAACAAAACATGAACACTGTCTGCGACTATCATGTCAGCTCTACCAATCCTGTATAATACCTTTAAACATAGCAATGTCATTGGAAACGGAGCACTTGTGCGTTAATCTGGAGGTTGCAGGCTCACATTCTGCTCTAGTCAATATTTTTGTGTTCAACCAAAAATAAATTCCTCCAATGCTTGCCCAACAACATGTACCCATTACTTCACCAATGTTTTTTTTTGCAATTCTAAAACATAAAATTATAAAAAAAATTGAAGCAAGGGTCTTCGTTTTCTGAAACTTTACAGTGAAATAATCTTTTACAGTGACACGTTGTGCGAGTGAAACTTCCTTCAGTAGTATACGTTTACATCTGATCTAAGAAGTGTGGCTGACCGTTCTTTTCTCTTCTTGCCGTTAAAACCTCACACCCAGTCTCGGTCACTAAGAGAGTATGCTCAAACTGGGCTGACCGTTTACCGTCTTGAGTGACCGCTGTCCAGTTGTCTGGCCAGGTATCGTCCCTCCAGGAACCTGGACAATAGGCAAATACCAACCACAATCAATAATGGGTTATTTTTTGTTGTCTTTGTAATAGTTAATGTTTGGTTTTGTAGGCATGTCATTACCTTGTGATACTACCGACCATGTTTTGTGTTTTTAAACCGAAATAAATAAATAAATCGATCAATCAATAATAATTCTTCTACATGGTTCTTATTCAGCGCACATATCCTAGTGGCTAGACTAAGGCGCTTTACAACATTATTATCCCTGTTCATCGGGCAAACTTTTAGACATCCCTTAAACTTTCTCAACTCCTTGGGGAGCATACAACCCCAACCTACTTCAGCGCTTAGGGGTTAATTCAACACTATACTGAAGGCAATTGTGCCCACAGTCATTGCCTTGGTGCCCCTTGAAATGTTCCAATAGAAATTTCTCATAGAGGTGCCCCTTACCAAGGAGAAAATGCCTTGGTGCCCCTGCCCTTTCAAAAACGGAGCATCAGGCCTGATACTGTCTCAGCCCTCAGCCCACTCGGGTTCCCATTTATACACCTGGGTTAAGAGAAGCATTTATGGTCTAATGCCATACTCAAGGACACAAGTGTCGTGGCCGGTTATCGATCCCACACTCCGATGATTCAGCCATAGGAACTTGAGTCCGATGCAGAACACCGCTCGTCCACAACACACCACATATAATATAAATCGTTATTCTTTTAAATGAGCAAGGTCTGGGAGGGCACATCTTTTTTGATGGCAGGTTTTTTTACTTTTGCCTTTCCCTGGACGACCTCTGATGTTATATCGTATTGTCCAAAGAATTTAAATTAAATAAATAAATAAAATTAACTCAATTGCCTAGAAATGTTAAAGGAAGGTTTGTTTTTTCCTCATAGGTTCTAATCTTATCGTTTCGCCTTACACTTTTAAAAGTCATTAGTTTTTCACTGTACCTTCACATATCATTGGTTCAATTGTAAAAGCATGACCTGGTTTCATCACACCAGTAGCCTTGTTCTCTGTAGAGAAATAAGGAATTCGTCAAGATTTGATGCCATGAATTAAGACAAGGATTTGAAAAGTGTTAATATCCAGTGTGGTTTGGAATAACAGATGCACTTTGCAGCCTGTAATATGAAATCATGCGGTGAATGCATCTAAACAGTACACAGTCAACCCTCCTACTGTCTGCACGGCCGTTCCGCAGTATTAAAATGTGCACGCCCTCAGTGTTCACGCTGCGTCCAGTTCATTCTGACAAGTTACGCGCGCGCGACATTTGCAAGTTTATGTTTACACCTGAAAAAGGTCACGTTTTGTGATTTGCATATCACCATTTCCTTAAATTTCATTGGTCGCAGGAATGTTTTGAATAAAAATAGTGATAATTCTCATGAATATTCATCTGATTAATCCTTACTTGGATCTCCGAGGTCAATTCAGCCATGTGAGCTGCAATCCAGGGGCCACTGCGTACGGGGTGTCATGGTGTCGTCGTTTTACTATTTTGGCGTGCGAATGACGTGCAAAAGAGTGTTATTTTATGGAAATAAGAGTTTTCATCAACAAAATCTGACCACAGATGTTTAAAAGAAGCATACTCCAAGCCAATCAGGATAAAAGAAGGTAAAAGACAGCGGGATGATTTGTGATATTAGAGATTTTGTTTGGTTATTTTCCAACGTGTGAAAAATGATCTTTCGTTTATTATGTACATTCAATACACTATAATATACAGAGGCTACGTAGAGTTTGCATACGTTCATTTTGTACATCGTTGTGTCAGTGTCGGGATATTTTCATGACTGATTTCAAACTAGCCTAGGCCCTATGATTTAAGTTGTTAGGCCTACTGCATCTGTGTTTTCAAAACAATTTTTTACTAGGGTATATATTATAGGCCTACTTTTTTGAATGAAAACTGGAAAAAATTTCATTCTACATGTACATACAATCCTCCGATCCATCATGCCAACCCAAATGCAAATAATAATATACTAAATCGTGATTTGATTCTGGTCCCTGGGTGTCTGGAATAACACGTTTCTTGAAGTGAACTGTTACGTCCTGTGGTGGTATGGCTTAATTAATGGACATTATGTTTTTTTATTGGGATTGCTGATAATCAAACATTTTCTTATTTTCTCGAAATTACACAGCCACTGTCGAACTCGAACCCTGCCAGTGCCAGCTTACCAAAGCAGAGAGGACTATAAGTAGGCCTACATGTGAAGGTGAGTGACTATTCCAAGTAAAATTGTAACGCTACACTAGTCCGACTTGTATTTTCATTTTGAAGCCTTTAAACTCAGCTGTGCTATTCATAATTTTGGAAATTAAAAGTCTTGCTGTGCATGTACCCCCCCCCCCTTTGGCAAATTTGCATGCATATTATTTACACTATCTTGTCATCATGTATCATTCAGCTGTTGAAAACAATTGTTTAAGTTTGATGTGATCATGATATGATGTATTTGCACACAAAATATTATAGCGTAGTAAATTAATACCCAACTTGAACCTTGCTTAAAAACAATATTTGTGTTATTCTTCTATTTTTGCTTTTTTTCTACATGTGATGACTTTGGCTTGTACTTCTGGAGTGGTTGACAAGTGGTGACGTCGCATTGTTGTCATGAGACGCTGTACAACACGACCTGTCCTGTTGAACTCGGTGTGTATGAGCTCGCCTCCTTGCTCATTGAGGAGGCCAAACCCAACACCAAACCTGGACAGCTGTTCAACGGCGTGGTTCTCCAATAAGTGCATCTTTGGTGTGATGCTGGATTCAGGGAAACTCTCTCGGTAAGATGCCATGAAGACCTTGATTACACATATCTGCAACAACAAAAAAAACATCATTACTCTGGACTGGTATTAACATTGGTACTTCACAACAAAAATTAAATGGAGTTGAGTAATTACCAATGCGGTTCAAGTCATCTGGTGATAATGCCCTCCTATGGTTTATCGCAAAGTGTGCATCGGCAAATTTTAGGAAAATATCCTCGAAAGTAGACCCCAATTTAGCTGCTTCTCTGATGAGTTCTTGCTGATGTTTCAGTGGAATGTCATCGTTGGATACACTTTGAAGGATTCTGGGGGGTCCGCTTTTGGTGGATTTTCGAGGAGATTTGATTGAGCTGTGAGCAATTTTCTGCACAAACAATGGTTGTAAAGATGAGATGTAAAAAATGGATTGTCATAATTTGTGTTAGTATAAAACAGCATCATTGAATACAAAATGTACTATTTGTAAATTTGTAAATTTTGACTTAGTAATGTTTAAATGTGTTTACGTTTGGGTGTTTGTGTTGGCATTAAGCAGAAATTATGTGTTTGATGTTCTATTTCAGAAGCTAAATCCTAACCATCAATATTTTTATTATTATGAAAATGTTTATTAAGTACATAATTTATTGATGGCTGTGGTATGCGAATGATGTAAATTTGACTTGTACACTTGTAAAAAGTATTTAAAGAAAATAATAATTAATAACAATGCAAGTTGTTTTACAATACATACCCGGCCTGGTGTTTTCAAGCGCACATCGTTTCCCTTGTGTGCACTAAGCTTTAACCAAGTCCAGCGATCACGGACTTCTTCAATTTCTGCTGGGATAGGTGTGCCTCTGCTGTGTTCCACTGCAACTTGCTTGAGAAGGTTTGCAGCCTTTATAATCTCATCTCTGTGTATTTTAACTGTGCTTGTCTCGGGATATGTTTGGATGGGGTTTGCTGATTTTGAACACAAGTCACAGTTACATGATGGTGTTTTATCCTTTTCTGGACAAACATGGTCAGCCATTTTGGACAGTTTACCTATTGTTCCGCATACTGTGCAAACTGTTGTCAATGTGCTAAGCTGAAGCCTCAAAATTCGGGGTGATGATGTGACGTTGTCATGATTCACACTAACTTGACATACAGGGCAGGGAACGGTGTGACTGCCTCGAAAAACGAACCACTGCTCTAAACATGAAGAACAGTAGTTGTGTTCGCATTGAGTTTGCACAGAAGGGGAGCTCAGGATACACTGGCATATTGCACATATGAAAATTGTCTCCACTGCCTTCTCTGTGCCAAGAATGTCGAGATTTGGGGGAACTGTGTACGCAGAATCATTAGTCGCAAAGTTAAACAGATAACTTTTCTCACAGTCCTGTTTGTTGAGGCTCGGTGGATTAATGTTCGGAAGACCTTTTCCAGTACGATTTCTCTTAACAGGGCGACCCCCCTTAAGTACTTTTCTGTACTGCTCACATGTGGTGCATGTTCCAGATCTTGAGTGAGTCGGCCATTCGTCAGTAGTTTTTTGTGTAGCAGATGAATATTCAAATTCCCTAGTTTGTTGTTTACAATGTGTCAAATTACGCACACACCTCCAGCATAATTTATTCGGATGCCTTGTTGAATCATCGAGCCAGATATTTATACTGTACAGTATTTCTAATTCCTTTCTGTATTGTGCACAATCCACTGCCACATATGAATTATTTGTATTTAATTTTGTGCACACACGACACAACTTATCAAGTGCTAATTGATGAAACTGCAATGTATTCATATCTGGAAAACTTCCTGTAAAGATGTCATCGTTGCAATAAAGTGTTTACCTTGAAACAGTGAATCACAGTAGTATTGCAGTCTGTTTGTTCAACACATCTTTATTTGAGAGTCTGTGTTTGACGATCGCGATACGAACGTAAACAACATACTGAGTAGTAGTCATAGAGCTATGGTAGTAGTACATAGATCTTTTTACTACACTATAATCTACGTTTTGCATCCCGCGCGCTATTGACGTGTTGGCTGTGGAGGTGCGCGGTGCACGTCTGCGACTGTGTGTACATTTTAATAGGAGTTTTACGTGATTTTTTGTTCATCTCCGTGAAAAACACACTCTTAAAAATCTATTTCTTGTAAATATGCCCGCTGTCTTGTTTTATTCGTTTGGGCTTTAGGGAAAACAAGTATATTTTTTTCAAGAAATTGGCTCCACTTTATCGGGAAAACCCAGAATTTTTATTTTGGGACATTTTAGAATCAACAGTTTCTCACTATCTTCGGGAATTCACGTCCAGTTACCAGGGTGGAAAAACCCTCATATTTTATATTTTTCCTCACACATTATTACTCTCAATAAATAAAAGTGATCGATTGAAAGTGTTTATGATAAATTATGAACAAATAACTCGAAAATCAATTGGTTATGTATGGACAATTCAATGTAATTATCGTTTTTTTATTCAACGTTAACGTTGAGCCTCCGCCATTTTGGAAACGGATTGTTTCATTACTGGAGGAAACGTTTGTTCGTTGCGAAATCTTTTAATGCGCTGTGTTAATGGGCTTGATACGGCCGTGTCTGACCATTTAATATCATCCACATGGTTTTAAATAATAGATGCACTTTGCAGCCTAAAATATAGTATGTGGTGAATGTATAGACACAATACATAGTCAACCCTCCTGTCTGACCATACAATGATGTTGAATGATAGATGCACTTTGCAGTGGAACAGTTATAAATGGTTGGTCCACTCACCGAAAATGTTTACGGAAAGTAAGAGAGATGAAGATAAATGAACTTACTTGCATAATGAGGAACACTTGGAGCAGTATGGAATAACCTATGAATGCCATGACCACAATAAGTCCGCACCACAGAGTACTTATGAGCCTGGGCATGTTTCTGGATGATGTCTCCTATCTCACGGTAACGCACACCTGGCCTCACTGTAAGATATACATCAAGTACATGTTAACAAGCACGATGTTTGGTCCTTGGAAAAAAAAGTAGGAACATTTTCTTGAGTATAAGGGCTGACCTACTTGTTACGGTGTAGGCTTTCAAGGATGTGTACAACATTGGTAATTGTTAAAGACCTGATCCGCACTTGATGTGACCTAACATATGAGATAACAAACCTGTGAAAGTTTAAGCTCAATCGGTCTTCAGAGTCATGAGAAAACAGTGAAAAACCCCATTATATGTTTTAACTTTTTTCAAACATCGAATTTTATCCTGCAGGATAAAGACTAACTGTTTTACTCATTTCCTAAAAACTATGGCATTTCAAGCAAAACTATTTCAAGGGAATTTTTCCACAATGACAATCTTTTTACCATGTAAGTTATGTGCAAATCTGTGAACATTTATATTTTCAATCTTACCAATGTTGTACACACCCTTTAAATGATATTTTCAGGCTATTTAATGACAATTTTTCAAATTTTTCCGAGGGCAAACAAATCGGAAATCAGACAAGTAGGAAGAATATCATGCCTGTGTCAATTATCTGACATAACAAAACTTAATTATTCAAATTTATAAGACGCTATTCCATCAAGATCATAGCACACACGATAGAAATTAACATGGATAGAGGTGAGTCTTACGAGCTTTGAGAAATAGAGATAAACTAAACAGATTCCCTAATGACAGGAGGAAGGTTGTTCCAAATCATTGGTCCAGCTACACTGAATGCTTTTTGGCCCAGAACTTTGTTTGCACGGGGAACATTCAAGCGAGTGACGTCAAGTGTTGACCAAAGAAAATGTGGAGGAGTGTGTTACGACAGTAAATTGGAAAGATATCTAGGAGTAGTTTTGCTCAAGCGTTTATCAACAAAAAGAGCAAATTTATGTTCCCTCAAGGGTGTAGAACACACACTAAATCAGCCGCACTATATTTCTAATCTTTTAACTTAGTCCAATTCATATGACGGAGCACCAAATTACAGTTTGCTTCATTCAAGACGAGAGAGGACTAAAGCTCTGACAACATGATGAAGAGTATCCTTGTCAAGTTACCCAAGCTACAATCCCGGCCATATCTCGTTGGGCCCCCCCCCCCCCCCCCCCTTCACAGGGATGTGATAGGCTGTTGAAAAAAAACCTGAACTCTGAGCTTGCGAGCTCGAAAACTTGCGAGCACGAAGCCCACAAATAACATTTATCTTTGGTTTTAAAAGCCCTACTCTGCAATCTGGGGCGTTATATATGGTTTTATCTTAATTTTTGTATAAATTTGATCTTACGAAAAAAATAATAATAAAATAAAACCTGTTTTGGGTTTGTTTGGGGGTTTTTTTTTGGGGGGGGGGCAAAAAAAAAGAAGAGGGATTTCCGGTTAAAAACGGAGAAATCACATCCCTGCCTTCAATGTTGGCTCTCATTGTGCGGTCAGCACTCCGGTTGGAACGGGGGAGGGTATGTTTATTGTTACGTGGCCCAAGCATTTTGGCCAGGATCGAAGTCACCGTTGGCATTAGAAATGCAAATTTATGCAAATAACAATGAGTGGTTACCTTCATCAATAGCTAGCTGTAGACACTTGTGAGTAACGGCTACCAGCTCTTTACTCTTCTCATCTACATCACCGACGAAGAATGTCTCATTCAAGTCGCCATGGAAACCATTGTGATAAACAGTAATATCAACTGTAGGAATGAAAATAAATACAAACATTCAACAGTAGCCAGCCTCTGTCGTTTCTACAGATATTTTCATGGTAAATGTGCTACCACTACCAGTGTGTTCGACCTGGTTCCTCCTATCATGGTGTGTGAGCATGAAACCAGGCTAGGCTTTGCTGAGATGTAGAACAAAGAGCCATTCCAACGGCTTTATTCCACGTACTTCATCTCTTTGGAACTCCTTGCCTGGTGCATGTTTCCTTCCATCCTACAATCTATACAGTTTTAAGAGGAATATTGATTCCTACCTTCTGCTCCCTCGAGTTATTTTCCTCTTAAATATTTTGTTCTTGTTGCCCCTAACCAAGAGTGGCTTTTAGCTTTGTTTGGAGCGAACTTGCATAACAAAATAAATAAATAAAACAAAACAACAGTTCTTCAAACAAAAGAGAAATTTATGTGACATTAAATAGAGTTTTACAGTTTATTATAATTCTAACCATTCATGATATCTCCATCTTCCATTGGACGTTTATCTGGTATGCCGTGACATATGACCTCATTTACTGACCTGAAAGAAAAAAGTAAGAAATAAAGTCCACAATTAGAACAAAATGTATAAATATGATTAAGAAATACAAATAGTATCATCAGAATAGTGCTGCGTTGTACTGTGGTACAAAGTAAATCTACGAAAAAGCATTTTAGAAAGAACAAACTATAACTTTCATTTCATTTTATTTCATTTATTAATTCTGGTTGTGAAGCCAAGAACTCTAAGAATAGTGAACTTAATCATCACTGAATTAGCCAAGAACCCCATGGGGAGAAGAGAGTTTTTTTTAGATGTGGGAGGAAAAACCCCAGAGAATTATTTTAGGGGAAACCATTGCCATCAGGTAGAGACTGAAATCCCAATCCACATACATATTGCCCCCGGCTGGATTCGAACCAGGGCCCTAGAGGTGGAAGGCGAGGAAGATACCACTACCCCCACTGACTATATAAATACACTTCCATTAAAGTACAGTTTAAAAGTCAACAGGTGTGTCAACAAGATGGTGGTCGGGTTGGTGTAGTGGTTTCTTACCACGCCTTCAACCTCTAGGACCCCGGTTCGAACCCCGCAGGGGCACTATGTGGATTGGCTTTTCAGTCTCTACCTGATTGCATGGGTTTTTCCTGGAGTACTTCTCTAGGGTTTTCTTCCCACATCTTGAAATTGAACACTTCCTTCCTTATCTTCTCTCCGTGGGGTTATTGGCTACTACAGTGACTAAGTTTGCTTTTTGGAGAATCCTTGGCTTCACAACCAGAATTAATAAATGAAAATGAAACGAAGCTAACATATTTTGTCGGAGCAACTTACGTGCAACAGGACTTTGGGAATTTATGATAGTTCAGCGGTGATGGGTAGCAGTTTCTCTCTACACAGGCTTTATGCACAGCTTCATCTATATCATCTGTTGTAACACCAGGTTTAACCATAGCAGCAGCGATATCTAAAACTTCTCTTCCAAGCTGAATAAAAACAAAATGTCTTAATTTAACTTGCAATAAACCACAAGGGAAACTGACTACATACACACACAAAGTTCAACCCATCCAGTTATTGACCAGATATTGGGTGGCATAAGCCTAACTATAACTTTTGTTCTTTTGCATCTTCAAGGGGTTTATCAATCATTTTGGTTTGGTTCTTACAGACTTGTGTCAGTAGTGTAGGTCACGATCATCCCATCTTCGTGTACTTGTCTGTGTTGAAAATAAATTGTTTCGATCCGTTTGCATCCGAAGATCTCATCAGATGAGCCAGGTATTCTGACTGTTGTCATTTAACGAATATACACGGTGGGCTTTCTTTGCTGGGTAAAATTTAGGTAATTTTGTTTGGGTTAAAGGCACTGGACACGTTTGGTAATTGTCAAAAACCAGTATTCTCACTTGGTGTATCCCAACATATGCATAAAATAACAAACATGTGAAAATTTGGGCTCAATTGGTCATCGAAGTTGCAAGAATATAATGAAAGAAAAAACACCCTTGTTGCAGAAATTTGTGTGCTTTCAGATGCCTGAAAAAGGCTTTAGGCCTGAAGTATTTTTCAGATTCAAATATTTTAGTGAGAAATTACCTTTCTCAAAAACTACGTTACTTCAGAGGGAGTCGTTTCTCACAATGTTTTATACTATCAACAGCTCTTCGTTGCTCGTTACCAAGTAAGTTTTTATGCTAATATATATTTTGAGTAATTACCAAACGTGTCCAGTGCCTTTAAAGAAAGAAAGATTCACTAGAGCGGGATGGTAATCCGGCTGTCGCATGTTCAAGTCCTGCTCTAGTCAATTATTCTTTGTTCAACCCAAAATTATTAAAGATATAACTTGAATAACAAGAATGTAAAACAATCTTGAGATTTGGAGAATCAGACATTTCTGATTAATCGACGAATAAATTGATTTTGTACAAAGAGGATAACAGCCTCTGAGATGAAATAATTTTAAAATAAACAATTAAAGCAAAACATGGAGACAACCCTCACCCGGCAAGCTATTCTAAGACCTTCAATGTCTCCTGCCGATAAACACTTGATCTGTGTGCTTCCTTTAACAGCCATCTCACTTGCTGGATAACCTGCTCAAGTTAACACATAAAGAAAAACCAATAAACCGTTATCACATACTTTTGGTTACAGTTCTCATTTCTACAATAATTATTTATTGTACATTAAATAATTATTTCATTCCTGCGTACCTTCAGCATGATCAGCATAATCTGGTTTCTCTATATGTTCTGGAACAGTGCGTGGCTTAGACTGGAAAAAATAACACACACAAATATGAACAAATACTATCTTTAGTTTATAACTTAAACAAAGTAAAATTCACGTGAACATTCAAGCACTGGTTTAGATACCACTAGAAAATGATTGACTTTGATGAGATACAATTATTTAATTTTTTAAATTTTATTATTCGATTGTGACCTTTTCTTACCAAGGGATGTGGGCGCAGTTTGCCTGTGAACATGTACCCAGGCCAGGGGTTGTAGGTTCTAGTGTTCAATTGCTGGTTGATTCTTTCCTTTTTATGAACCTCTTTGTGAGCATTCCAATTTCCCTTGAAACATTCCTGGAACAAAATCAGACAAAAGAGACAAAATTAATTATGATAAACTACAAAAAGTACAATACAACTTCACAAGTACCATGGAACAAGCTACACGATAAATATAGGCCTAAAGGAAAGAACCATGTCACCAGGGAAAGAACACAGTACCACGGAACAAGTTGCAAGATGTAGGCCTAACAAAGGAAAGAACTATTACCAGGGAAAGAAACCAATACCAGTACCACTACACTTAGCTAGCCTGAGAATAGCCCTGGTAGGACGTCAGTCAGTGCCACTGCACTGACGTCCTGGGTATAAAGATCCTGTACAATGCGAACAAAATTTTGAGTACAATTTTTTCATATTTTTACCTAATTTGAGAAGCTGAAACTCCATTCATTTATTCTTGGTGCCCTTAACTACACTTTTGATGAGTTCAAAAACGAACAAATACATCCATGAATGACATTATTTCCGAAAATAAGTCCGAGTTGTGCACTGGCGCTGTGACTCAGTCGTGTTGCCGCCCGGAAGTAAAAACGTTGAGTGTTACGGGTTAGACAGCGCCCTCTTTTGTGGACTTGGTTCCATGTCAGTTGAGGTTGTCACATCGCCAGTGCACAACTCGGATTTATTTTCAGAAATAATGTCATCCAAGGATAAAATTTTCAATTCTTAATAGAGCAGGCATAAAGTTCAGGACACAAGGAATATGTGAGTCAAGTTTCAGCTTCCTCAAATAGGTAAAAATATTATTTTTTTTATTTATAAATTTTTTCGCAATGGCAGAGCCCCTTTATACTCCGTCGCGTTGTATGCAACGGAAGAGTCCAACCTGGGCTAGCCTGACATGAGCACTACCAATACCATGACTACAACTCCAGGGAACAAGTTGCAATGCAAGTGCCTATTAAGGAAAGAACCAAGTCAAGTCAAGTCAAGTCACAAGGAAGTCATTAATTAATGTCCCGCAATATACGAGGTAAACTCTCATTCAAAATTTCAATTTCATTTTCAATTCATCATGATGTTGTGACAAACAAGTTTAAAATTAAATTTTAAAGTAAAAACAATCAAATTAATATTGTTAATTTACAATGAAAATATTGGTACTGTATATATGGGGCCAAGTTTTGGGAGGCAAAGCCCATCCATCCAAAGGTCAGCCAGCCCGTCTGCCAGTGCCAAATCAACCCCTACCCCCTCCCCCCCCCTGCCCGTGCCTACCACCAGGGCCGTCTCCGCCCCATGCTCTCCGCCCCGTGCTCTGCAGACGGTATGCATGGTGGTTTGGTATGCCAAGATTCAAGCATAGAGCAATGATTCAAGAAACCAGCAGAACACACGCGACGCGCCGCGCACAAGAAAAGTTTGACGTTAAATCACAGCAAATATAAACAAATACCACTTGCAATTGAGTACCTGAGAGCAGAAGTATGACCCCTGTATACTCAGTTTGATACAGGTTGGACATTGTAACCGAGATGAATTACCACAACCAGCTGTAATACACGGCTTTCCACTCATCGGATTCGCAGATTCGCTCGCCATCTTGGAAACTAACTAGTTTTAATCCTGTGGGGGCGCGCGCGCGTTACTTTTGGGGGGGGGGGGGGGGGGCAGGGGGGCGGGGGCGGGGGGGGGGGGGGGGTGTCGGATAAACCATGGAGGTAGTATAAACTGGATTAGCTGAAATCATACTAAGATTAGCCACGGTACCCCCCCCCCCCAATATCTATGTTGTTGGTGGTTAAAAATCGCCTTATATTAGTTCGTGCCATGCAAAATCAAATAAAGTTTCTACCCCATCAGATTTTATCTTAACTTTCTACCTCCATGCTTCGTCACAGCAGCAGGAGGATTTTCCTTCCAGCATGACGTCACAGACGTCAGCAGTCTAAACTACAGCCTTAAAATCGGTGGTGTAAGAACCGTCATCATTGTGTGTCGACATCTCACCTGGAAAAGTTGAGAATGTGACCATTTTGTGTGTGTTTTCTTTCGTCATTGTGTCACAAAATATAAACTTGACAATGACAAACTGTTAACATTTATTTTTACCCGAATTTTCCCGGTTGCCAATTATTTTAGTTATGGTACTATATGCAGACGGCCACAAACAGGGATAAGGAATTGAAACTGCTCGAAAACGCAATAAACTTCAGCAATGTTGCCTCCAGAAATACTCGCATTTTTAGACCTACGTTCTTGTTCCATACATCCGATTATTCAACTCTACTGTTTTTACTCGGTTGCCTGGGAATGAGTTTCAATTGAATTTTCAATCCAGATCCACATGAGACAGGGGTCACTGCATACCAAAACATAATTATAAGCCTATATAACTCCCCAAATCGAAGAGCAACTCGAAACAAGAATTAAAGCGAATTTCTTTATACGGTGTCTGCTGGAGTACTTCGTAGACGCACATTGTAAAACAGTTTATAGCAATTTTTATTCATCTGAAATTGATTATTGTCTTCACGTCAGTTTTCTCGGGGCTCTGAGCAGTCAGTTTTGCATCCCCCATCACTTAATATCTCAAACCGACGTTATTAACTCTAGCGCCCTCTATTTTACTTTCAGTCACGCAACAATGTCACCAACGTATCATTGGTAACGGTATCCCGTTATCACTTAGTTCTCCTTTTAAAGGCAATTTGAAGCTGTGCACCAGTGAAGTGAAAGTTTCGGCCGCGTTGTGTGTGTACTGTGCGCGTGTACTATACTGTGGCAACGTTCAAAACAACACGACCCCAAATCTCATTATTTTATGCTAGAAACTCTGAAAATGTAACTCCGAAAGTTTGTCAAAACTGCTCAACAAAGATGTCGTATGTTAACCTCACTGAAGAGCAATGCTTTCAGACTCACTGTCATCCAGATGATTGCAGAGATCGGTACTGGTATGTGTTTTTAAGTTCGAGTTTTGTCACCTTTTTGGGAGGATTTGTGACCATTCTGATTTTCCGTCTTGTGGTGTTGATAAGTTGCAAGCGGCGTGTGCATGATGTTTCGCCGCCGACGCCAAGCTTCAATGGCCCGGTGTTCAACGGCAAGAGTCCGGACCTCGAAGTGCCGTGGATGACGGCGGTGAAAGATTGGGCTGGTGCTCTTATATCAGCTCAGACAAAAATCGGCAAGTTCTTGGTAAGAACAAGTGAAGACGAAGAAATATTTATAAAAGAATTTACACATTTGAATTTTAATTTTTTATTCATCTACTTTCCAGTCTCCACTCTCTTTCTCAGTCTCACTCAGTGTAGAAATAATAAAATTAATATTTTTAAAGACTTCTCGTTGATGATATTGTATTTCTGTGACTAGGTACATGTTGTTTATTAACTAAGAAACATTTTTTATGATTTGATTCAGTCAAAGATAATTGTTACTTAAGGAATTGTCAAAGCTCTGTATAATTTGTTTGTGTTTATTAAATATAAGTAAGTGGGTACCTTTCCATTCCAGGTTCATATTGTCAACTCAATGTCATTAGATTTTTTATAATGCATTGAAGGCATTTTATTGTTTTTAATTATAGGCAGAAAGCAATTGATTTAATGATATCTTATATTTATAATAAGATAATAATGATTCGAGTAACAACAACATTTTTCCACCAACAGGTACATATCATTTTCAAGTAATTTCCTTAAATAAATTGCTTGTGAGATGCTTTTTAAACAGCCAACATTGCCTAAACACACAGCACTGTAAAATTGCTTTAAATGTAATGTTGTGACTGAATATTATGCATTGTCCATTTTATAATGTATTCCGTAGCTGATGATCATTGCTCTAATGCTCTTGTCATGTCCCTTAGAACTGTAGTGTAAGATCCCTGGAGGACCAAGGTTACAGTTATTGCAACTAAAATATTCCCCATGCCTCATAAATAGTGCCATTGATAAGTAACGCTGGGCTGAGGGAGTGCAGCGTACTTCTAGCATTGTACCCTTTAACTAGTTAATATGCAAAATGGATAAGTATGAGTGATCATTATTAGTTCCTGAAAATATATTCTGTGTTATGAATAAATGATATATTTTCCTGTCACTAATTAGTCTAGCATTACTAGCAATTGATGTGAAGACACATAAATGCTGAACTCTAATGATGGGGAATGGGGTGTTGTTAGGTTCCTGTTGAATTCAGTCATTCGTTATCAAATACTTCGTTCATAAATTATGCACAAAGTTGAAGCAATTCTTCGGGAAAGGGTTTATAGACCCCTTGCATATGACATCACACGCTAAAAAAAGCGCCCTCACTGAGGCCAAAAAGCGCCCTCACTGAGGTCAAAGGAGGCAGATGATTGGACGATAGGTGTTCTTTGTGCGTAAAATAGTGTGCGTGACCTCAGGGTCCATTTAGCGTTCCGCGTTATGCAAGGGGTCTATTGTGAGTGTGCACTATTCAAATCAACATTTATTTCCACATTGGTAAACAAACAAAAAAGAGAGAATAATAAACAAATTTAGAGCAATTATTTAAATCTAAGACAATCAAGAACTGATTGGGAAATAAATAATTAATGAAAACAAAAATAAGTAGAGAAATCAAAATAATGTAATGTAATGGATACGTAGCAAACCAATATGGGGGCATTTTCAGAAGCCAAAGGAGGCTTATAGTGAAATGCCTACTGACAAATACAAAACAAATTATAGCAGAAACAAAATAATAAATAAAACAAAAAATAACAATTATGCTCATAAAGGAATACGTTGAACGAGAACAATAACTATTTCATGCTCTCTGTTATAATAATAATAATAATAAAAATACTGGAAAAAAGTTTCTAAAAAATTGTACAGATAGCAGCCAAGTACTTAATAAAACACGGAAGCAAACAGTTGCTATGACAATATAATAACTGAGGTCCTGGTCTGCAGACATTGATTTTTTTTCATCCATGATGGAGGAGTGTTGTATGCAATGTTAGGAACAAGTTCTAGTGAAGATGACATCCTGTCTTCACACAGAAAAGCTTGATATCCAGCTGAATTCAGGCCGGAATTTAATATTTGAAAGGGCAAGGCCATTTTCATTTTGCAAAGGGGACATGTTGAAGGGGCACCAAGGCCAAGACCAGGGGCAACAGAGGCCATGGCCTTCATGTAATTCCAGGCCTGTGAATTAGCACACGTACTGACATGTATGTATGCACAATACATTGTATGGAATAACAGTATGTAAAGCAGCCTGTGATGTACAGATACTGGAATAGCCTACTGTATCGGTTGTGCATGGCTCGAATTAGGGTGAAAATCCACAAGACTGCAGGGCTTGTAAGTTGTAGCTCAGAATCTTTACTGGACCAAAATCTTTTTTACAAGACTAGAATCAAATGAGAAGAGACCAGTATCAAAACGAGAACACAGTTTTATTTGATCAAAACACAGAGAATATTGATCTCTTCTGTTTTATGGTTGATACTCAGCTGAATTTGAAAATATTTTTTATGATATTAAAACTCAACATTTGATCATCATTTTAATAAACTTAAAGATGTTGGACTTGTCCCGTCTTGAGTAAACTTGCCCGACACTGAAAATTACTGACCTCGGGCCAGCAGTCCACAAAAATCCAAGCACTGTTGTGTATTTTCCGATGGAAGTAGTGTACACTGTACATAACTTTCATATTAAGTTGTACCGTCTGCAAGTTGTGTCACAATTTGGGCTTGTTTCAAACTCCATTTTTCCATTCAGTATTTTGTCTAGAACAAACAACTCTCTCAATGAACTGATGTCATACATGTAGTAACACTTGTAAAAATACATTGCCAAAACCTGTGATTGATCAAGTCTTGTTAGCTTTTAAACCAAGCAGAAAAATTAATAAAAAATGACTGACACCAAAGTAGAGAAGTTAAATGAAATCGATGAACACAATTTGATTATAAATAATTTAGTTACAATCATGTAGAGCTTTCAAGTAATAGTAAGAGCAAAGTAAATGCTGTTGTTTGTGTCCTTGGTAAGTCACTTGAAAGACGGAAGACTAAACAAAAGACTAGTATCTTAACAAACAAAAAATTCCATCAATACTTTCATTTCGGAGTTTCCGGATAGCACAATTGACGCTGTCAGAAAATATAAATAAGACAAAACAAATTGGCTGAATGTAGCTGAAAACAGCTTGAAGTCTTAAACTTGAGCTTGTGGTGTTATGGTTTACAGACAGGAAATGGAATTAGTAAATGAAGATATTTTATGTAAAGGCCAGGTTTAATCCAATTTAATGCCTCTTTACTCGGAACGTGATGATGTCGAGGCGATTTTACAAGCTGATTGAAATTATCGAGTGGAGAGAATGCAGAGATTTACAGGAAGTCTTGCCTTCTGAGACAATTATTCAATCTGCAGAGATACTGGTTTGATTTCATAACTCGGTTTGTCAAGTCAAGCAAAGTTTTCATTTGAATAAAAACCACTTTCAATTTTGGGCCTTGCAGTTGAGTATGCATTGCTTCTACCATACCATGGAGAGTATAGTTTAGCTACTGTCCTTTTTCAAGTTTCAGAAATTAAACATTTTTGTGTGTCTGGGATTGATTCACCTAAGTGTGAATATGATTCAGTGGGTGCGTTTTAATTTAAAGTGAAATGGAAATTTTTTTACAATGTGTTTATTTATTTGTGACCTGGCTGTCACAATTAACAATGCCTTTGGAAATTTGTCTCAGATACTTACACTGAAGGTTAAATTACAAATTTACTCATTATATGAATTAACCCATTAACAATTGTTTTAAATACAGTTATCTGTATTCATTGGCAGACAATTGTTTCTACGTGTACAATGTATGTGCACTGTGTAGTAAACCATTGCTACTATATTTCCTAAAACATTGGATTGAAATTGTGATGTATGAAAGCTTTTCAGATGCAAATTTTTGAATTCTGTTGACCCTTTTTTTTATTGACGCCTCGTGTTTTAAATCAATAAAAGCTGTCGCAAAATTATGGAATTTTCTGTAAGGCTTGAAAAGAGTTTCTGTTTGACTCATCGAGGCCCAGTTTCATAGAGCTGCTAAACGGTAAGCAAATTTTCGTGCTAACTGTAGCAGAAAAATTTGCTTAGAAAAGCATATTTCACAGGTTAGTAAGAAAATACTGGCCCAGAAATGTTTGCACAAGACCAGAATTAAAATGAGGAAAAAAACCTTCCTGAGTCCTGACACAGTTTACCATGCATTGAACTGTTTTTATTTGAACAATTAAGCACTAAGAGTAAGACATTGGATCAGATTGATTGTGGGTATTCAGTGTTCATTACTAAACAGAATTTAAAAGTATTCTTCAGATTCAAAGTCAACATTTGAACGTAATTTGTTTCTGTTCAAGATATTACACATTGAAATATTGTTGTTCAATTGAAATACACAAGACCGTTGGACTTGTCTGGTCATAAGATTACTGGCCTGAAACCAAAAACACTGGCCTGAAACCAAAAACACTGGCCTGAAACCAAAAACACTGGCCTGAAACCAAAAACACTGGCCTGAAACCAAAAACACTGGCCTGAGGCCTACAGTCCAGTGTAAAGTTTCAGCCCTGGTTAATTATCTAATGTGCTCTCCTCATAACATACACTTAATGTTTGGGAAAAACACATGCAGTTAATACACAAGAAATATACATTAGAGGAAAAAGCAAGATGCGATTGAAACCTTATGGTTAAAGTCATGACATTGCTTGTTTAAAATCTTGGCAAATAAATGTTCCCGGGGGGGGGGGGGGGGGGGGTGGAGGAAAAAGTGCAGTTTACAAGCCTGGTTGGCAAGGCCTATAGAAGAATCTATTGTGATACATTGTATTAGCTTTTTTATTTACGTTATTCACAGGAAAGCTTTCCGGTGCATTTCCTTCTTGTTACCATAGATTTAAAGAGAAACCACCGGGGAAAGGTTTGGTGCTCACAGGTTTATTTCCTGTCTGTACTAAAACAGAACCCAAGGACTACATTTGTTCACACATTTTATTCCCCACCCCCTTTCCTTATAAAACCTTAGAAACCATAGCGGTCGTGAGAAGGCTCTTGTACCAAAATGCGTAGTGGATTGACATTTTCCAATGATTCCCATTCCCATGTTATAGAGTCTACAATTCAAAAACAAAACAACATATTTCTGTTTTGTGTGTGTGGGTTTTTTCATAGACATTCTTCCTGCAGGCATGATATTTTTTCTACTTTAGTCTGATTTCAGAGTTTTTGGCCTCAGAAAAAAACGGCAACATTGTTTTAAAGTACATGTAGCCTGGAAAGTCTGTTAATTCCTATACCATCACCAAGGTTTAGCCCTTTACTTATTAAAAACTGTCCGACTTTTTTCTGAGGGTTAGATAGCATGTAGGCCTATCTGTTCCTGGAAAAAAATGAGTCAAAAATCAACAACATTTGCTGTATCTGTAAGCACATGGTGATGATTATACAGTAAAGAATGATCTCTAAAGGGTTAAGTTATTATTTTGCCTTTTGCATCAAATTCAGCCTTTTGCTCCAATCTTTTAAAATGAAATAATACAAAAATTATATTTTATCATTTCAATGATAAAAGCTGCTCCGTAAGGTTGTTGACTTTTTTCATTTATTCAGAAAATGAAGACAATTGTCTTGTTCTTGAGAGGCATGTTCATTTTGTAGAAAAGAAGAGAAATTTCTCCACACACTTCTCATAAGTATGTCAGAGTTGATGTCCTCATTAGTCAAGGATGTAATTCCTGAGATGCAACAGACTTGAAGATGATGACGGAGTCTTAAGATGGTGAGAGACGATCTGGAGTTAGCTTGACTGTTTCGACAGAGGCAGTGCCATAGCGCTGTGTGCTACAAAGACTTATGACATTATGACATTTAGCTCAAATTTCTCCAAGTAGGTCCCCAAGGGTGTGCAGGGCAGGGAGTCTTCATCTTTGCCTCATGGACTGAGGTATCATTGAACATCTTCAGCAAATTACATGCAGTGTTCACCCTTTTCATACTCTGCAGCAGCCGAAGTTTTATGGGTGTTGAAGTGGTAGGAATCGCCTCAATTTGCACCGTTCAGTTTTAGTTTCTGTTTCATGACCTAAAGTGTATTGTACATTTGCAAATGATGTACATACAATTTTGTTAGTATTCTTTTGGTTCACTCACTTCACTGTATAAAGCTCAATTTTTCCTTTACCCATTATTTATGCAAAAAAATAATTAAATAAAAGAATGTTCAGAAACACCTGTACACTAGTATAGTAGTAGTTTCGGTGTATGTACTAGTAATTTTTGTGAAAAATATGGAACTTTGCACTGTTCAAATGTTTCGGTTTCTATGTGACCTAAAGTATATATTGTACTTTTGCAAATGTACAATGATGTATTGTTACCATTCTTGCGGTTTACTCATTACTGTATAAAGCTGATTCTTTTATCAATTATTGATGCAAAAAAAACCACCAGGACATAAACACCTTTTTGAGCTGTACTAGTAATTTGGGTGAAAATTTAGGGACTTTTGTTTCACAGTTCAGTTGTTTTGGTTTCTATAGATGACCTCATTGTAGGTTTCTGAAAGATGTACAGTGATGTTAATCTATTCTTGTAGTTTACAGTCTGAACCTCATTTTTCCCTATTGATGCACACAAAAGTACGTTCAGAAACAGTTTTCAAAGCTGTACTAGTAATTTTGGCTAGTTGGTTTTTCTGTAAAATATCTTACTTTCTGATGGAATTATTTGATATAATACCACAGTCCTTAATACACAATAAAATTTGCATAACACAACCTCTATGGTAACTAATGAAGCATGCCAGGCAGTGTAGTATAGAAGTCGACCATGAACTCTGTGTTGTTGCATTTTATAATGAGCTGCATCTATTTCACACCTCAAACAACAACATATATATCAAAAGTTAATCTGTCAAAATAACGTCAACTATGTTCACTTTGGAGAAGGAAAACTTGTTAACAGTACAAGACATTGTGTGGATATGATTGATAGGGTATTATACAATACATACTTTGGGGGAGATACATCTGCTTATATGAAATGCTTTTATGGATAATACAACAACATGGAGCTTACAGAACGCTTCCTCAGGCTCCATGCTACAATTACTTGTTACCATGACAACAGACAAATAACTTGAGCTTATTGTAAGTGGGGTGTAACTTATTATCAAATTGTCACCAGATGCTGTCAATTTATACACATATCTTTATTTGTTCTAAAATGACCTTGCAGGACACCACAAGTGCAGTATACATGTGTAGGTCTATAGTCTCTCGTTAATAATGAGATAATTAATCGGCAGGAAATAACAGCAACAGACAGTTTAAATTTACCACCAGGGTTTTAATAGCCTGTAGGATCGATGATGGACAGGGAGAGAGACAGCCTCTAGGAAGCTTCCTAAGTACTTGCTTTTCAAAATCTCCCACCAATGGTGGAACCAAATGAAATCAATACCGGGAGCATTTGTTTTGCATGGATTGCCTCTTAAGGCAGTCTTCTAAAGAGTTTTACGCTGTTTCTTGGCAATTTCCTAGACATGCTTACTCTTCCACTTTAAACTTCTTGGTTTACATGCGATCGAAAACGTCGACTGAAAAGTACAACATTGGGTTAAAAGCTTTTCTGACTTCCAACTGATGACGTCTTGAAAGGAAAGTCATGACAATTCGTTTTAAACTCTTCCACATCATTTTTTTTTCATGAGGAAGATTTTCAATGGACATTTAAATTATTGAAAGAGCACTCTTTTTTGTTTGGAAATTAACAAATTACGATGCGACTTATTTTTTTTACATTGTGGTAATGTAAATGTCATTTTAAGAAGCTTTTTGTTCTGACTAGTACGGAAGTTTAAATCAAAAGAAGATACAAAATACATGTAAATATTATAATTTCCCTTTTTTGTTAATCCTTGGCTTGCCTCTCAACAAACATTAATAAATGGTTATACTATTGCTGGTTAGTTCAAGGATTAATAAATCCCAAGATGGTTTTGTATTTTTTTTTTCGAAGTTTTTATTTTCAGTTCACTGAACATGTTTTGTGCACACTGAACGCTAATAGTATACTGAGTAGCAAATGGTGATGTTTTAGTAGCAAATGTCATTTTGTGTAGCATTTTGCTATACTAAACTTGGACAAATCATTCCTGCCTAATAATAATATAGCTTATGGACTAGTGAAAAAGATAATGATCTAGTGAAATGACAATCTAACTGGTCCTGCAAACCAGTCACAGGCCTGGAATTACACGGAGGCCACGGAGGCCATGGCCTTCGTTGCCCTGGTCTTGGCCTTAGTGCCCTTTCAAAAGTTTCCCATAGACTTTATGATTTTCCAATACAAGTGCCCTTTGCAAAATCAAAATGGCCTTGCCCTTTCAGAGATGAAATTCCAGGCCTGCAGTCACTAGTTAGGGGCAAACCCTGCTTCCAGTTGAAATGTGTTCAACTTTTGTGAAAAGTTGCCATAAATCTTAAGAGTTCGACCAGATTTGTTCATTAACTTTAATGTATGTGACTCTTGTTTTACAGTTTTTATAGACAATAATATGTTGAGGTTCAAGTTGGATCTCAATTTTTGTCCTTGTTATTTTGTAAGTCAGTGCTATTTAACCTTCTACATGTGTCAAGAGAAATTGTTGAATAATGTAGAATATGCTGGTAGTGCTGCAATGTACTATATTTTTGTATAACTCAGTTGTCGTTATTTTTGTGCTATTGAACATGTAACTGCAGTCAATTCTGTAATGTATGTTGAGATTGGTTGTTACTCATAGTCAAATCTTAACCATTCAATGAATAATAATACTAAAACACTAAAATATAGTGCCCAATGCCCAAAGGTCTCTGAGCGCTTTACATTTATAAAAAAAAAAAAGTCCACTACTGAACCTTTTCAGCCTGAGCTTGTTGTGCCCATTTTATATATATTTTTTTTTTGGGGGGGGATTATTAAATATGAACAAAATCAAACTCGTACACGGCTGCTGGGGATGCAGTATAACCACAAACACACCCGACTATTAATAGCCCATAATATGCAGGAGCGCCATCTTGAAAACATACCGCAATGCATCTTGGGAAACTTAGTAAATCTATGAAATAAATCAAGCTGCCATGATGGGCGCCAGGCTGTAGTTTACATGTAACTATTAAAGCCAGGTTTAATAGTTGTGTACCGCATTGCTTCAAAACCAGTGCTGCCATGATGGTTGCGGGTGTTGCTCAGACTCAGAATTTACCCAGAATCCTTTTGCGCACCAATCATGCGCATTGTGATGCTACATATGGGCTATAGACTTTTCTATTGCAACGTCACAGCCCGAGTTTTTGCCAACCGAGGTTGGAAAACTATGGAAAGCCATAACTGCAAATCAAAAACAGATAGCCATAGTTTGTAGCAATGTTTCACAAATATTCAAATATAGTGTTGAATTTGTTGGAAACAAATCAACCAATCATGGGAGGTATTTCAGTTCATGAATCTTTACAGAAAATGTTGAATATGGTCACAACATTTTTTAACATAATTGAATGCTTTGTTAACATTCGGCTGTCCATGCCAACCGGCGCACTTTGTTTATCAACAATGGAAAGGTCTATTACATGTTTTATTTTATGTCCTAGAACTGATCAGTAAGAATCAAGTCCGGTCTACGAGGTTGATTCAATCAAGAAGTTACATTAAACACATTTCCCGGAAAAGCAAGTTTCTAATTAAATTCAAATTATTGAATTGGACATCATTGTTTGCTCTCTGTTCCTGCATCAATCAGTCACTTGTTTGTTCAGGGGCCAGTTTGAATTGAAGTAATTTGATCATTTAAAACAAGGTCTATAGTGACCGTCTTGCTGGTATTTGTTAAATCATACCATGGGGGGATGACAGGCCTTGCGCTTTTTTGTAAAGTAGCCAACTTGGCGAGTCAACTTTGCCTTTTTATGGCAAGTTTTAGTAGCCCACATTTTAAGCATGTATTGTCATCAATATATCTTTCTGATTTAGTGGTAGCGATCACAACCAGTTTATTGGTTTTTATGAAGTTACATTCACACACTCAAAAATAGTTTAAAGGGACACGTTGCCTTGGATCGGACGAGTTGGTCTATGAAAAGCGTTTGTAACCGTTTTTTTTTAAATGCATGGTTAGAAAGATGTTTTAAAAGTGGAATACAATGATCGTATGCCTCGAAATTACGTGGTTTTTCTTTTACTTTGCGAACTAACACGGTCCGCCCTGTTAGTTCACGATGTAAAAGGAAAACCACGCAATTTTGATGCATATTTGTATGGATCATTATATTCTACTTTTAAAACATCATTCTATCCATATGCATTTCATAACAAACGGTTTCAAACGCTTTTCATACATTGTAGACCAACTCGCCTGATCCAAGGTAACGTGTCCCTTTAACGCTTAAATATATATATTTTTTTCATATCTGAAAATTAAGAAATATTGAGCATTATAAACAAGTAGGTTGCATATTTTTGAGTAGCTCACAGGGCAAGTTGAGATGTGGTGTTTACTAGCCCAAAGCAGTTTTTACTAGACAATGTACGCCCCCGGGCTAGTATTAAGGGCGAGCAATGGGGGTATAACCAACGTAAACGTACAATAATGTGAAAAGGACAAAAATAGTTTTCTGTGCATTGTTAAACCATTGATGGTGAACCTCTGCGGTTTTCTGCAATGGAGAATTGCTTCTTTTCTAAATTCACTTCCAATAAACAACGACCTTATCAAATAAATTTTTAAGAATGTTTCCATAAATAAACATAATATCATGATGTGCACATGTCTCCTTCGCATGAGTGCATGTAGGTGAATTTAAAATCAAGGTCAGTAAAATGACATTCTTATTATGAATAATTAAACAGGTTTTCTTTTTGGATGCTTTTATTTTGAATCATTCCAGAAATTTCACTGATGTCATGGAGGCCATTGACTTAGCTGCCTACTTGGCCTTTGAATTCAGGTCTTTCAAAGTGTTCTCATTGATTCAGACTCCTTTGCAAGTTGAAAAGTGTGCCTGGGACCTTGCGCGGGCCCTTAGAAGATAAAATCCCAAAGACATTGGCTTTACATTTGCAATCTTTTCAGTTATACTCTCTTTAGAAACTATGACTTCAAATTAATCCAAGGTAAATGCATTTAGATTTCATGAAGTTGAGGAGACATTTATTTATATTCATACTCAGGATTTCGAGAAAGACTCTGCTAGGGTCTAAATGTCAGGCCATTTACTATTTATTTTACTCAAGGTTTTGTCTGAACATTCTTTGGAAAGTTCATTAAAGGCCCTGTACACTATTGGTAAGATCGAAAAACACAAATGTTCACAGATTCACACATAACTTACATGATTTAAAGTAAGTAATGGTAGAAAGGGTTCCTTAAAATATTTCTGCCTAAAATGCTATCGTTTTCGAGAAATGAGTAAAACAATAGTTTTTATCGTGCGCGATAATAAACTCGATGTTTGAAAAACAGAAAACACATAAGGTCTCTTTTCACTATTTTCTCGTAACCTCGATGACCAATTGAGCTCAAATTTTCACAGGTTTGTTATTTCATGTATGTGGTTGATTACACAAAACATGAACACTGTCTGTGATTATTTTGTCAGCTCTGCCAATCCTGTATAATACCTTTAACATGAAAGGGAAAATTTTGATCACTCAACAATAATTTTCAGGATATAATTGCAATTATTTAAAATGAGGAGGAGATCAAATGCTAATGGTATCTCCCAGGCTGGAATGTGTAGAGTGGGTACATGTGCTGGTACATGTTATCATAGAGAAAGGACTGTTATGATGTACACTGTACCATGATGGTTCACTTTTCCAACCGCTATATCTCTATGGTAGACATTTATGTAACCTTTGACACCAGAGCCCCGACTCCACAGTGCTCCATGCTCAGTAGATGAAAATATAAAATCTTACATTGTATGGAGATTGCATCATACAATTTTTCAAACTTACATACGAGGAAAGGGGCACATCACAAAATTAGTTTTTAATTTGTTTTTCTTTTTTTTCTTACATTTCCACCCCTTGACTCATTGGTGCAACTACATTTTGTAGTTTTTTTTATTGTTATAATGTAAAGTCTCAAATTCATGTTGTTATAATCTGGGCCCAATTTCATAGGGCTGCTTAAGCAGAAAACAATTACTTATCAATTTTCAGCTTAGCAGAAATGAGCAGGATACCAGTCACAAATGGTATGTGACATGGTATTTTGGCGGGTAACCTTATTCTGGTAAGCAACATTTTGTGCCTTTAAGCAGCTCTATGAAATTGGGCCCTCAATTGCCCCTCAAGGGGCACATCACACAATTTGTTCACTTTTTAAAATACTTTTCTTGATTTTGTATGGTTATGATACAAAATGTAATTTTTTGTACATGGCCAGTGATTTAGGAAATTCCCGGAATGTAAAAGGTCACCCCTGTTGTGGAGGATATGACATGGTCTGTAGAACATTCACTAGAGTGAGTTTCTGTACAAACAGAACTATTCACAAAATGATTTGAAGTATGAGCAGCTTTCGATAGTAAAAAGCATTTAATAGACATTTCACTTCAAAGTTAATGTGGTTATGTAAAAAGATATCAGTTTTTATGCCCCAAAATTTGAATCTGAGAAACATTACTGTCAGATACGCTTCTCAGATTGTGTATTCCTATTAGGGATTATTCTTCCTGCATGGACATATTCGCTCTGAATTTTTCGGTGATATCTCAAAAACATGACCACCTTTTGAAATGAAATTTTCACTGGTTAGTTTTATTGTATCTACATTTAGATAGGATTAAAACAATCGACTGGTTCCAAAATATCAAAGATATACTGCATCTGAATCAGGTGATGTAACAGTGTTAATGAGAAGTCGGATCACTATGAGCTGAAAGGTGAATTGAACTTACATTTAATCCGTGTGGGATTTTCTTTACAACATACCGATACCTCTTTAATCCTCGGACTTTAAGTATGTGTCTGTCATCAGACATTTATACAAGTATGTGTTGTGAAGTTTATCATGCACATACATGTACATAAAGCATTGGTGCACAAATGAACGATACATTCAGGCAGAAAATATTAGCCACCCATAGATCCTCTGTCACTTACATACAACTTGCTTTCAAGGCAATATTCATGAATGCTTTCTATGGGGAATAAGTAATAATGGATTTTTGGAAGAGTGCAGTTCATTCTGTCTCTGTTGTTCAAGAAGTGTTGAAAAACAGTAAATTTTCAAACTGATATCCCTGAAATAAAAAGTCACATCCCCTGTGATTCCCTGGCTTCTGCTTCCTAGGTTGTTGTATTGTATACTTGGGTGTGATCCCTAGCTACACTGCAGTTAACAGTTGTATGGCTTCTGGCTGGCACCCCTGAACAATAGCTCAGATGATAGAGCGCTGGCACGTTAATCTGGAGGTCGTTGGTTCAAATCCTGCTTTAGTCAATTTTTCTTTGTTCAACCCCAAATCAATTTTTAAACTCAATGCTTAAATTTATAAACAGTACTTTTTAAGTGACAACCATGTAACAAATTTGTTAAGTAGAGGCTCAGAACCCCTTGGCCCCTTCTTACCCCCACACCCAAATGAGATTGAAAGTATGTACAAATGAATGGTGCGATACATTAGATAGCATCCCCCATGAAAATATCTGATTATTTACTCCACTGGTTGTTCTCATTGTTTAGTGCTCTAGTCATCATTAAGCAGTTGTTTCAATGTTTGAATGGATGTACATGTACATCAACTTGTTAGTATGAGAGAGATTATTTTGGACTCCAGTGGTTCACTGCAAAATGATGTTTGCTGTAAAGATAAAGAAGACATAACGTCACACTTAAAACCCTGGGGAGCCCCATGTGACACATATGTCACATTTGAAAAATCTCAAAACAAATATAAAATGGGGAAAAATAAGTCAAACACCCACTCAGCCCCACTGTGACATCCATGTAACATGAATAGCGACCTGTGTCGTCATTCCTCTTCACTTTTGCAGCCTTAACCTTAACCCTTTGCTTAATATCCTCTATTACAATACTCACCCCCTTTTTATTATTAATAAACCTTGGGCTTCCCAGTGTAATAATAAAAAGGGGGTGAGTATTGTAATAGAGGTATTATTAAGCAAAGGTTTAAGAGATGCAACAGCCATCTATAATACACTGTAGTCTCCAAGGTCAGCACATTACTTGTAGGGGAAGTTGCATTGAAATTCTTTCCCTTATTGCATTGTCAGCTAGTGTTCCCGTACCCTACAGACTTAATTAAAAGATCAAGCTGCAGGTAATTACACAAGGTTAGAGAAAACTAATTACACAAGGTTAGAGAAAACTGCAGCGAAGGCTCAAAAACTGCGAAGCAAATTTTTTATTTAATTTGATAGTTAGTAGTAATGTACTGGTAGGAATTTGTATGTTGGGAGGATATGATTACACCCCCCCCCCCCCCCCCCCCAATCACCTGGCTGGATTAAAATGTTTACTGGACTAAGTTTTGTACAAGACCAGAATCAAAATGAGAAAAAAACTGACATATGTATGCTGATTTTATTTGAACAATTTAGCATGAAGAGAAGATTTATCCCCTCTGTCTTTTGGGGTTCAATTTAAAAAAAGCACAAGACTGCTTGACTAAGTTTACTGGCCCGACACTAAAACTATTTCACAGGGTTAGCATGGAATTTGTGCTTGTGCGCTTGCGTAGTCCACGTTACTAGGCATTCTACGCTTACACAGCTAGCGCAGAAATTCAGCGCTTGCTTGGTAAGCAGAGAATGGTGATCGCAAGCGCAGAATTCGGCGTTAAGCAGAGCCATGAAATTGGGCCCAGGTGTACACCAACACCTGACCCATTTATGCAACTAAATTTCATTTTTTTTATGTTTTAATATCAGCATTTGTAAACTCTCAACCACATGGTGTTATCTTGGCCCAATTTCATAAAGCTGCTCAAGCAGAAAATATTTTTCTATAATTTTCTGCTAAGCAGAGATGAGTAGGACACCAGTCACTATTGGTACATGAGGCATGGTATTTTGGCTGGTAACCTTATTCTGGTAAGCATAATTTAGTTGTGCTTACAATGTAGCTACTGTTTGTGCTTTTTAAAAGCAGCTCTATGAAATTGGGCCCAACTCCCTGCTCTATGATTGCACATTGTGTTTCTCGGATTACACTCCTATAACTATTCACAGGGGCCATTTTGAGTCCATTCATTATTGATAGAACATGCTATGTTGTTAGGTGACACCTTGCTATTGTGTTGTTAGACTGATAACCTGTTTCTAATAGAAAAACACCTGTCCATTTCTCAATTGATTGATCGCCATATCAACACAATAGGAAAATTTGTTCTGGTACATTGCTCTGTCATCTCTCATATATCTATTAGCGATATTAAATATCAAATTAAAGAGAGGTAAACCATCCCTCACAGTGGTAGAAATATGACCCAAATTAATTTGTAAGATGTCAAGTGACCTATTGTTATTGGTAAACATAGATCTCTTTTACCGTCCATAAAGGGTAGCCAACAAGAGACAATTTAATTATTGCATGTAATAATTTATTTATTTGTTTATTTATTAGAAAATATATCTGGCAGTACAGTAAACAGTAAAAATTCATCTTGTACATAGAACAACATTGGGGTGGGGGTTATAAACAGGAGAAAAAACAGGAGAGCCTGGAAACGAGACATACATGGAACATGAACAAAAAGACAAAACACAGACGCACCACTGAAACAGAGATGCAGGCCTGAGGGATTGTCTAAAAAGCTTAGAAACTTGTCGAGAGGCTTTCTTTAATGCACCAGCTCATTGGAGAAAAAAAGAAAAAACTAATAAAAAATGTGGTAGTGCAATGGGCAAGACAAAGCAAACTTGACTATCAATTATCTGGTACATTGTAAAGGCAACAGTTCTGGCAAAAGGATGATTACAAAACACACGCTAACTTCTACGGACGTAAACAGTAAACTAAAAACTGATTAAGACTTAATATCAATAATTAATATTAATAGTTTTTTAAGGCGCTTTATCTACTGGCGCCTCAAAACGCTTATCAATTTTTTTTCCAAAAAGGTTTTTGAAGTTTTTGAATTATGATACCCATTTATGTAACACCTTGTAAGGGTTTACATTAGTGCTGTAGTACAAACAGCAGAAAACACCGGGGCAAACCCCTTCTCTTATAGTGAGTGTAACTTGGTTCTTTTACGTGCATTACACAACACACAGACCTAACAGCTTCACGCCCAATCCTAAGGACAAAGCAATTATGGTTTAAGTGTCTTGCTAAAGGACACAAGTGTCATGACTGGGACTCAAACCCACACTCTGCTGATCAGAAACACCAGAGCCTGAGTGTCCAGTGCGCTTGGCCGCTCTCGACTATGACACCCCTCTAAGAAATTAAAGTAGCATTACTGCAGTTTTGAGTGCCTCCCAGGAACTAAAGTACAGTGTAGCATTTAATAAGTTGAACAAGTTTATAATGTAAGAATGTGAGTGATTATCCAGGAACTAAAGTGGTTTTGATTAGAACAAGTTTTCAGTAATTGGTTAATGCAGGAATTACATTTAAATTAAGTGTTCCATTCAAGCTTTCAGTTTCATGTTGTGACAGTTGTGTACAATTTCCATATTTTTTTCTTCTTTTCTTAAATACATGTGGTAGGAAGGTGTAAGAATATTTGCCAACTACAATGTACTACTGTGCTATGTTGTTTGTTTAGTTGAATTCCATGTAGCTTCCGTGCTGCTTCAATTAATTTGATAAAGTGTGAAAGAACAAAGGAGGAATATGTTATTGAAACCTGCAACATTATGTTACAACCAATAAATAACATGCACAGTTTTACCATATGGCAGGGTTTGTGTACATCATTTTCAATGACTAGCTACATGTAGAGGGACCAGTTGACTAGCCAGGGGACCAGTCGGCTTGCCATTTCACTATAGTCCACCAGCTTTTTCACTAGTCCATGTTTTATGGTTTCCTTTCAACACTGTGGGACTTGTAATTTAAAGCAATTTTTATGAGCAATCAGTGGGTTACGAAGCAGTGGCAAGAACTGTGACTGGTCCTCGGATGCAAGCCCTGCTAAGGGAGAACACTGCATATGCTTACTGGGAACTCTGGGTTTGTTGAAACATGATAACTGAAACAGAACACGAAAAAACAGTAAACGCAGAAAACGATTTCGTCCAGCTATTTTGCATAGCAAAACAATTTATACTGAACTTGTTTTGTGCACACTGAATGCTAATACTCACTAGCAAATGATGATTTTTGAGTAGCAACTGATACATTTTGTGTAGCATATTGCTCTGCTATACAGGGGAAATTGTTCACTGATACGCATTAACATTTTTCCTCTCCCAGTATTTATTGAGTAAACAGTTTTATTGATCTGAGGAAGCATACACAAGTAGGCAAAAATCAAAGGAAATATAAGTAATGTTTGACAACAAATAATGCACACAGACACTGTGGGGATCTGTGATACTTGCAAAGGAAAGAGTATGGTGTGTGGTTGTTTTGTGTAACATGGCTGTTCATGACTTGAAATTTACACTGGGCCGTAGGCCTGAAGCCAGCATCGATAGTATCTGGCCAGTAAAGTCATAACTGAAACAAGTCCGGTGGCAGTCTTGTGTTTTTTGTTCAAATATTAACTTTCAGTCTGATAAATCTCTTTCAGTTCTGTTGTCGAAGTATTGAAGATTTCCTACCCATAATACAAATGAGATAAATCTTCTTTCAGTGCTTGTTCAAATTGAAACAGTTCAAGTTTGAAACTGCGTTTTTTAGGTGTTTTTTTTCTCATTCTCATTTAAATTCTGGTCTTGTAAAAAACAGAATCTGGTTCAGTACATATTTTGAGCTACAAGTCCTGCAGTCTTGCGTATTTTTTCTCCAAATTCACGCCCTGCTGCATCTGACTTGTTTACATCTTATACTATGTATGAATCTGTGAATTCAAATTGGTCTTTATAACCAAGCGTGAAATTTCTCAAGAGTTTTCCCGGTTTCAGGATTTTCTCAAAATCTCCTTCACCCTTCAAATTTTCTTGAAAGAAGCAAAGCAGTCAATAAATGGAGAAAGAGATTGTCCACGAAGTGGCCAAACCTGTGGTTGTATTTTTCGGGTGATGCACAGAGTTTATAATCCTCCTGAATTGTAAACATCTGGGAGGTTCCCAGGCTGGAATACCGGGCCCTTGAGACCCTTTATCAGGAAATCTCATATTCGTCAAATTTTATCTCTGTACAAGGCCAAATAAATTAAAAAAACAGTTGATCGTCCTGATTTTTCCAAAAAGAGGAGGATGAGGGCCTTTTTATTTTTTATTTTTTTTCCAAGATGGCCGCCAAGTATTTCAATTCAAACAGGCCACCAATTCTTCAGTTTGAAATCACCGCTAACTTTCTTTATATCTATTTGTTACATGAGGTAAGTTTACATCAAAAATTAAAATATATATGTCAAGGGTGGATTAAAAATACAATTTTTTTTATTTATTTATTTATTTTCTTTAGGAAAAATCGAAAATAAAAAAAAAATTAAAAAAGGATGCGGCCTCAAAAAAGGATGCGGGGACGATCAACTGGTATTTTTTTTGACTTGGCCTAACTATCATCTTATTAAATAATAATGTAAGCTACTTGCAAAGAATTCAGTGGATATGTTGTACACATAATGTAGAACTTTTAACTGTGTTCTCCTTTTATATTTCCATCTTAACGAATATCATCATAGAATGTTTTTTTTGTTCTTCTCATTTATCACCTTTTTTTGTTATGCCGCTACATGAACCTCATCTGTATGGTATGGGTGTTTTCTTTACACAATACCCCTCTCTAGGTTTTGATATATTTCACACTTAGTATGGGATCGTTTGGAATTTACATCAGTGATACTGCTAGGTAAGTTTGCATATTTTTTATTCCCGGTACGACATGTCGTAATGCGGGATTGCTGGTGGAAGTGACTAGTATGTACATTACATACATGCCTGCTTTTATTTTTCATTGCATATTTTTGATCATCATTTGCATATAATGTGTAGAGCCATGAGCCTTGATTTAGAATTTTTTCTTTGCATTGCATGCCGCATGTAAACATGTACAGGTGTATTTTTGCCCTTGATGGTATAATTTTGTAGACAATGCTCATCCTGATCGGGTGATATAATTTCCCTGTGCCCCGATTCTCCTTGTATGTTCCTTTTCTCCTATTGATTACATCTTCTGCCAGACTAACCCAACGGAGGTAGCTATCCTGATTGGTTCTTAGTATTATATGTACTTTGTCTTACCCCGCGTACCAATGTGTGTTGTCCAGTTGACCTGCCAAATGGAGTCCCTGTTGATTTGTTCAATAATGGTATCATCAATGGGATAGAATATTCTATCCCCATTGATGATACACAACAACCCTGGGTTCACCCGTGGAACCCTTTCTGAGCACCCTTATGTAATGTACAAAATAACTTTAGTTTAAAATACCATAAAGTCCATGGATAGTCAAAAGGGTCTATTAGGGGACTATTATGAATACAATAAGGACTGAACTCAAGGATTGTCCAGGGGTCGATTTCACCAAACTCTTCCTAACTTAGGACTAGTCCTAGGCAATGCTAAGAGATAGGACTAGTCCTAAGTTAGGACGAGTAACTTAAGACTAGTCCTATCTCTTAGCATTGCCTAGGACTAGTCCTAAGTTAGGAAGAGTTTGGTGAAATCGACCCCTGGGATATTGAAGGGCAGTACAGTTTTACCCGCGTAAAAATGACGAAATGCTAGGAGGAAAATTTGGATTTCTATTTGAAAATTTCAAAGGGTACCAAGACATCAGACAATAACCAGAAGTCTTAATGGTACATGTATTTGGCAACCCTGCCACCATAAAGTATCCGACCTGATTATTTTGTTATGAACATGTTATTGAAGTTGTTGGCAGGAAGGCATCATTAGATCATCAATAATTGCCTTGACTACCTCCTCAGCCTCTTCCATGTCATCACAAACTGAAGGTATGTGTGAACAAGAAGGCATCATTCATACCTCAATGATTTCCTTGACTGCCTACTCAGCCGCATCAAAAAGTGTAGGTTTGAGAAGGAGGGAATCATTAGTACCTCCTTGATTTCCTTGACTACCACCTCAGCCTCATCTAAAAGTAAAGGTCTGAGCAGGAGGGAATCATTAGTACCTCATTGGTTACTCGACTACCTCTTCAGCCTCATCAAAAAGTGTAGGTCTGAGCAGGAGGGAATCATTAGTACCTCATTGATTCCATTGACTACTGCCTCAGCCTCATCACACAGTGAAGGTGCGAGCAGGAAGGCATCATCAGTACCGTCTTAAGTTGATTCCCTCGACTACCTCCTCAGCTTTTTCTCAGCTGGAAATCTCTTGTCCATCATGGGGCTCGATGTCATTCTTCAAGCCAGTGATGTGCATCCATGCTCAATCACATGAACTACATTTTCCTCGCTCTGTGCATTTTTCTTTTAAAAACATACTCCGAGGGCACTTTAGAGAGCGGTTCATAACTCCTCTGATGATAATCTAAATAGAAATCTGGGGTATTAAGCAGTCACAAATGGCTGGGGACAATGTGTCCTATAGTTACTGTATGACCATAATCATAAATGTAATTTTTCTTGATGCAGGAAGTATTTTAATAAAAGTATTTGTATAAGCCCTATCGTCTGATTTATGTTTCAAGATAAAATGAGTTATTGGTTCCATAAATCAAGACATCCTTAAGTCATATTTTTCATTATAAATTGAAACTTTAACAAGATTAAAATTGTCAAATGCTCAGCTTTTTACTCAATTTGAAGTTCAATATAATGTATTCCTTTATTAGAGGAGTCCAATTTCTGTAGAGGAGTCCAATTTCTGTAGAGGAGTCCAATTTCTGTAGAGGAGTCCAATTTCTGTAGAGGAGTCCAATTTCTGTAGAGGAGTCCAATTTCTGTAGAGGAGTCCAATTTCTGTAGAGGAGTCCAATTTCTGTAGAGGAGTCCAATTTCTGTAGAGGAGTCCAATTTCTGTAGAGGAGTCCAATTTCTGTAGAGGAGTCCAATTTCTGTAGAGGAGTCCAATTTCTGTAGAGGAGTCCAATTTCTGTAGAGGAGTCCAATTTCTGTAGAGGAGTCCAATTTCTGTAGAGGAGTCCAATTTCTGTAGAGGAGTCCAATTTCTGTAGAGGAGTCCAATTTCTGTAGAGGAGTCCAATTTCTGTAGAGGAGTCCAATTTCTGTAGAGGAGTCCAATTTCTGTAGAGGAGTCCAATTTCTGTAGAGGAGTCCAATTTCTATTTATTGCCTCCCTGGAAGTAGTAGTACTTGTCCTCCAGTAACTCTAGCCAATCAAATGTTGACAAGTCTCCCACTCAGATGTAATTTCACTAAGGAAATTAGTTGGTAAGTAAAACCCATGGGAAAGACTCTTTACAATGAGGCCAACCTGATATCATCTTAATCAGAGCATGTCTCATTCCCGCTATGTATGCAGTTCTCATCATGAGTAAGTTGACACGAAAAAAAAATTTGACTTTCAGTTCTAATTTTGTTGAACGATGCTGAGACTAAGTACGATGACGTACCTTGGGAATTGATTACTTCTTGACACTCGCTGGAAAATTGACTTGATACAAGTTAACTGGTTTTGATATTAGTAATTAATTTTCATTTCCTTCGGTTAGCCATGCTGAGTTTGAGTAAATGTATGTTCTGAGAGTCGTTGTCTAGTTAATTGATAAATATTGATTTTTTTCCCAGGAAAATTGCCTTTGTAAACTAGAATTGCTGCAAATCATTGGTATTCACCTTCAGTGCTTCTTGGCAAGTAGGTTTTTAAGGTCATCAATTTTGGGACCAAAGGGGGAACGTTGCTTTACTTATCATATATTTATCCTATATTTATCCTTAGCACAAGAAAACCAAAAGCCCCTCTTTTCCATTATACAATATGAATTATCTTCCCTTGTTATAATTAAATAACAAATGTATAGTGACTTTAGTGAGAGCACCAACTTAGGGCTAGATACCTCAGTTGGTAGAGTGCCGGCATGTTAATCCGGAGGTCGTTGGCTCATATCCGGCCCTAGTCAATTTTTCTTATATTTCACTTCATTTTGTATTATTTGCCAGCAAACATTACAAAATTGCACATCAAAGAATCTACAAGAAAAAACAGTGATATTTAAAAAAAGGGATAATACAAAAATGTGATTACAAAAGACTTAGTGAAGTACTGAGCAACCTTGCTGTGCGGGCATATACATGTCGGAACATCCTCCAGTGTGGGGTGGTGCACTAAAACAATTACAAACAAAACCAGCAACAAAAGGATCCTGGAAGTGATAAAACTTTCTATAAAGAAAAAAAGAAAAAAAGAAGAAAACAAGAAGAAGATGATATTTTGAGGATGATAAATGCACTGTATGCAGTATCAAATTACTTTGTCAAGTAATATCAGTATTTCTATGTAGATAAGTTACCATACTGTAGATAAAGAAAACTTAACTGCTATGAGTAGGGGTAGGGTGTACACACTGCAGGGCTGGAAGTTTACACTGGACCTCACGCAGTCCTGAGGCTAGTGATTGTAGGTTGTAGAGCCAGTAAACTTACTACCATACAAACAAGTCCAGCGGTCATGTGTTTCTTTTAGTAATAATACCTCACTGTTATCTTTTGATTCAAACTGATCAAAACATGAAGTATTACCCATAATACAAATGAGATATCTTCTGGTAGTGCTCATTAAGAAACCCAAAACCAGCTCAAGTGCGAAACTGGGTTTTGTTTCTTTCGCATATTGATTCTGGGTTTGTAACAAATTTTCTGGTGCGGTGAAAGTTTTGAGCTACAAACCCTGCAGGCAGGTAGAGTTTTTCCCACCGAATTTGAGCCGTGCAATGTATAGTCTTCATCTTTCATGAGTACTGTTGCCATAGAACCTGGCTTTAGGCTTCCGTTACCTCGGTCAAAGACGAAATCCACAGGCATAGCATTATTACATTTGTTTTGTAACTTTAGGAGTAAGGTTAGAGGAAGAGGGCTACCTTAAAGTGCTGTGGTAAATGTGTATTTTTTTATTTTTATTTATTTATTATTATTTGATGGACTACCATTTGATGATATACCGTACACAAACGGGTCAGGTGTAATTTTGATTGAATATCCAGACATTAGGAGATCTGTGAATTGAATTGGGAGAAATGTCTTTCTTGAATACAGAGCGGGAACTCAATAGAGTCACTTGAATAGAACTTCCTCTTCCATGCTAAGAGGGACAAGGTGTGTTTCACTGCCAGAATGACAGCATCTTATAAGAGCCGGATGCACCTGAAGTAGAGTCTAACAATAGACCTCAAGGTCATCTTCACAAGCATTGTTCTTTAAACATGCTTTTAGGTAGGGTCACAGATTGGTAAAAACGCCAAATATTAATGACCATTAAAAATGTATTTGGTGAGAAGTAACCACACAGTATGAACTATTTTGAGAAAAGATTCTCTGTGAAGTAATATGGTTTGGATAATTTTTCACCCCAAAACATTTGAATTTGTGAAACAATTCAGTCAAGAATTGTTCTCGGATTTCTGAGGGTTAGTGTCTGTTCGTGAATGCTGCAGTTGGTTCCCGCTGTCGCCTCGCTAAAATGTGGATGGAAGTGACATTCTCGCGAAAATATGGTGACAGTTTTTTGCTGTTTTCTCAACAAGCAGACACTGTATTCAACTGAGACTTTCAAATGGGACTTTTATTGTATCTTTTTAAATGATTTGGCCTATAAATCAGTATTACGTTGACAAAACCAATCTATGACCTTACTTTGAGGGATTATTTATAACAATGTTATTTTTGAGGTACATGTATGATATTAAGGTTACCGAATCTGTTCACTTTTATGATTTATCTATAAAGGTAATATTTTCAAGAGATTATCTTGCCAATCTTACTGTTTTAGTAACTTTAGTATATGTCGCTCTTCAGATGATGATGGCTTGTTATTCTGAATTTCTTTTGCACTTGCTTTAGTCGTAGCAGATGAATTTGTATAAATCTAGTGTAAAACTTCCTTATTTATGGCATTTTCTTTGTTTGTTCTCTCCCCTTCCTCCTTTTGTCTTCCTTCCCAATGAATCCTCTCCGTCACACCCCCTGCTCTTCTCTCTTGCATAAAAACATCCGCCTATCCTTTCCCTCTGCATTTCTTGTCTGTATGTTTTTTTGGGTCTCCCCATGTTCTCAAATCTCCATCCCTCTACCCCACCCCCCTTTTTTGTTTCTGCTTGCACCCCCTGTAGGTTACTGTCGTATTCATCATAAGCGTGGCCTCCTTTTTTATATACCTGATGCAGTTTGGACAGTAAGTGTGCTTGGCTAGCCTGGATTCCAGTACTGCCTACCCTCTCTTGATATTCTGATAACCAAATGTGGATCAAGCTGGTAGTCAAACAGTAATGAAACCCAGGTTATCTATTTGCTGTGTGTATTTCTTTGCTTCATGCAATGTTAGCTGTCCCTTATCAACATGATCAATGGTTTTCTAGCTTTTTCCTTCCCTTAAATTAGATTAATATTGCATTAGAGTTCTTGGTGCTTTTTGTAGATTTTAATCAAGAGGACTTAGGTTTGATTCAATTTGCTGATTTGTAGATTGCTTAAATTGCTTGTTACAAATCAAGAAGGAATGCGATTTGCATGCAGGCACAGTGTGCATAAAAAATTAAAAAAAGCTCATTTAGAAATAACTTGCATGATGCACTTTATCATTTTGTACATTTTTCAGAATATTTGTTGGTGTGCTGTGCCATTTACTCACTGACTGTGACATTGTCATTGGGAATATTTGTGACACTGACAGAGACGGTTTTCCTGACACAAATTTATGACAATGAGAAATAAATGGCTATGAAAGTTATGGTGTGATATTTCGCAAAGTTTTACCAAATGGAGTTGGAAACAGAATGAGACACTGACTGAGACAATTTAAATGACACAAATTTAGGACAATGAGAAATAATGGCTATGAAAGTTATGATGTGTTATTTCATAGAGTTTACCAAATGGAATTGAAAACAGAATGAGAGAGTTCTGAAACTAGTGAAAGTATGATTAGGGTGATAGTGAAGAAAACTGATGGAGAATAGTATGAAGTCAGAACTCCTAGATATTTATCATTACTTCACAGATATCAGTAATATTGTACTTATCCACATTTCTTGTTGACAGTATGTTGGCATAGTAAGGTACTGTGTATGAGTCGAATAAATGCAGTTATTATGGTACTGGGAGTCCTACAATGTAGCAACATTAATATACAGTGACAGCACAAGGATGCGCACAGAACCTCCTCAATCAATATGCGATTTATGTCTCCTGTGTGTGCTGAAGAGCTTATGTGCAGGTGCATGTGTGTGTGTGCTGGTGCATGGTGTGGTGAACCAAACATGTAGTGTTTAATGAGTAGATTGTCTTCACGCCAGTCAAAGTAAACCTTGTAGAAGAATTGGGAGTCCACACCACGCCTCAGTCTCAAAGGGCCTGGTGATGGGATTTGATTATTGGCGCTAGACTTAATGAGGTTCCTTTGGGAGTTATTGCAACTGCTTCATTAAACTTGTTGTCTGTGTAGCTATGGTTCCCTGTCAAGCTCTTGAGTGACATGATGAACACGGCTTGAAGGTCAGTTGTGTAGTTTGCAATATTTCATTCAAGCGTTCTGCATATGTAAAGATGGGAAGGGGTTATGGAGCCTGGTTCATGAATTCAAAATTCAAACATACATTTTGCTCCCAAGTGTGAACACAAATAACAATTTTCTGCGCTCCAGGGAAACGACTCTTCTTACACTCAAGCCGTGTTTACATTTAACTTTTTGGGGGTTAACTAACCGAGCAAATGGGTAACTTGATCCTTTTAAGTCCAGTGCGAACAGCCCAGGAAAATTTCACCTTTGTAACTTAACCGAGTCCACTGGGTAGTTTAAACCGGCCACCTTCTACCCAGGTAAACAAACCTGGTCAAACTTAACAGAGCCACAAAGTCCAGTGTGGTAAAACCGGCCAGTAAAATACAACATCCGGTTCGCTGCACAGCCAAGATCACATGACTATGACATGCATGTACTGGTGATGTTCACACTCGTGTTGTTGTCGGGCGGTGTGCAGAACTCAGAAATTGCGTCCCTTTCCTTGCATTGTTTCTCTTACTTTTATTTGCTGTTCTCTTCAACCATTGTGTACAAGCTAGGTCAAGTATTTTGTCACATCCGGTCACTGGCGTACCGCCTTCGCGTGTATATATTTAGTCTGTCAGTTTGTTTCACCATTGCCATGGTCAGTTTATCTAAGTCAAATAATCCAAGTGCGGACAATAGTAAAATTTACCCATTGGGACGTTACCTATTGGAAAGTAACCCATGCTTCCGGTTAAATACTAACCCAATGGGAAAGCGGCTTGAGAATTGAGCGACATTCAGCTTCAGTCTTAAGGTGATAAGCAAGTGTGAGATAAGACATACAATTTGACAAAACAGATTGAGGAGCCATCTGGGATGTACATGGATCATAATGTGATACAATCAGACACCGTCTAGTGGCGACATTACTTTGCAGGAAGATTTATACCTGTGATTACAGAAGTTAATTTTACACCTCACTGATCGTGCCACAGATGAATGGATAAACACAATCCATTTAGTGTCGCAAAACCCCTGGATAACCAATAAACTCTAGCTTTGCTCCGACACCCCTCCCTGATATATGACAGACCTATAAATGTATTCAGCCTCCATTTTGGAGAGTCAAGTAGAAAAATTAGCTTGGTTTTGGAAGATAGAGTTATTGCTAACTTGGTTTTGCAATTGGAACTTTGCAAACTATTAACCGTAAGAGCTAATCAGCGAAAACGAGGCACATCTTGAAAACACATTCAACCTTTCTGCCATTTTATACAATTTTTTTAAGGAATGAGTTTTACTTTTCTTTTGCTTAAAAATATTGTCAGCAAAGCCAGATTTCAACCCCTTCCCCTTACAAAAATTATAATAATGGGAAAAAACAAAAAAATCTAATTCTAGAGCTAAACTCCTGAGGGAGTTGTCAAACTTGTTAATCTGGTTGTTGTTCATCACCAAAGAATGGGGGCCGACATTCCGTGAAACAGTTTGAGTACAGATAAATATATTTTTTTACAATAGATGTATCACTAATGGCCTGTTGAGAACTAGGCCAGAAGGCTAATGCATATGACAAAAATTACCCCAAAAATTACAGCGTTGCATGTTGACAAAGAGTTATTTTTATCCTTCGTTTTGAGTACTTCATTTGGCCTTAAGAGTGAAATTACAGAAACATAGTCTCTTACGAAGAGTTATGCATGTCTCTGCTGGATACTAAATCAGCATTGGCCCGTTGTCATGGCAATACCATGACAAACTGGACAATTTGTTCTTACTTTTTGAAAAATGCAATCAAATTGAAGGTGAAATTACAGCACAGAATCTTGTAGTTTGGGAGAGTGGCACACGACCAAGTGAAAAACCATGCGATACATGTGAATGAGTGCGTTGATAAAAAATGTGATGTGTATGGAGATTAGGCATGTAGATTGGTGATGGGTAAGGTGATGTGAAGTGCATGTTCTTAGTAAACAAAATATTGTGTCAAACAGGGAACTTTTATTAAAGGTAAGGTCATGGAGTGGTAACTACTCCAGAAATTAATGACCATTCAAAACTTACTAGATGAGAAATGCTGCAGCTGTTGATAGTATAAACTATTTTGAGAAAGGATTCCCTTCAAAGTGATTGGTTCATGGTTAATTTTTCATCCAAAAATATTTGAATCTGGGAAGCGATTCAAGCATGCATCGCTTCTCAGGTTTCTGAGGGTTGGTGTCTGTTTGCAAACGCTGCGACCTTTGATGTAGTTGGTACCGGCTGTTACCTCGCTAAATGTGGATGGAGACGATGTTCTTGTGAAAATACCGTGACAGCTTTTTCCTGTTTTTACAGAAAGTAGACGCTGTATTTAGCTGAAACTTTCAAATGTGACTTTGATTGTATCTTTTTTTTGTAATTTGATTCATGCACGCATCACTTCTCGGGTTTTCTGAGGGTTGGTGTCCATTTGCAAACGCTGCGACCTTTGATGTAGTTGGTACCGGCTGTTACCTCGCTAAATGTGGATGGAGATGATGATGTTGTGAAAATACCATGACAGCTTTTTCCTGTTTTCTCAGAAAGTAGACACTGTATTCAGCTGAAACTTTCACATGTGACTTTAATTGTATCTTTCTTTGTAATTTGGCCTATAAATCAGCATTATGCTGACAAAAACCAATCTATGACCGTACCTTTAAAAGCAAGAATAAAGAACCTTTATTAACCAAGTTTGAGATCTTTTCCATTGTTAACGATGATCCCACTGAGCTAATATGTCACTCAATGTTTCGTTTCCTGTTTTGAGCAAACAGGAAACCTCCAAAGGAAAAAACAGGGCATTTTCAGGTATCCATTGCACAACAAAATCAACCATCCAATAACTGAAAGTCATTCGTGTTATTTTGTTTTTCAAAAAGTGCGTTTTGAGAAAAAAAACAAGAAAAAAAAAACTTCTCCATATGAAAGATGAACAACCTGTCATTCACCTTGAAGATTCTACCCTCACAGCTTTCAAAATCACTTTTGTCCTTCCATCTTAAAAGATGCAAATAATTTTGATGTTATCTGCATTTTCTCGACTCAGTCACGCCAAGTATTGAATAAAGAAGCTTTGTGTGGTGCATGTAATGTTTCTTAAGATTCAAAGAGATTTGTTCAGTGAGCTTGAAGCAATTACATTAGAGATTTTGTTGCAACCATTAGAGGGGAATGTGTTGTGTGACTGATAGAGGAAAGAGTTAAAGATGCTACTTAATCAAACTGAATTCTTAAGACGGTTAACAATTTGGAAAGTGAGATTGGTGCAGGCTTTTCTGTGTGAGAAGATATTAAGATGCAAAAAAGCACTTTACATGTTTGTGGAGGAATACAAAAAGGAGTTGTGTTTAGAAAGGAGTGTTTTGCATTAGTTTGTCTTATCAAATAAGAAGAGTAAGTTAAGTGAAGATGTCTTACAATTAGTTGAAATCAGCACCTTAGAGTCATCTGTTTTTTTCAAGTTCCTTGCCTATATGATAAGGTCTGCTTGGTCAAGTTCTTACCAGTTCCAAAAGGTTTATTTTACAAGAAAGCCGAGTGAAACATCAGATTTGCTTTCTTCCTGACTTTTGTCAGACGTGTTTAACAGGCGTGGGGTTTGTCAGACTTTTACCTGATTTCAGGATTTTCCTCAAAAAACTTGGAGACTTTTCATTTGTTTTGAAAGAAGTGAAACATAAAAAAAAAGGGAGAAAGAAATAGTCCACACTGTCAGCGTTCTCACTTAGTATCAGTGGTCCGCTGGCCAAATGCCAGTTAAAACACCTGAGTACCAGTCAAAATTCACTCCAAGTCGTCCGGCTAGCTAGTTCAGTGTTGAAAGCTTCCCTATTTCATTTGAAAGAAAAACTAGTGAAAAAGGTGATGGACTTGTGAAATGACAAGCTAACTGGTCCTGCTGGCCAGTAACAAATTTTTTTAATAGCAAACCCTGAATGTGTCCAAACCTGTAGTTTTGTATTTCTGATGATGCTCAGAGTCAGAGTCTGTAAACCTCCTGAGATGTAACATTTTAGGAGGTTCTGGGTCTAAAGGGAGGGGGAACCCATGGCACAAGCTGTTTTCATGAATTTTCACATTCGTCAAATCATTCCTGGTTTAAAGAGTCTGAGATTATTTGAATGAGTACTTGGATGGAGAGCATGGATGAAAGAGGCAGGAAGATTGAATAAGGAGCAAGTTATTAATGTGGGTTGAGAGTTTAATGGTGAAGTTCAAAGGAAGAAAAACAAATAAAATGAAAGCATATTAGATAAACAGACTACTAATACAAACCGACTGGTTTACTGATTATCGGTTAAAGGCACTGGACACGTTTGGTAATTGTCAAAGACCAGTATTCTCACTTGGTGTATCCCAACATTATGCATAAAATAACAAGAGTGTGAAAATTTGGACTCAATTGGTCATTGAAGTTGCAAGAAAATGATGAAAGAAAAAACACCCTTGTTGTACAAATTAGTGTGCTTTCAGATAGGAATAAAAGGCTTCTGGCCAGAAGTCTTTTATTATTTTAGTGAGAAATTACCTCTTTCTCAAAAACTACGTTACTTCAGAGGGAGTGGTTTCTCACAATGTTTTATACTATCAACAGCTCTCCGTTGCTCGTTACCAAGTAAGTTTTTATGCTAATACATATTTTGAGTAATTACCAAACGTGTACAGTGCCTTTAACTAAAACAAATGTGTCTAATCTAACCAATATTTCATATAAAAGATAAATTAAGTGACTACATTAATAAACTGATTGCGATTGTTTCTTCTATTTCAGACCCATTGAAAGATGCTTTGTTTTGTCTGAAGATTACTTGTTTCAAATTGATCTAGCATTCAACTTATTTTTCTTACTGTATTTTGCACTTCGGGTAAGTTTACCTCCACATTTACATGATGATGTCGATGAATGATTTATTCATTTCAAACTTAAAAACTCTTCACACTGCAAAAACAGGGGTGTTTGAATAGATCGATCCATTAAGCCTCGCCTCCTTACGAGTTGACCAATCACAGCCGCGAAACCCGATCACCATTAGTGCAAAGATCACCAAACGGCTCAAATGGTGATCAGATTTCGCGGTTGTGATTGGTCAATGAGAAATGGGCGTGGCTTAATGGATCGGTGTATTGACACCTTGGTTGTTATCACATATAGATACCTCAACAGAATCAAAACTTACACCATATAGTGTTAAAATAGCACTAATTTCTGCCAAAACAAAATTGTTAACACACTATGATGTTAATTTTGATTCTCTCTTCGGTATCTATATATTTGAAAACACCCTTGGTGCCAATTTTAAGACCTCGGTTTTTGCAGTGCACAGTCAGCAGATTAAATTGCAACTAAATTCACGGAGAGTGAAATAAAAGCTCAAATTACATTAAATTGCTTCGTAGACTAAATGATATTTTTTTAAAATGTGGGTAATTAAAAAGGATGGAAAGCTGACATTAAAGGTATTATACGGGATTGGTAGAGCTGACAAAATTGTTTCAAACATTTTTCATGTTTTGTGTGATCAAGGATATACAAAATAATAAACCTGTTTAAAATTGGGCTTAGTCTGTTGTGTGAGTCAGTTCAAATTAGTGCAAAAACATGCACACTGTTTGACACATTGTCCTTGATTTCGGTTGTATAACAACAGAAATCAACTGTTGCGTTGTGTTTTTACGGTTTTTCTTTTTGTTGTAGGTTTTCAGATAGAATTTTCTCAAGTATAACTTCATTTCAGATGGAAACTTAAATATTATTTATAATAAGTACAAATATTCCTTGCTTTTTTTCATTAACTCAAAATCTGATTTGTGTTTTTAGTTTATTGCTGCACCAGACAAGCTCTGGTTCTGGCTAACGTGGAATTCTATTGTGGATTTCTTTACAATACCACCAATCTTTGTATCCATGTACCTCCATCGCACCTGGCTAGGTAAGAACATTTCAAGTTTAACATCTATTAAATACCTTGTTTGTCTTCATTTGTTCAATTTTGTTTTCTTTAAATAATGTATATTTTAATCATAATGATACGTACATGTAGTACTTAGGCCTATATAGCGCTTTATCACACCCGATGGGCATCTCAAAGCGCTCAGTATTTTTCCTACATGGTATTTGGAGCTTTGTGTTGAAGTATGAGGTCTATGCCTTTACATAGGTGCTGTGGCGCAACATGCTGCCAATCAAACCAGGAACGCCGGGGCAAACCCCTTCTCTTTACAATAAGTGCACTTGGTTCATTTATGTGCATTACACAATACACGGGACCTAAGGCTTTACCGAAGGACAATTTCCCACCCTGATGTAGATACAGTACTTGTAGTTTTTTATTTGTTCATGTTTATTTTCAATGCATTTCTACTAATTGCTTTCAACTTGAGATTGTCGAGTGTCTACTGCTTGGTTTACCATTAAGGGAGTTATTGTAATCCAGTTATTATCAGTCTGTGATTGTAAATCCCCACCAGGGGACAATAATTGCATTTCCCTTGTGGCGCCTGTGCTGCACACATGCTTTTATTTTTGCACTGGTGGTGATAAGTTTTTAATAATTAACGTTTGAGTGGCAAGATGGAATGTTCCATTCCACGAGGCCGAGCCCAGTTGAATTAAACAGTCAATCTTTCGACTAATGAAAGTATTCTCTCCATCGAGCCAAAAAAAGAAATAATAAAATAAATTCTTTGTTTTCTACAACATCCGAGTAGATCTTTGTCATTTGGAAGAAAAACAAAATGTACAAGATTGTGTTCTAGTATCTACTTCAAGAGCCTTTTGTGCTGCTGTATATTAAGTAGGCTGGATTGTCATCAGTCTTGCAATAGACCGATCCATTAAGCCCCGCCTCCTTACGAGTTGACCAATCACAGCCGCGAAACCCGATCACCATTAGTGCAAAGATCACCAAACGGCTCAAATGGTGATCAGATTTCGCGGTTGTGATTGGTCAAAGAGAAATGGGCATGGCTTAATGGATCGGTGTATTACATCTGAATGCTAATGATCACCAGTGTCTTTAGTGACTAGTCACCGATGCCTCAGCGATAACTATAAACTCAGCCCCGCTACCATGGGCAGCGCGCCGTATCGCTAAATTTTTGGCTAAAAATTTTGGCTTAATCCATTGTGTGTCAAGAGAAAATAGTGAAAAACCACACACAATTTTCAGCATGTAAACACATTGTCCTTAATTTTGGTTGTAACAACGGATCAGCTGTTGCATTTTTTTAAAAGGTTTTCAGATACAGTTTTCTTGAACATGACGTCATTTCAAAGGGAACTTATTCACAGAAAAACATGGTTCTAGTATAAACTTTATAATCAGTAAGCTTTCAGACTAAAATGATGATGTTTGTTATCCTTCCCAATCCTGTATTAATACCTTTAAGTTTTAGACTCCATCTTCAACCAGTCAGTGTCGTGTTACATATGAACATCCACACTACTCCCATCAAGGATTTTCTCTTCTCTTTTTTGTAATTTGATGGTGGGCTTCTTTTTCTTTCTATCCCAAGGCTTACGTTTCCTGAGGGCTTTACGGATGATTCAACTCTCAGAGATTCTACAGTTTCTGAGTATTCTACGAACCAGCGACACGATTAAACTTGTCAATCTGGTGACGATATTCTTCAGCATGTGGCTGACTGCAGCTGGCTTCATCCATTTGGTAATTATGGAAACTTTGATACAGATTGCTGACCTTAAAAGATCAAAAATGGAATCTCCAGTTTGGAACGTTGAAACAGAAACATTACAAAAAATATTAACAGCGGTTACTTCATCACATGATTGTTACCTGTAAACCCAATCAGTTCTGATTTCTAAGTTCTACATTTTTGTTTATTCAGAGGCCAGTTGTTTGTTATTTAAATTTTCATTGCTCGAATTTGGCGAAAAATTTCACAAGACTGCAGAACTTGTATTGTTTGTAGCTCAAAACACTTACTGGACCAGAAAATTTCTTACAAGACCAGAATCAAAATGAGAAAAAACTATCTTTGCAGTTTCAAATTTAAACTGTTTTTATTCGAACAAACACTCAGAGAAGACTCATCTCATTTCTCTTATGGATAATACTTTGCAATACTTAACAGAATCAAAAGATACATGAAGACCTATTTATCAGTTTTAATAAAAAATAACAGTAAGGTACTATTACTCAAAAACAAAACACCTTCAGACTTGTAAGGTAGTAAGCTTACTGGCCCGACACTAAAATCACTGGCATGTGGTCTGCGGTCCAGTGTTAATTTTGAGCCCTGATAAATAAAAGAATTGGTAATGCTCTGAAAGCGACAATGTTCTTTATTAATGTACAAGCTCGTAAAAGTTCATCTATATATTTCTGGAAAGTTACTGGTATGATTTGTAAAGATTAATTTGAAGAGATTTAATTATCATGTGGTTACTCAGTTGTCTGTAGTAAAGTGGTCTAATAAAAAATTCAACAGCAAATTAAGAACAACCACATCTTATTCCTACTTCAAATATCTGTCAATGTCATATAACCATGTAGAGTTCAACACATTACAACGCCCCACAGTGACATTTGTTCCACGCCAACATAATAATGTCAGACAAAAGGTCTAGCATCGTTCAAGATCCATCTGGCCAGCCGGTCACTGTCATCTTCTTAAATCCATTCAACTTATTTCCTTATGGTGACATTTAGAGAGGAATGTGAATTGATGGCTGTAGAGAATGAAGACGGGGTAGTTAAGAGAACAGCCGAGACATTCTTAATGTAGGAAAGTCCAACCTTAACCGACCCATAAAATCAAGCAATATATTCTGCTTAAGTTTCTTCAAGGGTGTGTACAACATTAGTAATTGCCAAAGACCTGTATCCACACTTGATGTGACCCAACATATACATGAAATAACAAACCTGTGAAAGTTTAAGCTCAATCGGTCTTCAGAGTCATGAGAAAATAGTGAAAAAAAAACATTATATGTTTTAACTTTGTTTCAAACATAGGCTTTTATCCTGCGTGATGAAGACTAATTGTTTTACTCATTTCTTAAAAACGATGGCATTTCAAGCATAACTATTTCAAAGTAAGTTTTCAACCATGACCATCTTTATACCACGTCAGTTATGTGCAAATCTGTGAACACTTATATTTTCAATCTTGCTAAGGTTGTACACACCCTTTAAGAAAGCAGCCAGGATATTCTTAATGTAGAAAAGTCCAACCTTATCGACCCATAAAATCTTGTGTCTAGTGTATTCCTCAAAGTCATGACTGAAACTTTAAACTCTAGGTTGATTCAAACAACCCTGCATTTTATCCTTTATTTGTATTTCTTCTTTGTCGTCTTTTTTTCTTCTCACTTGGACTGAGAAAGCCGAAGGTTCCCAAAGTAGAGTAATCCTGTTTGTGATTATAGACTTACCTTAAAGGGACACGTTGCCTTCGGATTGGGTGCTCTGGGCTATAAAATGCATTTGTCATAAAATGAATATGGTTGGAAAGATGTTTTTAATGATTCACACAAATATCCTTTGAAATCGTGTGGTTTTCCTTTTAATTGATGAGCTAACACGTTCCGTAATTTTGTGTGGAGTCAAAAATCTGGTTCTACAAAATGGCGGACTGCGTTCGTTCACCAAGTAAAAGGGAAACCACACAATTTGGAGGGATATTTGAGTGAATCATTATATTTTATACAGCATCTTTCCAACCATATTCATTTCATAACAAACGCTTTTTGTAGCCCAAAGCGCCCAATCCGAAGTCAATGTGTCCTGTTAAACTGGGTAAGGCGGGGGAAAAAAAAGAAGCAAAATTGGTGACTGGACCGGTTAATGCAACATGTGAAATTGTGTACATAATCGAATGATGGTGCTTCACAAGCATACCTTGATTGCATTTACATGTGCAGAACCGTGACACAATTCGTAGAACGTGGTACAGTTGAGTGGAAGGGAAAAATTGAAATTTAGATACAGAAGAATTTTAAGGTATCGTACAGGATTGGTAAGGATACAAAAATAGCATAATAATGTTAATTTTGTATCTGAAATCTTTCTGGTTATGAGGTTCATTCTAGAACAATTTTTTTTTTCTGTGAAATATTTCCCTCTGAAACAAAGTCATATTCAAGAAAAACTGTATCTGAAAACCACAGCCGCTTCAGTTGTTACAACCCTAATTAAGGACAATGTGTTCACATGCTGAAAAATGTGCATGGTTTTTCACATTTTTCTCACACAACAGATTAAGCCCATATTCATTCATAACAGCTGGTCACAAAAAACATAAACACTGTCTGCGTCTATTTTGTCAGCTCTACCAATCCTGTAAAATACCTTTCATTTAAACTTTAATGGATATGTCTGGAATTGGGTTGACTATCAGACAGTGCCCCCCCCCCCCCATTGATCACCGAATAAATTATAATAATGAGTATAATAAGCTATTAGTAACCATCCCCAGCTTGAGCGCGGACAAAGCAATGAGAGTTAACATTGATCGGGGGCCGAGGGCTCAACGAATAATGACTGGGATTGTAGATGGAATAGATAGGTACTATACAGAAAAGCGACTAGATTGTCATGAAAAAGTGTTTGTGGAATTATCACTAGTTGGTCACGTAACTAGTGGTTTATTTTACTAGATTGTCAGGGGAAAGTGTTCTTAGAGTTATAACTTGGTCACGTAACTAGTGGTTTATTTTACTAGATTGTCAGGGGAAAGTGTTCTTAGAGTTATAACTTGGTCACGTAACTAGTGGTTTATTTTACTAGATTGTCAGGGGAAAGTGTTCTTAGAGTTATAACTTGGTCACGTAACTAGTGGTTTATTTTACTAGATTGTCAGGGGAAAGTGTTCTTAGAGTTATAACTTGGTCACGTAACTAGTGGTTTATTTTACTAGATTGTCAGGGGAAAGTGTTCTTAGAGTTATAACTTGGTCACGTAACTAGTGGTTTATTTTACTAGATTGTCAGGGGAAAGTGTTCTTAGAGTTATAACTTGGTCACGTAACTAGTGGTTTATTTTACTAGATTGTCAGGGGAAAGTGTTCTTAGAGTTATAACTTGGTCACGTAACTAGTGGTTTATTTAACTTGTGTAACCCCTTGTTCACATATCATATTTCTATATTGTCTTTAGCATGATTTTAGTTTGTTTACCCAAAGGTATGATTTTTGTGTCCTCTACTTTCACTTGCACTTTAAAAGACTTGGGGTTGAGCAAAAGAAAATTGACTAGAGCGGGACTTGAACCTGCGACCACCGGATTAGCGTGCCGGTGCTCTACCAACTGAGCTATCTATCCATATGTTGGTAGTCTCCCAATTTTGTCAATATCTTTGTTTTGGGGGCGCCAGTCAGAAGCCATTTAACCTGTAACTGCCATTATCCAGGATCACACGCAAGTTTATGATACAACCTGGGAAGCGGCAGCAGATCACCTTAAGGGGATGGGAATTTTTATTTCGAATATCAAGTGATAAGCAGCAAGGGAAACTCACTGGGTAAAAATTTAGAATAATTTTTAGTTGAAAAAAATTTTTTTGACTAGAGCTGGAGTTGAACCTTTTAAAAAAACTGTTGTAATCCCTGACTCACATGCAAGTATAGTATTTCTATATCGACTTTAGCATGTTTAATATGTTTACCTGGAGGTGTGTGTACGATTTCTGTGTCTTTTCATTCACTTACTCTTCAGTAATGCTGTTTTGTTTTAACGTTTCCTTCATTTTTTGTTGTTGTTTTACATAACTTGTATGTTCATTTTGTACCAGTTAGGTCTAATAAATGTTAAAAGTAACATCTTTGAAGCTACAACACTGTTTGGTATTTCTTTGTTGTTGATATCTGATTAAAATGTTCTCTCTCACAGGTTGAGAATTCTGGTGATTTCTGGATTGACTTTAGTAATTCACAAGAAATAAATTACTGGACCTGTGTCTATGTCCTTGTGGTGACTATGTCAACCGTTGGTTATGGTGATATAACGGCTAAGACGACACTAGGCAGAGTCTTCATTGTTCTCTTCATCTTTGGCGGCTTGGTAAGTCTTCTATTCAAAAGAAGTTCGTTATTTTGGGGGATTGTTCGGCTTTAAAAACGTTTTTGTTACAGGGCTACAACACAAAATGTTTTATGCCATTTTCTTTTCAAAGCAGTCTGTTTGACTGATTGTTAAAGAGGGGCTCCAAAGTCAAATTCAATTTTGTGACACACTAATTTTCCAATAGACTGAGTCCTCATGAAAGAGGGGAAAAAAGTACAAGCCTCTAACCTTATGTTAAAATGGTGTAAAATGCCATTTAATTGGATACTCTTTCAGCGCGAAAATTGAAACATGACGGCATCGGACACAAAAAATAAATGGGTCGGTGCATTTCAAAGAGGAATTTGAGCGCAGTCATAAGCTTAAATTCAATTGAATATCATCAGAATTCAGGAATGAACTAAAGATTATCTGTACAAACATGTATAGACAATGTGTTTTAAATGTGACGTCATTAAACGTTTTTGGATTTTGAAAAAAAATAAGGCAATTCCGTTACCAAACACAGTGACATTTTACACCGTTTTAAAGCGATCTTTGAGGCTTGTAATTTTATACCCATTTTCATAAGGACTCTATTTGAAAATAAGTGGATCACAAAACTGAATTTGACTTTGGAGACCCTCTTAGAAACATAAACGTTAAAATTGTTGTTATTTCATGTATACGGTTGATCACAAAAAAAATAGGAACACTGCGATTATTTCGTCAGCTCTACCAATCCTGTGCAATACCTTTAAGCAGTTTGCTAACATGTCCAGACTTTGACGATCCAGATGTAGAAGCCGTTTAAGTATGTGACTAGTGTCTAACATGATGTCTACATACTGGGTTTCTAGGCCAAGCTAATCGAACAATTAACAAAGTACCTGTATTTAAGTAGGTTGACCCGGATATTGAGAAGATTCAATTCAACCAAGAATTTCAAGCAAACAGTCGAGTTGATTTTCCTGCGAATAAATCTCAGAAATGCGGCTCGACTATGTTGATTCTGATGAAATATGACGGTGATAAATTGACCAGGAATTTCACTAATATAATACCGTGACTTGAGAAGGATAATTGACTCGTCACCTGCTGATCATTGTCACATTGAGTAGTTGCCTCACCATTTTTCAACGTACTCTATGTTTTAAATTGTTGTGAAATAAGGGAATGAGAGAGAGGTGATTAAGTCTTGAACACCTGTTAACAACCGCGCTTCGGCTCAGTCATTTATCTTACGACACTTGAAGGGTTTAAACGGGCGTCTACGACTGAGTTGCCACTTATTTATTCCCATTCATAAATACCTTCTATTAAAAACATCAAAAAACCTGTAAAAGAACAAATCTGACAGTTTATCCTCAGCTGAATGTTTATGTATGTGTTGAGCTCTAAGTAGCTTCTTGCTATGTTGTTATGTGTCACGTTTCCATCTCAACATTTTTTTTCTCATTGATTGCAATATTGATTTTGTAGCCTTCGAGAATGACTCTGCAATTCTCGGATTTTAACAGGGATAAGAAATTTCAGACTTTTATTTGAATTCAGACTTCTTAAGTCAGCCTGGTGAAGAAAATTAGCTGTTGATTTTTTCCACATATAGAAAAGTCCTGGGCCCAATTTCATGGCTCTGCTTACCGCCGAATTCTGCGCTTGCAATCACCATTCTCCGCTTCCCGAGCAAGCGTAGAATTTCTGCGCTAGCTGCGCCTAGTAACGTGGACTACGCAAGCGCACAAGCAGAAATTCCCTGCTAACCTGTGAAATACGCTTGACGTAAGCCCAGAATTCCCAGCTTCCGTAAGCGCCGATTCTTTGCTTAGAGTAAGCAGAGCCATGAAATTGGGCCCTGGTCTTTTGATCTACCTCTCTAGAGCTAAGGACACTGTTCCTAAAACCTCTTAAACTCAAGGGGTTAACAAATATTGGAAATGCCATCATTTCAACATACCCCCTAAAATTTGAATCCTAGTTTCATTTTTGTTGTTGTCAGTGCTGACTCTCAAGCCTGTTGTAACTCCATGTCATTTTATCTGGGAAGCAGTTTGCTTGAGCTATGCCATTTTTTGGCAAAACTTTTAATGACACGTTGAATTTCATGGTACTCTTGGTGTGTCATTCTTTTCTTTGTACTTAGGCCATGTTTACCAGCTATCTACCGGAGTGTTTTGAAATTCTCGGAAGAAGGAAAAAATATCAAGGCTCTTACCAATCAGAAAAGGGAAGAAAGTGAGTGTTAAACAGCTACTTTAGCAAAAAACAAAATTGCTATTTGAACTTGTTTATAATGTGTTTGTTTGTCATTTAATTGTAGTTTTGACATTTTTACACTTCTCAGTTTTTCGGAAATATCGATCAAAAAATTTGGCCCCCAACCTCAAGGTTTGCAAAAGACTAGCTACACTTCTGCCATTGACGGCTGCGTCAAAATGACAATACTTTAACATCATCTGTGGGATGTTGCTTTGTTATTGCAACAAAGGGGCTATACAAAACGAAGCTTCCACAAATGACGTAACATAAGTGATTACATGTATGTCACAGGCATTTTTTGCGAATCTCTCTGAAAAGCACCGGCGAAGGTATTCACAAACGTTTTTTTTTTTTTTTTTACAATTAAAATCTGTTAACTCTCAAGTGAACTCAATTTCCTTGTTGATTGCAAACGTTTTAAATGAACTTCAGCAAAGATCACTTGTTGCCATGTCCCGATCAAGCTGGTCTTTAAGATTTATAATAAAAGGGTTATGATTTGGGACAATTGATTGGATTTGGGTGATTTGATAATGTGTAATTCTTAACAGGATCATGAACAATTTCATTGAGGAATTAGGAGACAAGTTTCATTTAGCAAACTAAGTGCCTTATAAGTTATAGAAAAGGTGCCTTGAAGAAAGAAGTGTACAGTTTCTTGAAGAAAGAAGCATACAGCTTCTTGAGGAAGCGTGGAGCTTCAATGAAGAAGCACGCAGCTTCTTTTCTACTTGTTAATTGCTCCTGAGGGCTCAGCTGACCAGATCAAGTTACATAAACCTACTGAATATACTGCCCAGGTCATGATAAATACAACTCTTGGGAATCTGTCTTCTTCCTGCGTTGAGAGTTGAAGCTAGAAAAATTCATGAAGTTGATAAAGCACTTCCAAAAAACCCAGAAAGAAAACGAGAAACAAGAAGTGCTTGAACATGATTGAATTGGTTTGATTGTCATATCTGAGAGCATATTTTTTTTTGTTTTTTAAGTTACATGGCCATACGGGGTTAATGGGAATTAAAAGAATTCCTACAGCTCTGGGACGTCTTTAGGAGGTCCTTGAGTTTATTTGATATTGATAGAGGGTTTTTGGAGTGAGGGGGATTGGAACTTGTGAAACGTGAACAAAAGAGGGTCGAGTCAAGGCTCGACTGACTGCATTAAGAGATGTATAGCCACGGCCATGAGGATTGTTTAGCTTCAGGGAATTTGAAAATAATTAAATATTGGAAATGAAATACTCTTCCTGGAGATATGCTTGAGTGATGAATTCAAAATTTAATGAAAAGAACTAAAGGAATAACGGTGGGGGGGGGGGGGGGGGGGGGACCTCTAAAGATTTCAGGTTTTTTATGGTGAAGTAATAGATTCTGGTTTTGACTATGTGGATAATACACTGCCCCAGATCGGTCAGCCTGAGAGAAATAGTAACAAAATATTAATCATTTGTTATGAAACGGTATCAAGCTTGGCCAGAAGAGTCGGGTTGTATTCCCCTCGTGTTTCATAACAATTCTGTTATTAATTTCTCAAATATTTCGTCCTATGAATTTGGATATACTCTAAAGTGCCCGGCCGGTGAGAAATATATTTAATCAAATTGGAAAAGAGAAATTTCACCTGCTGCAGGGAGACCATCTCATTTTCTCGCTGTCTTGGTGGTGGGGAGAGATTGGCAAGATGCCAGGAAGATAAAGACCTCATGACTCTTACATGTTCTTCTGCTATTTTTGTTATATTATTTAATATTATGCAATCATAATGCACAAGTGTTGAACCTGACGCAATTATCACTTGAATAGAGACGAGGTATCTTCAGAGACTAAAACTTACACCTCCGTGACAAAATGTCGCTGAAAAATATTGACGGTGTGAAAACTAACAGCAGGGTAGAGAGATTAATGGACGTCAAGCTGGTATTACCAAAGTAATTTCAGAAATGCAAATCTTCCTAATGTGCAATACATGCTTGGGTTATTTTCATAATACTTTATTTATAAATTTCCTTTTTTTTTTCACCTGCAAGCTCTACCTGCAAGCTCGGGAGCGCACAGCGCCCAGAAGCTGACATATCATGGCACAATTATTCTTGAAGGACGATTGCATAATGATGCAGTTTTCCTTCCCTTTATGTGGATATTTCAAAGAATTGTGCTCATTTCGACCCTGTATTTCTCAAACCATAGTCTCAGCAGATATTTTGTTTCCCAGTTTTATTATATACGAACAAACTTGAATTCACACATTTTGATCAATATCCAATTTATATGTCTCCATAGCAACCCCAATCCACTGTCCAAACAAGGTTGCTTAGAAACGGTACCAGGTGTTTCCCACACCCTGGGGTTGAAGTACATTATTTATGCATAGCGATGCACTGTGTGGATAAGACTGACTTTCCACACTTTCAGATAACTATTATTGATGCGTTTTCTACTGATGCGCTATGTGTATAAGACCGACTTTCCACACTTTTAGATAACTATTAGTATTGCAGTTAGTATCTCTCTGGTAGAACTTTGAAGAAGGGAGGGTATACTTTTGGTAATACACCGATCCATTAAGCCCCGCCTCCTTACGAGTTGGCCAATCACAGCCGCGAAACCCGATCACCGTTAGTGCAAAGATCACCAAACAGCTCAAATGGTGATCAGATTTCGCGGTTGTGATTGGTCAATGAGAAATGGGCGTGGCTTAATGGATCGGTGTATTACTCCAAAATTTAGTAATTGTAAAATCTTAGAGCACTGGAGAGCTGTTGAGATTATAAAACGTTGTTAGAAACCACACCCTTTGAAGTAATGTAGTTTTGGAGAAAGCGGTAATTTTTCACCCCCAAAATCTCAGGCATCTGAAAGCACACAACTCTATGCAACAATTTTTTTCTTTCTTTCTTTCATTATTTTCTTGCACTACTTTAATGACCTATAGACCTTATGCATTGACGTCACCAAGCCGCCATCTTAGAGGTAAACTGATGATGAAACAATGGAAACGCGCTGATTTGTACGCGCGGCGCACAGGACTGGCCAATGAACATCTTCCTTTTGACCTCTAGGCGAGGGCGCCCTACTCAAATGACGTCATATGCATAAGGTCTATTGAGCCCAAATTTTCACAAGTTTTTTGACTTGCTCTTTGGTTATTATGTTGGGATACACCAAGTGAGGAAACTGGTCGTTGACAATTACCAAAAGTATACCCTGCCTTGAACAGAGTGACAAAAGCCTTGCTTAATTGTCAGTAAATACAGTTTACTTTTTTTGGTTTGGAGAAGGGAGAAGTGATAACCAGTTTGAAGCATTAAGACATCAAACTGGAGTCAGGAATGTCATGAGAGGGCTTTCTTGTTTTCAGACTGGACAAGAGACTAGCTTATTGAACAAATTTTAATTCAAAATAAGATATTGTTTGATGCACTCCCAAGCATGCAGGTGAAAGGATATTGATAAAATAAAGAAATATGAAATAACCCCAAGCCTACACAGATCAGTAAAGATTACCGTTACTATTTATTCTAAATCTTAACACTATCTATCTCTGATCTTAGAGACGCAAACTACTTATTCCACAAAATTCTAAAGTCAATTCAGATTTTTAAGGGACTTTAAAAGACTCATTTGTTGTTTGAATCTATATTTTTAAATGATTTTGGGTTGAACAAAGAAAAATTGACTAGAGCGGGATTTGAACCAACGACCTCCGGTTTAACGTGCCGGCGCTCTACCAACTGAGCTATCTAGCCCTATGTTGGCGGTCTCCCTGTTTATTTTTGTAACAAAATTGCTTTATATATTTCATTTCACTTTCCTTTTTGGGTGTTGCGCATAGAGGCTCCTGCATTATGGCAATATGAATGTCATTTATTATTGTTATTAATATTATGACTACATAAGAAGCCGTTATAATCATTGTTATTCAAGTTGTGTTGTGTTTTTTTTCCTCACCTAGGCATATAATCTTATGTGGACACATCACTTATGACAGCGTGGCTAACTTTCTTAAAGACTTCTTACACAAGGACAGAGATGACGTCAACGTGGAAATAGTTCTCCTTGATAAGTTAGTAATCATCTTATCTATAGTATTACTGCAAATAAATCATTTTGACAAGATAGCCATTTCGTAGAACAGACTTGAGCAAGACGGTCAGAGCCTAAAGAATAAAATGAAAACAAAAACCCCATGATGGTTTGTACAGCCTGACAATCCTTCAACAGGAGTGATAACTCTACCAACCAGGTAGATGTACATGTATCACAAAAGCATTGTTTGTTCATTCAAGCCTACCTGGTAAATTTGATGCAGTCGACCGCCGAGCGAGGTACATGTTATTAAACCGCCAAGGATGCCATTATCTGATGAATTTTTTTTTCAACCAATTTGACGTGTTCTCTTTTTGAGATTTACCATCTGAGTTTGGTCATTCATAATAAATGTCTGTCATTCACATTGGCTCTATCCCTAGTCACTCTCAATAGTTCATACAAACCAGACAATTAAAGTAATTGCAATTAGTTACCATGGTTTCTTCAATTGTTATTATAATGCTGTTTTTCAAAGCATGGCTTTTTCGGAGTGAATTTATCATTTTAAATCCTTGAAACAAAGGTTCTTCATTTTCATTTCATTCTAATTAATTAAGGGTTGTTGTTGTTTATAAGTGTTTTGTTCAGTTTAGTATGTCCTATGTTTGTCTGTTTGTCTTGTCTCTTGCTGTCCACAGGCTGATTACTACAAGCCTCGGCTTAATATCAAATCGGCCTCCAAACGTTTCCTGTCTTTGCAAAAGCCTATAGTAACTCAGCTTATTCAGTTCATTATTATGTGGTATATTGTATCACTTTGTCCATGACAGTATGGAAATATATTCAAGTTGAATTGAGAAAAAAGTTACCTTCAGTCATTGAACCTTGGCTGTAAGGTACAATTCCATACTAGAATCTTGTAATTTAGAACAAGCGATCGTATTTCCAAGATCAAATTGCACGAAGGAGACTTAAATCTTTTATTCATGACTTTTTGCCTTTCCGTTTTTCTTGTAGCTCCGAGCCGGACCTGGAACTCCAAGCCCTCTTCAAGAGGCATTTCACTCAGCTAGAGTTCTTCCAAGGATCTGTTCTGAATTCTGTGGATCTTGAGAAAGTCCAGGTATGTATGCACATCTTGGTTTGGGGTTTCTGAACTTTGGCTGCTGGTCAAACGTGGCTTCAGGCCCCAGGCTGTAAAGCTGCTCAGCCAAGGCAATCTTGATTATCATAAATTACCATAAATTACCATACATTACCAACATTACCATGCATTACCATGCATTACCATGCATTACCATACATTAATACCAGCCAAATGTAAGTACACAGTTATGATATAGGACTTATCCAACACCGGAAGGGCATCTCAAAGCACTCATTGTTTTTTCTACAGGTCTGTAGAGCTATGTTTGGAATGTTAAAGGTGCTGTATACGTTTGGTAATTGGAGCCTACTGATTGTGTTAATCCTATGAAAATGTAGGTATATACAATAAAACTAACCTGTGAAAATTTCACTTCAAAAGGTGGTCGCGTTTTTGAGATATCACCGAAAAACCGGAGCGAATATTTCCACGCAGGAAGAATATTCCCCATAGGAATACACAGTCTGAGAAGCGTTTCTGACAGAAACGCTTCTCAGATTCAAATTTTGGGGAATAAAAAGTGATATATTTTTCCATAACCGTAGTACTTTGAAGTTAAAAGTTTCTCCCAAAGCTGCTGTACTTCTTACCAAGTAAGTTTTTATTGCCATTAATTTTCAGAGTCATTACCAAACGTGTACTATGCCTTTAAGACCCATTTTACACTATGTGTTTGTACAAGTAGTGGTTTACAAGGGGCTGTAAAATAATGAATGTATGACCACGGAGAGCACCAATCCCCAACGGGTCTCAATTCAATTCATACCTACAAGTTCATGTGTATATTCAAACCAAAATGAGGTTGGGAAGAAATTGTATTTCATTGTCTGAAAATTATTGATATCGTTTGTCAATTAAACAGTTGGAAGGTCAGTTGACTATCAGGATGTGTGCTAATTGTGTTTCCATCAATGACAACCTGTCCATATGTTCATTTAGTGGCGTGTTGTGGCCGAGCGGTTAAGAGCACCGGACTCGAGCTCTGGTGTTTCTGATCAGCAGAGTGTGGGTTCGGGTCACGGCTGTGGCACTTGTGTCCTCAAGCAAGATACTTTATCATAATTGCTTTGTCCTTCAGATGGGACATTTAGCCTTGTGCTTGGAATGATAATGCACATAAAAAGAACCCATCACACATATCATCATGGAAGAGTAGGGGTTAATTCCGGTGTTTCTGGTTCATGTACACTGTAGCAAGCACCCTTGTTTACAGGTTTCCTCAGGCTTGCGAGCTACAGTTATTAACACACTTATGAGGCATCCTTTGTTTCATTAAAAGAAATTTATAGCACATGGATGTGATTTCTCAGTTTTTTCCCCTAAAATACAGTTTTTTGGCCCCCCCCCCCTAAAAAAAAAATAATAATAAAATATATATTTGTTTCTTCTTTAGATCAATTTCATAAAGAAATGAAGATAAAACCATATAGAACACCCCCGATTGCAGAGTAGTGCTTTTAAAACCAAAAATAAATGTATGTTAGTGGGCTTCGGGCTCGCAAGCTTTCGTGCTTTGCGCTCACAGTTCAGGTTTTTTTTCCAACATTACAGTCTAACACATCCCTGATATTAATAATAGTATTAATGTCTCTAATTAGACCACTGATCCAATGTGTGTTAGATCAGTTTATAAGCCCATAGAGCAAGTATTAAATTAACACACATGGCTGTAGCTTTATCACGTTTAATACAAATCGTACCCTGGGGGCTTCCTAGTTTTTATCAGAATATTAAATGTACAATGTAAATAATCAATACTCTAATTAATATGGAACAGCTTCTCAGTGAGGTATGTGTTCACAATCCTACCAGCTGTGGTTCGTTGACTGTTTGAACCAAATGCTGTTGGGAAAGAAAAGGGGGCGGGGGCGTTGTGCAACGATTTGAGGCTGTGAATAGGTAGGGTTAAGGCACTGAACACGTTTTGTAATTGTCAAAGACCAGTATTCTCACTTGGTGTATCCCAACATATGCATAAAATAACAAGCCTGTGAAAATTTGGGCTCAATTGGTCATTGAAGTTGCAAGAAAATTATGAAAGAAAAAACACCCTTGTTGTACAAATTAGTGTGCTTTCAGATAGGAATAAAAGGCTTCTGGCCAGGAGTCTTTTATTATTTGAGTGAGAAATTACCTCTTTCTCAAAAACTACGTTACTTCAGAGGGAGTGGTTTCTCACAATGTTTTATACTATCAACAGCTCTCCGTTGTTCGTTACCAAGTAAGTTTTTATGCTAATATATATTTTGAGTAATCACCAAACGTGTTCAGTGCCTTTAAAGGAGAACTCGCCATCAGTAATTTTTTAAAGGGAGGGTATAGACCTTTCTATTGCAACCAAGGTTGAAAAACTATGGGGTGCCATAAATGCAAAGCAAAAACAGGTTGCCACAGTTTATCACGAATGTCACGCAAATAGTAAAAAATAGTGTTGAATTTATTGGAAACAAAGCAACCAATCATGGGATTTATTTGATTTGAAAGTTTGCAGAAATGTTGAAAATGAATGTTTTGCTAACATACGACCGTCCATGCAAACCAGCGCGGTTTGTTTATCAACAACCTTGGTAATTACTCCAAAAATTAATTCCCATATAAAACTTACTTGGTGAGAAGCAACTGCAGCTGTTGCTAATGTATAATTTGTTGACAAACGATTCCCTTCTAAGGAATGTGGTTTTGAGAATGGGGTTCAAAGAAATGTTCAATCTGAGAAACGTTTCATGCAAGAAATGTTTCTCAGATTGTGTCTTCCAATAACGAATTATTATTCCTGCGTGGAGACAGCCGCTCCAGATTTTTGGCGATACCTCAAAAACGCTACCACCTTTTGAAATGAAAATTTCACAGGTTAGTCTTGTGGTATATATATACCTTTTTATAGGATTAAAATAATCGAACAGTTCCCAAAAATCAAAGGCATACTTTGCCTTTCTTGATATTATTATAACCCTGCAAAAATGACTTCGATTATTTAAAACAAATCTTGCTGACCTTATCTTTCCCATGTTAAAAGTGGACAAAAAGGTGTGTTAACCTAAGAGTACATGACGCTTTGCAGAGTAGTGTTATTTATGTAGTCAGCTCCTTTGTGAGTTGTCGTGCAAAATCAAATTATGTGATTCTTATAATACCACCAGAAATTCAATAATTGTATAGAGGAATATTGTATTTCCGTGGAGCTTTGTTGGAGATTATTTGATAGGAAAGACTGCACTCCATACCCGCAGTTCTAATTGAATTATGGAATGTCTTTTATCGGGAGGTTTCAGGAAAAAGATTGGAGTGGCTTTGTCATCGGCTAATTTCAACTTCAGAAACTCAGGAACGTCATACAGGATTTGGTCAAAAGTGAAAAACTAAATTTGAGGTTTTAAAATTTTGTTTACTAATGTTTAAGTCAAACATGAAAAGTAAATTTAGTCAATTTTTTTTATTTGTATTTTATGGTCAAAGTTGATTTTGGTTAAAAGTGAAAACCTAACTTTGAGTTAAATTTTTTAATATAATGTTTAAATCAAACATGAAAGGAAATTTAGTCAAGATATTTTGTTTGTATTTTATGGTCAAAGTTGATTTTGGTTAAAAGTGAAAACATATTTTTTATTTTTTATTTTTTATGTACTGTTTAAGTCAAACATGAATGAATATTTAGTCCAAAGATTTTGTTTTTATTTTATGGTCAAATGAAGGGAGTTTTTCTCCTCGGGATTAAAGAGTCATTTAAGTTGAGGTTCCTTGAGAAAATTGATCCCACTATGTACCATATGTTGAGAAATCAAGAGTTTTGCAATTAAACAGGCCAGTTGAAGTGTACTTTGATCCTATAAATATTCAATTAGCTCATTACTTGCTGAATTTACAAATCAAGTTCAGCAATGAACAACATGAAGGCAATCCCCTCTAAAGGCCTCGATGAAATCTCTTCAGCTAAATGGATTTTCCCCGTGGGATTGTTCTTTACCACAAAATTGCCTGGACAAAATTGCCTGGAACGAAAAAATCTGGTTTGAAGGTAAAAACAGTTTGCTGTGGGATGGATGACTAGATGTCATCTAACAAATAGTACAAGCGGTGAGTCGGAGTCAGTGAAGCGAAAAGGCCAAGGAGTTCAGATTTCCTTCTCCAACGAAGAATTGTTGAATGCTTAAATCCTGTCCCTCAACCGCTCCTCACCTTTTCGTTGATGAAGCATGACTGATTGGAATCAGAGCTGTGGTTTATGAAGTGGGTCCTTCTTAATGATGTATTTTACTGCATGAAGTGTAATCAATATGAGTGATGACCATTTGTCATGAGGACCAGTACTAGTGGTACACTCAACTTGGCGTAGCATGCGTCAAATCAAAACTGCTACGGTGCAGCAATTGTGATTCTCTTGGATTGGATCACTCATTGTTTATAATCGTTTCCTGACAATACAAATTTCTTTACATTCAACTTTTTACTTTACTCTACCCGCCTGCCAACATTAAAATAGCATTTTTGGGGTACACATTACATTTTACCTTGCACAAACCTGCATACCAACCAGCCTTATCCAAGCTTTGACATAGTAATGGTTAACATTTTTAGGCTAGAAGTCCATATGGCTATTATGCATTGTGCGTAATGCGTAGTGCGTTATGCGTAAAAATGAAAATACAAGCCAAGCAATGCACATAATTTTTTTCAGACAACACAGTATGCAAAATGGATACTTATAATTATGTGCGTTGCTTAATGTGTATTTTCATTTGTACGTATTGCACACTATGCATTACACACAACGCACGGCGAACGCATGGATTTTTGGCCTATGAGACAAAGTGGCAATATAAATGTCTTAGCAGCAGTGTTTGCAGAGCTGCCAACTCTCCCTGATCCCGCAGAAAGTTCCCTGAAAATCAACCAATCTTTCCATGCTCTGAAGAATGTAATTCTTAATATCTCTCGAGTGATTGTTGTACAAATCCCCCTGATTGCAAGATGCAAATGTTGGCGGCTCTGGTGTCTGTAGTGTTGATAGAGTTTGATAGAACTGAGTGTATCTGTAGTAATGTTTGATGATCTAGGAGAGACATACACTCAGCAGTGGGAATCCGTCATCCACCCTGTTAACTTGTCAGTCTGATTGTCTTTTCACTATCCAAAGTCCACATTTGGGTACATCGGACTGTAAATGAAATAGACAGCTTGAATTGTACCATGATTGGATGGATCTAATTTATTAGATTTATAATTTAAAGTGATTTGTGTTGATTTTGGATGGGGATAATTATCTTCTGTAAAAATAGTTAATGGCCTGACGTTTCTACCCTAGCAGAGTCTTTCTCCTGCCAGGGTAACGTCAGGCCATTAACTATTTTTGCATTTATACCATAGGTTTCTTTGGTTGGTAAGGAATTTGCAACAGCTAATTGAATTTTTACATCGTTATCTTCTGTGTACATTTTGACAGAGGAAATGTTTTTAAAAATTTTACAATAGTGGCAGATTTCTAATGAAATAGACAGCCTGACTTGCAATTGACACAATTCATTTATTCTTAATTTATTTGTAGTCTTGGACCATGAAGGAGTAAAGGGACACATTTTCTGATGAATTCAAGCAGTTATTAACATTTTATATACATCTAATTTGACCTGGATGGTTAGCCTTGGTTACCATTTTATCTTTTAGTGGTTACTTATTGACATTGATTTAATGAACAATTTGTTTCTTGGCTGTTGTCCAGGTTTTGATTTTATGCGAGCGAAGATATAGTAAAGACCAAGCGACAATTTTATAAAACAATTTGTTTTACAAATTTGTTATTATAAATGATAATTTAAAGACTCTGATCACTGGCTTTATTAACCAGCAAATGACTGGTCTCATACTATCCCTTGTAATGAATATTCATAACAGTATAATACAGTTTTGAATATTCATTACAAGGAGGTGAAGAAGAGATAGCCTTAGTTATAGGGTAGGGAAGTCTACCCACTTCCCTGAACCAACATTTCAGATTAATTTTAACTTAATGAACGAATAACTGAAAATAGATTGATAAATTTTGGCTGATTCTGATTTTGACTGATTCTGATTTTGACTGATTTTAATTTTGGCCGATTTTGATTTTGATTTTTGATTTTGACTGATTTGATTGACAGCTGAAGGAGGCAGACGCATGTCTTGTACTGTGTGATAAATACTGCTTAGATCCTGATGCTGAAGATGCTGGAAACATCATGAGAGTCATCTCTGTTAAGAACTATCACTCTAAATGTAGAGTTATCGTTCAATTGATGAACTATCATAACAAGGTAAGAACAGCACACAAAGAACACACTAAGAGCACACAAAAAAGCACACAAAACCCAGCCATCACTCTACATGTGTAAATGTGAAGTTATCCTTCAACTGATGAACTTTCATAACAAGGTAAGAACAGCACACAAAGAACACACTAAGAGCACACAAAGAACACACAAACTCAGCTATCACTCCAAATGTAGAGTTATCGTTCAATTGATGAACTTTCATGACACGGTAAGAACAACACATACACAACACATAAAGAGCTCACAAAGAACACTCAAGGAACTCAACTATCACTTTAAATGGAGAGTTATCATTCAATTGATGAACTATCATAACAAGGTAAGAACAGCACAAAAGGAGCTCAGCTATCACTCTAAATGTAGAGTTATCTTTTAAGTGATAAACTATCATAAGAAGGTAAGAACAACACACAAAGAGCACACTAAGATTACACAAACAACACCCAAAGAATTTGACTGTCACTCTAAAGGTAGAGTTATTGTTCAAAGGATGAACTATCATAACAAGGTCAGAACAGCACCAGGCCTGGAATTAAACAGCGCCCATGGCCTCCCTTGCCCTGGTCTTGGCCTTAATTGGTGCCCCTTCAAAAGTTTCCCATATAATTTAAGATTTTCCGATAGAAGTGCCCTTTGCAAAATCATAATGGCCTTGCCCTCTGAAGTATAAAACTCTGTGCCTGCAGCACATAAAGAGCACACAAACTATTCTCATTTATCAAATGTGTTAGATTTGAATACAATCCTCAATACTCCTGTACTTTTCTTAACTTTTTTTATTTTATTTATTTAATTTGTCCTTATCTTTATCTTTTATCAGGGTAACCCGTTAACAAGCAATGTGGTCTCCCACAGGGCCCTGAGTATTACAAGAACACAAAGAAATAAAATAAAAATGTAAATTTAAAGGAGCCAATAGACCCCCCCAAAAGATGGATAACTATTTTAAAATATAAAAATAATGACTTTTGCTAGTGAGTTGACGTACTATTTGAAACCGTTTTATTGCATGGTTTGTTTATGTTGGAATAGTTTTATGGACAAAGAACTACCTACCCAAGCCATGTGGATGGTATTGGATGGTCAACCAGGAAGATTTTTGTTTTGTTCCTAAATCAAAACACTTTTACTCAACCTCCATCCCAGGCTCATCTGCTGAACATCCCCAGCTGGAATTGGCGTGACGGGGACGATGTCATCTGCATTGCTGAGTTAAAGCTTGGATTTATTGCTCAGGCATGTCTGGCACCTGGATTCTCCACTATCATGGCCAACCTGTTTGCTATGAGGTCGAATAGTGAGGTAAGAAACCAGTCTAATGTGAGGTTTTGGTATGTGCTGTAGTCAGGTAGTGCTGTGGTCTTGGTATTGAATTTTTTTGATGTGTGTTCATTGCAATGTTGAAGTGAAGCTTGCCAAGTTATCGTAATTTAATGTTTTTGTCAAGTTAGCCGTAGAAGTGAAAACAGACAATAAGTGAATAATCACCCATAAATATGACAGCTTTTTACAACTTAGATTTCCATGACCAGACTTATTTCACTTGAGTCAAGTCAAAATAAGTTCAATGCCAAACATAAATAAAACATAGAAAACGTTGTAGGGACCATGGAGAGATTGTGTAAGATCACAAGCAGAGTTTTGTGAAAAAAAATCTCTTCATGGTCCCTACAACGTTACCTTTCATTTATCTTTTAGGCAAATGTGCCAGCCATTTTCTGGTAGGTCGTCATTGAAGTTTATGAACATGCATATCTGATTTGGTAACTTGTATTATTCCCAGCTCGTTAGATCCAGAGCCAAAGATCGTATGAGTCAGTCTGTGAGCGCATCACGCCATGACGGCAGACTATACAATCTAGGCATAGACACAGATGTCATGTGTCAACAGGGCTTGTATAGTGTTTATTGTCGGTTAACCCGGGGTATCACAGCTGGGTATCGAGCATTTTATTCTAGTGACGATACAGCAGAGGTAACATTCAAATCAATCAATCGATCAATTAAAAACAGGCTGGTCAAACCTAAAGGTACTACTAAACACTGGGGTTTAAGATTGGATGATTTGACATTGAAGGACAGACTGGCTATATGCCGTTCTCCCTTAACAGTGGTCTGCTGGCCGAGTAAAACACCTAAGGACATGTCAGAATTCTCTCCAAGTGGTCAGGCTGGCTAGTTCAGTTTTGAATTCAATCTTTCAATTCAAAATCATCATTTATATCCATATTAGTGAAAAAGAAAGAACAATAAACAAATTTGAAACAATAACTTAAATCAAAGACAATCAAGAATTGAATGAGAACAAACAAACAAATTTTTGAAATGAAAAATAAATAATGAAATGGATATGAAGCAAACCAACATGGGAGCATTTTCAGAAGCCAAAAGGAGGCTTGTTTTAAAGGTATTATACAGGATTGGTAGAGCTGACAAAATAATCACAGACAGTGTTCATGTTTTGTGTAATCAACCACATACATGAAATAACAAACCTGTGAAAATTTGAGCTCAATTGGTCATCGAGGTTACGAGAAAATAGTGAAAAGAGACCTTATGTTTTTTCTGTTTTTCAAACATCGAGTTTATTATCGCGCGCGATAAAAACTATTGTTTTACTCATTTCTCAGAAACGATAGCATTTTAGGCAGAAATATTTTAAGGAACCCTTTCTACCATTACTTACTTTAAATCATGTAAGTTATGTGTGAATCTGTGAACATTTGAGTTTTTCGATCCTACCAATAGTGTACAGGGCCTTTAAAGATGCCCACTGACTAATACAAAACGATATAAATTACAGCAAAAACAAAAGCAACAATGAAATATTAAAAATTAATCTTAAAGAGTAATACATTGAAAATTATCCCCATTTAATATGGACTTGTGAAAAACATTTCTGAACTAGTGAAACGACAAGCTAACTGGTGCTGCTGGCTTGTCACTGAAAAAGTTAACGGCAAACTCTGCTACATCAGGTGATGGATTCCGCTTAGGCTTATATAACTACCAAAGAAGTGCTAAATATTATTAAATAATTGCTGGTGAGAAGTTGTTAATCAATCATTTAGATTCCCTTGATATTTTTTTGTTGGCGCATCAAAATGGTCCACAACTAAAACTAATGTATTAACTGTACATATCAAGTAAATAAGCCACATGGGTAACTGACTGGGTAAATGTTCAATTAATTTTGGATTGAACAAAGGCACATTGACTTTTAATTTTACAGTCGCAATAATTGTGTTTTCAGTAATAACATTCTGTGCAACATATGGACATTATTTTCTTCTCTTGTAACCTATTTCTCATTGTGATTGTAGCATGTGGACATTTTACTGCTTGTGGTTTCGGCTGATTGTTCTGTCTATTTGTGGTGTCAAGGGTCAGACTTCCAAGATTTGACCATGAAACAAATTTGTTGTGTAAATTCAAAGGAGCCTTGATAATTGCTTGGTATTGGGGGCTGTAATGACAAAATAATGAGCATATCAAAATTGGTTTTCCATCTCAACACGAACAGAAATACAAATGGTTGAAAAGAAGAACAAATTTCTGAATTTGTACGATCATAAATTATGAATCTGGAGTAATTTGATAATAAAGCTCGTCATGACTGTCTAAAAATAAATCGAGCCAGCGTGACTTCTTACCCTGGAGGAATAAAAGAAACGCCTGCTTGGCTGGCAAGAAACTCTTGCAGAATATTGATTACACTTTAATGGCTTGAAGATAGCTCTTCACCCTAGAAAAAAATAAAATGTTTAAGTGGTTAAGTCTTGAAGTTTGTCAGCTTTTGTGATTGATGTTTTTCCAGGCATAATATTCTTCCTACTTTATTAAAGTTAGTTCCGATTTTTTTTTGCCCTCAGAAAAAAATCTGAAAACTGTTATTTATCAGGCCTGAAAAGTCTATTAAAGCCTACGCCATGCATACATGTAGGTCAGCCCTTGTACTCGATAAAAACTCGTACTTTTTTCCCCAAGGACCAAATATCATGCCTGGTTTTTTGTCTTGTTATTTAAGTGTTGATTTTCTTCACAGATTAAGCGAGCAGTTCGTTCCATTAGTAATACTGACCTGTATGATGACATTGCTTGTGATTGTGATGATGTAGTATGTATTGTGGTGATTATGAGCTCGTTGAAGCATGCTGTATTTATTTTGCATTATAGAGTTTATATTCCAGCCATCTTGCCTAGAATATTTAATGCGTACCATTAATCATATTTTCTATGAGTCAGTGAATATGTTAGCGGGTACGATTACGACAAGTTTTTGTTTTAGTCAGACATTTGAACGTCGTTAAAGTAAAAAAGGTTCGTTGATGAAACTCAAGACAATTTTAAAGGTTCTATCAAATTTGTACAACTTGTGATACTCAAAGGTAGGGTAATACCTTGGTAATGACCCCCCGGAAAAAAAATTAGTAAAAAAATGTAAAAAAAAATAATAAAGAAATATAATGACAAATTGTAATTTTTATCCGAACAGTTACTTGTTATAAAGATGGTAATGGTTGTGAGCATCCTGCGAAAATATTTTGTCTGAGATACCCTTATTATTTAGAAATCAATAAAAGCATTTGAATCTGAGAAACGATTCTTGCATGAATCAATTCTCAGATTTCTGAGGGTTGGTGTCTGTTCGCGAGTGCTGCGGCCAGAGATGTGGTTGGTACCCGCAGTCACTGTGCTTAATGTGGATGGATTCTTTGTTCTTGATGAAAATATTGTGACAGTTTGTTTGCTGTTTTCACAACAAGTAGACACTTTATTCAGCTGAAACTTTCACAGGTGACTTTTACTCTATCTTTCTTGATAGTTTGCCTATAAATCAGCATTTCGTTGACAAAAACCAATCTATGAACCTACCTTTGAAGAGAAATCCTATCTTAAGAAGTTGCTTCAAATTGTCTTGTAGTGAAGATATTCATCGTCTACGCTATAAAATCAGTACCTGCTGACATAACAATCACTGTCTTTGAATATTTTGGAAAATTATTTTAATTTCAATTTACTTTTGCTCTACGCCCAGCCATACTCCAAGATTTTTCACTTAAGTAGCATTGATCATTTTCGATATTTAAGATGTTCAGTAAAGTGACATCAGGCTTGGAATTACACAGAAGCCTTGACGGCCAAGGCCTTGGTGCCCCACTACAAATTTGTCTCATAGACTTTAAGATTTTCCAATGGAAGTGCCCTTTGTAAAATGAAAATGGCCTTAATAATAATAACTAGTTCTTATATACATGTAGTGCATATTACAATAACGTCTCAATGCGCTTTATTGTCCTGGTCATTGGGCCAATAACATTTAATCTTTCTCAGCTCCCTGGGGAGTATACAGCCCGAGCTGCCGTGGCGCTCAGAAGGCTTTTTCAAACACATTATCAACCTCTACCCTCGCAGGTACCCATACCCCTGGGTGAAGAGACGCAATTATAGCAAAGTGTCTTGCTTAAGGACACAAGTGTCATGACCGGGACTCGAACCCACACTTCGATGACTAAACCACCAGAACTTGAATCCGATGATCTAAACCACTCGGCTTTGCCCTCTCAAAGGTGAAATTCCAAGCCTGTTACAGTTGGGAAAAGGGGGGAAAAAACAACAAAAATTGTTGGAGCATATTTCCCCACTTAAGTCACAAAGACAACCTTGGTTTGACTCCCATTGTTGTGTTCTTTTTTTAGAAAGTATCCGTTTGTGCGATAGAAACATGAATTTAGTTGATATGACCTTAGTTGAGTCTTCTCCCAACCTTAGGCCACCTTCAAGATTTTCAATAAGAGATGTACAAGCAAAACTAGTCACAGTAATTTAATCAACATTGTCAAGGTGTGTTAATGGAATGTGATCAAAAGCTTCAAGTCTTTCAAGTAATTTGACCTTGACTTGTTTTCATTGGGAATTATAAAAATAGCTTTCTTTGAGGATGGCTATGAGAAAAAAAAATCATATGAAGTATTATTATTGAGTATAGTTGTGTACTAGATGTCAAATTGTTGAGAATGGGGGAAAGAGTGGGGGGGGGGGGGGCAGAAATTGAGAAAGGTGTGTGAACAGACAACTTGCCAAAACTGTCCACTCTTTTGTTGATGCACTCTTTATCCACTACAATAATTTCTTTGTATGATGATCAATGTGGCTTGAATCAAAGACTAACTAACCAAATTCTAGTTTATGTCCAGTTAGAACTTGAGGCTGATAGATGTACATTTTAGTCTACTCTTTTGTTGGTCCACTCTTTATCCACTGCAATCATTTCTTTGTGTGATGATCAAGGCGGCTTGAATCAAAGACTACATGTAGCCAACCAAATTCTTGTTTATGTCCAGTTAGAACTTGAGGTTGTGTAGGTCTACTCTTTTGTTGGTCCACTCTTTATCCACTACAATAATTTCTTTGTATGATGATCAATGTGGCTTGAATCAATTAAAGACTAGCCAACCAAATTCTTGTTTTTGTCCAGTTAGGTTGATAGATGCACATGTAGGTCCACTCTGTTGTTGATCCACTCTTTACCCACTGGATTTGTTTCTTAGCGACATGAATCAAAGACTAGCCACCCTACCCTAATGCATTTATGTCTATAATTAAAGGAGTTTGGGATCTCAAAAAAGATGTTGTTGACATTGGGGGGAAAAACAACAACAACAATCGTGATTCTGAAGAGGATAAATCTTGGAGACTAAGTTGGCTTTTTGCACGCTTTTGGCATTTTAAAATACAATTTGACAGTTGATTTGTTTGATTTCATAACCATTTTGTGTAATTTGTGTTGAACTGGTTTGGTCTGCATTCTGGCCACCATTTTTTTTTATTCGCAATTTTGTTTGTTTTAATTTTGTTAATTGGTGCTGACTAATGATAAACAGTTTAACACGTTGACTGCCGGTCATAAATTCGTAGGGGCATCCCATTTGCCAAGCATCTAAGTGTGGTGCGCATGCGCGCATACCAAATAGCTATATTTTTTTTTTTCTACATGTTGTAGCATACAAATTCTGATGATGTGTCCTCACCACTGCCAGAAGCGTATTCGTTGCGTTCTCAGCGATGCCAGTGTATTCAATTCACTATACAAAAGCCTTTCATTCTCTACGAGTATACTCGTAGTGGCAGAATCCGTTACACCTGTTACTACGAATATACTCGTAGGCGGCAGTCAACGAGTTAAAGGACAGTTTATTAAAAGGCTATTTTCAAGTAAATTTTGTAATGTTCTAAATCTTTTTGTTCTCTTGCATATATACAAGTACCTTTTATTTGGTATTGAACCTTTTTATACATGTATTTTTTTATGTTTGTCAGAGTTATTTTAAAAGCTGAACATATTTAATGCTGCAGAAACTTTATTTCTGCTTGTTATATTTTGACTCATATAACCGTGTCACTACATTGTTGTTATAACTAGTTCTTTAAATGTCATTTGTATTTCACTGTGACTTAATCTTAACAGCAGCAAACTAAATTGCTGATATTGTTGTTTTGCCTCTTGATTTTTCTCAGATATATTTCTTAGCATGATTTTTGTGTCTTGTCGTTAAGTTTCAAGTTGGATAATTCTCATTGTTTTCAACCCCATCTTTTCTCTAATTGTTTTCTTTGTTTTGCCCTCACCCAATTTTCTTCCTCCGCATCCCTGTCTCTCTTGACTCTATAAACCTTGGTCTTTGACCTTTGACCCCTGACCTCAGAACGAAAGTGAAGGTTTTCTCGCTGTTGGAGCTTCAGCTGGCTTTCAGGTGTGTTATATGACCTTTGACCTCGACTGGTACACGTCAACACAGTCAGTCGCAGCAGTGTGAACCAAAACTTACTGATGAAAACGTACCCCCCATTTCATTTCTTGTTGTGTCACTCTAGTAGTAAATATAACGCTTGCTATAGATGGGATACTGCACTATATCACTGCTACTTTAGACTCATTCGGGCCTGTCACTGTCGTTAATCACCAAACAGTCACTAAACTATGCATGCCAAGTGCACAGATACCATAAAGAAAAGATTCATTTAAGGATTGCCTTGCTTGTTTATGATCTTGATCAGTCGTCAGAAGAAGAAAAGAGAGAAACAAAAAAATCGAACATGTAGTTCTTTGATAAAATCCAGGCCTTCCTAGAAATAGTCACGTGTAATACAAACTTTCCCTGGTCTCCTATTTCAGAGACACAGTTTATAAGGTCATCTCCTTGTACTATATGCTTGAACCCTATTCCGTTGAAACCATTCACATTCTATTCCTTGAACCAAGCTTCCATTTCCTGTCTGCATGCACCATAACGCCTCCGGCATTGAACATTTCCTTTACACTATGACATTGATAACCACTGGGAGTGTTCCGGCTATCTTCTCGAGTGCTGTGTTCAAATATACAGGTTATTGCATTTGGCCAACTGGCAAGAGAGAGATATTATGTACCTGTTCCGTGACAAGAAATACACTGTTACCGAGAAATTGACAATTGTGTGCAATTTGAGACTGATCAATAGAGGATGATTCTTGTTTCTATAGCAACGTTACACTATCTGGTGTACATTGCATCATCTCATTCAATATACCTCGATGTTTAAATCATCCCAACGTGTGACCTTTGACCTCATACCCCCCCCCATATTATGATTTACCCTACCTTGTTAACGAGTAACATTTTGTTTGCTAGTCGTGTCTTCACTACCTTCCTGTTGTGCAATCATTTGAGTTTTTAAGTTGATCATTAAGAGAAAGTGTAAACACACTCGGCTTTTTAATCTACTTTTGTAGACATTGTTGCTGTGTTAATGTTAACAACTTATTCATTTGGGTGTTCTTACATAGTGGCAAATTAATTCTAAAGTAACAAATAACAAGATAATAACTGATTTTACTTCGTACATAGTTTTTCATTTTTTCCTCGGCAGCTTTCTTGGATTTCTTAATATATTTTCTCCTAATCAAATTTATTTTGAACAAAATGTTGCTAACAATTAAACTCTCATGCCACCTTTTTTGAATTGAATGTTGTAAGATTTTTACCATTTCGATCATTTGGATAGAAAGACAACATGTCAATTTATATCACTGAATTATCTCAGACCTTTCCTTTCTTATCTACCTTGGTATTTGTCGTTGAAAATTAAAAAAAATTAGAAAATAAACTTAGCTGTTTACAAACTGCTTACCAACCAAAAGGACCTGTGGTATAAATGCAAATTGTTATTGGCCTGATATTCGACCCTAGCAGAGTCTTTCTAGAAGTCTAAAATTAAAAAATGGTAAAGATAGAACATGGACCAATTGCAAATTATGAACTGCTGCTGTTCTATTCTGGGGTCTAACAATAAATTCCTGATGTGATGCGTTGCATGGTCTATGTACATGTTTGAAGTGTAAGCAGCCCCTACAGGGATGGATGGGAGCCACTAATAAATCTTAATCTATTCAAAGTCTGCAATAGAGGACAGCACATATTTATAGAGCGCCAAAGTCGGGGGGGGGGGGGGGGGGGGGGGGGGGGAACTGGAGTTCTTTCTATTGTTGGAACGAGAAGTACTCATGATGCCATTTCAGCTAGTAAATGTTTTGTTATATTGTTGATAGCAATGGTCATTGTCTGCACTGATCTATTGTTGCACCAAAAGAGTTGCTTGCTAAAATGGCATACAGTGAACATTTCACAATTCAGCCTGATTTCAGCGTTCTATAATCTTTGACGGACAAATAGCGACATTACTCTTTTTTTTCGTGTGTGGAGACTGTGTACAGATGTTTCAGTACTACTCAGAAAATGAATTCACGTTTGATTGAAAAACCACTCGTCAGTTTTATGGCAAAGGCCTTGGAATGAGTCAAGTTTCATCATACCCAGTGACTTTGAATGGAAATTAAGTCCTTCAATCCAATACATTAAGTCCTTCAATCCAATACATTAAGTCCTTCAATCCAATACATTAAGTCCTTCAATCCAATACATTAAGTCCTTCAATCCAATAAATTAAGTCCTTCAATCCAATAAATTAAGTCCTTCAATCCAATACATTAAGTCCTTCAATCCAATAAATTAAGTCCTTCAATCCAATAAATTAAGTCCTTCAATCCAATAAATTAAGTCCTTCAATCCAATACATTAAGTCCTTCAATCCAATACATTAAGTCCTTCAATCCAATAAATTAAGTCCTTCAATCCAATAAATTAAGTCCTTCAATCCAATACATTAAGTCCTTCAATCCAATAAATTAAGTCCTTCAATCCAATAAATTAAGTCCTTCAATCCAATAAATTAAGTCCTTCAATCCAATACATTAAGTCCTTCAATCCAATACATTAAGTCCTTCAATCCAATACATTAAGTCCTTCAATCCAATAAATTAAGTCCTTCAATCCAATAAATTAAGTCCTTCAATCCAATAAATTAAGTCCTTCAATCCAATAAATTAAGTCCTTCAATCCAATAAATTAAGTCCTTCAATCCAATAAATTAAGTCCTTCAATCCAATAAATTAAGTCCTTCAATCCAATAAATTAAGTCCTTCAATCCAATACATTAAGTCCTTCAATCCAATACATTAAGTCCTTCAATCCAATACATTAAGTCCTTCAATCCAATAAATTAAGTCCTTCAATCCAATAAATTAAGTCCTTCAATCCAATAAATTAAGTCCTTCAATCCAATAAATTAAGTCCTTCAATCCAATAAATTAAGTCCTTCAATCCAATAAATTAAGTCCTTCAATCCAATAAATTAAGTCCTTCAATCCAATAAATTAAGTCCTTCAATCCAATACATTAAGTCCTTCAATCCAATACATTAAGTCCTTCAATCCAATACATTAAGTCCTTCAATCCAATACATTTTCAATTAACTTTCATGCTGATGCTCATTAAAGAAAAAATCAATTTGAGTCTGCATCTGACTTTAAATTGATCATTTGTTCCTGTAAATTCAATTTGAATTGCTTGCTTTTTTTAATCTAACTGACCTATTAACCTTTTGAGTTGCTTTAAAAATGCAATTTATTTGTTGAGTTCAAGATTTTTGTTTGATGAATTCTGAAAAACTGTTGAATTTGGAAGAATTTGGATGAACATTATGGTAGCTTTAATATAATGGTTGAATATCAGTGTTGAACTCATTTTTGTTTTCTTCCCTTACCCATGATGATGGCTAGGGTCGGAAGGTTTCGTGGCAGACGCATTATTTACAAGGCTGTGGGAATGAAATGTATACTGAGTACCTCTCCAAGTCTTTCACAGGAATGTCTTTCCCGGAAGTGGCACAGTAAGTCGGAATTTTTCTTTTTTTATGTTAAAGTGCGGCTCCAAAGTCACATGCAGTATTGTCATCCACTCATTTTCCAATAGATGATAGAGTCTTTATGAAAAGAAAAAAAATAGTCTCTAACTTCATGTTAAAATGGTTCAAATTGTCACTGTTGGATACCCTTCAGGTGCATTTTTTGTCAAAATCCAAAAACATTTGATGACTTGGCATTTCAAATATATGGTCCGTATGTTTTTGTACGGATAATTTGTAGTTCATATCTGAATTTTGATGATATTCAATTAAAACAGCATTTGATTTGACCTTTTGCCTGGAACAAAACATTCCTCTTTGTATTGTACAGACACATTTGTTTTTTGATGTTTGATGACGTCATGTTCCAAATTTTGCTTTGAATGACGGTCATATAAAAATGACATTTTACACAATTTTTAACGAGAGGTTGAGACTTGACATTTTTTCCTGACCTTCATGAGGACTCTATCTATTGAAAAATGAGTGCATCACAAATATGAATTTTACATTTGAAGCCACTCTTTATGATAATTATTTTTGAATTAATTTCAAACTGAAGTGCATGAAGTTTTCTCAGCACGGGGGCATGAAAGCCAGAGTGATTATTAAAGAACCAAAGTCCTTTGATTTTTTGTGTGCATCTGCTGACTTGTTTTCTTTTGGTATAGACTGTGCAAGTCTTGTGCTTATCCGGAACGAGAAAACAACTCAAATAAGACTATTTTTCTATGAAATCAAAAATCTGCTTTTTAAATTCTATTTATTCAAAGTTCTTGAAAACATAAATACCTTTAGCAATTTGTGAGTGCAATTTAGATTTTTATACAATACAAATAATTTGTTGAAATTAACATTTAATCAAAATTTAAACATGGGATGAGGATGCTTATTTTTTTAGAAACCCCATTTGCCAGTCACCCCCGAATTTGTAGGACCATTACATAGGTTTAATGACAACATAAATGTCAGCGGTCAAGTCTCATTCTCAGGTGTTCTTTGTTGATTTGTTAAATTTATTTTTACTCTCATAAATTAAACGGCCAAACTTTACTTTCCAAACAATATCATATAATTTGAATAGCACATAAACTCTGTTAAACTAAAGCATTTGAAAAAAATAGAATCGCACACATGTAAAATTCAATATGGTTGGGACCAACTTTGTCCCCGGCCTAATTTCACAAAGCACTAAGATTCAACTGAAGATGAGTTGTCAAAATTGCCATTGTGATTTGTGTTGTGACATCACACATTGCTAAGCAATTAAGATTGCTACAGTTAAGATCGATCTTAGCTCTTTGTGAAATCGGCCCCCCCCCCCCCCCCCCCCCCCCCCCCGGAAGTTTGAATTCGCGCAAGACTTGCACAGCCTATTAGGTTTAATCTAGTCTGTCTCATTCAGTGAAACGTCATGCCATTTACTATTTGTTTACTTTTACTTTTAATGTTTGTGGTCTAAAGGATTTTTTGTGTTTTTGTGTTGCATCTCCAGGGTATGTTTTCAGAAGCTGAAGTTGTTGCTGATTGCAGTGGAGTCCAACATTGACACAGTGGAGAGCATGTGAGTCATTCATTCGATCTACTTTCGGAAAATTTTAATAAAATCCCAGAGCTTTAAAGATAGGGTCATAGATTGGTTGTCGTCAACGTAATGCTGATTTATAGGCAAAGTGATAAAGAAAGATACAACAAATGTCACATGTGAGATTTTCAGCTGAATACATTGTCTACTTGTTGAAAAAACAGCAACAAATTGTCACAGTATTTCACACGAACGTTGAATCCATCCACATTTAACGAGGTGGCAGCGGGTACCAACTGCATCTCTGGCCGCAGCATTCACGAAAGGATACCAACCCTCAGAAATCTGAGAATCGATTCATGCACGAATAGTTTCTCCTCAGATTCAAATGTTTTTGGGTGAAAAATTATCCAAACCATATTACTTCAAAGGGAATCCTGTCTCAAAATAGTTTATACTATCAACAGCTGCAGTGCTTCTCACCAAGTTAGTTTTTCTGGTCATTAATTTGTTTGAGTATTAACCAATCTAGGACCCTACCTTTAATGTATACCTGAATGTGAAACTAAAAGCTGCATCTGGAGTAGTCTCGTTACGTGCCTTTCTTGTTTTTGTTTTGACTCAAAGATTTTCTCTATGCGAGGGCGCTATCATCCACAATGCGCCGATTCCATTCTTAGTTAAGCACGGTTCATAGTTCCTGCGAATGCAAAGCGATTTGTGACATCACATGGCTTTTTTCGCTGCGAATGTTTCGCAGGAGTTGAGCACAAGTCAACTCTTTCGAATTATTTGTTGCGAATTTGTGACGTCAAAATTCGTATCGCATCCGCATTTGCAGGAAGTATGAACTGGGCTTTACACATATTTCTAATGAAATCCTTTCTTCAAATCTCTACTAGCTTCAAACCCTCTAAGTAAAATTGTATGTCCCCCCCCAAACCCCCCCCCCCCCCAAAATAATAATAATAAATAAATAAAAAATATATATACCGTATTTTCCTGCGGATAAGACGCTCGGCGGACAAGACGCAGGACCCTAAAATGACCCAAAAAAATTCAATCGTCAGCAGAAAAGACGCACCGCCGCACAAGACGCATGTTTAACAGCACACAGAAGAACACCAGGCGCCACCCGGTGTCGGTACATTGACACAAAGACGTCATTTTGTTGCCTTTTGGAGCGTTCACACTATTCGAAGCATGAATGAAACCGTAACCACATGGGCGTGTAGAGCCATGCAGAAAAGACCAACGTAAATTGATACCGACCTTCGTCCATCCATTCAGCCAACGCTGTGCATTGTTAATAATATGAAGTCCGGCCCAATCAGCGGCCAGAAACAATGGTCCACGCACTGTCTGAAGATATTGCAACACGAACCCAGGCCCTCCTAGCATGAACATCCGACGTCCCACAATGAGGATCCTTGCTGATAAAGACAGGTTACCAGTCTAAGTCCCTCCGAGCCAGTAGATGTTGCGCCCTCTACCGGTGACTAATACCAAAACTAGCGTCGCCTTTATATATACCTTACGCAAATAATCCCCACACCCGGGAAGACGTAACAAAATGTTTCATTATATATATTTGTTTAAGTTTTTGTAATGTGTTTCTTTTTGTATATAAAATTCTTTTCCATTATTTCAAACCTTTAATTTGTTAATCTCGTTCATAAGATTTTGTTTTAAAGTTCTTTTTATTTATTTCAAACTTATAATCTCGTTCATAAGATATTTGTTTAAAACATCTATCCTCTTCTTAAATAATGTTAGTTTTGTTTTCATGGGTCATTACCTTGTTTTCAAGGATAATTTTTTTTATTTGACTAAAAAGAGGCAATTAAAAAATGAATATTTGAACGTTTAATGAAACAAACGAAAGTGCAATTCGTATAGGTTGGCCAACAAACATTGGTACTTAATTATCCCATCCTTAAATAGTACGTCAAGCCATAATAGTACGTCAAGCACACTTCGGAGATATTCTGTACAATAAAAACCCTCAAAGTTCACCACACAATAGAGGTTGGGTGAATGCCGTTTGTACAACAGCATTGACAGTAAATCTGATTGCAGCATTTTCGGAACGAATACGCGGCCACACAGAAAAACGTTTGTACGACGCCGACGTCTGTTGGACCGAAAGTACCAACACATTGCGGCATTGTTGGAATGAAAGCACGGTCATGGGGGATGAACAAGTTGCGGCATTGTTGGAATGAAAGGACAGTCTGGGGGATTGCGGCATTGTTGAAACGAAAATACGGTCTCAGTGTCTGGATAGTTGAGCCTTGTTTGACCGCATTATTGAGTAAGGATTCTTCACACAAAGACCGTTGATTTGAACTGGACAAAATAAAGGTATTATTGTACGCAGTGATCATCCCCCAAAAAACCAATCGTCAGCAGACAAGACGCATCGAAAGATAAGACGCACCGATGTTTTGGGGGTCTAAAAAGTCAGATAAGACGCGTCTTATCCGCAGGAAAATACGGTACCTATGTATAAATAAAGAAATGAAAAAGAACTAAACAAAATTCTAATAAATAAAATAAATGACTAAATCTAAATTCATATATATATATTAAAATAAAATAAAAATCTTAATTATCAGTGTTTGTGTCCCTCTTTTCAAGAATCGCAATCAATCCTGGACCACACATTAAGATATATGAAGGAACACTTGGCTTTTTCGTTGCAGCTTCAGCTCAAGAGGTCAAAAGGTGAGTTCTTATCATGAATATGCAAGTAAAGCACAATGAATATTGAGATGACACGGCAGTTTGAAAATAAACTACGAAGTGTTTCCCATTTTTCTGTCAACTTCCTGTTTTATTATAATATTGGTAAATGCAATAAACTGTTCTCCAACCTTCACATTGACATTCACCTCGCTGAAGGTCTTTCCTGATTTATTCCAAATTTCAATTGATCCAATCATGTCTCCAACAATACAAGACCAACAATGGAATTTCTTTCCCATTGAGGTCTCTGCATAATAATAATAACAATAATAATAATAATAATATTAATAATAATAGTGGCTTCTTTTATAGCGCTCATATCTGTCACTCAGTGACGCTCAAGGCGCTTCAACAGTCAATATTTTCCTGCAAGGTATGTGGGGTTACGTGTATGAAGTATGAGACCTATTCCTTTTACACTAGCTCCATGTAATGGTTTACAAGGTGCTGTGGCGCAATATGCAGCCAATCAAACCAGGAACACCGGGGCGAACCCCTTCTCTTTACGATAAGTGCACTGGGTTCTTTTATGTGCATTACACAACACACGGGACATACAGCTGTACATCCCATCCGAGGGTCATAGCATTGATAGTTAAGTGTCTTGCTTAAGGACACATGCCAAGTGTCACGACCGGGACTCAAACCCACACTCTGTTGAACAGAAACACCAGAGCTTGAGTCCGGTTCTCTTATCCGCGGAGAGACAAATGCTTCATATCTCAATCAGAGACAGGGTCACATGTATGGAAACACAAAGGGAAATTAGAGGTTACAGAACGGGCTAAATGGAGTCGGCCTGGACGCGCTGCCTGAAGAACAGACAACATGGCCAAATTTCATAGAGCTGCTTAACGGTAAGCAAGTTTCTGTGCTAACTGTAGCAGAAAAAATTGCTTAAGCATAAGCGTATTTCACAGGTTAGCAAGAAAATAAGGCGGCCACCTCGCGCGTTCACTATGGATTTGCATTGTTGCGTCATTCATTTTCATGCAGTAAACACCAGGGCCCAATTTCATAAAGCCTGTAAGCACAAAAACTTGCTCAGCACAGAAAAGTATTGCTTAACAGAAACAGGTTACCAGCCAAAATTATATAAATTGTGCATTGTTGTGACTGGTGCCCCACTCGATTTTTGCTTAGCAAAGAAATTTGTCAAGCAGTATTTTCTGCTTGGCCCGGGAGGTTAGCATGCCTTTTCATGTGCTTATGGTTACTAGCAGCGCTATGAAATAGAAACTTGTGCAGTAAGCACGGAGTCAGCCATTAAGCAGCTCTATGAAATAGAAACTTGTGCAGTAAGCACGGAGTCAGCCATTAAGCAGCTCTATGAAATAGAAACTTGTGCAGTAAGCACGGAGTCAGCCATTAAGCAGCTCTATGAAATAGAAACTTGTGCAGTAAGCACGGAGTCAGCCATTAAGCAGCTCTATGAAATAGAAACTTGTGCAGTAAGCACGGAGTCAGCCATTAAGCAGCTCTATGAAATAGAAACTTGTGCAGTAAGCACGGAGTCAGCCATTAAGCAGCTCTATGAAATAGAAACTTGTGCAGTAAGCACGGAGTCAGCCATTAAGCAGCTCTATGAAATAGAAACTTGTGCAGTAAGCACGGAGTCAGCCATTAAGCAGCTCTATGAAATAGAAACTTGTGCAGTAAGCACGGAGTCAGCCATTAAGCAGCTCTATGAAATAGAAACTTGTGCAGTAAGCACGGAGTCAGCCATTAAGCAGCTCTATGAAATAGAAACTTGTGCAGTAAGCACGGAGTCAGCCATTAAGCAGCTCTATGAAATAGAAACTTGTGCAGTAAGCACGGAATCGCCATTAAGCAGCTCTATGAAATAGAAACTTGTGCAGTAAGCACGGAGTCAGCCATTAAGCAGCTCTATGAAATAGAAACTTGTGCAGTAAGCACGGAATCGCCATTAAGCAGCTTTTTGAAATTGGGCCATGAGTAACCAAGGACAGGGGAAAAAGGAGAAGAGGCAGACAAAGAAGAAGATGTAGGGTTGAGATAAAGATTGGCTGCAGGAACAGCATAGATTTAGAACAGCAAGGAACAGAGATAAATGGCATGATAAGTGCTGCTTCCTAGACTAGATGAACACAGCCTAAATTCAATTCATCTAATTTGTGGATTTGTTTTCTTCATTTTTAGAGCGTATTACTACTGTAAAGCATGTCATGATGATGTCATAGCTGTGGAGAGAATCAAACAATGTGACTGCGACAATGGTAATACATTCTTTCTGCTTTTTCCATGCATCATTATTTGATTCTTTAATTTCCTCAGCGGTTATTAGGGGTAGTCCTGGTAGTGGTGGGTTTTCAACCTTTTTTTTCTCTATAACACAAGTTCAAAGCATGCAGACAACATTGGTAATTTTCTCAGATGGATTATACCCATGCCTATACATTCTTGTTGACTGTGAAGGGTGTAACCCTGTTTCAGCCCCAGGATTAGGTGGCAACGTGCCACTGGTGACTGTTGATTTGGGTCGACAGTCCAAATCAGTTAAGTGTATAACCTTGAAGTTGCCATCTGGCCTTGTGATGTTCGGCGATATCTCCTAAAAAAATATATATATGATAATAAAACTGAAAGTTCAAACTCATTCAGTAGTCAGAGTCATGTGAAAATAGATTTAAAAACCCTGGTATGTTTCACTAATTTCAAACATCAGGTTTTGGACTCTGGTGATCAGAATTATTTGTTTTGCTCACTTCACAAAAACTATGGTATTTCAGGCAAAACTATTTCGTGGGAAGTTTTCACCATGACCATCTTAAACTTTGTGTAAAACTTTGTCCTCCTGTAGAATGTTTTACTCAATCATAATTGTAATTTCGTCGGCAAATTTGTTGACAAATTCATTGATAACAACTTTGAAGTGTTAAGAAGTTTTGATTTTTAAAACAATTACGTTTGTTAATTTTGATGACCTTTGCCATCATTGTAGAAATCTAACTCAGTCTCTATCATTAGCAGATCACTTTAAACTTCTGTATAGTACAGTCAACTCTCTTTATAACAAGATTGCTGCGACTGGCCAAATTACCTCTTTACATTAGGAATGTAGTTATAAGAGGACAGCAAAACAAAGAAACACAAAGCAGAAATGAGATTTGAGACTTCAGAATGTACTCTTTGTAAGCAGAACCTCTTAATAGCAGTGCTCTTTATAATGTGAGCAGATTGTAATCCTATAACATAGTGAATTATATACGTGTCAACCTTTGCCATCAATCTTGTCATTCTGGAAATAATTATTATTACCCAGCTGTCTCGGTGAAGGGTCTCCCTGTAGTTTCTTCTTCTGTTTTTTTGTCAGTCATTATCTCCTTCCTTCTTTAGCTGATTATTTAGGGCGGCGATCCAAAAGACGGGGTCTACAGCGATTACTACCGTGTTCACGAAAACGCAAACATCATAAGTTCTCAGGTTTCTGTTCTTTCTCTTTATCTTGCTGTCTCATTTTGCATGAATACATTGAGCATGAATTCTGTATTCTTGTCTTCCGATAACCTTTCATCTTGAAGAGGACAAAGGAAAGATCTTATGGGGATAAAGTTATTTAAAAAAATTCACATAATTTGTATGTAGACTTGAAGTAATGTAATGAAAGATGGTAGTCTTAAAAACTGCCAGTGACTTTGAGGAATGGGACTAGAATTTAATTTCACTTCTGACTGTGAATGCACAACGTCAGCCTCAAAGGGAGGGTATACATGTACCTTTGGTAATGACTCCAAACAATTAATGGCCATCAAAACTGACTTGGTAAGAAGCGCTGCAGCTGTTGATTATTTATAACATTTTGAGAAACAATTCTCTCCTAAGGAACAAGGTTTTAGAGAGAGGGATTCAAAAACATTTCAATCTGAGAAACAATTCTGCATGAATTGTTTCTCAGATTGTGTATTCCAACTTCGGATTATTCTTCCTGCGTGGACATAACTGCTCCAGATTTTCGGCGAAATCTCAAAAACGCTACCACCTTTTGAACTGAAATTTTCACAGGTTAGTTTTGTTGGATATATTTACATTTATATAGGATTAAAACAATCAAACTGTTCCAAAAACTAAAGGTATACTTTGCCTTCAAGAATTTTTTCTCAGGTGGGACTGAGGAAGCTTAAACCAAGGCTCATTGTGGAAAAATCACAATATCTCAGAGCATTATCATTTGTTCCTCATAGATCTTTGTCTTCTTCTAACATAAGGGTTATTTGGTTGTCATTTTTTCATCTTTCATTCTCCTTTTAAAATTCAATCTCAATGTGAATTAATTATCACAACTTTCACTAGAATCAAATTGTAATTTTTTTTCCTCATTATTATAATTGATGTAGCACACTCGTATTCTAGTAATCACAATCAAGATCTTTGTGGTATTTTTCTCTCTCAAGTATAACTTTACAAACAAACTATTTTTATTTGTACTTGAATGTATTACTACACCAAATTTGTGTCTAGTTCACTTCTACACCTAACAGGACAACCACTATCTTATGTACAAACCACTGTAATTTCCTGAGCACAAGTTTTATTCTTGTATTTACTATTTTTGTTATCCGAGCATTACAGACAATTTGCACTGACGTAGAACACATGAATATTAGGAGATGGTTAAATATTTTAACCAAATCACCTTATTTTCTTTCGCACAACATCAAGGTTTTCTTGTACCTGCTTTTGGAGCCATTTCTTATGGAGAACCTCGCCTATACAGCAATCCTTCACCGATCTTGAACTCTTGGTGGCAGCAGATATGCCTCCATTACTGCGGTGTACCTGGGTGGTACTGCGCTGCCTAGCGACTGGTATAAGGTTTGGGCTACACGGCGATCATTTGATCAGTCGCGGGTTATTGGACTTTCACTTTGCAAATCGCTTAAACCCGTCGCTAGGCAGCGCAGTACCACCCAGGTACCACCGCAATAATGGCGGTATCTGCTGCCACCAAGAGTTCAAGATCGGTGAAGGATTGCTGTATTGCATCCCCAAATAATGATGTCACATGACCATCACCAATCATTATGAGGGAATCCAATATGTCTTGATGTTGAATGTTCAGGCTCTCTCCAAGCTAGCGTATCGTGCCAATATGCGCACATTTTGGCTGAAACGCAAAAAAAATCACAAAAATCATCAAGTGAAAACCATAATGAATGCTCCAGATTGCACAGTAAGGGTTTTAAAACCAACATAAACACCAAGTAGAAAACATTCCGAAGATCTTGTTTCAATTCAGCGGCCTTCGGCCAAACATCCACAAATTTGGGTCCAGAATGCACCACAGTTTTGACAAATCCTGGGGACAGGAGAACCCTGATGTTGATAACGATGACTGTTGGTAGATACGGCTGATCGTTTACCCATTGCTTGAAGGGACACGTTGCCTCTGATTGGGCGATTTGGGCTATGAAAAAGGTCCGCCATTTTGTGGAGACAAAAATTTGGCTCTTCAAAATGGCGGGCCTTGTTAGTTACAAAGTAAAGGGAAAACCACGCAATTTCGAGGCATATTTGTGTGGATCATTATATTCTACTTTAAAACATCTTTCTAACCATATGCATTTTATAACAAATGGTTTCAAACGCTTTTCATAGCCCAAATCGCCCAATCCGAGTAACGTGTCCCTTTAATTGGGTCAATGACAAACACTGGGTGTAGAAGAAACTCTCTTTCTTGATCCAATCTACACTGTAGATGGCTAGTTCAAAGATCACAACAGTGTCCCTGCACCATTATAATTCCATTATTCTGCCAGCAAGCTGTCTACATCTTAGTGTCTCTTACGATAACGAAGCATCCTTGAAGAACTATTTCTGATGGGATTATTTAATTGCAATCGTTAGCGGCAACCGCCCACCATCCATATCTCACTATAAGATAATTATGCTCATTGTTGCTATAGCAACCCTATATGTTAAATATCTAGATTTGATTTTTCTATGACTACATTTGACCGTACATAGCTCGTATACGATCAAGTTACACCATACAGTCAGTCTCAACTGTACTTGCCTGTGAGTAAGCTACCACCTTTACCCTTATTTAATCACCTGATACACCTGTTTTCTTAAACCCTTTTTTTTTTTTTTTTTTAACTCCCTATCCCTGCGCGGTTGCTGTGATTTCTAACCGTTAAAGTTGCTAACATAAGTATGGCCATAACACACACACCTGAAGAGAAGATGTTGAAGGGACAACGGGTTGTTAATCAAGACTCTGGTAAGGGGACCAATAGAATATTCATAACACCCGCACAATAGCAGTGTATAGTGCTCTAATTTGCTTGTCGAATATTCATGAGCTGCTTCACCACTTTATAACAAGTAATGAATATTCATGAGCCACTGGACAAGAATGGGTGGTTTTTATAGCAGGCTTATTGAATATTCATGAACCGCTGCACAGTGTTCTGTTTATACCGATTGTTTCATATGGTTTCACATAACTTTCTGATTTATTTTTGTAAATGATTGATTTGGGGTCTTTCTTCCCACAAATTTTCATTGATGTCAAATTTGAATGGACCACAATACGTATATCAGAACACAAAGTAGCGCAGATTAATTGTAGTAACTTAGTCGTATTGTTTAGTGTTTACCACCCCTGGCTTGTAGTCACTGCAAACCTCCAACCTTTTAGGTAGTGAATGGTTTTATTATGTTATTTAGCAAACTAGCTCATGTCATAAATAATAGATAGTGATTGTTCATCTATTAGTTTGCCAAGAGCTTCATGGTTAATGTAACTGCAACTAGCAGTCTCGCGCGTATCGGAGCGAGAAAACACGTCAAGTGAAGAACATATTTTTTCTGAAATCAAATCATTGTTTTTAAATTAGATCTATGAAACAATCTGACCAACAAAAATAATCATTACAATTTGCATAAAATGAGTTTTAGCTTTCATAATAAACACACAATTCATTTGTTAGTTTTTGTTGAAACAAACTAAAAACTCTGGGACAAGGATGCTTATTTGATCTGAACTTTTTAGGAAACCCTTTTGTAAATCCATGCCTGAATACGTGCAATCACTAAAGCAGGTTTAAACGCAGACGCGCGATGATCGCACGGGCGTAGAATTAACGTGTGACGCAGTTTAATGAGGACGCTGACGCCTCGACAACCGTAGACTGCAATGAAAAGGCTTAGCGTCTGGCAAACAGCGTCTGGTGATTATCATCGCGCGACCAAAACAAATTTGGTGATCGGAGGTGGGCACAAATTCTTAATTTTTTGCAAGTAACCGGAAGCAGAGGTCAAGTTTAATTATTGGGTTTTCTTCGTTGCATTGTTGAATTGATTTTACTTTCATATTTGTTATCACTTAGTAGTACATTCCCAACAACATATTTAATTTTCATGGTCATAAAGTACGTTAAACTAAAATTATAGACGAAACAAAATCTTGCCAAGGTATGGTTGGGACCACGATGGTCCCGGAAGTTCGCTTAAGCGCAAGACTTGCACAGTCTACTGAAATTTAATCAAAGTCTGGTTTATTAAATCCCTGCATGGTGCCATCACACTGTTGTCAATTGACCAAATGTAAACAATATTATTGTGTACTCCGCAAAAATTTCATAAAAAATCTCAAAAACTCACACATACTTTTGCACACATCGTTGTGGGGACTTCCTATTGTTGTTCTATTATTCCCTGTTCTAAAGAATCGCTTTGTGGGGACCCAGTTTAACAAAGAAAAACGTTGTGGGGACCCGTTTGGGGACACCTGTTCCATTGTGTAAAAGTCCCCACAACTCTGGATATGCCTACCCAAAGTTCTCTGTTGATGAGACCTAGCCAAGTAGCATGGAAAATGTCAAACTACCCTGGGTAGATTCTTTGACTGAAAAAAGTTCCATCAATGATCACCCCTTGAAGACTTCCCAAGGAACGGAAAATAAATCTCTTACCCTTGAGCTGATAGCCAATACTGGCTGAAATCAATCAAGGGGGGGGGGGGGGGTGCCAGATGGCTTGCAGGTGGCTTGATGGGTTTGAATAATTTGTTTCTTTTCAGTAGGCTGAGTGCTCTTATCTGATGGTTCAGATCATTTGAAAAGAATTGTGTTCACCCTCCAAAAAATATATATTACATACTTTTACTGTTGGAAACAGTGTGGAATGCCGCCGTTGTTGTTCACTGACAGTTTGACACCAATGAGCACTTGTTGAGTTGAACTGTCTGTATTCTAGCTGGTGTACCATAAAGTGACCCAAAGTACATTTTATCTGCTTAACACAGAAGACATTAATGCTTAGCAGAAACAGGTCTCCAGCTTAAAGCACATCAATGTTAATTTTTGTTACTGGCTCCCTTTTTAACTACTTGCTTATTATTACCAGACTTACCAGGTAAATCCATTGTTCTTGGTAATGTGCGCATGCTCAGAACTACGTAAGCAATGGGAATTTACCTGGTAAGTCTGCTGCCACCTAGCGTTCCAAAGTCTCCCATTTGATGAGATTGTTCTGAGACGTGGGGTGACAAGTCTCCATGCTAAAAAGATTTGTCCTTTGCATCTTGTGAGTTGAGTAAATGTAAAATGAACAATAACAAGTGACTTAAAAATGATTTGAATCTTTAATACTTGTGCTTCATATTTTATTTGTGGTACATTTCGTCAATTTACATAACTGACGAAAATTTCCATTATTTGTAGATAGACTGATTGTACAGACATTCTTTCAATCACCTGCAGCAGTATCCATTCTGCTTATCCTTTAATTTTAGTCTTTTTATTTGACTTAAAGGTACGGTCATAGATTGGTTTTTGTCAACGTAATGCTGATTTATAGGCAAAATTTTCAAGAAAGATAGAGTAAAAGTCACCTGTGAAGTTTCAGTTGAATAAAGTGTCTACTTGCTGAGAAAAAAAAAAAAAAACGTCAAATCCATCTATGTTTTAATAGCGAGAAGACAGCGGGTACCAATCGCATCTCTGGTCGCATCATTCATGAACGAACACCAACCCACGAAAATCAGAGAAACAACTCATGCATGAATCGTTTTTCAGATTCAAGTGTTTTTTGGGGTGCAAAACCTTATTAATTTGAATGAAATCCTTCATCAAAATAGTTTATACAATCAACAGCTGCAGTGCTTCTCACCATGGTCATTAGTTGGAGTATTTACCAATCTATGACCTTACATCGAAAGCCAATCACAGCTTTATTGCTTTGTCACATGATTACATCTAGCCAATCAGTATCTTGCAGCAAGTCACATTAGCACCAGTATTATAAATAACTCTCTATCAGCATGAATTTTGTTTCAGTGTCGGCCGGATTTCAACCATACAGTCTAGTTAAATTAAAGCTTTTGTCTGTCTGTAATTTTGTTGCTTTTCCAATCCCAAATTCTGAACAGTTTGTAAAAAGCACTTTTGAGAGCATGGTACTGGTACGATCTGAAGTGATGACAATCAACTTGACAGAATATTGCATTTTGTTTTTGTGGATTTTAAGCAGGGTTGAAGTTGTCCAGACATTAATTTTAAAACTGCTTGCTGAAGACAACAAGACTATCAAAAGAAACGCACTCCATTCACATGCATTTGTTGACAAAAGTTGAATTTTTTTAAAGCATTTATACCATTGGTAAGCTGGTTGGTAAGCTGTTTGAAACGACTCATTCTATTTTCTCAAAATAATTATGAAAAAACCCATTATGGCTGACATTATTTAAGACTAATTCATTGGAACCAGTCTATGGATCTATTATATATTTTTCGATATTTCACCTCTCCCAAACTTTTGAATAAATGAGCAAAGCCATGTGCTCTACAGCAAAATACATACACAAGACGAGTGGTTTGAATGTTCATCGGACACTTTAGGTCAATGCTGCCTTGTGTTTGTTCTAATTCAGTTGGATTTGATTTTATGTTTTTAGCATTGAGCATTCCATCAAACCTAGACGGAGGCAAACTGGACAAGAGTAACGGAATAGTGCTGAGCAATACCAGGTAATTCTTAATCTTTAGTATATTCAAGTTTTTCAATAAAGATTTATCATATGAACGTGTGGTAGAATCAGTTGTTGGCATGATATTCTTCCTACTCTAGTCTGATTCCGCTTTTTTTTTGCCCTTGAAAAATCAGAAAAATGGTGATTAAATAGCCTGAAAAATATATTAAACCGTACACCATATGAACAAGTAGGTCAACCCTTGTGCTCAAACATTATTTTCCTACTTTTTTCCAAGCACCAAATATCATGCCTGTAGCATTCTTGTTTGCAATCGAATTGTTGCCTGGGGGTTGATTTCACAAAGAGTTCAGATTGATCTTAACTGTGTATCAGTCTCGATCGCCAAGCAAAATTGATGTCTACGATACAAATCAGTATGGGATGCTGACAGATCATCTTAAGATGAATCTTAGTGCTTTACGAAATCAACCTCTAGTTTTTGTAGGGTTTTTATCAATTGCTATAGCACAACGAGAAGTATATTAAGTGGTTATTAATTTGACTAGCGACTGGTCAATAGTTGATGTAATGTACGGTAATGGTCCTGGCAACTGGAGGTTGTCTGGCTTATTAGCAGAGGTTCATGTCTTGTTTTATGCTTTGAAATAACCTAATTATTTTTTTAAGAAAGACTGTTTTCTTTTACAGGTGTTTAGTAATTGTTGTCCTATTTTATGTTGAACTAACTTATTTATCTGTTTTTTTAATTTTATTTTTAGGAAAGGCTATTTTAAGGATGTTTTTGTGAAATTCAAATCCTATGTTGAAATAAAACCCAATATTAAGCCACACTTGCGAGTTTCATTTGAATAATGTCAGGTACAATGACTTGCTATAGTCACAAGTAACCACGTAAATTTGAATTCCTCAGACTGTAGAGACAGTTGCTATGTGAAATGGTTTGGGGCAAGCTTTTGTATAGCAACCTCCAGATGAGCAAACCCTGGTACCATTGTGCCATACACATTCATTCAGAATTGTGTGTTGGTGTTCGCCGTCTCTTACTGTATGCAAATCTGCAAAAGCTTGCCCCAAATCATGTGATATAGCAACTTTCTCTGTCGTCTAAGGAATTCAAATTTAAGAGGTAAATTGTGACTAAACAAGTCATTGTACCAGACATTGGCGGGTAGCGTGTCGTGGCCGAGCGGTTAAGAGCACCGAACTCAAGCTCTGGTGTTTCTGTTCAGCAGAGTGTGGGTTCGAGTCCCGGTCGTGACACTTGTGTCCCTGAGCAAGACACTTAACTATAATTGCTTCTCTCCACCCAGGGGTAAAATGGGTACCTGTGAGGGCAGAGATGGTTCTTGTGATTGATTTAGCCTAGTAGCGCATATATTGCAGCACAGGCTGTATACTCCCCAGGGAGCTGAGAAAGATTAAAAAGGAATGTTATTGGCCCAATGACCAGGGCACTAATGTAAAGCGCATTGAGACGTTATTGTGAAATGCGCTATATAAGAACTGGTTATTATTATTATTATCAACTCTAACCCACAAATGTCTTATTTTGTAATAAGAAAAAAAAAATGTTTTTAAGGACGTTTGTTTGTTTAGTTTATGTTAAACCACCTTTGTTAATATAACAATTTGTTTGATTGTTTCTGTCCCTGTGTCCACTACTAACATTCAAGCTGCATACCGGTGCATACATGTAGCTCTAACCGAACAAAGAAAGATGGTTTAGAAGTAAGTGAAGATGATTGGTATGATCGGCCCAATCAACCAAACGTCATCAACACAAGATCAAGAAAAAAAGATAGATCCACAAGGTATAGGGTGCTTTTCATTTGGACAGGTGGCGGGTACAGGTGGTGGACAAACTAGGGTGTTTACCTTCCCTCTACAGGGCTCAAATTTAAGGGAAAATTCTCCGAGACTGTAGGGCTTGTAGCTCAGAATTTTTACTGGACCAGAAATATTGTTACAAGACCAAAATCAAAAGAAGAAAAAAAAATTGTTTTCACTGGTTTTTTTTGGTAACGTTAACTTATTTTATTTGAATAAGCGTTGAGAAAAGATTGGTCTCATTTGTCTTAAGGGCAAGTATGCCTCAATACTCAACAGAATCGAGGTATATTTATGATACTCAACAGAATCGAGGTATATTTATCAGACTCAAAGTCAATATTTCATAATATTTGTGTTTTTAAAGATACTCCACTGTGAACTGGATTTGTTTGCAGAAAATGTTTGTCAATATTTATTTACTGTTATTGTTCATATTGGTACTAGACAGCTTGTGTCTTGTGTATCAAAAAAAAAAATCATGGTAACTTTTTCAAGTGGTTTTTATGATCGTCAAGTAGCGTAGCATACTATAGATAGTTCCCAGTAGACGCCATCTTTACGGGCAAATCGCAATGAGTTTTGTGAAATGTGCGCGTGCTGCACGCCGTTCTCACGCGTAACGCATGACTGTGTGTTCCAAATTGCCCGTAAAGATGGCCGACTTACGTCATACTGCAACCTATCTATACAAATAAAAAGTTCAAGAGTGCAATGGTGAGAATATCTTCATGAGTTGAAAATGGAATGACCTCCCTCGTTGAATGGAACAAATTATCTTCCAACGAATGAAATGGTTCTCTCCATTGCATGAATGCAAAACATTTATTGTTCATTTTATATATCACCCGGGTAGATCTGTGTAATTTGGAGGATAACCAATCCCCTAAAGTTGTACAAGATTGTATTCTGGCACCCACTACAAGGCAATTTTTTACAGCTGTAAAAAGCCAATGGTAGTCGGTCACGCGACGATAATCAGCAGTGCTGAAGGGCGTGGGCGTCGTCAGCGTAAATAGCACTGATGCCTCGGCGATGGCTATAAAACTGTGTTTTTAGTGATTGCACCTCAAGTTTCCAGCAATAGTGCAAAAAGGATGGAACAAAAATGCATGCTGAATAGTACCAGAAATGCACGCTTTAACAACGTAGGCCATGAAATGGTGTGAATATAGACTGTGCAAGTCTCGCGCGTAATCGAACTTCCGGGACCATAGTGGTCCCAACCATATGGAGTTTTACGTGGGCGAGATTTTGTTTCGTCAATTATTTTAGTTTAACGTAGGTTATGACCTAGAAAAGTATACATGTTGTTGGGAATGTAATACTAAGTGATAACAACATATGAAAGTAAAACCAATTCAACAATATAACGAAGAAAACCCAAGAATTAAACTTGACCTCAGCTTCCGGTTATTGCAAAAAATTAAGAATTTTGTGCTCGCCTCCGATCATAAAACTTACGTAAACGCTTGTTTTGGATGCGCAATTATAATCGCCAGATGCTGTAATTGCAAAGCAAACCCTTTTCATTGCAGTCTATGGTTGTTGAGGCGTCAGCATCCTCTTTAAACTGCGATACGGGTCCATTTAAGACCCGTTTGACCTTCACGAATCCGCGTAAGGGTTTCTAAAAAGTTAACATCAAATAGGCATCCTTGTCCCAGAGTTTTAATTTTTTTTCAATAATAATATACACACTATTGTGATTGTTTTTTCAAAAGCTAAAACTTTTCATAAAATTGTAATAATTAATTTTTGTTCTTCAGATTTTGTCACGAGATATAATTTAAAACAAAGATTTAATTTCAGAAATAAACATGTTCTTCGTTTGACGTGTTTTCTCGTTCGGATACGCGCGAGACTTGCACAGTCTATTGAATGCCGCGTGACCTCCAATCCTCCAATGAAATGACAAGGATCTACTTGGGTGTTATGTAAAAACACAGGGGTCGATTTCACAAAGCACTAAGATTCATCTTAAGATGAGTTATCAGAATAACCATAGTGATTTGAATTGTGACATCACTCTTTGCTAAGCAACTGCGATGGATTTGCAGTAACGATCAATCTTAACTCTTTGTGAAATCGAGCCCAGAACTCATAATCATTCTTCAAATTAGAATAGCTGTTTAAGCCACAACGATTGAACAATGGCACACCATTTATGTCATTTCTGTATCAAGCAAAGGCACTGTTCTATGCATACATTTATATTTGTACATCTCTAAATTTATATTTGTACATCGTTTTTGAAAACTTACTTTTCTTTCAGCTGGTGTTTTTTTTTTTATATGAAAATGTTTTATTCCTTTGTTTCTCGTACTGCACCTTTCATCAGTTATGCTTTTCGTCGTCGAATCCGCTTTGACCGACCACGTCCGTGCGTGGGGTCATTGGGTCATCTTCTCCTGAGGATGAAATTGACCAATGGTGAACGCAACATGAAGCCAGCCTGGTGGGTGTGTGGGTGTGTGTCAGGGTGTTTGACAGGGTGTTTATGTGGGTGTCTGCCTTGGGGTTTGATTTGGTTCACAGGTGATTGCAGTGCTTTCCTTCATCACTTGCATGTTTATTAAATGTGAGGATTATGTTTTGATGATTTTGAAGATGCTCTTTGATTTCCATATACATATGTAACCCTTGGCTATACTGGTGGTAAAAGTTGACCACATTCTGTTTTCCAACCAGGGATTGAAGCTTATAAGATTAAAATTAATTTTGGGTTGAACAAGGAAAAGTTCCCTAGAGGGTGGTGTACCTGCGACCTCTGGATTAATGGTCAGCGCTCTACCAACTGAGCTATCTAGCCCAAATGTAGGTGGTCTCCCCTTTAACCCTTTCAGCCCCAAGGGCGACTATAGTCGACTGTGCACTATACCCTGCTTCAGCCCCAAGGGCGACTATAGTCGCCCAAGATAACACACAACAAAGCACTCAAGCCTGGGCACAAAGGCCATTTGTTAAAAATTTGTAGTTTTGTCCATGTTCACCCTCCATACCCAAGCTTACCATCATTGGAAAGAGAAAGATCGGATCTTTCCAGTGACAGTGAAATAAAATAGGGTTGTTATTTTGCAATCGCTTCAAATTACAGTAGAAAGATCCGAAATGCCAAACACCTACGGAGCGCCATAAGGTTGTGTGCAAAAAAGTGTTTGGGTTTTCAGAACACACTGAGGAAACAAAGACCAAGAACTTGGACATTTGTTGGTTGATTTCAATGATTTTTGAATTATATGAAAGGAAATTCAATAAGTAAGACAATTTGTATTACTCATTATGCTCTTAAATAAAATCTTCAAGGTAATTATAGAGTTTGTAAAATCAAACTTTGAACACCAGCTTCCTGTTGTGTGAGGAAGTGTGCTTCACGCTTGAGTGGTCAAAGAACGTGGGCTCCAGCAGTTGTTTATGTCAAAAGAACTTGGGGCTGAAAGGGTTAAGGTGATCCCTTTGCTGCCGCTTCCCAGGTTGTATCGTAAATGTGGGTGTGGTTCCTGGCTATACGGCAGTTAGAGGTTGAATTGCTTCTGACTGGCACCCCAAAACAAAGACATTGACAAAATAAGGAGACCGCTAGCATTAAGGCTAGATAGCTCAGTTTGTGGAGTGCCGGCACGTTAATCCGGAGTTTGCAGGTTTAAGTCTCGCTCTGGTCAATTTTTCTTTAACTCCAGTTAAGTTTCGCTGTATATAAATTATCAAAATGTTGATTCTCACATCACGCAGCAATATCATATCCATTAACATTGCCATTTAATTTCCATTTGGGGCTTGATGAGTTTATTAACCATAGAGTTTTTGTAGTTGTTAGAATCTCCCTGTGGAAAAGGAACAGCTAGATAGATCTTCTTCCCCAGCACTTTAATTTTATAGATTTTTCTAGCTGATGAAACCTTTGTAGGTAGTTTAAATTTACTTGCTAAAATGTTTTTATATATTACAAAAATATACTGTTTTTCTTACATTTTGCTCATGAAGTTAGAAGTCAACTTTTAAAACTTATATCCATCAATTCTCAACAAAATAGTCAGCTGTGAGCAAAACTTGTCTTGCAACTCCATTTTCGATTTTGTTTCCCTCCCACAACAAGAAGGTAGTTTTTGTATTTTTTTTGTAAACCAAACTTGATCCAGTCCAATCCATTTACATGTATACCTTGACCATTGATCATGATTTTTATACATTAAATCACTTTCTACCCTATCAATTATGGACAACAATCTGCTCTTGAGTCTGGGAGACACATTCTCCCAAGCAATTGTTTTCATAAAGATCAACTTGAACGAAATCACTCCAATTAAATTGACTATTTATCCATGTTTATTGGAGAATTTGTTATCCTTGTCACTGACATTAATAGGATTTGATCAATAGTTTAATATAAAGAAGTGATTTTATTAAATTGAGTGGAGACATCCATCAAATGAGAAGAGAAAAACTCAATTCTAGTCCTGCTTTGAATAATAATGGAATGTGTGATGCTGTGGTTATTGATTAACACTTACTTTAAGGGCAATTATGGTGGCATTTAAAGGTAGGGTCATAGATTGGTAATTACTCCAAAAACTAATCACCATAACAAACTTACTTGGTAAGAAGCGCTGCAGCTGTTGATAGAATAACCTATTTTGAGAAAGGATTCCCGTCGAAGTAATATGGTTTAGATCATTTTCATCCAAACACATTTGAATCTGAGAAATGATTCATGCACGAATCGTTTTTAAGAGCTCTGTGTCCGTTCGCGAATGCTGCAGCCAGAGATGCGGTTGGTATCCGCAGTCACCTCACTACACAGGGATGGATTCACTGTCCTTGTGGAAATGCCGTGACAGTTTTTTGCTGTTTTCTCAGCAAGTAGACGCTGTATTCAGCTGAAACTGTCACATGTGACTTTCATTGTATCTTTCTTAATAATAATCCTAAGCTTATAGTTACAATGGCATACTTTTCCTCATGCTCCTCTTCAAACACTAATTGCAAGGTAAATTTTTAAGACGCCACAAGGTGTTCTGGTTTGTACATATAATTATCTGTAACAATTAAGTCTCTCAACTGGATCCTTTGCTGTTTGTTTTTATCAATAAACATTTCAAATAAAATTGTACTAAAATAATTGAGCTTCCCAATGGAAACCAATTGAATAAGTCAGTGGTGAATGTCTTGCTGTTAAGTTTTCAGTAAATCCCTAGAGGGTGATTTTCTGTGAATTCTCGCTAATGTTTAGATTGAAATCCAGAGTGTAGAGGTACAGCATGGAGATACTGACCCAAGATCCATCACCAAGATTAACCACGTTTAATGCTGTTTAACTTCACTTCCTCTCATTCCTTCCTCCTCCTTGGTAACCATTTCCCTAGCAACCATCATCTTCACATCATCAGTGGTGGTGGTTTGATGCAATAATTATCTCCTTCTCACTCACTGGTATTGGGACAACTTGACCCTTGACTCTTGACCTTAACAGCACTTAACCCTAACCGACTTGAATCCACCACATTCCAACACACTGCGTACCAAATAATGATTGAAGCCACATGGGTGTCCCTCATGCAAAACTTGAATAGCTTGGCCATTCAGTAATGCGTCTACTGTTGGAATAATGATGGTTTCTAGGCGGTTAGAAGTTGATAGAAATATTTGTTTTGTTTGAACTTTGAAGATGTCTTGTAGTACAGTTGGTTTTTTTCTTTGCCGTCATGTTAAGTTAACATTAACTTTTTTTATTCCCTTACTTTCTCCCTGCCTGACCTGTTTGCTCCCTTGCACATGAATCCTCAGCACCAGTAGGTAAGTGGGACATATTATCAAGAAGTCTCAAAACTGTCTTCTTAGTTTCTTAAATCTCAGCAAAAGTAGTGTTTGGGCGGAGATTGCACCTCTAGGATGTACATGAGTTATGAGTTGCAAGGACACTGTATGTTTTGAATGTTGGATTAAAACAACAAAATCTTAAAGTAACCTTTTTTAAGAAACACCTTTTAAAAATCAATGTTTGCTTCGCAGCTTCAATGCAGCTGTACACTACTGTTGGATAATTAATTTCCAATGCAGCTGTACACTATGTTGGATTATTAATTTACAAAAATTATGAAAGATGAAGAATTCATTCAAAAGCATGTTTTTTAAAGATTACCATGGCAACTGAGGGACTGAATAAAATAAAAAATCCACTCCTTTTTATACAATAAAAAAGTAAAGATATCTAGACATTAGTTAATCACATTGCAATTGCAACTGTATTGATTCTATGGTCTTTGTTGAGTTGCATGTTTTGGTTGTTGAATTTGTTGTTGGTGTTAACTCACAAATTAATGACAGTTGTATTTGTATCCTTGGGATTTGGAAAAAACAACAGAAGTAAACTTGTGGGTACAACCATGTTTACAAACTCTTCTGGAAGAAGTGTTGGTTCTGAGAAGAACTGGTGCCGTCGTATCAAGAGTCGGAGACCATACCAGTTCTTTTCAGAAACAACACTTCTCCTAAAAGAGTTTTATACATGTTGGTACCTGCAGTTTACTAATATAGACCCATTGCACAACGCGCAGCGCACTTGCACGCGCGTCTCCTGTCCGCCATTTTGGGTGTCAAAACGTGCACAAAAGGATGGTACATATATATGTGTACGCACCTGCGAACAATGCGCGTCTACCATTTCTGCCTTTGTTGGGGAGTCCATTCCTTTTGTGCTTGTTTTGACACCCAAAATGGCGGACAGGAGACGTGCGTGTATGTGTGCTGCGCGTTGTGCAATGGGTCTATAGTTTTTCTTATGGTCCACACCATGCAAACCTTTAAGCATCACCTATCCTTGATTGTGCTGGTAGCTTGTTGTCATGTTGTTTTTCTGAAATGTTATTTTAAAGTTCGATATCGGAGCAGCCATTTCTTTTATTAACAGACAATCTTGTTATCTTAGGGTGAGTCCACGCTTCAAGCATCTTCCGGATTTTAACGACGCGGATGTCACGTATCAGTTTGATTCTACTGGAATGTTCCATTGGTGTAAGGAGAGAACGTCAGCTTATGCACTCTTGGTGAGTTATTTTGTTGATTTTTTTTTATAGCAACCATATCCTCAGACTTTCTCCAAAGTGTGACTTCTTAAAGGCAAAGTATACCTTTGACTTTTGGAATCGTTTGGTTGTTTTAAGCCTACATAAATGTAGATACAATAAAATCAACCTGTGAAAATTTCATATTAGAATGTGGTAGCGTTTTTGAGATGTTGCCGAAACTCTGGAGTGGTTATGTGTCCACGGAGGAAGAATAATCCGTAATTGGATTACACAATCTGAGAAATGTTTCATACAGAAAAGTTTCTCAGATTAAAATGTTTTTGAATCCCTTTCTCTAAAACCACATTCCTTTGAAGGGAATCGTTTCTCAAAATGTTACACATTATCAACAGCTGCAGTGCTTCTTGCTAAGTAAGTTTTGATGGTCATTCACTTTGGAGTACATTGTAATTACTAAAGGTATACCCTCCCTTTAATTTAAAAATTTGACCAATTTTGTATCTGTTTTTTTATATCAGTTTTTTGAGGGATACTCCTCATTGCTTTTAGTGCATACCACTTTTTCTTTTGCTCCTTTCCAAGGACTTGTCACATCTGGCAATTTTACAGGCAACCAACTGCACTGCATGCAAAAAAAACCCCACTTCAATAGCACAAAAGACATTCTTCAAGCTGTAACTCACTATCCCCAAGAAAATAATGAGAAAACTGAAATTTGAATTAATTTTCTTATTGGAGATTGCCTGGAACTGGTTGCCTGTAAATTGCCTGGTGTGACATGGCCTTACTTTGATTTGAAGTATTTTCTTGATTTTTGTAAAACATTGAATTTTTAAATCTCCTATAGACACGCGAAGAAGCACAACAGACGAACTTGTCTGGTCACGTAGTGGTCTGTGTGTTTGGACATAGAAACTCACCTCTTATTGGGATGAGGAACTTTGTGATGCCGCTGAGAGCAAGTAACTTTCATCTGGAGGAACTCAAGACGATCGTCTTGTTAGGAGATCTTCAGTACATCGTTAGAGAATGGGAGACGTTGAAGAACTTCCCGAAAGTCTATATCATGAATGTAAGTTACTGTTGGTGATTTTTTATTAGATATAAATAAATGGAAAGCCAGATCAACCCAAGACATTGCGGATACATTGACAAGATGTCGACAAAACATTACAAAGTTGTTTGGGATCATGGGGTTTTATGATTAGCATTTTTATTTTATAATTTAAAAATATATTTCTGGTATTGAAACCAAGAATGCCTCATAAGTGAACTTGATCACTGTAGCTCGTAAGCTTCAAGAGGAGACCTGTAAACAAGGGTGCTTGCTATTATATGAACCAGAAACACCGGGGTTAACCCCTTTCGTCCACGATAAGTGTTCAGGGCTTAATGTCCCATCCAAAGGACAAAGGAATGATAGTAAAGTATCTTGCTCAAGGGCACAAGTGCCATGACCAGGACTTGAACCACACTCTGCTGACGAGAAGTAAGAGCTTAAATCTGGTGCTCTTAACCACTCGGCCACGACACGCAAAACTTGTTTCTAAATTTCAAAATTGTTGAGAATAATCTCCAAGTTTGAATAGTACGTGTACTCTCCAATCATTCATAATGAGAAACTATCTGTATTGATAGGTTGTATTAATTGATAACTGTTTGATTCTTTGAAGGGTTCACCACTCAGCCGAGCTGACCTACGAGCTGCCAACGTCAATCAATGCGATATGTGTGTCATCCTCTCAGCCAACGATAGCACTTCGGAAGATCAGAGTCTCCAAGACAAAGAAACCATCTTGGCATCGTTGAATCTGAAGGCGATGATGTTTGATGACTCGGTCGGGCTCCTCGTCGCTCAAGAACAAGGTGAAGATGAGGAATCAGGGAGCGATGTTAGTCCTGGATCTTCATCTGATGAGGATGAGGAGAGACAGGAGGAGCAAGGAGGGCCGTCGGAATACAAGGATGTGCTGAAGTCAACTGATGACAGTGATGGTGATTGACACTGTGGTCAAACCCCCCCTCCCCCTGTCAGACCCTGTGACATAAACCTTGGCATGACTGTTTCTCTCTGTCTTATTTCTTGTTGTTTCTTTGTATACACTCTTCATCGCCTCTTATCTCATTGTCTTATACCCAAGAGCCCCCATACCCACATGTTTGATTCCTCTCATTGTTTCGTCTGTCTTGGACCTGCTCTACTTTCTCTTGCACCTTCTTGTCTGTGTTTGTTTGTCAAACTCACTACAAACGCTTTATCTTGATGGGAGAGACAAGATTGAAATTCTTGTCTACTCTGTGTATGCTGCTGATTTCTTTTGCATGGTCTTGCCTGTATTTCTTTGTCAAACCATCTGCAGACGATTTATGTTGATAGGACGTCAGACAAGATTGAAGTTTCGTTAACTCTCTGGATGTTGCACAATGTGCCGTCACCAGTTGGAATGAAGTTGATTTGGAAGTGGAAAAAGAGATGCATGGATTGTGTTTAGACTGCATGTTTTTTTGGGGAAGTGTGAAGTAAAAGCCAACTAATTTGTACTGTTGCATGCTCAGCGCACATACTATGGGTGGTGTGTATTGATTATTATATAACAACGAATAAAAGCTGACATATACGAAAACAAAGAAGATGCTATCAGAAAAAGACATCTGAATCCTACCATATTGTGGTCAATTTGATAATGAAGCCAAATCAAAATGGGCAAGATGACCACTGAGTAGTATTGAAAGATTTAAAGCCAAGCATCGGGGGTGTAGTGGCCAAGCAGTCTAGGGCGGTGGACTCAAGTTCTGTAATTAACTACAGAATGTGGGTTCCAATCCTGGTCTGGTCATCAGTCCCGACACTTGTGTCCTTGAGCAAGGCACTTTGTCATAATTGCTTCTCTCCACCTTGGAGTAAAAAAGGGAGCTGGGGAGTGACCTGCGATGGACTGGCATCCTGTCCAGGGGGAATAGAAGTACTCTCAGCCGTTTAATGCCAATGAAACTAGATATAAACACCGGCCTGATGAGCTATATATTGGCTTGGGACAGACATTGCTCTGTTTTTTACTATCAGAGAATCATATTTCATTGGAATTGGACAAGATGTAGGGTTGCACCTTGAACTAAATTATTACGAAAGGACCTTTCTTTTATTTATTTTTCATTTTTCTCTTATTCATCTATAAGTCTTTCATTTCTTTTGAAATTCTGATATTCCGAGATGAAGTTTCACTATAAATCATTTTATCATCTATTCACGCTTTTTTCATTTTTATTCTTTTACTTTATCCTGATAAGTGTACCTCCACCGTAAGGTCATCCAAGGTCAAGTGTCACCCAGGTCAAGTGTCACCTAAGGTCACAAGTCATCCAAACTAAGCACATCCTTGTCATTCCTTTAGTGACATAATGCACACGTATATACACATAGTAACTCACAGTGTGTTCTTTTAGAAATGCGCTGGCAATGTGTTAAGCAGAGTCTCACTGCAGATTGAGAAATTAATTTTTAATTAATCAATGTTAACACCTGTTGTTTGTTGGTATGCATTGATTGTTTGGCACGTCATATAAAGAGGGAAACAATTGTTTTCAAAACAGTAAAAATTTTGATAGAAAAGCATTCTAAAAACAAAAAGGTTTTGTTCCAACATTTTTTTTAGTCAAGTAATAAACCACAAGGGAAACTGACTGGGTAAATTTGGAATAATTTTGGATTGAACAAAGAAAAGTTTACTAGAGCGGGACTTAAATCCGCGACCTCTGTATTAACCTGCCGATTGTTATTAACCGACTGTCTACCAACTGAGCTATCTAGCCCTATGTTGGGCAGTTTCCCTATTTTGTCAATATCTTTGTTCGGATGTGCCAGTCAAAAGCCATTCAACCGCAAACTGCCGTGTAGGGATCACACCTTAGTTTACGATGCAACCTGGGAAGCAGCAGCAGAGGGATCACCTTAAGGGGATGCATGCAACCTTATATAATTTTCAATATCAAGTAATAAACAGCAAGGGAAACTGACTTGGTAAATTTTAAATAATTTGGGGTGGATCATAGACAAATTGACTAGAGCGGGACTTGAACCTGCAGTTTTGTTTTTGCCTGAAAATTACTTAATTTAATTGAATAGTATTACTCAAAGATTTCAAGCTCATATTTGTACTAATAAACTAGAAAGAGGAATGCTCAGGATACAGCGAGAAGATTCACCAAATGTCTGTCTCTGGCATTCTGAGCATTCCTACAATCTTGTAATTCCTAATTTGATTTGGGGGAACTCTCTTGACAGCAATCATGCCGATGCATCTTCCTCGAATGGATAGCCCAAAGAGGGAAGCCCCAGGACGGAGAGGGTCTGCTGTGGGAGCCAATGTGCCGATGATTACTGAATTGGGTGAGTGTAACAAGATCCCATCTTCATTTTGGCAGGACACCTCCTTGTTATAATGCTCTGTTAGACTGACGTACAGTTTTAAACAAAAGTTTCCTCATAGGTTATGTACTGGAGTCTTAAGCTGCGTTTGCATTGGACTTTTTTTGGAAAAACTAACCAAGAAATTGTTTATTTATTTTTCTTCTTTTTTTCTTCCTAGTGAACGACTGCAATGTGCAATTCTTGGATCAAGATGACGATGACGATCCTAACACAGAACTCTACTTAACTCAGCCGTTTGCTTGTGGTACAGCCTTTGCTGTTAGTGTACTTGACTCTCTGATGAGTGCTGTAAGTAGAAAAGAGACTCTACCCCCTCCTTTCTCCTCCCTCTCTCTCCTCTTCCCCCCTCTCTCTCCTCTTCCCCATCCCCCATCCCCCCTCCCCCTTGACTAAGAAGTTATCGTAATTGGCATTGGAAGAAGGATTTGGAGTTATTCATCATTTAGAAAAAAATAGGCAAGTTCAACCCAAACAAGGCTAAAAGCCACTCTTGAAGAGTGGCTACAAGAAGAAAACAAATAAGATGAAAATAACTCAGGGGAGCTGAAGGTAGAAATTGATATTCCTCTGAAAACAGTAGGATGGAGGGAAACATGCACCAGGCATGGAGGTCCAAGAAGATGCAGTATGTGGAATAAAGCTGGTGGGATTTCTCTTTGTTCTACATCTCAGCAAAGCAAGAGTGTATTGGTGTGAACAATAGAGCAAGGAACAGAAGCCTGGTTTTACGCTCAAACACACTGATAGGAGGAACCAGGCCGGACACACTATTGGCATATTTACAATGAAAATATCTGTAGAAAAGACAGGTTGACTGCACTGTGGGAAAGAGGTTGTGAGGTTGTAACGTTGATCTCAACCCTTCACCAACAAGATTAACAACACGCTTCTGCACTCTAATCAAATAATAGTAATATTAGTGGATTCTTCTATAGCGCTCAAATCCATCACTCAGTGATGCTTATGGCGCTCCAACATTATTTCCCCTGGTCACTGTGCCATTTATTTAATTCCTTAAACCATTTCAGCTCCCTGTGGAGTATACAGCCATTGCTGCCCAATTTGTAGTGCACCAAGCTAAATCAATCACCAGAACCATCTCTGCCCTCACAGGTACCCATTTACCCCTAGTCGAAGAGAAGCAATTAAGTGTCTTGCTCAAGGACACAAATCATGTTGAAAAACTGCTTTTGTAACTATCAATTTATTTTATTTCTGTTCCAGACTTACTTCAATGATAATGCTCTGACCTTGATCAGAACGCTGATTACAGGGGGTGCCACTCCTGAACTGGAACAGATCTTGGCAGAAGGAGGTGATATGAAACCTGGTATGAGCACCCCTGATCTCTTAGCTAATCGAGATAGATGCAGAGTTGCACAGATACCACTCATAGATGGCCCTCTTGCGCAGTTTGGGGTAAGGACATTTTCAAAGAAATTTTTTCTTTTGGTGGAAAGTTTTTGTCAATGATGCTGTGTAACCTCATGTTTATCAAATGTTCAGTTAAATCGATCAAATCATTCAAATCAGTCAAATCATTCAAATCAGTCAAATTATTCAATTCAATCAAATCAATTAATCAAATCAATCAATCTATCAACAAATTTATGGATTAATCAATTGGTCAATCAAATGATTAAATAGTCAATTTATCAGTGTGGAGCTTAACCTTAGACTATTGTCAAATTCCCTAGGTTCGTTGGTCTGGTAGATTCCGAGTCGTTGATATTCTTGGCAAGCTGTTTACGACTTGGCAATTTAAAGTTTTTATATTTAATATAATGTTTTTTTTGTTTTTTTACCACAGGATGGTGGAATGTATGGTGACCTATTTATTGGGGCCATTAAGAAGTTTGGTATGCTCTGTTTCGGTATCTACCGATTCCGTGATTCATCACTGTCCACTAGTACTCCATCCTCCAAGCGCTATGCCATCACTAACCCACCGTATGAGTTCCAACTCATGTCCACTGATCATGTGTTTGTCCTGCGACACTTTGACCCCTACCCACCATCTAAGGCTAAATGTCAAAGTGAAGGGTCAACAAATGGGGGACAGTATAAAAAGAAGAAACGAAAGAAAGATAAGACTGAGAAAAGAAACTCTGCTGGAAGTGTCGAGATGACCGCTCAAACTTCAGCCCAATCAACACCACCCTTGGTACCTGTTGCCAGTGACAATAGCACTACAGTGTGCTGATACTACACTTAAAAGTACTTCTTGAATACAAAGGTCAAAGTGCAAGGGTCATCGGTCAACGTGAGGAGAAGAGACCAGGTACTGATTGGACTGGCAGTGAGGAAAATGTTACCGGGAATAGTGGATGCAATCAGGAAGTCAACCACTTGAGCAGAAGACAATTGATTCAGGTCGGAGGTCAATATAATTGTGGCAGAAGTGGGATAGGGTTATTTAGAGGGATGACATCTTAACTACAAAGTATTAATTGAGCTGCTGACTTCATGCATGCTGGTATATGCACGTTTTACTTCTTGTGCATGATAGATGTATATTTTATACATGTATAATACATTTAATGAAACACTGGTGGCAGGGTGACTTGTTAGATACAAATTAATTGTGTAAAATAATATTTATTTATGAAGGTGTTTATTTTTTTATTACGTTATCTTAAGTATTTATTGCGGGCAAGTTTGGCGAAGTGCAAGTAGATCTTGTCTTCTAATGTGGAAGAATTTCAATAAGACAAAGATTCAGTATCTATACAAATCTAAATTGGAATTTTCATTTGTGAAACAATCTTGCCAAATGTTGGAAAGTTTAGGCGAGGAAATTTGTTTTGAGGTTTCAGTTTTTGATAAAACTAAAGCATGTGGGATTTTATTGAACACAATAGACCATGTACCCCTTGTTTACAGAAAGAGTGACCTTGTAAATTCCAGGGCATTTCCTGGCAGGCAAGATACTTCCTGGTTTACATGGACAGTTTCAAATTTTCTGTCATAAATTCCACATAATATCAAAAGTTATAAAAATAACAACCAAACAAAGTTTAAGGGATGCTCCCTTCCTTCATATCAAAAGTTGATTTAAATCGACAGTGCACTTTTAATCAAATATGAGATTTGATGTGCTCTTCTAGGTTGTGTACAAATCCTGCCTGCAGGAAGTCCAGGCTTTGCAGCTCTTTTGTCTATACAATTGAAATGTATACAATTCAATCTATACAATTGAAGTATTATTGAATAGAACAGAATGCTAATTTCCACCTTTAAGTCTGTCTTTAATTTCTGCTTTACTCTCCTTGGTCTTCTTATGAATCTAATCTCACAAATATTAAGGATGTTAAAGGTATGATATAGGGTTGGTAGATAAAAAACATCGTATATTTTTTGTCAGAAAGCTTATTAAAAGCTTTACTTATGGAGTTCATACTAGAACCATTTTTTTCCTGCAAAATATTATGCTCTGAAATGAAATCGTATTTGAGAAAACTATCTGAAAACCTAAGAAACGCAACAGCTGATTTCATTTGTTACAACCAAAAATAAGGACAATGTAAAACTTCTCATGCTGAAAAGTGTGTATGGTTTTCACTATTTTCTCCTTTTATCCTTAAACTCAAGTTTACACAGGTTTGTTTTTTCACATAATATGATTGATCACACTAAACATGAACACTGTGACTACATTGTCAGCTCTACAATTCCTGTATAAAAATTTGTTCAGGCGGGATCTCGAAATTCGGTTTAAAGTACAGGGAGAACCGTATTTTTTAAGGGAAACTTTACACCGTCACATCTCCTTGTCAAATAGTCCAACTGCTCAGTGCAATTTTGTTTTAATTACAGTTGCATTATGTTCCTTGAACCTTTCGTTAAAAATAGGACTTAAGTTCTTGGTTTGTGCTTAAATATGAATGTATATTAATTGGTTTGTTAAGTATCTGCTGTGGTAAACATAATGAAGTGTATATTTTGGGGGCTTTGCAATGGCCGTCGTAGTGGCTGAACAATATTTGTACATGTACTTAAATTTAAGAACAATTTTTTATGTGCCTTGATTTTTAAGAAACGGACGAGACAGAGTCTATCATCAATCAGCTATCCATTCGTCCACATGCTTTAAGATGTTATTTCTCCGGGTTCCTTGATGTGAGACCTTGAACTCACATCGATTTGTTGAAGAAAGGCTTCATGCCTAAAGCCTTTCTCAGATTCAAACTTTTGAGTGAAAAATTGCATCTTTTTCTAAAACTATACATTACTTCAAAGGGGGACGTTTCTAACATCAATAGCTCCCCAGTGCCATTCATCAAGTACGTTGTTATGGTAATTAACTTGTGGAGTACTTACCAAAAGTACACCCTTATATTGAATTGTTTCCTTTTGTTTTTGTCAAACACTTCTTTCAGTCAATATTGGGCTTTGGAGAATCATTGGTTCTCCAATCCAATATTCTGATTGGTTGACAACTTTTAGACAAATTAGTTGACCTACTCAGAGGTGAAATATCTTTAGTCTTGTTTTGTGGTTCCCAAGATCATATTCTGGCTGAATGACATATTATCCATCCCATCTCAATGTCTTCTGTATTTATATTTTGTAAAAGTGTAAAATATGCTGACTGTATTTCAGTAAAGTCAAGAAACAAACTAGGGAGGGGGTGTTAAGCCTCCATCACTGTCAGATGTTACAAGTGGCTGCAATTATTTGAAGCCATGACTTGTGTACTTTTTAATAGATGTTAAATTTTGGATCTGGGATAAAGAATGTAATTTATTTGTTACCCTTATACCGATGCACAGTATACTCCTTACTTTTCCGAGTTCTGTGAGAAACAAAAATCCACAGGCAAATTACTCTGGTGGGTTCGAATCTCACCTGAGTGATTTGCCTGTGTTTCTTTTCACAAAACTCGGGAAAGTACTGAGTATACAATGCAAGGGTAGAAACAAAAATTATATACTTGTAATTTTGTAGGCAAATGAAATAAAATAACATTTAAAAAACAGTTTTTCAATCTACTTTACTACTCACCATATAACCCAGTACTTTTATGGTTCAATAATCACTACTTTTTATACAGGTATCCAATATTACCCAGACTAAAAACCTCTCCATATACCTCAGTATTAAAACTTCTCATTATATCTACGATGGAAACAATCGCAATTTGTTAAATTCTACTTCCTGTCTGAATCCATGGGATCTTTTTCCAAAGTTTCTTAAACTACCTACTCGGTGACTTTATAATCTGGGTACAATTTCATAAAACTGCTTTAACACACAAAAAATGCTAAGCACAACAAAATTATGCTTACCAAAGTGCCATTTATCATGTACAATCTGTGACTGGTATCCTGCTTTAAGCAGCTCTATGAAACTGGGCCCTTAGCACAATTTCATAGACAACTTTGTGCTTAACAAAAAAAGCATGACACCAGTCAAAGAGTGTGCAAGTGATATGGTATTTGGCTGGTAACCTTATTCTGGTTAGCAGGATTTTGTCGTGCTAAATTACCTTTTTTCGGGTAAGAAGCTCTGTAAAAATTTGCCCATGATTTCAAAATTGGTGTGGTTATAAAAAGTATTACAAGAAAATTATACCAAACAATAATTCCTGCTCTTAACAAATGCACCTTTAATGCTGTTTTTGGATGTTTGAAGCCCTGCATGAAAAAAAAGATTGATTGAATAATAGTACTCTTCTTCACACAATGTTTAAAATTTGTTGACATTTAATTGAAGTACTATGAAAATGATTATGTAGACAGGGAATATTGCAGTCTGCAATTTGTTTTATCTTGACAATACAGGCAATATTATAGCATTTGGTGCCGATATGTGGCATGGTGTATCCCATCCCCTTTGCGCCTCGACTTCATGCTTTATGCTTTATTTGTATTGCATTTATCTATCTGTTTGGATGAAAGCGTCACATTAACGTGACAATACAGAGTTATATGAAACTGCTGTCCCTAATTTGAGGCTCTACATGCAAATGGCCGACCGTGCAAAGGGTGAACTGTGTCTTCAATGTGTTCTGATAGTCTCAGGAATTATTCAGAGGGTTTTAGGGGGGTACTTCTGTACAAGAGTGTATTAAAGTATGGGAACAAGGGCCCCCTCTGTCACATATCGTTCATGTATATTATTATAGAGCCCTTTCACTATGTTCACAGAATTGTCTGTAATTTCTTATTTTAAATTGTTTACAAACAATGTAAAATGTAAGATTTTAGAAGGAACAAAAATCCAAAATTATGGATAAAATAATTGCTGCACAGTTCTTTCCTTTTAGTTGTGCTTGCAGTGTTCTGATGCCGCCCACTCTTTATTGTATAATTATTAAACACTACAACAACAGTTGTAAGATTGTTTCATCAAGTTCAATGTACTTGTAAATACATGCATTAAAAAAAGAGAAATTTGTTTAATTTGTACAACTATTTCCCTGTAAAAAATATCTGATTGCCTTATTGTTATCTGGTTATTAAAACTGCAACTTTAAGAATCACAAAATTTAATAAATACTCATTTTGAAGACAGTACAAATTAGTGGTTAAAGTATTTTTACACAGTATTTATTTCGGGTTCAAAATGTACTCTACTTGTGCTTTATTGGGTGTTTTAACGTTACATAAAGTGTATACTCGAGAACAAAAGAGGTCCAAATAATGTAGTGAGCCCATAAGGATCCACACTGTAGTACACTAGTTATACAAAAGATTATTCTTTAACGCTAAGGTGACTGGATGGAGTCATTGAAGCACTACGTTTTAGCCACGGTGCCAAGATTGACTAATTAATTGTTAATTATAGTGGTACTTTGATTACTTTTACTGGCCTGGAATACCTCTTTTAAAAAGCATTTACATTTTAAAAACTAACAATTCAATTATTCTGAAAATATTGTGTTTTTCACCACCAGAACATTTACACTTTGAGCGCCTTTTAGCGCCATGTCTTTTGTACGACTACCACGTCGGAACAGCTAGAAATAAAAAATAAAAAAATCTCGACGATTACAAAAGCTGTTGCGACTACCACGTCGGAACAGCAAAAACATAAAATCCCGACGATTACAATAGCTCTTCCGACTACCACGTCGGAAAAGCTAAAAAGAAAGATTGTTTTTGTTTTGACTGTAACAATAGCTGTTCCAACTACCACGTTGGAACAGCTAATAACAACAAGAAAAATATCGACGATACCGACTACCACGTCGGAACAGCTAAAAAGAAAGAAAAAAAATCTCGACGATTACAATAGCTCTTCCGACTACCACGTCGGAACAGCTAAAAAAAAATTATCTCGACGAAAACAATTGCTGTACCGACTACCACGTCGGAACAGCTATAACATGGTTATGCTAGCCTTGGTAGCCTTGATAACGATCACCTGGTCGGGTAGTTGGACCAGTCCAACTTGAGATTTGTCCTCGTACCTGGACAGCATACAGTGCCACAAGTCGTCGAGGTAGGCATCCTGGTCATCATCCGGGATCTTTGCAGTTTGTCCGAACACCGTCTTAAAAAATACTTTTGAGAAGACAAAACGCAACAAATAAAGATTCAGGTCATGTTAAATTTAATGCAATCATGAATTATTTAAAAAAATAAAATTCGTTTTTATGGAAAGATTTTGAGTAAAGAAGAAACACACCGTGAATCGTGCTGATTTGTTTGTCATTTACAATAAAACAAAATTAGTGAAATATTATTGTGATAAGGCAGACAAAAATACCTACATTTTAAGACATTTTCCGAACATAGTTTGAATGATTGAAGATCAGGACAAACATTCACCCATCCACATTGATGGAATGCATCATTAGTTTCTTCCACTGATCGGTCCCAAGGATGCAATGGGTATACAAACTCCTAAAAAATTAATTGAATAATAAATCCACTATAATTGATAGTGAATAATCCGAAATAACACAAATCAAAGTATCATGTACACAGTAGGCCTACACCTTCCAGATTGAGGTGCATTCAATAGTTGCTGTTTTTTCCCTCCACCAGAGGAAGGTTAACCCTGGAATCAGCGGATGATCTCAAGCCGTAGAACAATTTTTCTAATTTTGTTAATTAAAACACTTTTTTTTTTTCGCTGAAATTAATTTTCATCCAACCCTGAACACCCCTTAACAAAGTGGCTGAACCGATTTTGCCCTAGAGGTCGTTCACGGGTAGGCCAGCTGTCACAAAGTGGGTCTGCGCCAAGGCGGCAATCCTTTGTGTACAAAAATTGCCGCCATAGTATGAACACATGCTCTTTGTCATATGTCTGTGAATGGAAACCAGAGCTGTTTGTTTACAATCCTGACCCAGATTGAGGTGCATTCAATAGTTGCTGTATGATTAATACAAATTTGTATTTTTATAAAAGTTGCAAGTTATGCCTTTATTCTTATGCTAAGTATATATGTTCATATTCACGGGTTGTTAATTAAAGGAGCTCTATACTTCTGGTAAGATACAAAACAAAAAAGCTCACAGATTCACACTAAACTTACATGGTTTAAAGATATTGATAGTCGAAAGCTTCCCTTAAAATATTAGTGGCTGAGGTGCTGTAGTTTTTGAGAAATTAGTAAAACAATATCACGAAAAGACTTTTCGTCTCACTGAGACGAGAAGTCTTTTTTGAAGACAATTCGTTGAATGCTGCCCTCACACACTCGATAATAGTTGTCCATTTTCAGTTGGAAAGATTCGCAAATGGTTCATGTTTATGTTACCTCGTACCCACTAAAATAGGAGAATATCTATTTTGTGTTTGTCGTGTATAGTGGTGAGCACAGTTTCCGCGCGTGCGAGGTTGTTTGGAGTTGCTGTGTACACACTCGCGTTGTCGATAAAAAATATCTTTGCAATCTTCATAAGTTATACCACGGCTTTTATCGATGTTAGAGTCTGAAAGGTCAATTTACTAGATCTAAACTGGATTCAACGGTTGCCAATAAACCCAGGAAGAAAATTGGGAGGCCAAAGTTGACAGAATAGGCCCTAAAACGATCAAAGAGTGCGTCGGTCAAACGCCATGTCAGGTATAGAAAACTCCAAAAGTTGTTACTTCCAAGTTCCATCCAGCATGAAATTGAAAGGGTCCTGTGTCGTCGGTGCTTGGACCATCTTGGACGTAGGACTAGACTAGGAAGATACCTGGAGAAGTAAAGCCATGGGACTGAGTCTTTCGAACGCTGACCTGGCGAGATTGCTGTTAGATATGCACACACAAGTGAGTTTTCTTTATATAAATCTTGATTATTTTAATACCAATGTGACCACTCTGTTCTGTAGGATAGGAGGCATTTTGGTTTGCCAGAAATCGTGGGCCTATTTTGATAGTGTCAAAGTGTGCCATTTGATTGAATGAAAAGGCTCTCTAAGTATTCATACTTTTTAACAGTAAAACAATCACATAATCATAATGCTGCCATGTATTTTTATTTATTTTTATTGATATATATTCTTCATTAGGTCTACTTCTTGATTAAATTTAACACAAACAAAAATATTTTTAACTTTTATAGATCTGCTGTCCATTCATCAGGGACTGCTACCCCCGTTTTGAGCCACCGGTTACGTCAACACCATCGTGGAGTTGGACCAGAAAATGTTGAAGGGGGACATTTCAGAATCTTCCAATGTGTAAGTTTATGGTACTCCTAGGAGACGATAGCGGAATGAACCTCATAGTTCTAGGAGTAAGTTTATGGTACCAATTAAAAACTTTTAAAAAGGCGAGTTGTTGGCCAACAGCCAAGCACCTATAATTTATTGATTTAAAAAAATGTTTTATGAGAACATACAATGATACATGTACGTACAGATGTAACCATTACCAGCTGTCCATCAATTACAGTATACCTGTAGTCCCGCCGTATGTAGATCCAGATGACTTTGCAGTTTGTTTGAAAGGATGCAATTTCAAATTCTTGTTTGTGTTTATTTACATGAAGTTAACGTGCATTCAACAAGAAGTACCATGTATGATGTGTACGTGTTAATTTTAGACATGTTGTACAGATTCATTACTTCAACTATTTTTATTTATTTTGTGCATCTTCTGTAGTTCTGTTATTTCTGGAGTTGCACCATTTGAATCACCAACAGAAAAGTGGTAGGTGCACACATTTTTATTTCTGTTAATGTCAGCTCTATTAGTATTAAATGTAAACTAGTTAACTGGTAAGTTGAACTCGTTTCTCGTTTCATGAATTTGGCCAATATTCATGTCAGAACATACAACGCAATTGAAAAAAGGGATGTATACTATGCCAAGCCAATGAGGAGGAGGCAGAGATAGCAATTATGTGAAAAGGGCACCACAGCATTTTTGTCTGAATTAGGGGGCATCATGGCAAAAACAAAATTTAACGACCCAGGTAAAAAAACTAAGGCCCCCAAAAAGGTGTACACAAAAACAATGCGTCTTAATAGGGGGCGACTTTGTAGTGGGCAACTTTGGAGTGGGCGAGTTGACAGTAACGACACTGTAGCCAATACGTTTGTTGTAAACACAATCCTTTGGCTGCTTTTTATTAGTTTTGTCTTGGTGTGATCATGCTGAATTTTGTCATTACAACAAGAGACAATTATTTTTTTTTTTTAGTCCAGAGATAGTAAAACATTTCCTTTATCAGAAATGCATGAAATACAAGTGCGCCCAAGAAGTTTACCAAACATTCATCATTGCTTTTATGTACACCATGTATGATGATCATATGCAAAGTGATTTAGCCTTTTTTTCCTCTTATTATTTTAGGTATGATAGTATTGTGCAATACAAGTCTTTTATTCGAATTGCACTTGGTTTTATTGCATTTATAGTACATTTTGGTCTTGACTTGTCCCAACTGGGTCCCAACTGGGTCGCTGTACTCAATTTATTTTTAAATTCTGATATCTGTGCAGATGCAAAAATTCAGTCTTTAACTTGACCATTTACGTTCAGGTTAAGACATTTCTGTGCACAGTAACCCTGGTTATTTCAATAACCTTATATTATTTTGAGTCCATTTTTGGTAATTATGTTACCTAACCTGGTACTTTTTTTTCCCCTCAAATTTCAGGCCTCTCTGTGACTGACCTACCGTTGTATCACGTTAAAGTTTTGGAGGATTCTGTCCGGAGGTACTTGCAGCAGGAGAACTTGACCAGTGTCTGGTGTCTTCCTGATATTGTAACCTGGCCAGATTTCTGCAACCAGAGATATCCGTCACTTCGCTAAACGTGGATGGATTTTGCGTTCTTGTGTAAATACCGCGAAAGTTTTTGGCTGTTTTACCAGCATTTTTAGACACTGTATTCAGCTGAAACTTTCACATGTGATTTTATAGAATCTTTCTGTATAATTTTGCCTATAAATAAGTCTTTACATAGAAAAAAACAAAAACAATCTAAGACCCTACCTTTTCGGTCATTTATTATTTATGTTGTAACAAAGTACTGCTAGATAATTGTTTGTTTATTAGGTGTTATAGAGGATTGGTACAGCCAACAAAAAATAGTTGCAGACAATATTGATGTTTTGTGTGATCAACCGTATACTTGAAAAAACAAATCTGTGAACATTTTTGCTCAATCCGTTGTGTGAGTCAGGAGAAAATAGTGAACAAGTATGCTCAGTTGTCAGCACGTAAATACATTGTCGTTATTTTGGGTTCTAACAACCGAAATCAGTAATATAGTGCATTTGTTTTAAGAGTTTCAGATACAGTTTTCTTGATTATGAATTCATATTTCACAGAAAAAAAGGTTCCAGTGTGAACTTCATAAAGTTTTCAATTCTGTATAATGACTGTAAGATAAAGAAAAATCAATGTTCATTGTGGATTTAAGATAAAGAAAAAGCCACGTTCATTGCTTTTTGTGGCTTCCGTTTAGTATCAATAGTAAACTTATTTTAAGCAATACTCACGACCAAGTGTGCCAAATGCTGTATTGCAAATGGATCCACTCCAGAGATAAGAGGGAGCATACAACAAATATTTCAACATTGATGCTTTATACCAGTCTACTAATTGCCTGGGCGTCCTTTAGTTGCTTTTAATTATACTTAGCATTAATATTTAAATGTTTAATATAATTAATTTGTACTAGTGTACATGAAAATGTGGGTATGTGTGTGAGAAATTCATGCAGCTGAAAGAAGAAACTTAAAATAAATGAATGTTTCCATAAAACAAGAAAACAAATGTCAAAGTGTTGTCATTAATATGGTGGTAAACATTTTTTTAAATTGGTTAACTGATCATAGGTTCCCTAGAGAGAAGGGTAAAACAATATTATCTACTTATATCGGAGGAATGGAATTATGCTTAAAAATATTTGTTTATTTTGTTGTATTATATTTTTTTATAGTGGGCTTGCGGGATTAGGCCTCTTTCTTTAGACGAATGCACCAAGCATTTGGAGAGCCAAACGTGAGGAAGCCACAGTAAACAGTTTGTAAGACCAAAAATGCAATCATTGTTGGTTTTTCCTTCTCAGTAATCTAGAGGACAAGTGTAAAAGTTTTTCAAACAAAACAAACGAAACCTTGATGAAATTTTGTTATAATAGCAATGACTCGTGTATATAATTATACTGCATAGTGAGTGTTCTCACAAGATAGTCGGGCACCTCAATGTTTACTCAAAACCGCATTCAGTTCTGTGTAGTAAGTAAGGAGCCATACGTTTCCTTACGCAGCAGCTGATTGGTTACATAGCAGTCCAGCATTCTCCTGAAGACGAGCAGAGTATACTGTTCGAAACGTCGAGACCAAACCGGCTCTTTTCAGAGCCAACACTCCGCCCAAAAGAGATTATACACATGGTTGTACCCGCAAGTTCACTACTATTTACATTTATAGTTATAGTTACTTCATAGCACACTCAGTTTGGTTCACGGTTTTACCAATCAAGTAAGGGCTCTCATTTACAAACGAAATATGGCGGCCATTTCGATTCTGAACGGTATAAACGCTGACGAAGACGAATTCTTAAAGTATTCTTGACTGTTTCGAGAATCCTTAAAAATAAAGAATACAGTGAAAGACTAGATCAATAGTGTAGCTAACATTCTATGAGTAAAATTCTTCTGCCCAATTACGTTAACTATCATAAGCAAATGACTTTTCCGGAGACACTTAATTATTTCTAATTCTGCACACACGGATGCTTTGTTTTGGTCTTATATTTCTTTATTTTGAACACAGAAAATTATGTCATAGTTTTTGTAGGTATAATGAAACATTGTTGCTTCGTTATGTGATGTTTTTGTTTTGTTACAATAATAAATTTTCCCTAAATGAATTTTTGAAAACGTGTCCTCCAAGCTCATTGTTTATGGAAAACCGTGGCGGTCATGCAAATAAAAGGAAGCACTTTTCTCCATGCACTGACTGTTACAGAAGTGATTTGAAAACCGAACAAAAGTAATTACTCCAGCCCACAAAACCACCCTCCAGCATATATGATATAAGTGTGTATAACACTGTACAACTATTGAAAGATTTGTTTGAATGCATTACTTATTACGTGAAGCGCAAAGCATGTGTAATTATAAATCACAGAGTAAAAACCAGTAATCTTTACACACAGCTATGCCGGTGTGTAGTTCAAACATCAGAACCCAGCTTCGTTGCAAGTAGTACATGTACAAACATTACACGATGACCAGACCCGTACCTAGACTTGTGGACAAGTCGTTAAATGTCTGTCGCGGTGATAGCGGAACGGCTTTCTCGCAATATCCCGCGAGAGGGCTGCTCTGTGCGAGATTATTGCTCTCACGACTGGTCGCATTTACCGACTTGTGAAACCCGCTGGCGGTTTGTGCACGGCCTATGGCCACTTCAGCCGAATTCGTACGGACGCATCTGATTGGTCAATTTCGTTATATCTATGAATATTCAAACTGTAGATGAATATTAAACATCAAATCCTGTACTGGATGGAGTTTTATGTTGCTTTGATCATGCACGATCAAAACCAAACACTGAGTGGTGAGAGTGATTGTGTTCATGAATATTTTGACACAAGAAAATACGTATTCAAATTATGGGTACAACTTGTAAATAATTACAAAAAATCGAACGTAAGATTTTATTTCAGTGTTTGACAGTGCACAGCGTGTGGGGACATGACGTAAAACACACGGGCAAATCGTGTAGCTGCATGCCATGGCGCGCAGAGTTTCTCTCGGTGGGGCTCAGCATGACGGAAACCCCTACCCTAGCATGCCAAGAGATAGCTGTACCTGGAAGCTCATGAACATGTGGGAGGGGTTAGGGAGCCAGACCACCAACTACCTTGTCATTGCGGGTTTGTTAGTCGGTAAACCTCGCTGATCGAATCCGCTGTTTTAAAATCGTTACGTTTCAATGTTCGGTGTACGTTCCTTTCCCCCGATTTGGAAATTAAATAAGATTTATGTCAATAAATAGGAAAACCACTCTTATATTGACGGTGCAATTAAGTTAAACAATTTGTGAGACAAAAACGAGCCCCCCCACAAAAAAAAAAACAACACACAAAACCAGAGCCCCTGAAGGAACAGGTGAAAAATAAATTACAAATTAAAATGTGAAAAAAACATTCTCACTCTGAATTTCTTTTTCCACTCTCGACACACAAAATTCCAACAAAGTCATTTCGTTTCCTCAAAATATTATATAATTCAATCAAAATATAATTTTGTCACATAAAATTATATTTTTTTTAATTTGTAAACAAAGTTGTGTTTTTCTAGGTAGCAAAATAGATTTTTCCTAGAAAATACGTTTTTGTTCCCTCGAACACGCCTTCTCCACCCGAAATACGATTTTGTTACCCAGAAATACGCGTTTGTTCCCTGAAAGATACGCATTCGTTTCCTCGAAATATGATTTTGTTCGCACAAAATATAATTTTGTTCGCTCTAAATATGCTTTCGTTCAATAAAAATAATTTTTTCCACCGAAAGGAGATTTCTTTCCCTGAAAACAAGCTTTCGATTCATCAAAATACGACTTTGAATTAGTTGCCCGAAACATACTTTCATTCGTCCGAAATATGCTTTCGTTCTATAAAAATATGAATTTTTTCCACCGAAAGGAGATTTCTTTCCCTAAAAACAAGCGTTTGTTTCATCAAAATACGACTTTGAATTAGTTGCCAGAAATATACGTTCATTCGTCCGAAATATGCTTTCGTTCCCTTAATATACGCTCTCGTTCCTTCGCAATGAGATTTTGTTCCCCAAAATTCCTCTTTCGTTCCCTTAAGATAGCTAGCTTTTGTTCCCTTAAGATAGCTTTCGAAGCCCTGTAGTCCAATCACACAAATTTGTTAAATTCCCTTGTGAGGGGCGACTATGAGAGGGGACGAGTTTGTTGTCAGGGGCGACTTTGCTAGGGGCGACTTTGTAGTTGGTGACTTTGTACATGTGTTTTTTGAAATTGGCGACTTTGCTAGGGGGGCGAGTTGACTGGTTTCCGTGTCTGTTGTTTATACACACTTAATACACACAATCACTGTAGAACACATCGGGTTAAATGATTGGAGCGATCAGTAACTATTCACGGAAGGCATTATTTATTTTTATGAGGCAAAACACACATCTTAAACAATTATTATAATAATGAATTTTAAGATAAGTTTACTTTATTTCTTTAGTTACTAAATTAATGAAGGAGTTAACACCCACAAAACACACCCACAGATGTCTCAAGCGCAAGCATTCAGTACATTTACAGTAACTAAAATTACTACTACCCTTAGATAAAATGGACTCGTCTTCATGATCGTCGCTACAGCAACCGTAATGTACACTGCGTTCGTACATGAATAAATGAATATGAACCGCCGGCGGGTTTCACAAGTCGTTAATGACGAAGAAGAGTTGGCAGCCAGCAACTTCGCGCGAGAGCAGTGATCTCGCGAGAGCATTCTTTTACGAGACAGCACCAGATGCGACTCGACTCACCGCGACCATCATTAACGACTTGTCAACAAGTCTAACCCGTACCCCGTGTGTACAGTTCAAAAACCGCAAACATTTATAAGCTATTATTAGCACAGCGCGAGACACGCGCACGGTGGTGTTATCGATCGCTGGCTATGGCAAGTGACCTTTCATGACCTCGAACCCGATCTCTCTCTATTTTTAGTCAACTTTCGAATTCATTCACAAGTAAGAATCGCCGGTTCACGAATCATGAGTCTCTCGCTGCAAGAGGGCGCCATGCCAATAATTGTAATCTGCAACGGATTTACACAACTTTCCTGAAAAACTTCCGTGTCATTTTCACTTTTTTCTGAAAAACCTGACGACTTATGAGGCTGAAACTTCTACAGGTAAATTGTATTGTATACATCTTTATTCACAGTGAGTAGGGATTCATTCCATGGCCTAAAACTAGAAGTATAGAGCTCCTTTAAGTACAAGGACCTGTGCATATAGTAAAATCAACCAAATTGCAAGGGGGTGGAATAAGAGAAGTTATTTTAATTAAATTAAATATCAAATTTAATTAATTCAAACAACATTAGCATTTTTCCCCAAACCGATTTCAACAGCAAACTTTACGTTATCAATACTTTGCACATGGTTAAGATTGCATGTCATGACATGAAACATTTCTACTATGGTGCACATTGCACAAAGCACTGAGTAGCATGGCCAACAGCTTCTTTACACTATAAAAACTCCCGGCTCAGAATTGACAAGGTACCGGGTCCCAGCAACCTCGTTCCTAGGGGTGATCAATCTCGCCGCGCCATTTTTTCAAGCATGCCTTGCTCGCTCATAACCCATGCAATTGGTTCATTAAAATGTGCCAGAATCTGGCACATTTTAATTACCGATCCACTCTACGTGCCCGCTCAAGTATGGTAACCCGCAAAAACCTGTAGCCAAAGAGCAACTGGTCCCCTCTCATTTCTTAATCTTTGATCTTGTGATAATATGCCTAATTATAACTCTGTGCAGTTACCGTGTAAAAACATGATTAATTTGAAAAGGAATTGCGTCAAAATACTTGCATTTTCACACGCACGTACAGCTAGTACTAATAAGCGTCCTACAAGCGCCACACAAGCGCTCAAAATTGTTTAACAAGCGTGCATGCAAAGTAGTCACGTTGGGAAGACAATCGGTTTTTCAGTACATCCCTACCGGCATTAGACTTGTTGACAAGTCGTTAATGATGGTCGCGGTGAGTCGAGTCGCATCTGGTGCTGTCGCGTAAAAGAATGCTCTCGCGAGATCACTGCTCTCGCGCGAAGTTGCTGGCTGCCAACTCTTCTTCGTCATTAACGACTTGTGAAACCCGCCGGCGGTTCATATTCATTTATTCATGTACGAACGCAGTGTACATTACGGTTGCTGTAGCGACGATCATGAAGACGAGTCCATTTTATCTAAGGGTAGTAGTAATTTTAGTTACTGTAAATGTACTGAATGCTTGCGCTTGAGACATCTGTGGGTGTGTTTTGTGGGTGTTAACTCCTTCATTAATTTAGTAACTAAAGAAATAAAGTAAACTTATCTTAAAATTCATTATTATAATAATTGTTTAAGATGTGTGTTTTGCCTCATAAAAATAAATAATGCCTTCCGTGAATAGTTACTGATCGCTCCAATCATTTAACCCGATGTGTTCTACAGTGATTGTGTGTATTAAGTGTGTATAAACAACAGACACGGAAACCAGTCAACTCGCCCCCCTAGCAAAGTCGCCAATTTCAAAAAACACATGTACAAAGTCACCAACTACAAAGTCGCCCCTAGCAAAGTCGCCCCTGACAACAAACTCGTCCCCTCTCATAGTCGCCCCTCACAAGGGAATTTAACAAATTTGTGTGATTGGACTACAGGGCTTCGAAAGCTATCTTAAGGGAACAAAAGCTAGCTATCTTAAGGGAACGAAAGAGGAATTTTGGGGAACAAAATCTCATTGCGAAGGAACGAGAGCGTATATTAAGGGAACGAAAGCATATTTCGAACGAATGAACGTATATTTCTGGCAACTAATTCAAAGTCGTATTTTGATGAATCGAAAGCTTGTTTTCAGGGAAAGAAATCTCCTTTCGGTGGAAAAAATAATTTTTATTGAACGAAAGCATATTTAGAGCGAACAAAATTATATTTTGTGCGAACAAAATCATATTTCGAGGAAACGAATGGGTATCTTTCAGGGAACAAACGCGTATTTCTGGGTAACAAAATCGTATTTCGGGTGAAAGAAGGCGTGTTCGAGGGAACAAAAATGTATTTTCTAGGAAAAATCTATTTTGCTACCTAGAAAAACACAACTTTGTTTACAAATTAAAAAAAAATTAATTTTATGTGACAAAATTATATTTTGATTGAATTAAATAATATTTTGAGGAAACGAAATGACTTTGTTGGAATTTTGTGTGTCGAGAGTGGAAAAAGAAATTCAGAGTGAGAATCTTTTTTCACATTTTAATTTTTAATTTATTTTTCACCTGTTCCTTCAGGGGCTCTGGTTTTGTGTGGTTTTTTTTTTGGGGTGGGGGGCTCGTTTTTGTCTCACAAATTGTTTAACTTAATTGCACCGTCAATATAAGAGTGGTTTTCCTATTTATTGACATAAATCTTATTTAATTTCCAAATCGGAGGAAAGGAACGTACACCGAACATTGAAACGTAACGATTTTAAAACAGCGGATTCGATCAGCGAGGTTTACCGACTAACAAACCCGCAATGACAAGGTAGTTGGTGGTCTGGCTCCCTACCCCTCCCACATGTTCATGAGCTTCCAGGTACAGCTATCTCTTGGCATGCTAGCTAGGGCCGGGTAGGGGTGTTTCCGTCGTGCTGAGCCCCGGCCGAGAGAAACTCTGCGCGCCATGGCATGCAGCTACACGATTTGCCCGTGTGTTTTACGTCATGTCCCCACACGCTGTGCACTGTCAAACACGCTCGGACTCTCTGAAATAAAATCTTACGTTCGATTTTTTGTAATTATTTACAAGTTGTACCCATAATTTGAATACGTATTTTCTTGTGTCAAAATATTCATGAACACAATCACTCTCACCACTCAGTGTTTGGTTTTGATCGTGCATGATCAAAGCAACATAAAACTCCATCCAGTACAGGATTTGATGTTTAATATTCATCTACAGTTTGAATATTCATAGATATAACGAAATTGACCAATCAGATGCGTCCGTACGAATTCGGCTGAAGTGGCCATAGGCCGTGCACAAACCGCCAGCGGGTTTCACAAGTCGGTAAATGCGACCAGTCGTGAGAGCAATAATCTCGCACAGAGCAGCCCTCTCGCGGGATATTGCGAGAAAGCCGTTCCGCTATCACCGCGACAGACATTTAACGACTTGTCCACAAGTCTATACCGGCATGGGTTACGAGAGGTATCGATATGGCGCGCTGCACATGTTCAAGCCTTAGCTGGATCTGGGTCAGCCTGACTCAGAAATGGGTCAGGTCCTAGCTGGATCTGGGTCAGCCTGACTCAGAAATGGGTCAGAAATGGATCTGAGTCAGATCCGGGTCAGTTCTGCCCGGGAGTTTTTTTTTAGTGTATCACATCATTTTCAGTGGTGTTTTATTATTTATTCATTATCCTGACCTTTACGTAACCACTCCACGTGGGGTGACTTTGTAAGAACTGCATGCCATCTTTAATCACCACATCTTGATTGGGAATAATAAAGAGAGCTTCCCCTCCCGGTTTCAGACACGTCAAAATGCTCCTCAGTGCCTTTGATTGGTTAGGAATCCATTGAAGAGCAAAGAAGCAGACGACTTTCAATATCGAATTTCTCCCGCCACTCGGGATTGTCCCCAACTGTTTGTGCGTCCCAAACGGCGTAGGTTATATTAGTTGCCGAGTTGTTGGTAAGAGCAGTAGCAATCATTTCTTTCGATCGGTCTATACCTTTTAATTAAAAAAATTGCAGTAAAATGAGTCATTATACTGCGCTTTAATAACATAATTTTGGTACTCAAATAGTTAGAAACCTGTCTAGAAATATACAATAGTACTCTATTCCTACAAAATTAATATTTAAACTAGAGATTTAGTGTTTGTGAGAACAAACACTGGGTGTTCGGGTATCGATGGGGCAATGTTATGTTTACTAAAATGCGTAAGCAGATTATTGCCGAAAGTTTTTTAATTTTCAAAAAAAGTCGTTTGCAAACCTATTACTTTTAGACTTTTAGTGTTCACGGGGGAAAGTGATATCGTTGCTGTATGAGTCTCCATAAAGTAGTTTAGATACACATGCATAACAATTTTCATGTAAAAAGTCACAAACTTAACTGATCAATTAAAAGACCATCACTAACAATTCAAAAATAAATGTTATCAAACTACGCCTGCTTGCTACCTTATGTTTGGTGCCGATTACTGAAGCAATATCATTTGTCATGATTATGAAAAGGGCATAAGAACCTACTGTTTACACGATGTGCAATTTATGTTGAATTTATTTTGCTAGTCACATTGTATTTCTTTGAAGTATTCAACAGGATCTAAAAGTTAGATTCGCGTAAAAACCGTTGTTGATCAGAGTCAAATTTATGTTGACCTTTTTCCGATTGCATTTTCTCAGTTATCAAAAGTTATTCAAATCACCAAAACAGTTCAGCAAAATACACTCGTTCAGTTGATATTTACCACCAAGCCAACAAAAGGCTAACACGAAGGTTATGCCATGAGCTATTCATTGGACCACCGTCGAACAACGTAGATTTCCGAAGGATTGTTGCATTTATCGACAAGTGCAGTAACAAAGGACCATTAACTTGGTATAGCGCCACCATGGATAACACATCAACCCTACTGTATGCTTCATGTACATGTACATGTACATGTACATGTGGGCCAGCAATGCACAGTCTTCGTGGACTTTGCACCTTAAGATCAATGGCGCAGTGTGTGTACAGTTTACATGCAAGTTACGCGTGGTCAATGGAGCGGAACGACCAGCCCTTTGCTACTGCTGCGGGCTAATACTAACGTAATGTTAAACTTACATTTTGAGCGGGAAGTCAAGAACAAACGGGGTAACTCTTTGTGTAGCATTTGTTGAGTTTTAAAAGACCTGTCCGATGATGTATTGATTGAAGCAATCCATTCAGTAATTATTAAGTTATGATTTTTTGAAATATTAATTTTTGATTTACTGTATTTCAACACCTGATGGACGTCATCATGACGTCACAACAACTTGATGGACGTTTCATCAAGGTTCTAACATGGTGTAAATTTGAGGTTGATCAGATAAACCAGGGGGCGGAAGGGGTAGTGCCACCATGCAGCGCGCCACCTACGTTGAAAATAATCTCATTCGACCATCGCGACGTGGACTGGTCGAAGCTCCCCACGTACAAACGGATGTGTGTGTATGCCATAGAGTAGACTTGTTGACAAGTCGTTAATGATGGTCGCGGTGAGTCGAGTCGCATCTGGTGCTGTCGCGTAAAAGAATGCTCTCGCGAGATCACTGCTCTCGCGCGAAGTTGCTGGCTGCCAACTCTTCTTCGTCATTAACGACTTGTGAAACCCGCCGGCGGTTCATATTCATTTATTCATGTACGGACGCAGTGTACATTACGGTTGCTGTAGGAACGATCATGAAGACGAGTCCATTTTATCTAAGGGTAGTAGTAATTTTAGTTACTGTAAATGTACTGAATGCTTGCGCTTGAGACATCTGTGGGTGTGTTTTGTGGGTGTTAACTCCTTCATTAATTTAGTAACTAAAGAAATAAAGTAAACTTATCTTAAAATTCATTATTATAATAATTGTTTAAGATGTGTGTTTTGCCTCATAAAAATAAATAATGCCTTCCGTGAATAGTTACTGATCGCTCCAATCATTTAACCCGATGTGTTCTACAGTGATTGTGTGTATTAAGTGTGTATAAACAACAGACACGGAAACCAGTCAACTCGCCCCCCTAGCAAAGTCGCCAATTTCAAAAAACACATGTACAAAGTCACCAACTACAAAGTCGCCCCTAGCAAAGTCGCCCCCTGACAACAAACTCGTCCCCTCTCATAGTCGCCCCTCACAAGGGAATTTAACAAATTTGTGTGATTGGACTACAGGGCTTCGAAAGCTATCTTAAGGGAACAAAAGCTAGCTATCTTAAGGGAACGAAAGAGGAATTTTGGGGAACAAAATCTCATTGCGAAGGAACGAGAGCGTATATTAAGGGAACGAAAGCATATTTCGGACGAATGAACGTATATTTCTGGCAACTAATTCAAAGTCGTATTTTGATGAAACAAACGCTTGTTTTTAGGGAAAGAAATCTCCTTTCGGTGGAAAAAATTCATATTTTTATAGAACGAAAGCATATTTCGGACGAATGAAAGTATGTTTCGGGCAACTAATTCAAAGTCGTATTTTGATGAATCGAAAGCTTGTTTTCAGGGAAAGAAATCTCCTTTCGGTGGAAAAAATTATTTTTATTGAACGAAAGCATATTTTAGAGCGAACAAAATTATATTTTGTGCGAACAAAATCATATTTCGAGGAAACGAATGCGTATCTTTCAGGGAACAAACGCGTATTTCTGGGTAACAAAATCGTATTTCGGGTGGAGAAGGCGTGTTCGAGGGAACAAAAACGTATTTTCTAGGAAAAATCTATTTTGCTACCTAGAAAAACACAACTTTGTTTACAAATTAAAAAAAATATAATTCGTATGAAAGCCCAATCGTGCCACTGAAGTATATATTATCAGCGGGAACTAATCCGTTATAACGAATTAGTAATCCGTTATAACGAATTAGTAATCCGTTATAACGAATTAATAATCCGTTATAACGAATTAATAATCCGTTATAACGAATTAGTAATCCGTTATAACGAATTAGTAATCCGTTATAACGAATTAGTAATCCGTTAAAACGAATTACTAATTCGTTATTACGAATTAGTAATCCGTTAAAACGAATTAACAATTGGCCGACCTCCATGATGCGACTGAACAGCCGAGTGCGAACTGATGATTTCGGATGCGGATAGCCGTTGACTACAACAACGATGAGTTATGGAACCTTTCGGCGTTCCTGCCGTATACGAAATCATCAATTCGGACTCGGCCGTTCAGTAGCACCGTGGAGGTGGGCCGATTGTTAATTCGTTTTAACGAATTAGTATTCCGTTTAAACAAATTAGTAATTCGTTATAACGAATTAACAATTGGCCCATCTCCATGATGCGACGTACTGTACGGCCGTGTCCGAATTGATGACTTCGGTAGTGGCTATGTGGATATGGCCGGAACGACGGTCGGGCACTGCCGCACAGTCACACCATGGAGGTGGGCCAATTGTTAATGGTGCGACTGTGCGGCCGAGTCCGAATTGATGATTTCGGCAGTGGTTATTATGGCAGGAACGCCGCATCCGAACTCGGGCGTACTTAGTACGTCGCACCATGGAGATGGCCGGGCCAATTGTTAATTCGTAATAACGAATTAGTAATTCGTTTTAACGGATTACTAATTCGTTATAACGGATTATTAATTCGTTATAACGGATTATTAATTCGTTATAACGGATTATTAATTCGTTATAACGGATTATTAATTCGTTATATACTTCAGTGGCACGATTGGGCTTTCGTAGGTTTTGGATAAACCAAGGACAAAGTGTAAACAATAACAAATCAAAGAGTAGCGTTCGGTCTCAAGTAAGTTGAAGGAGACATTAAAACTATCATGGTGGTCGATGCAACCACAGATAAAGCAGTGCATCTCAAAAACTGTACAAAGAAAATACTAACTTTGAATGAAGTTTTAAGCAATGAAAAAAAAGAGTACTTAAAGCAACATTAAATTAGTCAAGTTTAAAGCAAAATAATACTGTTGTGGACATTTTGTAAGCATTCAAAAGTTAAAAGAGCATGGAAAACAACAAGTCAAAATTTTTTAATTCAAAATAAGAGCTTTTAAAAGGAACTTTGTTCTACAACTTCCATAATCAAATAGAAGGTATAGCAGTGATTGTTCAAATTAAATGTACATTGACAATCTGATATTAACTTCAGAAACTTAAGTAATTATTCTTAAGGCTAGGAATACAAGAAAGATAAAAGTAAAATCAAACTCACCTATGAGCAGGACAGGGGATGAACACATTATAAATAATTGTGACGATAAGTTGGGTTGGCGCAATCCAACGCAGATACCCGACAGAGGCAAAGTGCACAAACTGAAGAAACTTGGAGAGGGTTAATTCTTACAACTTTCCTCTGTCGGGGTCCAGTGGCCAAGTGACCAAACACTTTCTTGGGTAAAGTCACTGACCTCTGGACAATCCTTCCTCAATGCGCCGTGATTGGTTGCATAGCCTGCTACCAATCACCCAATCATCACACATCTCCAGGCAACCACCCACCCCTAGACTCACCCTAGTCCGAGCTGGACATAGGTATACTAGGGGTTTACAAAAAATGGGGGCCTACAATATCATCCCATTACACATTGCATTTGGATTTGGTGCTTTGGGTCATAACAGCATTTGTTAGGAAATTAATACAGTTTAAAAGATGTTTTAAAAGTAGAAAATAATGACTTACACAATGATCGCTCGAATTTGTGTGGTTTTCATTTTGTAGAACTAAATTTTTGACTCCAAAAAATTACAGACCATGTTAGTTCACGAAATAAAAGGAAAACCACGCAATTTCGAGGAATTCACCATTAGTACTTTCATAACAAATGCTTTTTATAGCCCAAAGCACCCAATAATTATTAGGGCAATGTGTCCCTTTTAATTAAATGTGTAAACAATTAGGGAACAGTTAGAAAATACAATAAGTCATGTTACTCCCTGAGCCTAGTACAGCCTAAATCGAGTTGGTCTAAAGTATTTATGGGGATAGGCTTTCTTGCTTCTAGCTGTAATATTTTTCAAAGTTCCCTATAATTCGCTGCTGGCTGTGGGCATCTTATTGTCATTTTTGTTGTGGTTATAGATTTATAGTCAAGTTTTAAACACTAGTTTTTACATTGATTGAGAATTTCAGATACAATTAGTTTGTTTGACTATTTTTGGCTTGCAAGCATTTTATCAAAACAATGATAGCATTTTTAACAGGGATAGGCCCTATGCATGTTTATAATCATGGTTTAAAGATATCCGAAACTTAATTGATCTTTTAAAAACCTCTATCTCTGATAACAACTTTTTTGTAAATCACTTTTAATACAAGTTGTACAAAGAGTCTGAAAAAGTGGTAACATTAAGAAGCGATTATTGCTTACATTTAGAGACAAAGAAAGGGATTGGTATAATTATTGAAGAAAAAAAAGCTGACTGCTTTTAATAGATTAGACAGGTTCCGTCTGATGCTCAAAGTCAAGGAATTTTATTAAAACACCCATCAAATTAAAATTGCCTTTTAAAACCGAAACAAGCCAAGCTTGCACAAAAATCCTTGACAAAACATACATGTAAGCTGCTGGACTGTTACATAATTATTGGAAAATGCACTGTAAAACTTAACTCTCTCGTTTATTTTTGAAAGGTATATGGGCTGGAAATCCGAGGTAGCGGTTGAGGGTGTGAGCCTTTTTGCTCCATGACCGATGTATTTATTGCACACAGCGTGAATTGCGTGAGGCGCTTGCCGAGATCCGTGTGCAAATAGCCGGTCTGCCGTTGTTGCCAACCTTGCACGGTCTCGGTGGCATCGTGTGTGCATCTTGCGTGCTATGTAGCGTACAATTTTTTGTAATGGTGTTGCGTGTAAATGTCTAGGGCCCATTTTTGGTAAGATTTTACTTTATTATATGCTCTGTTGCAAACAGACAGAGTAGCCCTAGTGTTATCCTTACACTTATAGGCCTACTCGGTTTAGTAGTTATGATCTAAATTCGTATCTTTAAGTTTCTGTTTTAGTTTTATAGGTTAAGGTTTTGCTATTTTGTATGAATTAAAGGTGATGTACCACCAACCGCTACCTCCTGTGTCTCTCTCCTCACAGCTCGTCGACAATTCCATGATCTTCAATCCCCTTCCCTCCATTGCACATGTACCTGTTAAATTGATTTTCTTGAACCTCGATCGTCACATACAACAATGATTGACTGAGGGGTTGCAAAATGTGCCTATAGCTGCTGGATTATATTAGGCCTATGAGTTTTAAATGTCTATGCTTAGTTTCTGTTTATTTTTACGCTTTGTTTCGAAAGCGCGTAATTTTAAAATAACGTTTTGTTTTGTAATGTGCAATGTTATGCATACATGTACTAGGCCTATACATTAATTTTTAATTTGTAAATGTTCATTTTTTTCATTTTTTTTTTTTTTAAATCCTACTGGGACCCATGGGAGATCAGTCCTGATATGAAGACTGAATAAATAAATAAATACAAATATCCGCCATGTTCACAATTTTATTTCTGCGAAGCATGGCATCTTTATGTTGTCTTGATCCAACATTGAGGTTACTTTTTGTTCACTAGACCCTTTTTTTATTTGGCAGTCATGGGTGTATATTTTTTAAAGGGTTGTTTAATTTTAATTATATATTGGAAATTATATTTCATGTTTTAATTACTGCATTTATTTTATCCATAAAATCCTCTGACAGTCTAGACAAATACAAGAAGAAATTAGTGCACCTAGTTCATAAATTTGGTAAATTTCTTGAAAAAACTTGTATGAATTGTACAACTTCTAAGCCCTATAGTAAATATCTAAAAATTTGCATAATATGTGATATTTACGTTGTCATGACGTTGTCATAATAATTTTTAATAGACCGCAGCATTCCGTGCGCTACTCAATCTGTCAAGATGAGCGCATGATATCTGAACGGAAACGTAGGTCTTTGTAATTAATAAAGTGAGGCAAAACACAATTAATAGTACCCGAGAGTATACTTCAAACTTTGAAAGTATCTTTGAAACATTGATGAACAAGTTTTGGCTTTTGAGGAAGTTTTTAGCGTGGAACAAAACGGCCTAAGTGATGACAGACCATACTATCAGTGGAAAATATTTCTGTCGAAGATTCCGTGAACGGCCGGCTTGGAATGCCGCTGTACGGTGGCGGTGTGTGGTGGTGTGTGGTGGTGGTGCGGGTTGGGGGGGGGGGGGGGGGGGGGGGGGTTGGATTCTCTCCCCATGTGCACTGCTTGACACAATAAGTTCAATTAAATGCAATTACCGGTTGTACTGTTTAGATTGATCGATGCAGATGTGATAGGGATGCTCCTCAAGTGCCAATTAATTGTAATAATAATAATAATTTATTCATTTATTATGCGCAAGTTTCATAAAAAATATGTACAGATGCGCATTACAATAATAAAAAGTACAGATGTAAACAGTAATTTAAGAATATAAAAAAATAAAAATAAAAAAAATACACTGAAAAATACAAGAACAGTAGTTAAAAACTATCAATAGAAATTATACATCAACCGGCCAAAGGCCGCATAAAAAACTAACAAAAAGCCTGCCGAAATAAATAGGTCTTGAGCAACGTTTTGAAGGTACCTGTATTATTGGCGATCCTGATGGCATGTGGGAGACCATTCCAAAGTTTTGGGGCAACACACTCAAAAGCGCGATCTCCCAGAGTACTTTTAGTTTTACAAAGTGGGTAACTGAGAATGGAAGTGTCATTAAAACTACGAAGACAATATTTGGACAAAGACCTTTTAGTTAAAAGATTACACAAATATGAAGGCGCTTGCCCATTTAGGGATTTATACACAAACAGCAAAATTTTAAAATTGATCCTAAGTCTGACAGGTAGCCAATGTAAATCAACTAGCAAAGGCGTAATATGGCAATATCTATTTTCATTACAAACAAGCCTAGCACATGAGTTCTGGACCCGTTGAAGCTTATTGATGAGATTGTCTGGCAAACCATAGAGGAGGCTGTTACAATAGTCCAAACGACTTGATATAAAGGCATGAATTAATTTTTCAGTGCAACTCCTTGACAGATATTTTCTGATACGTCTAATATTGTGTAAAAAATAAAAAGACGTGCTACAAGCTTTTGTAATGTGCGTGTTCATATTCATATGACTATCGAACCAGGCGCCCAGGTTTTTAACAATGGGAACAGGGGTTACTCTGAGACTCCCCACCTTGATGCTGTGAATATTAACTTTGGCCAACTGTTGACGAGTGCCAATAACCATGAATTCAGTTTTGGTGTCGTTTAACATCAAACCATTACTGAGCAACCATTCACGCGCTTTATGTACGCAGGCCTCCATTGCGAAAAGAGCAGACGCCTGGTTAATTGCATTGTCTGGACAAAAGGAAAGATAAAGTTGAGTATCATCAGCGTAACAATGTACATTAGGGAGATGATTCTCAAAAATAACAAAAAGTCTGCTGGTATACAAATTAAACAACAAAGGTCCCAAACAAGAGCCCTGGGGAACTCCCCACTGAAGGTCAAATTTCTGAGAGAGGTTACCGTTAACCAAAACACGCTGAGATCTGTTAGACAAAAAAGATTTAAACCAGAGGAGAGCAACACCATTAATACCAAAATCATACTCCAATGTGCGCAGTAAAACCTGATGGTCTAAGGTATCAAAAGCGGAACTCAAATCAAGTAAAACTAACAAAGACACATGCTGCTTATTCATAGCCATTAAAAGATCGTTCCTAACCTTAAGAAGCGCTGTCTCAGTACTATGGTGCTTACGGTAAGCTGATTGAGCACTCGGCAACATATTGTTATTGGATAAGTGACACTGTAATTGATTCGCAACAACTTGTTCAACTAGTTTAGAAACGAAATGTAGGTTGCTGATTGGTCTGAAATTTTCAATTTTCAAATCAAGGCCAGGTTTTTTGAGCAAGGGTAACACAACAGCTGACTTCCAGACATCGGGGAAATGACCAGAACAAAGAGATAAATTAACCATTCTGGTGATAACTGGTAAAAGAATCTCCAAACAATCAATAAGTAATTTCATGGGAATGGGGTCAAGTATGCAACATTTCTTGTTAGAACCTAAAATCAGCTTACGAACACTTTCCTCGGAAAGACTTTCAAATTCTATCAAACATGTGTCACAGACCCTAGAACCAGTGGGGTCGGGGTTCGATAAATTAAGTGAACCAGTCGCGTCCAATCTAGATCTGATCTTTGAAATTTTCTTAACAAAGAAAGTACCCATTTTGTTGGCAAGTTCAGTGTCATTAGAGTGTGGAGGCAACAGAAAGGTCTTATTAAGATTTAGTAAAGACCTGCTAACCTTGAACAACTTGCGCTGATCATCACTGTTTTCATTAACAAAGTTGGTGTAATAATCCCGACGAGCCTTGTTCATCAGAAATGTAACATTATTTTTCTTCTGCCTAAAACAGTTCAAATCCTGTAAAAGTTTAGACTTTCTCCATTTATTTTCAGCTTTCCTTCTTAATCTTTTGGCAAATTTGATTTCATCATTGTACCATGGCACACGGGGACGAACAGTAATAGTTTTTGTCTTGATAGGCGCGTGTTGATCAAGAATGTCTCGTAACACTTTATTGTAAGATGTAGTGAGATCATCAAGGTCATCAGGTCTTTCCTGACTCATTCTATTAAAGAGATCAGAAACACAAATATCATGTTTAAACATTTGAATGTCTACATCATTAATTTTCCTGTAAGCAATGTCTTTCACAGATAGCTGAGGTTTATTAAAGTCTAAGTCGCACAAAATAGAACTAACTATGACAATCGATGTAAAAAACTAAATTGCGATAAAAACATTGTTTGTGATGTCAAACAACCCTTGTACTGTTAGATAATAATGTCCTTCAAAACCATCCCAATGAGCTGCTTGAAATATTCAATATGATTGTAATTAAACTATTGCCACAATTACGTGATGGTAAAAACAAAGATATACTATACTGTGATAAAACTAAAAGGTCTACAAATGATGTGAGGGTCACAATAGTATGTTTGAAGGTTGAGACAACGTGGCTGTCTCAACATAAATACAAACATACAAGGTAGTGACAACGTGAACACAAAAACTTAAACATTACGTTCTGACAATACCAAAATACAACAACAAGACAACATACAGCCGAAACTTAATAATTACGTTTTTATTGTTACAAAAGTACAACGTGAAGACAACGTGACTGCCACAAAGCAAATATTATGTTTATATAATACCAAAATACAACGTAAAGACAACGTGACTGCCACAACGCAAATATGACGTTTTGATAATACCACAATGCAACGTGCAGACAACGTGCATGTCACAACATAATTACTACGTTGTTATGTAACCAAAATAAAACGTGTAGACAACGTGACTGCCAGAACGGCAAAACTACGATTAATAATACCAACATACAACATCAAGACAACGTGACTGCCACAGTGTAAATATGACGTTTTGATAAAACCAAAACGCAATGTGCAGACAACGTGCATGTCACAACATAATTACTACGTTTTAACGAGACCAAAAAATAACTTCTTCACAACGTTGGTGCCCTAACTTAAATACTACGTTGTAATAATGCCTAAATATAAAGTTGTGAAAACGTTCGGTGAAAAACTTTTCGGTAACGTTGCATAAACTACCAACATGCAACCAAAGTACAACATTGGTTGAAAATCATGTTAAGATCCGACGTTCATACAACGTCGTTAAAACGTTGTCAGCCCATCGACCAAGTTGCAACCTTATCACAACGTTGTGCAATGTTGTAGCAACGTAATGTGTTAGCTGGGTTAGGGTCAGGGTTAGGGTTGGGTTAGACTTGTTGACAAGTCGTTAATGATGGTCGCGGTGAGTCGAGTCGCGCGTGGTGTTGTAGCCTAATAAAGAATGCTCTCGCGAGATCACTGCTCTCGCGCGAAGTTGCTGGCTGCTGACTCTTCGTCATTAACGACTTGTGAAACCCGCCGGCGGTACATATTCATTTATTCATGTACGGTCACAGTGTACATTACGGTTGCTGTAGCGACGACGATCATGAAGACGAGTCCATTTTATCTGAGGGTAGTACTAATTTTAGTTACTGTAAATGTACTGAATGCTTGCGCTTGAGACATCTGTGGGTGTGTTTTGTGGGTGTTAACTCCTTCATTAGTTTAGTAACTAAAGAAATAAAGTAAACTTATCTTAAACTGGATTATTATAATAATTGTTTAAGATGTGTGTTTTGCCTCATAAAAATAAATATGCCTACCGTGAATAGTTACTGATACGCTCCAATCATTTAACCCGATGTGTTCTACAGTGATTGTGTGTATTAAGTGTGTATAAACAACGGACACGGAAACCAGTCAACTCGCCCCCTAGCAAAGTCGCCAATTTAAAAAAGAACATGTACAAAGTCACCAACTACAAATTCGCCCCTAGCAAAGTCGCCCCCTGACAACAAACTCGTCCCCTCTCATAGTCGCCCCTCACAACGGAATTTAACAAATTTGTGTGATTGGACTTCAGGGCTTCGAAAGCTATCTTAACGGAACGAAAGAGGAATTTTGGGGAACGAAAGAGGAATTTTTTGGGAACAAAATCTCATTGCGAAGGAACGGGAGCGTATATTTAGGGAACGAAAGCATATTTCGGACGAATGAAAGTATATTTCGGGCAACTAATTCAAAGTCGTATTTTGATGAAACGAAAGCTTGTTTTTAGGGAAAGAAATCTCCTTTCGGTGGAAAAAATTCATTTTTATTGAACGAAAGCATATTTTGAGCAACAAAATTATATTTTGTGCGAACAAAATCATATTTCGAGGAAACAAATGCGTATCTTTCAGGGAACAAACGCGTATTTCTGGGTAACAAAATCGTACATTTCGGGGGAAAGAAGGCGTGTTCGAGGGAACAAAAACGTATTTTCTAGGAAAAATCTATTTTGCTACCTAGAAAAACACAACTTTGTTTACAAATAAAAAAATATATAATTTTATGTGACAAAATTATAATATTTTGATTGAATAATATTTTGAGGAAACGAAATGACTTTGTTGGAATTTTGTGTGTCGAGAGATGGAAAAAAATTCAGAGTGAGATTTTTTTTTCCCACATTATTTGGGGCTCTGGTTTTTTGTGTGTGTTTTGTTTTGTTTTTTTGGGGGGGGGGGGTTCGTTTTTGTCTCACAAATTGTTTAACTTAATTGCACCGTCAATATAAGAGTGGTATTCCTATTTATTGACATAAATCTTATTTAATTTCCAAATCGGGGGAAGGAACGTACACCGAACATTGAAACGTAACGATTTTAAAACAGCGGATTCGATCAGCGAGGTTTACCGACTAACAAACTCGCAATGACAAAGTAGTTGGTGGTCTGGCTCCCTACCCCTCCCACATGTTCATGAGCTTCCAGATACAGCTATCTCTTGGCATGGCTAGGGTATAGGGGGTTTCCGTCGTGCTGAGCCCCGCCGAGAGAAACTCTGCGCGTCATGGCATGCACGCAGCTACACGATTTGCCCCGTGTGTTACGTACGTCTCCCCACACGCTGTACACTGTCAAACACGCTTCCGTTGCTCGGACTCTCTGAAATAAAATCTTACGTTCGATTTTTTGTAATTATTTACAAGTTTTAGTGAAGTTGTACCCATAATTTGAATACGTATTTTCTTGTGTCAAAATATTCATGAACACAATCACTCTCACCACTCAGTGTTTGGTTTTGATCGTGCATAATCAAAGCATCAAAGCAACATAAAACTCCATCCAGTACAGGATTTGATGTTTAATATTCATCTACAGTTTGAATATTCATAGATATAACGAAATTGACCAATCAGATGCGTCCGTACGAAATCGGCTGAAGTGGCCATAGGCCGTGCACAAACCGCCAGCGGGTTTCACAAGTCGGTAAATGTGACCAGTCTAGTCTTGGTGCAAGACGTCCCTGTTCTGTATTTCCACGATCCGCCCCATTACAAATTGCCGCCAATAGAGGGCGCTATCATTCCACGAACCGCTAGTCTTGGTGCAAGACGTCCCTGTTCTGTATTTCCACGATCCGCCCCATTACAAATTGCCACCAATAGAGGGCGCTATCATTCCACGAACCGCTATCACCCACGAACCGCTATCACAGGAACGTCTTGGTAATCTCGTCGAGTATCACGTGATACAATCGCTGTGACCTATATCTGCATATTCACATTGAGGTCACAACAGCAATACGCAAGCGTACGAACACAAATTTTAAGCCGCATAACGACCACAACAGACTGGTCACGTCATGTCAGCTGCTGTAAAATGTAGCAGACGAAATTGTATGGTCTACTATACTGACTGACACACTGTGTGCTGTTCTGTGTAGCTAGGACGGTCGGCCTCTTTCGTGATTTTTTGCAATTATGACGGCTAACTTTGCTGGCGAATAATGGCCTCGCGATACTCATCACACCGTACGAAAAAGGGCGGATGGTGTATAGTTTGTAACCGGCAGCTAGTAACCTGTAAGAGTTACGCCACCTTACTAACGAAAGCCAAGAAAAGGGCTTCATCAAAGATTTAAGTTAGATTGTCGGCGAGGTGATCGAACCATCTGTTTCACAATATTGTTAATGGTACTGTCTGCCTCAAATAATCAAAATTCACTTTTCCCTTAAGTACACACTCAATGTTGGAGTATGATGGGTTGAGGAAGCTGTCAAGTAGAAATGCTTAGGGGTTCGTATGGTGTTCCATATGTGCCACTCCTTTCCGTCGCCTTTTCAATTTTGTCCGTCGCCTTTTCAATTTTGTCCTTCGCCTTTTCAATTTTGTCTGTCGCCTTTTCAATTTGGTCCGTCGCCTTTTCAATTTGGTCTGTCGCCTTTTCAATTTGGTCAGTCGCCTTTTCAATTTTGTCCCTCGCCTTTTCAATTTTGTCCGTCGCCTTTTCAATTTTTTCCGTCGCCTTTTCAATTTTGTCCGTGGGTTTTTCCACGTGACTACCAGGTGACTATATCACATGATTCTGAAATTGAAAAGGCGACGGAAAAATTTAAAAGGCGAGGGAAAAAATTGAAAAGGCGACGGACAAAATTGAAAAGGCGACAGAAAAAATTGAAAAGTCAAAAGGCGACAGACAAAATTGAAAAGGCGACGGACAAAATGGAAAAGGCGACAGAAAGGAGTGGCACATATGGAACACCATAGGTTCGGGTTAATGTTTACAATTTTGCAATGACAGGTAACTACTCAATGAATGAAATGCACAGTTGTTTTTATTTATTTATTTTATTAATACAGATCCAAACACAAAAAACCTGTTCACACTTGGTCATTTTGTAGTTTTAAAATCATCACCACCCAAGTATACACAAATACAGTTAAAAATAAGAACGATATTTCATGTAAGGTTATACTATCAAGAATATTACTATACTATAACTTTCTATTACTTTAACTGTCAACTTTTACGGCACGCTCCGCCATTACGCAAACGACAGCAAAATACTAGTTACTACCATAAAATAATAGCTCTATGGTTACTACGTACAGTGCTTCCACTCCCCAAAATTGAATTTCCTTAGATTGACATAATTTTTTCCTTAGATTAAAAGAAATTTCCTTAGAGTTTGGGGAGGATTTCCTTAAAATTTCCTTAGATAAAATAACTTAAACTATTGATGGTAATTGATGAAAATTGTCATAGTATACCAGTCCCAATTTTAGTCAAACAGCAATGAACAAACAACACAACATGTACAATGTACAGTATGCAAAATCTACGACGTGCAAACCACACATCCCAGTCATCATGTGGTCGGTAGTAGTGTGTGGATGCGCGACCCCGCCGCATATCAGGCCTGGGCTTAGTCTTGGTGCAAGACGTCCCTGTTATGTATTTCCCATTACAAATTGCCGCCAATAGAGGGCGCTATCATTCCACGAACCGCTATCACAGGAACGTCTTGGGAATCTCGTCAAACTGCCTTGAAAATTCCAGGGACATTCCGCTGTGACGTAGAAATTTGCATAATTCTTTGCAAGAAAAAAATCACGTGATGAGTCTAGTACCTGAACTGCCGCGTTTGTGAACCACTGATCTCTATTATTGTACTGTGGCTAGGCTGCACATGGAATCGTGTGTGGGGAATATGAATGGAACTTGTCGCCGTCGACCGACACCCGCGTGTGTACGTAGTAGTAACCCATAGAACTATTTAAACTAGTATTTTGCTGTCGTTTGCGTAATGACGGAGCGTGCCGTAAAAGTTGACAGTTAATGTAATAGAAGTTATAGTATAGTAATAACATTATTTGAATTAATGTATGTATTCAAATAATGTTATTACTATAAGGCCTGGGGTCGATTTCACAAAGGACTTACTAAGATTTATCTGAAGTTATTTGCCATAGTGATTTGTATTGTGACATCACACATTGCTTATCAATTAAGATTAATAATACACAGTTAAGATCAATCTGAACTTTTTGTAAAATCAGCCCCTGGTGATTTAATGTTACTGTTGTGTACGCATTATTACAATTTGGAGGATGAACCTCACATTTGTGCTTTTAAGGCAAGGAAGTATGTACAGTGTATAGTTGTCTCGCATTATCCAACACAGCCTAGACTATCATGCTGAATCTACATCTTTTCCTTTGAAAACAAAAATACAACCAGTACTTGGTCATAAAGTTAACAGTTTATGGTAGAAAACTGTTCTGTTACTGTTACATTATATTTGTTATTTTAGCTGAACAATTTTAAATGGTCCTTTTTATTGTAAGTATAATGCCCACATTTATACATTTGTAAGCATAAATATTTCATCAGTGAACATTTCAACTAAATATGATAATTAATGTAAAGCATTGTAATAAACATTCACACTGATAGGACAGGGGTTTTTTCTTCAAATATCCACCAGTATATATATATATTTTTTAAAGTTTCTCCTCTAATTAGACCCAACTCCCTAGGTGTTTTTGCTAGAAACCATACAAATCCGCCAAAATCAATCAATTGCAACTGTAGGCCTCCTACTGAATCCATCATAATCAACGAATGCACTTATTTATTGCTGTTTTATTTAAATAGGGTAGCCTCATCAGTTACAAAACTGCTTTCATTAAGGGCCCTATATTTCAATAAAAATGATAAATGATTAAGTAAAAAAGTAAAGTTTATATAATTAAAAATAAGAACGAAGCAAAGAAAATAGCGAGATTAACGCGCTATAGTGTGTAATGCATAAAAATAGGACATTTTGGAATGATGATAAAGCCATTACGACATAAGAAAAATAAATAGAATGCAACAATGTTTTTAAAACAGCATAAAACAGAAAGTAGCAAAAACAAAGCGGGATTCAAAAACGCACTAGTTTAAAACAAGACACAAAGCATAAAAGTCAAATTGGAATGATGAGTAAACCAAAACGATATAAAACAATGAATAGAATACAAGATTAACTCAAAAAAAAAAAAAAAGTTAATTAAAAGGGCAACATGATTAAGATTCAGCTAACAGAGATCTTTTAAATTTAGAAAGTGACTCATACTGTCTCTGTGTGTTTCTCAACTTGTTCCAACCCAAGGTCCCTAGATATTGGAAGGTGCGTTTACCTGCATTAGTCTTAGGAATAAATGACATGTATAATGAGCCGTTGGACAGTGACCGGGTGCCAATTGGGTGACTTGGTATTTCAAAGCGAGAGTTAAGATATTTCGGGTTTAATTTGTTAACACATTTGTAGACTTCACACATTCTATTATAGTGCCAGCGTAAAGGGAGAGCAGTCCATGACAGGGCCTCATGAAGTTCGGCAATAGAAGTCCTATAATCAGCACTGAGGATCAGTCTGGCAAGGCGATTGTGTAACTTAACAAGCCTATCAGAATTACCGTTTGAACAACTGGACCACACAACGCTACAATAATCGAACAAAGGCAAGACCATGGCACAACTAAGCAATTTAAATGTGGAAGGAGGGAGGCAAGGATGTGGAAGGAGGGAGGCAATGTACTGGAATCAACTGGAATAAATCAGGATAATGCCGAGTACTTTGATGGATAGTCACCTGGTAGTCACGTGGACCCACGATGGAAAAATTGAAAAGGCGAAGGAAAAAATTGAAAAGGCGAAGGAAAAAATTGAAAAGGCGAGGGACAAAATTGAAAAGGCGACAGACAAAATTGAAAAGGCGAGGGACAAAATTGAAAAGGCGAGGGACAAAATTGAAAAGGCGAGGGACAAAATTGAAAAGGCGAGGGACAAAATTGAAAAGGCGAGGGACAAAATTGAAAAGGCGACGGACAAAATTGAAAATGCGAGGGACAAAATTGAAGAGGCGAGAGACCAAATTGAAAAGGCGAGGGACCAAATTGAAAAGGCGACGGACAAAATTGAAAAGGCGAGGGACAAAATTGAAAAGGCGACGGACAAAATTGAAAAGGCGACGGACAAAATTGAAAAGGCGTCGGAAAGGAGTGGCACATATGGAACACCATACGAACCCCTAATTTAATGCATTTCTACTTGACAGCTTCATCAACCCATCATACTCCATCATACTCCAACATTGAGTGTGTACTTAAGGGAAATGTGAATTTTGATTATTTGAGGCAGACAGTACCAATATTGTGAAACAGTGACTCGTTCGATCACCGGTCCTCGCCGACAATCTCACTTAAATCTTTGATGAAGCCCTTTTCTTGGCTTTCGTTAGTAAGGTGGTGTAACTCTTACAAGTTACTAGCTGCCGGTTACAAACTATACACCATCCGCCCTTTTTCGTACGGTGTGATGAGTATCGCGAGGCCATTATTCGCCAGCAACTTAGCTAGCCGTCATAATTGCAAAAAATCACGAAAGAGGCCGACCGTCCTTGCTACACAGAGAACAGCACACAGTGTGTCAGTATAGTAGACAATACAATTTCGTCTGCTACATTTTACAGCAGCGTGACCAGTCTGGTTGGTCGTTATGCGGCTTAAAATGTTTGTTCGTGCGCTTGCGTATTGCCGTTGTGACCTCAATGTGAATATGCAGATATAGGTCACAGAGATTGTATCACGTGATACTCGACGAGATTCCCAAGACGTTCCTGTGATAGCGGTTCGTGGGTGATAGCGGGTTCGTGGAATGATAGCGCCCTCTATTGGCGGCAATTTGTAATGGGGCGGATCGTGGAAATACAGAACAGGGACGTCTTGCACCAAGACTAGCCTGGGCTCAGCCTACGATGCAATCGAAACCAGACTAATTACTTGGGGGCGCCAGGCGCAGCAGTGCAGCGATGCTTTTAGTACGCACCGACCGGGTTCTAATTCTATGGTACGCGCTATAAGCAACCAACCTCGTTCCCAGCCGTGATCGATCTCACTGCGCCATTTTTCGCTGATATGAACCCTAAAAATGGCCAGTTTTCATGTTTTATTGTATTTTTTTTGTATGATTTGCTTTTATTCTCAAATTTCTTTAAATTTTTCTTAAAATTTTGAAATTTCCTTAAAATTTCCTTAGATTTTTGAAATTTCCTTAAATTTCCTTAGATTTTTTGTTTCCTTAGAAATTTCCTTAGGACGTTAAAATTTCCTTAAAATAAGGAAATTTCCTTAGAAGTGGAAACGCTGACTACGTACACACGCGGGTGTCGATTGACGGCGACAAGTTCCATTCATTTTCCCCACACACGATTCCATGTGCAGCCACCATCAGTGGTTCACAAACGCGGCAGGTACTAGACTGATCACGTGATTTCTTTCTTGCAAAGAATTATGCAAATTTCTACGTCACAGCGGAATGTCCCTGGAATTTTCCAGGCAGTTTGACGAGATTATACCAAGACGTTCCTGTGATAGCGGTTCGTGGAATGATAGCGCCCTCTATTGGCGGCAATTTGTAATGGGGCGGATCGTGGAAATACAGAACAGGGACGTCTTGCACCAAGACTAGCGGTTCGTGGAATGATAGCGCCCTCTATTGGCGGCAATTTGTAATGGGGCGGATCGTGGAAATACAGAACAGGGACGTCTTGCACCAAGACTACATAACACCATGTAATGGTTTACAAGGTGCTGTGGCGCAATATGCAGCCGATCAAACCAGGAACAACGGGGCGAACACCTTCTCTTTACGATAAGTGCACTGGGTTCTTTTACGTGCATTACATAACACACGGGACCAACGGCTTTACGTCCCATCCGAAGGACGAAGCAATAATGGTTAAGTGTCTTGCTTAAGGACCCACACTCTGCTGAGCAGAAACACCAGAGCTTGAGTCCGGCGCTCTTTGCGCTCGGCCACAACACCTCACTGTATGTAAGTAGAGTAGCTTGACACAAAGGATTGTCCAGTATCTTCCAGTTCAAAACCTTTTTCCAATGAAACTCCTGGTAAAGAGGTTGCAAAAAGACTACATTACAGGTTTTTGGGGAGACTGCCAAATCCCATAAAACAAAGTGTTTTCACTTGCTTTCCTTTCTCTAATTGGGAGTTCATTTACCAAGCGGTGAACTGGCCACATTGAGACTTTGCTACTTTTAAAAATAGCCACTCCATAGTATTCATGGAGAAGGATATGGTGTTTTTGTCACTTAAAAATCCATTCTTGAATAGCCCTTTAGTAAATTTCTGTACATACTTCCTTAAAGTCTTAGAAAACAATTTTCATACCAGGGTACATATTTTAAACATTTGTTTTTCTTCTGAAAGTGTATCACATTTTGAGTCCAAACCTCCGTTTAACCTCAAAGAAAGTTGTGAATTTAAAGAATTGAAAAATGAGTCAACCAGTGGAGGCAACCAACGTCAGTTCCGTAGTAGTCTTGATTGGCGACGTTCATTTTGTTTAACGTATAGTTCGATATCGCAACACGAATTACTGGAGAAGAGATATCTGTATCACACGAACATCTGGATCAAAACGTTTTGTTTTGATCCAGATTTATAGACTTGCTCAGTCCTTCTGAGTCAGCCCGACCAAACAGTCAATGTAGCGCCCTCTACCTGTGGCTAAAACAAAAAAAAACCATCGTCGCCAATCAAGACTAGTTCCGTAGCAAAATATCATCACGTCTTACTATATGAATTACATAATGATAGGACACAGAGAGTTTCAGTCCGACATTGTCAAAATCGAAAAATGAAGTACGAAGACCCTCAAAACCACTGTCTCATAAAAGAGGGCTTTTAATTGTCAAGGTGACACAATTGACCTAAATAAATAATTTCTTGCTCAACCAATAATGAAAAATTTCCGCTGTTTCTTAATTTTTGGGGGCGACAGTCTCAGTTGATTTGATTCATGAAAAAGAAGCAATACAATACAGGAATGTCCAGATAAATGGGAAATGTATAATAATCACATACAAAGTTGAAGTTTTCCCCATATTATTAGGACAAATTAATGCAGTTCATTGTTTCAATTAAAACAGTTCGGGTCAAACCACATTATGTGGTTTACACCCACCCCCCACCCCCCCTCCCCCTCCCCCGAAGAAAAAAGCTCACTCCCGGCAACCACACAGTCTGGTCATAATGAACACGTTTGAAGCCCGCCCTCTCTGATGGACATCTTCTATAGCACTCGACAGATTATTATTACGGAGCAGTGTGTGTGGTGGTGTGATGTGACAGCCACTGTTCCCGTCAGAATATAGACTTGACTCAAGTCCCAATCCCGTGCAAGGCCCTTCCTTGCCTCATCGTCAGAAAACTATTATTTTGCGCTCTGCATTCCCCAACCTCCCTGTTCCGCGCACTACATTTTGTCGGTGAGGGCGCACTGGTATTCTGTGGCTGCATGCTGGCGCGTTACGTTAGGAACCTCGCACGAGAAAGGGACTTTTATAGCTCCATGGTCACATACCATAGAGAGATAGCGGTCAAGCATGGAGGTTGGCCCTATTCATGGAGCTAATACATACACAGCTCACTGTCCTTGAACCCACTGAGTGGAGTAAACAGACACACAGACATCAGTTCGGGTGGGCGACTGCGGAGCCAGAAACCATAGAACACACAATTGACCATGCACTAGCACTAGATCGAACACACACTATCTACTTCTACCTCCATGGTACTACGTACTATAATATACTACTGACCCTGTCTAGTTAATACTCTACGGACGACAGTCAACCACCCAAACTTGCTCGTTGAAGATCTGTCTTGATTATATAGCTCATTTCCGCTGTCGGAAAGTCAATGAAAGCAAAGAGGTATGTTAACTTTACACATAGAGCAAGGACAACAATCCTTGCTCTTTAATAATATATGGTTTACATATATAACTATGTTAATTGTTATTACTCTTCTAATTACTTAAAGATAATTGAATTATGAAGTAATATTAGCCCCTTTATTTAGCAAGTTTATTTATTATTTTTACACTGTATTCGATAAGATTTCAATTTGTATTGCACTGTTTTTGGGGGTCAATCTTATTACAGTTTTCACGAAGCTAAAATCCGTTTTTTCGTGCAACAGAAATGGGGACTACTTTGTTTATTCATGAAAATCAGCAAAATATTCATTCCATTCGATATAATAATGTGCCCAATAAATATACGTGCACATTAAAATACAAATAAAGAAAGAATTTCGATAAAAAAATCAGGTTTAACATTCGCGAACAAGGTTGTTCACGTGATAAATTCAACGAATGAGCGCTCCCGATACGTCAGGTGCGGTAATTGGCCAATCACGCAGCTCGTACTAAGCTCCGTTCGGTAGCTGACAAAACAACATGGCGACGCCCGTCGCAACGGAAGTGACAGCAAAACCTGTTCACATTTCGTCCAAATTTTGCGTGATGCATGTTGTTAATAAAACTAAAAGCAATTTCATTCAATTCCCTGAAAAAAGTTGGTCCCGTTTTGTTTTATTTTCGAGTAAATGGTTGCTCTATGACTGCAAAGAACGCGATTTACTGACCGACTGTGCGGTAAAACTTGGGCTTGATTTTGCCGATATACAATCCTGCATTGATCGAAGCCAAACCAGAAAATCCTAACATTGGCTACCATTATGAATGTTCTCGTCGCTTTTGTGACATCAGTAAAGTGAACAGACTCAAGGAGAAAAAGACCAAAACATCTACATCTCATGGTATGTATGTTAATATTATGATTAATATTATGTATTGTAATTATTATTTTTTTATTTTTTATTTTTTTATAGTAAGCTTTTAAGTTTAGCCAAACAAAAGTTTCAATTGTTCTGCAAGTGCAACATTGAATCTGATCGTGATAATATTAATAAAGAATTAACTTTTTATTGACATGTATCATGATCAAATAAATCATCATGCTTGATTCAAGCAAGTTAATAATAAATTCCTGAATATTTTGAGTTGGCCTTATTATTATCATTATCAATGATTTTGATATCTTCAAACTCAATTGACAAATGCAAAGCAGACTCGGCATGTCATGCATGATAACATGTACATTTTATGATTTTGTTTATCTATTTCAAGACTACAATTTATAATACGAATCGTACTATTGCAAGCATGCTCTTTTACTTCTACAGTATCATGATATTTGGGGCTACCGCTATGTTGTTTGTCATCAGGCTTATGTCATACCTCACTACAGTTTTTAGGATCCACAAATAATTAAGAAATAATTGTGTACATACATGTACACATTTTTACTAAAATGAATGTTTGCAAAATTTAAAACTGAGGTTATTTTTATTTTGTGTTTTTGTTTTGTCATGGTTATTAATTTGTTAACTAGCAACTGACAAAACAATATTTAATTTTGTATGTGTGTGTGTGTTATGTTTATGTTTAGACAACAATTCAATGGTTGGTAGGTAGGAAGAAAATAAATACAGTTTTTTATATTTTGACAAAAAGTTTCATTCTAATCACTAAACATTTGTGTTCTCTTTTATTGCAGATGACGGGACAGACATGAATGAACTTGATGATGGCCCAGTTGTAGTAAGTGAAAGTAGTGGAGAGCCCAGCAGAAAGAGAATGTTGCGTTCCTCAGATGCAAACAGCCGCAAAAGAGATTGGAGCAGGCGACATATGTTTCCTGAAGAGTGCATTTTCTGCCATAGCAACCAATACAAGCGCAGTCACATTTCAGGAAAGAGGTCAATGGTAAGGCTTGTAAAATGTGAACTCATCACTGGAGGTCAACTTCTAAAGGCTGCAAAAGCAAAAGAGGATGTACAAATGCTACATCAAATAGAAGGGGAGGACTTGGTTGCCAGGGAGCTTCAGTACCATCATGGCTGCTACAAGAATTTCACAAGATTTTTTAGTAAACCTCGCAAGCCATGCATTGACCTCAGTTCAAAATGGCTATATTGATGCTTTTAACAAATTCAGCCAAGACACCATCAGAAAGCGTCTAATTATAGGCAAAGAAATTCTAACATTGAGTAAACTCAACAAGATATTTATCCGCGCCATTAAAGAAATCAGCGGCACCGATGCACCATATCGAACATGGCATCTGAAGACGCGACTACAGAAAAGCTTTCCACAGCTAGTCTTCGTCAAAGCCAAAAATAAAAACATGAGTGACATTGTGTTTAGTGAGAGTCTATCAGCTGAAGATTTGGCCGAGGACTTGGTGGACGATACAGCAGGGAGTTCAACAGATGACAGCACAGATGTGGAAGAGGAGACTATACCAACTGTTTCAGAATCCAAAGTACCACCCACAAATGACCACTTCGCATGCTGTATAGAGCTGCACTTATCATAAAGGCTGCTGTCTCCATTAAGCCATCTTCACCACCACCATATCCACCTACTTCTGACGACCTAAAAGAAGAGAAAGTAAAGGCAGAGGTTCCTTTTCAACTGTTCAACTTCCTTGCTTGGATGACAGGTGTGTCCAGTGAGCCGGATGATGCAGACTTTGTGGAAGTTCCAGACGACAAACAAAGAAGGCTGCTATCAATTTCGCAAGATATAATTTTCTTGGCCTCCAAACGACCCATGCCGGCAACCAACTGGTACTCCATGGTACGACTGCCAGTCTAGCTGTCGTAAGACGCACAGATATATCAGGTTGGAGGGTTTTAAAGGGATTTAGTTAAGCCCGCATGCCCGTTGTCTGCGGACGAATACTTTCGTAAACTATTAAGACGTGGTACCACTTTTCATGTATGAAGCTTAAATATTGCGAGTGCTTCTGCAGAATATCAATAACACTCGCAGATCAGTATAATATCGTCTATTCATTTGTTTTATTCAAAGATTGCATTTGTGATCCCGCCTCACTCCTTTATATCATAAATTCTCAGGATTCTTTAACATATATCAAATAATAAACCACAAGGGAAACTGACTGGGTAGATTTTTAAATGATTTTGGGTTGAACAAAGAAAAATTGACTAGAGCGGGATTTGAACAAACGACCTCCGGTTTAACGTGCCGGCGCTCTACAGCCCTATGTTGGTGGTTTCCCTATTTTGTCAATATCTTTGTTCGGGGGGTACCAGTCAGAAGCCATTCAACCGCAAACTGCCGTGTAGCCAGGGATCACACCCAAGTATACGATACAACCTGGGAAGCGGCAGCCAGGGGATCACCTTAAGGGGATGTGACTTTTTATATCAGATATCAAATAATAAACCACAAGGGAAACTGACTGGGTAAATTTTTAAATCATTTTGGGTTGAACAAAGAAAAATTGACTAGAGCGGGATTTGAACCAACGACCTCCGGTTTAACGTGCCGGCGCTCTACCAACTGTGCTATCTAGCCCTATGTTGGCGGTTTCCCTATTTTGTCAATATCTTTGTTCGGGGGTGCCAGTCAGAAGCCATTCTTTAACATGCACAAAAATGTGCTGCATAATTTGCGAAGCTGGCCCCTCCTAGGGCTCAGCAAAAGCAGCTCTGATCTGTGCATACATGTAGCTGGGCTAAGTTCTATTTAACCAAGTTCAAATTTGGCTCTGCAATTTTGCATCTATTGGCTTCAACTTGGTAATTATGATAAACCACTTCCGAGCAGAACTTGACGTATGGTGCAGAGCTAGCCTTGAGATGGTGCCACCACGCATATTATATATAAATACTGTTACTTTAAATGTGTAGCTTCATAATAATTTCTTCTGCACTGTTTCGTAATCATTGCAATTTCCCACTGCCCGTTCATAGAGAAACTGACGATAACATAACAGTGTGTAATGAAGCTATATATGAAACTCAAATTAATTTTTTTTATACTTTCTTAGGCCTGCTTGTTTGTATAGAAAAATGCTCTTTAATTTGGCACTTTAAAAAAATGCAGCCAATCACATCCACCTTTCAAATAATTGTTTCTGTTTGTTGAAGCTTACATGAGCACAGTCTGATTACATGAGAATCATAAAACTTCTGTTTCTTCAACTGTAGTTATCTTGTGGAATTTGGAACAATTAATTCACTGGTAGATAAAATGTTGTATTTTTTCTCATACAATTAACATTCAATAAGACTATGTATCTATAGAGAAAAATGTAATGTGTCATTGTGTTTGAAAGATAATGCATATGTATAAAACCATTAAACACTTTGCTTTATATCAAAAACATATTTCATTGCTCAATTATTGATGTCTGTCTACCTTGTTGGCATGTATGCATTATGTATTGAACATGGAAACTAAGCAAAAGTAACAGTACTCTTAAACACTGTTGTCATGTAAGCAGTTTCCATGACATGCGTAATGTATACATGTTGTACTGTTTTAAATAAATAAGTTGAAAATGAATCTTCTTAAAAGTAAAAAGAGTCAGCAGTCAGCTGCCAGTCATTGCCATTCTTCAAATCAAACAAGATGAACTGATCATAGAAAGTAGAAGTGAGAAGGTAATTTTAAAAATTGGTTTCCATTCCACCAAATCTTCATGCAGAGCTCGGTATCCAACCCCTTAGCCACCGAAGACGAGTAGCTGGCCTAACAGTTTTCGAAAAAATTCAGTGCTCTCTTTTACCCCATCCACTTGAAAGTCTCAAACTTCCTCTAAAAACAGCACGCCGCTTTACTAGGCAATCATGTACACAACATCAAGATACTGTCATCATCCCCAAATCACGCACGTCTCAACATCAGAGATCCTCTATATCATCCTGTACCAGGCTTTGGAACTCACTACCTGCTTCTGTCGTTGTAGCCCAATCAGCCCAGTCTTTCAAGTCCAGGATTCATAATATCCTTATGAACATGCCCCCTGCTCAGAACTTATGAACTCTAGCTGTAGTTTATTACTATTAGCTTCTTGTTCGCTTGAGTGAGGTTTAAAAAAAAAAAAAAAAAAAATACAAATTTGCGGCACAACATGTCTCTATGACTATCTAGATTCAAAAATTTCATGTTTATTGGTGTATCTCAGTAAAAAGGTTGTCTAGAAACAATACTACCATCAATTTTTTCACTTTACTCCTCCAACTTTCCAGAAATAAAAGAAAAAGCAGTAACGTGTAGTTGATGTTACTTGCATTTTTATCAAGTTAGCGTAACGTGTAGTTGATGTTACTTGCATTTTAAAAAGTGCGTGTTAAAAATTAATGAGCACCCTCGGTGTCTGGGCACATGGTTTTTCTTGTTCAGGAGCACATTCCCAACCCATCTATAGCAATTTTAAGTAATCCCCTTCGTTGTTGCACGAAATTGTCAAATTGAGCACATTTTAGCCCTATGCCCCATGGCCTAATAAGGTACCTCATTGTTCCACCAATCTAGGTATACCTGTGTGCAGGAATTTTAAGGCACTTCTGTTTCTGGTTTCGTTTGGTTCAGTTCACCTTTATCTTCCGTAGTCAACCCAGGGTATTTTTCGTTGCCAAGCTCGTAAGTAGAATATTTCTTTAATTATATAAGACTTACTATTACTTGTTTCCATTGTATAAATGTGTTGGTTATTGTAAATTATTTCCTTTCTACTCTGATGATTAAGGCCTTTTTGGGGTTGGGTTTTTGTTTAATGAGCAGATCTGAATCTCTATAGGACCCAATGGATCCGGTTAATATTTGGTATTTAAAGGTGATTAATACATACCTCGGATAGTTTGTGCATTCTGATTGGTCGAGGACTGGTCACGTGGGGGTGTATTAACATGTGATAATAGACCGGCTCTGTAAACTAGCAAATAAATGGCCCCTAAACAAGCACAATGTTGTGTAAAAGTTCGTTTTGCACCGTGCTTGCTGTGCGGAAACTATCAAATCTGTTTCTTTGCGCGTATTGTTTTTGGTTATTTTTACGAGGACAGGATGGTGCCGCGTGTACGCGCATACCACGCGTGTTCGTGCATACCACGCGCGTATGCATAAACGCACAGACAATGTATCATTTTGGTAGCTGGTACGTGCATGAAGCCAAGGTAATGCAAAGCATAAAGCCGTACACCAACCAAAGTGTTTCTATTTATAGTGCTGTTACTTTAAAAGTCTGGTTCTTCAAAATATGCACATTTCTGATATAGTTAATTAAGTGCAGGGGACTAGGAGCCACGCAAAAGTTGAACAGCCAAAAGAATGGCCCCTGAACATGAGTGGATTATTTCCAAAATTTACGGCGAAAGAAAAATCACAAATTCTGATGATTACTACCCTTTTTCTTCGTTAAAGGTATTTATTAATGGCAATAACAGTGTGGGTAGCCGGTCTTCACTGCGTGGTAATGACCTTGGTTGGTGGCTGGCCGCTGTTAATGGACCTCGCCTTCGGCTCGGTCCATTAACAGCGGCCAGCCACCACCCCGGTCATTACCACGCAGTGAAGACCGGCTACCCACACTGTTATTCCCTAATTATTGTACCCCTTGCAAAGTTGTTAAGTGTATTGGACCCACTATATTTGTTTCATTAAATGTGCTATAATTAGTTTGTGTGTATTTCCCCACAGTTTTGTTGAATCGGTACGCCGCAGTAAATCCCGTAAATTTCTGTACGATCACCCCTGGCTTCATTATGTCGTTTCACTGTGTTGAGTGATTTTCCCCCGGTAACAATGTAAGTGTTAATTTGGTATAGACGATAATTATGATTAGTTGAACATTGTTTATTATTGAATTGTTGTCACGGAGATGTGTTCAAGCCTTTAATTGATATTTGTTTAATCTGTCCGGATACCTTTGATTGCTTATTTTCTTTAAATATTCCTCTTGCATTTTTGATTTGATTGATGAGTAATTTCTGTATTTACATATTATTTATCTATTTATTATGTGCTATTTTAGTTCACCTGCTTCTCGCCGAGTCACGAAATAAATTACCGGGTTAATTACACAACTAGTCTCCCGACTCATCATTGTTCAATCAACACGGTGACAATTGTTGTGATGATGGAAACAGCAATGACCCTATAATCATCTCACAATACACCGATCCATTAAGCCACGCCCATTTCTCATTGACCAATCACAACCGCGAAATCTGATCACCATTTGAGCCTTTTGGTGATCTTTGCACTAATGGTGATCGGGTTTCGCGGCTGTGATTGGTCAACTCGTAAGGAGGCGGGGCTTAATGGATCGATCTATTAAAGCTGCTGTAGAGACCCTTGTTTGTTGTTTGAGATTATTTGACTGTCTGCGACATCCAGCGGCAATACATTAAATTTGCGAGTGTTGTCCGTTTATATAACATTAGAATGAATTAATTGATCGTTTATACGTGACATGTTGGCCTCACAATGCTGTACTGCATACGTTCAAGCGGGTTTTCCCATCATATTATTTATAGGAAGCTAATAATGGTCATGGATGCGAAATAACATTCTTGCCTCGATTCAAATTTCCCCAGAGTGAAGGAGAAATTGAAGGACAATTATGAATTTTTCAGCCACCAGCGACTACAACAAAGAAGATGGCCATTTTGTCCAGCATGCCATGATTATGAGGAATATTAGTAAGCTATCATTCCGGCCCGATGATGAGGTACTGGACGTGGGTTGTGGAACCGGCAATGAGACTAAGTCCATAGCGGAACAGGTCAAAAGAATAACAGGTAGACCTCACAGTCACAGTTTAACTAATATTATACAGTCCTACTTGGTTTTATTCAAATTATTTTATTTAGTAGGAATAGAGTAATATTGTATATTGTATATGTTATTATTAAAGCCCAGTATTGACTCATTTTTACTGCAAATATTTCAATTAAAAGGTATAGACCGATCAGAAGAAATGATTGCTACTGCTCGTGCCAACAACTCGGCAACTAATATAACTTACGCCGTGTGGGACGCACAAACAGTTGGGGACAACCCCGAGTGGCGGGAGAAATTCGATAAAGTCGTCTGCTTCTTTGCTCTTCACTGGATTCCTAACCATTCTAAGGCACTAAGGAGCATGTTGACGTGTCTGCAACCGGGAGGGGAAGCTCTCTTTATTATTCCCAATCAAGATGTGGTGGTTAAAGAGGGCATGCAGTTCTTACAAAGTCACCCCACGTGGAGTGGTTACGTAAAGGTCGGGATAATGAATGAATAATGTTCAAAATAAAACACCGCTGAAAATGATGTGATACACTCAGTGGCGGCGCTACGGGGGGGGGGGGGCAAGGGGGGGGCAAGGGGGGGGGGGGCAAGGGGGGCAAGGGGGGGCAAGGGGGGGGGGGGCAGGGGGGGGGGGGAAAGGGGGGGGGGGAAATTTCCCCCAGTTATTTTGTTTGCCCCCCCAGCTTCCCCCCCTCAGTTTTTTCCCCGATGGCGGAAATTGAGTTTAATCCAAACCATTGCACCCAATTTGTTACAATGTTGTTTGCGCTGTAAATAATAAACTCAATTTCATCCCTCATAATGAGCTGGCACCATCAAAAAAGCCCAATACACTTTCCATCACCGGCAATGTTAATAAAATGTGGATTTATTTATCTGTACAAGCTTGGAAACTTGCTATAAATAGAAATCCAAAACCGCAAGCAGCCATTGTACACGCAGTTCGCACAACACGTCAAATTCACACAGTGCAAAATCTTATTTCTGTAAAACTTGATGTTCACGTGGATTCATGGAGGTAGGAATAGAGGGGTGCTGTATTATGCTTACTGCTAGTTGTTGCGCTTAAACACGTTGGTAAAACAGTTAGTTAAAATGGATATTAGAAAGTTTTGCAAGAAATCCAAACAACCTCCATCCCATGATGATAGGCACAGATCTGAATCTAGCGATGAGAATCCTGAACCCAAACACAAATTTACACCCCAGGATTGAAGTTAATATTGACGTAAATGTCCCAGATACCCCACTCAAGAATAACGCTGGTGTAAGTCCGTCAATGCTTTTCTGCAGTACAAAATGTCATTATAGATTTTTGTTTTCCCCCCTAAATTTAAGTTTGCCCCCCCCCTCTTGCCCCCCCCCCCCAGATTAACAGGTCTGGTGCCGCCGCTGGATACACTAAAAAAAACTTCCAGGTATGAACTGACCCGGATCTGACCCAGATTGTGCAAGGGACTGACCCATTTCTGAGTCACGCTGACCCAGATCCAGGTAGGGCCTGACCCATTTCTGAGTCAGGCTGACCCAGATCCAGCTAGGGCCTGACCCATTTCTGAGTCAGGCTAACCTGGAAACTGCTTAGCTCGGAGTGTGTCATTTTGACGCATTTCTGGGTCATGTTGACAAAGATTCTGTGTCACACTGACCCCCAGAAATGGACCAGAACCCCTGGGACCCCAGCCTCACTGCCATGCGCAGCGCGCCGTATACTACCTCTCGTCGCTAACCCTGCCGATAAGGATGTACTGAAACTCATTGGCTCTTGTAGGATGCTTAGTACGTGCGTGTGAAAATGAAAACTTGTACATTGACGCGAATCCATTTCAAATGAATAATGTTTTTACACGGTCACCCTAAACTGCACAGAGTTAGACATATTATCACAGGATCAAAGAAGAATGAGAGGGGACCAGTTGTTCTTTGACGTTATGCCTCTTTTGCAGGTTACCATACGTGAGCGGGCGCGTACAGTGTAGCGGCCACAGGCCTTATTAAAATGTGCCAGATTCTGGCACATTTTAATGAACCAAATCCAGGGGCTATGAGCGAGCAAGGCATGCTGGAAGAAATGGCGCGGCGAGATTTATCACCCGTGGGAACGAGGTTGCTGAGACCCGGTACCCGGGGGTTTTTAGAGTGTAAGCTGTTGGCCATGCTACCCAGTGCTTTGTAGTAGAAATGTTTCATATCGTGACAAGCAATCTTGACCATGTGCAAAGTATAGTAATTTATTGATAACGTAAAGTTTGCTGTTAAAATTGGTTGGGGGAAAATGCTAATGTTTTTAAAATTAATTTCAATACATTATTGAGATTAATTTAAATAACTTCTTTTATTCCACCCCCTTGCAATCAGGTCCCTGTACTTAATTAAAAACCTGTGCAGTTAAACATGAACATACTTAGCATAAGAACAAAGGCGTAACCGAAACTTTTATAAATATTATTACAAATTTGTATTTATCATACTAAAAAAAAAAACAGATCCACCCACAAAATGTAGGTTGTAATAACCTTCCTCTGGTGGAGGAAAAACAGCAACTATTGAATGCACCTCAATCTGGAAGTGTAGGCCTAATGTACATGATACTTCGATTTGTGTTATTTCGGATATTCTGTTTATTTACTATCAATAGTAGATCTTTTTTGTTAATTTTGTAGGAGTTTGTATTCTCAATGCATCCTTGGGACCGATCAGTGGAAGAAACTAATGATGATTTCCATCAATGTGGATGGGTGAATGTTTGTCATGATCTTCAATTATTCAACTTATGTTCGGAAAATGTCGTAAAATGTAAGTGTTTTTGTCTGCCTTATCACAATAATATTTCACTAATTTTGTTTTATTGTAGTTGACAAACAATCAGCACGATTCACATGTTTCTTCTTTGACTCAAAATGTTTCCATAACAACAAGAATACATTTTTAAATAATTCATGATTGCATTTAATTTAAATCATGACCTGAATCTTTATTTGTTTTGTCTTCTCAAAAGTATTTTTTAAGACGGTGTTCGGACAAACTGCAAAGATCCCGGATGATGACCAGGATGCCTACCTCGACGACTTGTGGCACTGGATGCTGTCCAGGTACGAGGACAAATCTCAAGTTGGACTGGTCCAAATACCCGGCCAGATGTTCGTTATCAAAGCTAGCAAACCAGAAACAATCGCCGAAGAAAAAGTTTGATCGGTGTGGAGTAGAGAAACAATGGAGCTATAACGGCTGTCATAAAAGTATTGTAAAATAACACTATCTCCCGTCTTAACTGGTCAAAACCGGAGTCGCCACTCACCTACATAACCTCAAATCAGGGCAGGGTGGAGCATGGAGGAAGGAACCCGATAGCACAAAAAACTATTTTGTAACAGTGTCTTTCTTTCCCATAAAGAATAACAAGTGAAAATCCAGAAGGATCTAGAGGCCTGGTAGCCGAAACCACGTTTGTTTTTTCAGATTTTTTTATTTTAGCTGTTCCGACGACGTGGTAGTTATGAAACTGGGCCCAGAGCACAATTCACATAGAGCTGCTGCTTCATCAGACAATTTTGCTTGACAACTTTGTGCTTAACAAAAAATAGCAGGACACCAGTCAAAGAGTGTGCAAGTAGTATGATATTTTGGCTGGTAACCTTATTCTGGTAAGCAGGATTTCGTTGTGCTAAGTTACTTTTTTTCACTTAAGCAGCGTATACGGATCAAAGGCATGTCCTTCCTTCACACATAATTTCAGCGGGCTCCACTAACCAGTTCAAGAGAACACTTAAGACTCATGAAGTTTATTTACCATTAATTCAGGGGGGGGGGGGCGAAAGGGGTGTTGCGCAATCATTTGCGATCGCTGTTTGGGTACACTCCATTTTAAAAATAGGTAATGACCATTAAAAAACAAAAAGAAATCCGTGTATACCGTTAAAATTCTCACTTTATCAGCACTGAAAACATAACAGTGTATATCGTAAGAGTATTTTCAATTGTTGAGATGCTTAATTTTAAAAAAAGTGCGTAAAAATATTATCGACAATTTTCCGTTGGTTTATTGCAGCGGCTAACGTGTATGAATGGGTCCAGGTGGGAATTTCGTTACAAATGGTTTCCCCTAAAATGGCTACAAATATCGACATAATGTGAAAAAAATTATCGTTCATCCTCTGATTTTTTTCCATTAACGTAATATTTAGGAATAGATCTTTCATTCCTGAAAGTTTAATCAAAATCCCTCGGTACATCCTCTAGATATTTGACGATTATTTTGGAGAGAATGGATCCCGCCAATACTTAGTTTGCGTTCAAACGATCTCTGTTGACGGACGGGAACATTTGCCGCAGGTAATTGTAATTCTGAGGCAACATACACATCTTAAACAGATATGTTATACATGTCGTTTAGGTTAAATATATGTTGTTTATTAAATAGTTAATTTACTGAAGCAGTTGGCAAGGCAAAAAAAACAATTTACAAATGTTTTCTGGTGTAAAGATTTTGTGAATTTACAACATTTGAAGATAACAATACCCTCTGATAAAATGGACTCGTCCAGGCAGTCTCAACGGCACGCAGCGGAGAGCAACCGTAAATTCAAATAGTGTGTACTGTGCATACACACACATCCGTTTGTACGTGGGGAGCTTCGACTAGTCCACGTCGCGATGGTCGAATGAGATTATTTTCAACGTAGGTGGCGCGCTGGTGGCGCTACCCCTTCCGCCCCCCTGCATTAATTAATACTTGTTTCAGTCAATTACCCTGGCTTCGTCATGCAATCAGTTTATTACTGGTTCTTTTAGATAGTGCATTACCACTGTTATGTTTTAAATAATTTTTTATGGCCAAATGCTGAGGATCTGGCTGAGGGTGCATGTGCTGGAAACCTCTCCCCTTTAGCACTTCTTTTTAACACCTTTTGTTGTATTTTAAAGGCCCTGTACACTATTGGTAAGATCGAAAAACACAAATGTTCACAGATTCATACATAACTTACATGATTTAAAGTAAGTAATGGTAGAAAGGGTTCCTTAAAATATTTATGCCTAAAATGCTATCGTTTCTGAGAAATGAGTAAAACAATAGTTTTTATCGCGCGCGATAATAAACTCGATGTTTGAAAAACAGAAAACACATAAGCTCTCTTTTCACTATTTTCTCGTGACCTCGATGACCAATTGAGCTCAAATTTTCACAGGTTTGTTATTTCATGTATGTGGTTGATTACACAAAACATGAACACTGTCTGTGATTATTTTGTCAGCTCTGCCAATCCTGTATAATACCTTTAAGTAGTATATTTTTCGGTTTATTTATTGGCTTGTTTTATATCTTTTTATATGTACAGCGCCTTGAGCGTCTTTTTAGGCGGATTTTGGCGCTATATAAATGTTTTTTATTATTATTATTATGTCCACAGAAAGACAGCAACACAGAGCTTGTGTTTGGGCTTACACATGGTCCTCTGTGGGGTCTTTTACTCAATGAAATGAACAATCCCCACATAAAGGTTTTTGTTTTCAACTTTGACCCCCCCAGGATGAATTCTTTAGAAAAAGGGAATAATAGAACAACAATAGCAGAACCCCACAAACCTGATCAGTTAGGTTGAGTGGGTCCACAGAAATGATAGTACTTGGACCACATGGTTAACTGTGAATTGTTTTATTCCAATGAAGACGTTTCTGCTCATTAGCATGAATTGCGTTATTGATAAAAAGACTCCCATAAATTATGAGTCAAGCTGTCACAGCAGGGCTCAATTTCAAAGAGCTGCTTAAGCAGAATATTGCTTTCTAAATTACTGCTAAGCAACAATAAGCAGGATACCGTTTGCAGATGCAACATGTGAAACTGTCATTTAGCTGGAAACCTTATTATGTTGTGCTTAGCTAGTTTTTGTGCTTAAGCAGCTGTATAAAATTGGGCCCTGGTCAAACGAAGCTAAGTATGCCAGGGGGACACAGATCTCTGGTTTATTTGTATTCAGATAGGGCAAGAGGTAATCTCCCAAGGTGCTTGGAAATACACAGAGGCCATGGCCTCTGTTGCCCTGGTCTTGGCCTTCGTGCCCCTTCAAAAGTATCTCATTGACTTTAAGATTTTTCCAATGGGAGTTCCCTTTGCACAATAATAATGGCCCTGCCCTTCCAAAGATATTCCATGCCTGTATGCCAGGAGGTGATGAATCTCTGGATTGTTTCTCTGCACAGAATTGATCACCTATGTCTAAGAACTCTTCCAGCTCGTTGTCTATGTTGACCTCCGTTCCCACTCCCTGAATCACTATTATTGCCTCCACCACCACTCATCATAACAACACCAAATAAGAGTCCAGCAAACAGTAATCCAGGCAGTCCAAACATCAGCATTGCAAGAAGAAATCCAACCGTCACAAGTGGTTCAATTCTGTACGATCCAATGTTAAAGCTTGGTATGCCTAACCCAATCAGACGTTGATTAAGAGATTGAAAGATGGACACTTGTTGACCTTGATGACCTCCTGCCCCTTGACCTTGGTGTCCATATTGATGGGGTTCGCTATTGTCATTCTGAACATAGCCCTAGATGGGAAAACGACAAGAAATGTATATTGGCAACCAACAAATATTGTAATAAAGGTTTTTAATGAGCAAAATAAAATTACACTCCCATCATTTTAAATCTAAAATCACTGAAGTGATATTACTTAAATGGTGAAAGATTATCAGAAGTATGAGAGTTGAAAATGAACTCTCAAGGTCTACTTGTAGGTACGATTCTTTGTTTAAATTGACTCTATAAATCATTAATTCTGGTTGTGAAGCCAAGGACTCTCAAAAAAGCAAACCTTTTAACGAGCCAAGAACCCCATGGAGAGAAGGCAAGGAAGTTAAAGTTTCAGATGTGGGAGGAAAACCAAAGAGTTATTCCAGGGAAATCCCACACAATTGGGGACTGAAAAAAAAAAAAATCCACATAGTGCCCTCAGCGCAGAATTCGAACCAGGGTCCCAGACAAGGTTTTAGCCAGGATTTGGTAAAAGGGTGTCCAAATCTGCTGGAAATTTAAAAACTGGGTGTCCAAATTGTTCACTTACAATACATTTACATGTAAATGACAGATGAAACAGGGTGTCCAAATTTAAAACAGGGTGTCCAAAAGACACCCAGACACCCCTCTGGCTAACACTATGGTCCCAGAAGTGGAAGGCAAGGAAAGACGCCTCTTCGCCAACCTGACCGCCCATAGTTGCAATTGAGAAAGCCAATGATAACAGCAAAAATCTCACCATGCGACCACCTCTATTTGTCGGTGCATTGCCAGAATGTGAAGACTGTTGAACTCTTGGGTCGTTATCGGCAACGATGTCTCCATTTTCGAGTATCCTTACCATGGTTACAGGATGAGATGGTACAATGAATACAGACAGGTTCCCAACAGCTATCGGTGTAGCATCAAGATGTTTGAATTATATCTCAGGGACTATTAAATAGTGAATTAAGAACATCAATATCTGAATACTTGAAGACAAAAGTGCCATGAGATAAAACAAGAAAATAATTCAATAAAAACAGTTTAGTAAATAAAGTCGCCCCTGCAAAAAAAAAAAAAAAAAACCAAAACAGATTAGGCCTACCTATGGCCCAATTATTTATGCTTGCCCCAATTTGAATAAGAATTTCTTACACAGTTGCATGGCCTGATTTTCACAGAAAGAACATTCATAGAATTTATCTCTGAACGATTATTGACAGAATATTTATGCTGTTTTCAAAACTACAAATATACAAACGCACATGCCATTGCCCATACTCCATAGAAACAATATTAACATGCACAATTGCTCAAGTTAATTGCTTGTTATTATTAAAGTTGTACATGGCTAATGTTGGATAATAATATATAACAAAATTAATCTAAACTTTCAGGTCAAAACTAGCCCACCTTTTTGGGCTGTTAAAAAATGGCTATCTTTTAGTTTTAACATCGGTCTTATCATACATACAACATAGTCGCCATTACAATAAAGACAAAAGTGCCATGCAATAAATGTAATCTGGACTATGATAAGACAAGATGGCATAGGTCAAAACCGTCCTGACATACATGTAGTGGTCCTGACATCTTCTTCTTTATTTATTATAGTTTAATTAAATAAAATGCCAACCCCCCCCCTCCCCGAGAAATAAATAAATTAAATTAAAATAAATGTTAAAATGATGTTCAATGACAATTATTTAGGGCCAAGTTCTCACGAGGACCATTTTCATGATTTGTCGACTAACTAAAGGGCTAAAATTCCGCAGCACGCCACCACTCTAGCTCCCTCAATATCTGGCCGATTACTCTAAATTTTAGTCTTACCTGTCAAGATGGGTTAACTGAATATATACAGCAAAAAACAGGAAAATTGAACAATTCTAAAGGCCTTAAAAAGGCGTCAGAAAATCGCAAAAGCTTCGTCGAAAATAAACACCGTTTTGTTTTCGTTTTCCTGCTGTGTGTGTGTCCGGGTAAATGTGCAATACTCCAATGAGTCGGTCATCGTTCATGCGCATTGGAAAATTCACCAGGACTTGTTGATTTATGGAATGGGTAAGCCAGCTATAGTGGCCTCTGATGTGATGAACATACCCCCATTGAAGGATGATTCAAAAAAGGGAAAAAAAGCCCAAATTCCACATAATCATATTAACTATTGCTGCTACAAACATACCCCCATTGAAGGATCATTCAAAAAGGGAAATAATAGCCCGATATTGCCCTTATGAACATGAACTTACCCATGACTTGTACTAATGAAATAATCCAAAAGAACCTTTCACGTGACTAATATGTAAAGCAGGTTTTAGTTCATAAACTCCTGAATATTCAGTTTATGCAAACTATTCAACAATAACAGCTGATTTTAATATTCATAGCAAATTAAATATTCATTATGACCTTTTACTAAACAGGTAATGGGAGAAATTTGTAGAACTATCAAACCAATTTTGGTATCAATCCCTCATAGCCTAGCGGTAAATAGGCTATGCTCTTGTGCATATAATTTGTTCTCTCTTGATACAGGTTCAATTCCCGGTAAGTACATTGCATTATTTAATTGCTTGCAAATGTTCAATTCCTTCCACAGAGAGTGAGTGAATGATGGGGAGAGGTAGTGGGGGAGGAGGAAAGAAGACTGGGGGGAGAGGGGGAAAGAAGCGTGTTTTTGATTTTTCAAATTTTACTTTTAAATCGGTCCCCTATGAAAACTATTTATTTTACATTTTGGGGTACTAACCCTATCGATAGAATACATCCTCAGGTGTATATTGGTAAAAAAAACAACACAAAAAAACGTCCAGAAGGTGGTGGCGTGCTCCGGAAACTTTTCCAACTAAAGTATTAATATAAGATTTAGACTATCCCTACCGTACAAATGGGCGTGTACTGTAAACCAACACGACACACACTTGTAAACGCTAAAAAAGTAAACGCTAAAAAAGAAAAAAGAAAAAAATTGTGGTAGGGCCTAGGCCTATGTCGTAGTTTTTCTTATCTTTCAGAAGCTGTTATATAGTGATAAATAACAAAGATTTTAGTATCAATAAAACCTATGAATCAAACTGTAACATGTATTTTGTTACTTACCTCAATCAGCTTTCCATAGACAAAACATTTGCGATATAAAAATATTAATGTGTTGTTTTAATTGCTGGTCAATTTTTCCACACGTCGTCTTCGTTATTTTGTGACAGCGCCCTCAAGTATTTGTTGTTGCCAACATGAGGGCGCTATTTAAAAATGAAATTTTAGTTATTATTACTTCGGATACTTATTGGTGAAAATGGCAATGAGCCCACTACTGCCCACTGATATCTCTATGTCAGTATATATCAGTGAATGAGCCTCACTCAAACGATCTGAACGATTGAGTTGAGAATGCGCGTGCGAAAGTTTCCAGTTACATGTAAAAAGTTCTCAAAAACATTTTAAAAAGGACACTGAATTTGTAATTGTAGTACCATGCGTGCAACTCTTGCTAAGTTTGACGTTTGAAAGCTCGACGTTTGAAAGTGTGAGTAAACGATATTTGTACTGTAGTGTTAGCAATTCCAAATGCAACGCAAACTTGTTTTTCCAGTTCATCATCATCCCCCCCTCCCCTCTGCTCTAGCTCTAAAGGCCCTAGCCCCAATTTAGGGCCAATCGGCCCTAAATTGGGGCTATCACCCCCCCTGCTGATTATTTATAAATTTATTTATAATTACTAAGTAAACATTACAACAAAATTAGTTTAAAATAAAATGTTAACATAACATGTTATTAAACACGTCACACAGAGTCAGTCTGTGTTTACATTATTATTATTTTAATTTTGTTTTATTTTTAAAATTACATTATTAATATATAAAAAAATATTCAAAGATAGAATAATTCTAAGAATTGATAATTTCATTTTTTTGTTAGTTATTGTTTTCAAATGTTTTTTATTATTTTTGCTCCTATAAATAATTTAGTCCGAGTTTTAATAACTGCACTGGATCCAGCCATGAAATGTTTTGCTTTTTAACATTTATCATAAATATTAATTATCATATGAGCAATACCTAGCCCCTGGCGTATATTATAGCTAATCTTACCTGACTGAAGATTGAGCAAGAATTTGCCCATCTGCAGAGTTTTAAAATTTAAGTTAAAAATTCTGTGTTTTTTAAGAAACCTATCTGACACAAATGGTTTTGTACCTCCATTAACCAGGAACATCTCCTGCGTATCTAGGGGAGAGTTAGACTTCTTTTCTTGATTTCTTGATATTTTGTCTGCACAAATCGCCTCAGATGTGGCTGTTGACGTGCAGTCCCACATGCATCGCTAAATTCTGCATTTTTCTAGCATGATCTTAAACGCTGGGACATCTGGGGCCATTTTTGCTTCAGGTGGTAATTTGTTCCATTGGGGGATAGTGCGTGGATAAAGAGATTGTCTATAGCAAATTAGCAGTCCTTGTTTGTTTGTGGGATTTGATGATTCAGTTCATGAGATAAGCGTGTGAGTTTAAGTTGATGTAGTTTAACTTGTAGGTGACTGATGTTGTTTGGAGTGAAACCATGAACTTCCTTGTAGATTGTAACTAATCGTGATTTATTTCTGCGGACAGCCAGTTCATCCCAGTAACTGGGGCGCTGTACAGAGTAAAGTATTACTCTTTATGAAATAGAGGTCTTTGATGGATTATGGAGCAGTTTTTTATCTCTCCTTGTTTTGGGGTTATGAATCATGCAGAGCAATTGTAGTTGTACACACACAGGTATAAAGAAGTACGGACGTGAGCATATGATACACTGGGACCTTACAGATGCCAGATGTTAAAAAAGCATTGTTGGGTCTAGTAACTCGAGTCGGACTTATATTAATAATAATAGAAAATAATCTCCTCCCTTTTCTGTCAACTCAGGTAAAGGTCCTTAGGATATAGGAAGCAACAATCAACGGACAACACCGTAAATTAAAGTTTATAGAGAAATGTCATCTAGCTGGCTATGGCACTAACAAGGCTGAATAGTACAGTCCTCAGTGATGCCAAAATGGCTTCATTCTGTGTACAGGTAAGTCTAGGTCAGAGGAGACCATCGGGTGGAAATCGTACTGTAGTGTCTTTAGCCTAGGTAGGATTACTCCTGGGTCCTCTCTTCCCCATGTACGTGAGGAATAGTTATAAATAGTCGGGATCATGGATGACCACCAATAAATGACAAGTTGACGCAAGTGATGATAGATGTCTCTACATGTAAACAAGGTTTTATTAAGAGCTCTGCTCGAGCTCCGCTCCAGTCCAGTATCTTCCCCAAACTGACTTCTTATGATATTAAACATTCCTTTACTATTCCCATCTTTGTTATTAATCATCTTCTAAATCAAAATATTATTATTTAGAAACCAACTGCGCACAACTGAAGAGTGAAGTATGTATTACAGTACATTAAAATAAAAGGTTTGGGTTGTTTTGTCATTTACTACAATTGATGCAGATTTTGCATTAATTTCACTTGCTTTAATCTTTAGATGACCAGGCATCTGCAACGACAGACAAGCTCGGCGGCCACTCACAGCTTCTCACTCCGTCAACAATGGAGGATACCCAAACACCAACACAGAACATTCTCTCACCTGACGAGATCACATGACTACTTAGTGAACAGTCACATGACTACTGCTAGCGGAACTTGTCTTTTCCTCTCTCCTCCGACATCAACGAACCTCCATTTTTTAAATCAAAGACGTCTTCTAAATGTGTCCGTTGTAGGAGTGGACGACCCAGTTGTATACATCCCAACTCCCGTTGAGTGTTGCTATGAACTCCTAGAACACATTCACGAAGTGTCAGCGATGCCATGGTGGTTAACAATACTCATGACGTCGTTCCTCCTTCGTGGGGCGGTTGTCTTACCGTTTTCCATTTGGCAGCACAAAGTTTTAGCAAAAATTGAGAACGTTCAGCCTGAGATTAATGCCCATGCTGAACATATGAAGCAACAATTATCACTGGCTGCGAAGGAGTTGAATTGGTCCAAAAAGGCGATGGCTGAACTGTACAGTCAACAGGTAAAGTAGCCTTGAATTGAGACTAAACTATTGATACTTTATGTATGTTATTGATAAAGGGGCCAGCCTTACCACCATGGGCAGCATGCCGTATCGATGCTTCTCGTCACTAGCCCCTGGAAGGATAACACTGAACAAGTTGATTGGCTAACCAAAAAAGATTGCTCTGCGAGCATGTCCCTTAAAAACTTTCAAGTACTTGAAGGGTGCTCAGTATGCGCACGTCAAATTGCAAGTGTTTGGACGCAATCCACCTCAAATGAATCATGTTTTCACACGGTAACCCTAAACTGCATACAGTTAGACATGTCACAAGATCGAAGAAGAGTGAGAGGGGACCAGTTGCTCTATGACTCCATGCACCTTTGATCGTGCTCTCTGCGTAAGTCTCTAACACAGAATGGATCAACAACAGGACTAATTCAAATATCCAATATATTTCGATATTTGAAAGTCACACTTCCAGGGGTTAGGATTGAGTAAAGCATTCTTGGAAAAAATAATGGTGCGGTGAGATCGTACACCACTGGGAACAAGATGGTATCGTCGTGGAATAGACCTTCAAGACTAGGGTTTATCTTAAGTTCCAGGCTTTCTCTGACAGAACCATCAATAACCCAGTCAACATGATGTTAACTTAGCCATAAAATGATGTTAATTTAGCCAGGTTTGCTACACATTTTGCCAGAATCTTTCTGGTTGCTTTAAAAACACATTACATTTTTTCTTAACCCCTTTTCCATTTCAGGTCAAGAATATTGTGTTTAATTTTCATTTTGACCATCGTTGTCAATCGAGGAAGCTCTTCTACGTTGGGTTTATGCAGATGGGATTATGGACAACAGCTACCATGGCAATAGGTCAGATGACTGGATCCTATCCTGAATTATTTATGGCTGGTAAGAACTTTCAGCTTTTGGTTTTGATAAATTAATGTTTCTGATTCTGAACCCTCCGTGAAGCCGTGAGACTGTTATCAACACTCTGTTTGTTAACGGTTAAAACAATTCAAGTCTCTATTGAAACCTAGCCAGATAGCATGGAAAATGCTGGGATGTGATTTTAACCCTTTAGTCACTGTTCCGCCCGAAACCGCCCAGCCATTTACTCACTGGACCGCCCAAAACCGCCCGAGATTAAACAACACTTTGTATCTTGGGTTTTACACATGCTAGCGGGTTGCAGCAAACAGCCGTCGAAAGAGCTTGATCTAAAGATTGCGCCAGTCTAAAAATATCCCGTGGTCACCATTGACAAAAACCAAGTAATCTCCTTCCAAAGGTTCAAAGGTCGGAAATCTAGCACGACGTGTCAATGCTTCTCTGTGTGTGTGCGTACCGTATCGTATGTACAATGCATTACGCGCACTATAATGTATACTACGAAAGCGACGATGTTTCGCTGGGCTTTCGCCATGTTTTTCACACATTATTGAAAGGAGTTTACATTGTAGAGGAAATGTATTGTTATCCATAAGTAATATAGACAAGATTGTTCATTTCTAAAGGTATGTTTTGATATTATTTCAATCACTTTGTCAACATTTTGTTCTTGTTTGAAACGATAGCAAAGTTGAAAAAGTTGTGTGCACAACTTTCCGTGAAACACTGACGCTAACGTAATGCAAACTAACAGTTGTCTATTTTCGTTGGTGTGTCAACATATTTACAATCTGAAAGCTTCAATTCAGTAAAAGCAAATACATATATGTGTGAATCATTCGAAAGATAATTTTATCCTCTACAAAATAAACCAGACTTGTAATACAAAAAAATAATTACAATGGAAGTTATGATACGACTTCCAGATAGTGCATTTTCCCCGCCCTGCTCAGTGAGTAAATGACTTTGTTGAATTTGCTCGTAAGTGCTAAAGGGTTAAAGACTTTTGTCTGAATTCAGACTTTATGTCAGCATGGTGAATAAAAAAGGCCTTTCATTTTTCCACATAAAAGAAAGACTGCCCTTTGATCTACTTCACTAGTGCTTAGGACACTGTTCCTAAAAGCCCTTTGAATTCCAAACCCTCCCTAGGGGTTACCAAAAGGTAGAAACGCCATCATTTCAACATACATGTAGGCCCTACCTCCTAAAGTTTGGATCCAACATGTTGTCTCAGACTTTCTTGCCGGAAATGACTCGCATCCCTAGTTTAATTCTTTGACTAAAGATAAGTCAATCAATGACCTCCCCTGCTAAGAATTCTCACATGGGGTTGTAAACGAATCCCTTAGCCCTTGGCTAATATAGCCACTCCTGGCTGTAATCAATCATGTCTTCAACAGATGGCTTCCAGATGGCTTAATGGGTTTGAATTAAAAAAAAATAAAAAAAATTACATGCTAATTATAAAAAAGTATCGTTGGAAACAGTACGATATTGAAAGCATGTCAGTTTATTCTGATGGTGTCACGTACATGTAAGGTTTTAAAAGGATGAGTTTTTCAAGTAACGTTTCATTCATTTTCTTCTCTTCTTCAGAGCCAGACATTGATTTCCTACCAGAGTTAACGACGCAGGGTACGCTGTGGTTTTCTGACATGTGTCAGTCTGATCTATTAATCCCCATCATGCTCGGTGTGGTCAATCTTGCTCTAGTTGAGGTAACTTCTTCTTATAAGTCAAATATTGTCAGCTTGTTTCTTTCAGAATACTTATCATTTTCAGAGGTAAAATTTGATATCCAAATGGATTAGAAACTGACCTCACTCTTACTATAGTGGAAAGACAAGACCTGCCTTGAGCTGAAAGTATTGCATTTGAACCCTTTCAGAAACCTTTTCAGCCCCAATGGTGACTTAAGTGGACTGTGCACTATACCCTGCTTGGGCCTCAATGGCGCATTTAGTTGACTGTGCACTATACCCTGCTTGAGCCCCAATGGTGACTTTATTCCACTGTGCACTACATGTATACCCTGCTTGAGCCCCAATGGTGACTTTAGTCGACTGTGCACTATACCCTGCTTGAGCCCCAATGGTGACTTTATTCCACTGTGCACTATACCCTGCTTGAGCCCCAATGGTGACTTTAATCGACTGTGCACTATACCCTGCTTGAGCCCCAATGGTGACTTTAGTCGACTGTGCACTATACCCTGCTTGAGCCCCAATGGTGACTTTAGTCGACTGTGCACTATACCCTGCTTGAGCCCCAATGGTGACTTTAGTCGACTGTGCACTATACCCTGCTTGAGCCCCAATGGTGACTTTAGTCGACTGTGCACTATACCCTGCTTGAGCCTCAATGGTGACTTTAGTCGACTGTGCACTATACCCTGCTTGAGCCTTAATGGTGACTTTAGTCGACTGTGCACTATACCCTGCTTGAGCCCCAATGGTGACTTTAGTCGACTGTGCACTATACCCTGCTTGAGCCTCAATGGTGACTTTAGTCGACTGTGCACTATACCCTGCTTGAGCCTCAATGGTGACTTTAGTCGACTGTGCACTATACCCTGCTTGAGCCTTAATGGTGACTTTACTCGGCTGTGTTCCGTGCTTGAGCCCCAATGGAAACTTTACTCGACCATGATACCATACACAAAAACACTCGGGCCTCAGCACTAAAGCCATTTGTTAAAAAGCTGTAGTTTTGTCCATGTTCACCTTTCATTCCCAAGCTTACCATCATTGAAAAGAAAAAATATTGGATCTTTCTAATGATGATAAAATAAAATAATGTTCCTAAAATATGGAATCCCTTCAAATTGGAGTAGAAAGATCTGAAATTCCAAACACTTACAGAGCGCTGTATGGTTGTGTACAAAAAAGTGTTTGGGTTTACAGAACATACTGAGGAAACAAAGACCAAGTTCTTGAATTTTTTTTATTGGCCAATCCCAATCATTGTTGCATAACATGAAAGGAAATTCAATAAGTAAGAAACTGTTTATAACTTGTCATGCTCTAAAATGAACTCTTCAAGGTAATAATAGAGTTGGTACAATTGACCTTTGAACACGAACTTTCTGTTGTGTTAGAATGTGTGCTTCATGCTTGGGTGGTCAATTATGAGAGGGTTAAACTGGTTCTGAAGTTATGGAATGTTTGATTTCAGTTGTGGTCGCTAAGGACAGGTCCATTAACCCTGCTGCAGCATCGTCTCGCCATTTGGTTTCGTCTGGTATCTATAGGAATGATCCCCATAGCAACCATGATGCCAGCGGTAAGTCGTTTATGGGTGGGGTTTGGCATTCGTAACCAATAACTGTCTGGTTGAATTGGCCAATGACCGTAACAGTTAATGGTTAGGACCACTAAAATACACCTTATGTAGCCATAGACCTCTTGTATATAGGCCGCCATTGCTGAGGTCAAACAGTACAATTGTGCAGGGCTGTGTGAGCCACGCACAACTCTCGGACAATGATTGGTCTTTCTTTGATCTCAGCGAAGGCACTCTTTGAACTTGTGATGTCATAAGGGATCCATTTTGAAATTAAGTTCATGAGATGGCACTTGTGTTTGCACAAGAGGAGGTCTGCTGCCCTCTGTGGTAAGCTCAGATTCATTGCAAATGGAAGTCGGGGTATAAAGATAAAAGTAAACTCCTTGAAATTAATTCAGTTCTAGTAGTTCAGTTATGGCATGTCATGGTCGAGCAATTAAGAGCACCAGACTCTGGTGGTTCAGTCATCAGTGAGTTGGTTCGAATCTTGGTCATGACGCTTGTGTCCTTGAGCAAGATGCTTAACTATAGTTGCTTCTCTTCACCCAGGGATTAATGGGTACCTGTGAAGGCAGAGATGGTTCTTGTGATTGATTTAGCTTTTGATGCGCAACGTAAATGGCAATGAGCTTCACTGAGCGACGGATTTGAGCGCTTTATAAGAATCCACTGTTACTACTTATTTTTACAATTTTGTTTACATTTTTTATTCCAGGCTGTATCATTCTTCTGGCTGTCGTCCAGTTTGGCTGGGATGGCTCAGTTTGCTCTACTGAAGTGGCCAATGTTTCGTCGATTCTTTGACATCCCTCCATCCCTCTCGGAGATGAAACACCCCTTAAAGGAAACGAAACAGGCCTTTAGAATCCGCTATTTCTCAAAGAAAATCTTTTGAAATGATTGTGCAACAGAGGGTGGTGAAAATGGACTCGGAGGTACGACCCGTTTGCTCAACTGGTTAGGTCACAGAGCCAGATTCAAATCCCAGCTAGCTAAAGAGGCATGCGGGAAAGAAGTGGTTTTTTTACTTTTTAAATTTCTTTAATTTGTAAAAGGTAAAAAAAGGCTTAAGTTGTACACACTGAGATTTGATCCCAGGACCCAATGGTTCAGAGTCTACAATCCTTCCACTGGACCACCATCTCCACTTAAGAATATTGCATTTGACGTTAATTAAAACCCTTGGAATGGTCATGGGCAATGAAAGAAAAAAAAAAAAGTGACTGAATATACAGAAGGGGAATTGAACCCAGGACCATGGATTCTTAAGTCCAAGAGTCCTTCCACTGGACCACCAACTCTTCAAACAAAATTGGAGATAAATTTTATTCATACCAAAGCAGACAACAAACGACGAAAAAACAAATAAAACAGAGTACTACTGTAAAAGCAATGGCCACTCTGCTACCTAGTTGCTCATCTACCAGTCTACAACTAAAGTTTGACAGCGTTTTAATGATTTTCGACCTGGGAATTGAACCAAGTGGAAGGATTCTACAATATAAATAATTCATCACAGGTGAAGATATTATGGTGTTATATGAATAGCTAGGTGTTTTATTACTGAATCCATAAACAGTTTGTTTTGTAAGTTAAATACGATCAAAATATATACGTTTATTTTACTTTCAATACAAATCTTTTTCTGTGCAGTTGTGTTTTAAATTAATTAATTTTTCCAAACAACAAAATTTGCTCCATAATCAAAAAAATAATAATCATAATAAAAAAAGAAAAACCTATACTGACTAGATAAATATTGCTGTTTTTTGTGTGAATATTACATTTGCATTAAAATTCTGAATAATAAAGTTTAAATAAATTTTCTTCAGTGAATAGTAAATTGAGTATATATAAATAATTATTTGTTAATGACTTAATTAATTATTAAAATGTCTGAATATTTGAGATATATGTATATACAGAGGTCACTCTCAGTGCCAGTTACGTAATCAAAGTTGAGAAAATAACATAAATACATGTACAAAAAATTATGTCAAATAAGAGGCTTCATATAATACTGTGCTATGATTACGTGTGATAATCACCATCCATAACTTGGCACCTGACTATGTTGTCCTTTGAGCCTCACTTTCAGTTGTGTGAACTTCAGACAAAGGTCCGGCAAATTTGTGTTTCTCTGGGGTTTTTTTCTTTACAGTTTTCATTTTAAAAACAAATACAAGTTTCAGATTGAATACAGTTGCCACACTTTTAAGTTAGTCAATATTTACAATTTTCCTCGATTAGATTTATTTACAAGATAAAGTGACTTTACATGTGTAGTAGACCTTTCAGTATTTTTCTTTGTTCCATTAAATCGCTCAGGCGGTCCTCATGCATTCCTTTCGTTACGCAACGCCAGGTGCGTTTCTCCGACTCCACTCCCGCACGTGTATATAAAAGTTGACTGCACACACACTCGATCTCTCATTTATTTCTTTTCGACTCATGGATGAAGCAGCAGTTTAACCAGCACCAGAGTGTATGTATTATAATTGACACCTAGCGCTCTTATCTTTTAGAGAGGACCATTTAGCACTTGCATTACTTTCTTAGGGCTCCTGTTGCTGTGGTGTGCTGTTTGGCAGTAGTACACAGCTAATAGGCACATCGCAGTTGCAAGCTAACTAATTCAACCAAAACCAAGTGCATTATAAATTATTTGGCACAAGTATTGCCCTCTTCTTATTTACTTACCAAAAGGCAAAGTAGCCAAATTTCCATTTAGTCCATTCATTTAAATTAATCAATAGCAAAGAACACGCTACTAAACATGTACTTCATTCAAAATTTGCTACAGATTACACAAGGAGTCATTTTGGGTCTAGATACTCTCAATTTTGACAACCTACGGAAATTTTTGTATTACATGTTTGTAATTTTTTTAATCTAGAGGGAGGTATAATTCAGGCACGATATTTGGCGCTTGGAAAGAAGGTAATTTCTTTTATTGAGTACAAGGGAATTCTTACATGTACTAAAGGGCTTTAAAGGGAGTGTGTACCTTTGGTAATTACTCCAAAAATTAATGACCATAAAAACTTACTTAGTGAAAAGCACTGAATAGCTTTTGATAGTATAGAACATTGTTAGAAACAACCTCCTTTGCAGAAATGTAGTTTTAGTGAAAGAGGTAATTTTTCACCCCCAAATTTGAATGTTTCTCGGGCATCTGAAAGAACACAATTCTGTGCAACAAGCGTGTTTCTTCTTTCATTATTTTCTTGCAACTTCGATGACCAATTGAGCCCAAATTTTCACAGTTTTTTTTTTGAAGATGTTGGGGCACACCAAGTGAGGATACTGGTCTATGACAACTACCAAAAGTATACCCTGCCTTAAGTAGACTTTTCAGGTTATTTAATACAAAATTTACAGAATTTTCTAAAAAAGAAAACAAAAAATGGACTAAAGTAAAAAAGAATATAATGTCTGATAATAGTGTCAAAGTTTCCAAACAGAATTGTCCAATGATATTTATTTAATTTACAATTTACAGCAAGGATAAGTGGAACTTGGGACTGAGTTGTAATCTAATGTTCTTACTGAGGCCGTTTTCAAAAGTGGTGGCTACGGCTATGACTGTTGCTAAGGATGTTGCTAAGGATGTCCTATACCCTAATGCATGATGACGTGGCAATCAAGCCATAGCCGTAGCCGCCTATTTGGACATGGCCTGACTTTGGATAGCAATGGATATCAGTTCAGGGCCCAATTTTATCGAGCTGCTTAAGCAGAAAATATTGCTGAACAAATGTCTGCTAAAAGCAGAAATGAGCAGGATACCAGTCAAGAATTGTACATGTGACATAGGCTAGTAGTTTAGCTGGTAACCTTATTCTGGTAAGCATAATGTTGCTGTGCTTAGCTACTTTTTGTGCTTAAGCAGCTCTATGAAATTAAGCCCAGTTCTTGTTTATAACTTTGTCATTTCATCTTCCCGGTTGATAGGAAGAAACGCATCCTCTTCATCACCATGGAGTCTGGTCTCATCATCGGACTCCTCTTCACTGTCATCAGTTTCATCCTCACTGTCCGTATCAATGCAGCCAAAACCAAAGAATATCTGTAGCCGGAAAACATGCAAAGAGAAAAATGCAGGCAAGCCATGCATCAATACAAAAGCACTGCAGAGGAAGCCATGTGCAAAAAGTGATCGTGTCCAGTTTTATCATTGTCATTTCCTCAGCTTAAAAAGCTAATCAAAAACTAAGTCACCACGGGAGATAGATAGATGTCTATATTAAAGGTCTGGTTGTCAATGTTGAGCAAGGTCTCCAGCCACAGGTCATGACAGACTTGTCAATTTTTTAATTTGTTTTATTATAAAAAGTTAGTTTTACCCAGTCAGTTTATTACTTTATATTTAAAAGAGAGCAGAAATTTTCAAGCTCATTTTTACAATTCGTTTGTCAATATCAATATGTTCTGTAAACATTGATTTCTGCAAATACATTTTTACTTTTTAGGAGAAAAAATATTTTGTTGATTTCCAATTTACGTAAAAATAGACAACTCCGTTCGTTTACTTCATACATTGCTCACTGACTACACAACACTACCCAAGATATACATGCATCCTACTTTGTATGTACAATAAAGATCTCAGTAAACGCAGTCAGTGAGGTTCGGTTGACATTGCTTGACCTATGTGGCTATTGCTTGCGAGTTTAGCCTGAAATCAAAGAGCGTGAATATTGGCAAGATTGGAAATAATTATAACAACCCTGGGATGAAGTGAAATGTTGGCAAATGCCTGGGTTCTGCAGGATGGGGGGAGGGATTCAAGATCTGACAGCATAAAGCACAAATACTAGCAAGGATACATTAATGAACTCAAAAATATACCTGGTGATTTATATACAAATTAAATGGTAAACAATACTCATGGTGGTCATAGCAGATGATACTTGATGACTATCAAATCATCATTAAAATGTTGGTCCCCCCCCCCCCCAATTTGTCAGTGGTATTTTGGACATTTTTTGTTACAAAATAATCTATTTAGGTTTTGAGGCATTTCATGGAAAGGTATCAATGTTTATTCGGTTTGCGGTAATACCATCTGCATATATCTACTTTGCTATGTAGACAGAGCTGCCAACATCTGCGTCTTGCAATCAGGGAGATTTTGTACATCAATCAGGGAGGTATTTAGAATTACATTCAACACAATAGGGAAGAAGTTTCCATAATCAGGGAGACTTTCAAATTTGTTCATCAGAACATGGAAAGATTGGTCTATTTTCAGGGAACTTTCTGCAGAATCCGGGAGAGTTGGCAGCTCTGTGTAGATTGTTCTTGAGAGCTTAGTCTCAACGTTTCAACAAACCTGCTCTAGGCGTCGGCAGGAGTTGATGACAATGACCAGAGTAAGCTAGTCGAAACACTGAGACCAATTGATAACTCACTCCGCGGCAAGTCAGTAATAAGAAGTCCCCTCGATCCACTAAGAGAAAGAAGTAGTGCCAGCCAATTTCCTACCTCCCCAGGTAGTACTTTAAGCAGGATTGGGTTTTTTTTTCATCAGAACAGTTGTCTCCCGAATTCCAAAATCTTCTCTGTGGCAGTAGAATAAATAGCAAGACAAGTTCTCTAGAACAAATCTACTCAGCAAGTAGATATACACACATGGCGTTACTGCAAACTGAATATACACTGATCTATTTTGATTACAGAAACAAAAATAAATATACACCATCTTTAGGACATAAGAGCGACATGTAAATCTAATTTCACTGCAACCATCCAAAGTATTGCTTACCAAGCCATGCTTGAAAATAAAATCGGCAGCGATGGAACTTAAATAACACATGCTGCAAATTATTATTGTTAATAAAAATAAATATTGCAAGACCTCCTAGTAGAATTTACTGCCAGGGTGATGATGTTATGCAATCAGCTATAGGCGGGGATGAGGTTGACAGATGTGAGCATTCCCTAAAAATGGCTTGCGGGTCTGGGTTCCCCCGAATTCTAAACCCAACCCTCCCAGATGTTACCATTCAGAAATATTACAGACTTACCAGTAATACAAACATTACAGGTTTAGATAAAAATGTGAACTATTTTGATTTTGTAAGCATAGTATTACCTTGTGATACTACCGACCATGTTTTGTGTTTTTAAACCAAAATAAATAAATAAATAAAATATCCGACTTAAAAGGGTGTGTACAACATTGGTAATTGCCAAAGACCTGTATCAAAACTTGATGTTACCCAACATATACATGAAATAACAAACCTGTGAAAGTTTAAGCTCAATCGGTTTTCGGAGTCATGAGAAAACAGTGAAAAAACACTGATATGTTTTAACTTCTTTTCAAACATCGGAATTTATCCTGCAGGATAAAGACTACTGTTTTACTCATTTCCTAAAAACTATGGCATTTCAAGCAAAACTATTTCAAGGGAAGTTTTCCACCGTGGCCATGTTTATACCATGTAAGTTATGTGCAAATCTGTGAGCATTTATAATCTCAATCTTACCAATGTTGTACACACCCTTTAACTGATTTGGAGAAAATCCTGAAATCCTGAAAAATCACCTGTTGAAGCCATTTCCAGATTGAATGATAAAGGTGTTATACAGGATTGGTAGAGCTGACAAAATAGTTGCAGAAAGTGTACGTGTTTTGTGTGATCAACCATATACATGAAATAACTAACCTGTGAAAATGTTGCCATAATCCATTGTGTGAGTCCGGAGAAAATAGTGAAAACCAAGCACAAATTTTCAACAAGTAAACACATTGTCCTTAATTTTTGGTTGTAACAATTGAAATCAACCGTTGCATTTCTTAAAGAATTTTCAGATAGTTTTCTCGAATATGACTTCATTTAAGAGGAAAATATTTCACACACAAAATGTTTCTAGTATGAACTTCATACTTGATAAGCTTTCAGACTAAAATTAAACGACGATGTTTTTTTATCCTTTAATAAGTTCTTCTGTTTGTGGATTAGTCAGGTTTCCTTCCGACATCCTTGCTCCTTTGTGGACAGTGTGAAAAGCGGTAAACATTTAACCTCCATGGATGTGATCTCAAGATAATTGTGACTACTTTTGTTCATGTGGACTCTACGTGCATATAAAGTCTTGCAAAGGGAAAGTGCAAGTATTCTGTGCCTCGGAATAGGGTCTTGTACACTAGATAGATGGCGCATTATAAATGCATTATTATTATTAAGTAACTAGTTGGCGGACTTTGAATATTCTGATCATGCAAACAAACCACAATGATGGTTTTAAGGTAATTATAAGAACTCTCCGTTCTCCGGGAATAACTTTGTGTTTCAGGGGCTGTGTTGTCAAGATCAAAGCAGGCTTGTGGCATCCAGTTACAGTACGCAAGTGCACGTTCTCCATAGATATGATACGGATGGAGAGCGCCATCAGTAACTGTGTGAGAGTTCATAATTCCATGTACAGCAACAGGCCTGCTTTGATCATGACGACACAGCCCCTTTAAGCATTAATTCATATTAATAAAGCTATGAATCAAATGGCTGTTGGAATGAGATTTTAAACCATGCTAACATGAACTTTGACCCAAAAATTTGATGTCGAGTCTCACAGACTCCAAAGTAAACTGACCATACATATAAAAAACAAACATACAACATACAATTAATTACCATCAGATTTGGGTATAGACCTTAATTATGCTGCCACCATCTTGGTCATGTTCCTTGTATCCACTCAGTAATGAATAATAACATTCATTGTAAAAATAAAAGGAACCAGACTATTTCTCTTTCCAGCCTTGGTTCGGTTACAATGATTTGAATGCCTGAGAAAAACAAGATGGCCGCACCATATAAAGGTCTATTGTTCTTGCCTCTACATGTACATATATGCATGATAATGTTACTTCAAACATGGGTAAAGGTGCATCTAGTATTAATATGAAAAATGAAACAAACTTACCCAACCAACTGAAGTAAAACTGTCACTAGGGCTACATTTAATTTAATTGTTTTGTGTTACAAAAAGGGAGGTGCATGTTAAAATGATGACAGAAAGTTTGTGAAAATAAAAGTATCTTCAGGTTTATGAGATATTTTTAAGTTAGAAAAGATTTAGATTTCAAGGGTACAAGTAAAGTTGAAAAATGAAAAGACTTTGTTTAAAGAGTAGATCCAATGTCAATTTGAGTTTTGTAAGACACTCATATTCCATTAGATTGAGTCCTCAGTAAAGTGGGGGAAAAGTTACAAAGTCTCTAACCTCAAGTTGAATCAGTGTAAAATATCAATTTATTTGATACTCTTTCAGAGAGAAATTTGAAGCATGACATCATCGGACCTCAACAATAAATGGGTCTGTACATTCCAAAGAGGTATTTGTGAGCCAGTCAAAAGGTCAAGTTCAAAGCTATTTTGTTTGAATATCATCAAAATTCAGGAATGAACTGAAAATGTTTTGCTGCAAAATGTACAGACAATATATTTTGAACGCTTTTGGATTTTGACAAAAACTGCACTTGAAGGGTATCAAATCGTCTGCTCAGAACTATATTAGGTCATTAGTTCAATTTGTATGTGTTTCATAAAATTGCTTTTGCATATTTTGGAGCTCCTGGTAAATGGGGGTTATTGATCAAGAGTGGTGGTCTTCTGAGTATTTGCTTGGCAAAAAGAAACATTAATTTTCAAAGTAAAACATTCATTTGTTGATTTTGATCCATTTTTTCAAATTGATATGCATTTTTCATTTCATGACCTTTTGATATTTACGAATATGAAATTGTGATTAATGACCTTTTTAGCGTGAGGTTAGAGACTTGTTAATATATTTTCCCCATTTTTAGAAAGGACACTATCTATCAGAAAAGTAAGTGAATCTCAAAACTGAATCCGACCTTGCAGTCCCTCTTTCATGTCTAGGCTGAAGACAAGTTTCCACTTAGTGTCAAAGGATTTCAAGACATTCTGAGATAAGTATGTAATGACGAGCATTAATGTCAGCTTGCAGGTGGAATTCGAGATGAAATGAGGAAAGTGATGAGATGAAGAAAAAAAAAAAACAGGAGGAAAGTGATGAGATGAAGAAAAAAAAAACCAGGAGGAAGTGATGGGATGAAGTAAAAGCCCAGGAGGTGGGATGCTAGAGAGAAGGGGGGGGGGGGGGGACGTCTGATGAATGTGTGATGAGACGGAGGAGACAGCAAAAACACAAAGAGAGAAAAAGTGAAGATGTAGGAGGAGGGGAATGGGGAGAAAAAGGGGAATGTATTAGGAATCTGTGATGAAAGAAATGTGATGAAGTAAACATCAAGAAGATTAGACTCAGAAGCAGGAATTGGACTTCATTTAGAGAAGTCTTTGAAACAGAAATTGTATTCGGGGGGGGGGGGGGGTTGTGATCAGAAGAGAAAAGACAGTATGAGAAAGAAAAGAAGAGAGAAAAAGAAGAAAACAAAAGATTCATGGTCCTTGAAGGTAGGGTCATAGATGGGTAAGTACTTCAAAAATGATTGACCATAAAAACTTAACTTGGTGAGAGGCACTGCAGCTGTTGATAGTATGAATTATATTCCCTTGGAAGTATGATATGGTTTGGAGAAATTTTTACCCCAAAACATTTTGAATCTGAGGACTGATTCATGCCTGAATCATCTCTCAGATTTCTGAGGGTCGGTGTCCAATCGCGAATGTTTTCTCAGCAAGTAGACATGATATTCAGCTGAAACTTACACTTGTGACTTTTGTATCTTTCTTTACAGTTCTGCACATAAATCAGCATTACGTTGACAAAAACCATTCTATGACTGTACCTTTAGGTAGAGTGTAAGGTATTTTTGATAGTTCTTTCACATGCACTGACATGTAACTCTTGAGCTCACTTGAAATGCAGATGAACAAAACATTTGAAAAAATGCTGCTGCTCATCGACTTCTTTCAGGACCAAACAAACAATAAGAAAACTTGTTAATATTTTTGCAATCACTTTATTCAAAGATTCTTTGCTTGTAATTAGAATAAAGCTTATTATAAAGGCAAGAAATTACAATTATTTTTTACATATTTCTTTCTTTCTGTTATTCTTGATATCTATTAAACAATTTCCCAATTAGTTCATACAATAAATACTAAATAAAATTCTGGAATATATTTGCCTCCAGATAAGGGACCCTTAAACTTTAAGTTGTGTCTACAAGTTTAACATGATTATAGATTCTTGTAGAAACAATCCTAAATCATTATTGTAACAAAAAAGTATAATAAAATGTTGCTCAACTTTTAGTTCAGAACAATTCTCCAATTACCATCACATGCAAAAAAAAAAAGATTCAAATAAAAATAGGGACAAATCGTTAAAATGAAGCAGGGTAGATTGATGTACAGTGGTGGCCTGTGTTTTATGGCAGTGAACATAGCAAGTTGTTTAACAAGAACACTCAAATTATCATTTTTATTCCATTAAAATACCCTTTTCCCCCCAAATTGATTTCCCATTAAGTTCCAAAATAAAAACAATTCAAAGCATCTAGTCATCAGGATCTTACTAAATCATTTTTAAAAAATCTTCAAATTGTGGGTTGTAAAATGATGTATTTCTGTCCATCGTCAAACCAAGAGGGAAAAATCAAATTATTTTTTAAACTTCAGATTACAAATTTCCCAGGAAATAATTATAAACATTTAATTCTTCTCACAGAAATGTTCCCCAAAACTTTATGCAGTAAATAAAACTTATTGTTTACATTTTGATTTGACCATTTTTTTAGAGTGTTAAATTTCAGTGATTTGTCTAAAAATTATATAGAAATCTTGACTGTTGTCTGATTGTGCGAAATAAAAGCGATATTTTCAAAATAAGGAGCCACTTTTATTTATTTTAAATAAAAAATAAATCATAAAGGAAAGAATAAAGATGATTTTTAAACGTCTAAATCAAACTACTTAATCAGTCGCAATTCAATGAAATGTATAAAAGTCAATGTTACTTTCAAGGCAGTAGATCAGATAAAAGATGTTGATATAAAAATAAAAGTTATTTGGTAAAAGAAAATGAGTTACGAGTGATTGAAGCAGGGTTTTTTTTTAATGAAGAAGTTAAGAACAACCGAGTTCCTTTGGTCATAATTGCAGTTGTGACAATTCTATTTGGAACAGCTTTTCAGACCAATCACAATGCAGCTGAACTGAGAACAATTCAAAGATAATCGTCAAAATTTAATGTAGAAGTTAATCCCGTGTACAACAAAGACACATCATCATAAATGCCGTTATCCAGTTTGAGTTTTGGAAATAGAACCCCCCCTCACAATTTGTTGATGTCACGTCTTCGTTTTTCAGTTCAATTTCAACCAAAGAACCCTTTTTCACTTCAATATGAAATTAATATTTTGAACACATGTTAGAAATGAGTGAGGTGATATCATGTTAATAACATAACACAAACATTGAACACGTTGGACTGTGTCTAGTGATTATAAAGTTTACTTCTCAGGAAGGAAAATAGAATAAACTACCGGATAACAAAAGAAGACGCTCAATACACCTTGAAGTAATCTTGTAACCACGGCAAACATTTTCCAGGTACATGTAGCTCAGCCGGTTCGTAGTGTACCCTTTTGTAATACGTGCATTGCACCAAAAGTGACTACCATTTAGTACACAAAAGATACCCATAACAGTAGTCTACACATAAATAATGTTAGAGTTGCCAGTTAGAACAAGTTAGAACCAGACATGGAACCAGTTCGATCTGGATTACTTTCTGGATATTTGTTGTTTGCAGCAATACCATTCTATTCACAGCAGTGAGCTGGTTGGATCCAGTTTGAACCAGACACTCAGAGATCTAGTTTGCACTAGTCGAGGATAACAAATCGATCAAGTTTCTTTTGCTTAGTATCTTGTATCATTTACACATCCTAAATTTGTCAGATTTTCTTTAAGAAAAAAATGCCTGAACATTTCTTTATAAACTTAGAAAATGAACTGTTTTTGTCCAAGTCTGTAAACACAAAGCTATATCTAATAGAAAGGGAAAGAACAAAAAACAAAAACAAAAGTGTGCTTCTTAAAATCTGTTTTTTAAAGTAATAAATTTACATATTTTGTGATAAAGTGTAAATGCTAAGCAATACTCTTGTTAAAATAGTTAAAATTGCACAAGTACACTCTTTACATAACATTATTTACCGTTTATGTTTACTACTATATCCGTAAGCAATACTTACTACCCATTATCAACAAAATATTTGCCCCTGTTCCAATATATAAATTAGCTTGACTACAAAACCAGTCAATTTAGTCTATGGACTGTCAGTCATGCTTGATACTGATGAACATAAATTGGTTATTCTTGAAAACATTTAGTTAAAAACTTTCCTCAATTGAGAAAAGTTCAGCTTTTTCTTTTCATTTTGGAACGAGGTGAAAAAAGTAATTCATAAATCTGGCCTGTTATGTTGAGCTTTATAAATACTTTGTTGAAGTTGTTGCGTTTGTTCTTAATGTTTGACAGCCCTATTTAAGAAAGACAATGTGCTTGAATTTTGGGGATATCGGATCAGTCGAATCAAATATTTCAGTAAATTTTTAGGAGTGCTAATTAATATGCCACACTGTATTATCTGGTACTTCACCTTCTTTAGTGATTCTTACAATTGCTGACATGCATAAGGACCAGCCGATTTTAGTAAGAAATTTTGTTCATCGCCATCGTGGTGATTAATTTGACCTACGTAAGGGTTAGTCAACAAGTTGTTACTTTAAAAAAAATCTTCATGAACAACACGAAGCTCCGATTGAAGTGACTTTATATTAAAAGACGCTCCAGACAATTTGGCTCAATTTGATTGGCACTGTCCACTTTATGTAAAGTATCTTCTGAACCAATTACCATTCTGCAGCTTACACAATTTTCCACAAAAATCTGGGGATTGTTATGCATTTTATTGGAAGATTTCATGCAACTTTGATCATTTTCTGCCTCTGCACACACTTTGAGTAATCGAGGAGTTATCCTTGATGCAGCATGCTACGTTTGATTAAATTTCAACCCTACCCTCCCATCACATCTTTAGCTACAGTTTAAGTTCACGGTATGTCCTTATTAGCACTCCCTCAACCAACGTTGTGAGTTTCCGTCTAAGCTATGAAATAATCGACTCAGACATTCTGTTCAAATACCCCCTTATTGCTGTTATATATGGCCATACGATAGCTGTAACGATTGGAAAGAGCACGCGGTACCTTAGTCTGGCTTGAGCCTTGGGTCCCGTCCGATGAAACGCTTGATGTGGATGAGGACGACATACTATCCACTGACTGTCCCGGTTGAGGCATGACTTCTTCAAGGGTGTATTTACCGATGGGGAGAGTTGGCTGAGAGTGAAGTAAGTAGATGTACGTCTTGAAACGAGAAAGCTGTAAAATACAAGCACAAAACTGGTTAGAAAATGGCTCCTCAGGCACAAGTTATTACTATTATTATTATTATTATATTAAGTAATGCAACCACAACTAACCTAATTTTTCATTACATGATTTAAGTGACCGGAAAAAGGAGATAACACAATTCTGTGTGGAAGTATCACGCCATGGCATAATGGAAAAGAGCAAAGACAAAATGACCTCTGACCTCGTATTCCAGGTACTCCTGTTTCAGCTGGTAATCTTTCATGACCGACGTTCTCTGTCCTTGATCGGGAGGATACGCTCTATGATCATCAAGTTCTTGTTCTATGGATTCTACCTTCCTCTCATGGTTAGCTAGCTGCTCTTGCTGTCAAGGAAAATAAAACAAAAAGAAAACATGAACAAAAAACATCTTGGGAAAAAAAATGGGAGGGAATTTAGAGCAAGTTGCTTTTTAATATCTTCACTCTGAAAAGCAAACTTCAAGTACTGTGGATAGATTTCACAAAGCACTAAGATTCATCTTAAGATGACTTGTTAGTATTGCCAAAGTGATTTGTATTGTGACATCACACTGTGCTTAGCAATTAAGATTGATCCAAATGTAAGATCAATCTTAGCTCTTTGTGCAATCGAGCCCAGGCCTTGGATCTTGTCAGATGTATCGCACTTATTACATATCCCTGAATATACTAAAGTTAATTCTTTTGCAAAATGTGGTTGTGACATCATTATTCAAAAGAGCTTTTCCGACAAAACTGAACAGGTGGAACGATGAGTCAAACCAACTGTGACTGGATGTCTGGATTTCATTTGAGTCTAAACACTGTCACGGAGAATCACAGAGAAACTAATATTTGTTTTCATTTCTAAAACATTCAACTATACATGTAAGTCAATATCTTCAAGTTTGAGTGTTATTGTTGAGAAAAAGTTGCATCCCCTTAAGATGATCCCTCTGCTGCCACTTCCCAAGTTGTATCGTAAACTAAGGTGTGATCCCTGGCTACACGGCAGTTACAGGTTGAATGGCTTCTGACTGGCACCCCCGAACAAAGATACTGAAAAAATAAGGAGACCGCCAATATAGGGCTATATAGCTTAGAGCGCCAGCAGCTTAATCTGGAACTCGTAGGTTCGAATCCTGCTCTAGTCAATTTGTCTTTGTTCAACCCCAAATTTAATTGTAGAGCAGAGAATATTCATCCTGTCATCAGTCTGTGTAGATAGCGACTCTAGTCAAGACTGAAGAGTCCACATAAACAGAATTGTTTGACTTGGCTGAATTAAGCCCGGTTCATACTTCCTGCGAAGGCCACACGCCGTCACATCTCTGTTTTTGCTGCGAATGTTTCTCAGGAGTTGTCTACAGCTCAACTGTTGCAAATTGTTAAATGCGAATTTGTGACGTCAAAATTTGTTTCGCATTCGCAGGAGATATGAACCGGGCTTTAGACAGAACTGATTTACAAAAAATGTGACTCGTGTCGGTTTATACATGTACCATGTTGAGCTTAGTCGGTGCTGATGGTAGCAGAGGACGTCTGAATGCCTTCTGGAGACCCACGGCTGCCGGCAACGGTGGGGCCGAGTGAACTGCAGCAGCAAGATTCAAAGCTTGCATCCAATTCTGTAGGTCCTGCGTGTCGCTGTTTAGGAAAGAGAGAGACAAGAAATACAGTTTCAGTTAGAATCATGACTGAGTATGTGAATTGGATGGAATAATCTTTAGAATTAACAATCCCAAGGTTTGATTCTTCTAACAGTTCATCTAAAAGAGCTCGTACCTAGCAATGGCTTATCTGCATGGCTACTCTAAGAAGCTCAAAATATGTTTGTTCCTACTAATGGCGTAACCAGAGGAGGGGGGGGGGGAGTTGGACACCCCTTCCCCCACTCATACCCCTTTTGCCCCTTCCCCCACTCATACCCCTTTTGCCCCCCCCCCCCCCCCCCAAAGAAAATGCACAAATGTATGGTTCGATACATTAAATAGCCAGCCCCCTCCCCTCCCCTCCCCAAACAAATATACATGTATGTCTTTGCCCCCCCATCCAAATGAAAATTTCTTGGCCAATTTCATAAAGCTGTTAAGCAGAAAATACCGCTTGAAAAACTTCTTTGCTAAGCAGAAAATTGAGTGGGGCACCAGTCACTACAATGCAAACTGAATGAAATTTTGGGTGGTAACCCGTTTCTGCTAAGCAATACTTGTCTGTGCTTAGCAAGTTTTTTGTGCTTACATTCTTTATGGCACTACTTCTACTTGCCTGGTCATTTTACAACTTTGAGAAAGACTCCGCTAAGGTTGAAAATTCAGGCCACCAACTGTTTTTCCCCCCATTTTTACCATAGGTTCTTTTGGTTGGTAAGCAGATTGCAACAGCTGATTCTATTTTCTCATTTTACAACTTCTTACATTATCCTAGGGTACATGATGGTTGTGGCCAGACTATAACCCTTATAATGGCATGACCTTATTACTTGAGCAATCTCATACAATGTGATAAACAAAATACAATAACAGGCGTGATATTTGGTAGGAGTATAAGGACTAACCTACAGATACATATAGTATAGGCTCTAATGGACTTTTTAGGCCTAATTAACAATAATTTTTCTGATTTTTCAAATGGCAAAACAAAATTTGATATCAGTCAAAGTAGGAAGAATATCATGCCTGTAACAGGCCTGGAATTTCATCTTTGAGAGGGCAAGGCCATTTTCATTTTGCAAAGGGCAATTCCAATTATGGTAAAGTCTGGGAAACTTCTGAAGGGGCACCAAGGCCAAGTCCAGGGGCCTTGGCCTCTGTGGCTTCCGTGTAATTACAGGTCTGTAGTACTTTTGTGTGAGGCTGTTGAATATTTTTCACATTCATGTCAGCAATTTAAAGGTAAAAAACTACCCATGCGACTGTGAAAAGTTGACTGCATTTTTGAAAAATTGCCTCCCCTAAGTCAACTATAGAGGGCGTTCTGTATTGCAAATCATCTTTGAGAGGGCAAGGTCATTTTCATTTTGCAAAGGGCACTTCCATTGGAAAATCTGAAGGGGCACCAAGGCCAAGACCAGGGGCAACAGAGGTCATGACCTCCGTGGACTCCATGTATTTCCAGGCCTGCTGTAATCAGGAATTTCATGCATTTACATCTCCCTTAAACCCATCCTTTTTAAATGAATTTCCAGCTCATGCAAGCTCTCTTTTACTTTCATTAGTTGTATGTTCTTACTGTGCAGTCAAATAGAAAATGGTTGTGAAGTTTAGAAAGTGCTTTAGTTTTCAGTGCCAAGTACATTGTATTTCTTCTGAATATTAATGAGTTATTTGTACTCAATGGATTTGTGCATATACGATAAATATAATTTTGCAAAACAAAATAAAGGGGACTCTACATTTATATCTCTTGCAAGTGACCATAAAGTACTATTAATAAATGCTATCATCACAAACAGGTGAATATCGGAATGCTATAGAACCCTTGCATATGATGTCACAAAGCCCAAACAGCGCCCTCACTGAGGTCAATTGACGCGTACACCCGTGCACGTTTGTATTGTTTGACCTCAGCGATGGCGGCCAATGCGAGGGGTCTATGGAGAGATGAGGTAAAGCACGAGGAATGTGGACACCTGAAATAAAGTCACGTCAGCGTTTCAAATTAAAAGTGAACTTGACGATGATGAAAAGGGAGGATGAAAGACTGAAGCAACGACTCATATCAATCTAACAACTAAGATGAAGGGGGGGGGGGGGAGCATTGTGATGGCATGGATGTCTCTACAGACCTCTTGGGAAACTACAAAGCTTGGGTTGGGGAATGTTAAGGTTGTAGAAATGATTGAGCATCAATAATAACTTGCAATTCCATCACCCCAGAGATTTGGAAAAGATTAACAAAACATCTGAAAGATGACCGATTCCGGAACCAATTCTTGCAAGAAAACTGTCATTACACCCAGAGCACAACATGTGACTATTAGCAGCAAGCAAAAAGAAGGAAAAAAACAAAAACATGGTCTGCAATGTGGAAAACCATGGTATGTGGCTAGTCAAAACACCAACTACTGGATATAAATTAAGGTGATTTTGACACCAACTACTCGCCTGGAAACTTGTGTTGAGTTAGAAGCAGAGACTGCTTCCTGGGGCTGCTTGTCACATGGTCTGATTGAATTAAAATGAGGCAAGGTCAAAGATCAAACAAATAGAAAAACATAGACTTGTTCTTACATCAGTCGAGACATTTGTAATAGTTATTAATATTAGTTACAGATAAGGACTGATTCTACGAGAACTCTAAAAAGGAAAACAACAAAAGAAATTAATATGATCTCAAATAGTTGTTAAAGTTAGGACTTGATTGAAAGAAATGAAGCATAAAATACAAAAGTGAAAAAATACATGTAGGTATAATTGAATTATTCACAGAACAAGGACATTAATGGTTAACTTTCTGCCCACCTTGCTGTTATAAAAATAAAAAAATAAAAAATATTTACTATCAATTGTGTTAATCCCCCTTCCAAAAGGTTTATCTATTTAAAAAATATAACAACCACCACCAGCCGTCAAAATCCAACTGCATGTTTCGTTTGATTCTGTTGGACTGAGGACTGCAATAGTGAACTGATCATGCCCTACATGGGACCAGGCATATCACAAAAATCAGAGTAAAACAACAGTTTGGGTTGAGTTACCATGGTGTAGGACTGAGGACTGCACTAGTCAACTCATCATGCTCTACATGGGATCAGGTGTACCACCATAATTAGAGTTTAACAGTTTGGGTTGAGTTATGTTACTACATGGATGTGTTGGATTTTGTGGAGTGGGGAATGATCCTGTTACATCACTCCAGGAAAGGCAGTTAGAGTTAATCACGGAGACTTCCTCCATGGGTTAATGAAGTGACTCTTGCATCCAATTTAAATAAATAATAATATAATAGTGGCTTCTTATATAGCGCTCATATCCGTCACTCAGTGACGCTCAAGGCGCTTCAACAGTCAGTATTTTCCTGCAAGGTTTGTGGAGAGAGTAAATCCATCTATATTGAAGAAATTGAGTCTATAAGAGAGTCCCCACCCCGAACACCCCCCCCCCCCCCCCACCACCATCACAACTTACAGGCACTGTATGAAGAACTCTTTCCAGTTTGCCAATCTGAGATTGAAGACATTGGGTCTCCAAGTGTGTCCCCTCCCATAAACTGTCCCCTCCCATAAACTAACCCCTCCCCCTTCCTCACTACTCACAGGCACTGTATGAAGAATTCTTTCCAGTATGCCAATCTCATCTCAAAGTGTGTCCCCCTCCCCCTACACTAACCCTTCCCCCTCCATCACTATTCACAGGCACTGCATGAAGAATTCCTTCCAGTTTGCAAATCTGAGATTGAAGACATTGGGTCTCTTTAAAGTGTGTCCCCCTCCCCTTACACTAACCCTTCCCCTTCCCCATTTCCCCCACTAATCACAGGCACTGTATGAAGAAATCTTTCCAGTTCGCTAATCTCATCTCAAAGTGTGTCCCCCTCCCCTACACTAACCCCTCCCCTCCATCACTACTCACAGGCACTGTATGAAGAATTCTTTCCAGTTTGCCAATCTGAGATTGAAGACATTGGGTCTCTTACTGTAATCGGCAACCTTGCTGGCTAGACTGTGATGGATGCTAACTGCCTCCTTCGGCGTGTTGAAATGCATCTGATGATGCATCTCCGACTAGAAATAAGAAAGAAAGAATACAGAAAGAAGTCAATGGTTGGTCATGGATAAAGAAGGTGGGGGAAAGAATGTCATTGTAATGATTCTGAGAATCAGATGGTTAAATAGAGGATGATTAATAGCTGGCAAGCGTGTCGTGGCCGAGCGGTCTAGGTCACCGGACCTAAGCTCTGGTGTTTTCAGCAGCAGAGTGTGGGTTCGATACCCGGTCATGACACTTGTGCCCCTGAGCAAGGCACTTAACCATAATTGCTTCGAAAAAGTTGGGAAGGTAGTGCATTCTGCTCTACCAGACAGGCTCCTAGTGGATGATACCCATGCCTACATCCTTAACGACTGTGAAGGGGGTAACCCTGTTTCAGCCCCAGGAGTAGGAGGCAACGTGCCCCTGGTGTCAATTGATTTGGGTCGATAGCCCAAATCAGTTATGTGTAGCCCTCACCTTGAGTGGCCGTCCATGGCCTTGTGAGTTGGGCGATATCTCATTAAAAAAAAATTAAAAAAAGCTAACTAGCCACCTAGCAAGCTAATTAACATCTACATGTAGCCCAACATTCAGCCAGTTAACAAGTCAACTAGTCCAGCATTCTGCCCAGCCAGTCAGCAAGTTAGCTAGCCAATAACTTAAGTAGCCCAACATTCAGTCATTTAGCAAGTTAAGTTGTCCAACATTTATTATCCCAGCCAGTTAGCTAGCCAACAACTCAAGTAGCCCAACATTCAGTCATTTAGCAAGTCAACTAGCCCAACAATTATCAGCACAGTCAGTTAGCAATTCAGCCAGCCAACGAAATAGCAATTTTTACAGTGAACTGACAGAGAAATACAAGTGGCCAACTGGTTTGTCAGTAAGACAATTTAGCCAATGAGGTATAAACTACACTGGCCAAATGACTACAGATGGTTTTCAAATTCTAGCTATCAGTTAATTGACCAGTATCCATTTCATGAACCACCCAACCACTGGCCACGTGACTGTTCAACAAGCAATCTAAAGAATCTACTGGCTAAGTAACTGGTAAAACAATGTTTAAAGGCACTGGACACGTTTGGTAAATGTCAAAGACCAGTATTCTCACTTGGTGTATCCCAACATATGCATAAAATAACAAACCTGTGAAAATTTGGGCTCAATTGGTCATCGAAGTTGCAAGAAAATAATGAAAGAAAAAACACCCTTGTTGCACAAATTTGTGTGCTTTCAGATGCCTGAAAAAAAGGCTTCAGGCCTGAAGTCTTTTTCAAATTCAAATATTTTAGTGAGAAATTACCTCTTTCTCAAAAACTACGTTTCTTCAGAGGGAGTCATTTCTCAAAATGTTTTATACTATCAACAGCTCTCCGTTGCTCGTTACCAAGTAAGTTTTTATGCTAATATATACTTTGAGTAATTACCAAAGGTGTCCAGTGCCTTTAAGTGGACAAAAAGCATTATGACAGTTATTCACAATACCTTATGTAAGTAGAGAATAAGCCCTTTCAGTGTTGCATAGAACATTTTCCAAGCTCTTTTGCCTCTGGGTGCTAAATTGACACAACGATAAAAATAAAAAACAAATCAATCAATAAAAACAGATGCATCCATCAAAAATACAGATTTGAAATACAACCTTAATATCAATTTGTCTCTTCTTGGAATCAGAACAGATGTACTTATAGATTTACAGTCATTCAAATGACAAATGAAACTGAAGTGTCAATTTTATTCGCAAATTTCCAAGAACGTATGACATGCAAGATGTACAGAGTTCCCCCTATGAGCCAGCTAGAATATCAGGCTGATAAGCGCAAACTGCGTGCCGCTTCGCAAATTTGTTGGCAGATACGCACACAAACCTTTTTTAATTTTTTATTTTTTTTAAATACAAATTTAACAAAAAATCATCAAGATGAAAACCATCAAAACAAAACCATTTAGAATTGCTCCAGATTGCATAGTAGTGCTTTTAAAACCCAAAGATAAATACCAAGTAGAAAACATTCAATAATTTGGGTCCAGAATGCCCAACAATTTAAAAGAAATCATGGGGAGAACCCTGATGCTAAGGCCATTTTTTTTTGATTACTTGGATTACGGAATCGCCGCCCGAAAAAATCGTGTTTTGGAAAAAAATTTAAAAAATCCCCGCCCCAAAAATTCAATTTTGTGTTGGGAAAAAAAAACAAAACAAAAAAACGATCCAAAGGGCATTTCACATCTTATTTATGCACACCTTGTCCATTGGTACACACCAAATTTAAAAAATCCACTCGAAAAGTGCCGCGAAACGCTGACCACATTGCGATCACAATGTACACAACGCACGATCCCGCGTGTGACACACACAAGCATAATCTTTTCCAATTTACAGGCTTGTAGTCTTCGCTATTTCGTTACTGTTCGTGCAACAATAAATGTAAGAAAATTTTAACGCTAGAGGGCGTTTCACAACAATGCGATAGAGCGAAAGCAATCGCCCTCTCTATTAATGAAATTGCGCTGTAGCATACAAAAACCAGTTACAAACGCCTTGAACAAATTTGTCAAATAATTAACCTATCTGCGCATGCTCAGCAAAAGCGGTTATTCCCCGACATTGCAATAACATTATTCGCTGGTGTGCGCTTAACCTATCTAAACAGCATTGTTGTTGCTGGTACTCACGCACATTCCGTCGGCAGCATGGTCAAAACAGAGCACACTTCCGTGGAAATTTTAGCTTGTTCTACAAAAATACAGAACGTTCCGGCTTCATTCTACAAAAATGACCACTTTAGGATAGAGTATTTAACTGTATAATGTAAGATTTTCTCTTTCTATTTTAGTTTTGTTTTGTTGTATTTTGGTGGTTTTTTTTGCGGATTGATTGCGCTCAGAATTTTGGTCTCGAATTTCCGGCTAGTGAAAAATTGTGCGAGCTAGAAACGTACTGTTATGTTGACAAGCCTGGCGGTTTAGTCAAGTGAAAAAGTTAGAGCAAGGCCTTATATTTACATGAAGGTCTATAGTTTACATTCGTTTTAGAAGCCGCCCGCGTGCCTTCTTTTTTTGGTTTTTTGGGTTTTTTTTTTCCCCGCCCGCCCGTTTTTGTGAGCTGGAAAATCCGTAATGCCGGCCACGTTTTTTTTTTTTTTTTTTTTTTTTCCCCGGTCCCCGCTCATATTTGTAGCTTAGAAATCCGTAATCCAAGTATTCAAGAATAAATGGCCTAACAGCTTTCATTGCACAAATATCATGAATAAAAAACAGTCCTTATGAGCAGAGTTTGTAGAGAGGTGACAAGACAATTTGTCCACAGACTGCCTGAAACTGTTCCTCATCGATTATTTAGTATCTCATCATAACATCTTGATAACGTTCTTCAAATTTGTCTTGTCTCTAATCTGTAAAGCATCGCATAGTCTTAAGTCACATCGATTTATTCATGGTTGTAGATTACCGAGGTGATATTATGAACACGTATGGCTTAAGTACAATGTATGGGAAAAGGTTGCTGAACTACAAGTGAGACTCTACTCTGACTTTTTAATTCACCGTTTCTCCCAAAGATGTTTTTCTTTTCAAACAAAATGAACTGATCACTTAAAGGCAAGGTATACTTCTGGTAATTGTCAAAGACCAGTATTCTCACTCGGTGTATCCCAACACATGCATAAAATAACAAACCTGTGAAAATTTGGGCTCAATTGGTCATATAAGTTGCAAGAAAATAGTGAAAGTAAAAAATACCCTTGTTGCATAGAATTGTGTGCTTTCAGATGCCTGAGAAAGGCCTCATGCCTTAAGTCTTTCTCAGATTCAAATTTTTGATAAATTACCTCTTTCTCTAAAACTACATTACTTCAAATGGGGTCGTTTCAGACAATGTTTTATAATATCAACAGCAGCTCTCCAATGCTCTTCACCAAGTAAGTTTTTACGGTAAATAATTTTTGGAGCATTTACCAAAGGTATATACCCTCCCTTTAAACGATGTTACGAAATTCAAAACATACCCTTTTTGAGGATTGAGCTTAAGGGTATTATCTCCATCCCAGTGAAAACATCAAATAAAATTTTTTATTTTTGTTTTTGCTGCACTGTCTGCTTTTTTAATAACTAGTTTTTTTTTGTCTTATAAGAACCCATTGTTTATGTGAAACTGCAGTGTCTTTTAATGCTCCGTATTTTTGACCGCGTGAGGGCGCTCTCAAAAATATTTCTATCACTTCCGGGGGTATAAGCGATTATCGTCTGCTCAGCTCTGTGTACAGTTTTAACGTCGGCTTCACTTCTGTGCGCGGTATAGTTTTTAGTTGCTTCTAAGGTGGGTTATAACGGCTCCTTTAAAGGTCTTATTGTTCGTAATGGATATGATGTCTGGTGGTAACGTGTTCCAGTCTTTTTAATAACTGTTAGGGGGAAGTATTTGAAGCAGTCTAAATTTACTCTATATTGTTTGCGGAGAACAGTTGGTAATGTAGGCCTTGCACTTTGCTGTGAATGTGTCTGGATTGGCGTGTGACAAAAAGACATCCCAGAACTTGATGATGGGGCCCCACTGCAGCATCATGTTATTCAGCTCAAACGTTGGTTAGCAAGCAGAAGAGGAGCATCAACTTCCAGTAATGAAACGGAGCTTGTAAAAAGGTAAACGAACAGTTCACGTTCATTGACTGTCCATCCATGCCTAAACTACATCGTGTAATAATAATAATAATATAATAATAATATCGAAGTCTTATATAGCGCACGTATCTACCAAACAAGGTACTCAAGGCGCTGAGTATATACATACTTTCAGAAAGATAGGTTATTGCAGTGATGAAAATCTGAGACCCAATTATTTAGCACCTTATAAGGGTTTACAAGGTGCTACGGCGCATTAAGCAGCCACAACCAGGAACACCGGGGCGAACCCCTTCTCTTTTCGATAAGTGCACTGGGTTCTTTTACGTGCATTCACAACGCACGGGACCAACGGCTTTACGTCCCATCCGAAGGACGAAGCATGTGGTTAAGTGTCTTGCTTAAGGACACAAATGTCACGACTGGGATTCGAACCCACACTCTGCTGATCAGAAACACCAGAGCTTGAGTTCGGTGCTCTTAACCACTCGGCCACGACAGTTAAGGACTGGAACACGTTACCACCAGACATCATATCCATTACAAACAATAAGACCTTTAAAGGAGCCGTTATAACCCACCTTAGAAGCAACTAAAAACTATACCGCGCACAGAAGTGAAGCCGACGTTAAAACTGTACACAGAGCTGAGCAGACGATAATCGCTTATACCCCCGGAAGTGATAAAAATATTTTTGAGAGCGCCCTCACGCGGTCAAAAATACGGCGCATTGCAATTGTACTTTTAATTATTTTTTAGACTGGATGATGAGTTGACTTAAAGGTATTATACTGGACTGGTAAAGATTTTAAAAAATTGTGGCTTAATTTTAGTCTGAAAGTAAGAACTATTTTTTCTGCGAAATATTTGCCTCTGTTATATTCAAGAACACTGTATCTGAAAACTAGAAGACAAAAGAAAGAAAAAAAAAGAAAAAAACATTGGCTGATATCAGTTATACAACCAAAATTAAGGTTAATGTTTTTACAAGCTTAAAATTGTGCATAGTTTTCACTATTTTCTCCTGACACACACAATGGATTGAGCCTAAATTTTCACTGTTTTTTTCCTTCTTCATGTATATAGTTGATCACATAAAACATGAACACTGTCTACGACCATTTTTTTCAGCTCTACCAATCCTGTATAATAACTTTAACGAATACAGAAATGAAATAAATAAAAGTGAACATACTTTTCTTCCCTTCAGCATCTCGAGTTACTTTCCTCATGACGTATCCCTTGATGTACACCGGGGCATTTGGATCATTCTGTACCTGTGAAATAAGTCCAAAATAAAAAACAGAATAAAACTTAACCTTTGATTTTATCTTTTGTGTTTTCAATCTCTTGTGGTTAAACCAGCCCCTCCCTCTTGTCTCCATCTTTATTGTTCAGCGTTCTCACTGACAGTTGTCAACTGGCCAAATACCAGTTAAAACACCCGAGGACCAGTTGAAATACAATCCAAGTAGTCCGGCTGGCTAGTTCACTGTTGAAAAGCATCCCTATGATTATGGACATGCGAAAAAGCTGACAGACCAGTGAAATGAAAATCTGACTGGTCCTGCTGGCTAGTCACTGAAAAAAGTTAAGGGCTAACCCTGTTGTTCATCTCTTGCTTTTTTTGTGTGCTTTCTGCCTCTCTCTCTTCATTTTGTTCCTCTTGACTGCTTCTGTTACTCCAGCGCACCTGTTCATGTGTGTGTTGTGTTGTCATTTAGCTTCCGAGAAAGACTCTGCTAGCCTCGAAATGTCAGGCCATTGACTATTTTTTGTGAAAACTAAACCTCACAGAGCAAACATTTGTTGTCAACATATCCAGACAACAACAGCGATGGATTTAAAACCTGTTAGCCACTTGAGAAGGGGAGCTCGACAATGTCAAAGGTCATCAGTAATGAGCCACTTTGCTTTGACAGTGGAAACGCTAAATGAGGTAACTCGCTTCAATCCGATACCCATTGAACCCCTAATCTGCATTCATGGGTGGACAGACGTTACTGTCCCCTCCAGAGGAAGTTACTGTCTCTCCTTTAGTCTTATGTGTTGAGTCACCCCTGTGCACCTGTAGTAGGGGGGCTGCTTTGTACTCTACTAATTGGGTAACGTTTGTAGACTATTTTAGAAAAACAAGTTCTCTATGATGAGTCATTGGTAAGCTTTTCCTCGAAGAAAATATTAAAGGCGTTGAGGCGCATTGTTACAATAGACTGTGCAAGTCTCGCCCGTATGGAAGACTATATTTTGGGCAGCGTGCCACTTCCAAATATTTAAAAGAGACAGTTTATCCTACATGCAGCTCGTGCTTCATGGGGTGAAAAACTATGTGTAAATAATAACAAAACAATAAACAACAAAACAAACAAATCCTTTAGGCCATCCACCCGATTGGAACTTCTGGTTTCTATAGCAACAGATTGCCTGATTTGACATTGAGTAACACTCGTTCCCCAGGTTCATTAGAATCGTTCTTATTTTCATCTATGAAACCAATCAGCAAGTTTAAACTTTAAAAGGGAATCAATTCCAGTTCTTAACCTGAACGAGAACAGAAGCCAAGTTCTCATTTCTAACCTTGACAGCTGACCGATGTTCCTCTTCTAGTACAGCATTTGATTGATGGGGGCGCCGAATACATCAATAAAATGCAATATTTGCAATATTCCTGAGGGACAACTGTTCATTTTCACGGCGTAACTTACACACCTGAGGTTAACGTCAAACAAGATGACTTTAAACGCCGCCAACACAAGACGCACGAAAATGACGTCTTGAACTTCTTCATCCAGTGTTTACTTTGACACAGCGTGTTATCTTAACCAAGGCGCAGGTGCATTATCATTCGCGATGAAAAGGTGTGACGTCCAGTAGACAGGACTAATGGGACTAGCTTTATACCTCGGAAAAATATTGAAACTTGACTAGAGATGGCACAGGCCAAGTGGAAAATGTTAACAAAACACTCTTGGTTATAATGGCCGCCTTATTTTCATTGCAGTGAGGTTTTCTGTATTTGGTGCAAGTGTGAATTGAATGGTAACCATTGATAGCAGAACCTGAGATTTATGTGCTTGGTATTTAAATGGATATAGCAGGAGTAGATTACATGTATGAGATGTGTTAATATTAGAATTTAACAACCTGAGCCCAATTTCATAGAGCTGCTTAAGCACAAAAAGTAGCTGAGCACAACAATAAGGTTACCAGCCAAAGTACAATGTCTCATGTACAATTTGTGACAGGTATCCTGCTCATTTCTGCTTAGCAGACAATTGTTAAGCAAAATTGTCTGCTTAACAAGCAGCTCTATGAAATTTGGGCCCTGTCGTGTCTAAACTTGGGTAAATTTATGTATGTTTATTTGCCATCGAGGGAAGGTCTACGTTCGAACCGGGACATAAATAATAATAATAATAATAATAATAATAATAATACGCAGTTCTTATATAGCGCTTTATACTCCCGATGGGTGTCTCAAAGCGCTCAGTATTTTTCCTACAAGGTATGTGGGGTTACGTGTATGAAGTATGAGACCTATTCCTTTGCATAGCACCATGTAATGGTTTACAAGGTGCTGTGGCGCAATATGCAGCCAATCAAACCAGGAACACCGGGGTGAACCCCTTCTCTTTTCGATAAGTGCACTGGGTTCTTTTACGTGCATTACACAACACACGGGACCTACGGCTTTACGCCCCATCCGAAGGACGAAGCATGTGGTTAAGTGTCTTGCTTAAGGACACAAGTGTCACGACTGGGATTCGAACCCACACTCTGCTGATCATAAACACCAGAGCTTGAGTTCGGTGCTCTTATCCGCTCGGCCACGACATTACTCTACTTATCATCTCAAAGAGTGAAAAACGGACAGGGGATGGATCGTTCAGTGTGTTTGGGCCAACTCTCTGGAACCAGCAGTTCCCACAGACCATAAGATCCTCTCCAACAGTTGATGCTTTCAAGCGCAATCTCGAAACCCATTTATTCTAGTGTTCACATTGCTGATGTTGTTCTTGTTTATTGGTGAAGCGCAATGATCATTATTTTGGAATTGCGCTATATAAGAGCTGTTATTAATATTATTATTATTAAGTACAAATGCAGACTATAGCTTTTAAAGGACATGTGTACTCCCAGGCCTTGAACTTGGCTCTTGAAGGGGCACGGCAGTTTTCCTCTGGTAACGGGCACTTCTACGAGGAAATGTAAATTTGTATTGGATTTTTGCAGAGGGCACCACAGCAAAAGCACAGGGGCACCGCAGCAATTTCTGTGGGTGCCTTAGGTTAATTCAAGACCTGTACTACATGTATGTCTTCGTCAGTACACTCCCATGGCACTCGTAGAGCACTGAAGGATGTTTTGATGTAAATTACAATGGAAACCCACTTCACAAAACCAGTCTTATGCAACATGGTATTTTATATTTGAATTGTCTCCATACAAATTTTAGGCAATCTTCTACACTTGGTACATTTCAAGATTACTAAAAAACTACCTGTTAGATACATAACTGTCAGTAATAGTATTATGATTTTATATATATCTTGTTTGCTTTGTCTCAGCTGTCAGCCTTTGAGTTTAGTTTGAATGTGTGTGTGAGCATTGTCCCGGTGTTTGTCTGTTTAAAAAAATAGTAATTTAAGTAATCTTGTTTTGGTTCACTCTTTTCCTAAATACTGACTCCACACACATAAATGTTCAACACTGACAAGCACTTATAATCTTGTAAAAATAATACTGTCTAATATTACTCTATTGCATAGTTGGATGTCAAGAAAGGGAAAACAAACCCAGAAGTTTCCCCCACAGAAAGGTCAAACAAATTGAATAACCTTGATATTAATTTCATCAAGTATGTCTGGATGCAAGTAGAGATTTCTTGTCCTCATCAGCCGGTGGGTAAAGCACACAACAACTAGGTGAATATATCAAGCCTTGGGTGATTACATGCAGTTCATTTCACACCGAGCAATAAAACGTCAGAGTAGTTGAAGCAGCACAGCTGCTTTTTCGAAATGACAATGAGGTAGGCAAATTCACACAAGACAGTTTGTCACCTTAGTAATACTTCTTAAATCTGACGAAACGACATGGATTAGACGCGCAACAAAACTGTACAATATAGAGCGTTATGGTTGTATTTAGAGATTGTTAATCCCGTGAGATTAGTGGAGTCTTGGCTAGTCATGGTGTGTGAGATGAAATTACAAACTTAAAGGGCGGGTTTAGGCCAAGTAAAAAAAAATACAGGCCTGTGAGTGGACCCTAAAAAAAAGAGCTGAAACACTACATGAAATTGTTTGTATTTTTAATCCACCCTTGACATATATATTTTAATTTTTGATGTAAACTTGCCTCATGCAACAAATAGATATAAAGAAAGTTAGCGGTGATTTCAAACTGAAGAATTGGTGGCCTGTTTGAATTGAAATACTTGGCGGCCATCTTGGAAAAAAAATAAAAAATAAAAAATAAAAAGGTCCTCATCCTCCTCTTTTTGGAAAAATCAGGACGATCAACTGGCCTTAGATTAAGATTTCAAAATCGGACAAAATGTAGCATGAACCATGATGAATCATTATGACAGGCTGTTGTTATGTGGCACTCGGCGTTCTCCGTTCACAGTGGTCCGCTGGCCAAATGCTAGTTACAACACCTGATGACCAATCCGAAATTCTCTTCAAGTGGCTAGTTCAGTGTTGAAAAGCATCCTTATTCAATATGAAATATGGACCAGTGAAAAGCTGGGGGACCAGTGAAAAGCTGGGGGACCAGTGAAACGATAAGCTACCTGGTCCTGCTGGCTAGTCACCGAACAAGCCAGTGTTGTTGTCTCGAGTGGGTGACTTGGACTTGAGTCAGACTTAGGTCACCAATTTCATTGACTTGCGGCTTGACTTGACTTGAGGGAAAATGACTTGCGACTTGACTTGACTTGAGAAAAAATGACTTGGTTACAACACTGGAAGCTACATGTAAGGGCAAACTCTGGCACTACACATGAAGCTACAATGTATTTCAGCCTAGAATAGATTTAATATTTTGTGGCTATACTCACTGGGAATGTTCGCTGAAGTACAATCATAGACACAAGGCTTACGGCCCCGAAAGGAAAGACTTTAATTCGTCCGTACCATCGCCACTCATCAGACTTACCAATAATGTACGATTCTCCACAATATAAACCCTAACCAAATCAGGCATGCCTTTGGAACTATCATCCATTTCCAATTAGCAATCAGGTGTAGCTCCTCCAAAATGTCAAAGGTCGGTATCTCATAGGAATCCAAATTGGCTAAGGTCATAGGTTAGTCTCGTTGAGATTTGATCAACATTCCAAGCGACGGATAGATGCGGCAAAAGCAAAGCAGTGTGATACAGAACGGGATTCCCAGCGAGTTTCACCTTCACAAGAGACACTGAGACCCCTGGTCCTGTTCCCGACCATCAAGTGATATTTCCAGATGAAAGGTTCGTCACTCCCTACGGGATCGTGCCAATGGCTTGCCTCTTTATCCCATCTGACTCTACCAGACGAAGACAAACAGCCACTTACTATTCTTCCCAGTATTAACCACCGCTGATGACAAACCCTGCGTACAAGACGCCCCTAATCCACCACTTCTTGTATCTTACACTCCCATACTTGTTAAGTTGTGTGATTGCAATGTAAACTGACATTTCCCATTCAGGGATTCCTTGTATGTGTTGGTGATCTTTATCCCACTCACAGGAAGGGGAAATGTGGGGGCTTAATGGTAAGGGTATTGGGCGGGAGCAACAACATGAACACACATGAAGAGACAAGGTTTTAGACAGGATTTAGTAAAAGGGTGTCCAAATTTGCTGCAAATTTTAAAACTGGGTGTTCAAATTGTTCACTTACAATACATTTACGTTATAAATGACAGATATAACAGGGTGCTCAAATTTAAAAGAGGGTGTCCAAAAGACACCCAGACACCCCTCTGGCTAACACTATGTGGAGAGACTAGCATGTTTACAGTAAGTTGCCTCAATGAAGGAAGGAATCAGCTTTGATCTCGAAAAAAAGCAGACTCAACTTGAAGTCAACTTTATTTTACTTTGATTATCCATTGAAAAAGAAAGAAATTTATTTGATTATTTTATTCATATAAACAATTAGAAGGGGTAGGAGGGGGTAGGGGAGGGGTTAGGACGACTGAGGGGGGGGGGCAGACTACGAGACCTACCTCAAGGAATGGATTACCACTCAGTGTCATGGTTCCATTCCCCGTCTTACTGCCTCTCTTCATCAGCTTCTCCTCTGGATCACACGCCCATTCTAAGGGTTTGGATTTGATAGATTGATAGAACGTTTTGAGAGAATCCTTGGAGAAATCCTCTCCTTCGTTCAGACCTTCCAAGTTGGTAACAAAGGAGCTGAATGTCATCCTCTTACCGATGTTCTAAAAGAGGGAATATATAATGAACGGTACATGAAAAAGCACAAACAAGCAATAATAATAGCAATATAACACTTAGACGGTGCGACAATTTAACAATTTACAAAAAAACAAGACATTTAAATTAAACTGCAATTTTTTTTTTTTTTTAATTTTAGAAGATCAGGTTTTTATCCTGACAATTAGTAATCAATCATAATCAATTTTATCATCCGGGGAACCCCCCAGGATTTTTCAAAACTGTGGGGCACAATTTTGGAAGTTTGGCCTAAGCACACTAAATTGAATTGAACCCATGTCCTTGGAATGTTTTCTGTGGGTATTTATATTTGGTTTTAAAAGCCCGCAATCTGGAGCATTCTAAATGGCTTTATCTTGATGATTTTTGTGAATTTGATCTGAAGTATGAAAAAACAACAAGAACAAGTTTCTAAAATTGTTATTATTTTTTTTGAGCACCAGCCGCAATCATTGCATATCGGCACGCAATTTGCGCATATCAGCCCGATACGCTAGCTTGTGCATGTGAAAAACAACTACAATAAACATTGCATAATATCATAGGAAACTTAAAATGTATTTGATCAAAAATAAGTTGTCGTAAACAACATTCACGTTTCTGTATACAGATACATGTACCTACAGGTACTGTAACAACACAACTCAAAAACCATTTTGAGCAATTTCTGTTGCCTTTTCTTCATAACACACAGTAATCAGACACGAGAAACCTACATGTACATCTTGAAGCATGATCAAATTAACAGTTAACCGACATTTCAGGGATTTCCCCATGCAACTTCTTTAGAAAGCAGACATAAATCAAAATGTGTCCACTTAAATTCTTTCATGATTTCAGTCTATCTGAGATCAGGGTCGATTAGATTAGCACGGCCTTAACCCAAAAATATTTGCGCTATTTACAAGACTGACACACCAAGTCGTCTTGCAACAAAGTAGGAGACAAGTCGGCCACGCTCCTCAGGATGCAATTTGTTTTCACAAACTCCAGGGATAGTGAGATACCGACAGTTACCGTGAATATAACCCACGGTGACGCAGTGTAATCGGCTAAGTGTCGCCTTTCATTCCTCTCAATTTGTGTAAATATTGAAAATGACTCTGGGTTCGTTTGATAAATCGTTCTGCTCGGACAGGATGTATAATACCGAGAATCAAACAGTTAGTGTGTCTGTCTGGTTTTATTTACTCGTTTTGTCAGGTGTAATTCTCGACCTACAGGTTAAAAAAAAGACATTTGCCGTGTCAAGTTACTGCAGAACAGGGTGTGTTTATTCTCATATAAAAATCACTGTTGAACACAAGAAATATGACTAAACTCAGGTAGTGTCTAGTTTTCAATCTTGTCTCTCTGCAGACTGTTACTTGAACACGTGTTATATAGTTTATGGCAAAGGGCTAGCAGCGTAAAAACAAAAATCATGTTATTGTTTCTTCTAGTAAAAGGGTGTCATCACTGCCCATAGTGACAGTCACTGTAACTCAGTCCTTGTCTTGTGTCAACATGCTCACTTACATGTAGGAAGTGGATCATATCTGTAGTACAGTTCAGAACTACATTTATGTAGGTTACTGGATGACCCAAAGGCAAACCATTGAACCATCACCTAGATTTATGGCTCCTTGTTACACATTTGCAACATTCAACAAACTTTTTGAAGCAAGAAGGGCAGTTATTTGGGGTTTTTCCCATTCTTTTTTCTCTCCTATTTTCCCTAAATCCAACCCCTCCCAAACCAGCACCCCTGCAAAACTGAAATTCAAACTGAGGTTGAAAGGAAAAATAGTCTGGCACCCTTGTTAATGAAATGAGAGTTCTTATGTAAAGAAGGAAGCAAGGATGTAGTTACCTGTCCATGTAGATCAGTGTTGAGCAGCATTAGAGCACATGTTAAAGTGTGAACCGCATCCACCGACCTGTACTCAATCTCATTGCAATTCTGGTGTCTCGTAGAAAATTGAAGAAGAACTCGTTCACGTTCCTGTGACTCACCGGCGATTGCGATCTTGGAAAGGAATTTACGAAGAGCTATGTCCAGAGGAAGATTAGTGAAGTCAAAGTACGTCACGTATTCCTCGGCAACTAATTTGCTGAAATCGTTTCTATGAGGGAAACAAAATAAAAAATCAGTTACTACCATAAGATTGTTATCAGAGAATTTAAGTCAGTTTTGAATATTGGTTAACCAACATCAGAGCTGCCGACATTTGCATCTTGCAATCAGGCAGACTTTGTACAAAAATTCTAAGGTATTTAAAGTTACAGGAATAAGTTACAGTTAAAGTAATAGGAACATGGAAAAAAATTGTTTATTTTCAGGGAACTTGCTGCAGAATCAGGGAGAGTTAGCAACTCTGCTACATCAGTATTCCGCCACGCTTAAGAAGTCGCCGCCATGGTTTTAAATCTGTCCGCCCCACTTTTAAAAAAAACCTTTTGCTCAAAGAAGTCAGGAGGAAGTGGCCATCAGGAATCACCTCAGAGTGCATCACAGAGCATGTACAATCAAGGTTTTACTGGGCCCTTAGGTTGCCGCTAACCCCACGCCGTAAAGGCTTTGTGCTCCCATAGGCCCCCCCCCCAACCTTTCAAGTTGGAGAAAAAAGCTACATATATTGGTATTAATCCCACGTGTAATCATCGAAAAAACTATGAAGATCCAACAGAACTTTGCTTAATCGTTATGGACTTTATTGCCAAACAAACATACTATGAAGCCTTACTAATTTGTTTCATGTACATGTAGTTTCACATAAAGTTAACCGAGAGTTGCTTACTGCACTTAAAATGTTTAAAGGTGACATAACGAATAACGTCAATGTACTTTCTACAATGTTTCTAATTACGTTAATCAAGTTGTCTATTTTTCAGGTAATTTTTAGTTCCTCATTTGATTTCACTATATTTTGTTTTATTGGTGAGCAAATTGTTTTGTTTGATCTCCAGGTAATTGTTGATTATATTTCTGCATTTTTGTTGTTGACATTGAAGGTCAGTGGGACGGCGGTCTTTCTTTCTGTTCATATTCTAAACCTTCTGATCAATTCAGCATCCATTATAATTCAGCTCCTCTACTCACGACAGAAAATGAGACAGACTTGAATTCTCTTACGAGGCAAAATATTCAAATTCGGGATCTGGCACTGCACATTTTCCTCCATGTAAGGATGTAAGCACTGAGGAGCGTGTGCCCCAACTCCGAACTATACAAACATGACCGACCCACTAACCACTCAGGCTAAATCATACAATTGACGAGTGAGCAAACTCTATCTGTCTGCATCCAATTGATCCTATCAAGACACGTTGTACTGAAACATTGCCGGAGAAATATAAATTCATTTAAGCACTTTGTGCTTCTTTTCTTCTGTAAAAACTGCTGAGGCCACGACCAGGCACTTTAAACCCGACGATGGACGGATCTTAGGAAGTAACCAGTTTGAGGAAAATGGATGTTTCCAAGGGTGAGAAAAGGCACTGAGATGAAGTGGCGGATGCGGGATTTAGCCTTGGGTCTAAGAGATGAAGTACCTTGGCTTTGTAACAAATACCAAGATACTAACCTCTCCTCGAGGGTAGAGGGAGGATGCGTAAAACATCTTAGTCTTTTTTGATAGATCGTTTCATTGTACGTCTTGATGCTGCTGTGGTTAAACACTGAAAAATACAATTCAATGTCAGAGATTTATCTAGCGTGAAGCATGGTCATGCATTCTTGAGATAACATGGATGACATGTACATGACTTACAAGATGGAGATGGTGTATTTATTATAATACGTACACCTGTCTTATCAAGTGTCTTGATCAAGACGGACGCCTTACAAGGTTACCTAAACAAATAGTATACCAAGGGTACATGTAGTCTGTCTTCTCATTAATGTAGATACACTGACCTAAATAAAGTGAACTAACTTCCTCAATACACTGTAACTATAATCACGTTTATTGTAACATAACATAACAATTAAAGGTCTTATAACTACAGGATTGAAAGAGCTGGCAAAATAGTGGCAGACAGTGTTTATGTTTTGTGTTAACAACCATGTATACATGAAATAACAAACCTGTGAAAATTTGGGCTTCATTGGTTGTGCATGTCAGGAGGAAATAGTGATGCACAATTTTAATGTACACTGTATCCCCTTAATCCCTCTGCTGCCACTTCCCAGGTTGTACATGTATCATATAAACATGATAAACATGGAAGTGATCCCTGGCTACACAGCAGTTACAGGTTGAATGGCTTCTGACTGGCTTCTGTACTTAACCTAACAAAATTAAACACTTTGCCCTGTTTGAATTTGTAGGGTTAGGGATGGTTAGGGTTAATCTTATCTTAATTGGCACTGCGTAGATTACAGCAACCATACATTACGTAAGCTGATGACGTAGATGGTTTTTGTATGCAGAAGAGAAAGCTGCACAACTCTTTGCTTACTACAAGAACTCATCTTTACACAATGCTATAATGATGAGCACCACATGATAATTTATGACACCTGTACATATGTACATGTGTACATTGTACACTCCCCAACACTCAGGGAGTATACTTGAAATTAGATATGGATATTTATTAGCCAATTTCGCTGATGGATTTAACAGCGCAGACTATCAATGGCAGGGGCTGGCTGGGGACAATCAACAAAATTGCAATTCAATCTTGTTATTGTTGACTATACTGTCTTGTTGTAATAATAAAACTGATAAAAGTGGCTTCTTATAGCGCTCAAATCTGTCACTCAGTGATGATCATGATGCTCCAACATTCAGTGTTTTTCAGGCAAGGTTTTTTTCATCTTATTTTGAGACCTTTTTAAACACTGTATGGTATTTTGGAATTCACTCATCTGATTTGAGACCTTTTACACTGTATGGTATATTGGAAATTTACTCTCACTGTAACTGCATTTGTCTTATTACTAAATCATTGAATTAAGTAGTGGAGTGCCTCATTATTTTACAGTCACAGGTTGGGTTCCCCACCCAAAGGAATTTCAAATTAGATCCTAAATATCACTGTTTGTAAAAACATGTAAATTAATAAAGGTAAAACATTGTGTTTAACCATCTATTGCATTACATTTACATTGGTCACAATGTAATGCAGCGTAAATTTAATTTAGGATGATTGCACGACATTCCTGCATTATTGTTCTATTAACCTTCAGCAAAATAATGATGAACAGACATTTGTGTTACAACTATCTCTAGTATCTAAACCACAGGCTGTTTCACACTTGAAACCACTACCAACCACAAAAACCACAATTCTACAATGCTTTCTACAGTGTAAAGTACTGTAGAAGGACTGAAAGAAACCTGTGCACAGTACATTGTACACACACATACATACCTGTACACTGTATTGTGCAGGTGTGAACTCATCAAATGCATGACAGCATGAGGACTTCCAATACAGCACTGATCAATAAAATGTGCACATAAAATGTTTGTGTAGCCCCAGGAATGTGCTTTGTAAATTGTAATCACACATTACCAAATGATGCATGCTCTATTTCAATGTTGTTGTTATTGATTCCTCCCCATCTCCACCCCTCCCTTCCAAGGATTATTTCTAGAATAATATTCTCTCATGAATTGATTTTTTTATTTTTTATGGTAACAATTTTAACACAATGTAATTCCTGCTCTTGGATTGGCAGGGTAGGGTATTATATTTCTATGGTAACAGATAAACATTTTGTTAAGATAAAAAAGTGAACCCCTAATTATAGCCTGCCATTGAACATGTTGAATCCTGATGCATCCAAAGATACCATACACCCAGTAGGGGACCTTGATGAGTAAATAATGCATTGATGAAAAGATTGTGCCTAAAGTTTCTAAACAAAATCAGAGGACACCAAAATGCAACAAGAAGCAATGGCTGTCCCTGAATTACCTCCTACAGCGCTACCTGCCATACCAACACAGGATATCAAATTAACCTGAAAACAAGTACAAATGAACAACCAAGGAAGGAATGGCCGTCCCTAAACACCGGGTAACTAGACCCTGTTATCTGGCTATCATGTTACCTAAAAGACACAGTGAAGTCTAGTGAGATGCCACTGGGAGGAAGGGACTAAAAGGTTCCTTAAGATGCCATGCGAGTCATGTCCTCATTGCTGTTTATAAAGTCAGCATCTTCATCCTTGTTCCCATTATCATCATCTTCATCATCATAATCATCTTAAAGGAGGGATGAGCCAAAAAGGATGGCAAAAAATCCAGGGATGAATTCGGACATGTATGAAGATGAAAAAATCTGAAAATTGAACAACAGTTTCCTCTTAGTCATGTTGGTGTGGTGATCTCCCTGAATGTACTGTACAGATTGTTCCATAGAGGTTTACAGACTTAGTCTCTACATCATTTCAATTCTGAAGGTTTTGTCATAACAAGGGCCAAGTCTTTTCATCTCTGTGATGGCAAGTTTGCCTCTTTCATGAACATCTGAAAATGCAGGGAAATCAGGAAATAAACCTGACAAATCGCATGCCTGAAATAAAAATAAAAAAATCTTACAAGGGATGCTCCATTTGACAACAGACTTGAATACAGATTATATGTAAGGGCAAAATACAAATCAGAGTAATATCATAACAGACTCTACATTACATGTCCTGTGGATGTGATTATTTTTATTGTATGTAAGCTGCATGGCAAATGTACTTTGCTGTTTCTCTTTTCACGAGAGCCAATTCTAGATAAACTTAATCCTGGATGTTGATAATTTATGGTTTTAATGAGTTGACATTTCCTCCTCAATGATTTCCTCTCAGGTACATGTAGAAAAAAAAAAAAAAAAAACTACATGAATATATTACAGAAGTTACGAAATTGAAACTGATGTGGAACGATATCGGTACTTCCAATTAAAACAAAGATTAAATCAAATGAAAGTAGTCAAAGAGCATTCGAATAATAACAACATGTCTCGGGTCCGTATGAAAGAACGTCCCACAACTAATCAACTATTTTTCCAGCAGCTTTTCCAGGTGGCACAAGATCCTGACTGAAACAGACCAAATTCAAATCATGCATAACAGTTGAAACTCTACATCTAATTTGTGCGTAGTGCGACACTGAACCAACAGCTTATTTTTTCCTGCTGTCTTCTTCTGAGCTGCTGCTCCCAGCGGCCTGCGGTCAAGACAGTACTCAAGTCTTTGAAGATGATTTACCTTCTCCACACAGACAGGTTTATTAGATTAAAATAACCCAACTGCACAGAATCTAGTGGCTGTAGATTCCTTCAAGATCCCTGCCTTGAATTTAAGTCTTAAATTTCTCAGGGGGTTTCTTTTATGGATGTTACATTGTAGTGAAGCTATAGGAAAGGTGCACACATTATGTAGTTGAGATAGGGTCATACATGTAGATTGGTAACTACATTGTACTACAACAAATAATGACCATAAAAACTTACTTTGGAGAAGCACTGCAGCTGTTGAAACTATTTTGAGACAGGATTCCCTTCGAAGTAATATGGTTTGGATAATTTTTCACCCCAAATCATTTGAATCTGAGAGTGGATTCATGCATGAATCGTTTCTCAGATTTCTGAGGGTTGGTTGGTGTCCAAACACGAATGCTGCGCCAGAGATATTAAGGTTGGTACTTTGTACCTGCTGTCACCTCCCTAAACGTGGATGGATCCAACATTCTTGTGAAAATACATGTACCGTGACAGTTTTTTTTGGCTGTTTCTCAGTAAGTAGACACTGAATTCAAATTAAACTTTCACATGTGACTCTTACTGTGTCTTTCGTTACAATTTTGCCGATAAATCACAACCAATTGATGACCTTACTAGCATTATGTTGACAGAAATCAATCTATGGCATTACTTTTTAAAAGAGAATATAGTTTTGGGGATTTGTGATTCTAAGAGTAAAAATGTTTTGATTTTGAGATTTGCACTGATGTCACATCCAACACAGAGGCAGCTTGAGTCCATGTACAGTCGGTGTCAGGTTAAATACCTACAGTACAGTCTTCAGTCAATGTCAATATGCATTCCTCGTCTTTATCTTATCAACATTCTTACATCCTTCCCTTGACTTTCGATTTGTATTTGTTCAATGTCAACCATGAATGTATGTGATAAAGTCAAGACTGGTTCATTCTTGTACAGCAAGACCAGAGAAGAATTCACAAACGGAAAGGATTTGGCCCGGTGTTTCTGGCAGTGGCTGCCGAGTGTGCACTGCAGCACCTTGTGAACCCCAAGGTGCTAGATACATGAATCGGTCTCATAATTCATAAAAACTTCAAAACCTCTTAAAAAGTGTATCTCTTTGTTCAAGTGCCTTGATCACCTTGTTGGTGGATACATGTAAGACTACATTATTATTATTATTAATATTAACATTATTATTATTATTATTATTAAGAAATTACAGACTTTGACACCAAAACTTACCTTTTACTTAAATGCCTTGACACGTCTGATCTCTTGAAACCGTCTAACATGAAGAGCCTTTTAGCAAGTCGCTGAGCCGATGGTACATCCAGGTTTTTATTTCCAGCCTGGAGGGCATTTCCTAAACTGTCCATATCCAGGCATTCAGATTCTTCCGAGTTCACGCTATGTTCACTGGATGTTCTCGCTCCCATTCCACCATTCCAATGCTCTGTGGCGTCACTCCCATGGTTAACCGGCGCACCCGCTTGTTGTTCCTCTGTGGAGTTTTCGACCAACCTGTTTGCGTCCGAGTCTAAATGAGTCTGAGTTGACTGGGAATGTGCAAAGTTAGAGCACTGTTTTGCAACTGATGATGTGCTCGCGTATCCAGAATCATAGGCCACACTGTCTGTTTCTTTATCTCCTATTAATACATCTATTTGTGTTGGACGCTCTGTTTCAACTATATCCCTTTCTGAGGGCTGTCTTGAGGACGATGTCAGTTTTTGCGTTCTGAGAGGTGATTCTGATAGGGGCCCTTCAGAAGGACACGAACTTGCCTGCGAGGACAACTCACTCTGTGAGGATTCACTTTCCGCTAGCGTCACTATTGGCATTTTATTTCTATTGATGTCATTGTGTCTGTAATCTGAGCATGTGGTATCAGTCTTGTGGTTCGGGCTGAAGCAACTATGGAGCTGTCCGTCCATCATATCAACTATCCCAGCCCCTGAAGTCCGAGACGTCAACGAGGAATCTTCCCGGTGTATCTGTGCCACTGTTGTCATAACTTGAACAGATGGAATGTCTGTAACACTGGAATCGGAGCTAAATGAATAAGCATTCGCCGCGTACACCTGTCTAGAGCTTGGTACATCCCGAACCCGTAATTGATCCTTGCTAATCCCGTTAATGGGGGCGCCAGCTCCTATCCTATGATCGGGTGGATGTGTATGCTTACCCTTGATTGGTGATTGCTTGTTAGAATTCGGAGTCTCTACAATTATTACCCCACCACTCTTACATTGCTTCACCTGTAAATCGACACCGGATAACCTTTGAGTTGTTACACTGCCCTCAAGAGTCGACTCATCGCCATTATTTTGTCCTATACTTGGCTCAACGTCACCTCCAGAGGGAGACTCTAAATTCACAGCAGTCCCCCCATTTTCAGGACTACTTTCAGCAGATGTCCTTTCATTGGGTGTTGTCGGTGGTGACGACTCGTTTGGATCAGTTCTTGTCGGCAATTGCTCATTACTCTGTTGCTGTTTGTGCTTTGGGCTGCTTCGGCCGATAGCCTTGACTCTGATTTTAGGGTTGGATCCTGGAGGGTTCTCCAATGGCTCAAGGAATGTCAGAACTCTGGCTTTGGTTTCTGAGTCTGCAGAGTAAAAGATATCACAACAGTCAGATTTCAGTTCTGTTTATACTTTGTACTTTCAACAATAAGTGTCTTGCAATACTGGATCAAAGTTCTTTGATTATAAACTGTGGTGGAAATACACATTAAGATGGGGGGGGGGGGGGGGGGGGGGTGTCATATTACTTTGTAATTTTGAAAAAAGAAGAACAATAACAATGAAACTGAGATGCAGGATTTGATTTTTTTTAGTACTAGCATAGAGAAAGGACCTTTCTCTATGGTACTAGCTTGTATCATAAAACTGCCTCCTGCTGGGATTAATTTGTATAAGTCGGATGAGGAAATTGCGATCCACAATGAAAACTGAATCAGACCATAGAGCTTGAAATAACAAGTGAGCGAGGAAATGAATGTTTCTATAGACGGTTGTTATTATAGAAAGGAAGGGCAGATCCAAAAGCGTCCCAATTGAAACACATCAAAGTAGCAGACAGATGCTGGTAATGATCATGTGTACAACAGATATCAAATGAAACCATAGTCTGAAAGACAATTCCTACAGAACTTGTAGTTCATGATCTTTAATATCATATCAGATATCATGAAATGAATCTAGTTGTGGCAATTTCATTATAGTGTATTTTTAGTTTCTCAAAGTGCTTAACTTACAGCATTGGTGGTCTGTGTTTGGATCTAACGAGGAAAATAAGAGTAGCAATGATACAAGATGTCTTACATTTTGGGGTCAATCTAACGGTCCCAAGGGATCTGATCTGAGCTGCTTCCAAATCTTGAAATAAACCTTAATACAGTATTGCGCCAAATCCACCAAATTAAGATGCTGAAGGCGCACGAGAGTGGATCCTCACACAGTGAAGAAAGAGGAAAATCAGACAGACCACTTAGCACTCCTCCTGAAAGTTTCATGCGCTTTAGTCATAAAATGTACAATTCCTTCCAATATTGGGGTTTACCTCAAGTCTAGTCTAAGAGAAGGTAAACTCACTAGAAAGAGCCCTAGAGGTTATTAACCCAATTGAAATCCAGTCAAATTAATTTTTGTTCGGTTTCGACACAAATCCATTGTAGTGTATTTTTAGTTTCCCCCAAATGATAAGTTTCATTCGATGATGTCTATGTTTGGATCAAACAAGGAAAACAAAGGCACGATAATAATGATAACGCTATAGACGGCTTTATACATTTTGGGGTCAGTGACCTCTACCAATCCCCAGGGGTCAGATCTGAGTTATATGAAAATAAACCACATTTGCCCTTTGCACTGAGTCAGCCATTTGTATGTAGAGCCTCGAATTGGGGACAGCGGTGAATAGAAGCATAAATCTCTGTATTGTCACGGTAATGTAATGACACTTTCATCCAAACAGATGCACAAATACAATACAAACGAAGCATCAAGTCGAGGCTCTACATGCACATGGCGGAAAAAGTGCAAAGGGCAAATAATATACTACAGTACATGTAGTCATAAAACGCACACCACTACACATAATCTTGTTAAACCTTCCAAATCAATTAAGTACTGTACACTACAAAATATTCACCGTTGTTCTGAACTGATATCGCCAGGATCACCATCAACTTAGAAAAATGTTTACATTCTTACATGTACATACATAACAACATTACAAGAAAAAGATACAACCTTGTTCACTTCACAGTAAAACCACCTTCAAACTCAAGTCAGCTTTGGGCTAATAACTTAACTGTACAGTACATGTACATTACCACAGTGTGGCAATGACTAAAATACACAGGAAAGGAAATGCATAGAGGAACGGCCAGTTTGCAACTTGAATCCAGTACGGAATGCGATTCAGTTACCTGCAGTTATGGGAAGTTAACATGTATTTGACCTGTAAGTAATCTCAATATTGATTTTGAAAACGTTGTTGAATGATATCAACTAGATAATGACAACAAGGTATGGAAGGAGCACGCTACACCCCCTTGGAGTCAGGGTAACATCCGGGTGAAGGACAAACTAATTCACTACTTGATCTTTGGCCCACAGTTGTGGTGGAAATATTAACAATAAAGCGCTGGGAATGAAAAAAAACCAAGTGAATCGTTGGATTTAAAGAGTAAATCTTTTGATGCATGCTGTGTTAGTTTTGATTCCATTATTAATGCATCACAGCACGGTCTTGGGGCCAATATTGCTGACTTCAACTACATGTATTTTATTAGTACTTCATGGTCAGTGTCATGGGCTAATATAACTGACTTTAACTATGGACCGCATGGTCATCAGAGTCATAGGACAATAATGACTAACTTTAACTATGGACTTCATGGTCAGAGTCAGGTTTAAAGGGAGGGTATACCTTTGGTAATTACTAAAAAAAATTAACGACCGTAAAAACCTACTTAGTAAATAGCACTGCAGCTGTTGATAATGTATAACATTTGAGAAACCATGTTCCCCTCTAAGGAATGTGGTTTTAGAGAGGGGGATTCAAAAACAATTCAATCTGAGAAAAGTTTCTGCATGAAATTCTTTTCAGATTGTGTATTCCATATTAAACGGATTACTCTTCCTGGGTGAACATAACCGCTCCAGATCTTCGGCGATATCTCAAAAACGTTACCACCTTTTGAAATGAAATTTCACGGGGTAGTTGTAGGCCTACTGTATAGGATTAAAACAATCCTATACTCTGCCTTTAAAGGAATCCTGTGCTTTTACTGGCAGGTACGTGCAGGACACTACTCTTACTTTCATTTAGCTAGAGACCGATATGGAATTACACAACTGCACTGTAGTGTGTAGAATTGAAAAGAGTCCAAACATCTTGGCGTCTCCATCTGCCCCTTGTAAAGGTCTGAAGCCCCTGGATAATATATTCCCCTTGCAATGATTCTAAGACCCCGGTAAATTGCAGCCAACCTAATAAATACCCAAATTCATCCTTTACAAAAATGTCATCCATATCGGCATGACAGGGATGAATCAAAAGATGCCGCATGTCTCTTCTTGAACTGCCTCCGAGATGAAGTCATCCATGAGACGGGTCTGGGAGTGTAACACAGCCAATAGTTCAAGCATAATGTCATGGGATTCCTAATTCAACAAATTATCTCACAGTGATAACAGTTCACTTGCGAGTTATTATGGTGCAATTAACACGCCATCACTCGCTTCCTCTCCTCCTTAGCTTTTTTATGCGTCCATCTGAATGGAAATCAGGAGATCTCCTTCATAAATATTTACAACAGTGTACACATTTGGGACTTAGAACCGATCCCTCAACGCACACAACTTCTTTTAATTGGTAACAAGTGGCAACTGTAATTTGACGTTTATCAATAATAATCTAATCACCGATTCACGAGTAAAGAGAATCCTTTTCCTAGATGACTTCCCTGCATATAAACGTCGAAGTGCGTTACCCTCGACCAACACTTCAGATTCGATTCATCCAATGCTTAATATTGTCTGGAGGCAATTCATATTATAAGACTTCACCATATTCCTTCCAGGATGTCTACCCTGGTGTTTTATTTTGTTCATGTATGTATCTCAGACCGTTTGCGGGTGGTGACACTGTTTAAAAGAAACTGTAAAACGTGAAAACACCATGACTGTTTTCCATCAAGTCTGTTGTTACAACTGTATGAACATTTGTCAAGTATGTACAGCTAAAATATTGATGCGAGCAGGCATGCACGGCACAATAATAGATAGTTATATTGACATACACATTAAAGACTAGCTTGTCAGACAGACAATTCACACCTGCTTCCATACACAGTTTTCATTTTAAGGGTCGTATATTTCTGTATGACAGGCTAGCAGTCTGTTGAAAGGCTCTGTGTTTATTGTCCAGGTCACTGCTAATTTAAACACACTCATGACAACACCTACATCACCAATCAATGAATTATTTCTAATTTAAAAAGTAAGAGCTGGACTTCTAGAAACGAAGATTTTTTTATATTATTTTACCCATACACCGATGTGTGTGTGTTAAGCACTGTATACTCCCGATTACTGTGGAAAAATGCATAATATGGTTCAAACAATCTACCTCTAGATTAAGCTACTGGGCAATCTCAGTGGTCTTGTGGTAAAGACGTCTAGTCTAGAATGGCAAAGGTCATGGATTTGCATCCCATCCGAGTAATTTATATGCATGTGGAATTTTTTTCACACTCACAGGACTCTGGGAAAGTACTGAGTGTACAGTGCTTAACAATAACAAAAATTGGTGTATGGGTAAAACAATGTACAGTAATAAATATTCTCATAAACTCTCACAATCAACGTACCTAGTACTTTAGTAGCAACAACATGTAATTGAAACCATTTAGTTATGAACTAGAATTTAATGGAATGATTTGAGTTTGACAGCAGACATACATGTACATGTAGTAGACAAAAAGCACTTGGAATGAAAGCAGTAATGTTGTACAATGTACTAAGACAGTGAGTTTGGTGTTCTCCGCAAGTGATATGAGATACTGCTTGATTGTAAGGACTTGTTTGTCTCGACTCAAGTCACACGGCATGGCCGGTGTATTTACTGAAGAAATGGTTCTGATAAGTGGCTGTTGAGCAAACCTCATGAGCTACAAGAAGGAAGTCACTGCGGTGTAATGTTATCGGGAAACACAAGCGTCAGGTTTCCATCACGTCCGTCGGGAAATTAAAAGCAAGTCTAAAACAAAGTACATGTGAGCATAAATTTACATGTTATCCAACTGTGTGGTTCCATCCTGCTCACCAGGAATATATTAGAGTCAGGGATAAGATTTGCAAAAAATATGTTAACCCTTTCCTGACCGAATTGTTTGGACATAAACAACTGCTGAATACCGCCAAGCTATTAGCCAGCGATACGTCGGGGCATCTTTTGGACGCCCTATTTTATTTTTGGACGCCCCGGAAAACTGTCGGACGCCCTTGAAGACGCCCTGTTTTTTGTACATAATTTAAAAAAATTACATCCGAATACCTGAAATAGTAAGCAAAACGAACGCAAATCCAAAACTATTACTACCTGCCAGCTGCAGTGAAGGTAATTTTATGCAAGATACAACCAATTTATCTTAAATATACTGATCGCCCATTCATTGTTTACCGACAAAGGGATCAAATTTAACATCAGACAGTACGCCACGCAGTATAGACAAGTTTACAAAGTACATGTACATGTACATGTATGTCGACGTAAAAAGCGTTGTGTATGTACATGTACATGTACATGTCGTGTATCTACCAGGGTTGTGTGTGATAGCAGCACTCGAGACACACGTGTTGTAGACTTGATTTCAAGTCTGAGATAAGGGTTATTTTTCTGCATCAGCCACACAAAATCCCCCCTCAGATTGGCTATCATGCGCTCTAACTCGTAGGTTAAAGACGGAGGTTAATCCACAAGAGGGCGCTATTTCAGGCAATGCAGGTAGACTAAAAACCAGGAGCACAGACTTGGAACCAAGTCTAGGCACGTCATTCCCGCTCTTTTCTGGCTGCCGGCAACCTTTCAGCGCATATTAATGTATGCAGAACATCGCACATGCGCAGTGTATGAGTCAAAACGTGCGTGTCTGTTTGTAATGTGTGAACCTCCCACCATGAGTATGGGTAATGCAGGTTTAATAAAGAATGCTCACTGCACACCGTAATATTGAAGGACAGCTGCAGTACTATCAAACTATCCCTCGTAGTGTGGGGTACACTGTAAATGTACATGTACATGATGTACATGTACATTGAAATGTTAACGATTGTTTCGTATATAATTCGCGGGCTATAGAAATAGAATACCGCAACTCGACTCTAGTACGGGGGGAAATCAATATGAAAAAGTCGTGACCCCGCCCAAACTTTAAAAATAATAATAACACTGCGCGAAATACTACGATTCTTATTAGGGCTGTACGGTGCTGATTTCTTTTTTTTAAACCCTTTAATCGGCCCAGACCCAAAGCATACGTGGAGTACACAGTAAATGCAATAATAGTTCTGTGGTACATGCTTGCTGAAAATTTACCTCAACAATTTGGACGCCCTGTTTTTCAATCCAGTCAAATTTGGACACCCTATTTTCAAATCCTGGCTAAAAGCTTGAATACCGCATTGTTTGACCACTCAAGCGTGAAGCACACATTCTTGCACAACAGAAAGCTTTTGTTCAAAGGTCATTTTTACAAACCCCATTATCTCCTTGAAGACATTGTTTTACAGCAAAATAAGTAATAAAAAGGTTCTCAATTATTAAATTCCCTTTCATATTATCAAAAAATCATTGAGATCGGTCAATAAATGTCGAAGTTCTTTGTCTTCTTTTCCTTGGTGTGATCTGTAATCTCAAACACTTTTTTGTACACAACCATATGGCGCTCCGTAGGTGTTTGGCATTTCGGATCTTTCAACTCCAATTTGAAGAGATTGCAAAATAGCAACCTTATTTTATTTTACCATCATTAGAAAGATCCGATCTTTCCCTTTCCAATGATGGTAAGCTTTGGTATGGAGGGTGAACATGGACAAAACTGCAGCTTTATTACAAATAGCCTTTGCGCTCAGGCTTGAGTGTTTTTTTGTGTGTAAGCTTGGTCGACTAAAGTCGCCAATGGTAAGGAAGAGGGGGTACTAGTGCAGTCGACTAAAGTCGCCTATGGTAAGGAAAGGGTTAATGGTCCGACGTTTCGACACTAGCAGAGTCTTTCTCAAAGTCTAAAGAGTCTTTCTCCTTCAGCCTTCGAGAAAGACTACTGCAAGGGTCCAAATGTCAGGCCACTAACTATTTTTGGCATTTAGAAAAAACTGGTTCTAGTATGAACTTCATAAAAAGTAAGCTTTCAGACTAAAAATAAACGATGATATTTTTTATCCTTACCAATCCTGTATAATACCTTTAAAGTTAAAGAGTGTTTTAATAAGAAACTAAACAAGTTGAAAATGATGGTGAATGATGAACAATGAAAATATTCAGTGCTTGTTAAAATCCTAAACACATAATTCTTTCAACTCACCCTCTTTGACTTTCAGCACAAGATCATCAGGTGAGCGCATCAAACTTGTAACAACTGAAAATGAGGACAAAGAAGGGGAAGAAACAAATAACAGTATGTCTTAAAGGAATTTTCAATGGCAGCCCCGAGTTAAGAAAAGATGCTCTAGTGTCTAAGAGACAGGAGAAGGAACATCTAAGGTGTAGAAGAAGGAGAAGGGCACCTTCTTGATGATGAAGGATGTTGACGCAGTCTCTAAGATCAAGACGACGGGAAATTAGAGGAAATATGAGAGGGATGGATATTTATGAAGGATGTTGAAGATGAAGCGCAGGATAACATTAAGACGTTGATTTTGCTCATACAGGAAGGAAGTCTAGGGGAAGTCTTTTGTAATTGGAGGAGTAAACAGTGGCATGAGCAGTGACTTAATTACAATATTAAGGATTGTTTTTACAAGGTGGACAAAGAAAACATTGAGAGAGTAAAAAACAGTTTCATAGAATCGGACTTTCTTTTAACACTAAACCATCCTCAATTAAAATGACTCAGTGAAGCCAACAAACAATTTACCTGGGATGGGAAAAGAAAACATTTTTAAGATTCACTGCCAATGCTGAGGTTTAAAGGGAAAGTATACGTTTGGTAATCACTCTTAAAATCAATGGCAATAAAAACTGACTAGGTAAGATGTGCAGCAGCTTTTGATAGCATGAAGCATTTTGAGAAACATTTGACTTCGAAGTGATGTGGTTGAGGAATAATCCGTTTTTATCCCCCAAAATTTGAGTCTGAGAAATGTTTCTGTCAGAAACGTTTCTCAGATTGTGCAATCCAATGACGGATTATTCTTCCTACGTGGACAAAAACCGCTCCAGATATTCGATGGTATTTAATACGTTACCACCTTTTGAAATGAAATTTTCACTTGATAGTTTTACTGCATATGTGTATGTCTACGTTTATATTTGATATATTTAACCCTCCTACTGTTCGCAACATTTTCAAGTGAGTTGACCAACCATTTGAAACCATTCAACTGCCAAAGTTGTGTATGGTGGCACAACTGTGCACAGAACTAACTGTGTACTGTGTACATGCATTCCCTCATGGTATCATATTGCAAGGCTGGCATAGCTTATCTATCATTCAAAACCACAGTGAATGGTATTGAATGGTCAGACAGCAAGAGGGTTAATATAATCAAGCGGTTTCCAAAACCAAAACTCATCCATTTTATTTATTAGTTTATTTTTGAACAGTTGTACACACCCTTTCAGCAGCTCTATGAAATTGGGCGCAGGGCACTAATATTGATATGTTATTATAAGTTCAGCTTTATAAGAACTATTTATCATTATTGCTATTAGCTCATACAATGCACACCATGGTATGCCTGTATTTGTACATCGTGATGAGACCTACATGTCCATAGTGTGTGCAACATGTTACATGCAATGCGGGTAAATGTACACGTACATTCTCCGTGATGTAACTAAGCAACTTGAACTTCTTGCTGAACTAATTGACTTGGTGGTAATTGAGTAACCAGGTAAAATGCACTTCCAATGACCTGATCATCTTTGAGACAAACGATGAGCAAAAACAGGCCTCAGGGATGAAAGGTAGGGGGAGAGAGGGTGAACGAATGGGGAGTTCAAGACGAAAGCTATTAATAGACTTCAGTCAATATCAACTCTTACAGCAGACTAGCCACTGTAGTGCTGATTTACCTGCGCTACACATGTCCTTAATGTGGTATCACCGAAAAAGTACAAGTGAACTATGCAAACGTACGCACGAACCACTACCTTTTTTTATACTGAACGTGCATGCAGCTGTACGTACACACCACAAAAGCAACATATTAGGCAATGTTTTGACCAAAATAAAACTGCTGTCAAATGCTTATAATATCAAGTGAAAATTACCTGGTAAATCGGACACAGTACATGTACACGATGCAGTGTTTATTTTGATCTCTCATCCGTTAAAAGTATGTTCATTTAGGATACGAGCAGGCACCTGGGATGAGTGCAACAGACGCACAAGCACACAATGGCGTTATCCTCAAGACCTGTCGTGTAATTCCTTGATGCTCATAGCATATGCATGGCCATACTGTAGTATTGTATTAATTCTTAGAAGAAAGTACAGATGCGTAAAGTCGAGATGGAAGTCGCCCACTCACACATGAGAGAGAGAAAGAGAGGTTCTACGGTAAGAGAAGTGAGCTACAACTACTGCTTCAGAATTCACTGGAGACTCAGGCGGAGACAAATGCTCATTGATAAGGCAATAACTAATTGCCACGGGCTAGACGGCCAGTGTACCAATCTCATTAGCGACTGTAATATTCATGGGGTTTTTTTATGCGCAGATCCGAAGACGGCCATGGAGTTTCAATATTGTGGCTGGTGGTTTTTAATAACAATTTCAGGATGTGCCATTTGTGAGGAATTTTTTTTTTTAATAAACTGCAAACAAAAACGTTTTTTTTTATTATCTCACAATCAACTTATTTGTTCCCATGAATTTAATTTCATTTACATATGACTTGTGAAGTACTAGAGTTCTCCCCAAGATTTTTTTAAAACTGTGGAGCATTGTTGACTCAAATTTCGGAAGTTTGGCCGAAGCAAGCTGAATTGAAACGGGGTCCTCAGACGTCTTTTACTTAGTGTATATCTTTGGTTTTCAAAGCCATATTGTGCAATCTGGGGGTATTCTACATGGTTTCATATTTACAATTTTTTTGATTTTTTATCTAAGTAAAAATAACAGACTAAATGTATTTCACTTGCTACAACAAAAACAATTTTTTTGTTAAAGCTCTTAGTTTTATGTAAACAAATATTACTAGGAATAAGTGATCTTGGAAACGACCCCATTGCATTGGCGGTCGTCGTCGATGAAACGTGCATGCGTGAAAGACTGTCATTGGGCCGAGAGTCGTGCGCAGCGCGCGCATAAACGCGTGCATGTTTCCATTGTTTGTCATCCAAGATGTTGGCCAAGAGCAGCATGTGCAATTCAATTAAGCACAAAGGTACACTCAAATTTGACTCATCTGTAATTTCAAGAGTCTAACCCTAACCTTGCCCTACACAACAAGATCCAACAGTTCTGAACCTGTGTTGTACTATGTTGCACAGGGAATTTTATGGTTTCCTCTCATGTGTGTGTGAGTGTTGTTGCATAGGGAATTGAACCATAGTGTACAGCAGTATAACTGTGTTGGATAATGTTGGTTAGGGAAGTAAAAAAAAAACTTTTGTCTTGAAGATTGTGTGGGGTCACTGGGTCAGTGCATACAATGGTTGTATGGTATGGTACATAGTTGAGTCTTGCATTGTAAACAAATATAGCTTATTGGACTACAGTATTACAAAGGATGGGTAAGTATAAAGGATGGGTAATTATATTTAAATCTGAATTCTTATGCTAAAATATGGATCTTGTTGCATGGGGCAAGCCACTCACATTGACAAGTGTTGTATGGTGTTGGACTGGGCATATAATCACTACCTGCAACAAGAGTAGAACAGGAAGCACCTACTGAACTGTAAATAAAAATGTTTGCATTTACCAAAAGCGTGTAGACACTTTTCCCAGAGAAAAATTAGTGAGTCGTTCTGAATTGTGTCCATTTGGCTGTTTTTATACTTAGTGAATTTGTTTCACCCTTTGTAGTGTCTAAAAACACTCAAAATTTGAGTATGCTTGTCAGAGCTGTTGACGTTACTATGGTGATAACCATGGCAATGTGTTAATTTGACATGAGTTGTCAGATGATAACGGTTATCAAATATCTTAATCTCATCTACTGTGGTTGTTATTCTAAAAAGTGTCAAGCTTTTTGAGTTTTGCATACATTTTGTGCTAAGAGGTGACACTGACTACAAAACTGTTATGGAATGTTTTCAATGCATTTATTGCAGGCCTACAGAATTACACATAGGCCATATAGGCCATGGCTTATGTTGCCCCTGGTCTTAGCCTAGGTGCCCCTTCAAAAGTTTCCCATAGACTTTCAGATTTTCCAGAGAAAATCCGCTTTGCAAAATGAGAACTTGGCCTTGCCCTCTCAAAGATGAAATTCCAGGCCTGCTATTGTACATTTTGAAATGCTTGGAAGGGAATGATTTGTCCAGCAATTTTGCATATAGAACTTGTTTTGTTCACACTGGATGCTTATTTTGAGTAGTAAATTGTTTTTTGAGTAGCAACTGGGGCAATACATTTTGTGTAGCAATTTGCTCAGCTATACAAGGGAAATCGTTCACCTCTTGAGAAGCCAACTGCGAACAGTGTGACTATTTAGTTCTCGCTCAAGTCGCTGATCTGTCAGAAACAATCCTCCTCTTCGACATTAACCATCTAAGGATCGTCAAATTTAATTGCATTACAGTCTCCCTGAATTTTTATTACAACAAACAAGGGGGGGCGGGAATGAACCTTCCAACAGGAATAACTTTAGCAAGTTTTCTCAGTTATTGTAAAGAGCTACATGTACTTGATACCACCTTGTAATTGCTTTGTTGGCGGTGAGTTGTATCAAACTCTTTGGATAAATGATGTTGATGCATTTTTATGGGGCAAGTTTTTACAGTTAGCGATGGTATAAATACGCTTTGGGGAATCAGATGCGCCATTGGTAGTTCAGGGTAATGTCAGAGAAATTGAAGACAATTTACGAGAGAGTCAGACTTACACGCAGTACAGGTACGTGCACTTCAAATTATAGGATTCTTCTCTCACAATCAGCCTAATTTATGTAATTTAAAACTTTAAATATATTGGTTTAAAATCCCTCTTGAAAGGTCAGTTTAGAATCGGGTTAAAATTATAAAATTGCCAAACATGCAAATTCAGTTAAAACAGCTCAAATTGGTAATCGAATTTGCAATTTTAATGGCAGGCTTCACTTGAAAATGAACACATAAAGTGTGTACTGAGATACAAACAAAACAGACAGATTTTTAAAAACTTGGGTTGGTTTTGTCGGTTGTTTTGTCAGTGGTAGATCAGTTGGTTGGTCAGTTGATTGGCCAGTTAGTTGGTCAGTTGATTGGTCAGTTGATTGGTCAGTTGATTGATATTGGTTGGTTAGTTGATTGGTATTGGTTGGACAGTTGGTTGGTCAGTTATCAGTCATTTGGTTGATCAGCTGGTTGGTGTTGGCTGGTCAGTTGATTGGTCAGTTGATTGGTCAGTTGATTGGTCAGTTGATTGGTCAGTTGATTGGTCAGTTGATTGGTCAGTTAATTGATATTGGTTGGTCAGTTGATTGGTCAGTTGATTGGTCAGTTTATTGTTCAGATGATTGGTCAGTTTATTGTTCAGATGATTGGTCAGTTGATTGGTCAGTTTATTGGTATTGGTTGGTCAGTTACAAGTCATTTGGTTGGTCAGCTGGTTGGTGTTGGCTGGTCAGTTGATTGGTCAGTTGATTGGTCAGTTGATTGGTATTGACTGGTTAGTTGATTGGTCAGTTGATTAGTCAGTTAATTGGTCAGTTCATTGGTCAGTTAGTTGGTCAGTTAGTTGGTCAGTTGATTGGTCAGTTGATTGGTCAGTTGATTGATATTGGTTGGTCAGTTGATTGATATTGGTTGGTCAGTTGATTGGTCAGTTGATTAGTCAGATGATTGGTCAGTTGATTGGTCAGTTGATTGGTCAGTTGATTGGTCAGTTGATTGGTCAGTTGATTAGTCAGATGATTGGTCAGTTTATTGGTCAGTTTATTGGTATTGGTTGGTCAGTTGATTGGTCAGTTGATTAGCCAGATGATTGGTCAGTTGGTCAGTTATATGGTCAGTTATATGGTCAGTTGATTGGTCAGTTGATTGGTCAGTTGATTGGTATTGGTTGGACAGTTATAATAATAATAATAATAATAATAATAATAATAACTAGTTCTTATATAGTGCATTTCACAATAACGGTCTCAATGCGCTTTACATTAGTGCCCTGGTCATTGGGCCAATAACATTCATTTAATCTTTCTCAGCTCCCTGGGGAGTATACAGCCCGGGCTGCCGTGATGGCGCTCCGAAGGCTTTTTCAAACACAATATCAACCTCTACCCTTGCAGGTACCCATTTATACCCCATGGCGAAGAGAAGCAATTATAGCAAAGTGTCTTGCTCAAGGACACAAGCGTCATGACCGGGACTCGAACCCACACCCCGATGACTAAACCACCAGAACTTGAATCCGATGCTCTTAACCACTCGGCCATGACACCCTATAAGTACAGTTAAAAGTCATTTGGTTGTTCAGCTGGTTGGTCAGCTGGTTGGTGTTGGCTGGTCGGTTGATTCATCAGTTGATTGGTCAGTCCCTCAATTGAAAGGTTTTTTCCTGACAGTATTCACAAACTTCTTTAACGTGAAACCCTGCCAGGCCTTTGACTAGAATGTGCTCTAATCAGACCTGAGAATCTAAGTCAATCAAATTTGTATTGATATTGAATTGACACAGTTTACGTCTTACTCCGGTTCCAACAGGCTTTAGCATGACTCGTCTATTGACTACCTTGAGGAGGCCCTTGCATTGTCTTTCTAAACTTCTTGTCATCGGAAATTACTCAACCTTTCCCTAATTGTACTAAGAAAAACAACGATTAAGTAATACCTGACATGAATCCTGAAAAACAACATCATACAAATTATCAATACATTTTTTTAAATTGATAAATTGATAATTTGTTTACATCAGCTCAGAGGAGTTGTGCCATCGAAATACAGGCCCTGGAATTTTATGTTTGAGAGGGTTAGGCCATTTCATTTTTTCAAAGTGCACTTTCATCGGAAAATCTTAAAGTCTATGGGAAACTTTTGAAAAGGCACCCCAAGGCCAAGACCAGGGCAACATGTAGGCCAAGGACAGAGTTTGCTCTATGGTAACACCAGGCCTGTACACTCTCTCTTTGCCTGCAGTTTCTTTGACAAGAAACTCAAGAGTAAACATTAATGCTTCTTCACAAAACCCAAAGTAAACTATCTAAGAAATAACAGTACAGAACCCTGGAAACATGTAATCAAATCAAGTATTAAAGGTCATTCTGCCTGTACATCTCAAGGAACTTGAAGTGTGAACAATTGAGTGGGTACAATTGAATTAAAGCTTCTTGGATACAGCGCTTAGTTCAAGACGGTAACATGCATAAAAGTGACCAATTGAAGTCTGACCAAAGTTGGGCATCTAAAAGGTTTGGACATGTTTTTATACTCCACCAACTGTTTTTTGCACACCTGTCTTTTAAGAAAAGGTTGAGTGCAGCGTTAATCAATTTTTCATGCCCGGTGTTTGAGATTGTGGAAACAACCACGTGAACATTATGTAATTCCCTTTTCCCTTGCTGTTTTTTTTTTTTTTATGTACATTGTAATTCAAGAGCATTTCAACTTTTCTTAGCTGCACTTCATGTTGTTTCGATAAACCATTATGAAATTAAAAATATATTAAAACTTCCAGGGTTTTCCCCAGGTTTTTTCAAAACTGTGGGGCGTTCTGGACCAAAATATTTGGATGTTTGGCTGGAGCGCGTTGAATAGATCGATCCATTAAGCCCCGTCTCCTTACGAGTTGACCAATCACAGCCGCGAAACCCGATCACCATTAGTGCAAAGATCACCAAACGGCTCCAATGGTGATCAGATTTCGCGGTTGTGATTGGTCAATGAGAAATGGGCGTGGCTTAATGGATCGGTGTATTGAAACAAGGTCTTCGGAATCTTGGTTTTAAAAGCCCAATTGTGTGATCTGGAGCATTCTGTATGGTTTGCTCTTGATGTTTTTTGTAAAACTACCGTATTCCAAAAAAATTTGTATCAGCTGAAATATGCGCATATAGGGACAAAATTCGCACGTATCAGCCCGATACGCTAGTTTGTGCATGGGGAGAAGACTGACCTTTAAGATCAAAGTGATTTTAACAATAAGACCTGTGATTCCGAATATGATAATCCTTCAAGGTGTTATACAGATGGTTAGGTTAAAAAACATTGTTTAATTTTAGTCTGAAAGCTTACTGATTGGGAAGTTTCATACTAGATTTATTTTTTCTGTGACTGAATACTTCTCTCTTCTTCTTATCGAGTCACTACACAAGTCCCTCTGAAATAATAATAATAACTAGTTCTTATATAGCGCATTTTACAATAACGTATCAATGCGCTTTACATTAGTGCCCTGGTCATTGGGCCAATAACATTCCTTTAATCTTTCTCAGCTCCCTGGGGAGTATACAGCCCGGGCTGCCGTGATGGCGCTCCGAAGGCTTTTTCAAACACAATATCAACCTCTACCCTTGCAGGTACCCATTTATACCCCTGGGTGAAGAGAAGCAATTATAGCAAAGTGTCTTGCTCAAGGACACAAGCGTCATGACCGGGACTCGAACCCACACCCCGATGACTAAACCACCAGAACTTGAATCCGATGCTCTTAACCACTCGGCCATGACACCCTATGAAGTCATACTCATATTCAACAAAACTGTTTCTGAAAACCTAAACAAAAATGTAACAGGCTGATTTTGGTTGATAAACCAAAATTAAAGACAATGCGTTTTCATGCTGAATAATGTGTATGGTTTTTCACTATTTTCTCCTGACTCACACGACGGATTAAGCCCAAATTTTGTTTTTCACAAAAAATATTAACACTGACTACGATTATTTTGTCAGCTCTGCGATTATTTTGTCAGCTCTACCAATCCTGTGTAATACCTCTACACCCAACTAAAACAAAAAAAATGTAATCTGAACTTACATTACATGTGTACAGATAAAATGAATAATTCCCTTTTAAATTGGTAATTGTACAAGAAATCCATTGGTCAGCATGTGGCAATTAATATATTCACAGCAGGAATGAAACCTATGTAATTGGTTATCTGATTACAGTGACTGCCTGAGGTGTTGGGATTGAGTGATGTCAGTGTCACTGGTCAGCTAGCTGTCCCAGCTGTCATGTTATGGCCATGATGTCTAATCAGTGCGGTCAACAATACACTAAACACACAAACTCTCAAACTGTCCTACAAAAACTAATTTCCCCCTGGACTTGCTCATAATAGTCAACCGATTTTAATATTTTCTTTAACGCTTCAGTCTTATTTACAGAGATAATGTACAGTTTATGCGTGGTTGTAGTCTGAATTTTCTATAAGGACTACATTGTAGCAGTATTAGGTACATACAGTATGAGAAAAACGTAAAATTTATTTTATGTTGATTTGATTGTTTGTAAGCAAATTGTCAAGTACAGATGTAATAAATAATTACTATAAACGTTTATTTTGCCATCTATACCAGTAGTAATATATTCTGAAGCCCATGATCTGACGAAAAAGGGGTCCCTATTTAAATTCAATTTGTTTCCAATTTATAACCAAAAGGGCTTCGAAACTATGTGTAATAAAGTACTTTGAGAAAAATGTCTAAATTATGAAATGTTTGCAGTGAAAATGTGCCGCAAGCGTGAATGACAAAAATGAGTAAATGGCCTGACGTTTCGACCCTAGCCGTTGGCTATAGCTAAGTCTGTTGAGTACTCAATACTAAGCTACAGGATAGCCATACAGGGTTCTCTCCATTATTTGTTTGCGTATTGGCTGAAATTTGCGCGTATCGGCACGTAAATCGAGCCTATAGGCCTGATACGCTAGCTTGTGCATGGTGAGAACTCGCCATAGTCACAGCCAATGTATTTGTACTGTACACAGCCTTACATAATATACACATACCGTCGGCGTTTTCACGAAGTGGCGAATCCGTGGAAATTTTTTTTTTACAGCATTTTGTTTTTTTGCATTTTTTAATTGTATTTGGTGTCCTTAACAATTCTGCAAAGTTTTAAGTCTTAAAAGCGTATACATTTTTAATTACGCTTATTGCATAAACGGCGAATCAGTCAACTTTACGGATTTGCGTTTTCACGAACTGGCGAATAACCTTTTCCCCAGGGTTAATTTGTAATGCTACCGCTTAACGCGCTTGTCAACGTCGTCACCGGCGAATCCGCGCCCTGTGTGTGGCGAATCCGGCGTTTACAGCATTTTGCGTTTTCACGAACCGGCGAATCAGACCCCCCCCCCGCGGGTTTTCACGAACCGGCGAATCCGCGCCCTGCCCTGTGTGTGGTGTGAATACGCGCTCTGTGTGTGGCGAATCCGGGGTGCTCGTTAATTTGCGTTTTCACGAACCGGCGAATAAGTTTGGAACCAAACAGCATTCTAACAAAGCATCACAATAAAGAAACAAGTATTTAGTCATGTTATTTAACTTATACACTACCGTATCACTATAAAATATTTAACACTTTCAATTAAAAGACCGGCGAAAACACATTTTTTTAATGTGACCAACTTCAAAAGCGTTTTTCTCAAAACGCTGTTTTCAGCTGCGTGGGCGGATTCGCCGGTTCGTGAAAACGCCGACGATACTTGACACCTAATTATTGTAGACAAATCATTATTGATTGTACCACTGCAAGTATTGTTATGTGTCACTTGTCAATAATAATCATGATACAGTAACAATAAATATTCTATTACCAATGCTGTGTAGTTTTTGTACAGTGTATTTTACTAATCTAAACATGTCAAATTATATTAATTCTGAAATATGTATACAAATTTGTATCTAAACGTAACTTGTATCTAAACATAACTTGTATCTAAATGAAAAAATATTATGTAAAAATTGTGATGCTACTGTGTGCCAAGAAACAAAATCCAAATCCTTCATTTTCAATTTTGTAAGTGATTTGACAAAAAAAGTTTTGAAATTATTGTTAAAACTGCAGTTTCATCTGTTGTATTAAGGTCATGTCACACAGGGCAATTTACAGACAACCAGTTCCAGGTAATCTCCAGTAAGAAAATCCATTCACATTTTCAGTTTTCTCATTATTTTCTTGGGGACAATGAGTTACATTTACAGCTGGGCGATTGTCTCTCGTGCTACCAGAGTGTTCCTTGTGCACCCAGTTCAAGTGGTTGCTTCCAAGTTGCCTGAACAAAATTGCCCTTTGTGACATGGTCTATTGTTTATTGGCGGGTTAACATTTTGTTCAGTTTTACGTACAGATTGACATGAAGTACATGTTTGCAACAATTCTATGATATTACATAATTTTTTCAGTACTTCGTGGACTACAATCAATGCAGTATATAATCGTGTCAAAGGTCAATTACAAGAGCTTCCTCAATAATGTCAAAGGCCAGGATAAACTGAGGTGTATGACGCACTTATTCCGATCAACAACCTTTCAGTACAACCAGACACACCTTAATTGGACATCCTGCTTCAACTAAACTGGACGTTTACACATTTCATTTTAATAAAATTAAATACGTTTGAAACTTTTAATCAAATTAAAGGTATATTGTAGGTCACAGATTGGTGTCAACGTAAATCTGCTGATATTTAGGCAAAATTATTAAGAAAGATACAGTAAAGGTCACATGTGAAAGTTTCAGCTGAATTCAGTTGAATTCAGTGTCTACTTGCTGAGAAAACAGCAACAAACTGTCACAGTATTCACAAGAACATTGAATCTATTTATCTTCAGCGAGGTGACAGCGGGCACCAACAGCATATTTGGCAGCAGCATTTGCAAAGGGACACCAACCGAACCCTCAGGAATCTGAGAAACAAATCGTTTCTCAGATTCAAATATTTTTGGGTGGCAAATTATCCAAACAATATTACTACAAAGGGAATCCTCTCTCAAAATAGTTTATATTATCAAAAGCTGTCCAGTGCTTCTCACCGAGTAAGTTTTTGTGGTCATTTATCTGTTTACCAATCTACAATTGTGAAGAACATAATTCCTGTTCAGTTTAAAAAAATAAAAATTTACACAAACATTTTAGCACTGTACATCACCCATGCAGACTGTTTTAAAACATTTTCTTTTTACCTTCTTTTGTTGTTTTCCCTTCGACAGCTTCACCGTTAATTTCCAAAATAATATCTCCGACTTGCATCTGCAGGAAAAATAAAATGAAACAAAGACTTTTTAGTCCACACCACATCACACTCAACAGAGAAGTCTGATTTCCAATAAGAAGCTTTGTTAACGGTGATACTACACACGTACGTATCAGTGAAGAATTGTTTCTTGAAACGACAAATATCTGACATCTTGAAGTAAATGTCATCGGCAGACAGGCAGACCTCCCCGTCTTCAAGATGCAGTTTATCATCACAACCTCTGTGATTACACTCATCCCTAGTGAGATGGTGGTTCAGATAAGATGGTTAAGTCGTCTCTCCAAGGTGTTGTTTTCAAGAAGACGGTGCTCCAAACGAGATCCCTCTGATGTTTTCACCATAAACGTTTCAACGTATTCAGTAAAAGAGGTACATGTAGAATCCAAATTTGGACGTCGCCAAAGAAAATCTTGCTAAAAGAAAATGATCCAAATATCGTCTGTACATCTCGCATAATGCTTGACCGGGGTCCTTTTACATCTAGGCCGTCTCCATCAAAAGACTGCCAGTAGTGCTGGTTATCGGAGACAGAAGCTTGGCGCTAGGGGTAGTTGGGTATATATAAAAGATGATGCGGTTCAGCCGTAAGATGAGGGCTTGTACTAACGATTGACTACCCTGTATTTGTCCTGTCTGGCCCCGCATCAGTAGATGATGTCAAAGCGCCCCCAGGAGTTTATTTAAATGTAACCGTACCATCTTCGTTGACGGAAAGTAACTTCATGGATAATGCATTAAGATTAAAGGTAAAGTCTAATGAAAGTACATCCAAACCTGTAGTACATGTACATTATAATTTTCTCACTTTCTTGCAATTAAATTTATTCAAAAGACTTTACAAATTTTAAGAATACAAAGGTAGATGCTGTACACCAACTTAATTTTTTCTTCATTTGGATCAATTCATATTGGGTATAACATAAAAGCTGAACATCAGTAAACATTTCGAGATGTAAATGACCTACATGTATATAATGATGTCACTTACAAATTTGTACCTAAAATCTGCAGCATGCACATGTATCCATACAAACCTGCATACAAGAAAAAAGATGCAAGACTTGTAGTTGTACCCAAAAACTGTACGTACAACATATTTCGTATTTGTGTGTGGCATTACTCAACTCTCCCTTTACCGTCCCCTCACCACCCAATACACTCATGTATGCACACGCTCATCCTCATGATGTACACGTATATGATTTTGCACTCAAAACTCTTTAAATAATGCAGAGAACGCAGTTCAGTTGAAATTAAACCATGGTAAGAAAACCAACCTAGATTTAAATATCGACAAAAAACGTGCTCTAGTTTAGAAAGAACAAGAGAAAAAAATAAGCAAACAGGGACAGAAAATTACCGGACGGAATAGGTCAATTATTATGGTTGCCTGTATATAGCGTCAATATGAAAGCATCGACCATCAAACTAGAGAGAGAGAGCTTATCAAGGTGGCAAAACCATCGGAGAACGGTGGGAATCGTATTGACGGTCAGACACCTTGGTGCATCGTGGGAAGGCAACGCTAAAGATATTACCAATGATGGTATGGATTTTGTGTACAGGCTAGAGTGCTGCGATGAGGAGTGAATACTATTAATACAGGAAGGAGGGAAGCTGACATGGGAGATAGGGATCCATTCAAATTAAACAAGTCTTCTTTTCATATTAAACTTAATTTGTTTCATTTGAAATACAACAATCGGTAGTCAACTGTGTGGTTAGACGAATCGTAAAAGAAACATATTGAAGAGATTTTTACGAATACTGTTGTTTTAAATAATAATTTGATTTAGGGTTGAACAAAGAAAAATTTACTAGAGCGGGATTTGAACCAACGACCTCCGGTTTAACGTGCCGGCGCTCTACCAACTGAGCTATCTAGCCCTATGTTGGCGGTCTCCCTATTTTGTCAATATCTTTGTTCAGGGCGGGGTGCCAGTCAGAAGCCATTCAACCGCAAACTGGCTAAATCATTTAAACATTTACCCAGTCAGTTTCCCTTGTGGTTTATTATTTGTTTTAAATAATAATAATAATAATAATAATAAAGACATTTGTAAAGCGCCTAATGCAAAAGCCTCTAAGCGCATAAAGAGAACAATAAAATATACAAAGAGTGAAAGATACATTACATCAAAAATGACTTACAATTTTAGAAAACACGGCATTCAAACAATACCGGCATACAGTATGGCATTATTAGCTCACTGTATAGACCATGTGACCTGTGACATCACATGTTTACAAAAGAGCCACAGAGCCATGGAAGAAAACAATAACTCTTATATTTTAATTTTATAGAGATTGCACTGTCTGATTTTTCTCAAATTTTGACATGAAGAAAGGGGGGGCATCTCAAAAGCTGTACAGCAGTTGCTTTTGTACATGTAACTATTGAATTTATGTGAAAATTATGTCACAAAATGTAAATTTTCCCAAATGGCCTGTGTATAGTATCTTGCCTGTCAGGACATGCTTTAGAATGTACAAGGTCACCATTTCTGTAAACAAAGGTAACCCGGTCTATACAAACATAGAGCAAGGAACATATCCTTGCTCTATGAATGATACAACATACCAGGTATACCAAACCTGCCAACATTTGCATCTTGCAATCAGGGCGATTTCGTACAACAATCAGGGATGTATTTATAGAATGACATTCAACATACTGTACAGGTAAAGGGATAGTTTCCATAATCAGGGAGATTTTCAAATTAGTTCTTCAGAACATGGAAAGATTGTTTTATTTTCAGGGAACTTTCTGCAGAATCAGGGAGAGTTGGCAGCTCTGGTAGGTCTACATCCTACATATGGTGCAAGCTTAGTGGACGCTAATCAGGATTAGCCATGGATTAACTAACAGATAAACCCCACTGGATTACCCAACGATTTAAACCAAACACTACAATGTAAGTACACTTAATATAGCTTGACATATTGCACAACTACACATTTTTTGTAAGAAGTCATGTGTTGACCTGTATTTTAGTGGCATTCTTTTGCATCACACACTGACAATCTCGAAAACCAAGTCTGACTTATTGCAACACAATGTTTAAGAATAAATCAACGCAACATTTATCACAGCAGATCTTACATTGTCTTGCCGTACATCTTGTTAAGGTGATATAACTCGTTACTCGACCATGCTGACATGGGTTTTCTTCAATGTCTCTCCCCAACACAATGTAGAGTGTTCAACATACTGAGCGGAACATACGTTTAGTAGTCACACGGGCAGTACGTTCACCCCACTGACATATGGATCCACATCGATTCTTGCAATGCTCTTAACGCTAGCGGCACATTTTATATTGTTCTATACCAGTAGTGATTGCCTGCACTGCACTTTTACCAGACTGCTCTGTGGCTGCCTTACATGCATATACGGCAACTGCTGCGAACTGTATTACATGTGAATACAGAAGGAGGATAAATCTTGTTATTAGGAAGGAAGATTGATGTTCAGGCTCGCATGAAACACGACACTAATTTCATTTCTGAAAAACACTTTGGTTACAAACAACCACTCATTCGGGTATAATACTCTAAGATATGCATTCTTTGCATTGCGGTACATACAGTTAATCATAACATATTGTAACTTTGTATTTTCATGTACATACATGTGTTGCTGCATTTACAGACATTTAAATCTTTGACAGGTAATATTTGTCAAATTTAAACTTCACAATGGCTCAATGATACTATTTGTTGTTAAAACTACGCTTAATGATTGGATTATACATTTTGTTTAATGTTTATTTGTAAATGTCATTGTTGGTTCCATGAAGTGACCTAAATGATCCACAGCCGAGAACATGTGCGTTTGGAGCAAGTCGCAACTGAAGTTTTTTTTTCTTTTTCCTAAACTGCTGTTTCAGAGTCTACTGAATACTTTATAACTCTTTTTTTTTGAAAAAAATAAAGCTAACTTCTTTTTCCGTACAGAACTGTCGATATGTTTCCATTCTTGCAACTATTTTAATGAGTGATTATCATAATCTTCAAAGGGATTAAGGCTCTAATCTAATCTCCCGGTGGGATTAAAACCTAATCCTGTAGCTTGGTATCAGCTGCTAACTGGCTGTTAATTACAGGTGATCAGCTCTTTCAATTGACTGTACTTTTGACCACAAGAGGGCGCTTTCAACAGCAAATTTCCTTGCACCACAATGACAGCCTGACATTTTGACAGCCTGTAAGTCTTAAGCCGTGTTCCCATTGGACTTTTTCTTCCGCGGCCACGCGGAAACTTACCGTGACTGGATTAGATGTAATTCTACCGTGCGTTCCCACCTGGACTTAAATTCCGCGATGGAACAGTTAACTCGCTGTTCGAAACTGGCAGAATGTACACATTGCGGGCGCTGTGCACAGTCACCTTTGACCTATGCAGGATATGACGTGACTGTGACGTAGTTTTCTCGCACTGAATTCATCCACATTTTCACGTTTATCTAGCCCAATTAAACTCCTCACAAAATTGATCAAATCTGCCATGTTTCTAACCACAGTAAAGCAAAAACTTGCTGCCGCTGGACGAGATAGAAAAGGCGTTATTTTTGTATTGCATGTACACACGCTACATACCACACGGCCATCAGTGCAAATGAAACAGGGAACCATACCATTTTCGCGCGCCCTCTGTGTATAGTTGTGTCGTAAACAGGAAGTGGTGTTGTTTGTATAGCGTTTTACACCGTGGTCGCGGTAGGTTTACAGCGTGGAGCGTTCCCATTGGACTTTTTAGCGGCCCTGTTAAGTTACCGTGGATGAGCGGAAGTCTTCCGCGACCTCCTTCGGCCTGTTAGTTTTACATCACGGCCGCGGTAAGTTGACAGGGAGGTCAGTTTACCATGCGTTCCCATTGGATTTAATTTTGTCATTCTACAGAAAAGTCGCGGTACTTTAGCAAAAATAAGTCCAATGGGAACACGGCTTTATTCTTGTGTTAACGGCCACGTAAATAATAATATCCATATCGACAATTGAAAAACAGTTTGTTCTACTTTTTTCGCGTCATCCTAGACCTTGCAGCCTTTGTTTGCGTGACCTTGTCCATTCCAGGGCGATTCTGACAGGCAAGACACTACACTGGTCATATGGGTTATTTTACGTTACAAAAGAAAAGGGCAACACCCCCCCCCCACCAAAAAAACCCCAAAACAAACAAACAAAACAACTTTCAAACAGACAAGCAAAAAAAAAAAAAAAAAAAAAGGACTTGACTAGCCCCTAACATTGGCAAACACCATGTTTACTGAGCTGTGGAGGAAGAGGATGTACTGTTGACTCTGTAAAGGTTAAACATTTAAAACAAAACTAAAAAGGCACAATTTGAAGTAGTCATTTCTCATTGTACAAAGTGAAACCCCTGGATCTTTCCACCAATTAAAGTGCCACATTGAATCACTGATAAGTACCTTTATATTAAAAAGATCTACAGATGTTAACCAACAACCCCCCCCCCCCCTTTCCCCACTAGCCTGGAAGCTCACAGACAGGAAATTAAATTATAATGAAAACGTGACTTACAAGTTGAGTACTTGCTAAGGTAGGGCTGGTTGACAGGCTAGGTAGTGTACATGTAGGAATGGTATTGACATTTTAGCATCATATCTCAAACACTGTTCAAACACTTGACACACTCCTAGTTTATGTAAGGAATCAAATCATTTTGACTCTTGACATAATTGTGGAATTGGATTGAGCAGAAGAGGGTGCTTTGTTGACGATGTAAACAATCGTAAAAACCTTTATCATCCAAGTGAACTATTGACGTGCCCTTCAACTTCCCTAATTGGCATCGTAGTTCCTGATTCCAAATAAAATATTCCAACTGCTGTATTGGATTCCTATAATGAAGGTACTTGTGAATACGAATACCATATAAATCAGTACATCTGACATCAATTGGCCATCTTTAAAAAAAAAAATCTTGCTTTTTAGTTTAGTTTTACAACAAATGTTTAGCAGCTGAAACAGGTTACCAGGCCCGGAATTTCATCATTAAGACGGCAAGGCCATTTTCATTTTGCAAAGGGCACTTTCAAATGTTGAAGTCTATGGGAAACTTCAGAAGGAGCAACAAGACCAGGGCAACAGACACCATGGCAACAAGACCAGGGCAACAGACACCATGGCCTCTGTGTGATTCCCGGCCTGGGTTAGTATTTGTGTCACACAATTGAATCATCTACAGACTCCAGACCTATCCAGCTTTGCTTCCAGATTTACCTACTTCTTAAAAGATGCTACAAATGCCATCAATTAATGAGCAAGAAACAACTGTACGTACCTTGAGTGTCTTTGAAACAGAGCAGACTTTTATACAGTGAATGTACATTTTGCGTGTGTGAACCGGACAATGGCGGGGACGATGATGCCATTTTTTACGATGAGTCTTTGGAAAGGTTGAAGCCATGATTGAACTTATTCCCGTTGACCACCTCACGATGAAACGTTGTACAAGCACAAAAAACTCCACTTCTTGCTAAATATCATGGTTTCAGTGGATGATAGGTTGGGTATCATCAGTTCCTTTTAGAACATGCTGAACTACATGTATGAGCTGCGCCACACAAGCTTGAATTGAAGCAAGACAGATGATCGCAGACAATTTCAGCGCAGGATTCTGCTACCGGACTTCAACTGGTTAACACTACATGTAAACCTCGCCTGGCATGATCACTGACTAAGTCTCTGACACAAACATCTTGATCACATTACATGGAAGTCCGGCTCACCGAAGAGATCACAAATGGTGTAACATTGCAATCTGACAGCGCAAACTACATGTAACTTCCCATTAGTGTGATTAGCAGGTGACACAAACACTACCAATGATCATAAACTCAAATGCCGCAGAACTCTGCTCAATCTCCTGCTAATCTAAATCCTTCTCTCTCAAGATGCTCTCATTATAGGCCTAATAGATGACTGAAAAAAGATCAGACACTACTCTTGTACTAAGATGTCAAAAGAATCCGCTAGGAGAAGACTTACTACTCCAATACAGTTCCTTCTGTGCTTTAAGATGGTTTAACAATCAAATCCCTCAACTTTCTCAGTGATGCAAATTACTTCTTCAATCGCTGATCAAATAGTTAATAAAGGAGACATTTAAGGATTTACTGGTACAAAACCATTAAACCCAGTTAGCACAAGAGGATTACACGTAGGCTCATCCTCTTAAAGAAGACTATGGTACACACTTGATGAAGCATCTTTTCTTTTATGTTTTAAATAGATAGGTTGCAGTATGACGTAAATCGGCCATCTTTACGGGCAATTTGGAACACACAGTCATGCGTTTCGCGTGAGAACGGCGTGCAGCACGCGCACATTTCACAAAACTCACTGCATGATTGGTTAGTGAATGACGCGGCTGCGTTAATAATTAGAGCGCTTGACGCGCCTGCAAGCCAAAATGCGATTTGCCCGTAAAGATGGCGTCTATTGGGAACTATCTATACTGTCTTTGGGGCAATGCTCCAGAGAAGGGGTACATGTACATGTAAACCTACACACAAATGGTTCTAACCAAGGGTCTACTGGTGATAAAACCAAGGATTGGTCATGCATTCCATAGATTAGCCTATTAAATGATGAGGGAATAAGCCATTTGCGAGTTAGATTTGAATAATGTCTGGTACAATGACTTGCTGTTCCTTCATGCTAATAATAGTCACAAGTTACCGCTCTAATTTGAATTCCTCAGACTTTAGCGACAGTTGATGTGTCACATGATTCGGGGCAAGCTTTGCGTACTCACAATAAGAGACAGCGAGCGCCTCCCTGTACACAGTTCTGAATGGTGTGTGCCAGAAAAGGGTACCAGGCTTATTCTACCTGGAGGTTGCTACATTTTTACAAAAGCTTGCCCTGAACCATATGACATAGCGACTATCCCTATAGTCTGAGGAATTCATAATTTGTAACTTGTGATGAAGCAAGTCATTGTACCAGAATTTATTCAAATCTAACTCAAAAATGGTTCGTTGATGAGAAGATTTCGAGTCTGATTAAATGACTGAAAAATAAAACCACAATAATATGGGATGATGTGCTTTGTGCAGTATACAGGGCCCAATTTTATTAAGACTGTAAGCACAACAATTTGCTAAGCACAGAAAAATATTGCTTAAGTAGCAGAAACAGGAAGCCAGCCAAAATTACATTAAGTGTGCGTTATTGTGACTGGTGCCCCACTCAATTTCTGCTTAATAGCAAAGACATTTGTCAAGCAGTAATTTCTGCTTATTAACATAACTCTTTAATTGGACCCACAAAGATTCATCGTTTTTGTCAGTATAACTCTTTGTGAGATCGAGCCCGGGGGCCGATTTTCACAAAGAGAAAGATTGATCTTAAAGTGCGTAACAATCTTAACTGCTAAGCAAAGTGTGATGTCACAAAACAAATCACTTTGGCAATATTGATACCTCATCTTAAGATGAATCTTAGCGTTTTTGTGAAATCTACTCCTGTTCCAGTAAAGGGTGTGTACAACATTGGTAATTGCCAAAGACCTGTATCCAAACTTAATGTGACCCAACATATACATGAAATAACAAATCTGTGAAAGTTTAAGCTCAATCGGTCTTCGGAGTCATGAGAAAACAGTGAAAAACCCCATTATGTTTTTCTTTTTTTCAAACAATGGATTTTATCCTGCAGGATAAAGACTATTGTTTTACTAATTTCCTAAAAACTATGGCATTTCAAGCGAAACTATTTCAAGGGAAGTTTTCCACCATGACCATCTTTAATATGTAAGTTATGTGCAAATCTGTGAACATTTATATTTTCAATCTTACCAATGTTGTACACACCCTTTAAGACCAAGTGCATCTTTATTCACGTCGTCGCAAGAAAAACTCGCACGTATGAGTAAATGACATCCACACCACTCCTTACCCATGTCTAAGTATTCCTAATCAGTAAATACCAAAATTCCTCTCAACAATTAAAAACAGCTTGAGCATAAGAGGCTTTTCATTCCTTATTTGCTTTACCATTAAGTGTACTCTGAAGGAGTTTTTCAAATAAATTGCTTGGCTGGTTTCGTTGAAGTCTTACATTATAATAGGAATAGAGGACTATTGATCTAGATAATTGATCCACCACATTCAAACACTTCACTCTCTGCCCACTAAATTAAAGTCAACACTGTGGAATGTAAATTGAATGATGAAAGTCTGTGGTACCAGATCTAAAAGAGGCACCAGACTAGAATGTAAATTTACCACAATACATCATTGAAGACCAATGTCGACATCGACACTGAAGCAACTCTAGCCAGTTACATGACTCATCAAAGAAACTAACCAAACCTCAGTTTCCCGAGACCTTTTTGTGTTTTTATAAAAATTGTCTAGTTCAATAATTGTGAACACTAAAATTCTTTTAACATTTGGGTTTTTACAGGAACACTTCCTGATGCTGGATATAAATTATTTTCCTGTTTTATTAACAGCAGTCCTATACATGTATTTGTCTGCACTCTAAACCTTAATAAAACAATGTACATGGCAGTAAATACAGAGTCAATACATGTGCATTGTTAGAGGATGTATTTTTCTCTGCACTGTGTCCATCTGTGTATATTGGTAATTTTACAATAATATATTGAGTTGACATACGTGTACAATACAATTGTGAGCATGTTTGCTTTATGTACTGCAAGATATTTCAATAATTATCATTGTACAACACGTAGAGTTTTTCCCTCGTTCAATGTAATCAAGCTTAAATGTAGGAAACGGAAATCAGATAACTAATCAAATCTCTAATTGTGTTTATTGATGCAGTGAATCAATATGAAAAACCTTCAGAAATATCTGAAACCTTTCAACAATAATTGTGAACTTTCATGTAGCACCCTAATGAAAAACAGTGTGTGTCACATTTTCAATTAACATTAACCCTAACTCCCAAAGCGTTTTTACTAGAATCCATCCCTAACCCAACACATTCCAACAGCTTATACTACCATGCGATGGGAACTGTACCCAATCTTAGGGGGACGATACACAACCTAACAAACTCCAACAGGCCTTTTTTGTTTGATTTTGTTGGAGTGTGTACACTTGGCATGTGCAAAATTTGATCAGTGAAATCACACAGTACCCAACATAACATAATCCAACAACTATCTCATTAGACCATGGAGGAAAGAGCAATGCCAGACATGTACATTTCACACATCCACCATACCCACTCAATCAAATTCAAACACCATTACTTGTCAGCAAGGATACACAATCCCACAGAATCAAACACCCAATCCTTACTTCACTGTACTTAACCTAACAAAATTAAACACTTTGCCCTGTTTGAATTTGTAGGGTTAGGGATTGTTAGGGTTAAAGTTGTTTTGCACTGACCATCCAGGGCTCACACTTTACACTAACCCAGCATACATTGTCAAGTAAAAACTGCCACAGGCTAGTAAACCCCACATCTCAACATGCCCTTTGGGCAACTAAAAATGCAACCTACTTGTTTATAATGCTCAACATTTCTTCCTTTACAGATGTGAATAACAATTTTTAAAAAGTGTTAAATGATCTTCAAATGAGTGTGTGAGTTAACTTCATTTTAAAACCAATAAACTAGTTGCGATCGCTGCCATTAAATAGATTGATGACAATACATGCTTAAAATGTGGGCTACTAAAACTTCCTGGTGGCCAGTAACTAAAATGCCGGTTTACTAGCCCGTTGGGCTGCTTTACAAACAGCTGAAGTGCAAGGCCTGTATATTGCCTATCCTTGTAATATACACAAGGTGGTACTGCACTGACCATCACAACAACAAAAACGCACTGCACTACAGTGCAATACAGCCGGTGAATACCTTCAACTGTAATTGTGTAAGAAGAGCAATTAAAGTCCATTACAGTTGATTAAGGCAGTGTCTTCTTGAGCATGGATGAAGTAGGCACTTGTATACGAAATGAGTACAGGGAGTTCATTAAGACCATGGAGAAAGTAAGACTATGGTCGTATCTGAGTTAGCCGCTACAGCTATGGCTAGGACTGTTACTAAGGGTGTCACTATAGTACTACATAGTACTTCAATGTATGATGGTGCGGAAGGCTAGCTGTAGCCTAAGCTATAGCCGCCAATTTGGACATGGCCTTAGACTCATTAAGCATCTCTCTCTATCTCCATCCCAGGGTTGGATGTAACCCACATTTTATATGTCATTGAATAATGCTGCACTACATTCAATCAACCTCCATCTCAAATCTCAATCCTAGCGTGTTCAACAGAATGACAATGCATTGCTCTAGTGTGCGGGGTTTGGGAGATGAAGACATTGCTCCAGTGTGTGGGTTTGGGATGAATAATTCAAAAGATGTCCCAACGAGGTTAAGAACAATTTTAAGACCTCCGCCCTGGGAAGGTCTCGACTCAACAAAACCAAACCAAAAACAAGCCTCTCGCATGTAGAAGAGTGTTTACTAAAACAGCAAAGCAGTTTTGTGTTTGAATCTGAATCCGAATTCAATGTAGGCTTACACTCAGTCGTGTCGGCAAAGCATCCTAATGGAAACATCACACCAACTTTTGTAAAGAAGACATTTTAGCTTTAGACATGGGAGAAAAACTCCAAATAGGGAAAAACCCACACACTACAGTCAGGTAGGGACTGAAAAGAGAATACCCAATCCACATGCCAGGCTTCGGTCCGGGAATCGAACCCGGGTCCACAAAGGTGAAAGGCAGGGGAAGAAACTACTGAGCCAACCTGACTACCCGGGGAGGTAAATTGATCACATTTTTAATCTAGCCTTCTTGATGAAAATGTTGTATTTATATTTAATATATACTAACTAGTAATAGTTTGATTTTAAACATTTTGATTTTGTAATCTGGAGGAAAAGTTAAGGGGACTGAACCTTTGACTTTTTCGGCTCAGAATTGTTATTAAATCTTTAATAATTTAACAAGACAAATTATTTTTAGATGTGGTAAAAATTACTGGGAATAAAAATACAAGAGAACGTAGTAGTAGTACATGTAGTACAGTAGGCCCCCTAGTTGTATCCTTCTTTGTCAAGTTCAGTAACGCCATGGGCAATCTTTCACGTAGCTAACCACAAAATGGATCGGCCTTTACCACCAAATTAATCCGAAAGACAAGTAAGCCTACAAGATGATATGAATTCATGAATACAGAATTTATTGTAACCACCGGCCTTTTTCAGGGAGATGATATCATTATCAATATCATCGTATCGAAGACAAAAATTAATACTGTATACCATTAGTCGTGATCATGTTTTTATACATGAGATGAGATGACCTGCGGGAAAATACAACTTACAAGAAGACTTTGATATGTTGGGACATTGATTTTAGAGAAATGATTCTGCATGCTTTTGGGCTATGACTCAATGAGCAATATGACAATGTCAAATGGTATTGTGCCATTGGCGGTGCACGCCCCGCCCCCAGACATTTTAAACTGTTTAGTGTGAGGTATTCCCCAAAAAACATCTTACCTGTTCACATCTCGAGGCTGGTGAATTACTGAGAACGTCACAAATAACTGGGGGGAAACTGGTACCCTTTCCTCCCATCAACGAGAAGCCGAAACCTCCAGAGAGCGCTCGGTGAAGATGTAATGTTTTCACCCCTTCGCCGTTTGCCATTCCGTCCATGTTGTTGGGATTTACTTACTACGGCTAATAATCGAATCGTGTACAAAATGCATGAGGCACACAGATTATTTTACCATTTAGACATCGCTGGTTTTCTGTAATTAATTTATACATGAAATTGGATAGGTACTGTTTGCGGAAACCAGTGTTCATTGCGGATAATGTATTTCTTTTGGCCACATGGTGGCGCTATATCAAGTGGCCGCGAACTGACATGGAAAATGGCGGCGCCCATGACATTTTTCGCGGGTAAGTTTGTAATTCACAAAAAACACTGACACTTTGGATCAGGTGTAAAGGCATTGTGATTTTGTTCATTTCCTATGTATGTATTTAATGTGCTCCGAATAATTTGCTTTGAATTTGAGTTTGATATGTCATGTTTAGCGACTTTAGCGTATTTTGTGCAGTGACAGGTGACACTCGATCGAGCTCGCCTCCACCCACTCACTCACCAGTCAGTCATTGCCATCCGATCCATGCTCAGTGACAGTGCTCACTGACTCAGTCAGTGCTGGTCAGTGTGACCATGGAGGTAGAAAGAAACCCTCCATGGTGTGACTCACTACTCACTAGCACTACTCACTAGATTCCCTAGACTGTAGACACTACTAAAAAACTGAACTCGGTGGTCAGTCACTGACTGAGTGACCATAATCACCATCTTGGAGGTAGAATTCTCCTCCATGGGGATGGACTGACTGAGTGACAACCTGACGACCATCAAGTCAACCACATTCTCCGATATCCTCAGTTATTATGATGTGGGTCAGAAGTTTGTCAATTCTAATATTAAATAAAATAATAATTACTAATAATCATTTATTATTTTTCGCAAAAACTCGCTGACAGTCCGCATGGTCAGCATTATATTTAAACAGTACAGTACAGATGACAGAAACTTTATGGACACTTTTTGTCACATGACTGAGTGACAGTGACAAGCATGACAAGTGACAGTGTCTGTGTGACAGAGTCAGTGACGGCATGAACTTATCAACTTTAGTTCAAGGTCTTCCAAAGTTCCAGTCATGCCATTAATAATAATAGTAATAAATATAATAACAATTTAAATAGTAATAAATAAGACTTAAGTTATAATTTAAAGCGCATCTGTACAGTGCAATTTTGTTATTTTGAATTTGAATCAGGTCATGATGGTGTGATGTAGCCCCATAAAAAAACAAATCCATAGAAATAGGGGCCAATCCACTTTGGATTGGCCCCTATTTATGGGGCGAGGTGCGATGATGTGACTTTGGTATGAATGCTTATTTACGTCTTCTTTTATTGACATTTGTATTATTTAGAGTAGACTCTCTGCAGATGTTCAGCTTTTAAATCCAGATGGCTTCTACGGGCAAGATGAGTACAGCTGAGGTTGAGAACCAGCTGGAAGTCCTGAGTTGTCTCACAACAGATGCAAAACAAATCCTCAAAATAGGAAAAGTAAATCCTAAAACCATCCAGACCGGCCAGCAGCTGCTGAATCAGGCCATTTCATTGGTCAAAGAGTTCCAGATGTTGGCTGAGGAGTCGATTCAAAGAGCTCGAGACGAGGAGCTGAGTATAAAGAGGGCGCCAGCTGATTCATGGCCTGAAGAGTCTTTCGATCAAGTTGACTTTGAAGATGATGACGTCATAGAGGTGAACTGAAACGAGATTTGTTTCATTTTTTATTGTCCTCTCGATAAATGCATCATTTGATGAGAATTTTTGAAATAAAAGATTGTTGTTAAAGTTCTTAACAAATGAATTAGACTTTCCTTTAGAAATTCATTAAGATTCTATGAAAATGATGAAATTACAAATGTGTCAAATTGGATCGAATGGAGGCTTCATTTTTGTGTCGTAATCAGTAGATTCTAAAATAAACAGATAAGTAGTAAATAAGCTGTCGTAATGTGTATTTCATTAAAATTAAAATTCACCCCAGCCTACACCTGACAGACCAAAGCCCAAAGCAAGAGTGGCTCTCCCGTTTGGTAGGCTGTCTGAAGAAGGTAACTCCTCACAGCGAGGGACAGAAGGCTGCAGCACATCGATCCAAGAGGACAAAACAAACAGCTCAACATTCAAAGGAAAAACCCTCAGCCCAGAGGAGAAGAAAGAAACTGAAGATATCATGAATTATCTTCAAGACTTTGAAGAAGATGAAGATGATATCAATGAAGATATGTTGCAGGTAAAGTTTTTATTGTACTCTTTTCACGATCTTTGAAATGGGTCAACTCTTTATTTTATCTCTCCTGCCTTCCTGTCTTGAACAGCAGATTGTTTATTTATATTTCCTGGATGCAGTCTGTTTATTTGTCTTTTCTGTCTTGAGCAGCAGTTTGATGCAGTTTGTGCAGCTGTTGATGAAGAGTCGTTCAGTCAAGAATTAAAGAATGCGGAGAGTGACGAAACTGATGAAGAAAATTATGGTAGGTTGTTGTTTTTTTAAAGCAGAAACAATGATAAGAGTTTTCTGTATTGGCTTGTTTGTGTTAGTTACCGATCCGAAGTATTAGTCAGTGTTTGCCTTTAATTTGTTCAGTGACTGGCCAGCAGGACCATTTAGCTTGTCACTTCACTAGTCTGTCGGCTTTTTCTGAACTAGCCAGCCGGACCACTTGGAGTGGATTCTGACTGGTCCTCGGGTGTTTTTATCCAGCACTCGGCCAGCGTACCACTGTTAAGAGAGAACGCTGTTAGTGACACATCATTTTCAGTACAAATGAAAACTGATGCTACAAATTATCTTAAATGTTATATATAAAAAACATTATTCTGGTAACTATTGTTTAATACATTGTTCATTTCAGATCCATCTGTACCGCCACCTGAGCAGAAATACATTGACGTTTTAAAGACGCACTTTGGCCACGCTAAATTCCGACCGTAAGATAGGCCAAAATTTTTCTCAGGATCTAATCTCAAATCAAATCTCTAATTTTTAAAATTGTAATCCTTCAGATTCAGATTCTTAAAGATCTTTATGGATCAAATTTCCTTAATATGAAAAGAGTAAAGAAAAGATAGTTCCAATTTTTGGCATGGGAGTTGTGGTCTCTCGAAGGTACCTTGCTGTTTTTTTTAACGACATACTTGAGATTTTTAAAGTCTTTTTTCTTTCTTAGAATGCAGTGGAAGATCATTCATTCTGTGTTAACCAGAAGAGACCAATGTGTAGTCATGGCAACAGGTAACTATTTGATGATAAATGCCCTCCAGAAAAAGATGCATTTAGTGAAACTTAACTGAAAACTATATCAGAATTGTTCATGTATAAAGGAATTATATTCTACATAAGCCATACTTATGATGTATGATAGTATATTGATGTTTATGTTGTTCGTTAATGAAGGTTATGGAAAGAGTCTGTGTTACCAGTATCCAGCAGTCTTCACTGGGGGTACCAGTCTAGTCGTCTCACCACTCATCTCTCTAATGGAAGATCAAGTTCTTTCTCTCAGGTTATTTGTCATTATTCAGACACCTTTATTTTCCTCTATTCAAATGAGCGTAGCCAAAGTGAGGCTGGAGGGACAAATTCAAGCAAACTTGAATCCTTGATTTTGATAAGCGGTTTGATTAAACCTATATTGCAAAAATTAGTTATTGCCCGACATTTCGACCCTAGCAGTCTTTTTGCTAGGGTCGAAACGTCAGGCCACTAACTAATTTTTGCATTTATACCACAGGTCCTTTTGGTTGGTAAGCAGTTTGCAGCAGCTAATTCTATTTTCTCATCTAAACCTATATTGCATGGCTCATATCACACCCTGCGTATTGCGATGTTCTAACTGATTCTTTCGAAACATGAGAAGATGCCCGCTATGAAAAAATATTAATGCACAAGCTGGTTTATGCAACATTTACTTTAGAGGGCGGTCTAAACAAAACTGTGCGTATTGCGCTATTTTAAGCTAAATATTTTTACGTTATTTTAAGAGTAAATAGCAAGACACATTCTCAAGAACAAATCTACACAGCAAAGTAGATATTTACTTATGGTGTTACCGCAAACTGATTGTACAAGATGATATTTAATGAAAAACTCTGCTTAACTTTCTTTTGACACTATTATTTTAAATATAATACTTGTCTATTATTTTTTTCCATTTAACAGGATAGCTAATATTAAGGCATGTCTACTAGGTTCAGCTCAGTCAGACATGGGACGAGTCAAACAAGAAGTTCTTAAGTAAGTCTTCTTATATCAGTTCAGGCCTTGCACTTGAGCTGTTTTTTTAAGTAGCCTGCTGAGCTAGTAAATAGAGTTTTTGACTTTAGAAATTTGACTCCCATAAATGGCCGACCGTGTTAGTTCACGATGCAAAAGGAAAACCACGCAATTTCGAGGCATATTTGTGTGGATCATTGTATTCTACTTTTCAAACATCTTTCTAACCATATGTATTTTATAACAAACTGTTACAAATGCTTTTTATAGACCAACTCGTCCAATCCAAGGCAACGTGTCCCTTTAAGGGAGAGCCCCGCACTTTATGAAGTTTTGAGTTTAACCTGGAAGTAACGTAAAGAGTATTCTGTAATTTGTTATAATTTTACAATTGTCGTTATCTTTTCTTTAGTGGTGAATATCGAGTGATATATCTTACGCCTGAGTTTGCTTCCGTAGCTCAGGATATCTTACGGGATTTACAGCAAAGAGTTGGTGAGTTTTCTTTTCAGAAATGTTGATTCTGCATTCATAGGATTTAGAAACAACCAAATGAAGTTTTATTTTTTACATCTTGTTTATATTTACCTCTTGTTTATATTTACATCTTGTTTATATTTACATCTTATTTAAATTTACTCTTTTGTAGGTATTACTTTGGTGGCCATTGATGAGGCTCATTGTGTATCACAATGGGGTCATGATTTCAGGTCATCCTACAGAACTCTGGGAGAACTTAGGACATTGCTGCCTGGGGTAAATAGTCACATGATTCTCTGATCTTAAAAACCGAAAACCTTAAAGTGAGCAATGGTAACTCTAAATGATTGCACATTTTAATTATTTCACTTTTTTCTCTCTCCAAATTGCAATGCCTTAGGGGAGTCAAAGTCCTTGATATCCTAGACTTGACCATTCCACATATTTAAGAGGGAGATCAGGTTCCAGAGTTGTGTAATTTATTTTTTGAGAGGCCACAAAATATTTTCACTCATAAACTTTGTGCACAAATTTCAACAGACCATTTACAGACCTTGTACAAACTTACCCAGATCTAACCCTCTGATAAAGTGGAGCCATCTGTTCTTTGTAGCATGCTTCCAGATGTCTTGCTTATAGCCTGCACTAGGTTCTGAGGTTTCCAACACCCCTTCCCTGCCAATCTAACTTGTTGGCTTACTGGGAAGCCACAAGCCAGTAACTAGTGGAACCTTCCTGCAGTTGTGTAAGCCCTGTGGTTATTACTCCTCCCACACTTGGGGGATAAACTTGTACACTAATACAACCTGAGGAATTTTAAACGCCTTATGTGAAAACATCTGTCACAAAACAACTACTTGAGAAGTCGTTGTCAAATATAAAATAAATTACAAGCTGGACTTGTGGCAGTTTTTTGTAAAGACGTCTTGGCTGAAGTTTGATATACATTTTAAAATTGTTGATAAACTTTGTGTAATTTTTGTTTTTCCTAAAAAGGTTCCATTTGTGGCGTTGACAGCCACGGCAACGCCAGAGATTCGTAAGGACATCTGTAAATCCTTGAAATTGAAAGATCCCCAAATGACTTGTACGAGTTTCGATCGTCCCAATCTGTATCTTGAAGTCAATATGAAGGGAGATATAGCGGCTGATCTGCAGTCACTCATGGTAGAAACTCGCAAGTGAGTAATTTTGCTTCATCAACTTAGTGGTGTGTCATGCTCGAGCGGTGATGATGTCACCAGAGAAGTGTCCCCAGATTTCCTTGTCCATCATACACGTAGATATTTCATCTATTGTCACAAAGCCAGTGTCCGTGCGTAGTATGTCCACATAGGTCAGGTGACTTTGACCTCTTTGGGCTCGATCTTGCTTTGGCACTAAGCTTAGTGGACTCAAGTACCAGACTCGAGCTCTGGTGTTTCTGATCAGCAGAGTGTGGGTTCGAGTCCCGGTCGTGGCACTTTTGTCCCATAGCAAAGTGAATTACTATAATTGCTTTGTACTTCAGAAGAGAGTGGTACATTAAGCCTTAGGTCCATGTACTAGGATTGGTATGTGGACGTAAAATAACCCCAAAAGAACACTTATCAATCAATCAATCAATCAATCGTAATAAGCTATTTTAAACAGGTGAGATTTAAGTGACCTCTTGGAAGTCGGTATTGTAGATGATTGCCTGATGTTGTAAGGAAGACTGTTCCAGATCCTGGGGGCCGTGACAGAAAAGGCGCGGTCACCCCGACAGTGCTTGCTTCTAGGAATGGATAATGCAGATCTGTCAGAACTGGAGCGCCAGTTACGAGTTGTTTTATGGAAGGTCAGTAGGTTGGTCAGGTATGCTGGATATGCTGGACCACAAGAATTCAGACATCGGTACACGAGCAGCATGATCTTTTATTGAATTCAGGCCTACATTCGTCTTGAGGCATTATATGCTTATCATGTTTCTGGCTCATTACAAGCATCCTTGTTTACAGGTTTCCCCAGGCTTGCGAGCTACAGTGATTAAGTTCACTTATGAGGCATCCTTGATTTCATTACCAGAAATATATAATAATATAACAATAATAACAATCTATAGAAAACGATAGAAACATTCTCTTGTTTAGATTTTGTTGTCTATTTGTCTGATTTGATCATTGGTTTTGTGTTAAGGTTCTACTTTGAATTTGATGGTCCCACCATCATTTATTGCCCAACTAAGAAAGCAACAGAGAAAGTTGGTTCTGTTCTTAAAGGTAATAATTATTTCCATTTTTATTACCTTTGTTATAATCATATATATATTAATCAAAAAAAGTCCCACGCTGAGTCAGCTATGTATGAGTTTAGCGTGTTTTTTTGATGTGATCTTATTTTTAGAGTTGGGGGTAAAATCTGGAATCTACCACGCTGGATTGTCACCAAAAATCAGAAAAGAAACTCATCATAAGTTTGTCAGAGATGAATTGCAGGTAAAAATAAAAAACGATTGGAAAAATATGTTTACAATGTTAAGGGTTTCCTGTGGTATATGAAATACAATATCTGATTTATTTAGTTTTTAGTGAGGCTAAATTTGAACGATGAATGTTTCAAGTTACAATTTGTAACAAAGGGCAGGCGGGTTGGCTCAGTGGTTTTTGTCTCTGTTGACCCTGTTTCAATCACCAGACCGAAACCTTTGATGTGGATTGGGTTTTCCACCCACTTTTAAAACTGAAAGTTCTTCCTTGTTTTCTTTTAAAAAAATGTTGTGATATTTCCATTAGGATGCTTTGCCGACTATATAACTCGGATTCAGACGTCAACAAATTTTCACTTATCGAAAATTATTCACAAAATTTGAGGTTTTGAACTAATTTCAGTTAAAACACAGATTTATTATTACCGAGAAGGTATTCATAACATGACCTACCAATAACTGGGCTCTCAAAATATTTCTAAGCTTTAACTTGTTCATTTTTCCACAGTGTATTGTAGCTACAGTGGCATTTGGTATGGGTATTGACAAACCTGACGTCAGGAATGTTGTCCATTATGGAGGTAGGATGAAATAAGTTTGGTGTTTTAGTTCACTTGTTTTGTCAATTATTGATGATATCGATTGTCCAATAGTCGGGCCTAACAAACACAACCTTCTTCATTAAGGAGTTAATTAGTTGATTGATGGGATATTGGGGGTGTTTGTTTGTTGGGTTGTTGGGGTGTTTGTTGGGTTGTTTGTTTGTTTGTTGGGTGGGGTGTTGGGTTGTTTGTTTGTTTGTTTGTCGTTAATTCAACCAGTGTACATTCTCAAATCCTTTGAGAAGCTTTCAGATGTGTGGCGGTATTGAAGAAGCATTTCAGTCTAATTGGATCATGTTATTTCTTGACAGCTCCTAAGGACATAGAATCTTATTACCAAGAGATCGGTAGAGCTGGCAGGGATGGCATGCCAAGCACCTGTTTTGTATTCTATTCACCTGGAGACTTTGCCACGAACAGGTGCGTGTAGACCGGCTAGAAATAACCACTTCACGTTGGTATTTTAAAAATAATTCTGTGCCCATTCGCAGCAATATTTTTCAGAATTTGTTGGAGCTTCTTAAGTAATCAGTTTCCGTTCCAAATATCGTTGCCACAATGAAACCCTTGACGTCAGCCTTCCAGCTGTCAGCAAAAAAAAATAAAAATTGAGGAAAATCTGAAGTTGTTGCTGTAAGTCTGTCCAAAAGACATTTGCGAGTTAACACGTCATCAGACATGAAGTGGCTGTTGTAGAAAATGGTGCTGTTGTAGAAAATGTTTGAAGATTTATTTGACTTTTTGTAAAGTTAGTATTCTTATAAACATCCTATCAATTAAGTCTGCCTTTTGAATTTCACACTACTTTATACTGATGCTAAATTTGATGCACGGACATTATTTTTTCATCCCTAGGTTTTTCTTGAGGGATATAAAAAGTCAAGCTTTCAAGGCTCACAAGAGTCAAATGATGCAGAAGATGGAACAGTATCTTGTGTCGACTAAATGCAGACGACGGTAAGATATCACGTACTCTACCAAAGCTATCTCTTGTGGCGTGTCGTGGCCGAGCGGTCTAGTTCACCGGACCCAAGCTGTGGTGTTGTCAGCAGTAGATTGTTGGTTCGAATCCCGGTCATGACACTTGTGCCATTGAGCAAGGCACTTAACCATAATTGCTTTGTTGGGAAGGTAGTGCATTCTGCTCTACCAGCCAGGTTCCTAGTGGATGATACCCATGCCTACATCCTTACAGACTGTGAAGGGGGTAACCCTGTTTCAGCCTCAGGAGTAGGTGGCAATGTGCCTCTGAGGACAGTTGATTTGGGTCGATAGCCCAAATCAGTTAAGTGTTACTCTCACCTTGAAGTGGCCGTCCGGCCTTGTGATGTTAGGCGATATCTCATACAAATAATGTTTACAAATAAAATAAAAAAACACAGAATGTTTTGGCTAGTTACACAAATGATTCAAACGCCAATCGCAAACCTAGTTGCCTTATAAACGCTTTTGTTCAAATCATTGATGAAATAATCTTCTGTTTAATTGTTTGCAGCTCTATTTTGTCTCATTTTGAAACCAAAGGAAATGACGTCAGTGCTGTTATGAATACAGATCAATGCTGTGACAACTGCAGACAAAAGTAAGATAACAAATACTTAAATTGTAACTTTCTAAAAATACTGTTAGTTTTTATGAAAACGTGAATGTGAACACAATGCAAAACTGTTACTATTGACGTATTTTATCATAGAAAGTAAGAATTTGTGGCATGTCATGACCGAGTGGTTGAGAGCACCGGACTCGAGCTCTGTTGTTTCTGATCAGCAGAGTGCAGTTCAAGTCCCAATCATTGCACTGTCCTCGAGCAAGATACTTTACCATAATAGCTTTGTCCTTCGGTTCGGACATTAAGCCTTAGGTACTAGGATTGGTAGTGCACGTAAAAGAGTCCAGAACACTTTTCGTGGAAAAGAGTAGGGGTTAACCCCGATGTTTCTGGTTCACACAGCAAGTACCCTTGTTTACAGGTTTCATCAGGTTCGAGATACAGTGATTAAGTTCACTTATGAGGCATCCTTGTTTTCATGACCAGAAGTATATATGCAAAAGATAGTTAGTGGCCTGACGTTTTCAAACATTTATATTATAATAAATCTTTGGATACATCTCTCGTTTCCTAATCTAGAGATTCTCCTTCAGGAGGAACAGTCAGAACAGATGAGAAAGATTTCTCCAAGGAGCTTCATCATCTCTTGACAGCCATTGATGCAACAGGAGGAAGGTTTGGTCTCTCTGTTCCAATATTCTTCCTCAGAGGATCGGTAAGAAGTCTCAAATCTTGAGTGTGGGATCGAGTCCAGGTCTTGACACTTGTGTCCTTAAAGCAAGGCACTTAACCATTATTGCTTGGTCCTACAGATTGGACGTAAAGCTGTTGGTCCGGTGTGTTGTGTAATGCACGGAAAAGAACCCAGTGCAAATATCATATAGAGTTGGGATTTGCCCCGGTGTTTCTGGCATCAATATGCGCCACCTCACCTTGTATACCTATTAAGGTGGTGTATTATGATTACTCTGTCTCTTAAAGCATTCTTAACTAGCTCCACCAATTTGATACGTTGGTGCCAGGAGTGTCATTTATGACAGACATGGTGCATTATAAATATTCAATTATTATTATTATTATTATGATAACTTTTCTCTTCACAAATCTAGTTTGATATGTTGTTTTGGAAACATTTTTAATAATTTTTTTTTTTTTTTTTTCTTCCAGTCAAACAAGAAACTGCCGTCTTTTTGCCAAAACTCCAAAGACTTTGGCTGTGGAAAGTAAGATTACATTCTTTTATACAAACCTTCCAAAGTTAAAATGTTTGTACCAAGTGCAAACAGGGTTTGGTCTTAACTTTTTCAGTGACTAGCGGGCAGGACTAGTCAGCTCGTCTATTCAATAGTCCGACAGTTTTTTCACAAGTCCATATTTCATATAAAATAAGATGCTTTTCAACACTGAACTAGCCAGCCGGACCACCTAGAGAGAATTTTGAGTGGTACTTAAATGTTTTAACTAGCATTTTGCCAGCAGACAACTGTTAAGGGAAAATTCCAGCGAAATGATTTATTTGTTGAAAATAAAGACAAAATGTTCTCGTTGATACATTTTATTTCCCCCAATAGATATCGTCCAGAAAAATGGTGGAAGTCCTTTGGTAAGTCTACTTTTGATTGTACAGTATGTAGTTGATTTTCTTATTGTGTCATGATGCCAAGTCTTTTTGTTGTATTTGAAGCATAGAAATAGAACCAGGAGAACGCTGAGTGCGTCATTGTGCGTGCGATTTCGTTGTGAGACCATTTTTATGGACGCGCGTACGTCATTTTTTTTACGCGTGTATGGCAAAATTAGCATTAAGCCAGTGATAATATTTTGCCATACATTCATTCATTCAGTAACATTTATTTCAATGCTGTCATTGATTACAATAATGCACATTTATGTTGAAATTACACAAGTAATACATTAGCATGAGATATGATTTATATTTAGTACACAATGATTCAATAATAATCAGCAAATTAATGACAACATTTAGGTGTAAGGTTAAGCAAAATGCTTTTGTGCCCTAACCTATGGACAGACAAACATACAACCAAGGAACCGTACCAGGACAATGGACAAATAAAACAGTAGACGTCATGAACATTGACCAATGAAAACACGTAGAAACGGTCTCTGTGCGTTGCCATTTTGCCATACACGCGTGTCACGTGATGATCATTTTGCCATACACGCGTGTCGCGTGGTATCGATACGCCGCGTCCACAGACGACACAGAGGACGGTCGAGCTCAGCGTTCTCCGGGTTCTATTTCTATGATTTGAAGTTAACTTTCCCAAGTTATTGTAAACCTTCACTGTAAGATTTGTAGATTTTGTTTTCGTTTTCAGCGCGCATGGCTTTAACGGAAGGTTATCTTGCTGAGAAGCAGCTGATGGGAGGGTTTGGATCAACAGTAGAGTTATCAAGTAAAGGTTATCATTGGTTTAAAGATGCCAAGTGTGGAGAGAACAGCGCATTCAAGATTGTCCCTAATAAGGTATTCTGTTTCCTGATAAGGTATTCTGTTTCCTTATAAGGTATTCTGTTTCCTGATAAGGTATTCTGTTTCCTTAGGTATTCTGTTTCCTAATAAGGTTGTTCGTTTCCTAATATGGTATTCCGTTTCCTAAAAAGGTATTCTGTTTCCTGATAAGGTATTCTGTTTCCTTATAAAGTATTCTATTTCCTAATAAGGTATTCTGTTTCCTAATTATGTCTCCATTATAAGGTGTTCTGTCTCCTTGATTTCACCATAGAGTAAGAATTTTATAATTTTATTGAATAATGGCAACAAAGTATTTGTGTCTGCTTTATAATGGCTTCTAATTTGATCCTTTGTCAACCAATTGAGAATTCACCCAATTGAGAATTCATTTGCCCCCTTTATTAGCACAATATATCCTCTTTTTTTAAAATATTTTATGACAGACCATTTAAATTTTCTGAATCTTAGAAAGCTTCCTCGTTCACTTCCCTCATTTTGTTTCTCGACTTTCAGGAGATGTTATCATTTGAGATGAGTGCTGTTGTCAAGCCGGCCATCCTCCCGCTGACCTCTGGTCCTCAGATTTTACCCTCTGTTCAAGTCAGTAATTGGAAACAAGTGTCTTACGATGATTTTCTCCCTGGGCCAAGTATGAAAGCTGCACAGCCTAAGGTTGATCTGAAGGAACAGCAATTACAGGTAGGTCACTCTGTTTGTTTGTTTGTTTGTTTGTTTGTTTGTTTGTTTGTTTGTTGGGTTGTTTGTTTGTTTGTTTATTTGGGTGTTTGTATGTCACTGAATGTTGTACACTGACCTCCTGAAGGATCAAACTATTGTCTTGTAATTTGGTAATTTAATGAGTTTAACTCCCCACAGATCAATCTTCGCTTAGTGCTTGTTCAAATTAAACCAGTTCAAATATTAAACTATGTCAGTAATTTCTATTAATTAATTTCTGGTCTTGTAAAAAGCATTCTGGTCCTGTAAACATTTTGAGCTACAAGCCGTGCAGTGTGTGGATTTTCCCCCAAAATTTGAGCCCTGTTATAGTGTTTTTATAAGAGACTTTTCATTGTGATTTTTCTTCACTTTCAGGGTGTACTTTATTCCAAACTTATGACTCTAAGGAACAGCTTAGCGGCAGAGATGGGAGCAGCGCCTTACATGGTCGCCAATAACAAGAATTTACATGACTTAGCCATTATCAGGTTAGTCTGTTTGTTCAATTCAGTCACTATGAAATATGTCTGTTTGTAGTGTCTGTCTGTTTTGCAACCTCGTCTTGATTCTTTATTTCTTCATTCAAAATAATATTTTGTTTTCTTTTCTTCTTGGAGCGTTGTGATCATTAAAAAAAATTCATATTCAAATAGCATCAAAGGTAGGGTCATCGATTGGTTAAAATGAATGACCACAAAAACTTACTTAGTGAGAAGCACTGCAGCTGTTGATAGTATAAACTAATTTGAGACAGGATTCCCCGAAGTGATATGCTTTGGATAATTTTTCACCCAAAAATGTTTGAATCTGAGAAACAATTCGTGCATGAATCGTTTCTCAGATTTCTGAAAGCTGACTGAAAATTGAAATTTCCGTGGAGTCCGTCCGTGAATGCTTTGACAAGATGTGCGGTTGGTACCCGCTGTCACCTCGGTAAACTTGGATGAACTCATTGTTCTTGATGAGAATACTGCAACAGTTTGTTGTTGTTTTCTCAACAAGTAGACACTGTGATCAGCTGAAACTTTTATTGTATCTTTCAAAATAATTTTGGCTATATATCAGCATTCCGTTGACAAAAACCAATCAATATCAGAACCCAATTATAACCTTTCTCTTATGATATTTTATAACAGGCCAAGTTCCAAGCAGTCTCTACTTAAGATAGATGGTATAGCTGAAGCTCGAGCAGATAAGTTTGGTATGCGGCTGATTGAAGCTATCTGTGAATTCTGTAAAGAGAACAGTCTTAAGATGAATAACTTCCCTGCTGCTGTACCGTCTTATATCGCTGATAATCAGGTAAGATTTCTTCCTCGATAAATGTCTCTCTGAAGATTGGTTAATAATACTCAGCGGAATAACCTTGTGATGTGAAGTTCCAAACAAGCGAAGATAAACAGTGGCGTAACCAGACATTTTTATGTGGGGGCACAGACATATTACCTTAATTTAATTACAAGTGTAAAATTCTTTTTTGTAATGTTTTTTTATATATTTATATATGTATATATGATTTAGGGTTGAACAAGGAAAAATTGACTAGAGCGGGATTCGAACCAACGACCTCCGGATTGATGTGCCGGCGCTCTACCAACTGAGCTATCTAGCCCTATGTTGGCGGTCTCCCTATTTTGTCAATATCCTTGTTCGGTGGGTGCCAGTCAGAAGCCATTCAACCGTAAACTGCCGTGTAGCCAAGGATCACACACCCGAGTTTAAGATACAACCTGGGAAACGGCAGCCAGGGGATCACCATAAGGGGATGCGACTTTTTTTATATATCAGATATCAAATAACAAACCACAAGGGAAACTGACTGGGTAAATTTTAATGATTTAGGGTTGAACAAGGAAAAATTTATATATATGTATATATATATATTTGTTATTACTGTTATAATGTTTGTTTCAGTTCTTTATTTTTTTGATTAATTGATTGAGTGATTTTTTTTTTGATTTTTTTTTTTCAGTCGCATATGAATTCAATGATTTAATTATAGGATGATTTTTTTAATATTTTCTCCAACTAGAAATCTCAAGATGTGGTGTTCCAGAGAAGTAGTATTGTCCACCAGATCTCCGATACCGTCAAAGACTCTTACAACTTGTACCACGAGAAGAACATGTCACTAGTAAGTAACAAAAACTTGGATTTTAGAGCTATTGCTCGCTTTAGTAATCAATGGCTCTCAAGTTAAACAAGTGAAATATTTTAAATTTCTTTGTGTTTATTTATCATCAGATTATAGGTATTTAATGCTGATTTCATTGTTAAAAATACACAGCAAAGATTATTTTTCTTGAGACGGCTGAGAAGCTTCCGCGTCAGTCAGAAACTGCTGTTGAGGTTCTACTGGGCGGTCATTGAAAGTGTTTTGACACAGTCAATGGTCGTTTGGTGGGGCAATGTAACGGCCAAGGACCGAAAGCATCTCAGCCAGATCGTTTGCACTGCAAGTAAGGTTATTGGTTGCCAACCCATCACCTGATGATTTGTATCTCTCTCAAGTTACAAAAAGGGCTCACTCTATCGTTGAAAATGGTTGCATTCAAGAACCTAAAGATGGTGATTTTGTTTTGTTTTAGGGAGAGATCGCTAAGGAGAGAAATCTTAAAGAGACCACCGTTGGTGGTCATCTTGCAGATGCTATCAAAGCTGGCTATCCTGTTAACTTTTCAAAACGTAAGTATTTATGGTTAAAAGGCTCTGTGTGAAGAAGACAGTATCAGAGAATTATAAGGGATAAAAATTATCTGTGGCTAGAAGAAGGGGGAGCCCATGCATGGGAGCCATTTTCAGGAATTTCCAATTTCGTCAAATCTCATCCCTGTGTTATGTTGTTGATATTTTCAGTGTTTTTTGTTTTTGTTTTTTTCTTCTCATAGTTGGTGTCAGCCAGTCTCTACGTAAACAGATTGAAGATGTCATTAGAGCGCCACCTATCAATTCTGGTAAAGTATATCACCCCTTCCCAAGAAATTGTTGTTGTTGATAATGTTAGTTCCACTTGTTCGTATGAATATCGTGTCCTGTGCAGGCGTCGTACACATGAAGAATAAGAATTGCACTAAAGGCTTACGAAAATAACAAAATTGTTCATCTTTACCTATGTTTCTTGAAAGAACTCATAGGGCTAAAATATATTTTTAAAGAAGACTTTCAGAAGATCCAGACTCACCACTGCCACTTGGTTTGGGCTAATTTAGTGTAAAATTTTCATTATGTTTTCATTTTATTATGTCTGAATTCTTGAAAATGCCAAGTACGAGCAAAAGGTCGGGCAGCCATGGCCGTTGCTACACACCTGAATGTGAGGGGTGGACTAAGCCAACAATTACAGGCAGGGTGGAAATCAAGAGTAATTTTATACAATTTTTTTTTTTTAATCTCAGATGTAAGTCGCTTGGCACCAATCAAGGCCCTGCTACCTGAATCTGTGGACTGGTATCAGATCAAGGTGGTCTTGGCCGTGTTACAAGTTCAATATGGCATGCCAACATCGACGGGTAATAATGACTCGGATAAACTGCTACCCTACAGGCAAACTACCAGCTCACAGCAGGCTATGGTAAGTAGAAACCAGGCAGTTTGATCGCTACCATGTTGGATTTTGTTCAGTCTTACAAGAGTAAGTTATGTCATGTCATGGCCGAGCGGTTAAGAGCACCGAACTCGAGCTCTAGTGTTATGATCAGCAGAGTGTGGGTTGGAGACCCGGTCTTGACAATTGTGTTCTTAGCCAAGAAACTTAACCATTTTTGCTTTGTCCTTCGGTTGGATGAGACATAAAGCCGTAGGTCTTGTGTGTTGTTATAAAAACTAACAATGCACTTAAAAGACCCAGTACGCTTATCGCTAAGAGAAGGGGTTCGCCCCTGTGTGTCTGGCAGTGCGTTTATCTTCAATCATTTGAAGGCTGCACTCAAAGGAAGAAGGGTACTTGGACTAAAGTTCTTATCTTTACTTTATCCCATGATGAAGACTCACAGCAGAGATATAATTTGGGAAAAGTCAAATTGATAGATTGGATTGAATAACTTCAATCGGTGGGAAATTGTGAAGTGGAGTTGATGGTTCAAATCCTCACTTAGTATATTCGTCTTTCCTCACGACCAAACTTAAAAGTGAAAAATGAATTGAATTGCATCCACAGCCCTATCGGTCACCCCATCAGATGCGACCAGCACCAGCAACGTCAACCAAACCAGACCCTTCAGTCAGTCCATCGGTGGTCAGCCCCAAGATGACCAAGAGTATGTCCTACCATGGAGGGATGCCTAGTAGTACCCAGTCAACACAACAAAGTGGAACTAAACGGAAGCTACCAACCTGGCTCATTGGTGGATCAGCTAAGAAAGGAAAGCTGACCAGCAGCACAGTCACCAAGAAACTCAGTCTCTTTGCTAAACGGTAGTTCAGAGATTATAACACCAAAGACACTGATAGAAAGTTAAGCTGAAATTGGGCTATGAAATAGCCACATAGTCTTCATGGCAGACTTTCAGGCAATAGAGGGCAGCAGACCTCTATACTTTTATACGTGTTATTTTAAAGGAAATTAAAGATAAAGAAGTTTTCACTAATTTGTATAGAAGCTTGTTACTTAAAGGTATTATACAGGATTGGCAGAGCTGACAAAATAATCACAGACAGTGTTCATGTTTTGTGTAATCAACCACATACATGAAATAACAAACCTGTGAAAATTTGAGCTCAATTGGTCATCGAGGTCACGAGAAATTAGTGAAAAGAGACCTTATGTGTTTTCTGTTTTTCAAACATCGAGTTTATTATCGCGCGTGATAAAAACTATTGTTTTACTCATTTCTCAGAAACGATAGCATTTTAGGCAGAAATATTTTAAGGAACCCTTTCTACCATTACGTACTTTAAATCATGTAAGTTATGTGTGAATCTGTGAACATTTGTGTTTTTCGATCTTACCAATAGTGTACAGGGCCTTTAATGCAAGTTAATGATCATAAACAATTTACTTCTTAAAGAGCACTTGAGAGCTGTTGATTTTATAAAATATTGTTACAAAACGAACCCCTTTTAAGTAATGTAGTTTTAGAGAAAGAGTAATTTTTCACCCAAAAATGTGAATCTGTTGAAGCCTTTCTCAGCTATCTGAAAGCACACAATTCTATGCAACAACAATTCTATGCAACAAGGGTGTTCTTTTCTTGTAACTAGTGTTATTTAGTCTTTGGTTAGTGGTGGTAATCTTTTTTTATTTTAAATACATGAGGCCAGAACAAAAAAGTCGTTCTTAGTTCACCATTGCTGTTTATTAAGTAAACAATTAGGAATACTTCACACATTGCACAGTTGGTATAAAAATTGTTAAATTATGTACATAAGAGAAGTAACTACAAATTGTATATGACTAAGTACACCACATTACTAATTATTCATTGAGTAAAGACGAAGTGAAACTAAATTACACAACAGTGATCTTAAAATGTCACAACTTTTGTTTTGGGGCACTGAAGTACTTATTCTTCTTCAAATTATCCTTTTGGTGCTTATTGGTAATTTTTTTGAAATGCTTACTTATACTATGATTAAGGAGCGTTTAGAAAAAAACGGAACATAGGAGCATTCTTATTGGAGCGGATAAGTATTCCAGCATGTGCTCATGGACATTTCATGGCTCTGCTTACCGTAAGCAAAGAATCGGCGCTTACGGAAGCAGGGAATTTCTGCGCGTGCGTAGTCCACGTTACTAGGCATTCTACGCTTACACAGCTAGCGCAGAAATTCGGCGCTTGCTCGGTAAGCGGAGAATGGTGACCGCAAGCGCAGAATTCGGCGGTAAGCAGAGCCATGAAATTGGGCCCTGTTGGATCGCCAGAATGTTCCATTGGAATGTTCAAAATACTTGTGCATGTATTCACTCGTGTAGGATTGCTCCTGTACTTCAGCACAATGATGTGGTCCAGTGGATTGTGAGCGTTTGCGCCTACTTTTGAGAGGCTCTGTTATTTGTAAATTAAATTATTCAAAAATGAAATCATTATTTGAAGTTGTTTAGTCTCAAGGATTGTATTGTTATTGTGTACAGTTAATTACTATTGGTCATCATTCGAGCCTCGGTTTGGCTTATACTAACTTAAATGGGAGAAAGACAAGATGGCTGCCCCATGATAAGGTCTAACATAAACTCTTAGGCTGTGTTCAAATTAGTGGCTACAGCTATGGCTTGATTAACACACCTTGAAGAATAGGCTGACCTTAGCAACAGCTGCAGTCACCAATAAGCCATTTGTTAGTTACAAGCTATGGCTTGATTAACACATTAGCACACCTTGAAGCATAGGCTGACCTTAGCAACAGCCGCAGTCACCAATAAGCCATTTGTTAGTTACAAGCTATGGCTTGATCAACACATTAGCACACCTTGAAGCATAGGCTGACCTTAGCAACAGCCGCAGTCACCAATAAGCCATTTTTGAGTTACAAGCTATGGCTTGATTAACACATTAGCACACCTTGAAGCATAGGCTGACCTTAGCAACAGCCGCAGTTGCAATAAGCCATTTGCGAGTTACATTTGAATAATGTTCGGTACAATGACTTGCTTAGTCACAAGTTTCTGCTTAAATTTGAATTCCTCAAACTATAGACCATGTGACCTGTGACATCACATGTTTACAAAAGAGCCACAGAGCCTGGACTTCATGCAGGCACAGTTTGTACGCAGCTCAATGGAAGAATACAGAACAAATCTTATGTTTTATGGAGATTGCACGGTCTGATTTTTCTCAACTTTTGATATGAAAAAAGGGGGGACATCTCAAAAGCTGTTGCTTTTGTAACTATTGATTTTATTTGAAAACTATGGCACAAAATGTAAATTTTCCCATATGGCCTGTGTAGTATCTTGCCCGTCAGGAAATGCATTAGAATGTACAAGGTCACCATTGTCTACAAGGTCTACAAAGGTAACATGGTCTATAGAGACAGTTGATATGTCACATGGTTCGGGGCAAGCTTTTGTACAGCAACCTCAAGATGAGCAAACCCTGGTGCCATTGTGTTATACACATTCATTCAGAATTGTGTGTGGGTGTTCGTCGTCTCTTATATAACTACACCAAAGCTTGCCCGGAACCATGAGACATACATGTAGCAACGGTCTATTTAGTCTGAGGTACTTAGATTTAAGCAGAAAGTTGTGACTAAAGCAAGTTATTGTACCAGACATTATTCAAATCTAACTCGCAAATGGCTTTAATATTCAGACATGGTCTTGGTAACTAAATTCTAAAATGACTGTTCTGTACACATGTACTCCCATTTTTCTTGGCACACTTATTATTTACAAAAAAATGAAGAGTAATAATAATATATAATATTGGTAAAAAACATCAACAGGCACAAGTGGTCACTACTAGTTGATGCTCTAATCTTAAAACATTAGTTTTAAAGCATTTGCACGGTGCAAATAACTAATACTATCTCTAAAGGGTGAATAACATCCTTGTACATGAATAAATATCCACACTGTTGACATCCAAACTGCTTAATGTGATGTAGGGTGTCATGGCCGAGTGGTTAAGAGCATCGGATTCAAGTTCTGGTGGTTTAGTCATCGGGGTGTGGGTTCGAGTCCCGGTCATGACGCTTGTGTCCTTGAGCAAGACACTTTGCTATAATTGCTTCTATTCACCCAGGGGTATAAATGGGTACCTGCAAGGGTAGAGGTTGATTTTGTGTTTGAAAAAGCCTTCGGAGCGCCACGGCAGCCCGGGCTGTATACTCCCCAGGGAGCTGAGAAAGATTAAAGGAATGTTAGTGGCCCAATGACCAGGGCACTAATGTAAAGCGCATTGAGACGTTATTGTGAAATGCGCTATATAAGAACTAGTTATTATTATGTAAATTATTAGTTATCACACAAGTGCGAGTGGAATACAGGGGGAAATGGCGCTTCTGCGTCCCTTATCCATTGAGGCTGAAGGCAGAGTTCAGGGATGTAATTTCTCTGTTTTTAACCAAAATCTTTTTTTTTGCCCCCCCCCCCCCCAAAATAGATATATATATTTTTATACTGAAGATCAAATTCATACAAAAATGAAGATAAAACCATATATACGCCCCAGATTGCAGAGTAGGGCTTTTAAAACCAAAGATAAATGTTCTTAGTGGGCTTCGTGCTCGCAAGTTTTGGAGCACGCAAGCTTTTGCGCTTTGCACTCAGAGTTCAGTTGTTTGTTTAACAGCCTATCACATCCCTGAGAGTTGGATATGGGACACAGATGCACTTTATTTTTCTGCATTCCATGAGCAGGCGTGTGATAACGGATTAACCTTCAAGCAAACTTGACGTGCAGGCTAAAATAGCGTGTTACAAAAGGGTGTGATATGGGCCGTACAGTATAGGTTAATACCACACTCTTGTTGCCATGGATCAACAAATCAGAATCAAGGATTCAAATTTGTTTGAAGTTAAAAGTTGTTCTCTAACTATCAATTCTTCAAAGACACTTTCTGTTAAAAATGAACATCAAAAAGTAATGGTGGAAAAGGTTTAACTTGCTCTTACAGCAGAATATCTGAAACATGTTTTAATATTTCAATAATTCAAGGCATGATGTGAACACTCGGTAAGCTTGAGGTACTTTGATTGTCTCCATTTCAGAATTTCATTTCATTGTTGGGAAAGAAAATAACCAAACCATGGTATGAACTACAAATCATCATCTAAACCCCAAATAATCAAACCAAGGATACGTTGAAAGTGATCTCATCTTGTCTGCTATCACTGCTGCATCAACAGTTTCATATGAAACAGCGCCCCCTGGAGGTGACCGGTTATCACAAATTTGGAGATCGGCAAAATGGTACCCTGTAAAACCAAACAAATAAAATGAAAGATAACATAATAGTTACATTTTTAATTCGCTATTGCAAATTTGGATTATCCACACAATTTGGAGGAATTGCCGATTTATTTTATACAATGTGACCATTGTCTTTTATTTTATACAATGTGGCCATTGTCTTTTATTTTATACAATGTGGCCATTGTCTTTTATTTTATACAATGTGGCCATTGTCTTTTATTTTATACAATGTGGCCATTGTCTTTTATTTGGAACAGGCGTGATATTTAGCCTTGGAAAAAAAAAAGTACATTTTATCAAGAACAAGGGCTTACCTACATGTATGGTGTAGGCTTTGATAGATTTCTCAGGCTATTAATTATCAATTACAGTCAAGCCTTGTTAAAGAGGTTCTGCTTACAAAGAGCACATTCTGAAGCCCCTAATCTCATTTCTGCTTTGTGTTTCTTTGTTTTGCTGTCCTCTTATAACGACCTTCCTATTATAAAGAGGTAATTTGGCCAATTCCAGTATATTGTTATAACGAGAGCCGACTGTGTAATGTTTTTTTCTGAGGGGAAAAAATTAATCAAAAAATTGAATTAGCTGTTGCAAACTGCTTACCAACCAAAAGGACCTGTGGTATAAATGCAAAAATTAGTTAGTGGCCTGACGTTTCGACCCTAGCAGAGTCTTTCTCGAAGGCTCAATGACAACACAACACACATAAACATGTATACCAACAAATTGAATCAGAAATCAGATTAACGAAGGGCGAATATTATGCCTGTCATAAGTAGAATATTATGCCTGTCATAGTTTAAGATTTCTTAAACTACTCCGAAAAAAATAAATCTACTAAACGAATACAAATTGAACTTACACTGAATAAGTAACTCCTTTTACCGGAGTACACCTGCATCACGACCTTTGCCATTCCAGGTCGTTCATCTTCACTGACCTCAATGACAACAGTAGGTTGAAGAAGCTCCATGTCGATATTAAACGCAAGAAGGCTGCCCGGTTTGTACGATTGCACGACGGTGTAGTATCGTTTGATTCCAGTGGGAACAGACAAGTGTATATGGAATGATTTACCGACACCCAAGGCTGAGTTGTCAAGTGGTACTATTGATTTGATGATGCCCGTCCACTGAGTAAAGAAAACATTTATATTACAATGAGTACAAGAAGATTTAAAAAAAAGAGAATCGAGACTGTACACAAAGGAGCTTTATTATTATTATTATTGTATTATTAAACTATATTGTTATTATATATTTCTGGTAATGAAACGAAGGATGCCTCATTAGTGAAATTAATCACTGTAGCTCGCAAGGCCTGAGGAAACCTTTAAAAAAGTTTCTGTCGAGCTTCTGTTATAGGTTATAGTTTCGCTGTGAAGCGTTTTGATCTAGTTAAAGGCGCTATATAAATATTATTATTATTATATATTATTAAAAAGAGTGCTTGCTATGTGAACCAGAAACACTGTGGTTAACCCCTACTCTTCTGCGATAAGTGTTCTGGGTTCTTGCGCGAGCATTACCAATCCTAGTACAAGGGACCTTATAGCTTAATGTCCCATCTGAAGGACAAAACAATTATGGTGAAGTACCTTGCTCAAGGACACAAGTGCAACGACTGGGACTTGAACCCACACTCTGCTGATCAGATACACCAGATAGTCCGGCAGCCAAAAGGCACTTTTTACCTGAACCTTGCAGCGGAGGATATATAACAGGTTTTGACTGATTTATGTTCAGTAGACCTTGTACAAACAGAATCTGCATGATGACACCCTGTGAAGTTTGGGCAATTCGAGATATAGGCGGAATATTCCTCCAATTTTATAATCCAGAATAGTCATGATATCAGGCTAACTATTGGTGGCGCTGTTTGCTTTTTATGTAACTTTAAAGTTAATTGAAATATTGCAAGTACAAAACATATTATTTGCATCACTTTAAATCGTACACAAAAACATTTGTACTAAAACATTGTTTATACTTTCCAAATATGTTTAAAAACATATTTTTAAAGAAAAGAATATTTCCAAATAATTTCAAGTTGTAGAAAGAGCCTGCAGTAGCTTGACACTTATCAGACTGGTACCATTCTGGTGCAATTTGTGAAATATTATTTGATAGAGTCTGGGTACACGCTGATGTAAACAACGGGACACGTGGAGAGAATTAGCCACATGATTATAACTGTCTCGCTGAACATTCGACTGTTTAATATAGGGCATAAGGGTAAATATTGTTTAGCAGCTATATTTTAACACGAACTTCCAAAGATATAGCATTACATTCATATAACAAGTATTGTGACTTATTTACAGAGCCAGATTTTCAGCATTATTTGCAATAAGTTTGGATTTATAAAGACCGGTTACATAAATTATCAGTAACCTGGTCTGACGTGACAAATGAAATAATTGTATTATTATAAATCACATTGAGACCTGCCGTGTATTATAAGGACTTAGGAGTTTTAGTAAATTACATTTCCATCACATGGATCAGGACACAATTGTATCCTTACATAACCTGATAATCTGAAACCTCCATCCTCCAGACCGGAGAGGATGTAGGGTTTTGGTTTTCGCAACAACTTAAACGGCAAGCAAAACAAACGGAGCTACAGGGACCCAGTCAGCCAAAGAAGCAACGGAGATGCTAATGATAATAAAATAATGTTGATACTGTCCCATCCATTGACACTGTATCTGTAACTTGTAACTTGAAAAAATGTTTTGTGACAAAACAAATCCAATTTATGGTAACTGTGCTGGGCTACCTCCACTTGTGTTATTTTATAACAGGGAAGTGGTCGGGAAATAGTTAAACCGAAATTCTGTGACCCTTTTGACTGTACGCTTCCTCATCTGTTGCATGTGGGTCGATTAAAAGAATCGGGCAAATCTCTGTACATTTTTAAAAGATGTGGGGTTGCAACAAGTGTATGGGAAATAACAGAATAAACGTGGGTGTCCGGGTATGTTTGTTTTTAGGAGTCACAAGGCGTTTATCCTTTGTTGTCTTCAAAGAAAGGTGGATCCAAAAATATTTCTGAAAAAGTCTGTGGTCGCTCTGAATAAGAGGCAATAATTTGTTGATTACCTGTGATATAACCCATTGTCCGGTTTTAGGTTGTCGTGAACACGAGAGATGTTTTGGAGTTTTGTTTTACTTCTGGTTTCATACGATGTGATACTTTTACGATCTGCGTGTTCATTGCTTTTAAACAACATTGATCATCATTCTCCCTCAAATAATTCATATGAATTACAAAACTCATGAGGTTTGATTGTCTTACTTTGAAAAGTCCAAAAACGGATAAACGCCTGTTACTCATGAACACAAACATACCCAGCGATATATCTTTATTTCCTATAGGCATACACTACTGTCCTAACCCTACATCTTTTTAAGATGTACAAAGAGATTTGCCTGATTCTTTATATCGACCAATATGCAACTGATGAGGAAGCAAACATGATGACTTCCGAAAGCTCTCTATTGCTACCCAATGGATCTGAAAAATTATTCTTAATCTCGAACGTCCCCCTCCCTCCCCCCTCCCCCAGTTCACTACCGACCCACACGGTCAAAAAACGTCACAACATTTTTGTTGAACAATTTTCTCACCACATCCCCTATATCATAACATTATTATTATTATTATATTATTATTGAATTGTCACAAATACAATTTTCAAATAACAACAAGTCATCAGATACAGCGTCACTGGGTGGAATAGCACCAAAATGTAGGTCATTATTAGATAGGTTCAACATTAAAGGATTTGTCGAGAATGAAGAGGCATTTAATTTCTTGGTGCTGGACTCCCCCTCCCCCACTTTCTCCCAAAATGCAACTCTATCTCCACAGAAATCAATGTAGAAGAGGGTACATTTTTTACTTCAGGGTTTCTTTAGTCGTACAAATACGCAGGTTGGATTTGAAGAATACTATACCTTGGCCACGCCCCTTGATGGATCGTACCCCATCCATCATCTATCATCCTTAAATACATTAATGTACAAATCTCTTTCAAAGATTTATTACAAGAAACTCTATCATAAATAAATGTACTTAGTTTTCTAATATCATGTGTGTTTGGATACAGTTACCGCCTCCTCCCACTAGCCACGCCCCTTCAGCACCCTACACCCTCTTTCGCCCAATTTTTTTAAGTTTTTTTTTTACATACTACTTCTTGGTAAGCTAATTGTATGTTTTTAATGCCATTTTGGGGGTTACACGCTTGTATTGGTTATGTTTACACCATAGGTATTGATAAATATCGATAAAATCATTAAATAATCGATATATAAAATTGCCCAACCCTGAGGAGGGGTCATCACTCAGATTCTTAAACAGTATGACCTTCTTGTGTGGAATCTGCAAAAAAACATTATATATCCAACAAAACATGGTTCACCCCTTTGGCTGCCGGACTAAGAGCTTGAGTCCGGTGCTTTTTTATTATTATTATTATTATTATTTATTTGACCAAGACAAACTAAACAAAATTACAAAGGAGCAAGTACAAGAAGATGAATAAAGAAGTAATCCAAACAAAAACTAAAAAGTAAACAATAGAAAACAAACAAATAGGTAAGTAGGCCCTAGAAAAATAATGAATACAAAGTGTGGAAAAAAATAATTAATAATTAAGTAAATAAATAAGTACACAGATAAAAATAAAAAAATAAAAAATAAAAAAATATATATAACTGCTCGACCAAAATGATAAACTTGCAACAAATGCCATAGTTACCTCTGGGTAGGTGAGTACATCTGACATAAATTTGAAAACATCTTCTGGAGATCGTGCTATAACTGCTTTCTGTTGAACAATAAGAGGATCGTAGTCTAACTCAACTTGGTATAAAATGGCAACCGCTGTAAGTACAATCAACATGCCAACCTGGGTGGAGCTGAAGACTGCCATGGTGAAGCTAGCTTTCTATCTGGAAAAATTAAAAACAATGATATGTGTAGAGCTATGTTAATTTTGCATCGGGGATAATGAATATAATTTGGTTTTTACCCTTACATCGATGTGTGTTAAGCACTCTATACTCGGTACTTTCCCCCGAGTTCTGTGAAAAAAATCCACAGGCAAGTCACTCGGGTATGTGTCTTTACAAATAAAAGGAAAAGAAACTTTTTTAGTGAGAAATTTAATACTTTTATCTGAATTCAAACTTTTGTTATAGTCTGCCTGGTCAAGATAAACGGCTGTATTTTTCACCAAATAATATAAGTTACTCTCTTGGATCTACTTAGCCCCACTTGTCATCGAGCAACCAATGAAATGTTCCCACCGTACCTCGCTCCGCCCACAGCCCAGCCGGCCAATGACGTCGCATTCGATTCGCATGATTGTTGGGGTCATTCTAAAATGGCGGCTCTTGGTACACATCGCGGAAATTAATTCGGAGTAAGTCGCACAATAATCGTTTAAAATTTCTTGTTAAAATTTTATTTGTTTGATTATTCAAAACACCCAAGGCAAGCTAAGAGCCAGGTGAACACATTCAGCTGGTTTAAACCGCCGACTGGCCCGTAGGGAATGCGCCATTTAATTGGTTATTTCTTAGCTTAAAAAGAAATGGTCGGGACGTGTGGCCAAGGATTCAGCTAGCCTTGGCCACACAAGTGGGGCTAGGATCTAGATACTTATCTAATGCTGAAGTTACTGTTCCCAAACACTCCTTGGAATCACTAACTCGAAAGTTGGAAATGCTATCATTTTGATGTACCTCCTCAGATAGATCCGACGCTGTACTTGTTTTTTTAGAAATTTTGACATCTGCGGTTTTTAAGCTATTTTGTCATTCCGAGGCATTTTTTGTGGCTCGGTGTTGGGAAATCATAGCAAAATGAGGTTTCCCAATCGTTCCTACGATAACTATCTGGGGCGCCAGAACGACCGCAGATGTCAAAATTTCGAAAAAACAAGTACAGCGCCCCAGTTCTGGGTCTACTCCTCAGATATCTGGATCCCAGTTTCAGCCCTTTTTTTTGGTCAGCAACAATGGCTGTCACCCTTGACTTGTTCAGAAATCTACACTACCTACAACATAAGTACAATACTCCTACTAACTACTAGTCCTGGAACTAATACACTCACTCCACAAGTGACGAGAAAATAAAATAATCTAGTCTATAGATTGCAATTTCATTTCACAAAGGAAAAACAAAAATCAATAACACCGTCACTACACTCAGTATCTCTCTCACACACTGCACAGAGTCACACCATGGAGGAAGGAAAAGTCTCCATGGTCACACACACACACTGTAGTACTCTAGTAGTGACAGTGACAGTCAATAATTATAAATAACAAATGACAAAATACAGTCTCTAATTATGTTTGTTGCTATTACCTTAAAATTTTCCTGAAAAGCATAATATCTATATGAATACTATAGCTCATTACTTAATTATGGACAGTACCTGGTAATGTGTTTAGATTATTTAATTAATTTAGGTACATTTTTTATTCAGCAAAAAATTTCAATACTTACAATAAAACCGCCAGAGTACTACTAGTAGTCAGCGCAGCAATGTTGATGGAGGGCGCCACCTACTGTTTACTCACTCACGATTAATTATTTTAAGCACCCCCTATCTTTGGATATAATTTTAACTATTTTTGTCTAACTAAATTGATTAAATAATCACTTAATATTCTTGAATTTTAACACTAAATTTATTACTGCATCAATTAAATTTATTTAAATAACGAAGGCATTTTTTTTAGACGGTTAGACTTCTCATGTACTTTTTTAGACAAACTTGAGTGCTCTACAATGGCTGCGCCCTTTAGTTAAATCGTGCGTGCGATCTCATCTCATGCAGGACTCAGTTTATGAACTGAAAACTTATTATAGTTATTAATTATAATATCTTACATTTATTCTTCAGCCAGGCTTCTTTATTCGTAACTACTAATAATCGCATAATGGTAAGTCTCTGGTGTAAAAATAGTAATGCAGTCAGTGATAATTTGATTTTGAACAATTAAAATAAACATAACTAACAATGTTAGTAACATGTTTCTCATCTTCTAAGTTCTATTACTTTCTATAACATGTAAATGTATAATAGTAATATTAAATAATATATATTAACATTAGGAGATATATATACGAACCGACGTATGATTGAAGCCCAATTACACATTACAATGCCGTGGTTGTGTGGCTTCATATGTATGAAGCCACAACCATGGAAGTTTGTGAGTGGTTGTGGCTTCTTCATACAATAAACAATGATACATAAATAATATGAACTTGAAGCCGTGGTTGTGTGATGGCTTAACCATGGAAGTTTGCATGTGGTTGTGGCTTCATACATATGAAGCCACAAGCACAACCAGGAGATGGTGAGGGGGGGGAGGGTGAGGGTTAGGGGGGTAGGGGTTGGGTGAGGGTTAGGGGGGTAGGGGTTGGGTGAGGGGGAGGGTTAGGGTTAGGGTGATGAACAGGGTGATGAACACTCCCCCCCCCCCCCCCCCTTTCACGTGCGTGGTTGTGGCATCCAAAAAAGTGAGGAATTGGGCTTCATATGTCGTGATGCATATATGCCTCAATATTACTTAGCCATGTGCATGGTGGTATGAAAAATAAGAAATAACTATGAAAAATGAACAGTAAACTTGCAGGATCAACCATGTGAAAATAGCATTAATAATACTACTATATAGTGCCAATACTCTGGACTTCCTCCGATAGAAGAAGTCCAGACCAGAGTATTGGCACTATATGGGGCTATACTCTGCTCATCTTTAGGAGAGAAAACAAAATAATAATATGATGCAATAAAGCCAATATATTGATTAAAAATAAACTGATTTTTCAAATATGTAACAAATTTGTTTTCTTCTTTTTTTCTTTAAATCTTCATTTATTATGGGGAAAATAAACTTGTGAACTAAAAACTGAACACGATCCACATTCAAATCCCCACTGCCGCTTTTATTTCTCTTATTTCATTCCCAAAAATAATAAGTATATAGGTACATTTTTTATTTTTAAAAGTTAAACTCCACCATAGAAATGGATAGTACTACTATTAACTAGTAGTATGGTCCAGTGGTACCACTGGACCGGCCTGACCCAGTAACCGGGGTGCTGTAGTCCTCAACGAGTCACGTGGGAGGTCGCGACTTCCCCAAGTCAAGAAAAACATAACAGCACCCACGTGGTAAATCCCAGCCATGCCATACTCCATGATATCCTTCCCTGTACCATAACACACAGTCTAGAAGGGGTGTCAATCAACAGGGGTTGGTGACTCGGTCAAAGTGGGTGGAGAAGCATGTAAAAAAATTCCCCATTGGTTTGTACACAAGCAATGGCCGCCTGGTTATTGCAATGACACTACAACTCGGCGCTAAGTCGCCATAAGTCTGAGGGCCCAGAGAGATGATTGAAAACATCTGTTCACCAACTGGCTGGGAGTCCTTTGATGTCTTGCCGACAGTTTCTGCGGTTAGAAAATGGGAGATAAGCCCTCTTAAGTGATTGATTAAGGTCACGAAGGGACGTTCGGCCGAAACAGGTTCCTCGTTTGAGGGTTAAAATAATTTTTGACTTTGACGGTCGTACTGTACTAGCGCCCGGCAATTTTTCTTGTATATACTTGCCCTTGGTGACCCTTTATGTATCACCCTTCAATGTTTTTACAGCCGAAGTCAGGAAAGGTGAAAACCAAGACTACCAAGCATGTCAAAGTATTACATCCAAACAGTCGTAAAGCCATGAAGATCACCGGAGGTGCTATGCGGAAGGACAGACTTGGAAGGTATCATTTTATTGACGGGATTGTCTGTGCTGTGCTATTAATTGAATTTGATGGTAAAGAAATGGAACTCAATTAAACAACATAGGCCTGGCAAATCACATGAGTAACCTATTGCTGGCCGAAGCTAAAATCACAAAGAAGGAGATGTGAAACAATTCCTTCAAAGGAATTAGTTTTGAATCGTGTCTTGATTCCAAACCGGTTATTAATGTCTCGGCAAGCGGAGAAGTCCAATTAGCCCTAATTCTTAATAGTCAACATTCACATACATCGAATTGTGAGGAGGGGTCTTTGGCTATAAAGCTCATGGAGGTTATTCAGACACAGAACTAAAGTCGTTGTAACTCGTGGTTCAACCCGATTGAGTTGCAATAAACTCGGATTCTTCAAATTGAAAAGGATTTTTTTTTTAATTGTTAATGGCCTGATGTTTCAACCCTAGCAGAGTCTTTCTGGAAGGCTAAATGACAACACATAAACAGGTAAACTGATGTAACAAAGGCAGTGAAGTAAAAATAGATGTAGAAAGAGAGAGGCAGAAAGCACACAGAAAAAGTAAGGGATGAATGATGAAGAGGGTGACAAAAGTGGGGTAGAAGCTGGTTTGACTACAAGAAGTTGAAAACACAAAGGACAACATCAAAAGTGGGAAGAGGGAGAACAAGTAAATAATTAGCAAGGCAGATTAAAAAGGGGGATATCTGTGGGAAAAAGGAGAAGGCAAAGACAAAAAGTTATTGGTCACTTCCTTCTTGGATGTTCAGACCAAGAGACTTTCATGACCTTTATTATTTTTCCTTTAGAGTTCACAATGAGACATCCTTGAAGATGGGAATCCTCGTGGACAAACTCTCCTGGTTTCATGAGAACCTCGATCCAGAGAAAGTGGAGTACAGCAGACAAGATCTCAGTAAGATGATGGAGAGGTAAAGATTACCCTCAAGGGTGAAATATTGAAATGTCTTTGTAAGAAAAGGTGCAAAGATCACAGAACTTGAACTTCTCATACAGGCAATGAGTCTTTACCTTGATGTCCGGTGACAATCCAGGCTTAGGAATGTACATCTAAGAAGGTGTTGTAATTACTCTGCTTCATCGGAGTGTGGGTTCGATTCCCGGTCATGACACTTGTCTCCTTGAGCAAGGCACTTTTCTGTAGTTGGTTCTCTTAACCAAGGTGTATAAATGGGAACCTGAGACATGTGAGAGGGCCGAGACTGTATTGTGTTGGATTAACCCCTTATCGCTAAGCATAGGGAGTTGAGAAAGTAAGTAAGAGGAATGTCTATAAGTATGCCTGATGAACAGGGATAATAATGTTGTGAAGCGCCTTCATCTAGCTACTAGGATATGTGTGCTATTTAAGGCCAAAGGAAAAAACAAAACATGTTTAACGTCCCCGCCCGCTTCCTTTTTAGAGGCCGCCTCCTTTTTTTTTTTCTTTTTTCTTTTTAAATAATGTTTTTTAACGATCTCTGACGAAAATAATAATTTGTAAAATAAATGAAATCGTATTTTTAGACTTTAGCACACAGAAAGAAGCTGGCAACCATCTCGAAAAAATGGCCAGATGTCTTGCAAAATAAGTCGGCGGGTATTTAAAAAAAAAATAAAAAATCCCTCCTTCCTTTTCCCAAAAAGGTAAAACGCTAAACATGTTGTTTTGGTTGTTTTGCCTAAGAACCAATTGTTATTTTTAGTCTTTGCCCTGGCGACCATTAAAACTGTTTTGATAGAAGTTCCTACTTTCCTGCCTGTCCTTAGACTTGGCGGCTGTAAATAATTCATTTGTCTATCTTTTTTGTAACAGTTACTTGCACCGTTTTGAAGAAGAATTGGAACAGATTGATATAATTCAAGGAATGAAGTCAAGAAAAGGAAGACAACATGCAGCCAGAGAAGATGTTATCCGAACAACAATGAAATCAGAAGAGAATTTGTTCAATACGTGTGGCTTAGGTGAGATTAATTATGCAGAGTGGTAGACATTGTCAAGTATGTTCAGCATTTTGGGGGCATTTTCATTTCAAATCAATGCATTGGATACCCCCCTCACAACTTTATTGAGTCTAATGGTCAGGAGATCTTGGGTTCTGGACTCGATTCAAATAATAATAATAATAGTTACAACATTTATAGAGCGTTTAATATGATGTTTCTAAGTGCTAAAACCAGACTATACAGATTGACAAAAGAGATGGGTTTTAAGTAATGATTTGAAATTATCCAATGAAGGTGCCGCTTGAATGTGGGTGGGTAGCTTGTTCCAAAGTGTTGGAGCTATGACCGAAAAGGCATGATCGCCATATCGTGTCATGGTGCGGGGTCCCGGGGAAAGCTGGAAATGAGCGGCTGGAAGAAGTGCGAAGGCGTCGGGTAGCTGATGATAGTGAAGATGATCGAAGGGCTAAGAGATCTTGGAGATATACTGGTGCCAAATTATGAAGGACTTTATTTGTGATGTACTCATTTTCCAATAGGAACAGTCATCATGTGAGTGGGGAAAAAATTACAAGTCTCTAGCGTCATGTTAAAATTGTGTAAACTGCCATTGCATTGGATACCCTTCCAGTGCAAATTTTGGCAACATCATTCTCAGAAAAATGGGTCTGTACATTTTTGTACAAGCTGTAGTGTGTGTTGTTGAACTCCTAAATTAACCCAGGCCTTGCCAGAGTGACTTATGATAAAAAAACTAACATTTTCAAATATTTTTTAATGCCATCAGAAGCCCCAGATTTAACGGACAAGAAAACTCTTGGCATTTTCACGGAATGGGACGGTACAGCCAGACATGTGAACCTTATCAAAATGAGGAAAGTCACTTCTACAAAAACTAACTCCGGGAATGAAGACGCGAAGTCAACATCAAGGAGTAGAAATGAGGCAGAAGAGGAACGGTAACATAGGAGTAAAGAGCAAGGTATTTGAAGAAAAGAAAAAATAATCACAAAAAACTCCAGAATACTTTCCAATTTTGTTAAACTATTTAATATCCAACGTATACTGAGGTTATTAAGAATTCCAAATATGAAGAACTTCTTAAAAGTAGAAGACAGTATATTAGGAGGCTGGTTGTACATAAGCTTTAATATGAAATGGAGTCTGTGGTACCAGACAATCCTCCTGAAGAAACAAAACTGGAAAACACTTGCTTTTTGTTTAAAGTACAAAGTTAATTAGGAATGCCATTAATACCATTTAAATATGATTTAATTACTTCATTAGGTTGCTTAGCAGTTTGAATTTGTTCCTTGAAATACCTCGCAGAAAAAATGGTTACATATAAAAAATATATATTATGTTTGTCAAAAACACCGAAAAAACATTTAATATTAATTATTTACAGAGATATCTTTTACAATGAAAGTTTTTATTTTAAAGTTTGGGTTAAACACCAGAATGATTCATCCAAGGATAAGAAAATTGGGCTTTAGTTGAAACATTTTCTCTGTGTTCTGAAAAACAAATCCGTTATCAATTCACACTCTCGAAATGAAATACTCAGAAATGTCCTTGGCATTGTTAGCGGAAAACATGTTTGCATTTAAGTTAATTATATTCTGAGCAATGTATGAATAATTGCATCTGCCTATATGCAAATTAAATTTAGGATCTGCTGTCGTTGCTGAGGGAAATACAATCTAATAACTTGAATTAATTTACAATGCGATAAAATTCTTACCCACTCATAACATGTTAACAAAAACAAATTTTCTATAGTAAGACATGACCTATGACCTCTTAGTAATCTTATCATACTTATTAGATTTTTTTACATTGACCTACTTCCAAAGAAACCGTATCGGACTGAATTTACATTTTCCAATATTTCCCATGATAACATAAAATGTACATTTAAAAAATATATATATTTCTTAATACTTTTCCTGGCAAAAATCGACAAGAATAGCAATGTCTGGGCGTGTTGTGATGATTATGCTTAAATGAATGGTCTCTAAAAAGGTTTAACAGCGTACTAACTGTGCACCATACAGCTGTAGGATTTCACTGTTTGTCTTAATTCACACTCGCTTCAAAAATCTCAAATTAAATCTCAACTACAACTTGATTTGTGCAGAACGACTTGCAAAATCTAACAACCTCAAATAAAGCTAAAGCGGTTTTGAAAAGATCTGTAGTGTTTGTTACATTTGATAAAAGGAGCACATAGTATAAATCACAACATTTGTCGTACTGTGCAAGTCAAAAAATGGAAGAGCAAATTTAAATATAGTAAAAACACCCATTTACTTTCTTTGTTCACCTGTTCGGGTTATAAATAGTCCAAACCTAGACAGAACCGGTATGTACAAATTCACCATATCTTAGAAACACCTGGATTAACAATTGACTGACAGACATAAAGATTAAATAAAAACATCAACATGTGTCTGTACGGTAGGTACAATTCATGACAACATTTAAAAAATTGGTTATTTTACATCAAATTTGGATACACTTCAACATTCAATTTTCTTTTCTTAATTGACTATTTTTAGGGAGACTTTGGCCTGTTGCTTAGAGAACATAAACACTGTTCCTAACTAAGCCCATGTTGCACTTATTACTCCATTGCAAATAAATGTATACCGTTGGAAAGAGCACCTCATTCTCTTTAATGTGATATTTATTTTGTCGTGTTTCCCGTCTCATATCACTAGTAGTAAGAGAATCAAAAATTTATTTTGTCGTGTTTCCCGTCTCATATCACTAGTAGTAAGAGAACCAAAAAGGACACTAAGTTCTTGTTCATCTACGGGTTTTCTCGTAGTTAGACGCTACCAGCGTTTGAGTGTTCAACAGGCAGATATGAGTTAATTTAGTGAAGATTGCCTGTGCATCTGCAAAGCTTTAAACATCACTTATGCACAATTCTTTTCTTCTCGTACCCACCATTCGACACAAAAAACACATGTACACTACAGTCCCATTATTTAAATTAATAAACATGTACAATATGCATAAATATTTACCAAAAAGTACCAGAGACATAATAAAGAGTTAACAAGACGACAAAACCACTCCAACAGCAGAAATAAAAACAATTTTTTGTTGTTGATATTTCTCAACTGGGAAATTGTAACTGTTCAAGAGAAGAAGTATTGATGAAAATGTTGAAAGGACAAACTATCTATCCAAGTTTATTTAACAGTAAATGAGATAAAGCACATGTACAACATTGGTAATTGTCAAAGACCTCATGTGACCCAACATATACATGAAATAACAAACCTGTGAAAGTTTCAGCTAAATTGGTCTTCTGGTTCATGAGGAAACGGTGACAAACCCCATACATTTTCACTGTTTTCAAACGACAGGTTTTACTCATTTCAAACAGAACTATTTCAAGTGAAGTTTTCCGCCATGACCATCTTTATGTGCAAACCTTTATATTTTCAAACTCACCAATGCTGTACGCACGCTTTAAACATGATAAGTTATAGTTCAGTTTCTACAGAATTGCTGGAACCTGAAAACAAGGATTGCACAAATCAGGAGTAGTTGTCCGCTTTTCCTTCTCTCAAATTAACTCCCGGAATTGTTTCTTCATTTTCAACTGACATCTATTAAATAAACACTAGTATTTCCAACAACATACCAATCTTCATTTTCTCTCCTCCGTCGCCAATTTCTACCCACCCCCTTGACAACTGAAACTACCCCTTAAAGACTACCTGAAATTAAAACGAGAACCTTCAAATCTTGCATTGCCGTCTTGTTGAACTAAGCACCTTCTTAAATTAATAAAAATCCTGTCTTCAGGCCTGCAGTCATTTCTTTGTTTTCTGGATTCTAAGATGATGATTATTCAGAAGGATCTTAGAAATTCTCATCCCATCCAGACAGTTCATCGGGTGGGACTTCAGAATCTTTACCGTAGTTATCAAAGTTACTTGCATCATCACGAGATTTTATCTGAGAAAATAAACAAACATTGTGGAGCATACGATTCTGAACTTTGTGTAAAACAACAATTATTGATTTATTTATTTTAGATTTTTTTTATTTACATATTTATTGATAACCAACAGCGGTTAGCCGTCACTTTGCCCTCTCAAAGATGAAATTCCAGGCCTGAGAATGAACCAGAACGATTCACTTTCTTAGATAAAGTCTAAGTCAATCAGTACATCAAAATGTACAAACAATTTCCTAAATAAAACATTCTGGCAGTACTGTTAGGAGTAACATCCCAACAGAATAACAATGTTATGCCCAAATTTTTAATAATAGTAATGCGCCGATTTTCACAAAAGTGCTCATGGCGCTTGCTCCAATAATAAAGTTCCTCCGCAGATATGGTGCAAGAAAAGGTGAAAAAGGGGTGCTGCATAAAAACAGCAGCATATTGAACAGTAATCAAAAATCTCTATGGGAAAATAGGTGAAATATAAGTAAGCAGTCTGATGTTCATACCGTTGACAGAATCTTCATTGGCTCCCTGTTCAAGTTAGAATTAAGTTTAAAATTCTCCTCCTTACTTTTCAATGTTTACAAGGCACAGCCCCAGTTTATCTCCAGGACCTAGTTCACAAATATGTTCCAAATCCAAGTCCCTTCTTGTCATTTCCACCCCTGTTACAAAATCATACGGAGCTAGGTCATTCCAAGTAGCTGCAGCTGAACTGTGGAATGGCTTACCCGAGTCTGTTAAGGAAGCAGTCACGGTTGGCCAATTCAAAAGTCGCCTCAAAACACATCTATTCACCGTCTATCAGTAATTTCTGTTGGTATTTTATTTGTATCTTGTTGTTTTTTTCATTCCTTTAAAGCGCTTAGGGACTTAACAGTGATATGCGCTATACAAAAACGGTTTATTATTATTATAAGCAGTAAAATGAGAAACACATACCTTGGGCAGTATTGGAGGGATGATCGTCTGTTTCTTCAAACCTTCCCAGTCAAACCCTTGGAACCACCTGTCAATTGATAAGATATTAATTAATTGAGTCATTAATTATGGAAGCGGGAAATATTGGTTGTCTAATTCAATAGAGATGCATGAATACAGGCCTAGGGCATTTCCCAAACTTCGGCTTGGGCTTCGTACATTCTGCAAAGCGTTTCTACCATCAAACAGAGCCAGAGCCTAAGGCGTAGTTTGGAAAAAAGCATCTGGAGTTACACGGAGGCCATGGTCTATGTTGCCCCTGCTCCTAGCCTTGGTGTCCCTTCAAAATTTTCCCATAGACTTGTGCCCTTTGCAAAATGAAAATGACCTGCCCTCTCAAAGATGAAAATGAACTAGAAACATTGCTGAACTGATGACTTGAAATCATGAGGTTTGAAGAGGGGCTCAATGGTCAAATTCAGTTTTGTGATTCACTCATTTTCGAAAAGATGGAGTCTTCGTGAAAGTGGGGGAAAATTACAAGTCTCCAACCTCATGTTAATATGTTATAAAATTCCATTTTATTTGACACTCTTTCAAGCAAAATTTGAAACGTGACATCATTTGACATCAAAACCAAATGGGTCTGTACAATCCAGATACGAATGTGTACCCAGTTAAGAGGTCAAATATCATCAAAAAGTCAGGACTAAACTGAAAATTCTCTGTACAAAAATGTACAGACCATATATTTGAAATGTGACATCGTCGAACATTTTGACAGAAATTGTATCAAAAACACAGTGGCATTTTACACTGTTTTAACATCAGGTTAGCGACTTACAATTTGTTTTATCATTTTCATAACGTCTCAACCTATTGGAAAATGAGTGGATTTTAAAAATGAGTTTGACCTTGGAGCCCCTCTTGAAGGTTGTGGATGTTGGAGATGGATAGCCCGGGAGGAAGAGGAGATTGATGAGTATTCAAGACGTCGTTCAATCTTCAATTGATTGTTACACACAACTACATCATAATGCATAAAGGCTTACAGTCAACACAAGGCAGTAGCTTTAAGGATTAATTTGTTTCATCAACTCCCCCCATTTACCAAGAATTTCTCGAAAGAAATTCATGAGAAAATGTAAATATTTATCAAATTATTGGGTTATACGAAAAAGAGAGAATTCAAAAGGTGACCTTAATATTATCCAATATAATCAAATTATGAATTCTGTGTAGGTGTTTATAAATGACCAAGGCTGAATAATTTTCTAGCCATTGTAAAAACAAAATTTAATATGGCAGGTGACTTAACGTAATGCTTCGAGCATTAACAAAACGTACTGTCAACCCATATAAAAAAGTATAAAAAAACCAAATCAATATTATATAATTCTCGTTATTTGATCATTTTGCGAGTTGTTTTTTAGGATGTCTTTGAATGGGTTGCTGTCTGATTACTTTTTCTTTAATCAATTTCACTTTTTTCACAATTTGCTGTGTAAAGGCAAAGTTTACCTCGGGTTTTTGGAACTGTTCAATAGTTTTAATCCTATATAAATGTAGATATGTACATTAAAACCAGGGAAATTTCAATTCAAAAGGTGTTAGTTTTTTTGAGATATTGCCAACAATTTTGAGCGGTCTTGTCTGTGCAGGTAGAATAATCCATAATTGGAATACACAATCTGAGAAACGTTTCATGCAGAAACATTTCTCAGATTGAAATGTTTTTGAATCCTTCTCTCATTTCTCAAAATGTTACATACATGTATCATCAACAGCTGCAGTGCTTCGTAACAAGTAAGATTTTTAGGTCATTAATTTTTGGAGTAATTACTAAAGGTATACCCTTCCTTTAAAGGGAGTGTACAACATTGGTAAGGTTGAAAATATAAATGTTCACAGATTTGCACATGGTATAAAGATGGTCATGGTGGAAAACTTCCCTGGAAATAGTTTTGCTAGAAATGCCATAGTTGTTAGGAAATGGGTAAAACAATAGTCTTTATCCTGCAGGATCAAATCCGATTTTGAAAACAAGTGAAAACATATAATGGGGATTTTCACTGTTTTCTCATGACTTGGAAGACCGAATGAGCTTAAACTTTCACAGGTTTGTTATTTCATGTATATGTTGGGTCACATCAAGTGTGGATACAGGTCTTTGTCAAGTACCAATGTTGTTCGATTGGAAAACAATCTGAGTTGTCTGTACCAGTCTTCCCCATCAACAAAATAGTAGTCTACAATAACAAATACTGTGTTTTGATAGAAATACAATACAAAACATTATATTGGAAGGAAATAATAATGCTATGATACATGACTGGTATTAGTGCATTTTGAAAGATGTTTTGAATAAGAGCAATTTTATAAGTCTCTTCAAACGATAAGATGTAAAACACCCCTCGTGTGATTGTTGATTAGGCTCAACTAAAATGACTCTATTAGGTTGTCATGGTTACGCATCTTACTTGTGCTTCTTAATGCCCAAGATTCCATTCTTCTGGTAGCCAAGTCTCTCGGCAGGATTGTCACGGCAAAGTCGTTTAATCAAGAGGGCTGCACTGCGTGAGATTTTCTTTGGGAACTCTACGATGTCGATACCCTTCAGGATGACGTTGTACGTCTTCATTGGATCGGAGGATGTAAAGGGTGGGCTAAAGAGTAAGACAAATAAGGAATTTAATGTTGAAATTAATGAATGAATTACAATGGGGATCAGGTTTAATCGTTTCTTAACGTTTATTTCCACATTTGCACATGGAGGCATCATCCTAAAAGCCAAAGCTTGTGATGGATGTACCTGTTACAACAATACAAACTACACTAATTGTAGAATTAATAAATTATAACAGTAATTAAATATAAAACAGTTAAACAAAATAGACACAGAGAGACAAACAACTCCAGTTATAGAATTAAGAAAGAAGAATTAATGGCAATAGTTAAATGAAAAACTGAAGAACAATTGATAATATAAGTAACTGCTAAACCAACTAACAAAATATAATATCAATTACTTTGAGAATTTAGTAGAATGTTTTTAGTTTGTTGGCTCAGTGGTGTCTTTCCCTGCCTTTCACCGCTGTGGACCCCAGTTCGAAATCCCACCTCAGACATGGAGCCTTGCATGTGAATTGAGTTTTCAGTCCATATCTGATTGCATGGGTTTTCCCAATTGGGGTTGTCCACATCTAAAACTGAACATTTCTTCTCAATTCCTATTCATGATTTTCATCATGTTATTGGCGCTGAATGGCTGTTGTATTTAGAATAAAATAAATAAATCAATAATCAAATAAAACTGCTGCAAGGTGTTACCGGTACTACTCTTGGTTGAATGTCTTCATCAAATATTCTCAAAGGCAAATCTTACAACTTATTTGACTTCTAGTTCCTATGGTAACGTTGACTACAGTTTATTCGGTAATAATCAAATTGCTATGGCTATGGTAGTGCTGACTGGAGTTGATTTTGTAATAATCAAGTTGCTACGGTAATGTTGACTTGAGTGATTTTGTAATCGTCAAGTTGCTATGGTAATGCTGACGAGTTGGTTCGGTAATAATCAAGATGCTGTGATAACATTGATCTCGAGTTGCTATGGTAATGTCGACTCCAGTTGATTTGATAATCATCAAGTTGTTATAGTAACATTAACTTACTTGCCAGTGAGAAGCTCAAAGATAAGGATTCCTAGCGACCAGTAGTCAGCTGCAAAGTCATGACCCTTATTCAGAATAATCTCTGGAGCGACGTACTCTGGAGTTCCACAAAATGTCCAAGTCTTACGCCCGAAACCAATTGACTTTGCAAATCCGAAATCCACCTGATGAAGAGATTTTGAAATTGAAGAGAAAATATCAGAATACGGGAGACTATTCGATCCACGAAGCGAAAGTCCGACCGATTTCTTTCCTCCCCAGATAGTTCTTAATAAACAGGACAGTTATTTTCAGAACTGAGTAACGTAGTCTCCCGAATTCCAAAATCTACTCAACGGAAGTAGAATAAATAGCTGGACAAGTTCTCAAAGAACAAATCTACACAGCAAAGTAGATGTGTTACGGCAAACTGAATACAGGGTTTGCCCTTTAACTATCAGTGACTAACCAGCAGGACCAGTTAGCTTTTCATTTCACTGGCCCCCTCAGCTTTGTCCCAACTCCAAAATTCATACTAAAAGGGGATGCTTTTCAACACTGAAATGTCAAGCCGGACCACCTGGAGAGCATTTTTACTGGTCCTCAGGTGTTCTAACTGGCATTTGGTCAGCAGACCACTGTTAAGGGAGAATGCTGGAATATACATTCTCATTTTTTGTTTTCCCAAATGTGAACTGAGGTACATAAATCTTTTCATTTCTTATAATTATTAGGAATCTTGAGATCATATCTAGTAGTAATCTCACCATTTTGACATTCCCTCTAGCATCTAAGAGAAGGTTTTCCGGTTTGAGGTCACGATACACGATTCCTTTACCATGGAGATAGGAGAAGGCCTCCACCACACATGATATGCAGAAGCGGGTAGTGTGGTCATCAAATGACCCTCTGAGGAAGAGAAAAAATACAAAGAGGTGGAATTTGAGTTGCAAGGATTATAACCTCAATGTTTGATTGTCCTTGTCTTTGAGGTTAGGTGCTTGTGATGCAAAGAGAAGAAAACAAGTGGATGGCTTTGATGTATCACTATGAATATAGCCTCAATGTTTAATCATCCTTTTCTCTGAGGTTTTCTGGTATACCTTATGTACATGTAGCCTTATTCAAGGGTTAATTGTCTGTATATAAATGTTAGTTGATATTGCGAGTTGTATGACAATCGTAAACTGAGGGAGTGCTTTAGAACATTCCAATCATAACAAGCACACATTGTCACCTAGAAATTGGTCAAAAAAACGATAAATGTTTTCATACCTTATTTTGCAGTATTTTTCTTTTTTAAGTAGTTGTACCTGGTACTCGGCTGTTGGACTTGGTACTCGGAGATTACAGAGATTATTATAATAATTACTAGTTCTTATATAGCAAATTTTACAATAGCGTCTCAATGCGCTTTACATTAGTGTCCTGGTCATTGGGCCAATAACATTCCTGTAATCTTTCTCAGCTCCCTGGGGAGTATACACTACTCGGACACTTATACTTGGACTTGATGGCCCAAGAACTCGTATTGGAGTACTACTCGACCACCCTAGTACTTGATACTTGATATGACTACAACCTTGCCCCCTAGATGGGGTAAATTTATTTGGGAAAAGGGTGGGATCGCACCTGTCTCTAAGGATGGTCCACAGTTCCCCTCCTAGGCAGACCTCCATCAACATGTACACATACTTGCTGTCTGTAAATGTCTTGAACAACCTGTAAAAAAGAAAAGTAGCTTTATCCTCGACGTATCAACATTAGCATTTGGTTTCTCAACAGCAGATGAGTGGCTGTGTTTTTATGCAAGAGAAATGACAAAGTTATAGCGTGGCAAAGGTTGTGGGGGGTTTTCTTCACAAGACTCAGAGAAAGTACCGAGTATGCAGTGCTTAAAGGGAGGTTGTTCCTTTATGATTACTCAAAAAATTAATGAGTGACTATAACAAATTACTTGGTAAGAAGCACTGCAGCTGTTGATAATGTATAACATGTTGAGTAATGATTCCCTTCTAAGGAATGTGGTTTTAGAGAGAGGGATTCAACAATATTTCAATCTGAGAAAAGTTTCTCAGATTGTCTATTCCAATTATTGAACTGGCCCAATTGAAACCAATTCTCAAGTAATAAACCACAAGGGAGGCTGACTTTGTAAATTTGTAACTAATTTGGGTTGAACAAAGAAAAGTTGACGAGAGCGGGACTTGAACCCACGACCTCCGGATCAACGGGCTGTAAAATCAACTCTTGTCTACAGAATCTTACTTTGCAATGAAGGGATTATTGGAATGCATCATGATCTTCTTCTCGGAGTAGATGTGCTCTTGTTGTCTTGTCTCAACAATGTGATATTTCTTGAGACATTTAAGAGCGTAGGTTTGCTTGTCTCCTGCAACTTGCACCTAAAATAAAAAGATGAAAACAGTAAAAGAAAAGCAAAAGTTCTGCTAATGGTAAAGTAAGTCGGATTTTTTAGCAAATACTAGTTGGAAGTTTCATAAAAAATTTGCTTGTTGTGTAATTTTCATGTTGTTGTCCTGTGATGGCTTTGGTTTGAAACCCTACTTACCAACTCGACTCTTCCGAATCCACCAATACCCAAAGTAGCGAAAAGTTGCCTGCCTTGAAGACAAGCTCAGTGAATGGCGTTAAGCATGGACGCCAAAAATATACATTTATAAAAGCAGAATAAATTCATTATTTAATTAAACATCTGTTGATGTTATCCAGGGTTTAATTGTTACTTTGTTGTTCTCTGATATATGGCTGTGATTCGAACCCCCATTATGAACAGTATTTAATTAAAAATTTGCTTGGTGTGATCTGGGGGTGTAATTATCATTTTGTTGTTCTGTGATGGCTATGGTTCGATGACCATTATTTAATGAAATAATAATAATAATAATAATAATACGCAGTTCTTATATAGCGCTTTATACTCCCGATGGGTGTCTCAAAGCACTCAGTATTTTTCCTACAAGGTATGTGGAGTTACGTGTTGAAGTATGAGACCTATTCCTTTGCATAGCACCATGTAATGGTTTACAAGGTGCTGTGGCGCAATATGCAGCCAATCAAACCAGGAACACCGGGGCGAACCTCTTCTCTTTACGATAAGTGCACTGGGTTCTTTTACGTGCATTACACAACACACGGGACCTACGGCTTAACGTCTCATCCGAAGGACGAAGCATGTGGTTAAGTGTCTTGCTTAAGGACACACGTGTCACGACTGGGATTCGAACCCACACTCTGCTGATCAGAAACACCAGAGCTTGAGTCCGGTGCTCTTATCCGCTCGGCCACGACACGCCACAAATGTGTTCTTAGCTTGATCTGGGGTCTAATTTTTGTTGTTTTGTCTTGTGGTTCAAATCCCATTATGACTATTATGGCAGAAAGATCATGGGTTGATGTTTACTTACCAACTCGACTCTTCCGAATCCACCGATACCCAAAGTAGCGATAATGTCTAGATCATCCAGCTCAATATCCTTGTATTCATCTTGAAGACGATGCTGTCGTGTTGACTCAGGCTCTGATGTATTGCTTGTTCTGTTTACAGATCATTAATATTTCACAAATCAAGCTTTATTGCATTATTGCATTGTGGTAAACTACAAGGTGAATGTATAATGAGTTTTTTAATTGCCTTTACCACAGGGCTACAGAAGTCTAGGCTTGCAAAAGCCCTTGCTAAATAATCCACTCATTATTCTTGGTGGTCGTAAACGTAAGGTCATTATGGAAATTGAGCTCTTATTAAGTTTTAAAAAAAAACTGTCTACAGCGCAAGGTTGAAGTAGTTGATCCTAGTACAAGCCAGCTAATTACAGATGATATTTACTGTCTACTTATAACTATTACAACTAGCAAAGGGCATCAACATAAAGGCTAAAGCTCAAATAAAGCAACACAGCAATGTTGGCCTTCTATAGAGTTAAACCAGGTGGGTAGGTAAAACTAGCAAATATAAAAACAGGGTCAGTAGACTTGAGGTTTAGGATAAAAAAAGAAGTAACTCAATCTGGCTATGGTTAGATTTCACTCAATACACCGATCCATTAAGCCACGCCCATTTCTCATTGACCAATCACAACCGCGAAATCTGATCACCATTTGAGCCGTTTGGTGATCGGGTTTCGCGGCTGTGATTGGTCAACTCATAAGGAGGCGGGGCTTAATGGATCGATCTATTAAAGGGTCTGTATACGTTTGGTAATCAGTCTTAAAATTAAATGGCAATAAAAACTAACGTAAGAAGTACAGCAGCTTTGGATAGTATAAAGCAATTTGAGAATCATTTCACTTCGAAGTAATGCCGTTTTTGAAAATGGTTTTATGCCCGAAAATTTGAATCTGAGAAACGTTCTGTCAGAATATTCTTCCTGGTATGGACATATTCGCTCCGGTTTTTCACCGATATCTCAAAAACGTTACCACCTTTTGAAGTTTTTGTTCCAAAAACCAAAGGTATACTTTGCCTTAAAGGTATTATACAGGATTGGCAGAGCTGACAAAATAATCACAGACAGTGTTCATGTTTTGTGTAATCAACCACATACATGAAATAACAAACCTGTGAAAATTTGAGCTCAATTGGTCATCGAGGTCACGAGAAAATAGTGAAAAGAGACCTTATGTGTTTTCTGTTTTTCAAACATCGAGTTTATTATCGCGCGCGATAAAAACTATTGTTTTACCCATTTCTCAGAAACGATAGCATTTTAGGCAGAAATATTTTAAGGAACCCTTTCTACCATTACTTACTTTAAACCATGTAAGTTATGTGTGAATCTGTGAACATTTGTGTTTTTCGATCTTACCAATAGTGTATAGGGCCTTTAAGAGACATGTGTATTGTTAATCACAGGTGTACGTACAGTGGGTAGTTGAACATGGTCACATGAGGAGGAGGGTCTTTTTGGACAGTGATCAATATTTTCATACAGCTGCTTTAAAAGACTACAATTTGATGAGCACACTTTAGCAATGGAGTAGTCAGGTTTGACTGATTCTGTGTTTGCTGCTTATACTGCAAACTTATGAAGCAGAATAAGAGGCTGAAGTAGTAAGTTCAACTGTTTGTAAGCATGTTGGATACTAAGTTTTTACCATACACTGATGTGTGCTTATAAGCACTGTATGCTCTGTACTTTCCTGAGTCCTGTGAAACAAATTCACAGGCATATTACTTGAATGGGATTCGAACCATGACCTTTGCCAATCTAGAGCAGATGTCTTACCACTAGACCACTGAGATTGCTTGGTAGCTAGAGAAAGATTGAATCCTATATTTTAGCAGCGAGTACCACAACAATTTAATATATGTTAAATTTGCACAACAAACATTCACAAGACTCAGGAAAGTACGGAGTATACAGTACTTTACACTTGGGTAAAACCAGTGAACGATTTCCCATGTATAGCGCAGCAAAATGCTACACAAAATGTATCATCAGTTGCTACTCAAAAGTCACCATTTGCTACTTAACATTAGCATTCAGAGTGTACATAAAATGTTAAGTTGAAAAAGCAAAATTGCTTGCCAAAACCATTCCCTGAAAACCAAATAATATTCTTTATCCCCAATGCAAATTTAATATCTAATAAAAATGTTGGATACTTGAAGATTATTGATTCTTCTAAGACACCAGTGATGTGCTAAATTGTCAGAAATGTGAGCTTCAATTAATGAAAAGTGCTGCTCGTTAACATTGAGGGTGGCCAAGTGGCAGTAGTAGAGATACAAAACCCAAGAAGCAAATCTTATTGCCTACCTGACTGCAATACAGCAAAAATTCATCTAATAGTAGCTGTAAGCGTTTAAGTTAGAATCTACACTTTTTGCTGCTTACTGAAGTCCTCTAATCCTGAAAATCAGTACATATCCCTGCTAAAAATCCAACCACTCCTGTATGTAGTCTCTGCTGCTTTTGTGGTTATGCTTCCTTTTGTAAATGTTTGTAGTTTCTGTATTTTGTATTTATTATCCATGTTAAGCCCTTCGAGACTCTTGTGTGAGGCGTTATATAAAAGCTGTGTATTGTTATTATTAGTGCTAATTCCTGTAACTTTGGGCAAGTGAATTGATTCATATTTGAGGAGAGTTGTTGTAAGAAACTAGTTGGAAGTTTAAAAGACTCTTTTGAATTCTGTTTTACATGTCAACAAAGCTTGACCATTTATTGCCAGAGCCTCATATTGAGAAAGTTGTGACAACTTGCGATTAGAACCCATTTTGTGTTCAAAACAACGCAAAGGCGAATACAGGGTACCAGACGAGTCTGCCCTTTGGGTTGTGCTGCATGATTTGGACCAAAAGTGGCATCCAGCAACCACGTGACTGAACAAAACTGGTCCCTCTATGTCGCAACTTTCTTAATACACAACTCTGCTTCAAGCTATTGATGTTATACAGTCCTGCGATTCCAAGTTTGTTTTTGGTATCAATGGTATAAAAGTATAAACTTATGCATCTCAAAATATGCCACAAATGTTCTTGTAAACAACTTTTCTTTTGTTGTGGTTCTGTCTGGGGTTTTTTAAACATCAGCCCCTTTTGAAAGTAGTGTTTTGAAACTCAGTAGTTCAGTAATTTTGTATTGGTATTTTTAGAGAAAACTTTTTTTTAATATCAGGTTTAGTTAGTGATGTGTAGCAAAACGTGATAGGTTTTTGCAAATGTACTTTCCGAGCTCTAAGGTTCGTTTTGTAACATACAAACAGTGTATTACAGTACATATGCGCTTTAGACATGCATTTCGCACGCATGGTCACGTAAGTCCAATAACAATCCATTAGTGCAAGGCAACTGTAGTTACAGTGCAGTATTGAATACACCTGTAACTTTAGTATTGAATGAATAGATAGATGTGAAAAATGCATGTCGGTAATTCTTTACAATGCTGGTGAAAAAACGCTGTATGTGTGTACCCCTTTCTTTGTTAAAGGTTATACAGGATTGGTAGAGCTGACAATGTAGTCGCAGACAGTGTCCATGTTTTGTCCATGAAATAACAAACCTGTGAGAATTTGGGCTCAATCTGTTGTGTGAGTCAGGAGAAAATAGTGAAAAACCACGCACAATTTCCAGCATGTCAACACAATTGTTCTTAATTTTGGCTGTGACAACCGAAATCCGCTGTTGCAGTTTTTTTTTAAACGTTTTAATGTACATTTTTCTTGAATATGACTTCATTTCAGAAGGAGATATTTCACAGAAAAAAATGGTCCTAGTCTGAACTTTCAGTAAGCCGTCAGACTAAATTTAAACAATTATATTTTTTATCATTACCAATCTTGTATATTACCTTTAACAGAACACAGAATAGTACAGATTTGTTGGAGGTCATTGATGATGACATGAGAAAGAATTCTGGTAATATTTTCCAAAGAAATAAAAGGTTTGAATTTTGTTTTAATAATAATGGGGAAAATATTGTTAACATTTTCGACTGATGAATATATATAAGAAAACAACAGGACAGAAATTGATAAAAATTACTTTGTGGATAAATATGTATATTTTTTTACAATAACAATAAATACTTCAGCACAGCTCACATTTTAGAACAATTCTAAAAACCCATTTTGGATACCTATAGCATACTTATAGGAAAGGAGCGCAAACAGGCATATAATTTATTCTTGTGTCAATAATGTCTGTATCTCGTTGTTAACTTACTGAGTTTGTGTCAAACAAATTTGGTTAATCATTAGACAGTTATTAACCGTCACCTCAATAGTTACTCAATGCATAATTTGTGAAAACATGTTTGACTTGCCTACACTAAGTTCAGTTAAGAGTGCAGTGAACCGGTTTTTGTAATGGTTGACATTTTGAAATCAATGATCCAGCAAGGTAAACCATTTTTTTAATAGGTTCTTTGTAAAATCTAAATGTATCTGAATATGCTATGTAAGTTTGACCTTGATTGAAATTTTTTCTTGAATCAATTTGAGCATCTGTGCAAAATTATTGTGTATATTTTTCTGGGTGTGGCCATGGTTCTTTTCTGTCTTGTTTGTTGTAAAAGCTTGTGAGCAATCTAAATTTCCAAGAAATAATTAATAACTTTGTCGCTTGGGTTCTAATTATGTATGCATCATTACTTTCATCATCAGTGGGATTGAAAAAGCATTATTTGTTGAAGTATCTACCAGTACCATTCAAATATAACTTCCCTCTTTCCAAAAGGAAAAACTATCAATCGGAAACTAGCAGTGTGTTAAAGATAACAAAAATATAATACAGCTTTTGAGCTATCATGTAGCTTGAGAGACCACAGTAGGTAAACAGCGGCTGATACATTGTGCAAGTCTCACATGCATTCGAACTACCAGGACCACAGTTGATCCCAACCAAATTGAGTTTTACGTGGGTGCGATCCTGTTTCTTCAAATACTTTACTTTATTGTTGTTTATGGCTATACAAAATTTAAAAAACATGTTGTTGGTAGAGTAAAATTTAGCCATAAAATAAACGAAAGTGAAATAGAAAACCTGAAAATAAGACTTAACCTTTGCGGTTACTTATTAACAATTAAGAATTTTGCCCAATTGATGTTCATGTTATGTTCATTAAACCCATGTAATAGTTGCACAAATTCGGTCATTATGGGCAAATGGGCTCTAAAAAATATGCATTCTTGTCTAAAGCTCTAATTTTGTTTCATTATGTGTATTGTAAAAAGAATTTGTGTTTATAACAAATTGCCATCATCATCATCATGGGTATTTTTATTCTCAAGATTTTTGTATACATGATTCAAAAAGAAGATTTGATTTCAGCTTCGTTCGAGTTGTTTTCTCGTTATAAATACGCACAAGACTTGCTTGGTCTTTTGTGTCAAGCTAAGGGGTATCGTCAGAGGATTGTGTCTGGAGAATTATTTAATATCTCTGGTCCGGTATTTAAAAAAAAACACTCTGTCATGTACAAATGATGTTAGGTAGCTATTACTTCTGGCATTTCAAATCAGATTATTCAATCTATGTTACTAATTTTTTTATTTTAACCTTGATTTGAAATGGATTATATCAAGAATGTACATCGAATGTCTACTGATTTATCCATTTTTTTTAAAATGTCATCGTGGGTGTCTTTTTGTTGATAGGATATAGTTGTTAGATGTTAAAGATTAAAACATATCGGAAAACAAATTATGCATTTTTTTGTTGATTAGTAAACAACATCAGCACAGCAAACTCATCACAACGAAGGGAGAAAGACAAAACCACTATCAAAGCTAAAAATGCTGATGAGGTAGGAGGGTTGCCATAGCAACCAAATGATCCTCAGACTCACTTTTTGTTGTTGCTGTTTTTATCAGTGGAAGCGTCTGACGATGACTGGTATCTGTTGAGTTATTATTTGTCCTTTCATTTGATTTGATAGATATGGTTTCATTTGTCAAAAAATAAACAAACAAACAAACTATGTGTAAAACCTTCATAAGTAGTTTGCGTGTTAGGCCCTTAAACATACCAAAGCATCATTTTAAAAATAACAGTCAACAAAATCTGTATAAAAAACCTTCATAAGCAGTTTGCGTGTTAGGTCCCAAAACATACCAAAGCATTTATATAAATTTTAATCTATATATTTCTCATAAGTAATGCATGATATCATCTTTTCCAAAAAATCCTGTCTAAATTTGACATTCTGTCTTTGAAAACATTTCCCAGCATCAACAGAATTCTTTAGAACTCAACACACCCATTTGGTTATACAAACAAGCATATTTTTTGGTTGGCCAACTTCCAACCTTGAACTTTGTTCCACAAAAGTCTTTACAACTGTTGACTACACATTTCGAAACGGTTATTGTTTGGATTTATTTACCTTGCAGCGCCTCGTTCTTGATCTCCATAATCCTTGTTCTGCAGTTCATCCAGGTTACCGATCAATTCATTGAACACTCTGCATTGGGTTAACAAAATACAGGAGACTTGTATTCCATATTTACAGTCAATCTAGAGGAACCAAAGCTAGTGAAATTAATACCATGTAGATTGCAATTTCTATAGAATATAATCTTAAAATGTTATTCTATTATGCCCAAGTCCCGACTGTATCAGTTGTCAACCCCCGGCAAAAATTCACTTTCTTCTTAACAAATAACTCTGTTGCTATGGTAATGACACCTTACATACAGGTTTCTTACATTCTGTCGATGACGAGCACCTCGCATCCGTCGTTTCCTGCAATGACATTTGCAGTTCTTACGTCCTCGCTGTCAAAATTAACAAAGAAGATAAGAAAGTCTCGTTAACATTTTAAGTTATTAGTATCAAAACACCTAATCCAAAACAACAAAAAGTAAGGAAAGGAGATGATTTATTCACTGCCTGCAAGATGTACATTTTGTAGCTAATAAAACTGTGATTAGAATCTAACATTATCAAAAGATAATTATGTTTGGTAAACATCTTTTCATATTTGTTCTCACATTTCCTTCCTTGGTGAGACTAGAGTGTTTGTATTGTATTGTGTTAGCGCTGTTCATTCATGGCCATTTTATACATTTTTTTTGTTTTACTTTAACTGAGGAAATAAGTAACTGCCTCTGATGGTTGTCATGACAATCAAGGAGAATGGAAAGTGCTTGCTGATGAGTTCATTCCAAATAATGTATCTTCTGCTTTAAATTTCAATCAGCAATGAGTCAAAGAAATTTGTTTTGTAAAATCTGTTTTTTTCTAAGTATACCTGAGAAGAGCTCTTTCACCAAAGTAATCCCCTTTCCCTAGTTGTCTAACCTCCTGAGGTTCATCTTGACTTGTTACACATTGGGTCACTCGTACCTGAAAATCAAGACATAACAAACTATTAAATTTCATGTCATTTTCTTTCCTAATAAAGACCGTGAACACTTCTTCAAACCAGATTCACAAAGAACTTACAACCAGGAAAAAATACTACAACGTCATTCACCCCCAGCTGCTTCTAAGAATTGTTACACATGATCGCTATTCGCACAGACTTTCTCAGAATGGAATTAGCTATCATCAAGGCTAATTATCCCAAAGAAAATTAGAGGCACATATTCTGATTAAAGATTATGATAACTTGTAAATTCAGTTTTGACAGAAAGCATTTTGGGGTTAAATTAAGGAAAATTCTAATGATATAAAAAACAAAGCCTATAAAGTTTCTCTTGCTCTGTGTTAATGAATGCATTTTAAACAAATTGCTAATTATGAGTTTGTCTTTTTGTAATCATAGATTGAGTACGACAGATGGTGGACTGAAATTGGAGCTTACTGCAGAAGGTATGGTTTTGTTCAAAGCTAATTAGTGATGCTATATATGATCAGACTTTTCATGAAGGAAAAATTGACTTCAGTGTCAGGAAGATTAAAAGGAAGAAGAAAACTTATTACTGTGTCATGAAAAAGGATTAACAATTATTAAACTTCTTGAATTGTTTCTCATGAATTATTAATATTCTATAAAGATTTGAGTTTGATGTAAACAATGAAATACCCAAAATATAATTGTTGATATATTTTTAAAGTGTTTGCACTTTGAAATATTAACTTGCATATCAAACAAGCTCCCAGCTCTGAAAATGTAATCAAATTTGTGAAGCTTCAATTGTAAGCAACTTTTAATCCAGAAATAAAAACCATCTACAGCCAGTAAGGTTATTGGTTGTCTAATGAGCTGGATAACATTTTTCTACCGAACCATTGAAATTCTCCTGGGCCCAATTTCATGAAGCTGCTTACAGGTATTATACAGGATTGGCAGAGCTGAAAAAATAATCACAGACAGTGTTCATGTTTTGTGTAATCAACCACATACATGAAATAACAAACCTGTGAAAATTTGAGCTCAATTGGTCATCGAGGTCACGAGAAAATAGTGAAAAGAGACCTTATGTGTTTTCTGTTTTTCAAACATCGAGTTTATTATCGCGCGCGATAAAAACTATTGTTTTACTCATTTCTCAGAAATATTTTAAGGAACCCTTTCTACCATTACTTACTTTAAACCATGTAAGTTATGTGTGAATCTGTGAACATTTGTGTTTTTCACCAAATATTGCTTAACAACTTTCTGCTTAGGAATGGTAATTTATCTGGTTTTCTTATTCTGGTAAGCAAAATTTTGTTGTGCTTAGCTACTTTGTGTGCTTAAGCGGCTCTGTGAACCGACCCTGAATGGATTCTTGAGATCCTTTTTGATGACAATTTGCGACTGCAAGTTTAAGAAACGTCTTCATGTTGCATTGATCGTACATAGAACTATTTATTGTTCGAGTTACATGGGAGTGTAACTTAGTTTATTTATTTACTGTACGTGTACCATTCGACACTCACGTTGAACATGGCTTTTACCATGAGAATTTCCATGGCAACGAAATATTTGATATCGGTTTATCCAGAAAGTGCTCCAATGTGGGAAAATTCAATAATAAAGCTTTTCTAGGTCAAGACATTCCCTTGGCTTATATAGGATTTTCAAAAAGGACAAAACATATTTTTTACATGGGATTTGATGCATTGCATGGTGAGGTATCAATGTATATTTGGTTTGCAGTATATCTACGTGCTAGGTAGATTTTTGTTCTTTGAGAACTTGTCTTGCTATTTATTCTACTGCCGCGGAGTAGATCATTCGGAATTCGGGAGACTTCGGGAGACTTCGGGAGACTTCTCAGTTCTGAAAAGAACTGTCCTGCTTATTAACTACTACCTGGGGGATTTGAACCTATGACCTTTGCCATGCTAGGTAAGAGCAGACATCTTACCACTAGACCACCGAGCTAGCCTGTTGGCTAGAGGGAGGGTTCAAATTCAGTAGCCATCGGGATAGCTCGGTGGTCGAGTGGTATGATCTCTGCTCTAGCATGGTAAAAGTTGTGGGTTTGAATCTCACCGGTGTGATATATCTGTGCATTGTTTTCTCAGCACCCCGGAAAGTATTGAGTAAACAGTGCTTAATACACAAAATAATATAAATTAGAATAATATAAATTAGAGTTACGTAGTAGGGAAGAGAACCTTTTTGTCAAATTATCTTTTTTAGATATTAATGGTTAAGTAAATTTTTCCGTGAGTTAGACCTACCGCTCCTTTGGTTATGATGAAGAACGTGTCTCCACGGGTGCCTTCTCTGACGATGTACTCTCCTGCCATGAAGAACTCTACCTCTAAGCTCTCGGCTAGCTTGAAGTGGTTGGATGCTGACAGTCCCTTCATTATTTTCACGCTGAAACCAAACGTAGATGAAACTAACTTCATTCAGTGATGAGACGTTTCAGACTTTTGTCTGAATTCAAACTTTTTTTTAGTTCTGCCTGCCCTCACCAAATTTTCCAATATAATTTTCCAATTGGAACCAGTGTGAATGTTTCCATTGTTGTGTTTTGACACAAAACAAATTGGACTCAGTTGGATTCAGTTTGAATTTTTTCCAACTAGACCTGTTGGGAAATAAAATTTCCAATTGGAAATAATATTAGGAGGTGAAATTTCCAATTGGTAGAAACGAAATCCAACTAAGTCAATAGACACAATCGGCGACTGCAGCACGTGACCCATAGTGGGTATACAATGTAAACAAACCAAGCAATGCGCAGTGTGAATGGAAACGCATGGCTGCTTCCGAGTGCTACTGTCGTAAAGCGGCAAGCAGCAATGCTTTTCCATACTCACTGTGTTGAGTCACGTGCTGCAGTCGCCGATTGTGTCTATTGAATAAAGCCAACTGAGTCCGATTGGATTTCCAATTGGTCTGAGTTGGTCTAAGATTTGATTCCAATTGGAAATTTGGTATTTCAATTCAAACCAACTCAAGTCATATGGTTACCTTTTGAGGAATTTGAGATGTTCCTCGTGTCGCTGCATTGATGTCTTCATCATTATTACTTGGAATACAGTTCGATCAATTGCCCAGATCTTGGTGTCATTTACAGCTGTGAATATTAATCAGATCAATATTTATCATATTAAGTTAATAATATGGTAGATTTGTACAGTCAGAAGAAAATGTTGATCTAATCCCAATCAAAAATATAAAGTTTTTGGTAGACATCAAAATGTTCTTAATGCACAAACATTTGTAGACCTTTTGGGTTCAATATCAATAAAGTTTATTATACAGTATATAAATTGTGTTGCTGATTTTGAACTGACCTGTTACTGTAGCTGTTCTTGTGCAGTTGTAGAGGATGGCTAACTCTCCAAACACTTTACCTGGTCCCATCTTGCCCAGTACCTTTCCAGCCTTGCTGACCTCTAGACCACCCTCTATGAATATTCATTGGGGAAATAACCAATCAGAAAGTCAGGTCTGATTACAAATATGGAGTTAACATTGCTTTGGCTCATCTACATCTGCACACCCCGTCCACCAGGCCCTACCACCCTTCCAATGACTCCTTCCCAGTGATCCAACTGCCCCTCCCCCCTCCCTATCTATCAGCCCCCATCCCATCAACCTGCCCAATCCTATCCACCTGCCCCTCTCATCCACCTGCCCCTCTTCCCATCCATTCCAACCCCTTCATAATTGATTGATCTTACCTGCTGCTACATAGAAATGTGCCCCAGCATCCCCCTCTCTAATGACAAGCTGTCCACCTTGAAATTGCATGGGGTACATGCAGTCAACAATCTCCTTTACTTGAGCTGTGTCAAAGTTCTTAGTGAAGTCATTCTCAAGAACTGCATTCCTAATGAGCTGTCGAGAGCTGCAGAATGACGAGAAGGTCAACGGGTAATTAAATACCAAAGTTTATAGGAGATTGTTTCAACCCTTTCAACAAAATGAACAACTGATCTTTCTTAGATTGTAGTGAGAAATAATATGAATAACTAATTGAAAGGTTGTGGAAATAATGAACGAGAGGCAAATGAACGTGTAATCTTAACTCGCCGTTTGTGTGCGGGGGATAACTCGACAATTAAAGCCCAACGTACGTCGATATGTGACGGGTCAGAAATTAATTTCCTTGGCTTGGGCATATTTACTCTATTCCGAACAAATATTTGATTTTGCTACAAGATGAATTTAAAACTCACAACCGGGGATCTGTTGGGTGGAAACTTTAAGACTGATTTGAAATAACTGTTGATAAAGTAGACCTTAGACAAAAATATTTATTCAAGGTTTCTCCTTGGCCAGTTTTTCTAATTCGCTGAACTGTTTCCTTGAATTGATTTATATCATTTTTTGGATCTCGATTTGTAAAACAATTTCTTGATTAATCTTCCTTGGTGGGGAAAAAGGGTTCAACGTCAAGCCTTGTCCTTCACTATAATTCATTAAAACGTAGTTTAAATACGTACTAAAGAACTCGTAGAAAAATAAGTGGGGGATTTAAAACCGCAAGATTTGCGGTCGTTTAAAACCGCACTATTCTATTATTACGTATAGGGCCTATTCGTTTTGGAGTCACTATTTATTAACGACGCTACAATGCGTTGCGATCTGTTATAACGGCTTTCAAAGCCACACGACAGGATTGATAAATTGCAATCGTACGTCTCAAGGAGTTTCCAATTTCTCGAGGATAGAATTAGAAACATTCAAATTAAAGTCTTTTGAAAAAAATGAAGAGAAGATTAGCTTCAAGATTGATACGCTTTGTTGACAGGCAGCCTTTTGTGGTATCGTCTCCTTATCATTCATCGGGATGACATTGGGGGCAGATTCTAGTTATTTCTTAATTGATCTTCATCTTTCAGCGTCTTCTTACTAATTATTCCTGACGTCATTGCATCTCAGACTTCACATCATCTTTGAAGTGTCTTACATCAGTAAGTCACTAATGTATACACATCTATGTATTTATACAAACTGATTGGATATTCTATGGGGAATATTTTTTATGATCGGTAATATTGTTGAAATTGATAATACGTGCGTGAACTTTGGTCAGTGTATGATGGAAAGGGTGTACAAATCTTTAACCCAGCAAATTATGTGATTTCTCGGGATTTTTTCCTGACTTCAGAACTTACCCCAAACCTCCTTGAGCCTTCAGATTTTGTTGAACAAATTTGAAGCAGTCACCAAAGGGAGAAAGACAGAGTCCACATTGTGTCGAGACCATGAAATAACAAACCTGTGAAAGTTTTAGCTAAATCGGTCTTCGGAGTCATGAGAAAACAGTGATAAACCCAATATGTTCAGTGTTTTCAAACATCGGATTTTATCACGCGTGATGAAGACCAATTGTAATTGTTTTGCTGATTTCCTAAATTTCAGAAAAAACAATTTCAGAGGAAGTTTTCCACCATGCCCATCTTTAAAACCATGTAAGTTATGTGCAAATCTGTGAACATTTATATTTACAATCTTACCAATGTTGTATACATAATTATACACAGCCACATTCGTCTGTAATCTCACTCTCTGGTGAGGTTACGGTATCTACATTTTACACATTTCTCATCATCAAATCGTGTGAATATTAGAAGACAGCACTGTAATAGGCTGATATCTTAGTTCTTTGTTGGTATAGAGGGTCGTAACTTATTGTGTAATCAAGGATTATTGTTCTTCAATCTCTTTCTAAACAAAAGCTGTTTTCCAGGGGAGTCACGATGTTTCTTTGATGGGATGGCCTCCATTCCCTCACGGTCACTCAATGGATAGGGCCTACGGCCCATTTTTGATATTAGTCATGTTTCGCACTATGTCGCACGTGCAGCTTTGCCTATTCGAAGATTGCGCTCACTGCCGGAGAAATTGTTACACGCGTGTTGCTGACGCAATATGCTTGTTTCTAGATTGTTGATTTCTCATAAACTGGGCCTTATTACCGGACTGAATCTGGACTAGTGTGCCCCTAGTTTCCTAACCGTAGTTTTCTTGTATGATAACATCAGACATGGTTGTTGTTGCTGGGTTTGTTCGGGTTTTTTGCGTTATCTGTTTGTTGTATCCCTTTGTTTATGGTTAGTCCGTAGAGGCTGCCTTCTGCAAACCTTTGCTTTAGTCTACATACATTTATTATTTTCCACTCACTTGCGGAACTTAGCCTTGCGGAAATTATGATATAGGCCTACACGATGATTTGAATTTGAATTTACTGTATGACCCTATATCTTCGGGTTGTGAAACAACATTCATATAACGTCTTCAAATATCAATTTCTCAAAAGGAAGCTCCTAAAATTAAGGACGACCAGAACTAATCAATCAGAGAGGTTACAGAATCCTGAAATGGACGAAGGGTTACGAAAGTACGAAAAGCAATTACTAAAATGGCTAGATCGATCAAGTACGTCATGGGGATTGATGCACGATTGCACCGTGCAAGGGTTTCGTCGTGGATGACGAGCCTTTGCGGAGTCTGAAACTCCATTAACGCCGCGTTATAAAGTTAACACTTAACGAATAGAGATAATGAAGCGTGTTTGTATTTTCTTTTAGCAACAGTATTCCTTCCTTTACGATAGAGTTGGGCAGTGTGGACAACTGTTTTAATACACGATGGGGAGGAGCAACAATGTTTCGCAAGAGGAGTTAAAGGCCCTGTACACTATTGGTAAGATCGAAAAACACAAATGTTCACAGATTCACACATAACTTACATGATTTAAAGTAAGTAATGGTAGAAAGGGTTCCTTAAAATATTTCTGCCTAAAATGCTATCGTTTCTGAGAAATGAGTAAAATAATAGTTTTTATCGCGCGCGATAATAAACTCGATGTTTGAAAAACAGAAAACACATAAGGTCTCTTTTCACTATTTTCTCGTGACCTCGATGACCAATTGAGCTCAAATTTTCACAGGTTTGTTATTTCATGTATGTGGTTGATTACACAAAATATGAACACTGTCTGTGATTATTTTGTCAGCTCTACCAATCCTGTATAATACCTTTAAAGGCAGTGTATACATTTTCAGTTTCACAGTTTTGTTATTCATATTATGTTGGGAATACACCAAGTGATGATACTGGTCTTTGACAATCACCAAACGTATATCCTGCCTTTAAGTCTTGTACAATAAGAGTTATTCAAAGTGGGAGTATTCAGCCATCAACTGATGAATTGAGTTATTGATTGTTTGACCTTGAAGAACCAGAAACAAATCCACTGGGAACATGTTTGGGGTCGATCTGTCAAAGACTAACCTCGAACATGATTGAATAAAAACTAACCGTCGCCATAAAAGGGTCTATAATAGTCTCAGTAGTGATGTCTGACCCGACTCCGCATGGATGACTGTGAATCGTTATGGTACAGTGTGAAGATTGATATCAAATCGAATTACGTCAGTCTTCTCTGCTTGTCGTGTAGCAAATCCTTCAGTTCAAACACGCCGATTGTTACATTCTCAGCTAATTAGTTTCTGCGTCCATTTATGCATTTACATACATAAGAGCATACCCAGCAGGCTACACGTTTTTGGCACTCGTTAAAATTCATTCCCGTTTTGCATTAACGGGCCACTTCATTTTATGCGCTCCAAGATTTTTGTATCTGTCATTTTCTACAAACTAAAGACAGTGGATGGTCGTAGGTTAAATTCATGTCCAAGGTGTCTGTGAACTTTCCCAAATGAAACCCCCAGCATACGTCACATTGCGGGGTCAAAATAATGCGCGCTTGGGTCGAGTTAAACATGTGCGTTGTGATGAATAACACGTCGTTTTATATTTGGATTATATCCAAATTTAATCTAAACCGCATACATCACACGTTAATATATGCGTTTCGCATGACTTACGCGTTTATAATTATTTAATAAACCGACTTCCCTTCCATCCATCAAATTTCATTATAAACAGAACTGCTCTTGTCCGTTCAGAAATGCTTGTTACTGAATAATAAAAAAACCCCAGTAAATTAACATTAATGGCGGTATTTCACTAGAAGAAACCTTTCATAAAAATCGTCTTATGATTATGCATAATTATTAAACCTTGAGTTGTTGTCCATAGCCGTTGTCAGTGTGTCCTTATATAAATAGATTCTATCATAGAAAAGGGCGCGTGCGAAGCCATAACGAAATAATGAGTATTAAGAAATCAAGAAAGGCATAAACAATCAAACAAAAACAACAAGGACAAAACATCGGAATTTTAATATTCCCCCTCGAGTCTTTTCCCTTCATTTTATGTACATGTTAATTTTTCAAACTAATCCCGATTATAACTATTTTTTTCCTTGTGTGGCCGTTTATTTTTCGAACAGTTCGTCTTGTACTAAATATCGGCAAATTAGCCTGCAATAAATCGTGATAATACTCTAATGTTTGCTGTAAATCAACGAAAGTGTCTTATTCTACAAAAAGGGTATCAGCAAAGGATTCGGATTAAAAAGGATGTGTTCGACGAAGTCGTTATACATATTATATTTTATTGCATTGATTCCAGGGAGGGGGGGGGGGGGGATAAATTAAATACATTTGTCAAACATTTTGTTTAAGTTTAATATTTTGAAGACGATGATGACATGCCTGTGATGCATCTTTGAATGGTTTCTACTCATTGTGAATTATTCATTATAACTCTGATTATCATATAGCACAAAAAGGTCACCATGGAAACACATCAATAGAAGAATCCTCGAAGATGCGCTGCTAAACACGCGCCGTGTGCTGTGGTAGCTAACCGATAGATAAACCACATGCGTTGGGATTCTAATATCATGTATTATTTAATATTGGATTATTTTTAACAATGATCTGTTTCATTTCAATTATTATTTGGGTAAAAGTTACAGACAGATTTCGTCATGGGGGGAAATGAACTGTAGTCGTGAGACTGGTTGTTCTCCGTGGTCGGTTGTTACAAATAAATAAATAAACACAATAAACACAATTCATTTCTGCACATAGTCTTCGTTAGTCTAATTAATGCATCGAGAGAGAAGCTCACAAATATCAATAATATTTAAAAAGAGAAAAATTGTAACTGGAACAATTTGTTGTTGATATTTACCTTGAATCCTTTTCGTATCTCTGTAAATTATCAGCAGATGTGGACGTCACGTTATTGTGAATACCGCTCTCTCCAGACACCCCTTGCTTCTTGTTCCGGTCTTTGTTGCCTCCAGCCATTCCATGTTCCTCGGAGATCGTAGATAGGATGTCCGGTCGGACCACATCTTGGAGCGTTCTCTGTTGCAAGACAGAACGGAGTTTGTGCACCTCTTCCCGAAGTTTCCCAATCTCGCTGTCCCGTTCCTGGATGACACCATCGCGAGATTTAATCTGCTCTTTGATGTTCTGTAGTTCCGTATCCCTTTCCTGTAAATCCAAAGCTAAGCGGGCCACCCGTGTTTTCAGTTTGGCCAGGTCGGGGTCCCCGCTCTTGCCATTCTGTGAGTTAGCTCCATGGGACCGCGAGTGCGAGGATCCCGCACCATTGCCCATCGTTGTGGAGACGGCAAATTTGCTGTGAGCTCCGCTGCCCGTGTTGGCGGGGCTCGTGCCTAATGGGTCTTTCAACAACCGACCCGGGGCTGTTGTAGTCTTCCCACTACCCTTCGTATCGCTAGGTGGCGACATGAATAATGAATTAGTGATCGCAACTACGTCAGATAAGAGAACACAAACTGGATGGGGGCGTGCAAAGAGGTTGCGCTTGACTGACTTATCATCAATTGAATCAACTATATACTCTGACCTTGTACTCTGATCACACAATCATAATAGATGATCCCATCAAATGTTGCTTGCCAACAGGTAACATTCAACTGCACCCCCGTTCGTCTATAAATATTTGTTTCAATTTTGGAATTTTGTTTGGGTATATTTGTATCACTTGATGCAAACTTGATGCAAGCAAAGAAATGTTCAACTCCACACGGAAGCAGTTCTAAGAGAACTCAAGCTGAGTGAAAAGTGTCAAAATCTGTGGACTGTTGTTGCCGTGGTGTCGGTAAATACTGCTCTTGTTTGTTTCCACGACCTAAGTCGATCTAAGTCGATCTAAGTCGCTCCGTTCCCTGTTTAAAACAGATACAAATATTGTTTAATTAAAACGATTTAGTCAATTAAAATACAAACAGGTGACAATCTGTTCGTCAATTTCGTCCGGCAGCTGTAACTCCCTCTAGTTCTTAAAGTGGAAATATGTGACAAAATTAAACGACGTTCTACTGGAAAATCTGAAAGTTTGTATACAAAATCACCATAACCTTTCTCCAGTGTTTTTCCAATTGGAAGACGCCTTCGATTTTCTTGAGACCTCACCGTAGTTATGTTCCAGTGTGGATCTTTCCTGCACTTTTGGGTTCTTACTAAAGCAACGAGTGCCTAGACAAAATAACTGCTCCACCCTCTTTGTCTGAACACGATGTACCCATACATTATGCTATACCAGTAAATGCCCAATGAGTTGTTAGTTGTTTGTTGACGAGAGTTCGTAGAAAGTCCATGTTGATGATCGTCGCACAATAATGAAATCGATTGGTGGAGTTGGCCTCAATGTGGGTTTGACTTTGGGATGGTCACGTCTGTGGCTCATGAATAATAATGATCTAGGAGTCATGAATAAATTATCAAGGAGTCTCCCTACACAATGCTGCATGACTGTATCATAATATTTGTGGCCCATGAATAACAATGATCTAGGAGTTTTGACTAATAAATGGCTATGAGTCGTGAATAATGAATGATTTAGGAGTCATGAATATTGAATATCTAGGAGTCTCCCTACACATGCTGCACGACTGTATTCTAATATTTGTGGCTCATGAATAATAATGATCTAGGAGTTTTGACTAATAAATGGCTATGAGTCGTGAATAATGAATGATTTAGGAGTCATGAATATTGAATATCTAGGAGTCTCCCTACACATGCTGCACGACTGTATTCTAATATTTGTGGCTCATTAATAATAATGCTCCAGGAGTCGTGAATAGTGAGTGATCGGTGAACTATATATAATGAATGATCTAGGAGTCATAAATAATTAATAATCTAGGAGGGATTTACTGAATCAATAAAAGGAGGTAGGTGTTGTTAGTTTTTCATCAAAATCCAATAAACCTATCGTCAATCGGAGTTATAAACTTGTAAACAAGTTGACATCATCGAGGTGGCAAAAGTCAACATACAGCGATTAATTCTCAGGTTTGTGCACAGTGTGTTGACTCTACGGAATTACAATAATTCTATGTGAATATTTTGAATTTAACGCTGTTTCTCATACTCCCCATCATTTTACGCATTTGGGATCCGCCCAGCGTGATTCGTAATATTATTATTGTAAGACAATGACATCTTGACCGACGTGAAGAGCCTTCCATCAGGCCAACGCACTCTTTACCGCCAGGAAACTTTAATCAACCGAGGTGCGTCTAGCCCAGGGACAACCGGGAGACGCGGTGCGCTTCCCCCACTAACCAGTTCTGCTGAGCTTCGCAATTGCAAAGAAAACTCGTAAAATGTCAGCAACTCCCTACAGCGATGTATGCGTTCAATTTACTTGCTGCAAAATTGTATCCTTAATTAATGAAACCCAATTAGTAAACCGGGCAAGAAGAAGTAAACCATCCCGAATAACCCCTGGCTGTTATTGAACTTCATGCAAACCTATGGCGTGTCAAGATAATCCGCTGAAGTTGTTGTGATCGTTCCGATGTGCCAAGACAAACTTATAACTCATAAATTTTAAACTTATAAACTGACACTTATCCAAAAGGCGATGCTTGTTTGAAGCAAAAGCCTAGACAAAGTATTTTTGTTTAAAGTAAATATATAAAATAAAATAAATTAATATTATAATAAAGTACAGGCATGTGTTTCTTGGGATTTTTTCCCTCTGGTTTCAGGAGTTTCTAACAAACTCTTTGAGCCTTCAAATTTTCTTGAAAGAAGTAAAGCAGTGGACAAAATGAAGAAAGAATCAGTCCACATGGTGTCAAAACCTGTAGTTTGGTATTTCTGGTGATGAGCAGAGCTTGCAAACCTCCTGAATTGTAACATCTGAGAGGTTCTGGTTCTAGAATAAGGGGGAAACTTAGGGCTGTCAGTAAGTTTTCAGGAATTTTCTAATTTGTCAAATCTCATCACTTAAAACTAATGATTTCCTCTCAAACCCAGCAGATCTCGCATCCCGGAATTCCCATGAAAGACTTTCCCAGTTTCGTCATGTTAGACGGTGACCTATTTTAGCATTTTCTGGTTTTGTTTAATGCCCAGCTTGTTGTTGTTCTCTACTGCACGTGGTTGTTCATTTGACAAACTACTTTGTTGATGATGCTGGTAGTCTGTTCGTTCCAAGTTATGGTTCAATTGATGTGTCATCAAAATATTATGCTGGTTGGTATTGTTTGTCTTCAAGTACGAAACGTCTTTAGGCCTATAAGAAAATGTACATCGACCAAAGGTCGGTCTGAGTGCCAATTTCAGCGCTCTGTTTTGAATATTATTATTAATTTGCTTATTGCTAAAATCACATTGCAGCCGAAGGCTGCATTACACCAAATTTACATTATTAAAAACTACAATATTAAAACCCAGAACAAGAAACAAGAAATATACTAACAACAGACAATCCGTCCTTGCTAGGTAGCAAATGTAAAATTGAATATAATTAAATTTGGGAGATAAAATTTAAACGACAGATGAATATATACAACTCAAAGAATATTGAGGAAAAAAAACCAAGGTACAAGATCGTGAGGTGGACTTAGAGGAGAAGGTTGTACTATTTTCCGCCCAACAATTCAGTCATGTAAGGCAGAGGTCTTCTTCTGAATCTGGTCATATAATAGCTTAAAAATACAACAATTGAAAACTCGTTTTAAAATTACGTTCGTGAAAAAGTGTAAGTACAAGAATCGAGCAAGCAACAAGAAGTTTGAATAAGAGACAAGAATTCCTCTTGCTTGTCAAAAGCTACTCGTGTAGCTGCACTTGCTTTGTAACCGACTGGCAGATTGTTTCGTATGTCGTCTACTTTGTAGCTCTACTCGTTCTGTAGCGAGTAGAATGTTACCATGGGTACATGTACTATTGCACTTTATACGGGAACGATGACAATAATTTGACAAGACCTTCGAATTGAAGAGAACACCAAATTGGAAGTAATTCGTGATTTCCGATTGGTAGATTATGCTTCTACCCTTGTCAGTTATATATGCCTTGTTTGTTCCGATTTCAAGTGAGTGCTTAATATTGAGTGTCACTTTCTTGACAGTTTCATTACCAAAGTCCAACCTGTGTTATTTGTCTAAAGGTTGTAGGCCTATATGAAAAATAACTGTGCAGTCGTGGCAATCTACGGTTCGTTGATGTAACTCTAAACTCGCTCATTTCCTTTTCATTCTTTGTTTTACAAGTTTGATTTTCCAAATACCTAATTTTGTTTCAGCAAGAATACTTTTCACTTGACATTGGTTTGAAGTATGATGACATGTTAATAACCTACGAGTATACTATTAAAATTAGCATAAAGTTTCAACCTTGGCGGTATTGGTTTTATGCAGCGCGATTAGAAATGGATGATGAACTGTTAGAGCGCCCTCGAATCACCGAACGGACAAGTAGTATAGCGCACTCAACGGTACAAATTGGACCACCATCACTGTGGGGTGAAGGCTCTTTCGCTTTGTGCATAATATGGACCGTCTGTCCAGGCACAGTGATCCATCTGTTAAAGTTAATTGTGATCTGATATGAAATTTGGAAATGTTATTACTCAATTTTTTCACCTTAATGAGGCGCGACGTCAGGTCTTTTACACTGCATTAAAAAATAAATTCATATTTTTGAATACTGAATTAGCAAGCGATCTACTCGGATGCAACTATCGTTATACTTTGGCTGGCGTATAGATGATTGAAATATTATGTACCGATACTAAACGAAGAGGGGAAAACAAGTTGAACGCTAGTACCGATGTGTTATTTACTTGAAGATATGCCGATAGGCATGATGACCAGACAGGAGGGATAGTAAAGTACTTCAACATTACCTTTTTAAGTGTGTACAAAGGAACAACGGGATGATCAAGTAGAACGTGGATGTTATACTCAAGAGTCTTAAAGATGCCTCAGGTATATAAGACATGGCGGAGAAATATCCCACTATTAACATGTCGCAGGAAGCCTGCAGGGAGATCTTGCGATCTGAAGAAATATCTTCGCTCTTAGTACAAGTTAAAGGAAATAGATGTTACGGTTTTTAAGAAAACTAGGAAGGTTATCTTGATGTAATCATTCTCCAACCTTAAGAACTGTAATGTTTCTCAAGCTTAAACGGGCATGCGAGTTAATTAGCAAGATGTTTAATTGAAAAACAGAAACGGAAATATCTTAAATAAACGCAGGCTATAAGTCAATGTCATGCGATATCATGAAAAAGTTTTGTTTTTAAGCACTTCTTTTTTTATTTTGTTAATTTGTGCTCATCGTTTATACATATTCATCTATTTTTTACGTGACTTATTTATTAGCTTTTGTCCCAGGGCCTTTCTTTTCATCGTTGAAATTGAAGTTATTTTTCAAATTAATTTTTAAAGAAAAAAAAAATCTTCAGCGCGTCATTTCTAATTTTAATGTATTTTTACTCCACTACCATCCACCACCATTTCGACATTATTATTTCTTGCATTATATCAATGAATGAACATTGATTGATTAAGTGGTTGTCTGCCCATACATCAAAACCTTGTATATCAACTCGGACCGTTTGATGGTCATGATGTATAAAAGCATGACGTTTTTGCGAACATCATTTCTTTAAAGACTCGCCAACAGGGAGGAATTCAGGGCTTGTAATTTGACGTACTTTATAATGAGTGAAGAGCTATAAAAAAAATTATATAAAAAAAGTCCCAACAATTCAGTTGGGATTTCAGCCATATACAGTACGGGAAATCGAGTGGATTCCCTTCAGACATTAACAGATCTACGGACGGAGAAATCCCGTCCCTTAATCCCATAATGCATTCTGAAGTACCCTGCGATTCATTTTGAATGTCATTCAACTTCTGCGTCATGGAGGGGTTTGCCAATCAAAGACGTCTTCGCAAGACGTCAGTTGATACCCCCAGTGACGTCAGACTGGCTGCTCCAAAGCGCGGTTTAATGTAAATTTTGAAGAGAGAAAACAAAAGGGGGGTGGAAAAAGAGTTCAATTTAATCTTTGAAAAGCTTGTACCAACAGGGAACTTTATACACCACATGTTGCAACGGGACATAGGGAATTGGAACGAGTGAAAACCAATCAGAACGGTAATTGGATACTTGCCTTAAATCCATGTGTCCCAGGCACCCATAAATGCGTCGTATTTCTAAGGCCACATAAAAAAAAACAATTGTTGATCGTCCCCGCCCGACCGTTTTTGTTTTTTTTTATCATAAAAAACGGCATTTTCAATGATATTTTCAGTCAAATTTGGCTCTGACATTGTGTTGATCTATTTTTCCCATGTCTGGATATCTTGTTATACTTTTACTGCCCAGATTTTTCAGCTGATATTTTTTCAAAATCTATAGGCTTGAAAAGATGTTTGAAGAAGGTTTTTATTCATGTTGGCAAAGCAAGAACAATTCTTCAATATTTACTGCGTTTTAGTTTTTTGAAAATTTTTATAGAAAATGTCATCTAGGAGTTAAATGGGTGTAACAAAACAATCAAAAACACACAAACCCTCTGTTTTATAGTGATTGTGATGATTTCTTTATTCTTTATTTCATATTTGGCCATGTCAACAAAAATAAATAAAAAATAAAAAATAAAAATAAAAACCGCCCTCCCTCCCCCACCCCCGAAAAAAAAAGGACGATCAATTTTTTTTATTTTTAATGTGGCCTAACGAGGGCTTATGTTGTGCATTGATTGTACAATAAGGGGATTGCTTATGCAAACTTTGGGCGGCAGACCAGATATTTATGTTCAGCTGTGTTCACAGTATTAGCAGAGCTGCAAGCATTTGCATCTTGCAATCAGTGAGACTTTGTACAACAATCAGGGAGATATTTATATACATTCAGCATAAATAGGGAACAAGTTTCCATAATCAGGGACACTTTCAAATTTGTTCATCAGAACATGGAAAGATTGGTTTATTTTCAGAGAACTTTCGGCAGAATCAGAGAGAGATGTCAGCTCTGCACTAGCAGTAAAGTGTTATGGATATAATGAGGTGGATAGCTATAGTTGATTGGGGCAGCAATTTTTGTTTTCTCTCTCTCTCTCAGCTATCAGAGAGAGGAGTAACTGTGGGAAGGGGATTGGCTGCCTAGATGCCAGCGCTTCAAATGAACTACTTTCATCTGTGCTCAATATTGTCAAAAGGGAATTACAACCAAGGCTAACGAAGTCAAGCCATTTCAAACTAACTGTAGTCGGTAAACCACAGTACCGTGATGATTAAAATTCTAGGTGACGTTGAGGTTGGTAATTGGAATTCTAACGCTGGGAGCAAACAATCTGTCACTTGATAGAAATGTCGGATTCTAAGGCGACGTTCTGGCGATGGTTGGAGATGAATGGCATTTTCAAATAAAAAAAGAAACAAAAACACAGTTTTTAAATAATTCAGTTGAATAACTGTAGAACCATTAAGAATTGATACAGTGCCTAAGCAACCGCTATTAGAGTTTCCATGGTGAGAGCAATACCATGCCCGATTATGTTGCATCGAAATTAATGGATTTTGGTTATTAGCTATTCTGGTGATAATATTAAAAGGTATTATACTGGATTGGTTAGGATTAAAAAGATCATTGTTTAGTTTTAGTCTGAAAGCTTTACTGATAGTTTAGAGCAATATTTCTGTAAACAAATTCCCGCTGAAATGAAGTCATATTCGAAAAAACTGTACCTGATTTTTTTGTTTTGTTTACGCAACAGCGGGTTTCGGTGGTTATACAACCAACATTTAGGACAATGTGTTGACATGCTGAACATTTTGCACGGTCATTTTTCACTATCTTCTCCTGATTCACACAATGGATTCAGCCCAAGTTTTCACAGGTTTGTTATTTCATGTATAAAAAAAAAATGGTTGATCACACAACACATGAACACTCAGCTGTCTGAGACTATTTTGTCAGCTCTACCAATACTGTATAGGCCTAATACTTTTAATTACAAATGTTACGCCAAATAAATATGCACAAATTAGTTAGTGGCCTGACGTTTCGACCCTAGCAGAGTCTTTCTCGAAGGCCAAAGAAAAGTGTTATAAGTTAGATCTCTGCATGTTACTATATGAACGACTATATTTTGAATTCAGCTATACTCACATGCAGTATAGATAGTTCCCAGTAGACGCCATCTTTACGGGCAAATCGCATTTTGGCATGCAGGCGCGTCAAGCGCTCAAATTATTAACGCAGCCGCGTCATTCACTAACCAATCACGCAATGAGTTTGGTGAAATGTGCGCGTGCTGCACGCCGTTCTCAAGCGTAACGCATGACTGTGTGTTCCAAACTGCCCGTAAAGATGGCCGACTTACGTCATACTGCAACCTATCTATAGTTTTCTTTGACACAAGTTTCAATCTTGAGATACTGCTTTTATAGCATAAAAATAACTTGTGCACTTCCAGTCACTAACTCTCTGTCAAAAGCAGATGTTGTCACAGCTCGTGGTCTCTATTTTTATATCCTCCTCCAAGAATTACATAAATTTAATGCTATGCTTTTTAGAGCCGTCTAAACACGTGTGAGTCGTGTGTTTACATGAAAAATAACCTCCTATCACAAATTTTTATTTAATAACGACTGGTTCATTGTATGTGACAACCAAATTGACACACGATTGCAGAACTGTATTGAGTTGTTGATACATCTCCCAAGGCTGTCGGTAGAATATTGTTAATGACACCGCGAGAGGGCGTGTCAACTTGACAGTACAATCAGGAGATATGAAATGGGGTTAAACCGTTATTACTATACTAGGTTAATTAATGGAGTCATTGTTGATGTATACAAAGATGGTTTGTAGGTTGTTCTCATTTTCAATGTTAGATGGTTCCAGATCATTACTTGCTGATAAGTAATATAAGGAGGTATACTTGCTATAAGATGGCTCCCCGTGGTAGAACTTGTGGATAATGTAAAATAGTTCTTATATGCAGTTCTCGTTGACCATGTTAGAAGGTTTGTGTGGATAATGAAGGCTGTATTGGTATAACATGGTCTTACGATAGTGCCTTATAGATACATATAGCTCTAACATCTTGTGACGATATTGTATAGTTCGTTTAATAAAGGAAGTACTTGTTTATATAAGTTGGTTCTATACGGTAGTACTTGTGGATGATGAAGATGGCTCAAACGCTTTACCTAATGATAAAGGATGGTATAAGATACATGTAGTCGTCTTGTTGACGATGTGACATGATGGTTCTAAGGACAGTTCTTGTTGGTGTAAGTTGGTTCTTCGGATAATAGAGATGGTTCCAAGGATGTACTTGTTGATATGTAAGATGGTATTATGATAGTGCTTTTGGATGATATAAGATACATGTAGCTCTTGTTGACGATGTGAGATGGTTCTATTTAAGGACAGTGCCTGTTGGTATAAGTTGGCTCTTCGGATAATAGAGATGGTTCCAAGGCTGTACTTGTTGATATAAGATGGTTCTTCGGATGATAGAGATGGCTCCAAGGCTGTGCTTGTTGATATAAGATGGTTTGACGATAGTGCTTGTGGGTGATATACGTGTAGTTCTGGATGACGATATGAGATGGTTCTATACACAGGCAGTACATGTTGGTATAAGTTGGTTCCACAGTAATACTTGTGGAATACGAAGATTGTTCCAAGGCTGTATACCTGTGATATAGGATGGTCTTATAATAGTGCCTGTGGATGATATAAGACGCATGTAGTTCTTGCTGACGATATGGGATGGTTCTTAAAGGCACTGTACACGTTTGGTAATTACTCAAAATATATATTAGCATAAAAACTTACTTGGTAACGAGCAACGGAGAGCTGTTGATAGTATAAAACAGTGTGAGAAACGACTCCCTCTGAAGTAACGTAGTTTTTGAGAAAGAGGTAATTTCTCACTAAAATAATAAAAGACTTCTGGCCAGAAGCCTTTTATTCCTATCTGAAAGCACACTAATTTGTACAACAAGGGTGTTTTTTCTTTCATCGTTTTCTTGCAACTTCAGTGACCAATTGAGCCCACATTTTCACAGGTTTGTTATTTTATGCATATGTTGGGATACACCAAGTGAGAATACTGGTCTTTGACAATTACCAAACGTGTTCAGTGCCTTTAAAGCAGTACTCATTTGCTCTGTAATTAAATTGCTCAAGCACTGAATGGTAAAAATACATCCATCGCAAGTAAAGGTGATTATACCTGAAACTATCAAGATTCGTCCTTCAGTGATTCAAGAGGCTTTGTCAGCTTTGCACCTTGTCACTGTTTAATCAAAGTCTGTCAGCTTTTATATCCTACTCATATCATTTCACTGACATGGAACAGAGCTGTATGAGATGTCCACGTATTTCAACTTTTCAAGACAATCTCACTTTAGCCTGACGAAAGTTGCCTTGTCCGTAGCATATTCTTCATTTAACCGGAGCGTGTTTTTTCTAGTAAGACTTGATAAGGAAACGTCCGTCCTGATAAGGGTTCTTAGCTTCAGGTGGTCAATTTGATTCCTGCTCTCTGCCAAGTATCAAGGCGGTAAATAATTGTCACATTTCATCCTTAGGAAGTAAATCAGTCAGTTCTGTGGTAAAGCGATCATGACATCCAAAGTGACCCCTTGTAGAATTGAGAACTTATACTGGGATCTAACCCAACGACGAAGCCCAAATCAGCAGTTTTATCTTATGGTTGAGTTTAAATTCTCAGTAATTTCAATGTAGATTCCACTGATCGCGACTGGCAGTTTAAAAGGTTGGGTCTCAGATTTTCAGGCAAATTATAAAGACAGGTACAATAAAAAAAGACAGGTACAATAAAAAAAAAAACCAGGTACAATAAAAAAAGACGGGTACAATAAAAAAAAAACGCATGTGAATGTTTCGAAACCAACCGCATCTCTGGCCAAAAAAACGGACACCACCAACCCTGGTGCACGAATCGTTTCTCAGATTCAAATGTTTTGGGTGAAGAATTATCCAAACCATATCACTTCGAATGGAACCCCTTCTCTCAAAACAGTTTGTAGTAACAACAGCTGTAGTGCTTCTCACCAAGTCACTTTGTACGGTCATTAATTTTTGGAGTATTTATCAATCTACTCTACCTTTAGGGTAGATTTGTAAATTCAGAACGAGGCAAGCTTTTGGTACGCCGATAGAGAAGCATCGGCTCTGCAAAACATCTTCAGTAACATTATTGTAAGTGAGATGGGTGATGGAATGGATCAACTTTTAACATTTTCAATCAAATTTAAGCATATTTTTGACGTTTGTCGGACAATCTAGTGCCATTTGATAGGTTTGTGTATGTGCCAATTGATATAGAAGAATTGGGATTTTCCGGCGGTAAATTCTAACATGCTCGTGTGAAATTGTAAACCTTTGCAATTTTTCCCAGCCACTAAACTGATTAGAAGGGATTCAAGATTCAATTATTTCGATGTACTCATATTTGACTAGTGTATTCACACGCACAGAGTTACACCAATGCCTCTTTCGGAGAACAAAAATAGCCACCACTCTGAAAATTGTAAAACACTAAATTACATTTGAAGGAATTATACAGGCTTGGTAGAGCTGACAAAAGTTAGTCGCAGACAGTGTTCATATTTTGTGTGATCAACCACATACATGAAATAACAAACCTGTGAAAATTTTGGCTCAATCCGTTGTGTGAGTCAGGTCAAGAGAAAACAGCGCAAAACCATGCACCATTTTTAGAATGTAAATAAAATGTCTTTATGAAATCCGCTGTTGCGTTTTTAATTTTGTTTTAATATAGGTTTTCAGATACAGTTTTCTCGAATATGACTTCATTTCAGAGGGAAATATTTCACAGAAAAATTGTTCTAGTATGAACTCCATCATCAGTAAGCTTTCAGTTAAACAATGACGTTTTATCCTTACCAATCCTGTAAATACCTTTATAAATTTTATTTTCTTGTTAAAACCAGGCCATAGTAAACCTGCTATGAATATTTAGAGCGTTACCTCATGTTATATGCGATATTACGCGACTAAGAAACACGTTTTGGGGGTGTTTTTTTTTCAACATCTCGCTTAGTCGGAATTGATCAATTGTATAATTAGTCGATGATCAGCTTTTAGCAACCTCAGTGCTTGATTAACCAAATGGTTCTCCGTAATGGGTTCGAGGAGGGCATTAGGGGATATCCAAGTCGGGTCTCAAATTTCGACCTCATAATGGACATTGATCGGGGTTTTTTCAGGTTGTTTGTTTCTTTCTTTTGCAAATAAAATCATGGGGAAGGTTTTAGAGAGCGTCGTGGTCATACTTAATTTCAACTGCATTTCTCATAAGGGAAAACAGTCACATTTAAAGGGAATACGTTTGGTAATCACTCTTATTAATTACAATAAAAACTTACTTGGTAAGAAGCACTGCAGCTGTTGATAATGTATAACATTTTGAGAAACAGACCCCGTCAGAGGAATGTGGTTTTAGTGAAAGGTTTTCAAAAAAATAAATAATAATAATTAGAAACGTTTCTGCATGAAACGTTTCACTGATTGTGTATTCCAATTTTATTCTTCCTGCGTGGACATAACCGCTCATAAGTTTTGGCGGTATCTCAAAAACGTTACAACCTTTTGAAATGAAATGAAAGTATAGTTTTACTGTATATATCTACATTTATATCGGAATAAAACAATCGAACGGTTCCAAAAACTAAAGGTATCCCTTTAATCCAAATGCACAGGTGTGCTTGAGTAGTGTTGACATCAGCAAACGGTTCATGCCAAAACTGTGAATAAAGAATGATACCTCTAAAAGGTTTGCCGTGAAGATGTTTTTACCATTAATGGAAAAATGACCGCTTCGCTTAGTATGGAGCGCCTCAGGTTTTAACACCCAGTCAGTCCAAATTAGATCGCAACTTGTTAGCCTTATTTGCCGTGCCTTCCCGGAGGTTTTTCCCTTTTTCCTGAAAGCGTATTTTGCAATGCTTGACTGGAGCCAGATTTAGGCGCAGCGTGAGTTTTGAATCAAAGTGTTTATAGTAGACCTTGCATGTATTTTCATCTGGGTGTAGGGGTTTATTTTTGAAAACGGTGAAAGTACACGATATCTGTAATCCCCTCCAAGCCTAAACTTTGCAAAGGGACTGTTTTCACAATCAATAACAGAATGAAGTCAGGCAACATTTTGCGTTCCACGGGATATTTTCTTTTATATTATAAACACGTTCGACTGATCATGCAGTGTCGGCATGAGGGGTATACTCTTATCTACAAATTCCTGTCTTATTAGCCTATTTCACTCCACTGCGGGAAGAAAGCCTATTCACCAATTCTCCATTTCACTCTACACTGAGCTGTCTGTTGCCAAGCGATGCCCATGTTCTTAGTTCATCTCTCCATCTTCTGTTTTGTCTCCATCTTTTTCTTGTAGTCCAGTTGGCTGTTTTGCATCCCCACCTCCTTGCTAGGTGACCTTCCTCACTTCCTTGATTTAATGGTCTTAATTCAGCACTCTTTATTTCTTTCTCGGGTCTTCATTTGTCTTTCCATTGCCCTCTCTGTCACCCTAAGTTGATTTGTTTTCCTCAAGACGTTTAGTGGTAGTCCATGCCTCGGCACCATAATGATAGAACAGGTATGATGCACCGATCAATTTATATACCTGCCTTCCCGTCGTGGGTATTGCATCCATTATTTAATAATCCCAATTCGAGAATCGAAAGCAGTCGGTAACTTTCCTGCAAGTTTACCTTCGGGTTCTCAACAATCTGACTGGAAAACAAGACTGATGTATGCCTGATTTACCTTTATTCAGTGTTTTTGTTTTTCTCCCATCGTCTAGACCTGGGCGCTGCTTACCGCGGAACTCTGTGCTTACGGCGGAACTCTGTGCTTACGGCAACCTGTAAAACGTATGGGTCGTAAGCGGAATATTCACGCGGTAAGCTGAGCCATGAAATCGGGCCCTGCTTAAAACAAGGTGATGACGACAAACGTTATCCCCATGTGAACAAAAGCATCCGATTGCTGATGGGGATAAAAAAAAACTCAAGCTTCCTTTTCTTCTGTTCAGAATTAGTGGAGAAGAGCTGCGTCTCAAAACCGCGGCTGAAAGAACGGTAGAGTGTTTTGTATATCCCTACAGGTGAGCTTGTGATGATCAGAGTCGTGGTAGATACGCTTCGGGTCATGTCTTCTTTACTAATCTACGCTTGGTAATGAAGTAACTACATCCCTTCAAGATGGCTATCTGCTCCCTCATGCCAAAAACGGACGAAGAAGGAGTTCAGGATGAAGAATCTTTATCTGGTTATCGCAAAGTGTTCCTCATAGAGTGAAGGAGGGTAACTAAATCATAAAGTGCGATAACCAACCAAGCGACCTACCTCTCACTTTAGTTAACAAGCGATAGAAATGGAAATGAACAAAGGTATATACACCGGTACGATTTGCTGTCAAGCTGGACATTTTCAGAAGGAAACTTGTGTAATAGCCAAAACCAACATCCAAAAGTATTTTTGGTTGTACATTCAACAAAATATGTAAATACTAAGACTGTAATATGAACACAGCTGGCACATCTAGTTGAAGGATGGACACCTAAGTGCTAGCGGTGTTTAATAGTTAAGCATTGGGAGAATGTGTCAACGATGACGACTTGAATTTGGAACGCACCGTATTTACAGGCAGCTGCTGCAATTGATATGTCTGAAGTCACAAATATTTGGATTGACATTTGTGTTTCTTTGGATATGATGATCTTAACTGGTGTTTGCAACAGGTGTTTTGTGTAAAGATCTATCAAACAGGTGAACATTCAAGATCTTAAAAAAAAACGGGTGAACATAAATCACTGTAAATAAGCTCAAAAAGCCCACTCTTTACATCAGTGTGTTTGCCTCCAAGGGGAATGCAATTTCAATAACAAACGGGTTTTTTTGCTTAAGTCCGATCAAAACAGGGTTGTTCCCGTTCGTGTAAGCTCGTTACCATGACAACTGCAATTGCCTGGTTTGGTCGTCATGGTGAATCAATTGATACAAACGGGCGCATAAAAGTGCATAAGTAAAAAGGAACGCGTATTAAAACCCGTACCGCAATTAATTGTTGTTAATTTATTTCAAACTCAGAAGTCATTTCCCTATGTCCACATTTTTTACAGATTAATTCATTTGGGGAGTTTTGACAACATCATTGGACACATAGTGTTAAAAGGGCCTCAAAATAAATGTTTCCAAGCCAAACACGCTCAAAAAGACCTTTAAAACTACGTTGAGCCAAAGGCAAACCTAGAACAAACACAACTGATTTTGAAATCCGTATTTTATGGATATTAAAATATCCATAATAATATTATTTTGTTTCAGATGATACAACTGGCAGTCTATTTACAGTTTCGGTAGTGTACTTCATATATTGAAAATGAGGGTCTTATTTACGTAATTAGCTGCTATGGTGCGCTGATTGTATCAAATTACTCAAAGTTAGCAGTAAATTAAGGAATGTATCAATCAGACGGTTCAACTTCAATTCAGCGAGATGCCCCAAATTACAATATTGCCTGGATTAATATACAACATGGCATTAAATTATTCTTGTTTATTAAAAAGAGTCAAAAAAAAACCTGACTCTACAAAAGGTAGAATACTTTTGCCCATCTCAGTAAAGCGAGTGACAAATGACCAGGTTTCATTAAACCGTACTAAAGCATAATAAGAAAATGTATACACCAATTGACTCACAAATTATCTCCTTACTGGTCTCTTGGGAAGCCTGCCTACTAAAAGAAGGCATCCACTAGCTTATAACGACAGTTACTATGGCGATAATTCCGGTGATGAGTTTAAGATTAAAATTACAACGTTGCTTGTGACAGTTGTCAGAAAGCGTTAATGAAACCGTGCATCATTCATCGGATAGGGAGCGGGATGTTTACAAATTTTGGTCGGTGGCGAATAACTATTCAAACCGTACAATAACAAAACTATGTCATAGGAAATTGATACTGAGCTATGAGCATCGCAACAGGTGCGGAATCCAATTTGCTCATAGAGCAGCGGTAGATTTAATACTTTTAACGGTAAAATTTCTGTAGTTTAAATAATCATCTTACCTTAGAAGACTCGACGACTTCTCACACCAGAGGGATGGGAGAACGAGGGGGATGGACGAGTTAGGTGAGCGTATATAAGTTGACGGATTTGCCAGCAAGTGTTGTCGAGAGTGTCCTTGGGTTCGTTGTGCTCCTATTGACTCGTTGGCGGTTGACTGGTCGTAGTCGACTCAAACATCATGATGCACCTGTACCCATGATAGAGAAAGAACATTGTGAGATCAATGGAGTTGAACGTTATAAGAGATTGGTCAGTGAGGGATTGCCAGCTGTGCGTGCAGAGCTACACCGAATGCTATTGGTCTGTTCTGATCTTAATTTGCATATTATAAGCTTTTGGATTATTAAGCCAAAAGCTGCGATGCGCCTCGCCCTTCAATCCTAGTACATCCTGTAAACTACAGTTGTTTCATTCAATTGCTGAATTGACATCAAAATCAAATAAACGAAATGTGTCAGATTGCATTGTTCAATAACAAAATATCATAGCTAATTTAAACAAGGAAATACTTCGACATCGACATTAGTTTGATAATGATGATTACACTGTGCATACATTGCCTAGATTAATTAACACTCGATAAAGCTAATTTCATGCATAAGTGATTTATTTCGTATTCGCTCGGGATTGAACAATGCATTTCATAAAATAAACAGAATGAGTAATGATTGCATTGTTCAATAACAAAATATCATAGCTAATTTAAACAAGGAAATACTTTGACATCGACATTAGTTTGATAATGATGATTACACTGTGCATACATTGTCTAGATTAATTAACATTCGATAAAGCTAATTTCATGCATAAGTGATTTCTTTCGTATTCGCTCGGGATTGAACAATGCATTCCATCCAGAGTACTGGTTCCAGTGCGCAGTGACGTAGCAGGGAGTGACAAATTAATAATGTTATTACATGCACACTTTGTATAAAAGACGTTTTCAATACTATACACGATCATTCAAACAAACAAATAGATGAAAGTAAGGCAGCAAAACCAAAACTATTTTCTTAACCTCCAAACCCATAGAAAAGACTAATACGTGATCTCGCACAGGACATCGATGGTATCGAGAGGGACGCCATGTTAAAACTGATCGGCTTCCAGAAAATGACTTGGAAACAATGACATAGATAGGATGTGTCAATGTTTTGATGTCATGTTGCTTTGACTATCGTTTGACTTGCGTCACTTAAGTGTCACGTGGCATAATAATGTGTACATGACTAGAGTGGGCGGGCGGATAACGGGGGTGTCTACCGAGCACGTTCTGCGAACATTGGTCCAACTGAACCATTTTAGTGATGCTTTGAGAATGCTTAAATTGCAAAATTTTTAAATACTGCATTTTATCAACGTGTGTTGAGAATGTTGTACTGCATGTAATCTCTTCTGGTTGATTTATTGTTTAGCAGATAGGCCCTAATTATGTGCAGAGAATGTGTCTCTTATGATACAAGCATGATGTTTGGCACACAGCTACAGCATGCCTTAAGAAGGATTTATGGCCACAAAGGGCCATCGCAAGTTTGTTAATTAACAAAATGGCGGCAATTTTTCAGAGGTCCCATTACAAAAGGCGAACTTGTGATGGCCATATAGCCATAAATCATTCTAAGGTATGTTGTAGCTAGCTGTGTGCCCATTCCATGCTTGTATCATAAAAGCCACAAGTATTAAATATATTTTACCAATCTGCTGGACTATCACTTTTGTATAACGCAATGCATAATTTCCCGGGCTGAATGTCCCGTCACCACCTCCCTTGAGGCTACCTATAGCGTGGACCCAACTATCGGAATACCACAAGAGCACTCCGAAGGCCTTACGAATATCAATGACGCATATTACAGGTGGTGATAAAAAAAAAAACATTGGTTATAATACATACATATTGATGCCCCGCGTTAAAGGGTATGTACAACATTGGTAATTGCCAAAGACCTGTATCCACACTTGATGTGACTCAACATATACATGAAATAACAAACCTGTGAAAGTTTAAGCTCAATCGGTCTTCGGAGTCATGTGAAAACAGTGAACACCCCATTTTATGTTTTCACTGTTTTCAAACACCAGTGATAATAAAGACTAATTGTTTTACTCATTTTCTAAAAACTATAGAATTTCAAGCAAAACTATTTCAAGGGAAGTTTTCCACCATGACCATCTTTATACCATGTAAGTTATGTGCAAATCTGTGAACATTTATATTTTCAATCTTACCAATGTTGTACACACCCTTTAATTATTAATGTTGTAGATCATTATCTACTTATACTAGACAGACATCCTGTGTTGGCGACAATGGTAACGTCCCTGACCGAAGGGTATGCATAATAATACTGCTCAAACCTTGGCTGTAAATACTGTCTTTCCTGTCACAAATAGTTGAATAAAATCTTTACATGTTTTTCGAATTTGCTGGTTGTAATAGCAATTACTTTCCGCTTACACAATATCAAAACTGAACGGTGGTATTTGAATCAATTTTTTTAAAGTATGTGTTAGTGGGTCATTTTCAAGAGTGTTTTGTACCTCTCCATTGTGACCTATTAACGTTATACAAGAAAACATTTACTGACGTCATCGTCAACGTGTTCAACATCGATTCATGGTATAGGCAAGAGATGACTTTGGTAGGCAATGTCTAACAAAATTAAATGTTTAAATTTTAATTTTACTTCCAACTTGTTTTCTAGCTATGTTGAAGCATAGTTTGCATGTATGTAATGTTCTTATAAAAAGAAAATAGAATATAGCTGTTGCAAACTGCTTATCCAAAAAAGACCTGTGGTAAAATGCAAAAAGTAGTATAATGGCCTGACTTTTTGACCCAAGCAGATTCTTTCTCGGGGGCTAAATGACAACACTAGACGACACACATTATACCAGTATACCTGTGTGTCTTGTGTTGCCATTATTTAGCCTTCGAGAAAGACTTTGCTAAGGTCGATACGTCCGGCCATGGCCTAACTAAGGTTTTTTATGCGTTCATAGAAGAACACTACATTTTTGGCGATAATAATGTACGTCACATACCTCCTAATGGTTGATTCTTGTCGTCATTTTTTGTCATTATACTCAAACTGAAGATTACATGCACATGAGCAGTGTGATGCAGTTGGATAGTGGACGCGGGATATACAGTCAATTCGTTTAAAAAGGGAGGCCATGAGGTTGGATGTACGATCAATTCAATATTATTGTGTCATTGTCGATATCCGTTCTTCACGGTTCAGTGACTATGAATAAGCAATCGGGGGAAAACGCCATTATAAGCTATGTCAGACAAGTGAAGGTTCTATTGTCACGTCTTACGGCAACAAATGTTCATTGTGTATTTATGAGATTCGATGTGCATATTATTGTGTATTACTCCACAACTGCCCTCAATGTAAAAAAGGGAAGGGAGTTCATTTTCCTGGGCGAGTATTAACGAGGCATTGTCAGAACTGCCATTTCTCCCCGATTCTGTAGAAAGTTCCATGAAAATAAACCAATCTGTCCATGTTCGATGATGAACAAATTTGACAATCTCCCTGATTATGGAAACTTTTTCTCTATTATGTTGAATGTAATTCCAAATATCTCCCTGATTATTGTACAAAATCTCCTTGATTGCAAGACGCAAATGTTAGCAGGCCCTTTTGCAAACCATGATTTACGTGTCATGTCATACATTTCGTGTCAAGACTGGGATTAATTCATATTATATACCATCAGACCTGTGACATCACATGTTTACAAAAGAGCCACAGAGAGCCTGGACTTCCTGCAGGCACATTTTGTACACAGCTCAATGGAAGAATACAACTAAATCTTATGTTATATGGAGATTGCACTGTCTGATTTTTCTCAATGATATGAAGAAAGGTGGGACATCTCAAAAGCTGTACAGCTGTTACTTTTGTAAATTTTGAATTTATGTGAAAATTATGACACAAAATGTAAGTTTTCCCATATAGCCTGTGTAGTACCTTGCCCGTCAGGAAATGCATTATAATGTACTACAAGGTTAATTACCACTCTGTAAACAAAGGTAGCATGGTCTATATAGCGTTGTTCTAATTCATTTGCAACTGCCGTGTTTTCCTCGACCATGGAATTGTAAAATGCAACAATACTTCAAGCAGCATAATATTTAATTTCAGGTACCTCCCCATGCAACTTTCACCTTCTATATAAAGTGACACACTTGTAGATGAGCTCCCATCAGACTAACACAAAACCAGCTTGTAAAGGTTACAGACTAACAACAAGAACAACCAATGTTACATCTGCTATATAAACTAAAAATAGCTAGAACCTGCGTCAGCGTTTCCCCCCATTCAAACCCCTGGGAAAGACGATCCTCGTTGAAGAACGTATCTCCAGGACACGAAACTGAGAGTTCCTTTCAGTGTTGCAACAATAAGCCCGGATGGGCGTCAGGAGAGCAGTGTAATTGAAGGGGGGAGGTCGCGAACAAGGAGGGGAAGAGAGTTGACACTCTTAGAAAAAGATGCAACCGAATCTGCGCTGAAATGCATCCTATCTATACCGCGAACAAACCCACAGATAAGGTGACACTATATGAAATGAAAAAAATGGGTTGTCTAAATTAAGAAGTTCGTGGTCGTTGAATGAAAGTCCCTTCGTTGTGAATGTGTATTATTGCTCTACGATTCAACCTTCCTACCTCCATGGATACAACAGTGCATACGCACGGAACCACGTGACTGGATATGAATGTATAAACGGCAGTCATGAATATTCATGACACGTTATTAGCCAGGAGAGGATCGATGAATTATTGCGAATGCCCTATGTTTTTCAAATAATTTGTAAATGAATATAATATTTAAGTTTTACGTCAATTTATATGTTCAGATTGTATTGCTTGAAAAAGACAAGTCACTGATATGCGAACCAGAATAGTTCAATTACATGTTCAGAACGTAAACTATATTTAGTGCAACTCAGTTAATTCAATACCCAATAGAAATGGTGTTGGTTGCGAGTTAACAATACGTGTTAAATAGCGTGCAGGTATCTTTAGAAATCATTGAGACGTATCTATTTCGCGCAATTAAATATCAAGGTTTTGTTGGCATTATACAATCATAGAGAAATACAATTAAACACGGAAACCTAGTATCGTGTACAATGCCTGTATGAATAATATGGTTGAAGTTGAGTCGTACTTTTGATGTCTCAGCCTGACGACGATGGGGGCCTGCTGGTGCTGCGGAGGTTGCACCGCTCCTCCCTGTCACCGTGACCCAGTGGCTAGACTGCGGGACTTTCAATCACAAGGTTATGGGTTCGATTCCTACAAAGCTAACTACCGATTTCACAATGACAGAATAAGTATTGCCGTCTAGTTACTGAATCACAATTTCATGATTTGTGCAATTCATAATTATAGATAAACCAATGTTTGTATGAGAGAGATTGGCTGTTTCCAGCCTGGTGTTTACATCCACATAAGGGAGCTTTGCCAAGTTCCCTTGACGGGAAGATCATCTAGACCTACAAAATATTCCTTTAATACTATCGTTTACACAAAGTCTCTCTGTTAGTTTGATCAAGGGGGAGCTTCTTTGACGCCCTTTCTACAGAATGTCCACTTTCTCAATAGATAGAGATTGCACTCGATCGAAGGCTTTCGTCGAATCAAAACATGATCGAGGTCCACACACCAGGAAACCACTTGAACAATTACGTCTATGCAAAGTGTATCTTTAAAGGGAGTGTATACAATGCTGTCGCACAGATATAAAACAAGATTAGATACATCGATTCTTGAAGAAGGTTAGATCATAGAAAGGACAGAGAAATGACGTCGTGGTCAACGGGGGTTTCTGGTTAGTACTGATGCGGGGACCTTGAGGTCATAAGAGGGTTTGTTGTGTGTTAACTGATAAATGGAAGTGAGTCTTGAATTGACAGAGGGAGGGCCACCTGTTGACGTGTAAACAATTATGTGAGGAGTTCTAGAGTTAGTGAAAAATCATATTTGCCGCTACCGTGCGGATAGCATATCCACATGTTTATGTACTCCTGTTTATATGTACAAGTAGATATACGTTGTATACCCGGCCAATCTGGTGCCTACCCATACAGGCACTGCAGGCCAGATCCTGCACAAACAACATGATACTATATTCAAGTTTCAACACGATACATGTGCTGAGACGGAAACAGTTTCAGCGCGAAAGAAATTCAGGAAGTGAAAGTTGTTTAATGATTTATTGTATACAAGACAAGGAAGATTTCTTCCTCCATGGTTTAACCACGAAGGGCTTCCTTTCTCCATGGTTAAACCCCGAACTGCCACGGTCAGTGTACATGGTATAATTGTCAGGCAGAGGTAGAAATACCTGCATGGTCAGGTGATGCTCAACAGAATTTCAGTTAGACGGTACTGTCTCGACACACGTTGCGAATCCCAATACGAGTCCCCGAAGAGCGATCTAAATTTTAACATAATGTTGTTGTGTTAAAACCGCGACTGGAGAGAAATGCAAGCCAAGTGGCAAACAACACTATGAATATATATTTGGTTTGCGGTAACACCATGTGTATATCTACTTGCTAGGTAGATTTTGTTCTTTGAGAACTTGTCTTGCTTTTTATTCTACTGCCGCGGAGTAGAATATTCGGAATTCGGGAGACTTCACCATGCATTGCCTCAAATCCCATATAACACTATGAATGCTCTGCTAACAAATGCACCTAATAACTCACCAGACTTCGTATTGTGGCTGATATCGTCAAATACTCCGAAAGAGAGTTTTATGAAATAAAATAATGCAATAAATGCTACCACTCACCAGACTTTGTATTGTGGCCGACATCCAGTACCCGCCATGCAGAAAGTTTTTCCCGGTGTGCCGTACCAGACAACAAGAATTAGCAATGGTAGTGACCCACCTATAAACCAGCGCACAATTTTCTTGCATGGATGCGCTCTTGTCAAGCTATCGTACCCTGGTTCGGGTGGACGATGGTGCGTGGGTTGTGTCAGCATTACGGCAACAAAGACCATCCACGCTTCATTGGGCGACGAAGACCAGTTTAACTTTCGCTCCTGCCTTATTGACGCTCTCTGTATTGCCACTATTTTATTTTATTTGAACATTGTAGATAATGGGGGGAAAAACAAAGCATTTGTAACACGTGAAAACATTCCCCCAAAATCGAGGCACCGTGCTACTAAAACTTCTAAATATATAGATCTCGATCCGAGTCTGCTCTGCATGCTTAGTATAAGTTTGATTACCCGAAATGAAACACCAACATTATTTTTCTTTATGAATTGATTTAATGTGGATACATAATGCTGTATAAATGGTAAACAATAATACCACATAGTTCTTAAAGGTAGGGTTATATATTGGTTTTTGTCAACATAATGCTGATTTACAGGCCAAAGTATCAAGAAAGATATCCATAAACAGACACCTGTGAAGGTTTCAGCTGAACATATATAGTGTTTACTGTCCTACTCAATGTTGAAAATAATGGCAAAAACAAACTGTCACTGTAGTTTCATCAAAAATGTCGAATCCATCACGTTTAGCGAGGTTACAGCGGTAGTACCAACTGCATCTCTTGACACAGCTCTCACAAACGGGCAACACAGAACTAAGTAAGATTAAGAATCTCCAAATATCGCCCGAAGGTGATTTGGCGATTCAACTTTCTCGACATACTTTTATAGATTTCTAACCAACGTGGGCACTTCAGACGAAATAATTTCACAGGATGCTTACTACAATTACAATCTTTATAACAAGTGCTTTCGGATAACAATTGCATCCTTTGTATAGCACATTTATCGTTTCGATACCTTTAAAAACAAACTATTGATCGGTACCCTTTTTCATGAATGTGGCTGAACTTGCTGTTGGTGTGGAGTACATTATTTTAATGGCGGCAATTTTTAGTTTGTCAGAGATTGATACATGTTGCTTTGCTTGTTTGGTGTCTGCATTGAAAAGTAAAACGTTAAGTTTGTCCCGAGCCAATATGGCTCACCAGGCTGGTGTTTATACTCGGTTTCAATGGCATTGAACGACTGATAATATTTTGTATTCCTCCTGGACAGAATGCCAGTCCATCGCTGGTTACTCCTTAGCTCTCGCTGGTACCCATTTGTACTCCAGGGTGGGGAGAAGCAATTATGATAGTGTGCCTTGCTCAAGGACAAAAGTATCGCGACTGCTCAGGCCAGGAGTCGAACCCACCTTTAGAACTTTCAGAACTTGAGTCCATCGCCCCAGTCCGTGCGGCGGCCACGACACCCCAACACCCCACGATACCTCTAAATGGAAAGCTCAAAACAGAAAGCGATTACCGAAAGCGAAGTATCAATGCTACATTTTATTGTCATTGAATGAACTCAAGCATCTCAGAAAGGTGTCCTTTTTGCAAATGTTGTTGGTTTCTTTTTCTGTTGTCGTATGAAAATATACAATTTTGAAGTATGGTGGACACAATACTATGAGTATGACACTATTAAGTTTGGGTAAATTTGTCTGTATACACCTAAACCATACAATGCACTCTTATATAGTGACCACCATTATCAAAAGGCCTTTATATAGCGTTTACTTTTACATGCAGAACTGTATTAACAAGCTGAGTTTTTCATCACGTCTGTGGTAAAAACCTTGACCCAATTTAATAAGGGCTGCACAAAAACACAAAACTAGTGCAGCACAACAAAATTATGCTTATCAGAAAAAGTTACAAGCAAAGTAAACATGTCACATGTACCGATTGTGACTAATATCCTGCTTTAGTTTTGCTGAGCAGGGAAACTATTAAGCAATACTTTCTTCTTCAGCAACTCTATGAAATTGGCAATTTCAGAGTTGCTTAAGCAAAAAAAGTACCCAAAGGACAACAAAATGGAGCTTACTAGAATAAGGTTACCAGCCAGTTACATGTAGGCCTACCATCTGACCCGTTATTGATTAGCAGGACAGTTTTGAGCAATGTTTTCTGCTTCAGCAGCTCTGAGATGTTGGGCTCCAATTTCATACAGCTGCTTAAGCACACACAGTAGCTAAGCACAACAAAATCCTGCTGACCAGACTAAGGAAATCAGCCAAAATACCATTCCAAATGCACAATTTCTGACTGGTATCCTGCTTATTTATGCTATAAGCAAAAAATTGTTGAGCATATGATTATTTGCTGCTTCATCAGCTCTGGTCCTATGTTGATGCTGATCACTGTACACTATAGTTTCTCATGTTTACACAGGCACTGAGCGTGTTAAACGGATTGATAACTCTCACTTGAAAATGCCTTAAATTGAAAAGCCGGCCATTTAAAGTAAGGTCACGTCAAGTGACATTGGTTGTATTTGAGTGGTTTTATTGAGCACGGTTGATTCCTTATTCACCGTGTTAACCAGTCGATATAACGAGCATTCATTCTGACCTTGGTCTGAACAATAAAGACCTGTTTAATTGGTAAAGCGCAATTGGGATAATGTTTTCTTTACTAGCTCATTAAAAAAAGATGATCAAGTTATCAATAGGCCTACGTTTTTATGTTGCCGAGAGCAAGGCTAAAATTATCTACTCATGTCATTATGAGATCAACATGAGTGGTGTTTCTTCTTGTTTGGAGAGCCATTTGTAGATTATGCCATAGGGGTAGGTTCATCAATGATTGTCCCTTCAAGGACATCTAGGCCGCGGTCACGACCCCACTGGTCTCACCCCCATCGGTCTCGGCCCCACATGGTCTCACCCCACCGGTCTCGGCCCTACTGGTCTCACCCCACCAGTCTCAGGCCCCTGGTCTCACCCCACCGGTCTCGGCCCCACTGGTCTCACCCCACCGGTCTCGGCCCTGGTCTCACCCCCATCGGTCCCGGCCCTACTGGTCTCACCCCACCGGTCTCGGCCCTACTGGTCTCACCCCACCAGTCTCAGGCCCCTGGTCTCACCCCACCGGTCTCGGCCCCACTGGTCTCACCCCACCGGTCTCGGCCCCACCGGTCTCACCCCCATCGGTCTCGGCCCCACTGGTCTCACCCCACCGGTCTCGGCCCTGGTCTCACCCCCATCGGTCCCGGCCCTACTGGTCTCACCCCACCGGTCTCGGCCCTACTGGTCTCACCCCACCAGTCTCAGGCCCCTGGTCTCACCCCACCGGTCTCGGCCCCACTGGTCTCACCCCACCGGTCTCGGCCCCACCGGTCTCACCCCCATCGGTCTCGGCCCTACTGGTCTCACCCCACCGGTCTCGGCCCTGGTCTCACCCCCATCGGTCCCGGCCCTACTGGTCTCACCCCACCGGTCTCGGCCCTGGTCTCACCCCCATCGGTCTCGGCCCTACTGGTCTCACCCCACCAGTCTCAGCCCCCTGGTCTCACCTCACCGGTCTCGGCCCCACTGGTCTCACCCCACCGGTCTCGGCCCCACATGGTCTCACCCCAACCGGTCTCGGCCCTACTGGTCTCACCCCACCAGTCTCAGCCCCCTGGTCTCACCTCACCGGTCTCGGCCCCAATGGTCTCATCCTCGACCCCACCGGTCTCACCCCCATCGGTCTCGGCCCTACTGGTCTCACCCCACCGGTCTCGGTCCTGGTCTCACCCCCATCGGTCTCTGCCCTACTGGTCTCACCCCACCGGTCTCGGTCCTGGTCTCACCCCCATCGGTCTCGGCCCTACTGGTCTCACCCCACCGGTCTCGGTCCTGGTCTCACCCCCATCGGTCTCGGCCCTACTGGTCTCACCCCCACCGGTCTCGGCCCTACTGGTCGCACCCCCACCAGTCTCAGCCCCCTGGTCTCACCTCACCGGTCTCGGCCCCAATGGTCTCATCCTCGGCCCCACTGGTCTCATCCTCGGCCCCACTGGTATCAGCCCACCAGTCTCGGCCCTACTGGTCTCACCCCCCACCGGTCTGAGCCCCAATGGTCTCATAATAAGACCGGTCTGGGCCCCACTGGTCTCAGCTAAAATAACATCTCACATGTAGCATCCGTGACTGGTATCCTGCTTATTGTTGCTTAGCAGAAATGTTTTAGGCAACAATTTCTTCATAAGCAGCTCTATGAATTTGGGCCCTGCTTGCAACTCAATTATACTGTTGATACAGGATTAGTAGAGCTGATTAAATAATCGCAGGCTGTGTTCATGGTTTTGTGTGATCAACCATATACATGAAATAGCAACCCTGTGAAAATTCGAGCTTAATCCGTTGTGCGAGTTAGGGGCCATTCAGAACAGTCAATGTTTTAAACAAATTGAAATCGAAATTCAATTTTTTTTTAAATAAGAAAAAGTATACAAACTAACAAAGCCCCCCCCCCCAAAAAAAAGTACCCAGTTGGCTCAGATCGTCAATTTCATTCCTGATTAAACTACAAAGTTGTTTGTTTAAGCCAGAAAAAAAGCCAGTGAAAACTACTGATGTTAGAGACCTTTGATCTAAAATATCTGGTTCATTTTAGGCATTACTTTGTTCTTCAGTTTATAGATTGTATTATGAAGCCAATCAATATTTAAAAATCGAAATTTTTTAACATTGACTTTTCTGAATGGCCCCTTACGAGAAAACAGTGAAAATCATGCACATTTTAAGCATGTGAAACAACCGTAATCGGCTGTTGCTTTTTAAGGTATTCATAATATACAGTTTTCTTGAGTATGACCTCATTTCGGAAAAATGGTTCAAGTATGAACTTCATAAATCAGTAAATTCAGACTAAATTTTGCCCGTACCAATCCTGTATTAATACATTTAATTAAAACTTACAAATCAACCACACTGGATTGTTTTATGCAAGCACAGATGACCATCCGTGCAGGAGACGAGACTACAGTCTGACTGGATTAGACCAAAACATAATACACCGTCCAGACAACCTATTGCCACAACAGTTGCAGCTAGACTTCGTTCAAGGAGAAGAAGTCCAATATTCTGGAACACATGTACTTAATAAGTACATTATACAACTGCATATTAAACCATTGTGATCACAAGGTTTAAAAATCACCTGTTATTGTACCAAGTTGCTTTCGATTGGAACTTTAATCTTGACCTTGAATGCTATTGTATCGAATTACTTGGAACTTAATCTTGACCTTACCCTTATCTCTGAAAGTACAGTATTGTTCTCAGTTTCATTATACGCTGTTTCAAATGTCATAAACACACTCTAAGCGATTTTTACAATGTGGTTTTTTAAGTATCCATATCTCACAATCACTAAGAATTATTTGAAATTCTCGTCAACAAACTATCGGAAGTACCTGTGTTCGTTTAAAGTCAACATATTTTTTCGAATAAATTTTTTTTGTACCTATTTTCAAAGTGTACATTATATTGTCACTATATAATCCTGTTTATTACCGGAGTCTAAAAAGCCCAGGGTCGGGACAATAATCATCGTAAAATTCACATTCACGAAGTGGCGGTTTTAGTATAAGATTGCCCTTTTTCGACTGGCACCAATGGTAGTTCAAGTTAATTTAGAAGTTTTATGCTGTAATAAAAAATAAAATAGCTTTTATTCCGTCTGGCACCAGTGGTCGGTGGAGTGGATTTGGAAGTTTCCGATCTTTTTTAGTGGGGGCTTTATAGGCGGACGTTTGAAAGCTCCCTGGAAGAAAAAAGGGTCTCAGAAAGAAAGTGACGTCATATCGTATAACTTCATCGAGGTTAGGTCTTTACATCGAAGTGGTGTCAGATTTTGGGCTTTGTGGCAACACCAACACACGGAAAGAGGGGCGAAGGAAGGCCAAACAAAACATACATCAACCAACTGTGTGAAGAATTCAAACTGACCTCAGAGGACATAGGCAACTATACATGCTGGACAGAAACATTTTGAAAGCCATCGCAATGTCCGATGAAAGCCGTTGGAATGAATGCATGAGAGTTTTTTTGATGATTCAATTTTGCAGGTGGGCAGGTTACAGCTTAACATAGCCAATAGACCTTATGCATATGACGTCATTTGAGTAGGGCGCCCTCACCTAGAGGTCAAAAGGAAGATGCTCATTGGCCAGTCTTGTGCGCCGCGCGTACAAATCAGCGCGTTTCCATTGTTTCATCATCAGTTTACCTCTAAGATGGCGGCTTGGTGACGTCAATGCATAAGGTCTATTAAATATCGAGGTTCCGACTACTGTCATTGATACAGCATGCTGTACTATTAGCTTTATCTTTTGAAATTTTAGCATACTTATTCATATCATGTCCAATAGGTGGGTAGAGGGCAACCCCCTCCCCCCAATACATGTATACCTTAACACAATAGTAAACTCTTGAACAGAAGAACCGAAGAAGAAAAAATCCTCTAAAGAATTCTTGAAATTCCAAGCACACAATGAAGACACATTAAGGGGGTTACCGCCATGCTCCATATTGAGATTCAAATTAATGTTTTATTCAGAAAACAGACTCATACTTTCTGCAAGTCAAAGATGCTTGCATAATCTCAAATTTGCTACATGCTCAGCTGACAGCCACAGTTTAGCAAGAGGTTTTCTATACTTCAGGAAGTCCAGAGTTTGCAGGATATTTGCCAGATACTGCACAACTACTCTGAGAACCATCAACCAACGAACACATAGTTTTGTGGTAGTTTTGTGGTAGTTTTGTAAGAGCACGTTCCAACGACACTCATGACTTAAATTGCAGCAAGTACGCTCGGTCCCATCCCAGCGCCTGAACCAAAGGATGGGATGAGAACGGTCTTTGATGAGACCAGTGGGGCCGAGACCGCGGCCGAGACCGCGGTGGGGTAACCCTTTTTTGGTAAGTATAATTTTGTTGTGCTTAGCTAATTTTTATGCTTAAGCAGCTCTATGAAATTGGGCCCAGGTCTGAACTGACCCAATAATGACTGGTGATGACCTCGCCATTCATCTATTGTATTGTATTCATCTGGTGACTAACTCCCTTATTATCATTGCCATTTTGCGTTTCCGTTAGTTCAACACTCGAGGCAGGAGGAGCTGCTGGCTTACCGCGTTTCCTCCTAAAATGCTGTTGAAATAAAGAAGATAAATAATATTAAACTATTCTCCTTTTTGGGCACAAAAACGAAGTTCATACGTTTAGTAGAAGTTGAGATATGACACTGGAAAGACGAAACAAAACCAGTGTTCTTTCTTGAGGCGACTTCCGCCGTTTTAGTTGATGGTTGCTTAATAAGTTGTACAAAGGAATCATCACATAAATATTCCCCCAAAACAGCGGCTTGACACTTGTTTATGAACAATAAAGAGTAAATAAAAGTAGTAAGAGCTAGATATATTATAGAGAAAAAAATGCTTACCAATATTACTTCGAATAAAAACTTCAGCAAGAGGAATGAAATAGGTATCAGCAATTCTGCCTAGAAAGCAATACAACACAAGAGGGTCAATACAGGGCTAGAATTTGTCTGAACAGAAATTACTGATTCACCCATTCGTCGTAATCATTGGTTAGAATTTGTTTAAACTGTAAAATGAGATCGTCGAAAATTAACTAAATAGATAGAGCACTTGCATTGGCCGCCATCGCTTGGGATATGGTGGTCACTGTATGAGTGCACTGTTTTGGTCTGGGTATTTATACACTCAAAATCTAGTAGTGTGAGATATAGCGGAACACACTACTACGACTCTATAAACCACTTTGGGATATTGCGGGGCACAAGGACACGGTTATAGGTTTGGTGATATGTCTTTGTGCACCAAAACCATAGAAATAGAACCCGGAGAACGCTGAGTGCGTCATTGTGCGTGCGGTTTCGTTGTGAGACCATTTTTATGGACGCGCGTACGCCATTTTTTTACGCGTGTATGGCAAAATTAGCATATTACGGTCTATGTGCGTTGTTTGCCATACACGCGTGTCACGTGATGATCATTTTGCCATACACGCGTGTCGCGTGGTATCGATACGCCGCGTCCACAGACGACACAGAGGACGGTCGAGCTCAGCGTTCTCCGGGTTCTATTTCTATGACCAAAACCAAACTGTACACACCTAAAATGTGTCCACAATTATCTCAAAAAGGCTAATGGAAAGGTAAACAGAGCTCTGCATGTGTTGCATTCACTCTGTGGACATTCCTTTGTTCCGTTCACTTAGGAAAACCTAATTCTTCAACACTGTAAAAACACTGTGTAGGAATGTGAGCAAGTCCACATTGTGTTTCAAGTCTGTAGCCTACATTATGTGGACGTCTTTTGTTCTCAGGTCCACACATCGTAAGTAAGCGTTCAAACAAGCGTGCAAGCGCCACGCACAACTCTTAGCCAATTGTAAGTCTTTATTATTATCCCGAACATCTGACGTCACACTTCCAGGCTCGTGAATAACGCCACATACCAGCCGTGAGCGCTCGGCGGGATCCCGCCGGATGTACCTTTGACCTCGCATTCAATTCACACCCGGAGTTTCGTAGTCAATTCACACCAGCAAACTTTATGCACACGCTGCATGAAGACGACCGATCACCTCGGACCAATCATAACACAGATATGGAAAGCTTACGTCACAGCACGTTTATCCAATGAAATCATTGTATCCAATGAAATCATTGGGCCTGTAAAACCAGTGCCTGTCTTTATCCTTGCGGATAAAGACGATAACGACAGGCATGGGACCAGTCTATTAAATGATAGGTCTTCATTAACCTCAGTGAGGGCGCTGTTCAGGTCTTGTGACTTTATATCAGGAGGATACCACTGGGTACTTACCAAGTGGATGACATTAGCTTCGAAGACTGTAATAATGAAAGAAGCACAGAACAGCATCAAACTGAAAAATCAATGTCAGGCATTGTTAAATAACTATGCGAAGTAGCAATTATTTGGGTTGAACAAAGACAAATTGACTAGAGCAGGATTTGAACCAACAACCCCGGTTTTAACGTGCTGGCGCTCTATACCAACTGAGCTTTCTACTATTATAACACCCCTTACAAATATTCTGCCTTTTGATTGGTTTAGAGCGCGTCACATGATATGCCTTAGTTTTACTAGAAACCCGGCGCGGCGCGTCGCGCGCGGTACTATCACATGGCAAACGATGAACTATCACATGGGTACTATCACATGGCATGCAGTATCTAGACGTCTTTTTTACCCACCTCGAACCCAATCAGCTGTGCATCTGAAATGCGCGTACGAACGTTACGTGTACGAGGATGATAAATAGTTTGTTGGGGGTGTTATAAAACAAATCGTCGCGCGTACCACGAACCGACCTAACTCGTACACAGTATAAAAAAACATGTTTGGAGAAAATCCCGAATGAAGTTGCACTATTTTTCAAACTGCTGTTTCGGGTTCTGCTAACTATTTGTATACAATTTTTTAAGACAAAAATAAAGCCGACTACTTTATTAATACAGAACTGTCAATTTCATTTAATCCCCGCAACTATTTTAATTAGTAAATAATACCTAAACAGATAGGTCACTTTGTGAAAATTAAAATCCGAGTTTTGCCCGCAGAGCGCCGTGTACAAACCAATGCGTAATAGAGACGTATCTAGTTAGGTCACTTTGTGAAAATACCACGCTTTGAGTTAGGTCAGTTCGTGGTACGCAAATTTTACACGCGCGCCCGAACCGCGCGCGCTGTAGCGCATAGTACATCATTGGTAAAGTGGCGTATCTAGATAGGTCACTTTGTGAAAAGACAAAACGGCAAATCTAGTGATACGTCGTTTTTAGTAATTAGTGTAATTACAAAACTACTACGTATTTAGTTCTGAAACTTGCTGAAAATTTTAACAGTAATGAGTATATTAATAATTTGTAAAAATTTTTTTTTGCAAAAGTGTGTGATTTTTGTCAGTTAGGTCGGTTCGTGGTACGCGCGACGAAATATTGACTGCTTTTACTCGTGCTGTGGTTAAAACTACGACTCCTGAGGTGATCCCCGTTCCTCGGCTGCGCTTCGGGAAAATAGAACGCCCTGGGGATCACCTCGGGAGTCGTAGTTTTAACCATAGCACTCGAGGCAGTCAATACTTGTATAGTAGCCCTGAAAGTCACACCTCCTAAGGTGACCCCTCCGCTACCGCTTCCCAAGGTGTTTCGAAAACTTGGGTATTCCTGCTATATAAGGCAGCTAACGTTTGTATGGCTTCTGGACTGGCATCCGAACAAAGATATTGACAAAATAGGGAGACCATTAACATAGTGCTAGATAGCTCAGTTGGTAGAGGCCGGCAAGCTGGAGGTCGTTGATTCAAATCCCGCTCTAGTCAATTTGTCTTTGTTCAACTCCACATTATTTAACATACCCGGTCAGTTTCCATTGTGGCTTATAACTTGAGATTTAAAGTAGGCCCTAGCAATTGTAAAAGAAGAAATAAAAACAGAAGAAAACAAAATACAGGTAACAAAATTCACAGAAATTTCGTAAAAATAAACTTGGCCGTTATTTCGTGAATGATTCAGAGCGCTGCAAAGTACGCTTTAATTTAATGAAAGTCAGATGTTTGTTTGTTTGTTTGTTTGTTTGTTTATTAATTTCCACTCAAGTAAACAATAAGTCATAAATCAACGGCTTTGAAGAAAATAATACATATTGAGCGGGGGGGCATCTAGAAACCCATAGGGCTTGTGTCGATGACCCTATGTAAGTGCCAATGGGAAAGTGGGTGTATTCATGCAAACGGACTAGAAATAAGTGGAATTTTGAATTATTTATAAGTGGAATTTTGAATTATTTATTTATTTGTTGATTGCTTTTCGAAGAAAGCGAAAAGAAAAACAGTAAAAAAGATACATGGGATGAACATGAAGAACACGGGCCGACGACCCCCACTCAACCATTGGCAAATACAGGGTAAAGTTACAAACAATTTACATTAATAAGCACACAAAAGAAAACACAGGACTTAGGACAAATTCACGGAACAAAAACAATGTAACTTTGTCTGGACTGGAATGGGGAGAGAGCATACGAATTAACCTTCATTTTAATAATTGGGATCGAGGGTGTCTGGAGACATACTAAAGGCGGGTTCCATTCTTAAAGATTACTGGGATTAAACACCTGGAGACACGACAATCATTTATATTTGCCAATGAGGAATTTTTTGACAGAATGCTTAAAGATATGAAGAGAGGCAATGCTAGTGATGTTTGGAGGGAGGTTATTCCAAATTTGTGGACCCATGAACAAAACAGTACGTTGAGCAAAGGAAGTGCGGAGCCTGGGGATGTGAATCTTATTGGCTGAACGAGTATTATAGGAATGGATTTGACTACGGTATTTAAAGTTCTCCGAAATGGACGGAGGGAGGGAGTTTTTGGTATGTTTAAACATGAAAAGAGAAACGTGGTATGTATAGATGTCATTCAACTTTAGTAAAGTAAGAGAATGAAACAGTGGTTGGGTATGTTCTCTGAAAGATGAATTTGTAAGAATACGAACAAGTCGTTTCTGAAGGTATATTAAGCGATTTAGACTGGATGAGGGAGCTGAGGCCCAAACAATGTTACAATAAATGTAATAAGGCTGAGCTAGTGTCAAATAAAGTGTTCTTAGTGAGTTTCTTGATTATGTAATGTTTGACCCTGTTTAGAACACCTGTAACACGTGATATTTTTAAGGAAATGTAATTGATGTGGTCAATCCAATTTAGTTTTTCATCCACCACTACTCCTAGAAATTTAGTTGAACAAACTTGCTTCAAGGGTATGTCATTAATATAAACGTGATTGTTTTTGTTATGTATTTTTGCGCCAAAAATAATATAGTTAGTTTTGTTTAAGTTTAGAGAGAGCTTGTTACACTTAAACCAATCTGTTAATTTAATCATTTCGGTGTTCACAATTTCAAAAAGTTCTTGCAAGTTTTCATGATTATAGAAAATATTTGTGTCATCAGCAAATAAAAGAAAAGAAACTTTATGAGAGGATTCGGTAATGTCGTTAACATAGAGGATGAATAAAAGAGGTCCGAGAATTGTTCCTTGAGGAACACCACAAGAGAGCTGGGCTAACTCTGATTTTACATGAGAGAAAAGAACAAACTGATCACGATTTTTCAAATAGCTACGAAACCATTCCAAGGCCACACCCCTTATACCATAATGACGTAATTTGGAAAGTAAAATATCATGGTTTAATGTATCAAACGCTTTTGACAGGTCTAAAAAAATACCAAGAGTATGATTTTTCTTATCAACAGAAGAGGAAATTTTGTTATGAAGTTCAATCAAGGCCATGTCTGTGGAGTATTTAGGGCGAAAACCAAATTGACTGTCTGTTAGGATGTTGTGAGCGTTAACGAACTTAGTTAAGCGGATATGAACCAATTTCTCAAGTAATTTAGAAAAAGTAGATATAACTGAAATTGGGCGATAATTGCAGAATCTTGCGGGGTCGCCTGATTTTAAAATAGGGATAACTTTAGCCAATTTCAAAGCAGATGGGACAACCCCAGTACTTAAGGAAAGGTTGAAAATATGAGACAGAGGATGAATGATATTACCAAGAGATTTTTTAACAATGGAAGGATTTATATCATCAAACCCAAATAATTATATATAGACTTGGTAAGAAATGTAACAGTAGTTTTAAATAAAATTAGTTTCATTTGTTTCTCATACCTCATGGACGGATAAATCAGTAAGAGGCACAACATTCGCATTTTATGCACTCCATGGTAGTTTGAAGAAAAATGTTTATCCCTGTCAAAATGAAAGAAAGAAAACAAGTAAAGGTAAATGTCGCCCTCATGTGATATATATTAATGGCCAAGGTCTGTAAGAATGACCCATGTGCCATTAGTGCACCCAGCGGTCTTGGTTAACGAGACCGTCGGGGCCGAGCGAAGGGGCCAACAAATGCAACATGTATAAGATGGAAATCAATCTTACCGCCTCCAATGTGCGACTAGCCAGAAGACTATCTGGAAGACAGTTGCGAAGAAAATGAGGACGCAGTGAAACTGAACCGCACTGTTCTCATTTCTGTCAGCTTCCTACCAATCAACGACATCCATTGTTAAATTGTCATATTATTTTATACGAAGTTAAAACAGTAGACACTTTAATTACCACAATAACAAAATTACCTCAAATTCATTTATTGTAAAATCTTGTACCAGTTATCCGGATGGCACGCATCCGGATGAGCATTTATCTTTGAAACGATCTAAGTAAATAACTACTGTGTATATTTTAGTTGAATTGTCTGTTTCCATGGTTACACAGACTTTATACTTACATCAACTGAAAACACCGAGACTAGTTGGAAACCAAGAGGAAGGACACCGACGAATAAAAGCGACTGTAAACATGAAAATAATAAATAATAACAGTTCTTGCAAATTGAAATAACAAAAAACAAAACAAGAAATTAAACGAATTATCCGTATATCATTGTTTTACCATAGAGAAAGGACAGTCCTGTCTCTGTGGTTACACCACCGTGACAGTAATAGATTGTGATTTTGGTATTGGTCGAGAACCAATCACGTGATGTGCTACAAAGACGCATAATTTTATACATGGGTCAGGGGGACATGAGTGATATGCCCCACTGATGGGTACATTGCTCATGCCCGCCGTAGGACGTTTGTACTGCCTTGTACAGTATTATAACAGGCTGTTACTATACGCTGTTCAGATTGGTCCTTGCTCTATGGTTCAACTAAACAAGGAAATGTTCAATAATAACACATAATTAATACATAAATGTAATGGTATGTCACTGCGCAATGTTCATTTCCCCTCCTGCAATCTAACTACCATAACAAAACAATTGGTGAGTACTGTGTGATGGGGGTACCAAACTATACATGGGTTTTGTACACACGAAGGGGCAAAACGGCATCCTCCTCGGCTTCAAGTAGGCCTATACCCCATCACAGCGTGCAGCCGTTGTCACATGCACATGCCGTGTGATCATGATCCTTTCGATTACTGAAAAGATGGTTTGCGTTGTTTTACAATACTGACTATGTCAATCAATATTTATAACACTGATCCGTGTTTATCTCAGCTAAGACTTTCGTAGGACCAAGAAAAGGGTTTCTTGAAGAGCCTTCTTGGACTGAAAATTGGATCTTGTGGAATCGGTGTGAATGTAATGGAAATGTTCTTACCATTCGGTTCAGGAAAAGCAGAAGCCGACTTAGTCTTTGTAAATACTGAAATAGGGACGGAAAAAAAAATTGTAATTTTTTTTATAAACAGTTGAATAATTTTAAACCAACAAATTCATACCAAGAGGCAATGTATATTATAGTAGCTGAATGATTAGGTTTACTTACGTAAAATATTGAGTAGTTTATATACCAGATCATACCTGGATTGAAAATAAAACAATGTGTTTACAAGTAAAAATTATATTTGGCCGTAGGGGGCGAAGTGGCGGTATCAACGTGGAGGAGTGAAATGTCGGTTCCGTGGATACCACGAGTGTTGAGAGCAATCAAACTGCCGCGGTCAAAAGAAACACGATTGGGGTTCCTCGCCCCCAGAAAGGGACATTCGTGGCTTTATATGGGCATCTAGTTTTACATAATAGTCGACTTGGGGTCGAGTAGATTCTCTCTTATCTAGATTGTTTCACAATAAAAACATTTTCAGCAATCATACAAAGATACAGGTTTTAGTTTTGCTACATGACATTATTCTAACGCTGCACATTTGAAATTTCAGCGTAACCTAGTGCGAGTAACACCAACTTCGTTCCCAGGGGTGATCGATCTCGCCGCGCCCTTCTTTAATTGTTGATTTGAAACAGTTCAGTAACAAAAAACCCGTTATTTGTTATTTTTGATAATGTTTTGTTACATGCTTTTGAATGAGGTGTGTTAAATAACACACTTGTCGGTCACTCGTGCGTCTATGCCTCACGCCCCCCCCCCCCCCCCCCCTTAGGAAAATGTCACATCGTCACCACAGTGTGTTCACACTGTGATCATAGTGTGAACACTGTGAACACAGGGTGTACACAGTAATACCACAGTGTGGAAGCGTCATAGTGTGATTTGTCACAGTGTGAACACAGTGTTTCCACAAATAAATGCTCCACACTGTGATTTTGACCCTGTGGTCACACTGTGAACACAGTGTGGTTAATATTTTACTATTACGTCACAGTGTGAACACAGTGTTTGCCAGTCATCCACTGTGTGAATACACTGTGTTTTTTTTAGTGTGATGTTACTCTCCCGGCCCACAGTGTGAACACAGTGTGGGCACATTTTATGACAGTGTGGTTTTCTATCAATCCACAGTGTGAACACACTGTGACATTTTCAAATATTCCTCTCCTGAGTGGCCCACGCAGTGTGAACACAGTGTGGGCACACTGATTGTCTGTTAATCCACAGTGTGAACACACTGTGACATTTGCAAATTTTCCTCTCCTGGCCCACAGTGTGAACACAGGGTGGGCACACTCTATATGACAGTGTGATTGTCTGTCAATCCACAGTGTGAACACACTGTGACATTTTCAAATATTCCTCTCCTGGCCCACAGTGTGAACACAGTGTGGGAACACTGATTGTCTGTTAATCCACAGTGTGAACACACTGTGACATTTGCAAATTTTCCTCTCCTGGCCCACAGTGTGAACACAGGGTGGGCACACTCTATATGACAGTGTGATAGTCTGTCAATCCACAGTGTGAACACACTGTGACATTTTCAAATATTCCTCTCCTGGCCCACAGTGTGAACACAGTGTGGGCACACTGATTGCCAGCTGTTAATCCACAGTGTGAACACACTGTGATATTTTCAAATATTCCTCTCCTGGCCCACAGTGTGAACACAGTGTGGGCACACTTAATAACAGTGTGATTGTCTTTCAATCCACAGTGTGAACACACTGTGATATTTTCAAATATTCCTCTCCTGGCCCACAGTGTGAACACAGTGTGGGCACACTTAATAACAGTGTGATTGTCTGTCAATCCACAGTCGGAACACACTGTGACATTTTCAAATGCTCTCCTGGCCCACAGTGTGAACACAGTGTGGGTCACTGATTGTCTGTCAACCCATGCAGTGTGAACACACTGCGATTTTCAAATATTCCTCTCGATCCTCGCGGCCCACAGTCAACCCACACTGGTGTGAACACAGTACGTGCGACATTTATGGTTTACAACTTCAAGCTCATGATATAATTAAACAAATAGATTTAAATTTTATTGTTACATTTTCCTTATCATAATTATATATATTATTGTAAATTAAATTTTTGTTTAAAATATTTACACTTAGTTTAAATTCCCGTTATTTGTATTAGTGTGTGCTTATAATACTTTTATTTGAACGTGGATATAACATTTTTACCATTGCATGTCGGGTACAAATGTCTAGGATCCATAACTGTATTAACAGTTTTAAAAATCACCTTATTTAACTGTTTCATTATTGAATTGTTCACCCATTGAAATGTGTATCATAAAGTTGCTTACACGAACTGAGTCGCTAGCCCCATGTATAGTGTACATGTATGCAATACCACCCAACCCTATTATATCACAACAGTGTGTATCGTCCTTGGGGCCAGGTCACAGGTCATGCTAACTTCAGTGGGCACTAGCACTGCTGACTGAACCTCTATGCAAGTACATAGTGAGTAGTGTATTTGGCCAGGTCAAAAGTATCGTATTACCTGTGTATTAGCATTTGAATCAAACGGTTAGTGATCACTACTATTTATAGGGTAATCCACTTGGCACTTGTACATGTACTGCTGCCTAAACAGTTTCAAGTTTATTTCAAAGCTTTGAAAGTAAATCATGTACTGGGCATTGTTGTATACTGGAGAATCGAGATACATCAGTTTTCCCTCCTTTATGAATGATCTACTGCATGATTGAGAAAGTTATTGTTTGCTGGTCGTTTTTAACACTTGCATTCAACATGCAACCATCTAGCTACTAGCTACTACACTAGCTACTTCACCTGTGCATGCTGGCTCAGTGGCTGGCTGGCTGATGGAGGATTGGTCATTGGTAATGGTAAGTAGACCAAACTATATTCAGTTAAATACTTGAAATGAATATTGTCAATGTTCTCATTTTCTCATGTTCACAAATTATAACACAATGTGACATCCACTCCATGGATCACTGAGGCAATACTTAAATAATTATTTATATGTTTTGAACTCTGACAACATTGTTTTCCTATTTTCACTGTTTTTAACAATATTTGATTAATATTTTGAAGGCAAGTTAGTACTTTTGCTAGCACCTCTTTTATTTTACATAGATGTAAACATAGGTGGTAAATATACCAAAACACTGATGAATTAAAAGCCATGTATTACTTGATTGTTGATTAAGGTAAATATGGATTCGGTGAAGCTGATCAGCGTTAATCCTTCCATGATTCAACGTGCACGTTTATGATAAACACTTGTGTGTGAAAATTCTGAACTTTTGACTGGTGTTTTAAGTATATTGGTGATTTTTTTATTTCTTAACATTTTAGGAGTTTACATGCTCATGAATCACGGATGAAACAATCATATATTTTACCAATATACCTTTAATCAATCAAGAGGTCATTGCAGTCTATGGGCTTTTCATCAATGTTATATTATTTGTGTTCGGTATACAGTTTGAGTCGGCCTTTTTACCAAATCTGTCTCCATCTATATTTTTCAATTAGCCAATTTTATTTTGCGCTTCAGATGATATTTCTCAACTGAATCAGACGGAAATGTATATCTGGAACTCACCATAGATTATTTGGATGATTATTAATCCTATATTTTACTTGTACATTTAAGGCATATAGCTGATGGAATAATAACAAAACCAACTTGAACAACTTGATTGATCTAACACTTACAACCGCCTCCAGCATTTGTGTCTATGATTTGTAAATCTACAAGTTATAGGGCCTATATAGACATATATATGAAATATATGACAGCTAATTATTTAATGTTATTTTTATTATATATTGCAGATTAATGCACATGGTCTACAAAGTTTGTTTGACGTACAAGAAAACCACCTCTGGGAGGATTGATTGGAATATGACAGGAAATCAGCAAAACACCCACAAATCATGCTACAGTGACCACAAGTCTACGCCCTGCCTTGCGGCTGACATGAGCAACAGTATACTTGACACCAACAAAGATCTTCACAAACATACAAAAGAGATGATTCCAATGTACCTGTTTGAGCATTAAATGCTTGTGACATGTCATTAAATTCTATTTAATTTGTGTGCCAATAGTGGACCGGACAATTACGTGATAATTCAATAAAGAATAGTTGAACTACAGTTTCAATATTGTTTTACTGCATGTTAAAACAATACCTTCTGGCGACAGGACCACTGGGTACCCGTGGTGACAATGTGGGGACCTTGTGACAATACTATGGGGTCCCTGTGGTGACACTGTGGGGACCTTGTGGCAACACCATGGGGTCCCTGTGGTGACACTGTGGCAACACCATGGGGTCCCTGTGGTGACACTGTGGGGACCTTGTGGCAACACCATAGGGTCCCTGTGGTGACACTGTGGCAACACCATGGGGTCCCTGTGGTGACACTGTGGCAACACTATGGGGTCCCTGTGGTGACACTGTGGCAACACTATGGGGTCCCTGTGGTGACACTGTGGCAACACTATGGGGTCCCTGTGGTGACACTGTGGCAACACTATGGGGTCCCTGTGGTGACACTGTGGCAACACTATGGGGTCCCTGTGGTGACACTGTGGCAACACTATGGGGTCCCTGTGGTGACACTGTGGCAACACTATGGGGTCCCTGTGGTGACACTGTGGCAACACTATGGGGTCCCTGTGGTGACACTGTGGCAACACTATGGGGTCCCTATGGGGTCCCTGTGAAAACACTGTGGGGTCCCTGTGGAAACACTGTGTGGACCCTGTGAAAACCATGTGTCTACTATATTGAGGATATGTGGTAACACTATGTGAACTGTATGGTTTTGTGTGATCACACTGTGAGGATACTATGAAATACATATAGATTTCCAATTTTCACACTGTGGAATCTATGTGGGTACTGTATGATCACTATGTGTTGACTATGTGATCCGACTATGTGAATCAAGATGACTATGTGGTCTAGTTCCAAATTCGCCCAGTCACCACACAGAGATCATAGTGTTACCACAGTGTGTTCATAATTCACAGTGTGGTAACTCTATGTTCACACTGTGGTGGCCACTCTATGAAAAGACTGAGAACCACTCTATGTTCACACTGTGGTGGCCACTCTATGAAAAGACTGAGAACCACTATGTGATCACACTGTGTTCACAGTGTGGATTAACTATGTGATAACACTATGACATTTTCCTAAGGGGGCCCCCCCGGGGCCGGTGATTGACCAGAAGAGGGCGTGCTTCCGGAAAAAGACCCTTTCCTGATCATCCTACAGTCCCTTGGGGTGCTTGTAAGAGTCCATTATGTGTAATAATAGTATACTATTATTACACATAACCACAAACAAAATATAAAAATGTGACAGGCAGTGAAAGCTTTCTTACCAATAGTCAGAAAGGTTGAGAGATACGAGAGAATCGGTTCCTTGTTCTTCATAAGTGTGTCATATAAACTACTCTCATCCATGTCGCCATCACCATGGACTACAGTATCCGTACTAGATTGCCGAAAGGAAAGAATGTGCGGATTGAATTGTTTTTAACTATTTAACAAAAAAATATCAAAAAAAAATCGCCCCAAACAAGGCTAGAAGCCACTCTTGGTAAGGGGCTGCAAGTAGAAAACATTTAGGCTGAAAATAACTCAGGGGAGCTGAAGGTAGGAATTGATGTTCCTCTTAAAACGGTCTAGATTGTTAGGATGGAGGGAAACATGCACCATGCAAGGAGTTCCAAAGAGATGCAGTACGTGGAATAAAGCTGTTGGAATGGCTCTTTGTTCTACATCTATTATGCGTTTTCCGATTGCAGGGTGAAAAATAATATTCCGACCTGAATTAAAAAATCAATGCTTTGAAACGTCTAAATCTTTCTTCGTTTCGAGGTTGGCCAGAAATAATCCCGAGTGACATGAACCATGAACAAAATCATTTGGATGCACTTATAACATGAAATGAACCCAGGTCCACAAAATAGCGCCCTCTAGTGTCCCAAACACCTCAAAACCGCGGAAGCAGTTTCCCAATGGTGCATGCAGAGATGATTGCACCTACCTCCATGATTGAACTAACAAAAACAGACAGATTGGTACATACGTGATATCCAGTATAATCAGTGTGGCCACGATGATAAAAATCCCATCTGTAAAAGCTAAAGGAATAAAGGAAAAATTATCATCGATTAAAACTGATGTTGACCAACAAAAATGGTTGTAATAAGAAGGGACACTGGCTCAGAAAGTCATAAACTTACTCTGTGTTCGACCCATGTCAATGTTTTCCAAGACGAGTCGACGAGATAGATGACTACGGAGACTTGTGTCGAATGAACCGTCTGCAAGAAAACAAGAACAAACCATGCCATTTGTGTATGGACACCCCCAAATCTTTGCTGTGCGAAAATTATTAAACCAACCTCTTGTGGTCAAACCACCCCTTTCCCTCTACCCCGGCATTTTTCTGTATGCTTTAATTCTGCCTCTCTTCCCCTCTCTTCCTACCCCATCTTTCTCTCTCTCTTTCATCTCTTTCTACTTCACGGTTTCTGTTACACTTGTATACCTGTTTATGTGTGTTGTGTTGTTATTTAGCCTTCTGAAAAGACACTGCTAGGGTCGAAACGTCAGGCCATTAACTATAGTTATTTGCATTTATACCGTATGTCTTTTGGGTGGTAAGCAGCTTGCTACAGCTTATTCTATTATCTTAACAAATAAAGCAAACAAAAACATCAAACCTCTCCATCTTTTGTAAAGTCCAATGCCTATAATACACGCCCAATCTGCAAACAAGGTGAGAATCAATATCACCAACGCCTGTAGACAAAAAAGATAAACGTATGTCGCATAAATTACTGACCGATCGATGTATGGATATAGTATTAAAGGCAAAGTGTACCTTTGGTTTTTGGAACAGTGCGTTAAAAAAAATCATATAATTATTGAGATATCGACGAAAATCCGGAGCGGATATGTCCACGGAGGAATAATCCGTAATTGGAATACACAATCTTTTGAATCCTTTTCTCTAAAACCATAATTATTTCTAAGAAGGGAATCGTTTCTCAAATTTGTATACATTGTCAACAACTGCAATGCTTCTCACCAAGTAAGTTTTTATGGTCATTAATTTTAGAATTATTAGTATGCTGCATACGTTTGGTAATTGGAGCCTACTGATTGTTTTAATCCTATGAAAATGTAGGTATATACAATAAAACTAACCTGTGAAAATTTTACTTCAAAAGGTGGTCGCGTTTTTGAGATATTTCCACGCAGGAAGAATATTCCCCCATAGGAATACACAGTCTGAGAAGCGTTTCTGACAGAAACGCTTCTCAGATTCAAATTTTGGGGAATAAAAAGTGATATATTTTTCCATAACCGTAGTACTTCGAGGTTAAAAGTTACTCAAAATTCATTATACCCAAAGCTGCTGTACTTCTAACCAAGTAAGTTTTTATTGCCATTAATTTTCAGAGTCATTACCAAACGTGTACTGTGCCTTTAAAGGGTGTGTACAACATTGGTTAGAGTAAAAATATAAATGTTCACAGATAATGCACACAACTTACATGGTAAAAAGATGGTCATGGTGGGAAACTCCCTTTGGAATATTTCTGCTTGAAATGCAATAGTTTTTGAGAAATGAGTACAAACATTTCCAAAACTTTTTTCTCATGACTCCAATGACCGATTGAGCTTAAACTGTTACAGGTTTGTTATTTCACGTATATGTTGGGTCACATCAAGTGTGGATACAGGTCTTTGACAATTACCAATGTGACACATGTGCTTTAAGGAGAAAACTATTATTAGCAATGACTAGAAAACCTTATCCAGTGTATTAAAATAAACACATGGCAGACATTAACTATTGACCGATCCAGTTAGTGATTAGCATACAGACATTTCATCCATACACATTATATTGATTATAGAGAACTCAAAATCAACAGGGATGAAAATTAATCCCAATATTCCAAAAGCAAGCAGAAGGGCAAACACTTTTAGTTCTAAATTATTCAGGCTACTCTATAAATTGTTGATTTAAGATGACAATGACATACCGCTGGAACATTAACCTCAGCCATACCGATAGACAAAGCACAGAGAAGAACTTTCAGACCAGTTATTATCAAAAGCTCGTGACGAAGCTGAAGCTGTGGAGGAAAATGGAAATATTTACAGATTAACACAAAACAACAGATGATATCACAACTATTTTTATTTATTTATTTATTAATAGGCCCCCCTATGGTTTTAAAACACAACAAAGGTAATTGTATGAGAAATACAAACAACAAGTTTTAAAATACAAAGTTAATATTAAAATATTCTAATTATACAGAAACAATTAGAAGAAAAATAACAACAAAAAACATAAGAGCAGCGGAGCAAAAACTGGAAAATATAAGAAAGGGGCACTGGAAAAAACCCCAAAAACCTACAATATTCTGGCTTGGAATTGTGGACCTGTGGCATCTTTTAGTTTTACATTTGGGAACAGTAAGGCCACATATATACGAAGCAGGTCATCACGACGAGAAATGTAATGCCTAAACTGGTAATAAGTGTGCTTTCATAAGAAACACACTGATTGAAAAGGATTATAGATTTCGAAACCAAGGGTCCCTAATAAGTGAACTTAAACACTGTAGCTCGCAAGCCTGAGGAAACCTGTTAACAAGGGTGCTTGCTATCAGGTACGCGAGAGCAGTTTTGCAAGGGGGTGCTGGGTTTTTCCAAAGACAATTGGAGAGCGCGAACCCATTACGGCGTGGGGTCCGGGGCCCGCCTAAGGGCCCCGGAAGCTTTGGGGTCCTAGATGCTCTGTCGTGCAATTTGAGCCACTATTTGGCACTTAAATGTGCCTTTTTGGAGTGGGATATCATCAGTGTAATTGTTTTAAAGAATAGGCCCCACAAAGAATTTATCAAGTTAAATAGAACAAAGGAAATACAGCAGTGTATTCTACAATAATAATTGTTCTTTTTGAATACAGCATTGACAGCTTAGTTCCGACAAATATTGGTAGATTCGTTTCTTTAACCGTGCTTTCTTAAAGACCCCCAACAAAAAATAAACAGACAAGGCACTGGTAAGTTGTCAAATCATTTGAACTGTTTTAAGTTGAGTTTTAATATTGTCGGTTCTTACAAGTCGTTCCGATGTTACAATATTAAGTATATTTAAATAAGTGGAAATAAAATAAAGTGATTTTTTTTTTGAAAGCAATGTTTCCATTTATTAAAAATTTGATTCACCGTGACCCTGTCACCACATCCCAATTACAGTATACTTTTAGTAATTCCAATAAATAAAAAAGCCCCAATCCAAAGATTTTTCCTCTAATGCAACAGATGCCTCCTCACTCAGACGAAAAGTGTGGGGCCTAACTAATGTATTACACACTGGTGATCATTTTAAAAACACTGAATAGCAAACCTGGTCAAAAATCCAACCCTTCACTTGAGATCTACATGTCATCCCAGACTCAGGGAGGATAGGCCTACTGTTCCAATAATACCTGTATTACATACATTCATCTTTAAGTCACATTCGCTTTACCTATCATGGCACTTAACACTTAACACCCATGTAAGAGGTACCAGTCTACTAATTGTGTTGTTCTGAAATCACCCTTACGACAATTTCCAATTCATTCAAATTGGATATCCAGTTGGAAAGAATTGGATTAAGTTGGTATTGAGTTGGTGTGAGGTGGTTTATATTGGAATACTAAATTGCCATTTAGAATAAAATCTTAGACCAACTCAGTCAGTTGGAAATCCAATTGGACTCAGATGGCTTGATTTAATTGAATTGGAATTAGTTGGAATTTGTTTCTACCAATTGGAAATTTCTCCTCCCAATGAGTTGTTTGTTTTACTTAGTTTTCTAATGCCACACTCCCACAGAGTTCTTCCACCACCATGCCTGTTCTTAGTACCACCATGCCTGTTCTTAATGTTCAAAGTAACCTTAAATGGGACACCCAAATTGATCAGATGTGCAAGTCCTTTAACCGCAAGCTTTTTTTCCTACGTCAACTCAAGCGGTGTTGTACTCCTTGTTAAAGACCTATTGATGATATATACCATGTATAAGAAGTAACTATAACTATAAATAGTAGTGAACTTGCGGGTACAACCATGTGTATAATCTCTTTTGGGAGGAGTGTTGGCTCTGAAAAGAGCCGGTTTGGTCTCGACGTTTCGAACAGTATACTCTGCTCGTCTTCAGGAGAATGCTGGACTGCTGGTGGTGTTGCAGCTTAAGTAGAGCTAGTGGGGTGCACTTTTGGGCACTTATGATTTTCTCAATTTTGAGCTTCCTGTTAAGACCGGGTTGAAAGAAAAATTTAAGTTGGTCTGATTTCAAGATAGAAGACTCTTGACCTTTGACAGGCCCTTTTCTCACTTAAGTGTACCTAAAAACCTAAACCTGGTCTTAATTCTGACACTGAATCGAAAGGAGCTTTTAAACCAGAAGTAAAGGTCAACATGGGGTCATGGTAACCGTTGTCTAACATTTAATGCTCAAAGGGTTTATAACTGAAAAGAAATTGAAAATCGGTTGTGTAGTTCTTGAGATATGGTCTCACTTCCGGTTGACCCGGAAGTAAAGGTCAACATGGGGTCACGGTTCCCAAGGCTATTTTCCAATGCCCAAAAAGTCTATAACTGAAAAAAGTTTAAAAATCGGTTGTGTAGTTCTTGAAATATGGTCCCACTTCCGGTTGATCTTGAAGTAAAGGTCAACATGGGGTCATGGTTACCCAAGGGTAATTTCCAATGCCCAAGGAGTCTATAACTGAAAATAGTTTTAAAATCGGCTGTGTAATTCTTGAGATATGGTCCCACTTCCGGTTGACCCATAGGTAAAGGTCAACAAGGGGGCAAGGTTACCCAAGGCTAATCTCCAATGCCCAAGGAGTCTATAACTGAAAAAAGTTTGAAAATCGGTTGTGTAGTTCTTGAGATAATTATGGTCCCACTTCCGGTTGACCCGGAAGTAAAGGTCAACATGGGGCCACAGTTACCCAAGGCTAATCTCCCATGCCCAAGAAGTCCATAACTGAAAAAAGTTTTAAAATCTGCTGTATAATTCTTCAGATATGGTCCCACTTCCGGTTGACCCGGAAGTAAAGGTCAACATGAGGTCACGGTTACCCAAGGCTAATCTCCAATGCCCAAGAAGTCTATAACTGAAAACAAATTGGAAATCGGTTGTGTAATTCTTTAGATATGGTGCTTATAAGGTTGGCTAATTAAATATTCCCCTCGCTGTTAATTGGCTAATTAATTAAGAATGTTAACATTTTTTACATAAAATGTTAAGTTTATGTACTAAGCTTCAATTTGATATATGATCTAACTGTTTCATATTTACGGTTTAGGATATTAGGCTTAACAAAAAACGTGTACAAATCCTATGGGATTTAGGTGGAAACAAGTATAAGAAAAACTAGACTTAAATTTTTGTTACACAACAAAAACAAGGTGTTCGGCATGACGTTCAAATATGGGATGTTACTCATTGTCAGCTTGAATACATCAATTTGGTTTTAAGCTTGACCAAGCAATTGTAATACTGAGTATACAAATCTGGTAAAACTGCAACTTTAAGTCGAAGTCATGTTACAATTGATGACGTCTTTTATCAGGAAAACAAGCGTTAAATGTAATATATCGCGGCTTGAGCTCAATCTTGCAATTTACTATAGGAGCACAAAAATAATGCTCCAGTACATAAATATAATTAAATTGGGCCCCACGAGTGCAAAACACAACATTGCAAATTTATTGTAAATTTGCAACGTGGTTGTAGATCGTTGTTACGTTATACGCATGTTTTCTGCTAGTATTAATAAGCACACGACAATTCCTTTTGTCACCTTAGTGACGAAATGCCTTATATTCAGCGTACCCTGTCACCGATTAACGTTTTACAGCAAATCAAAGCAAATTGACCACGTCATTGACCACCATCATTGATGAAAAACAATGGAAAAGTGCACGCGTGTACGCGCTACGCACGACTCAAAGTATGTCTTTGTTGGCCAACAAAAATGCTCACATTGGTGTTTGCGTAGACTAAAACGAGCCGATCTGTCACAGAGCAAGCCAATAATGCCACAAAGCGTGGTAAAAGCATGACCATAATTTGATATAGCACCACCAGCTTTAGCAAAAGTTTTAAAAAGCACACGATCGAAAGCATAGCATTTGATTGTTAACGAGGTTTGCATGGACGGCTGTTTTAGAGACTAACAAAGCGTATTGTCAAAAGCAGGTTGCGCGAACCTTGAACAGAGACTAGACCACAAGCATGTTTGATGGACTTTGAACCTTGCGGATGATTTGCTCAACGTATACACACACACTACGTGATAACAAAACAGTAAACTGGTTTAGTTCGCGTAGTGTGTGTGTAGCCCGTGGTTTGACAGCGGGTCAATAAATACCCGTAATAATTGGTCAATATTTCAAATATTTGTATAAAAAAAAGGAATGACGTCATCATGTTCTTTCTTTAGATTTACATAGTCAATATCACTGTCTTTCAACATGCCAAGTTTCAACTCAGTCGATCTTGTGGTTTTGTAAATACACGGCTTCAAAAAGTAAACCTTTAAGGCAATACCACGTGACACACGATGACGTCATCAATCTAAAACTTCACACATATGTTGTCTGCATGAAGGTCATTATGTATACCAATTTCGAAACGATTATCTGAAACTTCGCCACAGACATCTAGGAAAAGTGCATTTTTAATTGTTTTCAACCTGCCGCTAGAGGGCGCTCTTGACTTTTATGACGTCATTTGTCTTATTTTGTTAAACCAGACTCTTGCTCGACTATAACACCGTTAAAAAAACTTCAAAAAGTGTGCCACTTTTAAATTACAAGGCACTTCCTGTTTCTTCCTGTTACGACCGGAAGTAGAGGTCATGTGAGGTCATGCACACGACAAAAAATAAAGACCTATATGACCTAAGTATGATCCCGCATAAAACAACCGCCGGTCTCTTAAGTGTGATTTGTTACAGATTTTCAAAGATTAATTTATTTGTTTCTAAAAACCTTGTAAATTGACACCTGATGACGTCATCATGACGTAAATGAAACGGTTTCGTCTCCTAATGGTTATCTAACTATGGTAGAAATTTCAAAATTATACGAGCTTGGGAAGTGTGCTTTTGTTAGCGGACAATCACGGGGGATAAGAAGAAGAATAAGAAGTATTAACTAGACATAATTTTTTGTTGGAAACAAAAAAGAGGTGTTCGGTGTGACCTCGTGTTTCAAAGAAATGTTATAAACATGTCTGTGTATTAAATATTGTACACTTCTATAGAGTCTTTAGAATGGTGGTTCTAAAGATTTGACCAAACTTTTTGGATGTAACACATCCCAGCTTGAGTACATATGCAAAGTTTCCATTTGATCACCAAAGTTGTTCTGTACATATAGATCTTGTAAAACACTACCTTGGTGGTGACATAACATGAAAATCGATGACGTCGTGAAAAGGTCACTCCACGTTATATCCTTGTAGGACCTACCAAGTCTCATGCAAAATGAAATTTGACTATAGCTTGCTTTGTACTGAAGATATGTACCAATTGGTCAAAATTTCTAAAATTTGTATTAAAAAAATTGATGACGTCATCAAGTCGTCACTCTAGCTTTAAGTAGTCAATATAAATGTCTATCAACATGCCAAGTTTCAACTCAGTCAAACTTGTGGTTTTGTAGATACACAGCTTCAAAAAGTAAACCTTTAATGCGATACCACGTGACACACGATGACGTCATCAATCTAAAAATTCACACATATGTTGTCTGCAAGAAGGTCATTATGTATACAAATTTTGAAACGATTATCATAAACTTCGCCACAGACATCTAGTAAAAGTGTATTTTTAATTGTTTTCAACCTGCCGCTAGAGGGCGCTCTTGACTTTTATGACGTCACTTGTCTTATTTTTTTAAACCAGACTCTTGCTCGACTATAACACCGTTAAAAAAAACTTCAAAAAGTGTGCCACTTTTAAATTACAAGGCACTTCCTGTTTCTTCCTGTTTCGACCGGAAGTAGAGGTCACGTGAGGTCACGCACACGACAAAAAATAAAGACCTATATGTCCTAAGTATGATCCCGCATAAAACAACCGCCGGTCTCTTAAGTGTGATTTGTTACAGAATTTCAAAGATTAAATTTTTAAATTTTAAAAACCTTGTAACTTGACACCTGATGACGTCATCATGACGTAAATGAAACGGTTTCGTCTCCTAATGGTTATCTAACTATGGTAAAAATTTCAAGTTTATATAAGCTTGGGAAGTGTGCTTTTGTTAGCGGACAAGGGACGGAGAGAAGAAGAAGAATAAGAAGTAAAAAAAAAAAAAAAAAACGAACAATAACAAGAGGTGTTCGGAGCTGCGCTCCGCTCCGAACACCTAAAAAGTAAGAAAAAAAACCGGAACAAAAACAAGAGGTGTTACGGGCTGTGTGCCCGAACACCTAAAAAGGAAAAAAAAACGGAACAAAAACAAGAGGTGTTCCGGGCGGAGTGCCCGAACACCTAATAATAAAAATCTCGACGAAAACAATACCTGTTCCGAATACCCTTTGAACAGTTTTCGTGAATATTGCCATTGAATAACTAAGTCCCTAGGACAAATAAGTGCCTCTCGTTAACGGCTGCCGGTAATTTTTATGGCGATTATTTTTCATAAGGTTAAAATGAACACAATAGTTTTTGAAGCCTTTTATCTGGCATCAAATGCTCATACTGATTAATTGCTAAGCCAATAGTGTTTGATAGCATCATCATAATGAAAGAAAATTACTCCTTCTTTGGTTACAAATGAGCGTGGTTTTGGTGAAAACTACAAAATGTAATCATCATTAGCATTACAACTGTTACAAGTCATGTGTGAAGGGGAAAATTAAAATGTATTGCCATTGATTGCCATTGACTAGATAATGCGTACCACAGACTATAAATTTATTTTGATGTTACTTTTTATTGCAATACACAAGCTTGTGAGTGTTTTCTCCTACCGTATGTTATGGTGTATCACTTTGGGCGGCTGGGCGGTCCAGAGGCTAAAAAAGGTTAACTACAGTCACTGTGAATAAGCACACTTATATTCATATACAAATCTGATTACGTAAAGATAAAGTAATCTTATCTAAATTTACAGCAAAATCATAAAGTTTGGGTTGGTGGAACACCCAATAGCAAGTTGGCCTACCTGAAAAGCATGGGTAGCCTACCTACCCAATGAAGAACATTCATAATTGTTTTCAGAAAATTCGTTTTCAGAACATTCATAAACAAAACAGTGTCGTCGGCTGAAATTCTTTGCCGTCAATTCAAATTCCCTTAATGCCCATGTTATTACATAGCATCATACTATGATTCTATTCTCTAAATATAAAAGAATGGCTTAGGCCATCCCCTTGCCACCAACCCTCCCAAATTGCTTCTGAAAGAAAACCACTAATGCAAGAACCGAGAAGGCCTAGTAATGTAAACAAAAATTAATGGGGGATGGACTAAAGTATAAAAAAACACACCAAAACGAGAGTATTTAAAAAATAGTCTTTTGTTTAAATCGATGGAAATGAAAGGAGCAGAAATATCATACACAGCTAATGTTCCCATATAAAGCGACCACCATAACTCTTTATCTGTCATAAATAATGTGGTAGGCCTATAAGCAAATCTTCAGTCGCCCATTAGTACAAGCATATGTAATTTTATGAAGCGGAAATTGACATAACTGTTTTTTCTAAACGGGGTTTATCCCCCTTTAAATTTGCAGGAGGGTATCAATTCCGTATTTTGGAGTCACTCATGAAAGCTTGCCAGAAAATAGGTATAATAATTGAGCGAACGTAGTAAATATCACGACAAATCAGTGAAAATATTTGAAATTTTTGAAACTAACACCATCAGAACTAGGAGTTTTGCCGGTATTTAATACTGTTTTTAAAACAAGCCAATTTCCTTCCCTAAAATAACATAGGGCCAATTCAATACGGTTGTAAGGGAGTCACGAACTAAAAGACCGACCATGATGATGTTCAGCAGTACTAATAAAGCACTAGTTTAAATGTAAGTCACTAGTGCGCGTTCAAACTTTTTACCTTGTTCACGTGACCAATGGCCGCACTCATGCCAGAACCTGCGTGTATAGTCTAGTCAATCTGTGCCAAAAAATGGCTTGACCTAGACAAAATTGCAACAGAATTAAGTGTCTCTTGAAACCCTCCCAAACATATCAAAAAAAGTAGAAAAAATGAAGTATAGGGGAAATATGCCTAATTTGCATAAATTAAAAATGGCCGCTTTTGCCTCTATTTTCAGTAATATATGTGCGCACACCCTCTAATGCTAGTAGAAATCTTATTTTTTCCACACAGTATTTTCATGGGTATGGTCACTGCATATTCTCCAAACACATATATGAGCAAAACAAAATCCAAGATGGCTGCCATTTTTTAAGATGGCGCCCATTTCCTGCCAAAATCAACATAATCTCATTTGAATGACCGCTGCACTAATATTATCCCAAGTAGGATTCCCATATGGGTCCCATATGGGCCCCATTTGGGTTAACCCATATGGCCCATGCTGATCCTGCACCCGGGATTCATATGGGGCCCAGATGTCCCACATGTGCCAACATATGGGTCCCATATGGGCCTCATATGGGGTAACCCATATGAGCCCCACTGGATCCTGCACCCAAGATTCATATGGGCCCTGGGTTGGCCCAGATAACCCATATGGGAAACGTCTGGGATACATCTGGGGAAAATCAACCTGGGTTATCCCATAATGGGCATTACATGGGATTTGTATGGGCAATCTGTGCCAACAGTGGGGGTCCATGTGGGTGGCGTACATATGGGGCCCATTTATTTATTTATTTATTTCATATGTTTACCCAGGGTAAGTCAGAACAGCAATATGCTGGTTTCCACCGACGCCCTGCGTGCAAGCAGGTCTAAAAATAAATTTAAGATAAAATATTATCAAAAAAACACAACAGATAAGGAAATATATACAAAAATTATATACACACACAAAACCTAATGCTCAAACACATACACATACATATACACCCATACATGTGCATGTACAAACATTAAAATAAGAATATACGAACTAATAAGCCATATATGAGTTTAAAATATTAATATTCAGATTTATTAGTGTAAATTTACAAGGAATGCACTTAATTCTAATTTAAAAGAGTTGATTGACGTCATCATTCTGAGGTGTACAGGCAGGGAATTCCACAGTTTGGCACCAGAGGTAGCAAAGCTTCGCCTGTAATGTTCAGTTCTAGCCATAGGAACTTTTAAAGTTAGATTTGTGCTCTGCCTGGTTGCCCTGTTTGACGTGAATTTAGTAAAAAGATCTGTTATGTAAGGAGGGGCTATACCATTCAGACATTTAAAAACAAGAATGCATTTTCTAAGCATGACTCTTTGGTGGTATGAAAGCCAAGACAATGTATAAACATGTCGGCTGAAGGCGTTCGAAAGGGGCAACGCAGAGTGATTCTAGCAGCCCGTTTTATTAATTTGTTTAGTTCGGCGTTTTGGAATTCAAAATGGCCACCCCAGACTGTGTTACAGTAATCCATAATGGGCATCACCAAGCTCTGAACCAGACAGCTAAAGCTTCTTTGAGGAATGCAATGTCGTACTCTCTTTATCATTCCCAATTTAGATGAGACACACTTTTTTACATAATCAACGTGTGGTGTCCATGATAATGTTTCATCAATAATCACTCCCAGGCACTTAAAAGAACTCACTTTTTCCACAGGCACGTTTTTTATAGAAATGTCAAGATTACTCGATGAGATCCTTTGTTTAGAGCCAATAAGCATGCATTTAGTTTTTGAAGCATTTATAGTGAGTCTGTTTTTTACTGCCCAGTCGCTTATTTGATGTAGTGCATTTTTTAAACAGCATTCAATTTCTTGTACATTTGAGGACGTACACGTGATTGTGGAGTCATCAGCATACATGTACAGATTACAGTTGTCAGGAATACAATGTTCAAGATCAGTGGTATAAATAATAAAGAGTAAAGGGCCTAGAATGGAACCTTGGGGTACCCCAGTATTTAGGGGACGGCATTCTGAGTCCATTTGTCGAATACGGACCGTTTGTCTGCGGTCTGATAAATAGGAAGTAAACCATTTCACAGCTGGTGCAGATAGATTCCAATCTCGTAACTTATTTAACAACAGTGTGTGGTTCACAGAATCGAAAGCTTTACTTAAATCAATAAAAACAGCACCAGTCAATTTTCCGTGTTCCATTGCTAAAGTACAGTTGTTAATGAAATCGTGGAGTGTAGTTTCAGTTGAGTGCTTTGGTCGAAAACCGGACTGACATCTAGATATTAGGTCATTTTCCTCTATGTACGAATACAGAGCGTTATGGACTGCTCTTTCTAAGATTTTAGAAACAAGTGGCAAAATGGAGATTGGTCGATAATTATTTACACATGAATGATCTCCACCTTTATGAATAGGTACGACTGATGCAGTTTTCCAAACAGTGGGATATTTACCGGTTTGTATCGACAGATTACATATATGAGTTAGAGCAGTGATAGCACGTGGACAAATTAATTTCAAGAGTTTTACACTAACACCATCAGGGCCTGTGGCTTTCCCTATGGTCATGCCCATAATCTCATTTCTGACAAAGTCATCCGTTATAACAGGTATTTCAAATGCACTGGTATCGCAATCACCACCCTGGTGACCGTCATGCAACAGCGATGTGCTTTCTTCTCTATTTGGTATTTCATCGGCCATTCGTTGCCCAATGGTGGAGAAGTGTTCATTCAGTGCATTTGCAATTGCCACAGGTTGGTTTATGTATTCTCCATCTTTAGAAGTGATAAGAGTAGGACCAGACTTGCGCTGTTTTGGGAGAATTTTACTTATTGTCTTCCAAAAGGCAGCCGAGTTACCTCTATTAGATTGAATTTTAGTAGTGAAATAATTGCTTTTTTCAGCACGAATTTTAGAGGTAACACAATTGCGCAGTTTTTTAAAATTCTCCCAATCACTTTGCAATCCGGAATTTTTAGCCTTCTTGTGGGCATAGTCACGTTGTCTCATTAACTTAGTGATAACTTGGGCCAGCCAAGACAGCTAGTTAATGTAAGGGGTGTATAAACCCTTTGAAATAAATAAACTTATAGCACTGCTCATGACGGTATGCAATACACATCCTGATTTCATCCCCTATCTATGAACATAATCCTTGCCACTATAGACATTTAAGTATGTTAATCATGAAACAGCAGCAGGGTCTAATGTCATACTTCATCAGTATACAAATCCAAGTTGAAACAGAAAAGTAATTATGCAAGGGCCCATATGGGTATCATTTTGGGAAAACATGGGCAATCCCATATGGGCAGAATATGCAAAGGCCCAAAGGCCAGTATAGGAAACTATGGACAATCCCATACGGGCAGGAAGGCTCAAACGGGACTCGTTTTGGAAAGACCTAGGCAAAGATAATTCAGAGAAAGACCTCAGCCATGAGAGACCTCAGCCATTACGGATTTAATATTCTAGTTTAGAATAGATTTGTTTAGCTTAGAAAGCCCAAGGGTATATGATCCTTCCCATGGGTTTTGCAAGTTCCTCGCTGGACAAACCTGGGTGTTCTTACACATGCCAACTTATGGGGTACTTTTAACAATGGACCCCACAAGGTAATTTCAATAGGAACAATTGGACCCCACAAGGGAATTCTTCAGAAAAGGGAATAATAGAACAATTAGCAGTACCCCACAAACCGGATTTGTACGGCTGTGTGAATCGACAATAGAAAAGCCGGAATATAGGAGATACGTTTATTAAGCAATCCCTTGTGGGCAGTGATATGAAAAGGTTCATTTGGTTATCCTTTGGGAAGGACCTAAGCAAGCTTTGCGGGTATGCAAAGACCCATTTATGTGTACGCTATGGGTAAGACCTGGGCAAACCCATATTGGCAATGTGCAAATTTGTGGAACAGGGCATTATGTTTTCATTGATAATTATTATAACAATTTAGTGAAATTTAGCTCTGTAAAGTTGTTTTTGCACTTTTCTGTAACATATTCTTCTATAAGAAAAATACATACATAAACTGTACAATTAAAAGTTTTCATTGAAAACATGCTAATTTAAGTATTTACATTTTTGATTGAAAAACTGTTAACCTTGACTGTAAGTCTTCAGTTCCTGGACTATATATATAATACATGCCATGTAGGAAGAGTTATATACGCCATAACTGACTAGTATAGTTTGTATTTAGCTAATGTGGTATTGTAGATTAGTATACATGTATAATATGTTCATATAATTAGACTATACTCATTAACATTAAATAGTTTTCCCAGATGTATCCCAGATGTATTCCATATGGGTTATCTGGGCCAACCCATAAAAACATATTATACATGTATACTAATCGACAATACCACAAATACAAACTACATGTATACTAGTCAGTTATAATACCTCTTCCTACATGGCATAGTCCAGGAACTGAAGACTTGGGTGCATGTTGGCCCATATGGAACCCATTTGGGTTATCTGGGCCTACCCATATGGGCCCCATATGAGTCCCGGGTGCAGGATCAGCAGGGGCCCATGTGTTGGCTCATGTTGGACCCATATGGGCCCCATAGTGGAATGCTACCTGGGATAGTATTAGCGCAGCGGTCATTCAAATGAGATTATCAACTTACTAACTAGTGATAATTTGATTTTGGCAGGAAAATGGCGGCCCTCTTAAAAAATGGCAGCCATCTTGGATCTTTTGTTGCTCATATGTGTTGGAGAATATGCAGTGACTATACCCGTGAAAATATTGTGTAGAAACAAATAAGATTTCTACTACACTAGCATTAGAGTGTGTGCGTTCATATATTACTGAAAATAGAGGCAAAAGCGGCAATTTGTAATTTATGCAAATTAGGCATATTTCCCCTACTTCCTTTTTCTACTTTTTTGATATGTTGTTTTAGAGGGCTTCAAGAGACACTTGCAATTTTGTCTAGGTCAAACCATAGATTGACTAGACGAGTACGCGCGTCCGATCTAGGTATTATTCTATATCTATGCGCACTAAACACGTTAATTATTTCACTCACAAAACCTTGATTGCGCTCGGCGCGCTGATAAAATCAATCTGGTCCCCATCATTAGATTGCAGCAGTTGATCATTTTACCGTTGTGGAGTTGTTGAGGGAACCTGACAAAACATGGTTTTTCGTGCAAGTTAATAATTATATGAACAAAAATTCACATCGCGGCTCGAAAAGCAATCAGTTTTCCCCCCGAATCTGTGATGTCTTTTATGTTTTTATTTTTTTAATCAGCAGTAGGGCTATAACAAGTATAGTAGCATTCGATCGGTAAGTTTCATGATCGAGAACGTCCCCGATTCAAAATCTCATAAGGCACAAGAATAGGTTTGCAATGGTGCTACTGCTAGGGCCAAGAATACGGAGTGAATTGGCTCTATTCATGGGGCTACAAGTACTATAGAGCATACGGGCGGTGATATGCAACAAGTGGGCGCAAATCTGAAACTTTCCTCCGAGACTCTGGATAAAACCTTCTTAAGTCCTTTGTCCGCACTTCAAATGACATGGTTAAACTGTTACCCAGAAGAGAAAGAGCTTTTAGCACAACAACACAAAAATAAACAAAATCTCATCTGCAATACTATAATCTTCTGAAGTCGTAGATCGAAATGTGAAGTGAGTGAAACACGCTGCAATTTTCGGACGCATGTTTGCTCATCCTCTTTTCCGTTGATGCACAATCGAACGTGCTTTATATTGGGAGCGATACGGCGAGGCACCAGTGGCACGAAGTTGAAATGATGGCCGAATTCCTGGCTGTATTTTTAAAAGTAGTTCTATCTGAGCCTTGCTCTATGATCTGAGCGCGGCGCCGGGGAAATAGTCAGAGTTAAACAATGATTTGTTATAATATGTTTTAAAAATTGCAGGAATTTGGGGGCGTAGTTAAATAGTTTTATGTTACAATGGGCATTATGCTCAAAAAGTAGGGGGATGCTATAGTATACTATAGTATATTCCAGCACCCCCATACAAAATGATGTGGGTGCTGCAGCACCCGCAGCACCCCCCGCTCTCGCGGGCCTGCTTGCTATGTGAACCAGAACACCGGGGTACTCTGCCACAAGAAGTGCTCCGGTTCTTTATACGTGCTGATCAGAAACATTCGAGCTACAAAATAAACACCCTACATGTAAATGTAAAACACATCATATCACAAAGACACACAAATAAAGACAACGTATGCGCCTGTTATAACAACACATGATGAAATGAAACAACTGACGTTAAAAAAACACGAAACGAAACAATATATAAACAATAAAATAAAAACAATTGTGTGAGGTTTAAAAAAAGAAGGTGTTATACAAATGTTGTCAGGTAAGAGAATTTATTCCACTGACCTTTGTCCCTCCTTCGACAAAATCTTCTGAAAGCATTTTTTCTCCTCGAAATGCAAAAACGATCATGAGGCCCTGTGGATAAAAAAAAATCAAAAAATCAAATCAATAACGTATTTGGTACAATATTATGCAAAACATGAAAGAAAATTAACTCCACATTGGAGGAAGTTGATACGGGAATGAAATGAGAGGTCGGTGTTTTGAAGTAGGCCTAAGTTAAAACTTCTGCAGCTAATATATTGAACTTTTGACAGCAAATTCTTATTATTGCTTGTGGTTGTTATGTTTTGAGTCCGTATTAAAAGGGCGTGGTAGCCTTTCACTGTACATCAACGCTTTACGGTACCAATATTTATATCCACACCGTCCAAGATAAATAATATAAACAAACTATTTGCATATCAAGGAAAATGACCCCCCCCCCCCCCCCCAGGTCATTACACTTTGGAGAAATGGCTTAATTAGTCAGTGGAGGATTGAATTATTAGTACCGTATCTCCTTTGAGGGTTTGAAACACTTTAATTCTTCGATATTTTCTTACGCTCTTTGCTTGTTTCTAAAGTGTTTTGTGGTTCATGTTTCATGCAAGGCGCTATGCATTTTGTGTAAAATTGCCCTGGCTCATTCAGTTTCGTTTGAAAATGAGTGCTCCGTTGCTTTCTCATGCTAACAGCCACAAGAAGTAATTCAATTTCATTCAGCGGTTCGGAATTCCCCGGTCAAAAGATCCTTCAATTTCACTAGGTCGCAAAGATCCTTCAAATTCAGTATAGGTCGCAAAGATCATTCAAATTCGCTGGAAGAGGCTGGTCAAGCATTCAATTTCATCAAATGTAGGTAGTACACCTTCAACTGAAGAATAGTGAAAATGTCATAGCCTTGGATGCTTAAGTTATAAATGAAGTAGAATGACCGAAACGGACCTGAATGAGAAGAACGAAACTCATGTATGCACGAAAACCAAACTGAACGCAATGTTCCGGTTCCTAAAAAGGGTGACTGCTCTATCTTCCGACACCCCATATGTTCCGACAACCCCTCGTGATCTGCACACCAGGGAGGGTTAGGGGTTAGGTTTGGGTTGGGGTTAGGATTAGGGAAATACGATTCAGGGGTGTCGGAACATAGGGGTGTCGGAACATAGGGGTGTCGGAACATAGGGGTGTCGGAACATGTGTGATATTAACCCCCCTGAAAGAAACCCTTATTTGACTAATCTAGGGAAACCTGCATGAATTTGAATATGAAACTAAATTACTTTTTGATGAAATTGTCCGGGAAAACCTACATTATTCTCATTATATCCAACTTACGCACACTAAGGTCAGAGCTAAAATGCAGCTTCCGCAAAGTTGTGCTGACAAAACGTACTGGTAGTAGTTACCCATGATGGCCGCCTGTGTCAAAGGAAACAAACTCATTGAATAATATTTTGAAAAGAACTCCCCAGAACTGGACAAAAATAACATGATGTTGAAGTTATTATTGTTTTCAGTTTCTACCTCTTACTTAGTCTTACATGAAGGAAGTCACAACAGAAGTTGATTGCCACTGTATACCACCGCCTTTATCTTTATTGAACATTTTGAAAAGAAACACATCAGAACTGGACAAAATTAACATAATGTTACTATTTTTTTGTATCTAGGCCTACCTGTACAAGAATGGTCACAACAGAAGTTGATTGACACTGTGCCGCTGCCTTTATTATTATTATCTTTGTAAACACTCGTTTATTCTTACGCATATAATGACCTAACCATCATGTCATTTTCCCTCAAGGCTGCGTGCAATACACCGTGCTTCGGCCTAATATAGTAATTAGAGTCAAGGCAACAATAAATAAACTGTCACCGTTGTCACACTTGACAGTTATTGACGCAATCTAAACGTCCATTTTAATTATTATAACGCCAGCAAAGACCTATATAGCGATATTGTTATGATTGCAGAGATGCGTTCCATTTGCGCAAACGTTGCCAACGCCAGTTGCAAAACGTTTGCCAACAATTCTTAGTGGAACGAGTTGTGCGGCAACAACGTTGGCGAACGTTCGCAATCATAGGCGAACGTATTTCTGAGGTGTTGATGGGTGGTTTTTTAAAATGGCGGACCAAAAAACCGTAAGCAGACGATATTATTTTATTGTCACGAAAATAGTTATAATGTGTTTTTAGTGGTTGGTAACGCAGTCAGGTGGAGTTGAAATAACAACTTAATTAGTTAAAGTCGTGACAACTTAATTAGTTGAAATCGTGATGTGCAAACAAGGACTAAACTTTACCTACAATACAGCAAAAACCAAATTATAAAACATATAATTCATACGGTGTCGCCATCTTCATTACAGAGCGCTGCCATGTTGACATTAAGACGTGCGCAACCAATCGTCCCATCTCAACGACCACAAACGGTTGCGCGAACGGGCGCGATCTTTTTGAGCAAGTGGTGTCTGCCACGTGATTCAAGTACATGTATGTCCGTAGGAAAACATGCATAATACATGTAATGGTAGATGTAATGCTAGGGCCAGGTCACACCAGGCAATTTACAAACAACCAGTTCCTGGCAATCTCCAAGAAGAACAGGCATTCTCATATCAATTTGCACATAATTTTCTTGGGTTTTGTAAGACATCGTTAGAAAAACAACTCCTGTGCGACCAAAGTGTTCCTTCCTTTTGCATGCAGCGCAGTTGGTTGCCTCTTAAGTTGCCCGTAAAATTGCACTGTGTTAATGGGCCCTTGGAATTTCTCACATGTGTATAAAAGGATTTGATTGCGAGTGATTGATCTGTTTTAGAAACTAGTGTAACGCATATACATAAGAGGATCTACGGTCGGGTCATAAAGTCGCCTTCACGGCTGACATCGAGGAGACAATCTGATAAGTCACGAGCAAGAGCAGATCATGACTGGTTTTAATCTTACGAACAACGCGGAATTTTTATGAGAGGAGAAAAGGCTGGGGGCAACGAAGTAAAGTTTACAATATTGATAGTGGCGTGATCCGAGACACCATTTATGTCGATTGTACCATAGAGCAAGGTCCTTCATGATTGTACAATCACTGACCAGTCCATCGACATCAGATTTGATGCCGTCTAATGGTTGTGGATGGGCCTGAAACAAGTTGCTTGAGTCTATTATGCTGATAGCGTAGTGTGGACGTGACATGTATATGTATATCAGATTTGTGAGAACAGTCAAGGTGTAATTAAAATCACCAAGACAGATTAATTTTCCCGGCAACTTATCCAGGTTCTCAAATAAACTATCAAAGTAAATGAGAAATGTGGATGTCTTATGCTTCTTTTCTCGCAGATGGGGGGGGGGGGGGGGGGGGGGGGGGGGGGGGGGGGGGGGGTCTGCAGATTACTGCAAAATGAGGGTGATGCGTGGTATCAGATAGAGCTTGTTAAAGCTTCAAAATTATCACATGGAACACGTACCAAGTGAAGGTCGTCGCAAAAGATGACAGCAATACCTCCATGATTGTCCCCAGGGCGTGGAATGTTAATGCATAAGAATCCTATAAATGGTGTTAATTTATTAATGACGTACGCCTAGGTTTATGTTGGAATCATTATGTCGATGCTCTGAGATGTGATGTTTTTACAATTATGAACAGGGATTTAAATGCAGGCGGAGTAGACTTTCCAGTGAGCTGCATGAAGATTACTGGAATTGTTATCTTGGCTCGAGGGACTGTGTTGTGGCGAAGATGGTTTGCAGACCATTCGGGGCATTCAGAAAAGTGTTCTTAAAGGTATTATATAGGATTGGCAGAGCTGACAAAATAATAGCAGACAGCGTTCATGTTTTGTGTAATCAACCACATACATGAAATAACAAACCTGTGAAAATTTGAGCTCAATTGGTCATCGAGGTTACGAGAAAATAGTGAAAAGTGACCTTAGGTGTTTTCTGTTTTTCAAACATCGAGTTTATTATCACGCGTGATAAAAACTATTGTTTTACTCATTTCTCAGAAACGATAGCATTTTAGGCAGAAATATTTTAAGGAACCCTTTCTACCATTACTTACTTTAAATCATGTAAGTTATGTGTGAATCTGTGAACATTTGTGTTTTTCGATCTTACCAATAGTGTACAGGGCCTTTAATTATTATACGAAACAGAAAAGGACTACTCACCAAAAATGGAATAAGCGAACTTATCATCAGCAAGATCTGCCGAGAACAAAATAACAGACGGGAGAAGGTTACCACAATCTGTAGAAAGACCCACTTTAAATGTTTTGATGATTCTGTTTTGAGAATTTTATAACATTAATGTTGTTGGCAGTTTTCCCCCATACTCACCACATTCAATATTAGTCCTATATCGCCAACATGTTCGACGTTCTGTAAAATCCTGTTATTAAATGGATTTCAACCAGAGACAGTTACTTATTAATTGATTCAATTAAATTAGTGGAAAAAGTGGAGAGGGCGCAACCGGACATGAAGCTAATGGGCTTTTAAATGCATAATACAGGAGTTGACAAAATAGTCGCAGACAGTGTTCTTGTTTTGTGTATTAAATCAACCATACATAACAAACCTGGGCATAATCCGTTGTGTGAGTCAGCACAATTTTCATCATTAGGATAATAAACACCGACCTTAATATTTTGGTTGTGACAATCGCGAAATCAGCTGTTGCCCTTTAAACAATTTTTTTTTTTAAACACTTTTGTTGAATATGATTTTCAGAGGGCAATGTTAGAAGAACAAATAAAATTTAAAAAAAGTTCTAGTAGGAACTTCATAATCAGTAAGCTTTCAGAGTAAATCTAAGTAAGGTTATTTTGTATCCTTACCAATCCAGGGGGTCGATTTCACAAAGCACTAAGATTCATCTTAAGATGAGTTATCAGAATAACCCTAGTAATTTGAATTGTGACATCACTCTTTGCTAAGCAACTGCGATGGATTTGCAGTTACGATCAATCTTAACTCTTTGTGAAATCGACCCCCAGTAGACGCCATCTTTACGGGCAAATCGCATGTTGGCATGCAGGCGCGTCAAGCGCTCAAATTATTAACGCAGCCGCGTCATTCACTAACCAATCATGCAATGAGTTTGGTGAAATGTGCGCGTACTGCACGCCGTTCTCACGCGTAACGCATGTGACTGTGTGTTCCAAATTGCCCGTAAAGATGGCCGATTTACGTCATATTGCAACCTATCTATACTCGGTGCCTTGTCAATACAACATGTTTGTTTTACTGAAACAAGGTAGGAATTTAAGATTTGATGATCACATTACACAGTTCATGTATGTGCAAATAATAAGATAAGTAGACATTTTCACAATTAAATCAATGTTCTGGCAACACCAACCCAACTATCGATTCCAGAAGTTGAAATAGTAAAGAGTCAAAAAAAAAACAAAAAAAACGGATCGCTTGATTGTCGGTATAAGTTTAACTCACCAAACATGGTCCTGCCAAAGAGCCGATACTATCCAAAACGACAAAGCGAATATTGCGAATCGATCCCAATCAGCGAGCAAACTACTCCATAAATTCTGAACGAGAAAACAAAACCATAAAATATGAATAATTCCTTCTACAACAGAAAGTGTGTTCAGTTGTTAGTGAAAAAAGTAATTAAATGTAACAAACAAAAATGTCATCTAAATTTACTATATTTTTATAATTATAATTTTTAAGGACTCTTTTTGAATTTAATTGGTGGCAGAGCAATAAGCAGCGACGAAACTAGGGTGATTTTTGTTTTGGTGGGCACAAGTGGGTGTATTTTTTTGTCTTGGGTGCACTTTAGACCATGCACTTAAAACCGTTTTTCGTTTGCATTTTCTAAACAAGCCCCTCAAGTTTTCAGCGTTTTTGTTACGCCATTCAGGCCGATTATTTTCTAAATATAGTCTGTAGTCAGGTAAAAATTAATACATGGTCTCCTTGCACACTATTGACTTTACGACTCAAAACCTTATCAAATGAAAAATGTTTGTTCAGGTTAATCTGTCTCTCACAGGCTAGTTTTCAAACAGGCGGAAGGGGACACCCTGGCACCCCACTAAGTATGCCACTGCACTATGGAAACACAACATTAATAAAAAGGAACAATTTGTCTTTCTGTGGAGCTTAACAAAATGTTCAAATTGAATTTAAAGGGAATGTATACGTTTGGTAATCACTCTTAAAATTAAGGCAATAAAAACGTATTAGTTAGAAGCCTAGGCCTATACAGCAGATTTCCAATAATTTAAAGGCACCTGGCAGTGGTATTTTTTCAAAATAAAGCTTTTGTCATTAATATATACATTTTTATGAGTGGAATGTGAATAAACAATTTACTAAGGTTAAAAAATTGTATTTTTCTTTTAATTACAAATTAAAAAATAGGCCCCCCTTTACATGGCGCTGTTCGTGACGTCAATCGAGGCAGGAGAAAATGTGTAGTCTGGCCCCGTACATTACGTCTGGGTACCTGATCAGTATGATGCGTTTTCGTATTCGGACGTCACCACCCAATGCAATCCTAGGACAGTGTACAGTCGACTAACGAGACGCCAGTTTATACCAGGTTTTTCACCGGTCCCGAACTGTCCCATGCGCGTTTCTATGTCTTAAAAACGGAAGATACGAGCATGGTCATAACGAGAACACGGATAATACGAGGTATTGTTTTTCCACCAGAAACATTTCGCTGGTAACCTAAGCTTCACTGCAACTTCCCTTGCACACTACTACCAACGAAAAAATCCCCGGGCTATCCAAGTGTTCGCTGCATAGCGCTGAAAACGACGTCGGACCGGACCACTTTGCCCTCGTTAGCCTAACTTTCGATGCCCGTAACTGCCTATATTTGGGATCTGCAGGAAAAAAATGCTGGCTGACCCCATCTTTAGTCGTTTTGCTGCATCCAGCAGCAATTTTCGCTGGAAAAATGCAAGAAAAACCCCCCATTTGGATAACCAAACGAAACGTACAATCTCACTACTTGCACGTGTATATACAACGTAAATGCAGGCAAGTTCGAGTGGGGTCGATGTTCAATCGAGGCGAAGTCTTCCTCGATTGACGTCACAAAAAGGGATGGGCGGAGTCGCCCCCAAACAACTTTATCTATTTTTTTTACATATAAATACTGACAAACAATTACTCAAAAAATTGTTTTATTGTTAATATACATATACTCTTATATTAAAAAAAAAAAAAAAACTATTTCCAGGTGCCTATTATTAAAGTGAAATTTTCACAGGTATAGTTTTATTGTATATATCTACATTTATATAGGATTAAAACAATCAGCTCCAAAGACCAAAGGTTATACTTTGCTTTTAAATCCTGATTTGGTTGTACCACATACCTCAGTGGGTGCATATTCTTGTACTCTCTCTTTTAACGGCACCACCTTTACAAAGAAATTTAAACAAGTTAGGTCTACGAGTCATTTTATCAAGTCGTAATAAATTTACTCATGCACAGCACAGAAGTACTCTGAGAAACTATACCGGATCGGAATTCCCATAGGGGTCCTGACCCATTCCTTAGCAAGGCTGACCCGAAAACTATTTGAAGAAAAAAATAAAATAAAATAAATCGAGTTTAGCTCGTATTCTGCGTCAGTTTTATACCCATATCTGGGTCGGGATACCCCGAAAACTAGTTGAAAAAATATTGCGAGTTTCCGCGCCAGTTTGACCTGTTTCTGGGTCAGGATGATCCGAAATCGAGTTGAGAATGCGAGATAAGCTCGTATACATAGTCAGTTGGGCCCATTTCTGGGTCATTTGGACAGATATCAGTCACCTCCCCCGGATCCGGACCCGGAACCCCAATTCTGATCCGGGAGTTCTTCGAGTGTACTTTTAAATGTTCGTTTAATCAAGAAGTGAATGGTTTACAGTTTTAGGAGTATTCTTTATTATGAGACAGCTTCGTGAAACCTTATTGGTAAACTGATATTAAAATGAAATTATATTTATTTTATTTATTGTTATTCACAGATAAGTTGACCAGCAGCAGTATATAGCTGAAAGGGTCACTTAATAATGATAAAAATATACACAATCACACAGGTAAAAATACAATCAAACACATATTAAGAGCCAAAATGTAAACAGTTAAATATTTACAAAACCAATAAAACAAACTATTACAACAATATTGGGCAAGTTGTGGAATTGTATATTTTATGTATCTCTCCGTATTGCCTTTAATTAAGTCTCAACCAGACATGTTACGAAAGATCATAGAATAGGTGTTTGATTTGGGACGGTAGGGAGCAGCTGTCAAACTAAATTAAACAATATAATTAGGCCTATACTCTTACCATGAAAGTAGTTATAGTGGCAAAAACTGCATCACTGAAGATGTTCAATCTTTCGATTGACATAAAACGATGTCGTCTGATCCATTCCTTCTCCCTTCTTATATAGCCAAGATCTTCCTCGTCTGTCCTGTTTCCATTGGTGTCATTATCTTCCACGCTGATCTCGTCTTTATCTGTGATAATATTTTCTTCGGTGGTCATACTGTCTTCAATGTTCACATTTACGTCTTTTGGATTTACATTCGATGCCGCCGCTTTGATTGCATTACCATTTGCCTCCATCTCTACCTCCATGTATTTACAGGGCTAGAATAGAGAGAGACAAATATGTTGAGAATATGATTCGCTGTGCCTCAATAATGATCTGATGTACCAATAGCCATCAACAGTTCCCGTTGTTTGTAACAGTACTAACACAAAAGTCGCACTTTAACCCCCGTTGCGTGTCTGAGTTTACAGGTACAGCTCAAAACTGATGTTAATCATTTACCTAATTCCCAACTTCATTTCACCTTGCTGTAAGCATGGAGGTAAGTAGCTCATTTCACTGCGATCATGAGTTAGACGTCACACTTAAGCATCCCATGGTAAATAGATCGGTGCTTTAGGAAAAGCAGAACCCATCCCCGCATGTATTTTTAAGATAGTAATGTTTGTGTATTCAATCTACTGTACCGTGTGCGTTACACAACGGTGCGTGTGGTGTATAGACAAGATTAAAAGGCCTTTTGAACTCGTATAACAAAACGCTAAGCCACGGAAGTGAGGTATCCTTTTATGTTTTATATCAATCATAGATAATCTTAACACTCAGCTGAACACCAATCAGAGGGCATATCGTATATCAAGTAGACTTGTGGACAAGTCGTTAAATGTCTGTCGCGGTGATAGCGGAACGGCTTTCTCGCAATATCCCGCGAGAGGGCTGCTCTGTGCGAGATTATTGCTCTCACGACTGGTCGCATTTACCGACTTGTGAAACCCGCTGGCGGTTTGTGCACGGCCTATGGCCACTTCAGCCGAATTCGTACGGACGCATCTGATTGGTCAATTTCGTTATATCTATGAATATTCAAACTGTAGATGAATATTAAACATCAAATCCTGTACTGGATGGAGTTTTATGTTGCTTTGATCATGCACGATCAAAAAACCAAACACTGAGTGGTGAGAGTGATTGTGTTCATGAATATTTTGACACAAGAAAATACGTATTCAAATTATGGGTACAACTTGTAAATAATTACAAAAAATCGAACGTAAGATTTTATTTCAGTGTTTGACAGTGCACAGCGTGTGGGGACATGACGTAAAACACACGGGCAAATCGTGTAGCTGCATGCCATGGCGCGCAGAGTTTCTCTCGGTGGGGCTCAGCATGACGGAAACCCCTACCCTAGCATGCCAAGAGATAGCTGTACCTGGAAGCTCATGAACATGTGGGAGGGGTTAGGGAGCCAGACCACCAACTACCTTGTCATTGCGGGTTTGTTAGTCGGTAAACCTCGCTGATCGAATCCGCTGTTTTAAAATCGTTACGTTTCAATGTTCGGTGTACGTTCCTTTCCCCCGATTTGGAAATTAAATAAGATTTATGTCAATAAATAGGAAAACCACTCTTATATTGACGGTGCAATTAAGTTAAACAATTTGTGAGACAAAAACGAGCCCCCCCCCCCAAAAAAAAAACACACAAAACCAGAGCCCCTGAAGGAACAGGTGAAAAATAAATTACCAATTAAAATGTGAAAAAAAAATTCTCACTCTGAATTTCTTTTTCCACTCTCGACACACAAAATTCCAACAAAGTCATTTCGTTTCCTCAAAATATTATATAATTCAATCAAAATATAATTTTGTCACATAAAATTATATTTTTTTAAATTTGTAAACAAAGTTGTGTTTTTCTAGGTAGCAAAATAGATTTTTCCTAGAAAATACGTTTTTGTTCCCTCGAACACGCCTTCTCCACCCGAAATACGATTTTGTTACCCAGAAATACGCGTTTGTTCCCTGAAAGATACGCATTCGTTTCCTCGAAATATGATTTTGTTCGCACAAAATATAATTTTGTTCGCTCTAAATATGCTTTCGTTCAATAAAAATAATTTTTTCCACCGAAAGGAGATTTCTTTCCCTGAAAACAAGCTTTCGATTCATCAAAATACGACTTTGAATTAGTTGCCCGAAACATACTTTCATTCGTCCGAAATATGCTTTCGTTCTATAAAAATATGAATTTTTTCCACCGAAAGGAGATTTCTTTCCCTAAAAACAAGCGTTTGTTTCATCAAAATACGACTTTGAATTAGTTGCCAGAAATATACGTTCATTCGTCCGAAATATGCTTTCGTTCCCTTAATATACGCTCTCGTTCCTTCGCAATGAGATTTTGTTCCCCAAAATTCCTCTTTCGTTCCCTTAAGATAGCTAGCTTTTGTTCCCTTAAGATAGCTTTCGAAGCCCTGTAGTCCAATCACACAAATTTGTTAAATTCCCTTGTGAGGGGCGACTATGAGAGGGGACGAGTTTGTTGTCAGGGGCGACTTTGCTAGGGGCGACTTTGTAGTTGGTGACTTTGTACATGTGTTTTTTGAAATTGGCGACTTTGCTAGGGGGACGAGTTGACTGGTTTCCGTGTCTGTTGTTTATACACACTTAATACACACAATCACTGTAGAACACATCGGGTTAAATGATTGGAGCGATCAGTAACTATTCACGGAAGGCATTATTTATTTTTATGAGGCAAAACACACATCTTAAACAATTATTATAATAATGAATTTTAAGATAAGTTTACTTTATTTCTTTAGTTACTAAATTAATGAAGGAGTTAACACCCACAAAACACACCCACAGATGTCTCAAGCGCAAGCATTCAGTACATTTACAGTAACTAAAATTACTACTACCCTTAGATAAAATGGACTCGTCTTCATGATCGTCGCTACAGCAACCGTAATGTACACTGCGTTCGTACATGAATAAATGAATATGAACCGCCGGCGGGTTTCACAAGTCGTTAATGACGAAGAAGAGTTGGCAGCCAGCAACTTCGCGCGAGAGCAGTGATCTCGCGAGAGCATTCTTTTACGAGACAGCACCAGATGCGACTCGACTCACCGCGACCATCATTAACGACTTGTCAACAAGTCTATATATCAAGCTGAGCCCCAAGATGATGACGCCATGAATAGCAATGTTCAACGCTAATAGTGATGGATGGTATCAGCTGCGCTGGCTTTGTGGTGTCACGCGGCGAGTCACTACGGGAAGTAATTTAACCCGAGGCACCAGACTATACCGCTATAATACATGTCATGGGGAACAGATCTACGCAAAATCAAACATTCTTCCATTCTCTTCCCATGTAGACATTCAGAGATCGAATTTAAAGGCCTGTACACTATTGGTAAGATCGAAAAACACAAATTTTCACAGATTCACACATAACTTACATGATTTAAAGTAAGTAATGGTAGAAAGGGTTCCTTAAAATATTTCTGCCTAAAATGCTATCGTTTCTGAGAAATGAGTAAAACAATAGTTTTTATCGCGCGCGATATAAATAAACTCGATGTTTGAAAAACAGAAAACACATAAGGTCTATTTTCACTATTTTCTCGTGATCTCGATGACCAATTGAGCTCAAATTTTCACAGGTTTGTTATTTCATGTATGTGGTTGATTACACAAAACATGAACACTGTGATTATTTTGTCAGCTCTGCCAATCCTGTATAATACCTTTAAGCTGAATGCCATCCTGCTATACAGGTGCACGTTAAGTGGCTCTGCGCTTGGAGATTGAACATAGCACAGTACAGCAATCATCAAACTGGATTTTCTTGGTGCAAGACTCCCTCAAAAGAGCTCTTTTGCCTAACATGAATATGCATGATCAAGACAGCTAGCTGGAAGAGTTGGGTTGCAGAAATTCTCTTTAGGCAATGGTGCAGACGGCACTACGTCTCTATACGAAGGATTAAAACAAATTGGAAAACTAATACCCTTGACCTTGCCTTAACCATACAGAAAGACTTCCCTTGCTGAACCTCAAACAAAATACGTCGACCAATGTTGATTTAAGTCACAGTAAACCAGGAAGTCATTTTCTACAACGGAGCCCCTTTAAAGGGACATGTGATGAAAACAAATTCATGTACCGAGAAATAATTTGAGTTCTTTATTTCGTGCGCTCAAAATGAATTATTTTGTACGCTCGGAATGATTTCGTTCTTTCGATGATTTCGAACAATTGAATATTTGTTTAGCGTTCAAAGAATGCTAGAGTGCTCGGAAAAAAAGAGTAAAAATCGAAGTAAAAATCGAGAACTAAAATAGTTCTATTTCAAGCGCTCGAAATAAAGTATTTTGAGCGTTCAAAATCATTTCGTGAGCACGAAATAATTAACTCAACTAATTTCTTGGTGGGGGAATTTGTTTCCATCATGTGTCTCTTTGGGAACTCCGTACATTTAACATGTGGTCCGTTGACTCCAGATTGATGTATCGAATAAAGTGCACACGGGACGATGTGCATCGTACAGTACTCCAACAAAAAATATCGAAAAGTAAGAAATCATAAATTTAAAAACAGTTTGAGAAGCAAGACTATATATAAAGTAGACGCCTATATTGAGCTCCATGGTGAGTGCAGGCTCATGCGCAACAGTAATATTTATGAAACTTGATTGTACAGGCAAACAATGCTCAGCAGTTCAACAGCTTGCCGAACCGTTTGCGAACTCTAAACCGTCCTACCTCATCAGTTGGTTCCCCAGCCAGATGGAAGGACATTTTTCACGATAACAATGAGTTGTCCGAGTAACGTCACAGAGGAATTTAGGTCAAACTAAGGCAAACAAGCATTATAGCGACCGTCAAGGAGCATTCTAACACTAGTTGATGATGTAAATACAAAATAACAAAATCTTCTATCATAGTGAATCACTCGAGCTGCAAAGTACATTTTTTACCGATACTTTGTTATGGTTTTGACCCTGGGTCACTGGCACCACTGTTACCATATTACACCATGAACGGTTTGGCAGTAAAGCAAACAATGATGGCTCCTTCCAGGGGCAATTGAATTGAATTGAATTTTTTGTTGTCAACATGTTGACACTGGTCCGGGGACGTGTTTGTTTAAGTTGTCCTCGCGTTTACTTCGATTACAACATTTCGAAGGCTTCAAGAAAGGAACAATGAAACAGACTCATAAAATATATAAGTTATAACCCAACAAGAAGTTATTTTATTTATATATAAAATAAATATGAAACAAAAACAAAACAAATGTAACAAAAAAGAAAGTTAAAAGTCGACTGTTTCTTCAACGGTGCTAAAATCAATCTAAATTTTCCCTTTCACTTTCTTGTAACTTAATTGATCAAACTAAACTACTTCGTTCGCGGCAAGTTGGTATAGTGTATGGTGGCCCTGAAGGGACGTCGCAAATCGGGGACATGACATGTGTGCATTGCGATGTCCCTTCGGGGCAACTTTAGCATTGTCATTAGATATTATCACTTCAAAATAGCCAAAATATTCGCATAGTATCATGGAAAAAATAAAGTTTAAGGATACAAACAGTTGAAATGTTTTTTGTTGTCTCACAGCAACCGGTAGCTTCATTCAAACGAATGCTTGATGTCTGCCTGCACAGACCGCACAGCAATAAGTAATACTTCCCCAGAACAGAAGAAACAAGAAACTCAAAAGTGCAACCCCATTCCAGGTCATGGTAATTTCATTGAATTTATGTTGACATTACCAGAACAGTGCTTTATGGATGGACGAGTTCTCTGGGTTGTTAAAGAAAAGGCACTCTAAAACTTGAATGACACTTGAACAGGTGAACACAACAAGACCAGGTTGCGTGTTGGCACTGCTTGAACTTTTGAATAAAAATATATATATAAAGAACCCAGTCAAATGTCAAACATTTGATTCCCAGGAGTTGTCAGGGCTTGTGGATATTGGACAACACAATGTAGTTGCAAAGTAATTTGTTTTTGATCTACGTTAGAATTTTAAAGGCATTATACAGGATTGGTAAAGCTGATAAAAAATTGTTGCAGACAGTGTTCATGTTTTGTGTGATCAAACGTATATACATGAAATAACAAACTTGTGAAAATTTGGGCTTAATCCGTTGTGTAAGTCGGGAGAGAATAGCGAAAAAAACATGCACAATTTTCAGCATGTAAACTCAATTTTCTTGGTTGGAACAACCAAAATCAGATACTGCGGGGTTTTGGGGTTGGTTTTTTTTCAATGTGCATGACTGGCATTTTACTTTTGAGAAAATTATTACTCGAAATAAATCCTTAGAAATCCTCCCTTAATTGGATCCGAATGAGTTGCCTGAACAATTCAGCACAGGCTGCCAAAATAGATGGGATGATTAAGTGTCGGTTTTGGGTGGGTTTTCTTTGTTGTACCTCGAGATTACAGCATAAGTCCCATAGTATTTGTCATTAGTTATTTTTATGTAGGGGTCACAACGATAGGATATATTAAAACTTGGAACATAAACACATGAACGTGTATAACACTAACGTTCAGACTCCTATCATGTGGGAAGCTGACTGGGTAAATTTGAAATGATTTGGAGTTGAACAAAGACAAATTGACTAGAGCCCGTTTTAAACCAACGATCTCCGAAAACGTGCCGCCGCTCTACTAACCGAGCTATCTTTCCCAAATGTTGGCGGTCTCCCTATCTTGTCAATATTTTTGTTCGGGGGTGCCAGTCAGAAGCCATACAACCGTTAGCTGCCGTGTAGCCATGGATCACACCCAAGTTTATGATACAACCTGGGAAGCAGCAGCCAGGGGATCACCTTAAGGGGATGTAACTGTTAGCGTTATATAAACTTTTCTTTGTTCAACCCCAAATTATCTGAAATTTACCCAGTCAGTTTCCATTTAAAACTTGAACAACAAAATGGTAAAAAGAATAGCACCAATATGGCCAACCTTGAAAACAACGAGCCTTTATCGATTTATTTTTTTTTTTTCAATAAAGACAACATCCAATAACTACTTCTACTTTTAAAAATCCGCTAACAATTTGAATAATACATGTATATTTCTGAATAACTGTGATTAAAATATAAACACCCCGGCAACTTGCCAATGGCGACTTGGAATACAAACATGAAAAATCCCGCAAAAAAACACTCGGGCTAAAATATAAAAATGTGACTTGAAATTTGGCTTTGTAGTGTGTGTAACATGGAACTATTAATGCTTAGAAAAGTCAATGTGCACAGTTTCAACCCAACAATTGCTCAAGTTGGTTTGCATGCTAACATTTCTATTCATATAAATGTTGCAAAATGGCAAAAATATCTTTGGTCTCTTAAAAAAATAAAAATAAAACGTTTTTGTAATGAAGGCACAAAGGAATAACTTTGAATACATTTTGTGAATAAAACCTGAACACTATACCCAAGCACTGATTCCGAGATGGCGAGTGGGATCATATCTCAGATCCGTCTGGCTTCTTAGGCACCTCCTTGGATGAACTCTCTTCACTGTTTGCCATGGCGATGGCCATCTTCTTGAAGAGGATGGATCCCGAAGAAGAACTCACTGTAAAAAGACCAGATGAAAGCTGAGATGAATTTGGGTTTCAGAAATAAAGGAAATTGTCTTGTGAAAGGCAAACTCAAAAGATGAGATAAGACGACGGAAGATAAATATTTACCTTCTGTGGTCACTTGTTGGGTTTGGATGTCACCATCGGGTTCTTTGTCTTCTTCTGTCTCCTCTTCATCTACTGCTTCGTCATCAACCTTTTTTATCTCAACAGTTTCTTCTTTCTTGCCATCATTTCTCTCATCTCCCTCCTCAGCAATAAGCTTGTCATCGAGAAGTTTTATCTCCTCATCTTCTTTCATCTCTTCCTTTGGGCCATCTTCCTCCCCCAGGATTGCAGCAACATCTTCAGTCTCATCTTTGTCTTCAGCTGCAGCTTCTTCCTTAGGCTCATCCTTTAGTTCAACCTCCTCCCCCAGATCCTCCACGTGATCCTCCTGCGAGGCAGAATCACTTCCTTCGTCAGACGTTGCATACTCAAAGTATTTCTCACATCTGAGTACTTCTGGAGTTGGGCGTGTCGTTTGAGGACACTGTAGAAGAGATGTCACACTTTCTTTGATGGATGGTTTTAAGTCGACAACTGTAAGATCGGGAGTCCCATCTAGGAGGCTGGAGAACTCAACGTCAGGATAGTGTGCCTGTTATCAAGATTAGAATATTTTAAATCTTGGCAGTAAGATACATAATTAAGTCTGCAATGCAACACTCAAGTGTGAATGAGTGTCAGAATGTATTACTGGTTAGGACAAATCAAACTTATATCACCACGATGGCCTCCCTAATCCTTCGCCGGCGCCGTGCCCTGTTCAGTCATGCCATACACCTGGATCACCCCAGCCAAGAAGGCACTCGACATCGCTATCAACTCCTGGAAAGTTCAACCTCCAACCTCCCGGCTGGTCAAGGCCAAGAGGATGCCCCAAGAAGACCCTGGATCAATCAACTGGGTCGACTAAGTGAAGTAGAGAGTGCTTAGAACCATGCTGTTCGAGATGAGCATAGGAGGTAAGCGCGACACACCAACGCCGTCTTTGCGAGTGAGTTAGTGACAACATATTTGAGTTCTGAGCCAGACTGATTGGACTGGTTTCGGACTTACCCACAGAAGTAGAATACCAAATGAGTACATATCGGACTCAATAGAAGCCTCTACACCATTGCTGATCTCAGGCGCTGTGAAGGCGAGTCCGTTTCTAGACATGTACCCTTGCTGAGCTCGCTGGGTCTGAAGTAACAGAAATAAAGAATTGTAATTTCTAGTAAACTGACTATATAATGAGGTTAATTTGACCCAAGTTAGAAGTAAATTAACATTGCATTGAGTTCATGTCATGCCCCTAATTATTATCACAAAATCATGTATTTCACAACTCATAATAATAATAATAATAATAATAGTGGCTTCTGATATAGCGCTCTAATCCATTACTGAGTGATGCTCATGGCCTCCAACATTATTACCCCTGGTCACTGGGCCATTTATTGCATTCCTTAAACCATCTCAGCTCCCTGTGGAGTATACAGCCTGTGCTGCCAAACATGTAGCGCATCAAGCTAAATCAATCACCAGAACCATCTCTGCCCTCACAGGTACCCATTTACCCCTGGGAGAAGAGAAGCAATTATGGTTAAAGTGTCTTGCTCAAGGACACAAGTGTCAAGACCGGGATTCAAACCCACATCCTGATGACTCAGCCACCAGAACTCGAGTCTGATGCTCTAAAACCGCTCGGCCAAGACACGCCCCGCATAATCCACACATAATTTGAACTTACAGGTGTCTTTGAGAAATCACACTCGGCTAGGACGGCCGAGTTGCGGCTCGTTAAGAGAACATTTCGTGGATGAACTGCCCCATGGATGAAGGATATCTCATGCATGTGACTCAATCCTCGAAGCACTGTACGAAAGATACAGTTCAGCTCTTCTTCTGTGAGTGGCTTTGAAGCAAAACAGCCCTCTAAGAAAGTAAGAAAATATTAATACGTTAAACTACCTTCTTTATTTTGTAGCCAGGAATGAGATTTGGCGAATGTAGACATTCCTTAAAAAAATGGCTTTCGGGCCTTGGTCTCCCCCCCCCCCCCCCCCACCACCCCTTTTTCTAGAACCAGAACCTCTCAGATGTTACAATTCAGGAGGTTTACAAACACCAGAAATACCAAACTACAGGTTTTGACACAATGTGGACTCCTTCTTTCTCCCTTTGGCGACTGCTTTACTTCTTTCGAGAAAATTTGAAGGCTCAGAGAGGAAATTATCTTGAGCAATCACATGCCTGCGCAGTGTCTTCAGATTCATGCATGGCATAACTCTTGGAACTTTAAGATGACTTCACATGTGGCAACAATTAAACGAGAATTTGTCGCGTGATACATTCAGAAAAAAAACCCCAAGACAACAGAGAAAGGCACTCTACAAGAGATGGGCTAATTAATGGGAACCACAAAAAGGTGAAGAATGATAATAATAATAATAAAGTAATAATAGTGTCTTCTTATATAGCGCACAATTCCGTCACGCAGTGACGCCCATGGCGTATCAACCACAAGGAACCTGGCTGGTAGAGCAGAATGCACTACCTTCCCAACTTAAAATGCAAATAAGCAGACATAGAGCAAGAGACAGTACAAAACACAGACAATCTGGGCCCAATTTCATGGCTCTGCTTACCGCCGATTTCTGCGCTTGCAATCACTATTCTCCGCTTACCAAGAGCGCACTAGCTGTGTAAGCGTAGAATACCTAGTAACATGGACTACGCATGCGCACAAGCAAAAATTCCCTGCTAACTTGAGAAATACGCTTGACGTAAGCGCGGAATTTACTGCTTCCGTAAGCGCCGATTCTTTGCTTACGATAAGCAGAGCCATGAAATGGGCCCTGATGACCTGAGTGACAAAAAGACACTGTGTTTAGTCTCTTACGTTTAGCGATGGCTGCTTCCAGTGAACCGATCTCAAGATAAGGCAACTGGACATGCACTTCCCCTGTGGAGGGTAGAGTGTATATTGCATCAAGACGAAGTAACCCTTCCTGACGGAATGCCCAGGTCAGAGATCCCTGAATCAGGAACTCTTCTCGCTTCTCATCATCCGAGATGAAGAAAGACTAATAAAGAAAACAAACAAGAAAACAGAATTAGCTGTTGCAAACTGCTTACAACTAAAAAGACCTATGATATAAATGTAAAAAAAATACTTGATGGCCTGACGTTTCGACCCTAGCAGAATCTCTCCCATAGGATAAATGACAACACATTAAACATACAAGTTTACAGAAGCAGTCAAGCGGAAAGAAGTGAAAAGAGAGAGTCAGAAACTAGACAGAAGAAGGATGAACAATATTTGTCTACTTCTCCATTGTTCATCCCTTGCTTCTTCTGTCTGATTTGTGCCCCTCTCTCATTTCATTTCTTTCCATTTGTCTGCTTCTATTTCACCAGTATACCTCTTTGTGTGTGTTGACTTGTGTTGTCATTTAGCCTTCGAGAAAGACTCTGCTAGGGTCGAAACGTCACGCCATTAACTCTTCTTTGCAGAAAACCAGTCAGGTTAGCCTATGACAGGAACTAACTTTGTTGCTACATATTTCTGTTAATGAACTTAATCACTTTAGCTCGCAAGCCTGAGGAAACCTGTAAACAAGGGTGCTTGCTATGTGAACTAGAATCAATTGGGTTAACCCCTACTCTTCCACAATAAGTGTCTTGGGTTCTTTTACATACACTACCAATCCTAGTACACAAGACCTACGGCTTAATGTCCAGTACGAAGGACAAACAATTATGGTAAAGTATTCTGTTCAAGGTCACAACTGCCATGACTGGAACTAACACTCTGCTGATCAGAAACACCAGAGCTGGAGTCTGGTGCTCTCAACCGCTCGGCCACGACACCCCACTTTATTCAGCTTCAATCAATCGACAGAGGAGGCACAGTTTAAAAATGTTTCCAGTTTATCCAGTCAGACCAATCGTAATCTTCAAACAAGAAACACTGTAAACGATTACCTTAATGACAACAGGTTTGTTGTCAAACTGGCCGAGACGGATCATCTTTTTGTCACACCCTGGTAAGGGTTTGAGATCAAAGTGTTGAATATCACGTCCTAGCTTCACTGCTCCTAGTTTGGTCTTCAAATGGAAAATAAAAAATGAAGAAAACAATATAAATTACAGATTTATTAGCATTCTAAACCCCCCTTCCTCTCCCCAAAATAAAAATAATGATAAATATTAAACAAAAATTTAAAAGAAAGATGAACAAACACATCAGATGCTAGTGTGAAAACCTTTATAATGTGACCAATAAACAAGAAAAAAACAACTTAAGTGATTATTTACAATAATGTATAATTGCCTTTGTGTCTTACCAAATGATATTCAATCTCAAATTTGGGATACTGATGGGATAGCTCTCCAAACTGTCGGTGTTTCAAGTCGGCCAACTCAACCTGTCATGCGAATATAAGTCAACTCATAGTTTACATCAATTGTTATTAATATTGGTTTATTAAAAATCAAACATTGCAGCCCAAAGGCTGAATTGTGTTCAAGGTACGGTAAAATTAATCACAGAATTAAAAATTGCAAAAGGAGAGAATTATCTTTTATTGAGGTTGTCACTGTAATGACAAGAACATGTATCGATGCGTTTTACAGCTCTTCATTTAACATACCATCAAGCTGTCCTCATCAACGTAGGCTTTCTGTATAGCCAAGCGGATCTCTGCCAATTCCTCTTCTACTTTTTGAAGTTCTCCATCTTCATTCGATTCCGACTCCTTAAAAGGAAACACGATTCAAGTTATTTATTTATTTATTTATTTATTTATTTATCTATTTATTACACATCCAACAGCACAATTAGCGCCAATGTGACGAAATGAAGAAAGGTTCAGTTTTAGATGTGGGAGGAAAACCCCAATGGGAAAACCCTTGCAACCAGGTAGGGCCTGAAATTCCAGCACTCAAGAAATTATCGTTAACATTTTCAACATTCGTTCCCTAATTTTTGGCACAACAAAATATATGCCATCAAAATAAAATCCATTTATCTCCCTACCGACCGACCCTGTTTTTCTTTCTTCCCCAAGTGTAATAGGAAACACACATTGTTTGGCCTAAACATACCTCCTCTAGGTCCAGTTTGTAAGCAAGCTTATGACGAAGCTTCGATCTGAGTGACTTGATCACTTTCTGAGTGGCTAGCAGTTTGGAGACGTCTGGTTTCGCCGTCAGCCATTTCATATGTTCAGTCTTAGTCTCCGTGTAGGTTGTTTGAAGTGAGATGATCTTGTTGATGGCGTCAAGTTCTTTCCCTAGGTGAATCATCACAACACAGACGGTGTTTTCTAGAATGGCTGCATCTTGTTTAGATTCCTCCTGATGGTACAAACAAACAAAGTCAAATGAGCATATTGATCCCTGCAACAATGGGGAACACTCCTCTGCACAATGCACGTCTATCATTTCCACTATTTTGGGAGTCAGTTCCTTTGTGTACATTTTGACTCCCAAAATAACAGACAAGTTAGGCATGTGTTAGTGCGATACACATGGTGCAAGGGGTCAATGCACAACCTTTGTTCAGATCAACTGCGATGTACAACAGTTTAACCACTGAGTTTAAATAATCCAATCTTTCTCTGAAACACAATGTCATTGTCGATTCCAATTCCTTCTTTCTAATTCTATCATTTAAATTTTTACCTTGTTTTTCTCCAGTAACTCTTCGTTGGCACAAAAATCTTCACCATTCTGACCCGTGGTGACAATCTCAGTTTCTATGGCAACCTTCAATGCGCAAGCGAGTTCGTCTATGGTGGCAGTAGATTCCAGTTTAGAGGCATCGGAGGTCAGCTCGAATTGCTGTCAATGGGTACAGAAAACTTTATTTATGAGTAACTTTAGGGCCCTTGCCCAAATTACTCCAGGACAACCGGCAGATAAGTACCGTCCGGTACAAGGTTTCATACCCGCCGTTAATTCACCATGGTTTAAATTGGGTGTCGAAAAAAACGTGGGAGAAATTCACAGTTCCTGGGGTTACATTTGTTTACAAACCGCAGAGACTTAGATCGCTGTCTACTGGAAAACATGCCAGGGGTCTCTACTTTTCTCAATAAAAAAACACACTACACATCTTAGTTAAATACAATTTGACCTCCAAACCTTCCAGATCACTCCAAAACTGTGAGTTTGTTTGTAATAATAATAACTAGTTCTTATATAGCGCATTTTACAATAACGTATCAATGCGCTTTACATTAGTGCCATGGTCATTGGGCCAATAACATTATTCCTTTTAATCTTTCTCAGCTCCCTGGGGAGTATACTCCCGGGCTGCCGTGATGGCGCTCCGAAGGCTTTTTCAAACACAATATCAACCTCTACCCTTGCAGGTACCCATTTATACCCCTGGGTGAAGAGAAGCAATTATAGCAAAGTGTCTTGCTCAAGGACACAAGCGTCATGACCAGGATTCGAACCCACACCACGATGACTAAACCACCAGAACTTGAATCCGATGCTCTTAACCATTCGGCCATGACGACTCACAACCAGTCAAACCGCAGAGCGCTCAGTAGGGTGCATTGGCACAGGGCCTGTCTTTAGTGCATCGGAGAACTGTGTGCCTTTCAGCAAGTAAAACCATGTCTGTCATAGAAATACAGACGGAAATCCAACAAAAAATTTCACATCAAAGAATTGTTATCTGACTACCTGTCCTGAATTAATTTTGACAAGATCCTTTACTTGCAAGTAGCTAAGTAGTGGTTCAAGTATCCCAAAGAACTCCTCATTCTCTTCAGTCTCTCCAGGGCACAGCACCAACCTTCTCTCCAGAGCCTGATACATCTTCATGCATCACCCAGGCAGCTCAGATCATCCAAACACTAAACTTCTTAACATTCCACGTACACGCCACCCATGGGGAACCCGATCCTTCTCACACTCTGGCCCATCACTATGGAACAAGTTCCCCCCAAATCTCCGACAAGCCACTACTTATACCAGCTTCAAAACTCATTTGAAAAACTTGTTTTTGTGCTTAAAATGTTCATATATTTACTCATTGTAGGCCCACTTGCTTCTGCATCTCTCCTGCGCCAGGAGTGTCTTTTAGACAGACATGGCGCATTATACATGGCCACTATTATTATTCAACTCACATCGATCATGTTTGACTGGATAACCCGTCTCCACTCATCTGCTCTAGCATCAGTGTTCTCACGTAGAGACTTGAGTTGCTGGCTCTTCTTCTCCTAAAGATGAGACGAAGGTTGAAGATGAGACAAAAGACTTATGCATTTCAACACGGTGGAGTAAAGCCAAATAGTATTCTTTCTCCATGATTTAACATCTATAAAATTGTTGCTGTACATGCTGCAAAAATATAGGATTTGAGCTGCCTCTAGCTATCAGGCAATCTCGGTGGTCTAGTGGTCAGACATCTGCTCTAGAATGGCAAAGGTCGTGGGTTTGAATCCCACCCGAGTAGTATGCCTGTGGATTTTTGTTCACAGGACTCGGGAGAAAGATTGAGTGGTGATATGGGTTCAAAACAGCAACATTAGAATAAAAACTTAAAGTGGTTATGTCAGCATGGTCCAAGCAGGCCTGTGGCTGTGAATGGAGTTATGCACTCTCAACCAGTTCCAGCATGCACGCCCCTCTCTCCATATCATACCCATAGAGAGCCCCTGTGCGACTGTATCTGGGTGAGAGTTCATAATTCCATGTACAGCCACAGGCCTGCTTTGATCATGACGAAACATCCCCTTAAAAGGCAAAGTATACCTTGGGTTTTTGGAACCGCTCGATTGTTTTAATCCTATATAAATGTAGACATATACAATAAAACTAACCTGTGAAGTTTCACTTCAAAAGGTGGTCGCGTTTTCGAGATATCGCCCCAAAAACGGAGCGAATATGTCCACACAGGAAGAATATTCCCTATAGGAATACACAATCTGAGAAACGTTACGTTTCTGACAGAAACGTTTCTCAGATTCAAATTTTGGGGCATAAAACCAGATATCATTTTCCATAACCACATTACTTGCTTTATAAAATGCTTTATAACTATCGAAAGCTGCTGTACTTCTTACCACGTAAGTTTTTATTGCCATTAATCTTCAAAGTCACTACCAAACGTATACAGACCCTTTAAGCAGGTCAGATTAAATGGGAATAAAACAATCTTACCTTCCACAGCTTGTAATTAATGCATATATTAATGTGTTCTCTGTCGGCATCACCGCATCCAGTTAAGGACAAGTTTGTGTCATTGTAAGAAGGAATGCGAAATGTCTCTTCCAACTCATCCAAAGATTGCTGCAAGATGAATTAACATGAACAAATTAATGGCGTGCCGTTGCCCGACATGATAAGAACACTGGAATCACGCTCTGATGTTTCTGATCAACAAAGTGTGGGTTTGAGTCCAGGGCTCGATTTCACAAAGAGTTAAGATTGATCGTAACTGCAAATCCATCGTAGTTGCTTAGCAAAGAGTGATGTCACAATACAAATCACCATGGTAATACTGATAACTCATCTTAAGATTAATCTTAGTGCTTTGTGAAATCGACCCCTGGTCACTTTCACTTGTGTCGTTAAGCAATACACTTTATTGCTGCGTCCTTTCAATTCAACTGACATCTTTTGTAATTCTGCATGTTTTTTTTTAACAGAACCAAAATATGCTTGCTCTTCGAACATGACAAACGTACAATGATATTAACTACACCTATCTAACTATATGACTATATAACTACATGGCGTGTCGTGGCCGAGCGGATAAGAGCATCGGACTCAAGCTGTGGTGTTTCAGATCAGCAGAGTGTGGGTTCAAGTCCCGGTGGTCACACTTGTGTCCTTGAGCAAGACACTTAACCATTATTGCTTCGTCCTTCGGATGGGGCATAAAGCCGTTGGTCCTGTGTGTTGTGTAATGCATGTAAAAGAACCCAGTGCACTTATCGAAAAGAGAAGGGGTTCGCCCCGGTGTTCCTGGTTTGATTGGCTGCATATTGCGCCATGCAGTCTCACCTTGTAAGCCATTGCATGGTGCTATGTAAAGGAATAGGCCTCATACTTCATAGCTCCACATACCTTGCAGGAAAATACTGACTGTTGAAGCGCCTTGAGTGTCACTGAGTGACGGATATGAGCGCTATATAAGAAGCCACTTTTATTATTATTACCTGTATCTGAGACTTTTGATCTGTCAGTGGAAGTTGATTCACAGTGTCTAAGAAATCGGACATCTTTTGATAAGCCGTCTGGCGGGAGATATCTCTAGCTTTGATAAGCTCATCCAAATGGTCCTGTCAGAAAGCGGGCATCAATCAAGTCATAATGAAATAAAAAACACCTGTTCAGAAACTGGTTTTTATGTGATCGCCGCAATGTTCCATAATTTAAACAGCTTGTAAAATCTGAATAAATAAAACAGCCACATTAAAGGTAGGGTCATCATTTGGTTGTGATTCACAGGCCAAATTGTAAAGAAAGATACAATAAAAGTCACGTGAGGAAAGTTTCAGCTGAATACAGTGTCTACTTGCTGAGAAAACAGCTCAACAAACTGTCAACAGTATTTTCGCATGACAGCGAGTACAAACTGCATCTTTGGCTGCAGCATCCACGAACAGACACCAACCCCTAGAAATCTGAGAAACAATTCTTGCATGAACCATTTCTCAGATTCAACTGGTTTAGGGTGTAAAATAATCCAAAACCATATTACTTCAAAGGGAATCCTTTCTAAAAATAGTTTAAACTATCAACAGCTGCAGTGCTCCTCACCGAATAAGATTTTATGGCCATAAATTTTGGAGAACTATCAATGTATTACCCTACCTTTACTAAAAGGCCTGTAAAGTAACAAATGCCTTGTACAACGTACACATAACCTTACCATCCACAATAAAGCAATCAATCAAAGAATACACCTGAACTCTTTTGATAAGTGCACCAGACTCAAGCTCTGGTGTTTCTGATCAGCAGAGTGTGCGTTTGAGTCCCACTCATGGCACTAGTGTCTTTGAGCAAGACACTTAACCACAATTGCTTTGTCATTCGGATGGGAAATAAGGCCGTAGGTCCCATGTACTACCGATTGGTAGTGCGCGTAAAAGAACCCAGAACACTTATAGTGAAAGAGTAGTGGTTAACCCCGGTGTTTCTGGTTCACATAGCAAGCACCATTGTTTACAGGTTTCCTCAGGCTTGTGAGCTACAGTAATTAAGTTTACTTATGAGGCATCCTTGGTTCGAATCCCGGTCATGAAACTTGTGTCCTTGAGCAAGATGCTTTACTATAATTGCTTCTCTTCACCCAGGGGTATAAATGGGTACCTGTGAGGGTAGAGGTTGATATTGTGTAGGAAAAAGCTTCGGAGCGCCACGGCAGCCCAGAGCTGTATACTCCCCAGGGAGCTGAGAAAGATTAAAGGAATGATATTGGCCCAATGACCTGGGCCCTAATGTAAAGCGCATTGAGACGTTATTGTGAAATGCGCTATATAAGAACTGATTTTTATTATTATTTCATTACCAGAATTATATAATAATAATAATAAAAACAATAATATCTACCTTTGCATCGGAATCTTCAAATTTTCCCTGAGAATGAAGAAAGTCCTGGCAGGCTTCACTGGCGTCTTGATCACTTACTCCATCGCTCAGACTCACAAACTCAATGGTTGAGTTCGTCAAGAGCTCAACAGCAAGCTCAAGCGAATCTCTCATGTCAGGATCAATCACGACTCGTTTTCTGAACAGGTGAAAATAGAAAAAAAAGTGAGATTGAAATGTCTGCTTGTCTCATTGATTCCGAATCTGAAATGTATTTTTAACAGGGTTGTGAAAGGCTGTTGAAAAAAAAAAATTAACTCTGAGCGCAAAGCCGAAAGCTTGCGAGCTCGAAAACTTGCGAGCATGAAGCCCACTAATAATATGAATTTGATCTCAAGTATTAAAAAAAAAAAAAAAAAACATAAAAAAAACAGAGAAATCACATCCCTGCTTTTAAGGGAAATGTTGCCTTCGGATTGGGTGCTTTGGAGTATAAAAATCATTAAAATGAATATGGTAGGATTTTTATTTGAAAAGTAGAATATAATGACTCGCATAGATATCCCTTGAAATTGTGTGGTTTTTGTGTAATTTCATGACAGAAGATGGTCCGCTATTTTGTAGAAACAAATTTTTGACTCCACAATATGGCGGATGGTATGTTCCGCCGATTGTATTCCCAGATGCAAATTCAATTTTAAAATCACTACTCACTAATTCAGGGATGTGATAGGCTGTTGGAAAAAAACCCTGAACTCTGAGCGCAAAGCTTGCGAGCTGAAAACTTGTGAGCACGAAGCCCACTAATAACATTTATCTTTGGTTTTAAAAGCCCTACTCTGCAATCTGGGGCGTTATATATGGTTTTATCTTCATTTATTTATGAATTTGATTTTAAGTTATACAAAAATAAAAAAATTAAAAATTAAAAAAAATTTAGGAGGGCAAAAAAACCAGATATTTTTTTTTTTAGGGCAAAAAAAACCCGGATTTCCAGTTTAAAACGGAGGAATCACATCTCTGCTAATTACAAAACACTGTAGGTGTTGTTGTGCATGAACTACTCTAATAAACGATTAGGAGTAATTCCAAACAGCAAAATTTTGAGAGATTTGAAGGAAGTGTCCCTTTGAAGAATTCACCTCAATGCGGACTCATTCTATTTAAGTACTTCTTTCTTTCTTATTTAACTTGGACTTAAGACAACATTGAAACACTTGTTTTTGAATCACTCAATAAAATATCACAGTCAAAGAGAACCAGGTAGGTACTCACCTTGTTTGTTTGAGAATTGCCACCCTCGCATGAAGCTCAGCGACGGTGTCTTGAATGGCAGTCTTGATCTTTTCTTCCAGTTTATGAAGACAGGTTACAGTATTGGCTGCAGTTTCCTAATCACGGGATAAAAATTGAAATACTACTGTGATAACTAAGGTATTATAAAGGATAGATAAGGATAAAAAACCTTATTGTTTAATTTTAGTCTGAAAGTTCACTGGTTATGAACAGGGATGAGAGTCATGGCTGGCAAAAAAGTCTGAAACTACAAGTTGGATCCAAACTTTAGGACGTAGGGCCTACATGTATGTTGAAATGATGGCGTGTCTACCTTTTGGTAACCCTTAGGGAGGGTTTGGAATTCAAAGGGCTTTTAGGAACAGTGTCCTAAGCACTAGTGAAGTAGATCAAAGGGCAGTCTTTCTTTTATGTGGAAAAATTAAAGGCCTTTTTATTCACCAGGCTGACATAAAAAGTCTGATTTCAGACAAAAGTCTGAACAATCTCATCCCTGTATGAAGTTCATACTCTGAAATATTTCCCTCTGAAATGAAGTCATATTCAAGAAAATTGTATCTGAAAACCTACAAAATTGCAACAGCTGATTCCGGTTGTTACAACCCTAATTAAGGACAATGAGTTTGCATGCTGAAAACTGTGCATGGTTTTCAACTATTTTCTCCCGATTCACACAACGGATTAAGCCAAAATGTTATTTCATGTATATGGTTGATTTCACAAAACATGAACACTGTCTGTAACTATTTTGTCAGCTCTACCAATCCTGTATAATACTTTCATTATATACATAGACTTATGAGTACCAAGCATTGTTGTAACCAAGTCATTTTTTTTCAAGTCAAGTCAAGTCGCAAGTCATCTTTGCTCAAGTCAAGTCAAGTCGCAAGTCATTTTTTCTCAAGTCAAGTCAAGTCGCAAGTCAATGAAATTGGTGACTCGAGTCTGACTCAAGTCCAAGTCACCGACTCGAGTCAACAACACTGGTACCAAGGAGTAAGTCTGTACCCCAAATAACAGGCCAAGTCTGTTATTTGGAATCACAGGTAACATGAATAGAGGTGTATTACTTGACGTACCTTAACCGACTGATATTCCAATTGCATCTCTTGTTTCTGGGTCGTCAGCTCCTTCTCCAGCATCTCTTTCTCAATAGCAAGATGTCTAATCTTGTCCTTTAACTTTTGAACGTCAGTGCTGTATTTGTCAGCATTCAGCGCTCCTCCTGGTCCCACTCGGGAGTTACTTAATGGTGCCATGGGGATAGATCTGAAAAATTTAAATATTCATGATCACTAACACCAAAACCCCTTTGGAATTTCATGAATATTTATCCCCCAAAATTTGAATATTCTTTATCACTAATGACAGAAAACCCTTTTGGAAGTTTGATGAATATTAATCCCCAATTGAAAAGGAAGAAAACCGATCAAATTCCAGCTCAAAACAATGCCTCACAAAGAAAAACAAAGCACTAAAACAATGCAAGAAAACTGATAACTCTCTACCTAATCGATACAGCAATAGCCACCGACAGCTTTCTCCTGAAGACGAGCTGTTCGAAGCGTCAAGACCACACCGGCTCTTTTCAGAGCCAGCACTCCTCCCAAAAGAGATTTACACATGGTTGTAACCCACAAGTTTACTATTTATAGTTATTTCTTATTTTCCACAAAAGCTTCAAACACCACTTACCGACAGCTTTATTGCACTATACTACAAAGACCATGTAACTCTTGTTACTCAACAAGAGTGACCTTGTACATTCCACTGGTCAGTATGGGAAATTTTACATTTTGTGTCATAATTTCCACCAAAATTCAAGAGTTTAAAAAGTAACAGCTGGACAAGTCGTGAGATGTACCCCCTTTTATTTTATCAAAAGTTTAAAAAAAAAACAGACGGTGATATCTCCATCAAATAAAAAATACTATGAGATTTGATGTGTTCTTCCGTTGAGCTGTGTACAAATCGCACCAGCAGGAAGTCCAGGCTCTGTGGCTCTTTTGTAAACATGTGATGTCACAGGTCACATGTTCTATAGGACAACATAATTTTGGTTAGGACAATAAAGTGTTTTCCTTGACAAGAAATCTTATTTTATTACTTCTTTTGAAACAGCTGCGATGACGGTGTAGGCAGCAATCCTGGAGCTCTTTCAGGTTGTGTTGATCCTTGATTAGATGCATTTTGATTTGGACTCACACACGAACTGATATCTGCAAGAAAAAGAATAAGAGCGAACTTGAAAGAAATATAAATGTTCAGTTTCATCTCTTACGGTCATAGATGGGTTTTGTCAACATAATGCTGATTTATAAGCAAAATTATAAAGAAAGATACAATAAAAGTCACCTGTGAAAGTTTCAGCTGAATACAGTGGCTATTTGCTGAGCAAAAAAAATGTCACCGACACTGACAGCAAAAAAATGTCACTGTATTTCATCAAGTACGTCAAACCCATCCACATTCAGCGAGGTGACGGGGATGTTTTGGTTCATAACTGACTTTCGATAATTATTCAATCAAGATGGCCTTGAATTTGAGCTGTTGACTGACGAAGAATTCCTCCTTGGAATGTAAAGATCCATTAGTTGTTGAAATCCAATGACGAGATGTTTCAAACTTTGTTCTGAAAAAGTCAGTTATGAACCAAAACATCCCCGTTCAAAAATGTAGAGACCCATTTTTCTCAGAATGAAATCATCAGATGTTTTGGATGTTGACAAATTTTGCAATGAATACAATGGTAATTTACACCACTTTAATGTGAGGTTAGAGACTTGTAATTTTTTCCCAACTCACATGAGGACTCTATCTATTGGAAAATGACTACATAGAATTAGCTGTTGCAAACTGCTTACCAACCAAAAGGACCTGTGGTATAAATGCAAAAATTAGTTAGTGGCCTGACGTTTCGACCCTAGCAGAGTCTTTCTCGAAAGGCTCAATGACAACACAACACACATAAACACATACACAAGTGTACATCACAAAATTGAATTGGTAATTTCCTTTCCTCTATTTTGTTACAATTGAATATATAGATAGGTTGCAATATGACGTAAATCTGCCATCTTTACGGGCAATTTGGAACACACAGTCATGCGTTACGCGTGAGAACGGCGTGCAGCACGTGCACATTTCACAAAACTCATTGCATGATTGGTTAGTGAACGACGCGGCTGCGTTAATAATTTGAGCGCTTGACGCGCCTGCAAGCCAAAATGCGATTTGCCCGTAAAGATGGCGTCTACTGGGAACTATCTATAGCAGTAGAAAAACCATACTTGGATCCAGAGTGGCGAATCCATGCTGGATAAGTGCATCATTTAGGCTTGAATTCCCATCAAAGATCTCTACTGATGTGAAAGTAGAGGATGATGTCATTGGCGAATAGAAACGAGCTTGTACTGACTTGTTCTCCGTTACTTCCTGCAGAAACTCCACAGCCTGCAAGAAATGAATTTTCAGAAATCTAGCGACTTACAATAATGTATTATTGCTCAAGAAGTTGCAACTTTTGTAAACGTTTGAAGTAACCTTACATATTGGAAAAATAAACAACAATTCTAAACGATCGGATGTACAAAAAGACAAGTAATAACGTTGGTGTCATTGTCTAGCTAAGATCAATGTGATCCGCAGGGCTTAGGAAACACATGCGCAACTATTTAAATACAGTGGAAGTTAGGCAACATTTATCATCAACAATCAAGTGAGGTTTACGGAGACACTATGTAATAAATCTCTTTATAAGCTAGGGTAGTTCTGTGAAGAACCAGTGGTTTAACATCTCAACATTTCTCCTGAAGACGATCGGAGCACACTGATCGAAACGTTGAGTTGTTAAACCACAGGTTCGTCTCAAAACCACCACAGCTCATAAAGATTTATTACGTTGTGTCTCAGCCATAGAAATAGAACCCGGAGAACGCTGAGCTCGACCGTCCTCTGTGTCGTCTGTGGACGCGTAGTGTCGATACCACGCGACACGCGTGTATGGCAAAATGATCATCACGTGACACGCGTGTATGGCAAAAATGGCAACGCACATAGACCGTAATATGCTAATTTTGCCATACACGCGTAAAAAAAATGGCGTACGCGCATCCATAAAAATGGTCTCACAACGAAACCGCACGCACAATGACGCATGCAGCATTCTCCGGGTTCTATTTCTATGGTCTCAGCAAACCTCACTTGATTGTATCCTCACAACGCAAAGTTTCAAATTCTACTTATTTATCATCCTTGTACCCCGTTGTGTATGTAAAGACTACATGTACTTACCTTTCTGTTTTCCTCAATGTTCTCAGCTGTGGGTTTGAGTCCCTTGAAGACCAGTAAATGGGCTTGAGGTGGAAGGGATGCTAGTGACATTGGTAGCTCTACCAGTGTGTTACAGTCAACCATCTCATCATTTCCGTAATCCAAATAATGAACGCCAACCTAATCACCACCAAAGGAATTCATTGTAAAAGTTTCAATATTATAAACAAATTTAATTTACCACGTTTGTTTCCCTTGAGGTTCATTACTTGATATTTGAAATAAAAAGTTGCATCCCCTTAAGGTGATCCCCTGGCTGCCGCTTCCCAGGTTGTATCGTAAACTAAGGTGTGATCCCTGGCTACATGGCAGTTTACGGTTGAATGGCTTCTGACTGGCACCCCCGAACAAAGATATTGACAACATAGGGAGACTGTTAACATTGGGCTAGATAGATAGCTCAGTTGGAAGAGCGCTGGCATGTTAACCTGGAAGCCGCAGGTTCAAGTCCTGCTCTAGTCAATCTTTTTTTGTTCAAACCCCAAAATATTATAAATTATAAGTAGTGACGGATCTAATAGGAACGAGCAAATATTTAGCGCAATTGTTAAGTTACCTTAGTAGATTGTTGTTCCTGCTGTTCGCAGATATACGCTGGCATCACTTTACATCTGTACCACATACCATCCTCAGAAAACAGGGATCCATAAATCTGTAACCAGAACAATTCAAAACGAGGTGTCAATCAAATATAGTAATATTGCCACCTACTCCTGGGGCTGAAACAGGGTTACCCCCTTAACAGTCCGTAAGGATGTAGGCATGGGTATCATCCACTAGGAGCCTGGCTGGTAGAGCAGAACGCACTACCTTCACAACTTGTTACGAAGCAATTATGGCTAAGTGCCCTGCTCGGGGGGCACAAGTGTCATGACCGGGATTCAAACCCACACTCTGTTGCTGACAACACCAGAGCTTGGATCTGGTGAACTAGATCGCTCGGACACAACACGACAATGATATAAATGCAGGAAAATAACTGATTGGCTGACAGACGACTTGATTCAAACTTCAGCTTTATAGATCTGTTGGCCATTGTCAACCTTAAAACTCAAAATCTTGTAATGATGCCAAGTAGAGGCCAATTGATAAGTTACTGTTCATATTACTTCACTCTTACCGTACTAAGCGTAGGTAGGCCAGTCAATCGTTGAGCCATCGGACAGAACTGATTGATCTCCGTCATGAGTTTAGCGTTAATCTCAACCATGTTTCTCTTGGCTAGCTGCGCGTAGACTGTACAAGCATCCACCACATAGGTAACAAGAACCTCTTGCTGCATACAAAAAAAATAGAGTAAAGGGATTTATTTTGCAATTTTTGTTTAAACGCTTCAAAGAAATGAAACAATGACGAAAGTGGTAGCACTAAATGACTAACTAATTACATTAAAAAACTGCATGAGCTTTCGTAGCAACAACTACTTTATCAGATTTAATTATTTTAGTATTTTATTATTGTCTACAAAGAAATGGTATAGGACTTCTACAATGTATGGCGCTTCACCTTGTCGTGGTGGGATGGCTTGTGACCAACAGAGCTATGTCAGGCTGAGGGGGTAGGTTTAACCATACCGAACAGATCTGTATGGGTAGAGGCCAAACAAATCACCCTACCACCCCCTGCTCCATACCCCCCTCTAATTACACCACTGACAATCTTATATAAAGATGTTAATGAACTCTAATACTTAACTTAACTTCATCATGTACTAACCCTAACCCCTTCTCGCCATCTGACTTGATTTATTCCATTTCTCAGATCATTCAACCACTCACCTCTACGTATTCTTGAACTGCTCTTAGCCGAGTTTCTTGCAAACTTCTAGGACTACTCGATTGAAGATCACCTGGTTGAAACCCGTTAAGAAAATGTGGACACTGTATTCAGCTAGTGGTGACTTGTTACTGAAATTGTCATAATCTTCTTTATTTTCATTGAAGTAATTTTTGCAATTCAGCCTATGGCTGCTTTGATCAATTCTAATAAACAAAAAAGATATAAAATAAATAAATAAAGACAAACATTTACCTTTGTTTTGACGCTTCACGTCACCATTTTGCATTGTGCTTTCTGTAGTGTTCCTGAAACGATATTTATATGAAAAACAGATTGCTCGTTATCAACTAAATAATTTGCTGACTTAAAGGGGCTGTGTCATCGTGATCATAGTCTGCTTGTGGCTGGGCATGGAAACATGAACTCTCACCCATTTACTACACGCCCGCGCGCTGACCCTAACATCACAAACAAAAGCTTTAAAGAACGCCGTCATTTTTATCGCACGTGCGTGTGCAGTTACTGGGAGAGAGTTCAGAATTCAATGTCTGGTCACAGACTCCCTGTGATCAAGATGACACAGCCCCTTGAATCATGGCCCAATTTCATAGAGCTGCTTAACGGCAGATTCTGTGCTTACTGTTAGAGTTTCTATTTCATAGAGCTGCTTAACGGCAGATTCTGTGCTTACTGTTAGAGTTTCTATTTCATAGAGCTGCTTAACGGCAGATTCTGTGCTTACTGTTAGAGTTTCTATTTCATAGAGCTGCTTAACGGCAGATTCTGTGCTTACTGTTAGAGTTTCTATTTCATAGAGCTGCTTAACGGCAGATTCTGTGCTTACTGTTAGAGTTTCTATTTCATAGAGCTGCTTAACGGCAGATTCTGTGCTTACTGTTAGAGTTTCTATTTCATAGAGCTGCTTAACGGCAGATTCTGTGCTTACTGTTAGAGTTTCTATTTCATAGAGCTGCTTAACGGCAGATTCTGTGCTTACTGTTAGAGTTTCTATTTCATAGAGCTGCTTAACGGCAGATTCTGTGCTTACTGTTAGAGTTTCTATTTCATAGAGCTGCTTAACGGCAGATTCTGTGCTTACTGTTAGAGTTTCTATTTCATAGAGCTGCTTAACGGCAGATTCTGTGCTTACTGTTAGAGTTTCTATTTCATAGAGCTGCTTAACGGCAGATTCTGTGCTTACTGTTAGAGTTTCTATTTCATAGAGCTGCTTAACGGCAGATTCTGTGCTTACTGTTAGAGTTTCTATTTCATAGAGCTGCTTAACGGCAGATTCTGTGCTTACTGTTAGAGTTTCTATTTCATAGAGCTGCTTAACGGCAGATTCTGTGCTTACTGTTAGAGTTTCTATTTCATAGAGCTGCTTAACGGCAGATTCTGTGCTTACTGTTAGAGTTTCTATTTCATAGAGCTGCTTAACGGCAGATTCTGTGCTTACTGTTAGAGTTTCTATTTCATAGAGCTGCTTAACGGCAGATTCTGTGCTTACTGTTAGAGTTTCTATTTCATAGAGCTGCTTAACGGCAGATTCTGTGCTTACTGTTAGAGTTTCTATTTCATAGAGCTGCTTAACGGCAGATTCTGTGCTTACTGTTAGAGTTTCTATTTCATAGAGCTGCTTAACGGCAGATTCTGTGCTTACTGTTAGAGTTTCTATTTCATAGAGCTGCTTAACGGCAGATTCTGTGCTTACTGTTAGAGTTTCTATTTCATAGAGCTGCTTAACGGCAGATTCTGTGCTTACTGTTAGAGTTTCTATTTCATAGAGCTGCTTAACGGCAGATTCTGTGCTTACTGTTAGAGTTTCTATTTCAGAGAGCTGCTTAACGGCAGATTCTGTGCTTACTGTTAGAGTTTCTATTTCATAGAGCTGCTTAACGGCAGATTCTGTGCTTACTGTTAGAGTTTCTATTTCATAGAGCTGCTTAACGGCAGATTCTGTGCTTACTGTTAGAGTTTCTATTTCATAGAGCTGCTTAACGGCAGATTCTGTGCTTACTGTTAGAGTTTCTATTTCATAGAGCTGCTTAACGGCAGATTCTGTGCTTACTGTTAGAGTTTCTATTTCATAGAGCTGCTTAACGGCAGATTCTGTGCTTACTGTTAGAGTTTCTATTTCATAGAGCTGCTTAACGGCAGATTCTGTGCTTACTGTTAGAGTTTCTATTTCATAGAGCTGCTTAACGGCAGATTCTGTGCTTACTGTTAGAGTTTCTATTTCATAGAGCTGCTTAACGGCAGATTCTGTGCTTACTGTTAGAGTTTCTATTTCATAGAGCTGCTTAACGGCAGATTCTGTGCTTACTGTTAGAGTTTCTATTTCATAGAGCTGCTTAACGGCAGATTCTGTGCTTACTGTTAGAGTTTCTATTTCATAGAGCTGCTTAACGGCAGATTCTGTGCTTACTGTTAGAGTTTCTATTTCATAGAGCTGCTTAACGGCAGATTCTGTGCTTACTGTTAGAGTTTCTATTTCATAGAGCTGCTTAACGGCAGATTCTGTGCTTACTGTTAGAGTTTCTATTTCATAGAGCTGCTTAACGGCAGATTCTGTGCTTACTGTTAGAGTTTCTATTTCATAGAGCTGCTTAACGGCAGATTCTGTGCTTACTGTTAGAGTTTCTATTTCATAGAGCTGCTTAACGGCAGATTCTGTGCTTACTGTTAGAGTTTCTATTTCATAGAGCTGCTTAACGGCAGATTCTGTGCTTACTGTTAGAGTTTCTATTTCATAGAGCTGCTTAACGGCAGATTCTGTGCTTACTGTTAGAGTTTCTATTTCATAGAGCTGCTTAACGGCAGATTCTGTGCTTACTGTTAGAGTTTCTATTTCATAGAGCTGCTTAACGGCAGATTCTGTGCTTACTGTTAGAGTTTCTATTTCATAGAGCTGCTTAACGGCAGATTCTGTGCTTACTGTTAGAGTTTCTATTTCATAGAGCTGCTTAACGGCAGATTCTGTGCTTACTGTTAGAGTTTCTATTTCATAGAGCTGCTTAACGGCAGATTCTGTGCTTACTGTTAGAGTTTCTATTTCATAGAGCTGCTTAACGGCAGATTCTGTGCTTACTGTTAGAGTTTCTATTTCATAGAGCTGCTTAACGGCAGATTCTGTGCTTACTGTTAGAGTTTCTATTTCATAGAGCTGCTTAACGGCAGATTCTGTGCTTACTGTTAGAGTTTCTATTTCATAGAGCTGCTTAACGGCAGATTCTGTGCTTACTGTTAGAGTTTCTATTTCATAGAGCTGCTTAACGGCAGATTCTGTGCTTACTGTTAGAGTTTCTATTTCATAGAGCTGCTTAACGGCAGATTCTGTGCTTACTGTTAGAGTTTCTATTTCATAGAGCTGCTTAACGGCAGATTCTGTGCTTACTGTTAGAGTTTCTATTTCATAGAGCTGCTTAACGGCAGATTCTGTGCTTACTGTTAGAGTTTCTATTTCATAGAGCTGCTTAACGGCAGATTCTGTGCTTACTGTTAGAGTTTCTATTTCATAGAGCTGCTTAACGGCAGATTCTGTGCTTACTGTTAGAGTTTCTATTTCATAGAGCTGCTTAACGGCAGATTCTGTGCTTACTGTTAGAGTTTCTATTTCATAGAGCTGCTTAACGGCAGATTCTGTGCTTACTGTTAGAGTTTCTATTTCATAGAGCTGCTTAACGGCAGATTCTGTGCTTACTGTTAGAGTTTCTATTTCATAGAGCTGCTTAACGGCAGATTCTGTGCTTACTGTTAGAGTTTCTATTTCATAGAGCTGCTTAACGGCAGATTCTGTGCTTACTGTTAGAGTTTCTATTTCATAGAGCTGCTTAACGGCAGATTCTGTGCTTACTGTTAGAGTTTCTATTTCATAGAGCTGCTTAACGGCAGATTCTGTGCTTACTGTTAGAGTTTCTATTTCATAGAGCTGCTTAACGGCAGATTCTGTGCTTACTGTTAGAGTTTCTATTTCATAGAGCTGCTTAACGGCAGATTCTGTGCTTACTGTTAGAGTTTCTATTTCATAGAGCTGCTTAACGGCAGATTCTGTGCTTACTGTTAGAGTTTCTATTTCATAGAGCTGCTTAACGGCAGATTCTGTGCTTACTGTTAGAGTTTCTATTTCATAGAGCTGCTTAACGGCAGATTCTGTGCTTACTGTTAGAGTTTCTATTTCATAGAGCTGCTTAACGGCAGATTCTGTGCTTACTGTTAGAGTTTCTATTTCATAGAGCTGCTTAACGGCAGATTCTGTGCTTACTGTTAGAGTTTCTATTTCATAGAGCTGCTTAACGGCAGATTCTGTGCTTACTGTTAGAGTTTCTATTTCATAGAGCTGCTTAACGGCAGATTCTGTGCTTACTGTTAGAGTTTCTATTTCATAGAGCTGCTTAACGGCAGATTCTGTGCTTACTGTTAGAGTTTCTATTTCATAGAGCTGCTTAACGGCAGATTCTGTGCTTACTGTTAGAGTTTCTATTTCATAGAGCTGCTTAACGGCAGATTCTGTGCTTACTGTTAGAGTTTCTATTTCATAGAGCTGCTTAACGGCAGATTCTGTGCTTACTGTTAGAGTTTCTATTTCATAGAGCTGCTTAACGGCAGATTCTGTGCTTACTGTTAGAGTTTCTATTTCATAGAGCTGCTTAACGGCAGATTCTGTGCTTACTGTTAGAGTTTCTATTTCATAGAGCTGCTTAACGGCAGATTCTGTGCTTACTGTTAGAGTTTCTATTTCATAGAGCTGCTTAACGGCAGATTCTGTGCTTACTGTTAGAGTTTCTATTTCATAGAGCTGCTTAACGGCAGATTCTGTGCTTACTGTTAGAGTTTCTATTTCATAGAGCTGCTTAACGGCAGATTCTGTGCTTACTGTTAGAGTTTCTATTTCATAGAGCTGCTTAACGGCAGATTCTGTGCTTACTGTTAGAGTTTCTATTTCATAGAGCTGCTTAACGGCAGATTCTGTGCTTACTGTTAGAGTTTCTATTTCATAGAGCTGCTTAACGGCAGATTCTGTGCTTACTGTTAGAGTTTCTATTTCATAGAGCTGCTTAACGGCAGATTCTGTGCTTACTGTTAGAGTTTCTATTTCATAGAGCTGCTTAACGGCAGATTCTGTGCTTACTGTTAGAGTTTCTATTTCATAGAGCTGCTTAACGGCAGATTCTGTGCTTACTGTTAGAGTTTCTATTTCATAGAGCTGCTTAACGGCAGATTCTGTGCTTACTGTTAGAGTTTCTATTTCATAGAGCTGCTTAACGGCAGATTCTGTGCTTACTGTTAGAGTTTCTATTTCATAGAGCTGCTTAACGGCAGATTCTGTGCTTACTGTTAGAGTTTCTATTTCATAGCGCTGCTAACTGTAAGCACGCGAAAAGGCATGCAAATCTTTCGGTGCTTACTGCATGAAAATGAATGACGTAACAATGCAAAAACCATAATGAATGCACATGGTGGCCACCTTATTTTCTTGCTAACCTGTGAAATACGCTTATAAATGCTTCAGCAAATTTTTCTGCTTAAGTTAGCTCGAAAATTTGCTTACCATTAAGCAGCTCTATGAATTTGGCCCTGCTCTCCAATTCAGCCACCAAGATCAAAATAACTTCAAAGACAGAAAAACTTGTTCAAATCTACCATTCGGCAATTAAAGTTAGTTCCTAATTACTTTTTCTTGTAGTCAGCCTTCTTGACCATGATGCTTTTTCCATTCAGATATTTCCCACTGAGTTGTCTGGCAGCCAGGTCTTGTGACTCTTCTTTCACGTACCTCACAAACCTATTTTAAAAAGTTCAAAAGGGAGGAAAAAAACATTATTTTTTATCATTTTGAAGTCAATCGGCATGTCGTCAAATTCTGTTTTTTGTTTTTTTCGTCAGCAGACTGTGGGTTCGAGTCCCAGTCTTGACACTTGTGTCATTTAAAGCAAGACACTTAACCATTATTGGTTTGTCCTTCGGATGGGACGTAAAGCTATTGGTTGTGCATTGATCAATGAATGCAAAAGAACACAGTTACACTTATCACCAAGAGACGGGGTTTACCCTGGTGCTTCTGGCAGTGGCTGCTGAATGCGCCACAGCACCTTGCAAACCCTTACAAGGTGCTACATAAATGGGTCTCATAATTCAAAAACTTCAAAAAACCTGTCTGGAAATAAATAATGCTAAGCATTTTGAGATGCCTGTAGGTAAAGCACTAGATCAAAAATAGGTATTGTTACTTACTGAGAAGATGATTGTATTTCGAGCATATGAGGGGGGCTTTCAATGGCGAATTGTCTTGCATCACAAATTCAATTTTATCTAATTTTATCTAGAGTGTCATGGCCGAGTGGTTAAGAGCATCGGATTCAAGTTCTGGTGGTTTAGTCATCGGGGTGTGGGTTCGAGTCCCGGTCATGACGCTTGTGTCCTTGAGCAAGACACTTTGCTATAATTGCTTCTCTTCACCCAGGGGTATAAATGGGTACCTGCAAGGGTAGAGGTTGATATTGTGTTTGAAAAAGCCTTCGGAGCGCCATCACGGCAGCCCGGGCTGTATACTCCCCACGGAGCTGAGAAAGATTAAAGGAATGTTATTGGCCCAATGACCAGGGTACTAGTGTAAAGCGCATTGAGACGTTATTGTGAAATGCGCTATATAAGAACTAGTTTTAAAAAAAATAAAAAAAAAATTTCACTTGTTAAGCATCACGTAAATTTGGTTAACACACGCCCTCGCTGGGTCACAAATACTGCAAATTACAATTAAGATCATTACAGAATTACTCTGGCAGTTGTTGCAATGACCACTTCCCTTCAGTCATTTTGGTCTTGACTAAATGACTTAAAAGGATGACTAGCAGACGAAACAACTTCTTGTGACCCCTTAAATCTTACCCAAACTTGGCAGCGTTGTTCTTTCCATCTTTGACCGTACATGACTGAACGATGCCACAGGCAGAAAATTCTTGTTTCATCAATTCCTACCAAAATACAAAAAAAAGGTTTTACCAAAATGGACAAACTTTCTTCGAGACACCAACACTCTGATCAAGATTTTTAGTGACTTGCCAGCGGCAACAGTTCCTCCAGCTTTTTACTAGTCCATGTTTTACAAATTAAGTACCGATGCTTTTCAACATCGAACCAGCCAGCCAGACCACTCAAAGAGAATAGAACTGTGACTGGTCCTAAGACGTTTTAACTTTCATTTGACCAGCGAACCACTGTTATGGGAGAACGCTCCTCATTGCGTGGACGTTTGTTTGGTTCCAAAAAGTGTAAAAGATACTGAATTCAAATGTTACTTGTACGTAGTTGTACGTTCTTTTTTCTTTCTTGAACAAATAAAAGATAAAGAAAACAAAGATAATCAGTGAAAAAATTACTCCACCAGATTGCTTGTCAAATGTAAATTATTACACAGAATAATTAAGTTTGTATTATTGAGACAATTGAAGTATGCAAAGTGCATGTTTATTGTTTTACTTTTAGTTTGGAGGTAGTATAGTATATTAACTTTTAAGTTTGAGTTCTACTCTGGTTCTCTAACACCGACACTACTAACACTCTAACACCAACAATAACACTACAGAAGTAAGATGTCCACAGTACCCAGCAGTAGGTCTAATTCACCTCAATGGTCACTCCATTCTCATTTTTTGAGGGGTCAAACCACGGACTCTGTAGGTCCCCTCATCACATTCACCACACAGTCAAAGCAAACAATTTTGTATAGTAATAATAGTATAGAGCTCCGTACAAAATTGGTTTTTTTCAAAGGCCAAAATAATAATCTACCTGTGATGAACGATTATTCAGGACCTAATCGAACGGTAGACAAAATGGGAAAACCATGGAGGTGTTAGTAAAACCAATAGAGCAAGAAACAGAAACTACCAAATAATAATTGGGTTAATATTAATATTAATAAAGATTTATAAAGCATGTCAAACGAGTTTGTGGATGGACTGACACCCTGTATCCTCACAGCGTACTGACATACAAACCAAACACACACACAGAGGGGAATCAGACTATTTGTTAAGTTTTCAAGAAGTCGCTGTCAAAATGTTTTCCTTTTTTATCTCTTTACCTCGTCGATGTCATCAGGTAAGTTTGTTACATAAACATCAAACGTTGGCTTTCCTGAGAACTTGTACATCTCGGGATCTTCTGTCTCTTCCCAAAATACGCTTTGTTACTGGTGGTTTACTGGTTCGCGTTTCATCAGTTCGCCACCCCGTTGAGTTCAGTGAGCAAGTAGTGGTGGTGGTACATGGTGCACGTGGGTAATGCACTGTGTGCATCACAAGGCGCAACGCGTCACCTTACGTCATCGGTTCACGGAAGGGTAATGAATTATGCAGTAGAAAATTTGCATTTTTGTTTCACTCTCGAATATCGATCTGAAGTCATGTCAAGGTGTTGTTGTTTTTTTTGTCCACAAGCATGGCAATTATACAGTTTCAGTCTGAACTGAATTTAAGCAAATTCATTTATGTTAACTCGGGTTTCAGTTTCTCTTCAAATCTTTAATTTGATTCTTACTGACGACAGGGCATCGATGAGGGCTAAAAAAAAAAAGGATAAATAAAATAAAACAAAACAGACAAATTATTTAATGATTTGTTTGTAAGAATTAAGAAAAAAAAAATCCTCTTGATAAATGCAAAAAGAGTAACGAAAATAAAAAAATACTTATAAATCCTTTTCACTCATAAATGAAATAAAATAGAAAAGTCCTCTAGATAAATGAAAAAAAATAAAATAATAATAATAGAATAGTGGAAATTGAAAATGCTTGTAAATCCTTAATACTCAGATCTATGTAAACAAACGTTTACTTCGTCCAAAAATATATCATGATGAAGTTCTTATATTAAAAAAATATTTTTTTTAAATATAGAAATTTATATTTCTCTGATCAAGCGTAATAAAAAAAATTAAAATTACAATTCGACGCCAATAAAGACGCCCAGCTGTTTCCCGGCAGTAAATTCTCTATTATTGCCACAAATTCCACAAATACCCTTTTTTTTTTTCGAGTTGTCTGAACTGGCTTCATGTGCAGACCAACAATTTTGCGTTTTCCAATCTCCTTGTGTAAACTGACTTTGTATCATCCTAATGCCTGTACTCAGCATGACGAAGTTTAATTTAAATTCTCTCTAGTCCATGCCTAATTCTTCGTTTTTGAAAGGGCAAGGGCACCAAGGCGTTTTTCCTTGGTAGAGGGCACCTCTACGAGGAAATTGTACAAATCTATTGGAACATTTCAAGGGCACCAGGGCGTTTTTTCCTTGGTAATGTGCACCTCTATGACTGAGAAAATTGTAATTTCTGTTGGAACATTTCAAGGGACACAAAGGCAATGACCAGGGGCAATAGAGGCAACTACCTCCGTGAAGTATCGGGCCTCCTAGTCATCATTAAACCTTCACCGTTTGGGTGTGCACTCTACCTGCAAGAGCAAGCAGGTATCACGTGATTCTCTCAGACCAATCAGCGACATCAAGGTACCCTGGAAATTTACCTGGGTGGTTCTTAAAGGCGTATATTGAATGGAGGAATGGAAATAAACTGGTTGGGGAACACTGAGATGTCTGTGAGTGTCCATCACCCCCCAAAAATGACATCGTCGAGTTCCTTCTTCATGACTGAGATGAGGTCAATGATAAATATTTAGTCAAGAAAGGTATTCTCGTTGTTTCTGTAACTCCAGACAATTAATAAATTGTTAGGTTTAGTTGTTACCTTTAACTATGTACTGAGTAGATGCAGATCTCAGTCCGTGCTCATGGTGATGATGATGGTGATGTCCATCTCGTGATTCACAGTCGCTTCGATACCCGGTCTACAACAAACCAAGGCTACAAGCCAACTTTACCTTTCACCATCTCATCCAGTCAGTTGCTGTTTTATGTTTCAATTCCATATTATAAGCCATTCTTGCACGGTTAAGTATTACTTGTCACGCTCAAATGTCTACTTACAAATGTACTAAAATGTGTCTTTAAGAATGCAAATATATTAAGCCATCATGAAGAGTAGCAACAGTATGTAATCACACCTTTACGTTGGCAACATGATTAATTACGCTCAACATGAAACAGTCGAGGGTGTCTATACGTCATTAACATTTCCCCTCCCTACTGCAGAGACGGATCGGATCCAGCGAGAGACACGACGGGTGCGGAGTAAAACGGGTGGAGCAGCAGCTAGCAGCGAGGCATCAACCGGCTTGCTTCTTTAGTCTAGAAAAAAAATCCCGTTTTCTCTCTCCATCTTTTGAGGACCAAGGTTCTCGTTATCCATTCCTTGACATCCCAACCTGTTTGCATCTGGAGGGGTTCTTGGAGATTCCTCTGCAGTATTGAAGGATTTCTCATTGGCGCCATTGGTAAGTAGAGTAAGCTTGTAAAGCGTTATTACCACAGACGTATGCATTATGGAAAGCCAGTTTCTTTGATTAAATGAACAGCTTCGAGCCCTAGCGCCAGGCCAATGCCAGAGACTCGTTCGATGTACTGATATAATTATATGGCTTGCACGAGTAGAAAGTGATGTACTCACACGCTACGTGAAGTCAATTTGCTTTACTATTGTACGCCATTGTATATTATAACACTACTAATTAGAATAATACATTTATTAGAAGGATATCGGGGAGTACTTCAACCGGTATAGATTTGATAAAGATCAGATTTGGTTGATAGTATTAAAATAAGAACATTACACTGCAGATATCTTGCCTTTTATTTGATGCATTCCGTTTCTAATCCTCTACGTTTCATTTGTTTTTATTTGAATGTATGTTGATTGTAAGATAACATAAATTATAATATTTTTTAATTAGACGAGACTTGTTTATGACTAAGCAAACGAATATTACGTCTGGATATGACGTCACTCTCTCCTAAAACAACAATACATCAATCGGAAGCGCCACACTGCATGAACATTAATATGCATGAACCTAATTAAGTATGCACGCTCTCCAGAAACAATGTAGACAATGTTATATAACAGCATTTATGATAATGATGTCATTATGATGTATCGATTATACTTCGATTGGTTTATTCTGTTGAAAATATTGCATGTAATTAGTATGATCAGTATGACATAGTCCCCTTATCATGAAACTGACTTATTTAGTTTGTTTTCAGAATATTAAAATTATTTTTGTAAAAAAACATTTATTCATTATTGCAAGACAAACAAACAAATAAAAGCAAACAAAAAGAAACATCCAAAACACCAGACAGACAGACATGGACAAAACATGGACAAGACACAGACAGACACGGACGAAAATTAATTTCTTTGCACCTTGGCCTTTACATGTGTCAAACGACTGTGATATCCCTTTGGGAATGGTACCTTATCAATAACAAGCTCCAGTGTGGGCGATTTGTACCTTAACAAATTAATACATTGTGGATGATACTTCAACTAAAGCTTCGCGAATTATTTTAATTACTTCAAAAAGCGATCCGTATTGAGGTCATATAAATATAAAAAGTGCACTATACTGTTCTAAGGCTAAGAAATTATTATATATATTTTTTGTTTACTTGCTCTTCTACGTCAGTCTCCAAGGCAAACTTAACTTCATTATTCCTTCCTTACAAATTCACCAAGTCGATAGTGAAATCTAATCACAATGCTCCCTTTCTCTTTAAATCAATTTCATCACCAAGACAAGAAAAGAATAAATACCGGAGGAGGAGGAACAAAATAAGGTATAATAATGTCAGACTCAGAGGTCGTGTTATAATAATTTATAGGGAGGCGTTGCATCATCAATCTCCGTGTCGCGCGTTCATTACAGTCAGGTATGCTTCCCGGTAGCGACAGGTGGTTCCCAAAGATAAATTGAAATTGATTAAGCAACTAATGCATTCTAGACAACCACGAGAAAGCCTCATACACAATTCTCTTTAAAAAAAAAAAGGTTAAAGGTTAAAAGGTGTGGTGCATAACATTGGTAAGAGTAAAAATGTAAATGTTCACAGATTTGCACACAACTTATTTATGGTATAAAGATGGTCATGGTGGGAAACTCCATTTGAAATATTTTTGCTATGGTTTTTGAGAAATGGGTAAAACAATTCGTTTTGATCTCGCAAGTCGAAAACTCAACGTTTGAAAACAGTAAAAACATAAGGTTTTTTCCCCCCCAATTTTTCTCGTACCTCATGACAGATTGAGCTTAAACTCGCACATGTTTGTTGTTTAATGTATAATGTTGGGTCACTACATGTGCTTTAGGTAGTGGGGTTGATTGATAGCATGGAAGTGTTAAGGACCACATTGCAGTTTAAATATGTTTTGTTTAAAGCAATTTTCGAGTGAGGTTTTATAAAGTTGCTACTTTGGATAAAATAGTTATTCTTGAGTTGCATCAAAATTTCTTTTCTATCGTAAATTGTGAGATAATTCACCAATGTAAAAATTTAAATTTAGTCATTAAATGTTATTACAATGTGTACATGCGTTTATAGTCAGTTCAGTGAAGAAATGTGGAGCATTGCAAAAATGTTGTGGTATTATATTCAAATTACATCGAAGGTCTCCACATTCAGTCTACTCTCGTTTGTAAAAAGATCGTTGGGAGCGGCTAAATTACTTTTTTATAACGGGAACGTCGTTATAAGAGGACAGCGAAACAAAGAAACACAAAGAAGGAATGAGATTCAGGACTTCAGCATAATACTCTTTATAAGCAGAACTTGTTTATAGCTTGCTCTTTACAACGACGGTTAACTGTAATATGAGTCTCATGAAGCTGTCATATCGTCATGATAATAAAGTCAAAACCTAGCCGCATAATAAGTCTTTAATAATTTGTTTTCCTCCATGGGGCCCATCTCTATTACATTCAGTACATAAATACACGCTGGATTACAGCCAGGATCGAAGTTCATTCTCCTTTGAAATGGCTCCGGCTGTGCATTGAGTACGCGGTTTA